>JACSVZ010000002.1:6429314-7778064 GCA_014706295.1 Lycocorax pyrrhopterus obiensis | reverse complement strand
CCCAGTCTCAAAAGCTGCCAAGCAGATGGAAACTCTGAAGGATTCAGTTACCTGGAGCAGGTTTTGGGTTGAGCCCCGGTGCCCATTGTGGGCTGTGGCACCGGAGACTGTTTTGAGCACGGTCCTGCTGTTGTGCAGTGAGTAACCTGCTCACCCCAAACTTCCCAGGTCAGCTCAGCTTAGTGCAATTGGTGTTCCTGGCTTCGAACATAGTGCAGGGGGCTTTAACCTTGCCATGCTCCTTAACAGGGAGATTCCCCAGCCTCCCAGAGATGAGAGCTCCCAGTGCTGTGGGATGTGTGTGCAGAGAGACCTTCAAAGCACCACAGGGCTCCTGATGTCCTCCTGCAGGCTCCCAAACCAGGCTGCTCATGGAGGTGAGTGAGGACCATCTGGGAAAGAGACACTCACATAAAGTCCTTCGAGTCCACCTCTGCCGCAGAGATGTGTCCATCTTGTGTCACGGGCTCTGAAATTCATTCCAGTGATTTATGCCTATGGGCAGCAGCAGCCTGACCTGGGGAAAGGGGTTTTTCACTCATGTAGGGATTTCATGGTTTGGCGTCTGTGAAGCTGCAGGGGTTCCAAAACAGTGCTGGGAATGTTGAAATAAATGAACAGTGGGGTTGGTGTTTTCCCTGTCCTACTCTGTGGGCCTCTGAGTGCTTCCCCATCGATGTGGGCTGTGCTCCAGCCAGGAAGGGAGCGTGCTGGGGGTATCCAGCAGCTCCAGGAGCTCTGCAGAGGACGAGGGAGATGCTGACACGTTATCATAGCTGATTAACGCCATCCATCAACGCCTGATTAAAACCGGCAGAAATGTTTTTTCTTCCTCTGCAGCAGAAGAGCTCTCTTATGCAGAAAGTGCTTCTCTTAATTACCACTCTGTAAACTCTCAGTGAGACAGAGCATCAGCACTGTAGCTTAATTCCTCTCTGTGGTAATAACCTTCTCATTTCATAAGTGCACAAGGCACGATAATACCTATGGGTTTTGGTGCTTTGCTTTTCTTTTTTTTCAGCTGTCATTTGTACCATAAGTGTCCTTCTTTCAGTGATGGAATAGCAGAAAATGCAATAGGATAGCAATTCCTACAGCAATTAGAGGCAGAGCCATGCTGTAAGCCTTGTGTGGGGCAGGGGAGTTCAGGCTGAGATTGCAGATCCAGCTTTCACAGCTGGTTTGTTTCTATTATCTGCTCATCTGTGCTCTCTCAGATTCTGGGTGAGCCCCCAGCTTGGCTGATGTCAGGGTCAAAACTCCCATTTGCTTCAATAAGTTTGGTATTTAATCCACTTCCCCCCCCCCTTTTTTTTTAATGCCATTACATGCTTCATTTAAATAGATAAGTTGCTTTTTAAAGTGTTTTAAAGCACAGGTACCTCAGGCACTTAGAGAAGAGTGTCAGTGGGCTTGTGAGAAAGTGTAACTTCGTTGTGAAACTTGATTGTGGCAACAAACCCCCTAAAAATCTTGGACATAGCTGGCACTGAAGTACAGCACCAACAGTAAAAGGGCACGTGTTGAACAGGGGTGTGTGCCTAATCCTGTGTGGTGAGATTTGGGCAGGATCATGGGAGGCAGAGAAAGGGATGAACAGATGTGCCCAGGAAGATGCTACAGCCCTGAAATGCTGGCAAAGCACTGACGAAAAGGCATTGAGGAACTTTTGGAAATCAGAGCTAAAAGTGATTTTTGGCTGGGATAAAAGCAAGACAGTGAAGGTGAAATATAAAACAAATGCGAGGGAGGGTGGGAAAAATATAAAACAGTGTCAGTCATAGGAGGGGCTGTGAAGCAGGCACAGGGGGAGAGAGGAGCAAGAGTCACCCTGTGTGTCCCCTTTGCCCTGCTGGCATGTGCGGAAAATGGGAAGAAAATCTTGATCATGGTTTTCCAGCTGCCTGCTGGGTTAAGAAAGGATTGTTTCAGCTGAGCACAGACCCTGGTGTGGTGGCAGGACAGAAAAATACCATGGCAGAAAAATACCTTGCACCTCAGCAGGGATATGCTGTACCCAGACCCTACCCAAACATCAGGGCAAAACATGGACAGTGAAACCCAGAAAAGCCCTTTTGCACTTAAAAGTTGCCTTTTCTGCCTTCCACTGAGAGCAGTACAAAGAGCTGGGGAAGGGCTGGTTCAACAAGTGAAGGGGAGAGGGCAGGGGTGAGCTGAGGGTGGGGAGGCAGGGACAGGGGGAATGGCAGCCTCAGCAGGCACAGTGGAGATGTGGTGCAGGGTGAGGAGGCTGGGGAGGGGCCCAGATTCTGTGATGGGAGGCTGGAGAGACCCATGTGAGGCAGGGATAGATGCTGAAAAACCCTTGGGTGTCACAATCAGCAATCTGAGCTTTCCTGTGCTGTTGCTACAAGAGGAGAGTAAAGTCTACCTGTGCCAGAGTGGTTTTACAAGGTGGGCCTTGATAAGGAGAATCAGTACTGCTCTCCACATCTATGGGCTGCAGAGCCTGGACAAGCCAGAAAGTGGTCATGGAGCCCCAAAAATTCAGGAGCAGAGCTATAAGCTTCACCTGGTTACCCGAATTATAGACAAGAAAAAACAAATCCAACTTCTTGCTCCATTTTTTTGGGGAGCTTTTCAGATAGCAAGTCAGACAAACCCTTTTCCCAAGCAGAAAAATGGGGCAATCTTTGAGCACCTGTCAAAGTCCCAGTCCCAGTTCCAGTCTGGAGAGCCATGGTCCCTTCTCCACCCTGGCACCAGATCTGCTCCTTGTGATGAGAAGCAGAGCAGCTCCTGGCAGAGCCAGGGAAAAGCTGTGTGGAGTTTGCTGTGTTAATCTTCATGAGTTCTCTAGCCCTGCAAATGCCCTTTCTCCTGGCTGGTGCATCCAAGACATTGACTTCGCCCTAAGGAAGGAGGGATTTTTTCTTGTTTCCAGAGGGGCCTCTCTGAAGTGTCCACCAGCACACCCAGCTACAGCCACAGCCACACAAACAGTGTCCAGAGCTGGGGACAGCCAGGGCTCTGCGCCTTGATCCAGGCCAAGGTTCACCTTGAAGATCCTGAACAAATGACCAAATTGACAGCCTGGAAAAAGCAAAGACCTGAAATCACTCTGCAATCAGTTTTACCCACTTCTGGCAAGACCACATTCTGATCAGCCCTGTATGAGACACGAGAGGCTCAAAAGTCCCAGGCAGACAAAGCAAATTGTAATCCCCAGAAGAACAGGCTGTTTCAGCCTGATAGAGAATGTGGCTCTCCAGGGAGATGCCTGGAGGCAGGACTGTTCTCCAACTGGTGCCTCTGGCTCACCACAGCATCAAAATGTAAAGGTTGCAAAAAGCCTTAATGGCTCCAAAGCCCGAATAATGCGCAATTGGTGTCCTCTGTAGGTTTTTGATTGTTGATTCTGATGAACAAATACAACCCCCTCAGAAATCCCATTAATTCACAGGGGCAGATATTAATTTTTGTATGCCTTGCCCAAGACAACTTACCTTGCCCTCTGCCTTCTTCCCTTCTCCTCTCTCCAGCACCTTGCTCCTGCATCATTGCCATCTGAAAAACTTTCAGCAAGATTTTTCCTGTCTTTCCTTGTTCTTCTCCCTCATTTATAGACATGGTGTCTTTTTAACACCTAACTATTCTAATTCCCTAATTATCTGTCTCACACAATCGTGATCCACAGCTGTAAAATATTCTTTAGCTTCTGGGTGAATATCTCATTCAATTCCTCTCATGGAAACCAAGGGGAAGTTGTTTTGCTAGGAGCAGAGCATGGCCCGAAGCCAGAGCACCTCCTCCCGCTGCAAGATGAGCTGGATTTTGGCTTTTGTCCCTGTGGAGATGTCCCCAAGACCTCCTGGGCCACTTCTCTGTGTACCACCTCTGCGGGCTGGTGGAGGTACAGAGCAGGGAAAGTGCAACATGCAGGAGACAACTTCAGCATTCCCTTTTTTGCCCAGCAGAGCCAGATCTCCCTGTATAATGTTTTGTAGGGATGGAGGCACAAGCTCCTCAGGGCTTACGGTCCCGGAGGAAGCAATTCCAGAGGTGAAACGACATGAAAGCAGACAGAGCTGAGGTCTGTCCTTCCCCTGCCTTCTAAATAAACTCAGTGTCCATCTAAATATCCAGTGTTCCTCTTCAGCAGCTCCTGAGGGCTCCTTTAGGCCTTTGAGAGACTGTACTCATGTGACTCAACTTTTTCCAGTGTCTGAGTCACGAGCTTGTGCACTGTGGCATGATGAGGTAAGTTAGTGTGCTGCTTTTGCAAAAGCAGTAACGGTGCCTGAATCCGTATTATTTTGGGGACTTTTTCCTAACTCCAAGTGTTCCTATCTTGAAGAAAGCATTGTTGGGAAATGTTGGAAAGCAGGGCATTAGCAGCACAAACTGCACCAGCGCCGTGGGACTGAGAATGCTGAACAAGGCTTGTCCCAGTGCAGGGACACATCCCCAGATAGCCACAGGAGCTGAACTGTGAAACAAATACAGTCCAGCAGTCAGGGAGCAGCCTCCTTCCCTCTATGCCCTGTCGAAGTTAAAGCTGTCAGAGGTGTACACAGAAAAGTATCTGTTTATGCCACTCTGTGGAGGGAGAGGGTTATGAAGTTGAGAAAGCAGACAGCTGCCATATGTTCATATATTGACTGAAAGCCTGGGAACTGCCAGTCTGTATTCCTCGTAGCAGGATTTACCAAGCTAGTGCAGTAAAGAAGGTGCTGAGAACCTCTGGCTCAGATTTGTGGGGTTTGAAGTGTGTGGCAGAGACAGCATGGCGGGTGCCAGTGAATGTCCTTCTGGAAGTGTGAGCAAGGGTGGAGACAGGCAGGTGGGGCTGTTTTTCCACGTTTTCCAAGAACATTATTACTGGTAAGTTAAAGAACCTAGAGCACAAATACAACAAGACTCAACAATCAGTTTGTGGCTTCTGTGGACACCGAGCCATGAGACCTTTTAGCCTGGGAGTGATCAGTGTACAAAATATGAGAAAATTTAAAGCTGTCCTCTGAGTGGCAGAGAGCTTCATTCAGATGATTTGAAACTCCAGCAAGGATTTCCCTGGCAATGCCCATGCCTTAAAGCAGGCCAGTGTCCTGTGCAAATGAAATGCTGGACTGCTGACCCACCTTCCCCTGGGGTGTGTGGGGGGGGAAGGCTGCACAAGAAGCATTTTGCTTCGACACTGGCACTTCCTTGTTGCCTGGGAATATGCTGGATGATCTCTTGGACACCTCAAATGTCTTCCCACTCTTCAGGAGGACCGGGCACATCCATATCCAGAGCTCTGCTCTCAAACGAGCACCACTGATGCTGCTCCTCCCTTTACTTACCAGACCCACGCAAGGACTGAGCTCACCTGACGTGTGGAGCCAAGGCTGGATTTGGAGCTGGAACTCTTGGTGCCACATCCAAAGTGCCTGATTAGGAAAATAAGACACCCAGATGCTCTGTGACACCCAGACACTCCAGAAAATTGATTTTTTATTTTATCGGTGAGGGAGGAGGGAGAAGGCAGAGCTGGAGGGAGAGGCAGGTGTAACTGGGGAGCTGCCCCTGTCGGGTACCACTAATGGGCATCAGAGGGGATGAGAGAATCCCCCTGCTAATGATGCACTCTTGCTCTGTGCAGCATCACTGGCCCTGTTTGTGGAGCTTCCTGAAGCATGGCCCTGCCTCAGACAGGCTCCTGCAGGCCTGGGCTGTGTGGCATTCATGGGATGTGTGTTGTGGGAAATGCTTGAGCTACTGGCCTTGCACAACGCCCCAGGACACATCTGTGCACGGGACACTGACCAAAACACCTCTCCTGCAGCACATCTGCCCCAGCAGCTGAGATACATATATTTATATTTCTATAAAGGGACCCTTTTCAGAGCCCCTTTGTTTTTGCTGCTGTGCAAAAGCCCCCTCCAGACATACATTAAAGAGCTTCACTGCCTTGGAAATGGCTTGTTTGCCTACTAAGGGAGGAAAAAACTCTCTGAAGTTGGTGCCAGAGCAGCACTTATATCTCAGTTATCCGCACATTGCTTCTCTGTGTGTGAGATTATGAGCTAACACGGGTTTCATGGCTTCATCAGCACCAGTTTAAGAGCAACATTTGTCCCTGGTCATGTCAGTTTTTTGGTCAGCCCAGCAACAAAGGTGATGCTTGCTGCCCTCTTGCCGGAGACTCCACTAATGAGCTGAGTGATTTATTCATTAAGGGCAGGGAAATCTGGAGCTTTATTCCAGAGGCTCTGGTGGGAGATTTGCATGAAAATTTCATGCTGTTCACTTGCAGGAGCCCTTCCCTGCTGCGCTGCCCTTCCCCTCACTGCAGGAAAAGGTCCTGCTGTGCTCCAGCAAACCCTTTAATAGAAACACCGAGTGCAAAGGGGGTTTTAATGTAGTTGTTGTTGTTTTGAAAAAGTCATGGGAGCAGGAACTTGTCTGTTAAAGAAAAGAAAGTTGGACTTTGGAATCCTGGGTGGCTTTTTGACAGCTCTGGACATGTTAAAACATCAGAAGTTTGCTCTGGTCCCACTAAAGATCAAAAAATCAACCCCTTTTAAAAACTTTGGACATGCAGGAAAACAGCTTCCCAGTTCTGGAGCAAAGGGGCAGATCAAACTGGGTCAGAAGGTCTCTAGCACCTGGATAAATTTATTTTACAAAGTCAGGCTTCATATCCTCAAATGGGATTTGCTGTAGGTCTGGTCACACTTGCATTTTGACTTTGTTCTGCTTGTTTAACTAAAGGTATTGCAGGCTTTGGCCAGACTATCTAATAATATTCCAGATAATGTTCTTTGTTTTGTTTCATGAATGATGTGGGGGTCCCAAACCTGTGCATGCATCCAGGCTGGGTGCTGCTCTGTGCTGGGCTGAGCCCCTGATGGTTGCTGGCCCCTGAGACGTCTCTTTCCCCATTTCTTTGCAGGAGGAAGGCATGGGAGTGAAATCAGAATTAAAATGATTTTTCACGTTTTCTCTTCAGTGGAAAAATATATTGGCTCATAAAACACAACCAGCAACTTCCACATGGTCCAGCCTGGAAACCTGGCTTTAAACAGAGGGAGTTTGATGTATGAACCCCAGTGAAGAGGGGAGCATGGACAGGGATGATCTGTGTGGGACCTGACGTCACTGTCCCATCTGGTCATTGTAACTCTGACCCCCAACCAACCAGCAACTGGACATAGCCTCTGGTCTTGTCCCTGGCAGCCAAATGCCATTGGGAGATGGAGGTATCTTCAGGAGGAAAAGCCTAGGGTGGCTTAAGGGGGGGGTTCCTGTGTGGAGCCATGACTTGGACTGCTGGACTTGATCAGTCAAGCAAGCCTGGGTCTGTCCTGGTAAATTTAGGAGTGCAAGCTTTGGGACTGTTGATTTTATGACCATTTGGGCAGCCCCTCAGAGGGAGATGCTGAGGCAGGGATGTCTCTGAAGGCTCTCAGGGACCACCCACAACCCCTCTGAGCGCTGCCACCAAGCTGCCTGCATCCCTTCCTGTGTGGGGCTCAAGGCTTTAGGCTATTTCTCAGGGAAAGGCAATTTTGTCCTCTCATTGTTGGCGCTCCCAGCACTCCCTGTACCAACTGCCTCAGGGGCCTGGGTGGCAACTGCTCTGCTGAAACTCCCAAGCAATAGATACCTTCTGTAATTGCACCTTCGAAGCAGTCGACTGGCTCCTGCGACGAGCTCTTGAATAATTGAAGCAATATTTGCAGGGTTTGCACTGAAGTACTAACAGCTGTGGTATGTTTTGATATTTATGAAGCCAAATAAATTATGGATTAGTCAGTGCAGTGAGCCCAGCATGATGCTTATTACTTGTGGAGTGCCGGAGCCAATGGAGTGCTATTCATCCCCTTTTACTTCCATTGTGTGGCTGAGTATGACTGGTGTCTATTACTGGACTTAATAGAGCTTGCTTGCAGGTTTAAGTTCCAGTCCCTGAGAGCTGATGGGGTGTTTTAATTTGTTCTTCACTCTACAAGCTTTAGAAAGACATGCTGGGACCATATCTCAGGGTCACAGGCCGTCGCATCGGCTCACAGATGTGGAGGTGATTGTTTGTGCGGTAATGGGGCTGGGTGCTGGCAGAATTAGCAGCAATTACTGGCATTAAACTGGGAATTATACAAAATCCAATCTTCTTGGCAAGCTGGTCTGTGTGTCTTCTCTAGGATGCCTCGTTCATTGCACAAACTTTTCTTCAGAGCTGAGCCAGCGCTTTTGAGATTAAACTCTTCGTTTTCTATTATCTGAGAAGGTATATTTTATGGATGAAAAAATTTTCACTTCACAAATGTCCCAAATATATTCCAAATTTGTCCCCATCAGTGGGAACTGCCTGCTGGGAAGGGATAAGGAGGGAGCAAATAACCCTTTGGAGCAGCAGATGGCATCCTACCACTCAAAAGCTTCCCGGCGCTGGGAAGTGTAATAAATATATAACAGCAAGTGACTGTGCTCTGCTCATAGCTGCACTCAGCAACTTGGCGGAAAACTGAGGGGTTAGGAATCATTCCTTCACAAATCCAGTACTTTGTCTGTTTGTTGTCCCTGTTTTCTGGGATGAAAAGAGGTACCTGCAGCTGGTCTGCTCACCCAGATCCGCCTGGTGCATGCAGCCCACAGAGTGTGCCCTCATAAAGTGGGCATAGGGAGCTGGCTGGATAAATTGGGGTTGGAATGGGTGCTGGAACTAGGTGATCTTTAAGGTCCCTTACAACCCAAACCATGATTCTCTGAAATTGTGCCATAAAGTGCCTATTAGTCTGCAGAAAAAGTTATAAAGTCTAGAATGGCTGTCTCAGCTGCAGAGACGTTCCATGTAGACATCTGCAGTTTACTACATCCCTCCACGAGACTGGCTGACATCTGTCCAGCAAAAACTGTGGCACTGTAACTTTTCCTGAAAGCATCTTCCTACAGGAGCTCCCAGAAGAGGTAACCCAGGGCCACTGCAGGTAGGGGAAGTCTTTGCATCCAATGAAGTGGGGATTCATTTCTCTTCTTTACTTTCTTTCCTGAAGATGCTGAGTGAGGGGTTGAAGGATATTTTCTCTTTAAAATTCTGACGTAGGAAAAGGCTGTACTTTTTCAACTGTTATTGGTTGAGGCAGAGTTGCAGGTTTTTTAAAGGAAGTTTGGGCTGAATTTCTGGCTGCTGGTTGCTGTGTTGCAAGATAAATTTTTTACAGCCAGCCTCCAGAGACAAGTGAAAAAAGTTTCTCCTATCCCAATTTCCTTGTAAATGATATAATAATCAGAACCATCACAGTGAAAACAAAAGTCTACTGGATCACAGAGACATAAGGTTTGTTTCCAGGGCTTCTACTTTCAAAAAATGCCTCTTCAAGAAGAACTGCAGCCCACTGTGCAGAGAGGATATGGATTAAAAATGATTCTGTCACTCTGGCTTTTGTTTCCACTGAGAGCTGGGACATTGTTTGCTCCTCTCCCTTACAACACCTTCATCGTCATCATCTGACAAACACCTTAGGACCAGCTCTGGTACTGATAGTCCTGCAGCAGTGATTTCTGCTCCTGTCATGGCACCAGCCCCTCTCTGTCTCTCAGCACACCTGCTGATGTGTGCTTACTGCTGACATTCCACTGCTGATTTCCTCAGCGACCATTAACTTCCACGAGCACAAGATGCAGGATAAAATTGCAGGCATGGCTTGTAGCTTTTGGGTGAGAATGCACTCCTTTCTGTTTCCCCCCAGAACTCTCCACATCATTATGGGTGCAAGTGCTTCTTGCTCCTGGCAGGTCCGAGGGTGCCGGCTGTGATGAGCAGCTCCAAGTCTCTGCCTTGGGGGAAGAGCTGGGAGCCAGATCTCAGCTGTCTTCAGCTCACACTGATTTCTAGACTCCTACAGATTTCCCACAGAGGTTTGATAGCTGGGAAATTTCAGCTTACTGTGTTAGTCTTGCTTTTCTCATCTGTCTTTTGGCACCTGTCTTAGTGCAGAGCCTGAAAACATCTGGAGAGTCTCTGTGTTTCTCATGGGCATGACCCTAGCCACGTCAGGGGAGGGATTGTGCCTCAGGATGGGCTATGCCTCCTCTGGGGTCTCATTTCCCCCTTGCTCTGCAACACTTTTTAATGGGTGACAAGCTTTTGGCACCACATGCCAGACTCCGGTGATGGCCACATTTCCTCGTGTGTGCCATGGCTCATGCGATGGCTGCATTGCTCTGCTCTCGAAGGAGCCGAGTACCGGCAAAACCACATCTTGAATTCCCTGCTTTCTGCACATCCAAATGGGAATTTACAGGGAACAAAAGTCAACCAGGAACTGTCACGGCCACAGTCTGGGCTCCTGACTCCCTGCACTCTTTTCCTGTGGTGTTTCAGAGCGGAACGTGGAGCAGAGGATTTGCCTTGCTCATGCTTAGCGCTGGGTTTGGTTTTCTGGGTGAAGAACTAAGCCTCAATTCAAGGTGCTCCCAGACAAGGTGGCTGGGAGCAGGTGCTCAGGATCTTGTGCAGGAGGGCTCCAAATACTCACTGGAAATTACATGTCAGCTCGAGTTAGTGGAACTGCTCAGCACAAACTGCAATTCAGGACACTGACAACAGCTGTTGCAAAGACACTGTAAGGATTCCTTTTCCAGCAAGGATGAGAGCATTCACATCGGCTCAGAGAGTTGTTTCTTGCTTTAAATTGACCCAAAAGGTAAATTTAAAGTGAAGGAAGAAAAAAAAAAAACCCATCCTGGAGGGAACCTTGCTATTCCACAGGAATACTGGAGCATGGTTTACTTTTGTGCTTTCCTGGGGCCTCGTTCCACCTGTATTTGCTTTTTCTCTTCTCTCTCAATCGTGGAAATGGACATTTTGATTAAAGCTGCTCCTCCAGTGAGGAGGCAGAATGTAGCATCATTTAACCTGAGTCTTTTCATGAATGTCTCAAAGCAAAAAGAAAAAAAAATTATCATAAATTAACTATTAGAATAAAGGATTTATTTTGGTTATGGCTTATTGGGAAGGCTCACCACGCTGTTTTTATATTTGTCTCTTCCTAGTTTCCAAGGGGGTGGTGGGTTTGCTTTCAGAGTGCAATCATGCTGAATGGGGAGAGGATGGAAAGATGAAGTGGGAAGAGGAGACAGACCTTAGCAAGTGCCCTAAGCTCCACTCTGAGCCTCCAGCTGGGAGCTTTACTTTAGAGAGCAGAAGAAAAATAAGCAAACATCAGGCTCAGTAACGCAACGTGATTAAGGAATTGGTAACTGAGATCTTGAGCTTTTTCTGTTATCTTTTCCATTTTTGCCATTTACTCTTCTTTTGCAAATGGGAAGCATGTAAGAAGTCCAGAGATGAATGAGCAGCACAGGGAGCCAGCAATTACTCAGGTCAAGGAAGAAAGTTGTCCTCAGCCCAGCCCTCAGCCAGGCAGGTGTGGCAGCTCTGTGCCAGCCCCACAAAGGACTACGGGGCAGATGTGCCCTGAGACCCAACACACAAAACAACCTGAGTGAGCTTTGGGACAACATGAGCACGACAGCAAATGCAGGAGCACCTCCCAGGTACCAGCACTGGCCCCACACCTTTGGCCTCCTCCACTAAACACTTCCCTGTTGCAAACAGCAGACTCCACTGGTCTTCCCATGGGAACATCCCACATACCATTTCTTGTTCACTCGATTTTTTCCTTCCCACCCTTCAAAGACGCAGCGTTTGTTTGGCTTGAGCTCGCAAGCAGAGCTTGGATGGGTTTATAAGCTCTATGCCTGAACCCATAGACAATTACAAACATGGCTGGCTGCCTGGCTTTGTTAATTAGCTACCAGCAATGCCTCATTTTTCCCTCTGCGGTTTCTGTCTGAATTAGGAGGGCACTGCTCATTAGCTCTCTTCCTCTTTGGGATGCCACAGTTGAACATTATGGCAACCAGATATGCCAGTTAGCTGAGAGCATAAGCTTGATTTGTTTGGACAATAAAAAAATACTAGCTGCATTTAGGCAATAAAGCAAAATAACAGCAAAGTTATTTTGTACTGATGCAATCTGCTCTTCCCCGTCCCAGCGCTCCATTTTCTTGTTTTCTGATCTGCTGGAAACAAAGATTGGAGTAAGTGTCCTCAATCATTTCTTGGTTTTGCTTTGAAGGATTAAATTTCTCTTCCTCTGAATCTGGTTTGGTCAAAAGGGTGTCAGCTGATGGGACAACACCCTGGCACTGACAAAGTGCAGCAAGTCAGCAGGTGCCAGTTTGGGCTCAACTCAACCAGAAATAGCACTTCCAGCAACGTGATGCTTGTTTAATATCTTAACACAAAATAACAGCAGTAGCAACCAGGGTGGTAAAATAATGTTTTATTCCATGAATGAACAAACACTACCATG
Source organism: Lycocorax pyrrhopterus obiensis (assembly GCA_014706295.1). Lineage (NCBI taxonomy): Eukaryota > Metazoa > Chordata > Aves > Passeriformes > Paradisaeidae > Lycocorax > Lycocorax pyrrhopterus. The sequence goes on along the minus strand of JACSVZ010000002.1, from coordinate 7,765,738 downwards.
CCACATTCTAAAGTTCTTTCTACAAAAGATTGTGGACAGAGCAGATTTTTACATTTCTCAGTTCAAGTTCATTTCAGGCTCTCGAGCCTGTTCAGCGTAGCAAAATCTGGACACGCAGCATTCTCGTGGTCTATTTGGCATTTTGCCAGATAAAGCAGATTTACACTGTAGTTCTTGTTCACACAATGTCGATGCACTGTAAATTAAAGGAGAAAATCCCAACCAAACTAGGTAATTTCCGTGGTTTATCAATATATTTTTTCATGATGGTCAAAGTACAACCAACATTCAAAGCTTAAAATAAAGGTAAGAAAAAAGACACACTAAAGAACACAATGGAAACATCATCATTGCTGTCAGGATGTGAGTTTACCCACAGTACTATGTAAAAAGTAGAAACTGGCATTGACATTCAAGCTGTTAAAACAAGAAAAGAAATTACATTAATTGTTATATTTCCGAGCTAGTACTTCTAAGGAGTCCTGACCAGCAAAGAAGTGTTACCGCATGCATGTCGAACACAAGACTAATATTGGATTGGGGATCTGACGAAGAGCTGACTTACATTCCTTTATATACAACAAAATGAAATATACAGTATTAATACTGGCTGTACATTTGGTCAGAATATTTTACAAGGAGCGACACTGTCAAAATTCTTATGACGCAGTACGTGGAAGTGGATGGAGGTTGGATTCCTTTCTGAGAGCTGAATGCTTTCACAAGAAGTTCTAAAAGTTGCTTTCCACTGCTAAAATGAACAGTTAGACCTTTAAAAACAAAAAAATCCTCCATTTTTTTCTTTTTTTTTTCTTCTGTGGTTGTCAAAACTAGTGTGAACAGAAGAGATAATTAAATGAGTTTGGAATATGCTAATCATTGACCTGGAATAAAACTAAGCCACAGACAGCATGTGCAATAAATGTCTGCACATTGTCTCTGTTTAAATGGCTTTATAAGATGATCTGTGAGGTCTCTGGTACAAACTCCTGTACCACAGCCTCACTTAGCTGTTCCCCAACAGGTTGCCAACCATTTGTTCCAGCAGTAAAGGAAAAGAAAGAATAATTATGACTGTCGCATATTTTTCTACATCGCAATAAAAAATATCTCAATGTAAGCTGATTTAGCTCATTTATGTGCATATTTTTCAAGGCTGCCAAAGAAAATACTCAATCTTGCTGGCAAGAGCTATTTTGGGAACTCAAGAGTGAGTTTTTCTTTGCTTTATTCCATTAGATTTTTTAATTTCTGGGTAGCTCAAGTCCCACTGCCTCATTAGACCCCTGAGGTCTAAAGTGAGTTGGTTAATTCATTGTATGTTTTTTCCCCATCCAGAACAAGCTGAGAAGCTAATAAGGTAAGCATGAGGCCCAATGAACAACAGAAGTAAAAGCCATACAGAATTAACAAAATAATTACAGGAAGGTAAAGATGGGTGTAACTATAGTGAAATTTCGCACAATTGAATCCGTGTATCCTGTAGCAATGACAAACCTCCTGAAGGTGGAAAAGAGCGGGCAAGTGTATGAATCTGTATCCTTTAAAATAATTGTGCTATAATCTTCTCCATGTATTAGGTTAGGTTTTTTTTTTCTGACACAGTGTGATGCTAACTATAGTAACCTTAATGTGGATGATGGATTTCACTGCTACTGCTTGACTGCTTGAATGCAAAGAGACATTAAATCTTCCAGTCCTCAAAGTGGTTTCTTGGGGTGTTCCTTCAAGTTCCATGTCTTACCACTTTCACTCTAGAAGTCATTTTGTGGCAAACAAAAAAAAAGAAAAAAGGAAAGAAAGAAAAAAAAAAGGAAAAAAACCCCAAAACGACCAAAGAAAAAGAAGATGTTGGTTGTGATGGATTTATTTCAGACAGCAGTTTCTGCTGAGTTCACCATGCTTAATGTTCTTCCATTTAGGAAGGAGTTGCTGTCAAGTAAAGCAGAGGAGCTGCTTTCAGTTTTTGTTTTGTTTTTTTTTAAATACATGCTAACAACATCTCTTTCTTCAGGAAAACGATCCAGTTGCATATTGTCAGAGAGATCTGCCTTGTGCTTAGCATGGCCAAGTAGGGTTAATCATCGTCCTCCTCCTCTTTCAGCGGGGCTAGCGGCAGTTTGTCCGGAACTTGGAAACACTCCACAAAGAAGTTGACAATGGACTGGTACAAGTGCTGCTCAAATGCTGCATTGCTGAAGTAATGGCTTTGATCAGGGTAAATCTGCAAAAAAACAGGTAAATACACACCTTTTAGAGCATAAAGTCTCAGGGCTGACCACCCACACCTGCAGCTTGAGCTGCAAACCCACTGCATCTCCCCAGCATCACAGGGCTTCCCATGGATGCACGTGAGGCCCAGGGTGATTTGGGCACCTCAGTGCTCTGAGTGCAGACTTGCATCTTCCCTCACAAGGAGCTTTTTTGGGCGGGAGGATTTTCCATTTAATTCCATTCTGAACAGGCTCAGCCTAAGAAGAACCAGCCCGCACTTTCCTTGTGAAAACCAAAAAACCACGCAGTTCTGGAGAGAAAAGGCATTAGGTTATACTGACTAAAATGAGGGCTTTAAAGCAAAAATGTCATTAAGTAAAAAAAATTAATAAATCTTGCTGGAGAAGTCATTAAATTGAAAAAAAATGGGACACTGGAAATGAAATAGTTTAAACCCAACTTTTCATTTAAATGGAGCAGGTAACTTGAAGAAATGCAAGAGGATCAGACTGGGTTGTCTAGGCAGGGGTGCAAAGGTGGGTTCATTTTGAAAGATTTAATGGCTTGGACACAGAGCATTCAGCAAAACAGAGATATAATTTGGTGGAAAGTGGAACTTTCTAGATCAGAGTATGCCATTCATAGTGGGATATCAGATTTAAGTGACATTTATCCTCATAACTTTTCTGGTTGATTTAATTTAGAACTCTGTTTCCCCTGAAATTCACCCTGAATTTGTTCTGTTGTTCCCAAAGAAAGTCAACAGGAATAAATTCCTTAGGGATATGTCTGTCACATAATTTACTGTAATTCAATAATTGTTCTACAACTGTCCAGACCAAAATAGCAATATCACATAAGCATGGGACAAATAGAAACATGTTATATGCTGGTGCTACTTCTAGTGCCAGGCTGAGTTTGCTAGTGGCTTTTTAAAGCTTGTTTCATAGCAGCAGTTTGAGTTCAAACAGGAAAATAACTGTTCAAATAGGAAAAAAAAGAAACATATACTGTACCTGCAAGCTGTAATTAGCCTTTTCCCTAATTAGGTGTGTGATAAGGTCCGTAGTATGCTGGAAATGGATTTTTTCTGTAAAAACAGATTGCAATCATTAAAGAGGCAAATTTAATCAACAAAAATCAAAGCTATCACAAACATATAATGAGCTCAAATGATGGGCTAACTCACCATCAGCAGTAGCATGAATGATCAAAAATGTCTGTTCCTTTAGTAATGAGACTCTGTGTGATAATTTGCTGATCTGTGAAGGTAAAGGTTGCAATAAGATTAAAAAAATTGCTAGAAATTAGCAATTTATATGGAGGCAACAGAAGCATTTATTTCCATTTAATACTTTATCACCAGGATAACAAGCAGACACCAGCACAACATGTTCTCCTGGCTACTTATATAAATCTAGAGATAAAATAGACCCCCATCCTGTGCTGGCAGGGCAGTGTCAGCAGCAGGAAGATGTCAGAGATCCTCATCTGTTCTGATAATGTTCGCTAAAAGCCTGACCTGCAGATCATGGAAAAGATCAAAGTGAATTTCCAGTGAATAAAAAAGTGTGCCCAGGTGCCTGTGCCTAAGAACTCTTCATGGATCTGGAGTGACTTTGGTGTGGTTTGAAAGCCGACCTCAATGAGTTTTGATAGCCTGGGGGAGGATCTGATATGAAATTCAAGTGTCCATGACTGAGAAGGCATTTGCCCCCAGCTGTCTTTCAGATGCACAGGGGAAAATAAATACAAACAATTTCTAAAAGGACAATAAAGAGTTTGCACTAATGTAGAGATTAGGAGTGCAAAATCTGAGAGACAATGAACTCAGAACTTAGGTAGCCAGGATAAATCTTCCCTCGTGAAGACACAGGGTGATACCTGCTTTCTCTGTGAGAACAGTGGCAGATCTTTGCTGCCTTCATGTCTGCTGGCTGGAGATAAGGCTTAGAAGCTGAACAAGGTTTTCTCCATAACAAATTTTGTTTGTGTGACTATTCTTTATCAGGTTTTGCCTCCAAGTAGTTGCAGCACAGGATCCAACTGATCCCATCACGTGTATTAAACAATGTCTTTGTTAACTGATGCTGTGTCTCATTTCCCATGTCCTGCTGAGTTCTGGCACAAGTCCTGCCTACCTGAAATATCACAAAGCTCGAGAAAATCAAGCTGAGCTTCACTTGAGTTTGTTTATCTCAGAGAGAATCAAAGTGGCAAGACCATTGGCAGGAGCTTTAAGGAGGTCGTGACACCGTGTCCTCTTGGGCACACCTGAGTCACTCAGCTCTTTCAATCTCTAGAACTGCATTTACCCAATCTAGAGAGGCAGACATGAGAGCTAATCAATAAAAAACTTTATCCATGATTACTATTAAGACAAGAAAAGCAGTAAGCAGGCTGAAGGACACCTTCAGAGCTTCACTAGTGAGCCCCCCTTGCATAACCTTGCTTCCCCCCAAAGGAGAGCACTTGGAGGGAGAGTTAAGACTCAATTCACATTTATCAGGGAAATGCAGCGTCCATGCAGTTACCTCGTATGCTTTGTTATCAATCCCGTTCAAGCCCAAGTATCTTTCAGAAAAGGCTGAAGCTTGAAGAGAAAAAATGAAAAAAATCACTTTCAGTCATAAGTGAGCACACTGGTGCTTCTGAGTCAAATATTGTAAATGCTAAAAAACACCTTATTTTCTAACATGGCCTTAATTATACAGGATGCATTTCTAAAAGTTTTTTTAAATGCACTAAGGATATGTGTGGTACCACAGTCTGTCATTGTCACCATGTACTTCTGGTCTCTAAAAAATTCACAGAAAATCCTTTTTTTTTCTTAGTTAATGCAACTGAGATAGAAGGGCACTATCATGTCGTGTCCCTTTCTCCTTTCACTTGGGGCCTTCTCCATCAGCAGCAAGTTCCCTTTGGTCTCAGGGATAACTGCACAGCTCCTGAAGTCTGGCTGAACACCACTGGCTTCCATGGCAGTCCCCTGATTTTCACTGGCATTAAGTGCAAAGGGAACTCTCACCCCTGAGAGAAAGGACCACCGTGTGCAGTGTAGTGCTGTGGTCAGAGCCAGGATGGGCCATGCAGACTGGACCACAGCTTGCATGGATGGGTGGTTCAGGCAAGAGGAAAGCACGTTCAGGGCGGTGGGGCTAGTTGGTGGCAAGGGCTGGAGGAGTTTAAAGACAATGCTCCTTTATTTAAAAGGAGTAGTAAAGTGATTTGATTACTCTGACCATCATGGCTGGTCCCAGTGGTGCCAGCAAAATTGCTTGAGTGGGGAAAAAGGGTTTATGGCTAGTCCTAAAAAGACACAGGATATAAACTAAGAAGGATCTTGGGAAAGAAAAATGGCAACTGGGAAAGAATAGGGAAGAAATATCATTTGTGGTCAGCAGGAGGGGGTCTGTGGGCTCAGGGATGGGGTTTACCATATAGTCTGAAGTCTGTCACTGGGGAAAGAGCAGCTCCACAGGCGAACACCTGGTTCTCTTCACCGGCTGGAAGCATGTAAGTGCTCAGGTAGCCACCATAATCCTGGAACAGAAAGGAGACAGGGGTGTCAGTGTTCCTGCTGGGAGGCACTGCTGCTTTTGGGTACAGAAACAGGGCAGCTGAGACCTTGCAGCAAATGCTCAGACATTACAGAACATTTAACTCCTTGCCCTGGAAAAACACGAAACAAGGGACATCTCCTTGGCCCTGTGGCTGGCACTCTCCTGAAGGCAGAAGGGCTGTGTGCCCAAGAGCCGGCCTTTTTCATCCCACTTTATGGCTATAGCTCCAACCAGATATGTTACCTCTCCAAAATGTTTACCCCAGCCTTTCTCTATTTAAAATGAGCATCACAATTCCAGCGTCTGCTGCCAGCCTGTTAACAATTCCCTTCAGAGATGCTGCTCCACGTGCAGCTCTCTTCGCCCGCTCCAAGCCCGTGTCTCCCACAATAAACGATTTCTACTCGCAGTCCCGCTCTCATCTCAGACTGTGAGTACTTTACAGCTGCTGTTTCCCAGCCAGGCACACACGGCAAATCAGCCTCAGAAATCCACAGCGCTGTTGTACACATGAGTTAGATGTACCCACGTTCCCACAGGCTTTAAGAGACAAGGTGAAAATGAAATAAAAGCTTTTTAAGGGAAAAAACCCCTAATTATCTGACAATGTTTTTTCTGTGCAATAGTCACTTTTGGCACTTGGAAGTTAATTTAAAAAAAGTCATTCATGAACACATTGGTGAAATGAAAGCTTCCACCTTTAATATCGCTGAGCAAGGTGCAGTCTATCTCAAAAATAAATAATAATAAAGATGTCACCACTGATATACTCAATAAATCAGGATTTAGTGCAGTTGTTTAGCCATATCAGCCAACTGGAACAGCACAAAGGAGCAATGGCAAAACATTACCTTCCCAAACACACCAACTCTCGTCTTATCAATGAAGTGCTCCTGCAGCATTGTCCTAGAACATGAGAGAGGAAAAACAATGGGTTAAAAATATTTTTCTCTTTGATAGCAAAACCAGTGTGATTTTAACCAGCTTTAAATTAAACTGGCCCCAGAAAAAATAATAGAATGGTTTGAGTTGAAAGGGACCTTAAAGACCATCCAGTTCTAACCTCTCTGCCATGGGCAGGGACACCTTCCACTAGACCAGGGTGCTCCAAGCCCCATCCAACCTGGCCTTGGACACTTCCAGGGATGGGGCATCCACAGCTTCTCTGGGCAACCTGTTCCAGTTCTCACACCCTCATAGTCAAGAATTTCTTCCCAATATGTAATCCAAACCTGCCCTTTTTTCAGTGTAAAGCCCTTTCCCCTTGACGCAGACAACCTAAAAAATCTGGTCCAAGCTGCTTTCACATGAATCTGATTTAATCTTGCAACCTCATGTGTTGGATTTGACCAAGCAATGGCAACAAACAACCTGCACTACCTCAGGAAGCCATAATAAGCTATTGCAAAGCTATTGCAATACTCTGAGAGTGGTTTTAACGCAATTATGTGCAGAATAAATCTAACCATACAACAGGACTTGACATTTGGGGTTTTGCCCTGGTTATTCTGTTTAAAAAGTTTAAGAATTTAAAGATGAATTTTTTTCCAACTACCAGGCAAGCAAAATATTAATGTAGGAACAGATATTCAAGCTTGTTTGTAGCTGTATGACTGTACAGAGCTAAAAATAAATGGGGTTTGAACACGTGACGTGGATAAGTGTGCTCTAATTTAGCTCTTTAGGGCTTGTTTTTCTCCTTCTGCACTGACTGGCATGAGCTCCCTCTCACATGCAGTTGCAATTGTATGACTACACTGTCCCTCTCATCTCCTTGCTCTACCCTACACATCACGGGACTAATGACAGTCTTGGGTTAATTATCGTAATGAATTCATTTCTTCAATAACAGTGCCATTCACCGGACAGCTTCCAACTGGTCCTTCTCTTCCAAAAGGCCCAGCCTCCTCTTGACCTCGTGCAGTAACTTGGCGCCCTGGAAGCCGCTGCCGCGGCCGTCGAACTTGAGCACGATGGCGTTGTGGGAGCTGACCATGACGCTCTCCCACGTCACCTCGAACCTCTCGGTGACGATCTGGCTGCCGGGTGTCCCATCTCTGAAACAGAAACGGGCATCACGCAAAGGCAGCGGCACCAAACGCCCTCCCCAGGGCCGTGGGATTGCCGTGGGACGGGACCCACAGCCCTGTCGTGCAGGGTAAGGCAGGACAGGTTTCTGGAAGGGGGCATCAGTCTCTGCAAGGATGGCATGCAGGAGGCTGATTGTGTGGGATGGGTTTTGAGGCTGGGTGGACGCTGCAGGCTGGTTTCTGCCTCCCTCTGTGCACAGCAGCCTCTAAGCTGAGCTTTGAACCACGCCAGCAAGCACATCTCTAAGTGGTCAGGATTCCTCCCGTGAGTAACCAGGGCAGTGATACAGGTATCAGCTGAGTTTTCCATTTTCTATACCTGCTCTAATGTGTACCTATTTTCTACATTCCCCAAAGCTCTTTTTTATTTTCTGCTGAAGTGGTTCTGTCATCATTGCATCACACAAGTACAGAGGGAAACGACTCTTCTAAAGCAAAAAAAAAAGGCTTAATAATGCCCAGTTTGGCCCAAAATTGGTGGGAAGTGGGAAGGGGTGGGCAAGACCTCCTCTTCACCCTTCTGCTTAGGGTCTGTACAGGGGAACTGTGTTGAGAAATACAGACCCTGCTTCAGCCAGGCAGCTCGGAAAAAACAAGGGATGATGATGATGACTTTAAGCAATAATTTAGGGCGGGGATTACTGTAGAACCACTGGCATTTTTATCCACTTTTTGTCATTTTTGGGGTTCTCAGAGACAGCAGGCACTTCACTGCAGGATTCTAATGTGCATGTGACTCCATTCATTTGCATACATCCAAGGAAGACCCCGGCCCATCCAGCTCCAGAGGCAGCCTAATCAAGTGCCGTGTGCTTGACGAGAACCGATCTTCCTCCAGCACTTCCACAGTGAAGCACATTTTCTCTGCAGTAATTTCGTGATGTAACAACACGCTCACTGCAGTGGCTTTGCCCTTCATGGAGGGTTGTGCAGGGTGGTACAGGCATTCTCCAGGCATTCAGCCCTCCTGCATGAGGCTTTTCTCTCTTAGGGAGTGCCCTGGCAGGCAGCAAGCGATGCACTGGGATGCAGCCAGGGCCAAACAGGTTCTTCCAAGGACAGTGAATTCCCTCCCACAGTTGCTTTCCAAATTCCCAAAAAAGCCCTCAGTAATGTGTATTATTATTACTAAATGTTGCATAAAGAAATACCCATCTGCTCTGCTCGCCAGGAGGAAAACCTACCTATCTAATATAAATGCTAGCTTCGTGGAGATCTTCAAAGGTTTCCAGCTCTCTCTTTACTGTCCCTTCAGGGAACACCAGCACTCACAAGGGAAAGATTTCTGCATGAGAGCACCTAAAATTTAAGCTCTAGTAAGGCTGACTGAATTCCACTCTGAAATGATCTGTTAATCACAAGGTGGGTGCCCAAGCACTGGGACAGAAAGTCAAAATACATCTTGTATTCCTCCTCCTTCTGTTTCTGCCCCACAAATGATTGAAGTGTACATGGAACACCTTCACAAAATTCACAATTTACTCTGCAGGATTTCAACAGGGTGCCCTCCTGGGAGCTGAAAACCTTGGCTCAAACATGGGAAAGAAGGGATATACATCTGGCCTCTCCCAGCTGTGAAGTGAGACGGGGTAGGGACCAACATGCTGGACTCTGGCATTCCTTGTACAAAACATATCCTAAAAGCTCCTGATCATGGGCAAGGTTTCCGTGCTGCCCTGATAATGTGAACAGAAAGGAAGGACAAGCAGGAACTTACACAATCAAAAGCAAGGGGTAATGCGCCGTGTCCGAAAAGGTTGCTGGCTTTAAGATCTGCATTGGCAATCCTAAGTAAAAAAAAGAACAAATAACAACATGTCTTTGATGTGGGAATGCTGACATGATTCCAATAGATTTTTCTGGTGTTTTGGGCACAGATGAGTAAGAGCAAAATGGCATTTCTTCAGAGGCAGTGGCAAATAACACCTTAGAAACACAGATGTTGTCAAAAAAAAAGACCCATATTGTGATAGCCGAGGTGACAAGAAATGTAAATGGGGAGTACAGTGCGAGCTGCTCAGTCATGCATCCCTTTTACAGCATTCAATTAACATCTGTCAATAGCTATAATTTTCCTTTTTTGGCAGCTGGATGAGTGACGCAGACAGAAATCAATATTTCAGGGCAGCAGAGAAAGAGGAAAATTGGCAATGAAAATGGTAATTTAAAAGCCAATTAAGTATGGTGGCGGGGGGAGAGAAATAGAATTATTTTGCTATAATGGTGGGAAGACAGAGGGAGAAACAAGTATTTCAATTCTAACTTTTAAAGGGCTAAATTTTGCTGTAAACAGGAGGCAAAGGTGCTGAAGACCACGTTGCTATACTGGTACAGAACCAATGTAAAGGAGGGATGTGACCACTAAAGGTTCTTTTAGCTGAATGTCATTTCTATGGCTTTGCATCAGTAGCCAAAATTGCCTCCATACAAACACTCTCTGCATTAAGGACAGCACATTTATTTTTAAAATGTTATCTACAATCTAGATTAAGAAAGGCCCAGCAATTAAACTGGTATTAGGAGCATTTTCAGTAGATTAATACACAGATTAGCAGCATGGTTTAAGTGGTTTGCTTTGCAATTGTTGCCTGACACTCTGCCTAATTAGTTATTCCATCTGAATGCTAATAGCTGCAAATTGGATCAATGGCCCAGGGACAGCCAAAAAGGCCATTGCTTGACTTTAAATATTACTGAGTGCTACCTGCAGTGTTCTCAAGGCTGCTCAGCCCAAAGCTTTGGAACCACAGGGAGGGCACAGCAGAACGGCCACGTGGCTGTGGCCAGCTTGCATTTATTGCACACAAGTATATTTTTGGCTAAATGAGCAGAATTGCAATGGGGCCTGCCGTTAGAAAGTTTAGTACCAGGCTGAGTTATCCCTAATAAACTGCCAGTCTCCCATGAGCTGGCTTATGGGGGGAAATATGGGCTCTTTACCCATCCTTTCCTGTCCATAAAACCTGGAAGCACACGTCTGTTCCTGTTATTTTATGCACTGGTTTATGTTCCTTATGCCCGTGTGGCAAACAGAACATTTTAGGGCCATTGTTATCCTTTTCAAATGGCAACCATCTCTCAGCCTTTGCTTCACATTTTATAACATCTGGAAATGCCTGAAATCAGTAACCTGCCCCCAGCACAGCTCACTGCTTTCACTTCACTGCCTGTGGCCTGAGAGATTCGCTCCTTCCTGGTATGGAAAACATTATGGGCCACATTTTAACCCAGGCCCTCTGGGTTTTTTTCTAGAGTTGCCACCATACATGCAGGTTGGGATTTTGGGGAGCCATTGTGCATCTCTGAATATGTGGATTTTCCCCATACAGAGAAACTACTACAGAGACAGGCTTACACCTTGGCTATTTGCCACCAGGCTTTTCTCTCCCTTTGGCAAATATGTATATTTATATATATGGGGAATGATTTTACAAGTGGTAGAAATAACACACCAGCTGCAGGTGCAAACTGCTCCAAGTGTCTGCTTTCTTCACTCCAGGTGAAATCTCCTTTGTCTTTTCTCATAAAGCTCTTTTTTTTTTCCCAACTCTCCCAAATCATATGGCTGTCTCTAAGAATCCTGTGTGACTCCAGTGGGCAGTCATTGGAGAGTCAGCTTCATTCACTGCAGCTCAGACTGTGCACTGAGAGGCAGCCACATTTGTAGCCAGCAAGAGCACACATTATCCCACTCCAAACTCATTTCAAATGACACACACACCCCCACGGCAAATGCCTCCAACAATGGGGGCACCCCACCGTGTCATTTCCCAGAGTGGCTTTTCCTCCACAAAGAAAGTTTTAAGAGGAAAAAAAAAGAACCCAACCCTATCATTTTGCCTTTCTTCAGCTGAATTCTCATCAAATTCTGCCTCTGTAATAACCTCCTTATGTAGCACATTCTAGGAGAGTGCTTTGCAAACTGTGTGAGTTTATTGAGAGTCGAAGTCATTTTTCCTCCTGCCAGTCTACCCAGGATGGCTGTATTATTTCACAGCTATAGCAGTGAAAGAGAAAAATAAGTGAGAATAAAGGAGCTACTTACTGTAATCATCTATCTTGATTTCCTTGTATTCTACCTTGGGCATTTGCCTGTCATTTACAGCCAGCTGCACATTTTCATTTACCTCCAACTCAAAAATTTCTGAAAGAAGAAGGACAAGATCACAAAAACTTTTGGCACAGTTTGTGAAAATGCATTTTAACATTTTATAGTCACCTTGACATATATAACACAAGTTTCCTTACAAATGGATTTCCTTCTAGTCCTCCTAGATGTCTATTTCAGTTAAGCCTTTGAAACCCTTTCCAAGTTTTCTGCACCGGCAAAAAAGCTGTATTCCTGAAATCAGTGGCATTCAGCTGATTTGCAGGAGGTGGGAATGTGACCTGCTGCGTTGGGACACTACCATGGGTCCCAGTCAGACATCTACCTGCCATGCAAAGCAAGATCTCAAATGAAGAGGTCCTCAAGTCTGGGTCCAAGTTACACATAATAAAGAGGAAGCGGAGGAGACTATGGAGGGCTTCAGGCCAAGGTTGTGCTGCCGTGCAAGATAAATTCCATGGGAAGGAAGACCATGGGGGGAGAAGAGTGGACAAAGCTCATAAAAACCTGCAATGTCAGATTTTGGAGCAGTCTTGACATTTGGAGTGTTTCAAAAATTTTTCATTTTGCTTGTGTGTCTTACCCAAGGACTCTGGGTCAGAGATAGAGGATTCCTTCCTCCTTCCTGGGATTTAACCTTTATCCTCTCATCCTGGCCATGTGCTCTACCTGCTGAGCCTCTTCTAGAAAAAGCAGCCACCTCCAGCACCAGCAAGAGTGAGTCCTTCCCAGCTGGTAGGGAAAGAGCCCCTCTTTAGGAGACGCTTCAGGCTGTATGTCTTACATGGTGAAAAATGTCTCCATGTGATGGCAAAAATCCTGAGCCCCATGGAGGAGGGATTCAAGGGCTGGGGCGAGTGAATCCTGATCTGGGGAGTCTGTTGCAGTGCTCATTCCCCTGGCATCAGTCTGGGTGTGAACCAGGGGGATCCAGGGCATTATCTCTGCCACGTGAACCCAAGGAGGGTGTGAGATTTCACACCACATCATGTTTCACTGACTCTAACTTCCCTTTCGAGACACACTGTTAAATAGATATGTAACCCCAGCTCCCCAAATAACACTTCTGGTACCTGATTATCCTGCTCTCACTGCCCATCTCTGCTGGACATGCAGGCAAAAACTTGCCCTTCCCAGTTAACACATTTCAGAGACCTTTCAGCAGCAGTAAATTGGTTCAGTGAATATTCACCCTGCTTCTGCAAAGCCTGGCTCTTTATCAAAACCACAGCCCCGACAAAAGTGTCAAAGCAACAGCCTATTACATTTAGTTAAATATTAAGATTCTCATTTAATTATGGCACACACAAGTAGCTTTATCAGCAGAAAGGGCCTTGCCACGTAGGGGAATTTAGTCAAGCCGTTTTATTTGTTCATATAATTGCATTCACAGAAAGCCAAGAAGACTGTGAAGGAAATAAAAAAGATTGGCATATCTCCTAAAGGACTTTCCTTTTTGCTTTAGGACCACAGGGAGCTTGAGTCTGTGGAGTACAAATGGTCATTGCTTAATTAAATGTAAGCACACTCTAATATTCAGTGCAACTCACTATTATCAGATTATTGCAGAATACAGAGGCAAACTCTCTTTTATAGAGTAATGGGCTCATATTAAATAAGTAAATTCAGTAACATGCAACTGTCAGTTGCCCTTTATTCAAAAGCAAAAGAATGAGGGGGGAAGAAAGAAAAGAACCAGGGGAAATGGTAATTGTATGCAGAAGACCATGAATTTCAGTAGAGAATGTGTTCTGCACATGAGTAGATTGAGTTCTCTGTGTAATGGATGCTGCCCATATGCATCTGTTAAAGTAAAACTAGTCCTGGTGTGTTTTGTTTTACTTTTTAAAGCCCTTCATTCACTGTTTCTGTTTTATATTTTCTGTCATTTTATTCACCTAAAAGTATTTTATAAAACTATACAGGAGGGTATAACACCACTCACAAGAGCACTGTCCCATGCTGATACAGCCAGTCAGACATCTCCGTGTCTGTGGTAAAATTAAGGTGTTTTATTTAAAGTGGGGGAGAAAGAAAGTGACTTTGGAGCTGCAGGTCAGGGTGAAGAAACTGTCCTGACTGAAGGGCCTTGTGGGCATCAGCTGGGCTGCTCTGGGGTTATACTTGGGGAGGGCACTGCCAAGCTCACGCTCTGCTGGGAAGAAGGAGCTGACACTCCCTTGTGCAGAGAGTCTTTCCTGTCACACTTACTACCTTCAGTGGGAAATGAAGCACCTCAGCATTTCACAGTAAACCTTTAGTCTGAGTGCCAGATTTCTTGGTTTGCTCACTCTCTGTTTTTTTTTCCTTTTGAGATAAGAGCAGTGAGCTGCTGTAAATGCAGGTAAGTGAAACTGATACTTGATAAACAGATACTGACCGTGTACAAAGCAGATAGAAATAGACTAAAGGTGTTGCTTAATATTTGGGTCATATCAGTGCCTGAAGTCCCTGACTGCAGTTAAGGCTGGGCTGAACTCTTTGTTAAAATGAAAGATGATGTTTTCCCATTACAGTGATGGGAGAAGATAAATCTTGGTATCACGTGAGACTCAGTGCCACACCCTGCCAGAGTGGAACCCCAGAAAGTCCATGGCTTTCTGGACTCTGTACTGCCAGCCTGGTAATGGCTATAGAGAGTGCCAAATATTTTGAGGGAAGAAACCTATTTTTGGAATAATTCCAGCTTTGCACTGATGTAGATGCAAATCATTAGCATGAAAAAGCTTTACCAAACAATAAGTGCTACAATCTCCATGCACAGATTGGGGAACCAGGCAGAGGCACCACTTGTAGGGCTCACTCCCTTGCATTATCTCTGATAATTCATATCAGAGCGATTATATTAAAACTACAGATTAAGCTAAATATTTCTTATATTTCTCTTATCTTATTATCTTATTTCTTATATATGGGACTCAAAACAAAATCAATGGAAGACTAACAAAAAGACTGAGAGGGATTTGAACAGTGCATTTTTTTGAGAAAGAGGATAACAAACATCATGCCCCAACCTGTGTGTTTTTACCCCAAACAGCAGCTGTTGTGATGGCAGCACAACAGCTCTGCAAGTCCCTTTGCCTTGCAGAAAACTTCCATTTAGGCAGAGTCTGGGCTCCCCAGGAGTGCAAGTTTAGCAAAGAGCAGCTACATCTCACTGTCCTGCCTGGCTACTTTCGTTTGAACAATTGCAAAGCTCAAGCCCGTTCTTACTCTGTGCGTCCGTTGTGTTGTGAACAGTCACCATCGGGACACGGGGACCTTGAAAAGGAGAAGAAAAGAGCTTGGTTAAATTTCTATCAAAGCACACACAGACACACGTGAACCTGGTTTTGAATTCCATGGAGCTGAAGGCTCTTGAGACTCGCTTTTCATGCAAGAGTAATCTAAAAAGCAAATCACCCTGGTATTAGAAAGAGTTTATGACTAAATGACAGTACTGTAAACTCAAAGACGTGAGGTTTCAAAGCCCTTTCCCAACAGACCACTAAATGCATCTTTCCCTAATTTGTAAACATTATAATTAGCAGAAACACAATTAAATCACTCGCCTTTAAAATTATTCTAATGATGCCCAAACATCACGGCACAAAGCATTTACATTTTGTATGCTATGGATAAATGTTGTTGTTTTGCAAATCATTTTTTTCTTAATGAATTAAACACCAGCTTGTCTCTCACACTGAAAAAGGCCACATTTTCTGTCTTAAAATGCAACATTTGTGTGTTGAAATCAGTCAGTGTTATACAAAGAGAATTATCATTACTATGCAGTGCACATGAGTGAACCACACAATTCACTGCCACAGGATGCTGCAGCATTCAGGATGCCACAGTCTTCACCAGAGGATGCTGTAGGATGCTTTTGTCCTTAGCACTGTGATCTGGGTTCATCCTCTTGTTCAGAAAGTCATCAAGTGGCTGATTGATAGAAAAATGGGATGGTACATGAGATCAAGTGCATATTGTGGCTGTCACCTTCCTTCTCCCTGTTTTCCAGCTGTCATCTGGTGACTGCTCTTGGAGACAGGACACTGGGCCTGGGTGGGCTGACCCAGGACAGCCACTCACATATTGCTCCCATACCTGTTCGTAGATTTTCCCTTGAGCCTGGCAGTACTGCTCAGGAAGGTGGAAATAGCCCTGCAGTGACGAAACGTTGAATTCTTTGCCTCAGAGACAGTGGTTATCTTAATTTCCTTCCCCTTCCCCATAATGTAAGGTGGTACAACTGCAGGGAGTGTGAGCAGCTGGGGAAACCTGTGTGCCCAGCAAAGATCCCAACAGCAGGGCCAGGAGGCTCCTGTGTCATGTCTGTGGGAAGATCCCAGAATCATAAACCCATGGAATCATCTATGTTGGAAAACACCTCTAAGATGATTGAGTCCAACCATTAACCTGGCACTGCCAAGTTCACCACTAAACCATGTCCCTCAGTACCACATTTACTTGTCTTTTAAATACCTCCAGGGATGGTGACCCCATCACTTCCCTGGACATTCTGTTCCAATGCTTGGCAAAGCTTTTGGAAAAGAAATTTTTCATAATATCCAATTTAAATGTCCCCTGGTGAAACTTGAGGCCATTTCCTCTTGTCCTATCACTTGTTCCTTGGGAGGAGAGCCCGACCCCCATCTGGCTGCACCCTCCTTTCAGGAGGCTGTAGAGAGTGATAAGGTCTCCCCTGAGTTTCTTCTTCTCCAGGCTAAACACCCCCAGCTCCCTCAGCTGTTCCTCATGGACTCGCGCTCCAAACCCTGCACCAGCTCTGCTGCTCTCCAGACCCTGCACCAGCTCTGTTGCCCTTCCCTGGACATGTTCCAGCACCTCAATGTCTTTCTTGTTGTGAGGGACCCGAAACTGAACACTGAATATCAAAAAGCCCAACACTCTTTAAGCTTCAAAAGTAAGACAGCTTTAAGAGACTGATATCCACTGAGATTCCAACCCCTTTAAGGTGCCTTCTTAAGCCCTTCAACCTACGAGCAAATCCTGTGGGATCACCACTTGTGCAACAGCAATTTGTGTAGGGCTGGCTGAGAAAAAGCCCCTACAATGCTGAAACTGAGAGTGTGCACACAAATGGCAGCAAAAGCAGGTTCCTGTGAGCCATTCATACTGGTGTGGTGCATGAAATAACTTCTTGAGAGCAAGAGAAGCTTTAAGGGGCTATAATTGTGTCAGTGGTTTTCCTTGTGCTGCCAGGAGCCCGCATCCCACTGCAGGCAGCCAAGAGTGTTTCATTCAGACCTTACATAGACAGAGAAAAGGCAGAAATAGATTTTATTTATAATTAAGCTGACTAATATGGCAGCCTGACTTCTGTTTCTTTGTAACTGAGAATCTTCTCCCCTGACAATCCGATTCTTTTTTAGAATGCAGGAAGGTGGGTTATAATGGACAAAGGAAAACAGGTTTACTCACCAGGATTTAGCTGAATTTACCTTTCTCCTACTGATATACATTGATATGCTGACCATATTTATTTATAAATCCGCCCTGCTTTTTCCCTGCAGTCCCAGAAGCCAGACTGCTGGAAAAGTAACAAACCTAATAAACATGGGCATGATAAAATCATCACTGAAAAGAAAAGGAATCCTCCCAAATGACTTCAGTTGGAGATAGAGCAGTCCTTTAATTAACACCAAAATGCCAACAAAAAGAAAGGGATAGAGAGAGAAATACAATGCATATAATCCTTTTATTTTCTAACTTATTTTTCCTTTGTTTTAAATTGGCATTGAAAAAGCTGTGAGAAACTAATAAAGAAAGAAAAATTCTAGTGTGTAGTTTAGTAAATTACACGTATTATATATTGTTTCCTTAGTCTCTCACTACTAACTACTGCTACTGTCATCTCCCCAAATCAATGTTTTTAAGTGAAATCCCGCATAAAGATATTCAATTTGAAGTAATATGAAATAAAAAAAAAAAATGAATAAGTATCCTTGAAAAAGTAGATTTTTGACTTGACTTATTTTTATTTTTTAACAAAGAAGGAAAAATGGTAAAGACAGAAAACTACAGAGTAGAATAATCTCTGTGAGAAGAATTACTCTTAACATTAAATATTCTCAATGACAACACTCCAGTTCAAGAATGCATTTCACTTGTGAGCAGGCTGAAAGTTATCAAGAAGTAAAAGTCACTTTTTAAGGAATGACATAAATTGCTTATTTCAACGCCAGTTTTTCAAGTAAAACAACCCAGTTACATGCTAGACTGTGTCTTTTAATGCACACATATCAGAAGTCTTTCAACACTCACAAGTTGAGTGCCTAATGCCTGACAGGGACAGAAAGAATTCCTTGAAATGAGAAGTGTGTATTCATTAGCTGCCTCCCCAGCTTTATTTCTAAACCTGTAGCGGTGTGACAGTCCCATTACACATGCCATCTGCTAAATGCCATCCCCTGTCATGTGCGGATCTGAGAGGGAAACCTGATTTGTTCAATGAGCTGCTGGGAGCTGACAGAAGCAGAGCGAGGACATCCTCTGCCCCATGTCTCCTTCCTCCAGAGCCCGTCCAAATGGGCTTTGATGGGGACTCCTGAGCCCCCCACATTCTCAGGCATGTTCTGCTGCCTCTGTTCTTTAATCAGCACTGATGAACCCCCGGTGTCTACCTGCCCCCCTCAGAAACCTTGTGAGTGCTCTGCCTCTTGCTCACAGAGGTCCTGAGATCATGGGAGCATCGGGATGCCTGAAGGATAAAACTCACTTGTGCTCCTTGAAGGATAAAACACTAAGTGCTCCACTTTAAGAAAGTAAAGCAGACACTGAGCTGCTTTGCCCTGATTTGCAAAGGTAAGAGAGACCCAGCTCATACCTTATAACCTGAAGACTGTTCCCAAAATCATGGGCAGGCCACTCTCTGCATGACCTGATGATGATGCTGTTGGATTTCTTGCCCCAGAGGGGTAGGTACAAGCAGGACTGTGACACTCCCCAAGGTGTGGGACCTGGCACTCCTGCTCCCTGTCACCTCCACCAAAATTTTTAGGGGTGGCACCATACAGACCCTTGTTATCCCTCTCTGCATCCCTGTGTCAGGAGTGGGATGGGATGTGCTCGAATGCCACTGCAGGCTCCACTCCCCTCTCCTGCCTCCAGCATTGCACCAGCCAACTCCAGCATCCTGACAGAAGTTTAGAAGTTGTTTCTTTATTTGTAGCTTAAGAGAAAGGAGCAAAACTATTGACAGAACTTCTGTGTATAGACACAGAATGTACATCCCAGATAAATGCATGGTTAATAATGCTGCACAAAACTCTAGTTACATGAATTAGATTTTCAATTAATACAGCTGAAAGTCTGGGTTTATCATAAGGCCTTTGACTTTAAAACCATTACTGTAATTATCCATGCAAGAAGTAAATTGAGCTATATCGCTGTAATGACAACAGGCCAATTTATCACCCAGGAGGTGCTGCCCATCATGATCTGAATGGGCACAGAAACTCAGCACCTCAGTAATTTGACAAGAAAAAGCACTGGCCATGGTTTGTCATCAATTTTTAAACAGCTTTTACTATTATTTCCAAAAAGGTTCTGCTTCAGCATGATCAGAAAGAAGCAACTCTAGATTTTTAGGTGATAAGGTATAACTTTCTAGAAAAAAAAAGGAAAATCTTTTTACAACCTTGAAGAAAATATTTACCAGACATTTGTTTTGTAATACTTTTTATACTGCAGAGTACTCCTGATGTTTTCATGATCTAAACAGCACAGGGAATTATATAAGTTATTATAACTTTAAAATGAAAGTAGTGATTATAAAAAGAATATGAAGTAAAATTGAAGAAAAGTTAATCAAAATTATAGAAGTGTTTAAAAAGGATAAAAAGAGGAATTGTCTTATTCTTCTCATCTATATTCTCAAAGGCTTCAACGTTGCAGATAATTTCAGACCAGAAGCTAAATTCACAGTGTGTAAACAATGAAAATTCAAATACTCTCTGCCAGCGCCACCAGCGTATCTCTTAAGCACTGATGAATGATTTAAAAGAGCAGCTGCAAGCGATGGGAGCTGAAAGGGTCTGGCTCTGCACAAGTGAGATAATTGGCAACAGCCATCTCCGTGTACAGATTCCAGATCTCTTTATTTGCTAATCCATGAATTATTTATACGTGCTGCATAAAGTTCATATGTTGGGGTGATATTATCAGCCTAATAAATAAAGACATGGGGAGTTCCGTGAACCAGTGCTCACAATTAAAATATTTCCCCATTTGCAGCATTTTCCAGCCGACGCTATGGACAGATGTTCGTGCTGTTTGCTTTGGCAACCTTGTTGACATAAACATCAAACAGATTTATGCTGCTATTCACCGTCCCCAAGGCATTTAATTTTTTAATCAAATCTTTACTTCCTCAAATGTAGCTTGTCTTGTAAAATAATCAATCCTGGCTTGTTCTCAGGCAAGCACTCCGATGGTGCTGCTTGTCTCTGCCCTGTGTGATACTGGTAATAAATTTCATGCTTACTTTATGTGGAGCAGAAATAAATCTGGTTGCTCTGAGGCAGCATCAGTTATCTGTGACTAGAGGGCAAATGAACAAGAGATTTGGTCTTAATTCCACTACACAAAATAGGCCTGATGGGTTCTTCAAAAGGTTGCTGAAATGAATAAGCGTGGTCAGGTCCTCAGTCCATTCCATGGGATTTTGAGAGGTGCCTGCAAAGAGCAGCATGGGAAGCTGGGCTGGCACTGACCAGCTCATCCCACTCTCTGTCCTATGGCCACTGAAGGACGCGGGGCCTTTGGGTCCTAGGAGATCCCCCCTTGCTGCTTCAGGAAATCGTGTGTTACAAAAGTATTGACAAACTCCCTCTAAATGTAATTGGGTTTGCTGATGTAATTCCTACTGGTGTCTTCCTCTTCTGGTAGGAGCTGCCTTCCTGCTTGAAGCTGTACTGGCTGTCACTCCAATTTACACCTTTTTGGGGTTGTTCCAATAATCTGTTTTCTACTAAGCAAGAGTATTTCCATCATAGTCACAGCAGCCATGTGTCCTCAAAAGCTTTCATCCAGTCAGATAAACTAGATTATTTTAATTCCCTTTTGTAGGACAAAGTTTCTTTTTGTCTTATTCTTTGATGCAAGAGTGTTTTACACTCTCGTTCCTGAACAGAGAAGACCAGAACTCTACTCCTGCTGTTGAGGATGTCCTAATTGGTTCTTATACTGAAACTGCTACTTGTCCAGTTCCATGGAAAATTCTGTGCCTGATCCATCCTAAGAGAGCATTCACCTACTCCATGACCACAGCAGGTAGGCAGTTTGCAGACATCCAGTGGCCAGCATTGTGTGCCCAGGCACCCATCTGCTCTGCTGAGGCATTTGTAACTTTTGAGCTTCAAACATATAAGACAAATTCTTGCCCTGAGTCGCCATGTGCTTAATTTTGCTCTTTGTACTATTAATTTCTCCCACTCCAGCCCTGCAAGACATCCAGATTCTCTAGTATTTACCTCTGCCTTCTGATGATGCTTATCAGATTTGAGTCTTAACAAATTCCACCAGCTTCATCCAGCATTGGGTTCCCAATCTGCCAGGGAACAATCTGAGTAGGGTCATTCCCCAGGCCAGCTCCTAATGAACCCTGCTGCTGATCTCCAATTAGCCTTTTATTCCTCTTCATCATAATCTACTTCCTGTTCGTTTTGCTGGTACTTAACCTTCGCTCACAATTCTTTCACTAATCTCCCTCTTCTCCTTCTTAATTAATATCAGCCAATGAGGTGTCACATCGAGTGGGCTGAGCATTTCCTCCCTTTCATGAGGCTTTGGCTAAGGTTTTAAAGAGCCATAATGCAATAATGCATGTGGATGGATCCAAAAAGGAACGTGGAAAACATACAAACTCCAGGGCATGGAGCAGGCATACAACCACTGTAGTGATAAGATCAGCTGTGAAAAGGAGGTAGATTAGGAGAATTTGCTTGCAGAGTTCATGAACCTGATAATGCACCCCTGGAGTTGCAAGTACCAGAGGCAGGAGGGAACAACTCCAGCTCACATGGGGGTAACTGGCTTCCCAAAAGGCCAGAGTATTTTGTTCTATTATGCTGGTCCAATCTATGGAATCTGAACAGAAAAATCCCCATACTCAACTCCCTCTTTTTTCCAGGTTCTGTTTTATTTGAATACCTCAATTTAACCTCTTTCAATCCAATTTTCATCTGGGCTTTCTGCAAACTTTGAAATGAGATGAAACCAAAAGTTAACATTTGTCCCTATTTTTAAAGCATAAGTTTCTTATTGGATTAGTACATGCTAATCCTAAAAGAAATACCATATATGGGAGACTGTGTCTAGCGTTTTCTGTATTCCCTGACTACTTTGGAAAGTCACTGGACAGCTCAGCATGTCCAAGGAGGTTGTGCACTCTCCATTCTTGGAGGCTTTGAAGGCAAGACTAGACAGAGCCCTGAGCAGCCAGGTCTGATATCCTCTCTGACTCTGTTGGGAGAAGGAGGTTCCACTAGAGACCTCCTAAGGCTCCTCTCAACCTGAATTCTCCCATGATTTTGTGATTTCGTATTTTAAAAGTATCACAATGGGGTGGTGAGGTACTGCAAGAAGTTTCCCAGAGAAGTTGTGGTTGTCCCATGCTTGGAAGTGTTCAAGGCCAGGATGGATGGGGCTTTGAGCACCCTGGTCTAGCGGAAGGTGTCCCTGACCATGGCAGGGTGTGGAACAAGATGAGATTCAAGGTCCCTTCCAACCCAAACCATTCCATGATTCTATGATATTCAAGGAAAAAGGATAATTCCTTATAATTGCAGCATGAAAGAAAATACTCTCTCTCAGTGCCATTTACACCTCATTAACAGACTGAATAAAACCCCATTGCATATTTTCTGTTTATTCCATTAAAAACCTAGTAGAAATTGATTTAGGGAATCCTAATTTATTCTTTTCCATAAGTAAAATTCTCTTGCAACAAAATAATTATTTCCTAGCTAATTAAGTAATAACTGGTGCTGGATATTACCCTAAAAAACACCACCAACAACCCATAAATAACATTGTTTCCCATTGTCTGGTTATTAGGATGTTTTCCTCTCATGAGTTCTCAGGTTTTAATATACCTTTAATGTACTGACTGCATTAATAAAGGGCTTAACAAGTACCATGCAAACAGAAAACAAAAGCCAGCAATAAACCTTACAGCTGGTCCAGCTGGCAAACAAGGTGAAAGAAGCAGTTTTCCTCAGAGGAAGCTTTAAATCTTGTGAGATGATAACATCTGTACTACCCACTGCAGAATAATGAGCTCATCCAAGGTTGCTCATATGGCTGGAAATAATGCACATGCACCATGGTCTCGACATTCAGGAGGCTTCTGTCCGATTTGTGAAGCTTCATTATTTGAAGCATCAGAGGAAGCCTGTTGTCATGGTCGTTTATCTCCTGCGAGTGGAGCTCAGAAAAAATTTTGTATGGACAGAATGACCAAGTGACAAGAACCCTGGCTGGAAGCAGATGACAGATCACCTTCCTCTGGGCAATGCCAGGCAGCTCGTATTTACAAGCAAGAATCAAAATGAAAACAGGATCAAAACATGTAAAAGCAAGGAATACATAGTGCTTTGCAGAATGGGGCCATTTCAAAGACGAGAGGAGTTTCACTTTAATTCCACAATATTTTTTCGTGGACTGAAAATTACAGACATTTTCTATTAATTTTACTGTTAAATACTCATGCATACTAGTTTGGGGCGTTTTTCCACCTACTTTTATGTCACTGAGTATTTATGGGGAGTTCACAACACTCTAAAGATGTGTAAGAATAGAGTGAAATACTTTATAATACAAATGAGTGGTCTGCTTAAAGGAAGAAAAAATGCACTGGAATATCCACAAAAGTCACCATTTTAATTAATCTCAAACTACAGTCATAACTGTGTTGTTAACAGGAGATAGAAAAGAAGTTCTCATCCAACTCCCAAACCAAGAATACCATCCTCTCTTTTCCTGCAGAAAAAGCTCTGGTGGTACCTTCTGCTTGGGCAAAAGGGGGTTTTCATACCAGCCTGCTGTTTTGCAGTTGTACAGCGTGTGAGGGAGTGAGAATGAGCATCCCCCACCCTGCCTTCACCCACGGGATTTGTGACCCATGAACCGCGCACAAAGGACTTGAGAAGCGAGAGCCAACCTCGTCTGTTAAGTAAGAAAAGGAGTCAAGTGAATGCAAATGTGAATTATATAGTAATTATAATATAAATAGGGCCCAGAGATTAAGTCTGTGCATGCTTTCAAACAGCAGAAACTAATTTAGGCTTCATAAGCCTCAGGAAAAGTTCCAAAAGGTCACAGCTTGCCTGGAAGCGCTAATTACAGCCTCCCGCTACCGGGTGCACAAGAACCTGAGGTTGTGGTAATCATCCTTGCATGGGAAACCACTCTGGTCACAACAGATAACACTCATCCAGCGACCTGAGATGTGAGCAAGCCCCGGGAATGCCTCCCAGGCCCCAGCACGCTGCTGGGCCCGTTTAGCATCCAGCTGGGTGGGAACCAGCGGGCACATGCCCGGTTCCTGGAGGCCCTGAGCACATCGCAGGACATTCAGCTGGGCTTGAGCATTATCTCCGTGTTTCTGATGGATCTCGGGGTTTGTTAGACAGGTATTTTGGGTATTTCGGCCAGGATAACTGTCCTGTGTGGTAACACAAGGATAAAACCTCTTAGGGGGTTGCTCCACCTGGACAGACAGCCCCGTGTTCAGACCCCCAGAGCACACGCTGTCAAATATTGGCTTCCTGCCCCTTGCTGTAGACCCACAACCAAGCCAAGGACAGCTCAGATAGTTCAGAAAACCTGAACCCCCAAGACCTGCACATAAAGAACCAAGTAGCAAAAATTTATATTGAAGTATATTATAGCTCTTGGTGGGATTTAAAATAACATTAAATCTGGGTGAACTGATGAAAACCATATTTCATTTTTCAATGATATAGAATATAGATACCAGTCTGCTCTGGACTGCAGCAGTAATAGGCTGACATCATTAGGTGGCCCATAAAAAACTTCTAAATGATTCTTGGGGTGGTCCTGTGCAGGGACAGTGGTTGGCTTCAATGATCCTTGTGGGTCCCTTCCAACTCAGGGTATTCTATGTTTCCATGATGATGAAATCCTCACTCAGTTTCCCCAAGACATTGAATTTAGTATTGTCCATTCCCAATCCCTACCTCAGCCACTTGGTCCCATCCCACCATATCCCACTCCCTTGGAAGATCAGAAATGTTTGTAAAATCATCCAGTAAAGCAGCAGAACAGCATCTAAAACTGATCCCAGCAGGAAAAAAAGAATAAAAATATTCTATTTAATTTTCATTCAGTTCAGTTCCTGGGCCCAGCTAAGAATGAGCCTGTTTGTGGCACAGGCAGCAGATTGGTGAAAAAGCCCCTGAGGTGGGCAGAGGGTGGATCTGCACTGACTTTGTATTCCAGTCCTTGTGGACAGGCAGTGCTGTGCTCCTCTGACTGATGAAAAATACGGTAAGGAGCTTTACAGAGGGTTATTGCATTTCACAGTAAGGCGAGGTGGGGCACGGGGAGGCACAACGTGTCGGGACAGCAGGTAGAAACAACCTTCCCCCTGAGTTTCCTCCTCCCAGCCACCACCTGGGAATTATTGCTTATGGTGTCAGCAGTAAAGAAAGTATTTTAAGTTGGCTCTCAGTCTTGCCTGAGGTCTTCAGAGCGACTGACATGGCTACATGGAGCTGCAGCCTCCAGCTGGTGCACATCCCAGTAGTAAAATCCAGGAATCAGCATTTCACATTTGTTTAAACCAAGGTGTGCCTGTTGCACTTTTATATCCATAGGCTCTTGATTTGGTTAATAAAACTCATTTTCAGTGTGAATAGTTACTTCAGCATCCAATTAAGACTCTTTAGACCTCAACAACTTAATTTATCATGATATTTGCCAAAGGTCACCTGAACTGCCAAGCTCTGGCCCTCTTAGCAGGACCAGCTGCACTTAGAAAGCATTTACTTGAAGTCCAGTAGGAAGTGAGACTCTCTAAGATGCTTTGCCTTTACCATGATGGGCAGTTTTATAACATTATTAGTTGACACTAAACCCATATGCTTCAGAAACCTTGCCAGGCAGCAGGCTTTCTACCTAACTAAATCTAAGTAGGGATTAAATGTAGGTATTTCCTCCCTGTGCATTTAATACTGTTTTCAGGCCCTGGAGTGAGATACTTGTACCCACAACCACAAGCTTTCCCTGGATATCTGCCAGAGATGCTCCAAGTCACAATGAAGTGGTTACCTGGGGATGTTAAATAGGACCTTCAGCTTCTTCATCTCTCAAAAGCAAGAAAAAGAGCTTCTATTATTTTAACTTGGGTGTTATGGGCAGAAACCACTCCTAATGAAACATTGTCCCAGTAGCATTTGACAAGCAAACTCTTTCCTCTATTCAAATCCTTCTTGGAAGCTCAGTACTTCCATATCACCCACAAGAAGCAAACAGCATACACATACATGTCTGAGGACTCTCCAAGCAAAAAAACCCAAGATATTTCCCCTTGCAGCTGCACTGGGTCTCCCAGGCCCTGGCACACTCACAGTGCTGTGAAGACACATAACACATAACGACGTGCTCTAAGCCAAAATGGGTTATTATATTTTTAATAACTGCTTTAGCGCTGCTATGACTCAAAATCCAATCCCTTGTTGAAGAGATCCCTGCCTGTCTCTGAAGGCACTGAGCGATGCTGTGGGGGCACAGGAGGCTGGAGCCCCATCCTGCAACACACTGAGGGCTTCTTGGCTGCTGTGGGTGCCTCCAGCTGTGGCTGGAGGGAGTTAGGAGCACCCAGCACCTGGGAGGACTGGCCCTGCGCTTATTAAGGCCCGTGGTGTAATTACAGGCTCGTTATTGGATTGCTGTTGAGACGAGGCGTCGCGTGGAGCTGCGCGCTACCAGCAAACGTCCGCGGCCATGCCCCGTTAACTCCTCACTCCGGTACCATTTAATCACTTTACATGCTGGTTTTGTCACAGGAGCGCTCTCCTGCATACTAATGGCCGGGTTTCTGTGCTAGGAAGGTTTCTTTGCAGTGAATAGAATGAAGATTCACCGAAGCTTTCAAAACCACTCTGGAAATTTACCCATCTAGGAGCCTCTATGCCCTTTTTTGTCACTGCACACCTGAGCATTGCAGTCGATAATGGACTTTATTTTCACAACACCTCTACGAAGCTGGAATTACAAGACCTACTCGAGCTCCCTAAAGGAGCTCATGACAGCAGAAAAAAACCAAACCCGTGTGTCCTGACCAGCATTTGGCAGCTGGTTAGGACTTCTCAGACCACTGATACCAAATGCATCTTGGAATTCTCCATGTCTGGATGTGGATCAACAAATAAAAATAATTATTGTAAAAAACACCTGTTTGTAAGTGTATGTATCATAGGTGTCCACATCCAACTCAGAATTCAGAGAATCATTATACAAAACAGCATTATACAAAAACCATGATTATTTTGTAACGGAAAGGAGAAAAAAGAAAACAATCCACCTGCTTTTTGCAGATATATCTGCTTAAATATGGAGCTGTTTTATAGCTCATCAATAGCCCAATATATTCAGGGAAGAGCAGAGCTGTATACTTCCATTATGGCTTGCACTGATGTTTACCTGAGCACAGCAACTGCTAATTACAATCTGGTTCCAGGAATGTTATTGAGGAGACTGTGACATGCAACATTGCTACGTGATATTTAAGGCAATATATGGGCAATGTAGAGAGGTTTGAAACACTGCCTTATAAATTCGTGCTTTGTGAATCATTGATTTACATCTCCTTGTCCATAGTTAGTAAAAATATCCTCACCTCCAGATTTTCCATTGCTTTCCTGGGATGGTAGGTCTGGCCCAAATGGCACAGGTTAAAAGGTCTGATTAAATGAAGGAACCGAGGAAGATGTAGAAAAAGGTTCATTATTCTCCTGCCTGAAGGCATGACCCAACCTCTTATTGCAGGAGCTGGGCAGACATGTCCCTGATGAGTACATTATTGCAAAAATCCTGAAGAGGGTTAATTATCCACCATGCACGATGGAGACAGGCTGCAGAAGGAGACACATTTCTGGTCTGTTCCAGGAGTCAGTGCTGCTTTTCCTTGGAGTACTGTCTTGCAATATGAGGAAGGAAATGGGGGTCATGATACTTGACCCTAGATGTGTCCATAGGCAAACCACTTATTCTCGCTGTACCTCTGCTCCCCACTTGGTAAAAGCATGAAAGTGATCATCTGGAGAAAGGTTGCAAAAGAATTTTCATACCTTTCCATAATTCAAATAAAAAACTTAGTGCAGTATTTATTTTGCCAACAATAAAACTTCTGCTCCCTCTTCCTGTATCCTGATAAATATCAGTATAGGATTTTCCTGAGATACTAAATAGTATTAAGCTCTTTCTGTTCAAGGAGTCATAAATGTAAAAATTGCTGCCAAAAATATCTCCGTGACATGGCCCTCTCATGTTGATGGAGAAACTGAAGAAAAATGTGATTTGATTCATTCACAGTGAAAGACAAATGTCATGATCTTCTGTCCTGAGGCAGAAAGGATTCAGACACTTTTATTCACAAAGTAAGTCTTTATCAGCAGAGCTCCTGGTTTTTTGATGAATGTTACAGACAAAATTTTCACAGGAGTGATATTTTAAGTGATTTTCAGGGGAAAAGTTTCCCAAAGCCACTTATAAAAAGAGCAGATGAAACAGACTGAACTCATAAGTAGATGGGCAAAACAAAACAAAATGTTACTTTGTTAGGGAAATTCACCAACAAATCCATGTGATTTATTGGTTTTAATTCAGCTTTTCTATGGCACGCATTCAAGCCTTTCCAAATCCGTTGGTAATCCCATGAGAGAATAAAATACTAGGAGATTTTCCAAAATATATATCTCCTCAAAAAAGGTCAACGTCTTTATGCAGAAATGACAATAAATATAGCCACAATACTAGAAAAAATGCTCAGAATTTTATGTTTAAGAAAAAATTAAAAATCCTGGGGTTTAAAGCTTGAGCTGAGCTGTGCCAATGGTGCTGGTGCTGGATGCTGGTGCGTCAAATGTTTTTCCCACCCACCCAGCTGCTCTCTGAGCTTATCTCACGCTGTTCATGGGATATGCAGCACATGAGGCAGCATTAATGACCCAGTTTTCCCACTTTTCTGACCACCTCCAGCCTCCATTAAATGTTCCCTTGCCCAGGAGTGCTGGATTGTGATTTTTAGTAAAATGCCCTTCCCATTAAAAGAAAGCAGGAGAAATGCTGGTGAGCAATCACTGACTGGGTTTAGAGAGATGGCGCTGGTCAAGGACACGAGCCCGGGTTTGGATCCTGGTCCCACCAAGCATAAATGCTTCTCCTAAAGCAGCCCTCATCATAAAACAATTCACTCCACGCCTTTTGTGACTTAGACTCACCCACGCTAAAAATTTCTCTGTCTACGGTAAACTCCAGAATTACCAAACATTTCAGACTTCTGTCATCTGTGTGGGCAGGAGCTTGTGTTGTGTCCACATCAGTGGGCAGAACAACCTGGATACCTAAAAGGATGCCAAACTGTGGTTTTAGACCTCTCCAGTGTGGAAGGCTGAACCTTGTTGAATCGTGCTCCAGGCTCTATGGTGTTAAAATGTGTTTAAAAGCAAAGCCAGGACAACCTGCCACAAAGCAGAGCCAGATCATTTGATGAAACTTGGTAGTGAAAATCTTAACTGACTCCAGCAAAATACTGGAAAATAAAACAAATGTGGAATAACAAAATTACTTTTTAAGGCTCAGCACAAACCTATTAAGTGAAAGCAGCAAGTGATGCTCTTAAGTGTTCCCATCTCCAGATGGTGTTTCCAAGTTCCACCAAGCGGGAGGAAAGAAGATAATTAAATTCTCAAGAAACAGTTTAAGGAGCTGGGAAGTTTATAGCTACATGCGGCCTCTGTAGAGGAAAAACTTGCAGCACTTGTCTTTGAAACTCATAGAAGCACAGACAGAATGAATGAATGTCCAATGGCATGAGGAACTTGACTCACATCATCACTACTTTGGCTGTGCTGCTCCTTCATTAGTGTGAATCACTCTCAAAGGAGATCCTTAAATGGCGAAGTTTTTTCTAATCAGTGCTTTTGTACCACTTGTTATCTGTGAATGGGATTGAAACAGGATTTTTTCTGGCAGGATGTAATAGCAATAAGTCCTATTTTTAAAGATTTCCCAGGCCTATAGGCAGCCCTCAGTGCCTCAGGGCCAGGAGTGCAGTTACAGAGTTGTTGTCATCGCTGGCTCATAGGACACACATGGGGAAAAGCAGATACACTTTTGTATTGGTTCTTTGGGTATTTTATCAAGCACAGCTCAGTTACAACACAAAATTTTGCTCTACAGCTGCAGAGTTGCCTGCTAGGAAAGGCAGAAATGACTTCATTTCTGTTACCTGTCATTAATGATCTACAGCATCTAGGCTGAGCTACTGAGAACCACACTGCCAGAGAGGACAGCCAAATCAGGTGACAATATTTTAACATTTTTCTTACAAGAGTCTGTTTTCTTTTCTCCAAAGAGAGAGATAGCTTTAAAGTAATTTGGCCTGCACAAGACTGACAATAAAGGCTACCAGTCAGCCACAGACACAGCTTCCAGCAGAGATAATCTTCAAAGAGACAGGATAAACAATAGTGGTTTTATGGCTTTTTGATACAAAGCAATCTCACTGTTTCTGGAAGAGGAGGAAGGACTATAGAAGAAGACAGTTCCCTGTTCAGTTGCACTGTTGTCCCTTCTCGAAGTGAAAGCTGTTTCTTCCCTAACTGGTCACTGAATGAATAATAACACACAGTGTAGTGGCCAAGGCACTTCTCTGTCACCAGCAACCGTGCCAAGCATGAGACAAATCTTCCCTTACCCCTTGTTACAGTCCTCTCCCCTCCAATTTTGTGACATCCCTAAAAATTATTAATCCCTTCCTGATAAAGCATGATTATGGAGAAATTTAATTATCAGGCTGGTGGGCATCCCATGAACAACACTGTCCTACCCCCATCGTTTTCATCTCTGCAATTAATGACATTTCAATGTCATTAATTGCAGAGATGTATGGACAGGCCAGGGGTCTTCCTCTCCATTCCTCTTGCCTCAGAGCCAGAAGGCATTAACCCTTTGTGGGGAACCTCCCACCTCCCCAGGGACATTGAGCTGGCCAGGATCAGATTTTTGGCTGAGGTCAGTTGATGGAGAAGGACCAACTTGTGTAAAGGGTGCACAACACCACTGTCTGCAACATCAGGGACTTGAACTCCAGGTTCCAGGAAACCTCTGCCAGTTCTGTGAGTCCAACTGGAACTCTCTGTGACTTCACAGATCTTTTAATGAGAGTGAAGACACTGCAGCCAAAGCACCTGAGTGCCAGAGTACCAATTATCCTGCAACAGAAAGGGCTGCTTTCCTTGCCTTCCCCGTGAACAACCTCATTAGGAGCCGAGTTTTAATGGTGCTGGTGGGTTACACTGGGGACAGAGGGAAGGAGCCTCTGAAGACAAAGTGTATCTATGTACAATGGGACTACTAAAACACTGCACAGTTGACTATAGTGGTAGTAATTGGTAAGGCTTCATCCTTCAGAGGAGAATGAGCTATCACCTAAAAATGTGATAGCTTAGTGGTTTATTGGCTGGTGTCATTCAGCCTTGCACCCTACGTGTCTGAGCCCCACTAAAGAAACAGGAATAAATTTCTTCCCACAGCCAAAATTTGCAATTTCCTATCCTTTTCTCAATGCAGCTGAAATTTACACTCCATTTCAGATGAGAAAAATCCATCCTCAATTAAATTTGTGTATAAAATAGCAAACCACTTCCATCCAGATTTTATTTCTGTTTATCTTAGAGGGAATCAGTCAAGGTGCCTGTGCTGGTTTATGACAGGAGGCAGAAGTGTAAACCCATATTTTATGGTGAAAATGACAGTACGAGTGACCTTGGTCAAGCAGATATTGCTTTTCCAACCGTGTCTAGAGGAGATAATCCAACAGCAGTCTCCAAAGCATCACATTTCCTTAGATCCTGCTACAGTAATTCAATGATGAGCACACAAAATTAGATGAAAAATAAGGTAACTAGCCTTCTGGGACCGACTGATTGCAATAAATGTTGCCTCCTGACAGTAAGCATTACACTGTCCTCTTTCAGGAGAGGTTACCTTTTATTACAGCACGCTGCTCTCATTTCAGCCTGTGCCAAGTAGCAAAGCTGTTAAATGTATTCTGCAGGAAGAAAAAAAAATCTTTTAAGGCAATTATATGTTGCCTTTAAAGGACCAAAAGAGTGAGTAGCAAACTTTCAGCTCTTGACCTTTGGGATCAAATGAGCAATGCCAGACCTTTCTTGGTTTTTTGGGGTTCTTTTAGGATAGATATTTTCCCTTTCCCTTGCCTTTTATTTAGGTATCACGGAGTATTTCGTAAGCGCTGATTGATTGATCAAATCCTACAAACCTTGCCATCCATTGTAGAGAAGTTCAGCTGAGCCACAGTCATGTCTGTGGCTCTAAACTCAGTGAAATTTGCAACTGAAGGTCACAAAGAAAGGACAGAGTGAAACTGAGGTATGGTGGAGGTTACTCTCTGTCAGTATAGAAATTGTTTTCAAGCCATAAATATTTGCCCATGCATTTGTCCCATGGACAGCTGAGAAAATACAATTTTTTAAGCTACCACAGGCTTGATTAGAGAAAAATCATTTAATTTAGCTGCCTTCAAAGATACATATGGGGCTGACATGGAGTACACCAGTGGTCACTATGAGCACACGTTTTCATGTCACAGTCACTGAGTACACAGCAAGTCCTGAGATCTGGGTGCTTTTATACAAATTGATGTATTTTATACATATTATGGAGATTTATGCATTTTATACATATTTATATACAAAATTATGCATGTTAGACATATTATGGAGAAGAAAGCACCAAGCAGCCACAGGTACTGTCTGACACTGTCTGGTCTTGAACATCAGCTCCAGCTGTGGGGTTTTTTTGGGAAGCAGAGATGGGCACTCCCGGCAGAAGCCCTTGGGGAGCAGACATTTTAAGACAAACTCTTGTTCACCCTGGTGGGCTTGCTCTGTCTGCTTGGTCAACTGCAGGATAAGCAGGGTCCCTTGGTATACCCTCACCAAGGAGTTTTTCCATTTAGGGGTTATACATACACATGAATAAATAAGATTTCCTGCTAATCAAAACTACACTGGAGCATGAGGGCTTGTGAGCAATAACCCAGCACCCTGAGGAACTGAGGCATGGCCAAGCTCTGGCTCAGCAGTCTGAGGAGCTGTGGAACAAGAATTCTCCTATTAGTGGATCCAGGTGATTCTCCATGAAACCACAGCACCTATGTCTACGACCAAAGCCTGACAGCATGATATTTTTATCCAGAAGTCTGCACTTCATCCAGAACAGAGTTTTCCACTGATCTGACTCACATCAGCTGCAACAGCTGTCCCAGCTGCAAGAGCACCCATAGCACACATCTGAAGTTAGATGGACCCAACATGAAAAGTGCCCAAAAAAATGTGGTTCCTGTAAACTGCTTGAAAGCAAATAGGTTGAAAGACCTCTCACTGTCAGTCATGTAAATAAGGAATAACTCCACCAAATGCAATGGACTGATATTTTTATAAAATCACTGAAAATGGAAATTCTACCAAGATTTCTGTATTTTCTCATGCATACATTTTTTTTTTAGAGGTATCTAAATGGAGACACTGAGATGAGCTCCACAGATGAAGCTGTGCTGTATTTGTGCTACAGTGAGATTGCAGTTTGAGGATTTAGTCCTGAATAATGAAAATTCAGACAAAGACATATTCAGCAGATGTAAACATATCTAACACTAATGACCCTATAATTGAGTTATTGTTTACAGCAGCTGAGAATCAGGCCCATGGTTCATTATGCAAAACCATTATCTTGTGTACTGGATTAATGTGCACACTAATAAAACTCATTAACCTCTTCAGGTATTGCTGCAGGTTTTTGTGGATGAGATCTAACGCAATCAAAAACACATCACCTCATAACTGTTGACAAAGCCCTTTAGAAACCTAAATCTTGTTATTCACAAATTATTCTAATTACAGTTAAACAATTAACTTGGTGCAAAGGAAATGGATACTGTCTCTGGTAGCTGCTGACAGCTGTTCTTGAAATGAAAATAAGAAGAAAAATAAATAAAGTTTTTCCTTCAAAGAGAGGAACTTCGTAAATATAATACTAACTACAGAACTGAATGTTTATTGGCAAATGACACTTCTATGCATATGTCTGCCATAGCTATAAATTCCTATTTACAGGTAAGTCCATTAAGTTAATTAGTCCATTGAGTTAATTAATGGAATACCCTGTTAATGCTATTTTTCTGTACTGTGTTTGCCAGATATTTTTTTAATACCTCTAAATGCCTCCAACATGCAGCCTATCATTCCCTTCCAGGGGAAAAACATGTTTTTACAATTGTCCTAGTCCAGCTGTTTTACTTTACAGTATGGTAACCATTTTACTTCTCCACCTTATCTTGATTATTTCCCATTTTACCATCTCAAATATTCCTTCTTTACCCTTGGTGTTCACCACAAACAGTTACTGGCAGCAATGGGTATTTGCTGTGGGCACCAATATCCCAGGTTGCTCAGAGCCCCATCCAACCTGGCCTGGAACACTTCCAGGGGTGGGGCATCCATAACTTTTCTGGGCAACCTGTTCCAGGGCCTCATCACCCTCACAGTAAAGAATTCCTTCCAAATATCCCATCAAAACCTACTCACTTCTCTCCTGAGCTGTTGAAAATAAGGAATTTCCTGTTTCCTTGCAGCTTTTCAAGCCTTGTTTCAGAGGACATGCAGCCATTTGAGCAGCTTCAGTCCTAGGAGCAGATGACTGGTGTGCATGCATTGTGTGTGCAATTTTGGATAATTAAGCAGAATTAAACTACATAGGATTAAGTTTGGTGGAGTTCTGCACTTAGTCTTAACAAAGCCAGAAAAAACTTCAATGACTCTTCTCCTGCAATGTCCTCTATCCTTGGCCTCTTGGATACTCTCAGGCATTTTCAAAACAGGAAATCCCTGTTGGACCTGCAGATTATGCCAAGTTGAAGTAAATCTATGATGAAGGGAAGCACCAGATATTCCGTACTCACATTGTCCATTAGGCACATTTCTGTAAACTGCCTTTCCTTGACAAATTGTCTTCTCGTTGTAACTTACTTTAAATCCCTCTGTTCTTAGTACTGGTTGATGTATCTGGAACTCAGTCCCAGTAAACCCCACCTTGCTGGCTTCTCTCTCATAAATTTTCTGATGTTTTATATTCTCCAGGTTTTGCTGTTACTTTCCTTTAAGGATACTTGTGGCTGAAGGAATCTACCTCTAGCTTCTGTGCACGTATGCACAGAAAAAGGTTGTAAATATTTGCTTTCTAGCTACAAGTAAAAACACAAAAGAAAAGAAAAATGTCAAGAGTAAAGCTTTGAAAGCAATGTGACCCAGATATTGATGGCCAGTCTTTCAAAGCTGCCCACAGGTACACAGGATGTCAAAAGATATCAGAGCTGGCTGTAAATCCTGACCCTGAGGCACAACAACTGCAATAACAGCACCCAACGTACCTTCACATGTCAGGAGGAAGTACTCCAGATTGTGGCTGAAGGATGCACTGAAATAAGTACAGTTTTCAATCAGATCACAGGACAGGCACCTCCTGTTGAAGTTCCCATTTGTGCTTGCACTGAAAAAGTTAATACAATTCCATGAAGGTCACTGAGCAAACGTTATTTGAAAGCAACATTACTTGAACCTTACTTTAGAACAAGAATATAAATCTAATGTGTCCAACATTAGTAAGAGACAAAGTATTTCCATTTGGTTGAGTTTAAATAGCAGTAATGGATTTTTTTTCCCCCTCCTGCTTGAATAGGGAATATATAAATGGATACTGATGTCATTTTGCAAGGTCAGGTGGTTATGAAGGAAGGTATAGTTTTTAAAAGAAAATGATGGTTGCAATTCCACAAGAGGAAGTCATAATTTGGTGGATGAAATCATAAAACAAAGGAGTAGTATTTCTACACTTATTTATATTATAACAGACAACAAAGAGCTGGAATTGCTTTCTCTAAGTTTCTTACTGATTGCATCACTGGTCTGATTTGCTAGCTGCTGCCTCAGAGGCCAAGGCCCTTTTTACAGGTTTAAATAGCTGCTCTTATAACCTCCAAGTAGAAAGGAAAGACTGTATTTAGGGATCTGTTGTTGGAGAAGGTAATGTGGCCTGTCCATTCGCTCACAAGTGCTGCTAAGGGTCCACTGAATTTTGAAGAATGAATTACAGATTATTAGCAAATATTAATAGGTAACATTTTGCACTACTATAGCATCTTGAAACTTCAGGAATATTAACCAAGCGATTTTTCCAGTATTACTGTAAAGCAGGTGAGTATTTTTTGCTACCATTTCAAGAGATGAGGCTGAGCAACCTTTTTAGGATCACAGAGACTGAAATAAGCAGATCATGGGTTCTTGTTTAGGCTCAGATTTTATCTCTGACTTCAATCCCAATTAAACCTACTAAACCAAACACAAAAAAAAAGACGAAAAA
Organism: Lycocorax pyrrhopterus obiensis; assembly: GCA_014706295.1. NCBI lineage: Eukaryota > Metazoa > Chordata > Aves > Passeriformes > Paradisaeidae > Lycocorax > Lycocorax pyrrhopterus. The sequence goes on along the minus strand of JACSVZ010000002.1, from coordinate 7,729,070 downwards.
AAGCCCTAAACAGATCTTCATCTGCTCTTTCTCTGTTATCTGTGTGGGGAGATGAGGCTGATGAGGCACCAGAGTGAGATGGATGCCAGGACAAGGAAGGATGAGGAGCGCTTTGACTCATTCCAGCAGCTCTTGAACAGCTGTGCCTGGACTCAGTTTTTAAAGCAAGGTTTTCTTCTCATTTCAGTAGAAATGAAGAGTTACCATAATTTTTAAAATTTTCTCCAAGGAAATAAACACTCTCAAAAAACTGTGGAGTGCAGTGAACAGGCATATAGGTCTTGAAAGGAAAAAATTATTTAACCAAAGCTAATTTAGCTTGCTCTAGTTTCCTTCCCACTGAGGAAAAAAAAGGTATGATGTCATGGGAGAGAAGGAAAATGTGCTGACTGTCCCTTATCCACTTATGCCATCACCAACTCTGCCCTTCATCACAGATGTCGTGATGGCAGCAGGGTGACTGAGAACAAACATAGGGCAAATGGAACAACGATTCCAAAATATTTATTTAAAAGTTCGTGTTTCCTCCCCTTTGTAATCTGCTTCCACTATATTTCACAATGGCAACACTACCTATAGCTTGCTGTAAAGCCAGCCTTTTACTCATCATACACTTAGGGAGGATGCCAAACTCTTCTGGAACTGCAGAAAAAGGTTTCTAAACATAAAATATTCTTAATGCTTTTCAGTTTCATGAAGAGGTGAGCTACTATCAAATTTCTCAAAACCTCTGTTGGAAAGTATAAAAACAGTTTATACCATTAGTTTATGTATTTCTGAATTCCTTCAAGTACTAAGCAGTTCTGTGGAAAGTTTTGTGACATGCAATCTTGAGACCAATTTAAAATTTGCATTAATATGAGAAAATTTCTCAATGTACAACATTTCCAAGTGTCAAGCATTTTGTTCACTATGGTTAGTGACTGTTAAAGACTGTTCTGTCTTTTCCAGTGACACATTGAAAGATCTTGCAATGCCATTAAAGACAAAAACTTAAGAAACTGCTTCTACTGCAATTGCTTACGATTCGTGTAAAATTGAAGAGATGGGAAACTCTGTATATGAGGTTAGTAAAGCAAATACCTGTACAAATGTCTCCTTCTTGGTGAATCTTCTGTGCTGTGGAAATAACTGGAGGGGAAAAACAAAAGCGAATTGCACCATTACAAGGGTGCTTAGAGGTATCTCATGCAACAACACCCTTACTCATATTGCCATTTTCATGATCTTGTAAAAGCAAGGGAAGTTTAAACTGAATTAGAAAAAGATACAGAGGGACACATCACTGAGAGGCTCAAGAAAGTACATCGCTGACTGTACTGCAATTAAAACAAGCATGGAAGACTTTGGATCCTACACTGGTCATATCAGTGGATCAAAAAGGATCAAGTGATTACGTGGAAGACATCCACCTTTTTACCTCAAGTTTCACAGTTCAGAATTTCTTTTAAAGACCTTTCTTCTTTCTCTAGAGAAAGTTTTTACTTCTCTGGCCACATTTTGTTCTTCGCCCGGATAGACAGCTAACCAGGGTTTGGTGGGAAGGCAGAGCATGAAGGTGAAGAACACTTCGTTGTCCTTGTTTTGTGCTGAGACTGTGGTGAGCTCCTTTCTGGATAAACAACACAAGCTCTGTTGTGCAGTGGCAGCTTGTGGAGGTAAAGGAGAGATGCTGCAGGAGGTGACCAACCTCAGTCCCACCTCTGGGACTCTGAATTAATCCCCCAGATGCATTTCATGTGGATAATGATAGAGCACAGGAGCAAATATAGCATCCATGGGATGAACAGTGTCAGGAAGGATATTCATCCCTGCTGATCTGCTTCCAACAAGCTGCACTTGCCTAGGCACACAACTTGATTGCACAAATTGTGTGTGGTATTTTCTGCTTGACTGGCCAGTTAAAATGCCAATAAGACTTTGGTGCTAGTTTGCTACTTAGACCACCCCTGGAACTGTTCAAGGCCAGGTTTGACAGGCGACCTGGTGCTCCCTGCTCCATGGCAGGGAGCTGGAACTGGATGATCTTTCCCTTCCAGCCCAAGCCATTCTGTGATTCTATGTTTGTATGATTTTATATTGTTCTGAAGCTATTGGTAATTGAGAGCATTCAAAATCTTGAAGAAGCACTGTGCTCTTAATGATCACTCAAAGTTTATTGTATTCCAGAGACTATTTACTCAACTGTTCAGTGAGCTTAAATAAATGAGAGGTGAGAACCTCATATCCACCTAAAATTTTGTCTGGAAAGGAATCTGTTATTTGATTCCAGAAAGCTGTCTAAATATTTTCTTATGTAATTTCTTGAAGTGTATTTGAAAAAGTGAATGTTTACAGAAGTTGTTTTACAAGCATAAAGAGTAAGTGTGAAGCAGGGTGGGTTTGTTTTTCTTTTTTAAATTTTTTTTCCTAATTCTAACTAAATACTTTTTTTTTCCCCACTGCATTGATGTCTTTGCAGGTCAACAAAGGAATCTTTCCAAGACTGACTAGGTGGTTGATGAAAACAGGCTTCTTTCTTACAGACGCTAATATCAGAAGTTGCAGAAGGAGAAATTACTCCTCTGCACAAATTTATATAATAGTCACAGAAAGAGAGGTTTGAGCTGTACAGATTAATCAAAATAACACAAGATATATGTAATGGTGTGAGAGGTTAAGCCAAAACGGAGACAGCTTCTCCTGCTTTCTTATCTGCACCTCCTTATGCTCACAGGTTTCAGTGCATACACAACACCTTTGTAACTGACCCAGAGCCCAGGGCTAAACAAAGTCTGATTTTTCAGGCCAAAGTTTACTTACATTTTCTGCCTCTTTTCATCATATGCCAGTATCTTTGTCACATCCCAATCTCCAGATGTAATAGCCTGTAAGTCGTCATTGCTACTGTTGGGCTGCCAGAAAGAAAAGAGAAGTAGATTTCTTTACTGTTAAACCTTCTGAAAAAGGGAGCTCTTCTGGCTCCATTGCCCATGAAAAATAAACCATACATCTGCAATTTCCACCACTACATCTGCTATTTCTCTGAATCTGCAGGCATAGAATCAACAGAGAGTCAGAATCATCTTAACCATGACTCCACTGAAGATAATGAGGTGAATTCAGCACAGACCAACTTCAAACCCCTTCCTCTAATCCAGTGTGCCCACACACTTCTATTTAATCCTTTATGGCAGGGTGGTGACTTGATTATCTACAGCTAAGGTGACATTAGAAAACTAAACCAAAACAATAACAATGTTTGGAAAGAGACAGTTGATTGACCTTTTTCTTTTAAGTATTTCATTTAGAAATTCACGTTATCTTATGCCCAGTAAAGCATCACTGGAGGTTTTCTTCTATGCACAAGACCTTTCTACATCTGCACCTCCCCATCTCGCTGCTACAAGCACAGACACCACTTTTTATTGCTGTCTGCCTCAGGTGAGACCCAGAGCAGCAGCAGCAGCGAGTCACCTGTGATGATGACATGGCGATGTGGTAGAAGTGCCCGCGTCCTCCCTGTGGAATGGCCCGGACGAAGAAAAACTTCCGACCGTCCTTGGAGAAAACGGGCTCTTCATTCTGTATAAACAGCAAAATTAGGTGTGTTAATCAGTTGTATTTAGAATTGCTCAGCACTCCAATGCCCTGTGAAATTAATTCACAGCAAAACAGAAAGTGCTCTTTGACAGCAACCAGAGGCAAGCAAAGAGCCCGCTGAAAACTGGAGAAAGTTTTGAGGATGATTGCTTCTTGCTCTTGGGAAAGCAGACACCTTTCAGCTGTTGGAAGACAGGCAGCAAGGTGAGTTCCTTGGCTATAAAGCCAATTCCCACTTGCAAAGCCAAAAGTACACATATACAGCTGACTACTTGGGGCACTTGGAATACAGCCTGTAGTAGTGGTGTGACAAACCCTGCTTACCCTGCTGGAAGAACCTCTCTGTTCCTGTCCTGCAGGAAACACAACTGAACAGCATCTAACTGCTGTCTCTTCCTACTGTCTTACAAATGCTTATCTCACTGAATTATTTATGAAGGAGAGGATCTCCTGCAGAACACTCTTTGGCACAGAGCTCCCAAGTGAATGTGGTGATTGACTTTTATTGGGTGACTGGAACTTCCACCCAGAGATAGGAGAGACTCAACAGAAGGAAAATCAAGCACCACGTGGCAAGCAAGCATCTCCTGGAAGGGAGTCTTGTTTTTGTGAACAAGAACCCTGAGGCACATGAGAAGTCTCTGCTGCATGAGATGGTTGAACAGCAGATTAGCAGGGAAGGCAAAGGATGGTCCATACGGTGGGACAAAGGAACACTGTACCAAGAGAACTGGCTACATGAAGCTAACTCTAAATCTCAACTAGCTGGGAGTAAACAAAAAGCTGAACCTCTGTTGGAGCCCTCCTGTGATACCAGGATTTTCTGTGGCTGGATGAGCCCTGCCTTTCTTGGCTGGGCTTTGTGGACCCTTCTTCCTCCAGGGCAATCAACAAGGATGCTGTTTCCAGCCTCTTCTGGGTCCTCTGCAGCTCAGTGTTAATCAAACACCTTGATTTTCTGCTTGGCACGTGCCAAGATACCACACTGAACCAGCAGGAACCTGGCTGTACAGGGAGACTTATGGCACAGCAAAGGAACAAACATTTTTATTTCCCATAAGCCAACACATTATTCTTATTCTATGTTCCTTTGTTCCTTTGTTCTTTACTGATTAATTCTTTTCCACTATTTATCAGATTTGTCATTGTTCTATTAGGTGTTCAAACTGCTCTTTTTCCCTTTTATTTTCCCCTGCTTATGTTTTCAGTGTATTTTAAAATGTACCCATTTGCAGCTTGTTGCAACTCTATGAAGTAATGGTTTCATTTGTTTCTGACATTGTTCTGGAACCTGAAACATGGAACTCTATATTATTTCCAAATGTCTCTCATGACAGCAGAAACCTCATTGAATAATGACTGTGATAACTCAGGCAAACCTTCTGCTCGACAGGTTTTCCTTTCCTGAGGTAGGTAGCAATGAGTTCACCCCCCATTTCTGTATCTGTGCCTCCTGCATTATATATCCCAGCAATATGTCTCTGCCAGCGAAAGCAGGCATTGTGCAGATGAGTTTGACGTTCATTCAGAGCTACAGGGGAAGGAAGTTCATGGCACAGGTGACAGATGTGAGGTTTCAGCACTGGGCTGATGTTACAAGGCATCCTGTTTGCATGCTCCTGTTGCTGGAAAGAACACATGAATGCAGTCAGAACTTTGTGACAGAGATGACTGATCCCAGGTGGTAAATGGAGAGACAGGCTGAAATTCTCATGGAGCAGGATTTTGTAATTTAGGGAGCCACATAATTAAAATATTCTGCACGTGAACTGTCTGAGCCTTTGGCTGACCATCATTGACTGAATCCCACGATACTGGAACAGAACAGCCCTCCTTGAAAATAACAGATCAGTTAAGTGCTAGTAAAAGAAAATCGTTTTACTCTGCAGCAGGTATGGAATGTGTGGAAGTTGTTTTGCCACAGGAGGTTTATGGACACAGCTGGTATCAGTAGGTGCAAAAAGGGACTGAACAAACTCATGTTTCATTAATACATAATTAAAGGATAAGGATATGGATATAGTCTCAAATGTCTGTAGTCTTTTTATTGTAGATGATGGTGAAATATGAGAAAATTACGCCACCAAATACTTCAGCTTTATTGGAAAAGAGAAGGTAATGGGAGGCTGCTGGAGGGCTCTGAACCTCCTGGAGGGTTCAGCGCTGGAGCTCGGAGTTGCACAACTCAAGTCAGTGTATCTGCAAATGGTCAGGAGAAGAAAACAGGGAGTGCCTCTGTGGCTTATCCCAAGTTTGGCAGAATCGGGATGGGTGAGGGGAGGGTGCTAAATGCAGTCTGAGCTTCTGTAGGCCTTAGAGAAAGGCTCAAAGTCCTGGAGTAAAAAATAACAATTAAAAATATTAAAAAAAAAAAAAAAGAGGTTATTCAATTGTATTTGAGCACCACTCGATCTGCAGCCACCTGAGGAAGACTCCTCTGGTAAAACAAGGGAAGATAAAGTGCCTACAGGATGGTGGGGAATGCACAAGTGTCTCCGACCTTGAGGATTTGCATGATCCAATGTTCACTGGGACAAATGTTTGAAAGAGAAATGATCCAGTTTATGGTGAGTTGGAATGTATGAAAGATTCATGGACACAGAAGTGCAGCTCCACCAAAACCACGCACACATTATCATGGGTCGAACAATCATCATGTTTCAGCACCACACATTGCAGCTCCAAACTGGTTTGTCTGTGCTCAACACAATCCCAGCCTCCTGTTCTTCTACAGTTCCTCACATGCTCTTGGCTGGACTCCACACTTTTCCTCACAGAAATCAGTGGAAAAGCAGATTCTTTGCATATTGGTTTTATTACTGACCGAGAGTTATACTTCCATAAGAATTATGATTTTCTGGTTCATCCTCATGTTTTAAAAAGGAAACAAATTAATCTGAATAACAGAATCCCTTCCAATTGATTCTCTGATGCATTTTCCCTTCCTCAGAAGTCTCCTGCCCTCTCTGTCTGATCCAGCTTTGCCCAGATCCCAGCATTAATGATTTTGCTGTGTGGGCATTTATTCTTTCAGTGAAATGTCCCAGCACTTTTAGTGTCACAGCCCCGTAGCTCTGAGAAACAGATAGGTGTGACATGAGTCCTTTTAACCCCTTGCATATTGGCAAACACTTTGTTTAAATCCAACAGAGAAAACACGCAGTGTGCATCGACGCTAATGGGACAATGCAGTCCCCTCCTCTTTAGGGCACAGGGGGAAGATCTCTTTCCATCTCCTGACACACTCAGCCCCTGGGGCAATGCTGAGCTTCATCCTCCATCCTTGTCCCCATGCTCAGATGAGCCTGGGTGCACCACACCTGTGGCCATCTCTGAAGCCAGGGCAGCTGCACCAAAATCAGGGTCAACAACTGGAGAGGATCCCATGGGTCTGGGTACTGATCCCCTCCACTGGATGAAACGGGGACTCTTCATTTAAGCACCAAAAATGTTGTTTGTAGCCAGAAGCTGCTTTTTTTGTCTCCGGCAGATGAATTTGGGTATTTGAGTTATGGGACTCTGGGTCCTATTTCTGCTGTACCCTTTGTCTCTAGGCCAAAATTAGGTCAGTTATGGGCTAATTACATGGCAAAAGGGTTTTACAGAGTGAAAAAAGTGGGTTCTGTTTGTAAGTTGCTCTGGAATCTGTTTTTATTTTGAAAATCTCTTTTCATACCTCCTATTAACTACATGTAAGATTCATTTCTGGGTTATGCAGGATTAAAGCAAGAGAGTAGTAAAAAAATGGTGCGAGGTTTTCAACATCTCAGCCTTTTAAGAGAGCAAGTCTTTAATTTCAGACTGAGGTCATCTGAAACACTGGGGAAATAGGAGGACTGGAAAGAAAAATGCAACCCAAAGAAACTGTTATCAGGGGAGGGCAGCCAGCCCACACAGGCAGTTTTGGAGGTTATGGGTCTCTAAACAATTTTATGGTAATCTCCTGGTCCTGCCAACGCCAATGTCAAAGACTGCAGCCTTTGGTGGAGTTGCAATTGCACCCTGGTTTATAATTAAATTTTTTTTCAGGCCACATGCACAATTAAATAAATAAACCAATTAAAATGCCAGTGAGGTTTATCTTCAGCAGGTGCTCAGATATTGCCTGATTTCTCCCTTGCTGACTCATTGCCTGTATACGACCATCCCCAGTACTACTGGAAAATGGCTTCCTCACAAAAATTGAAACAAAACTGCTTACAGCTATAATTAGTGTTTCAAACAATTTGTGTATTTAAGCAAAAGTATGAGTGAAGTTCAGTCTGGCTCTTGTGCTCAGAAGTGCACAAGCAAGTATATAAATAAAAGAAGTATAAACTTCCAGAGTCCCTGGACAGTTTTAGTGAACACCTCATCTGACAAAGAGTGACAGATACTTTCTAGCAAAACCTGTGTAAATGCTGTGTATTTCTCATTATACTTTTAAGTAGTTTATCCTATTTTTTAGCTGCACACGGAGCGGTTGCATTATTTCTCTTTGCCTGTGTTGGAGAGAAGCTCTCTAAAGATTTTGGACTTGCATAAAATATATTCACAAACTGAAGCCCAGAAAGAAACATGAGATTGTTTACTATGACCTTCTGTAGACTGTTAAATGCCACTGAGTCATCAAACTACTACACCAACAAAATTCAAATTCATGCCTTGTATGCTTTATCTCAGAACTCCCAGGATTTCAGAAAGCTGAAAAAAGTCAACCCTGTCATCCTTGGAGACTTCCTCACGTCCCTGGTGAGGATCTTCTCCCCATCTCCTGCCCCCAGCCGACTGCGAAGTTTATCCCTATTCCAGGACACACTTAAATTCCTGGGAAAAAGGCAAAACCTCTGTGTGCTTTTCAAACCATGCATGTGGAGAATTTTGAAGGAGTATTTTAAAGAATGAGGCAAGCAGTTGGATTCCTTGGTCCTAATGATTTAATATTGGACACTTGTCAAAGAAGGTCTTTGTGGTGGGCTGAACCCTGCCCAGGGTCCCTTGGCTGTGTGACCCCACTGCCACCACCCTGGCTGTCTCCAGAGGGGACTGAGCACCTGGCTCATCTGCAAATAATCATATTAAAATATCTCAACCAAGGAGTCATCATCCCGAGCTGAGCCACACTCCTGAGCTCCTTCAGCAGCTGCCTGGTGTGCAATTCACCTCCTTCTCGAAGAGGTTAGTGGACCCAAACTAGCATTTAACATTTTCAAATCATCCTCATAGTCAGACACACATGCCATGAAAATACCTTTCCAGTTATCTAGATTAATGTGTCACAGAATAAAAGGCAAATATAGAAAATACAATTATCCCAGTAATCATATTCAGTCAAAACTAGAATTTTTAGTAATTTTGTTGTCAGAAATACAGGCAAAAGAGCTATATAATTCTTCAGACTCCTACAAAAGCTTTTGAAGGGTGCTATCAAACGTCTCCAAAGTCCATAGAAAATGTTATTTTAGTTTAGCACTGAGATGTCTGACTCATTTGGGTGTAATGAACATCCTTCTCTAACAGCAAAATAAGTGTGTGCTCTCAAACTAAATATATTCTTTTTGTAAAACAAAATGTATTTCCCTGGAGCAGGCCCATTAGGGACTGACAGACCATTTACTTCAGATATTGAGGATAAAGCACCATCTTTTAATGCCTGTCCACGTGGTAGGTGACTAAATAACCACAGCAGTGTAAAAACTGCACAAGTTCCACTGTAGTGTATTAATATTATAAAACATAATTTCTACTATACTGCAGTAAATAGCAGGATAGTAGCGGATTACTGCTATTGCCCTCAAACTTATAAAATAAATAAATCCTGTTAAGTTCTTTTTTTTATTTTTTTTAATAATATACAATATCTGGACAATTTAATTTTCCCTTGACTTGGCTTGTCTTTCAAGCTTCTGTTTCCTACTCAAGCCAATACGGTCCTTATGAATGTAAAGAATATTTCAGCATCAATTTTACTCTATATCAGCAAGAGATTATTTGAAATGCTTGGAGCACAAAATCTATTTCCCCATACAAACAATTTTCATCTGGATCACACATAGCCCATTGCTGCAGGACAGCCACTGGAACAGAGGAGAGCATTGTTCTTGCTGTGAACTGATGTAGTGCCATTTCTACAGGTTCTTGGCTCCTCTGAACAAGCTGTGACAAAAATTTGAAATGCTTTAAACCTGGCCTTAGAAAAATATGCAGTACAAGATATTATGGGACATGCTGCTCCCTGTCTGGCATTCACACGAGGCTTGAGAAACAGTTCAGTGTTGTGGCTGAATTGAGATCACAGCTTCTCTCTCAAGAGCAGCTTAATCTAACCTGAGGTCCCCTCACAAACTGACTCCTGGGCAAGCGTTATATATGATATTTAAGTGACTTAACAACCTATCTGCATGATTTTATCTCTGAATGGACACAGATCCTCTTAATAAAATGACCGGAAAACAATCGCCATAGTGTTTAAATCATCATCCGGGTCAGGGCAGGGTATGAAGGATTGCCTCTGAGGCTGATGAGTCCTACACAGACACTGCCAGTGAGTGATTTTCTACCAACATCAGCTTTTGATCTCTTTTAAATACAAGTAAATTGCAGGCTAACAACTATGGGACCTACCAGAGTAGATGCCATCTTCCAGATATCTCTCTCAGGGCCAGAAATCAGTTTTTCTCTTTGGGGAAAAACTCAATGAAACAATAATCCTACCAAAACCTTGACCTCAAGGAGAAGATCACTCTTACCTGTCTGTGCAGCCAGGCATCGCTCTCATCTTCATGTTTCTAAAACACAAAAAGATCATTAATACCATACTTGTCATATATTATATTTTGCCTACTATATTTTGCAGGAAGCTGTCGGATTGTAGTTGAAAGGTTCTTCAGAAATACAAAGGAACTGTTTAAATATGTGTTTCTGGAGTGGAATGAAGTGGCTACTTTCCTTGACTTTCCTCCCTGATGGATAAGCATTCCCTAGATCAAGAAAGCATTTTACTCATACAGACAAAACACGTAAATCCACAAGATAGATTATTCCCCAAAGAAATAAAGCTTCTTAAGAAATAAATAAAGGTTGAAATGAAAGTTACTAACAAAAAAATTCTCACCATGCTCTATGCACAGAATTGCATCATTTTTTTCGAGGGATGGGTGTATCGGAACAATTTTATACAGTGGAAACACATGCCCATTTAAATGATGGAATCTGCTAATCCAGATCTTATATCAATACTCCATTTGTATTAGTGCATTTATAGAAGGGATTAATTAACCACAATTAAGGCATGTGTAGATAAGCACAAGCTGGTTTTAATGCCTCTAAATACATATAATACAGCTAGAATGTTGCAAAGATATTTAGGTTGCAAACTGTTGAGGTGTGTGAGCTTGTGTGAGGATACAGGTATTTCAAAACAGGTAATCACTCTCCCTCACACACACACAGAATGTTTTTGGATTTCTAGGTGTTGAAAATGAAGGAAAAATTGTGAACATTGTTTATATTCTGTCTGCCTAAATTAATGTGTGCCAGCTGACTTTCCATCATGTAAAATAACTTAGATACGTTCTCCTTGCATGGGTTATGAACTCTGATGGCAAGTGACCGCTGTGCAAACCTCTCCTACCTTGGTGCAAACCCCCGTGGTGGCGTCGCAGAGCGTCAGGATGGACACGTTCTGGGCCCTGTTCAGCCAGTTCACTGCCACCTTGGTGCTGGTGGCCCATTTCACCATGGTGATGTAGTAGTCCCTGCAAACACAGACATGCACAAACCAAATCACAATGCTGCCATCCTAATGAATCGCCACGTGGCAGAGCAGCCGGGGGCTGCTGCAGGCAAACAGTGCAGGAGAGACCTGTGGTTTTAAAGAACATTGTGTCCTGGTGTCTCTAGGCTGCTTTATGTATGGATTTCAACTCCTAAAAATGACGTTTTTAGGGCTGTGCAGGTGTTTTATCTGCCACTTCGGGAAGTTATTTTCAAAGAAGAGACGAATACAGAGATAAAGAGTCTTTCAAGCTATTCTGTCTTCTGAGAAGGATTGAACTGCCCGGAGCTACAAATTTATGCACAGGTGGAAAAGAAATTGCAAACCATTTCCATTCTGAGCACACTAACCTGAGCTGACTCAGACCCATCACTATCAATGACTGGGTTCTTTATGCTTATGAAAAGTTGATGGCCTCTGAGTATTCCAGCTACACATCAAAGTATCAGGAGTGTTGCATTAAAAGACAAATAGTAAGAAGGATAGAGTTTGGAGTGACACAAGGTTTCTGTAAAGCAGATGCAGTTGGTTGCCATAAAGACATCAGCAGAGATAGTTTACATGAGCAAAACCACCCTCTCACACTCCCTGCACCATCTTATTGCTGGGCATATTGAGGTTGTGATGATGCTTGGAGTAAATCGTGGGTGCGGGCTGCACAGTCCTGTAATCGATATCTTCAGGAAAAGTCCCGTACAACAGGGAGGAATGCAGCCACTTAGGCTGGGCTGGAAAATACAGGAATAAATTCACTGATGGCTCCTTTCTCAGAGCCAGGGCAGTGCTACCAGACATCCACCTCTGCAGCAATTCAGGGCTCCACCACTTCATTTGTAGGGCACAACTCTGGCTGAACCGTCAAAGCTGGTGATGTTATGATATACTGCTGGGCTATGTGGGCCAAGGCATCCTTGAAGTATAATACGACTTTTTACAGCATACAGTCTATAAAAAATTTATTAGTTCATTTGTTTGCTATAAAATATGTATAAGGAATTGTTGCTCTCATTGGAAATAACGCGCCGTGTCGCTGGAGAGTCCTTCGTGTTCTGGCAAGAGCTCCTGCATACACTGAAGAGAAAGGGCAAAAGCACAAAGATCTGTTTGTCTAGAAAAATAACAAGTTGGAAATTGATTTTGGGCTTTTCCGTAATATTTAGTGCCTGAAATTGGCTGGGGGAAAAAGGAACAAAAGGCCTCAATGCATGCATCCACTGCACTGGGGGGAAGGATATGCCCAGGTGAGACAACAGCAGGCTGAAAATTTAGAGCCTGAAATAAAATTGTAATTTTACTCTTTATCAGCAATAGCATAGGCCCTAAGAGGAAAAAAACAACACAGCAAAATTAAACTGTATAACTGTCTCTTCTTTCTCTCCAAAATGAACTGAGCAGATTCAGTCTTCCCAGAAAAGGAATGTGCTTTTAGTACTTATTGTGGCTTGGAGCATTTTTTCCATAAATTCAATTTAAAGTTTCAAGGACATATATTCAATTTTTACATCCCTCCCATTGCTCGAACACGGGAGCCACAGTTCTTTCTCGGGAAATTTTAATTATTATTTTAGGTGAATCAAGGTGCTCCCTACAACCCCAGAGAAGGGCACAGAGTCTCAATTTCTCTCTGAAGCCTCTCCCAGCCATCAAGACCACGGATAACCCAGCCCACAGATAACTGCCTATAGTCATTATTCCAGTTTCTGAGTAGTGTCGAGTGTTTAATTTCATTTACGTCCCTTCACGTCTCCTCTATAGGCCAAACAAGTTTTATGGTTCCCATTTTGCAGAGGAAAATGAGACAAGAAGGTGTGATTCATCTCAGCTAAATTTAAACATCTGCTGCTCCTGCAGCTGCACTGGTCAAGCAGCCAGTGGAGGGAAACAGGAAGTCAGTGCATTTCCCAAGCCCTCTCTGCCTGTCCTGTCCCAAGTTTTATATGGAGCTGATTTAAGGGAGAGCCTGTTTCTCCCATAGAAGGAAATCTGTACCAGCAGGTACTTGACCGCTGCCTTTATAGACATCCACACCAGAGCAAAAGGGAAAGGACACCCGGTCTGAGCCCCGTCAGGGAGGGAGGAGCCATCCTGAGTTTGCAATGGATTTCCCCATCCCACTAAAGACATTGTTGGTTTGGTTTGCAGTCATCTGAGACTGGCTATTGTGCAGCACCCTAGTTCATGCCCCAGCTGTCCATGGCTGCTTCCTGGAGGCAGGAATCCCCAACATGAGGTACGACTCTACAATATGAATACCTACAGTATGACCATGGGAACAAAGCCACAAACACCACAAAGAACAGGCAGTGATTTATCACAGGCCAAGGGACAGGCAGCAGCCCTGCCCATGGGGCACAGGCAGCTCCTGTCTCAGATCCAGACTGGAGTTGTCTGAGTTTTTCCATTATTTGTTTCTGGCCCATGCAAGGGCCAGGGATGATTTTTGCACTCGAGGGAGATAACATCATTCCTCAATTTGTCACCAGAGATGCAAATATAAGAAATAAGCTGCGTCATGATCCAATTCTGACCATCTGCTGATGAAACTCTTGAGGTCCAGTGGTTTTCACCAAAATAAAAAAATGCCTGTCAGGCATTAAATGTGATTCTACTACTTTTCCCCCCTTCAGTTTCAACCCCTTCCCTTCACTTTTTTTTTTTTCATAGAAAAGCATGCCATTGGAGAAAACTTGACAAAAATGTTCAGAATGAAAGATATTTGAAAACTACAAGTGATCAATATTGTACATTTCACCCCAAAATATGTTTTCCCATCATCAGATTTGCTTTGTTTGTTTTGGTGTTGGTTTTTTTACTGAAAAAGATCCAATTTCTGTGGAAAATTTCTGGCTTCTTTCAATTTTGAAAGAAAAAAGACCATGGCATATCTTTACTTTATTATCAGCTTTATTAATTGTACTAAATCACTTTGCTCCAGATAAAAAGAACATGTAATACCACTCTGTCCATATATCACCTGCACTGAGCACACTGAAATGCTTCAGATAGGATGTGTCTGCTGGAAGATCCTTATCACCAGCTTCTCCTGCTTTCTTGAAACTCCCTTCTGTAACTGAAAGTACAGTACATCCCTCTTGCCTATTTTAATGAAATTTTATCACACTGATCCTCCCATTTCAGAAAACATATGCATTATGAAAGTGCACCCCTATTGCTCTGACAGCACGACTTCTATCATCCCCAGAGATGGCAATGGCTGTGGGTTTGATGAAATATACAGGGGCTAATTAATTATGATGTATTTTGCATCATTTTGCAATATTGATTGCAACCAAATAAATTACGGCCACCCATAACCACACAGAACAAATTTATTAGCAACACTTGGATCCTGCAGTCGGAAGTTATTGCTGTAATTAAAACCTTTCTGAGTCTCTCTGTTTACAGAGAATGCTACCAAAAGAGAAATTATATTTTTCAGGAGCCACCAATCTGATACTGTGATGGGAATACTGTGAGTCTGAATTCCCACCTGCTGTACACAGGTCTGAAGTTGTATTTTTGAAAGGCAAATGCCCATTTGGTTTGGCCACAGGTCACACATCTTCTTTTGCATAAATGGGTTTGGGTTATTTTAAAGTTATTAAGTGTAAACCTGTTTTAATATAATGTTCTCTAAAATACAGGTAAGAAGACAAATAATTTGAAAAAAAAATATTAGGCAGATTTACACAAAATGAAACTTTTTGACAGCAGCAGAGAAAGGTCCAGTGTTAAAAACTGTAAAATGATCTTGAAAAAAGTCAGACTCTGATCTAAAACCCCAAGGGAACTGGGACCAGCATTCCAGGGCGAGCAAGCACCTACCTCATTCTCTGATCATCCGGGGGAGTCATTTCCAGGTCATGAGTGGGTCCATTCAGACCAATCACATGCAAAGAAATAGTTGGATTTTCCATTCCAACCTAGATTTTAAAAAATAATAAATTACCATATCACATACAACACAGAATGGTTTTGAATTATTATATCCCCATGGATTATAAAAAGCATTCCCACTGAGGGGGATATGGACTGCACTGCTGTGGTCTTTCACAGGGAGACTGCAAATCTGGGGATGTGGCACAGAGGTGTGGAGAGGTTGGTACGCACAAGCAAGGGGCAATTTTACTCAGGACACTTCTACCCTTAGTAAAAAATTCTACTTTTCATGGCAACTAGAAATTTTGCTGTTTCCTGCACCTTTTGACAAAAGGCTGTCTAACAGGATGATGGTTGATATAGTAAAATACTGATTCATTTTGTACTGTAGGGAAAGGGTTGAGCCACTGTGATTTCCACAAAACCTGCATATATCTGGGTATCTCTCCTGTTAAATTATGGTTCAATTTGGACCAGCATGTGAGGTCTCAGGCAATAAGTGCTTAAAGCAAGAAACCCAGAAGGAATGACTGCAGCAGACACCCCTGTGCTGCCTTAGAGTGGGAAATTACAGCAATAACAGCAGCAGTGAGTCTGTGCTGGTGGAGAGCTGTGCCAGTGCTGTGCACCCGCTGCAGGTCTCTGCAGTCAAGGGGAGTTTGGCTCTTAAGTCTTTTCTGTCTTTCAGGCACAGCAAATCTCTAAAACCAGTGTCTCCGCTGACATAAGGCCATCCTGGATATTCTAAGGAAGCCCAAATACTACATTTTCCTTCTACACAAAAGAGAATCTATCTAAATATAGAATATACGTATGTATGTGTCTGTCTATCTATCTATCTATCTATCTATCAATATAAAAGTTAAATATAGAAATGTATCTAAATACAGAAACATATCCAAATATAGAAATACAGAAATTCCAAATCCTCAGACACCAACAACCCCATCCTGGAGACAAACCCTCAGACACCATCCAACTTCCATCCATTCCAGCATGGAAGCGAAATTGCTCTTGTGTGAATAAAAAGCAAGGATTTAAAATTTGATTTTGATTGTATGTAGAATTACTAATTCTCGTAGAACCAGAAAACTGCGCTTTTACAAATGCAGCTAAAGAGTAATGGAGACCACAATCACTGGGGAACAGCTGATCTTCCCTTGGATATGTTTATTTCCATTGCCTATGAGCGTGCATTATTAGTCTCCTATCTGAGTCGACTGGAAAGAAACAATCATTTATTTCTGATAGAACAGCAGGACTGACTGTTTTATTTTCTCTTACCTTTGGATAATGATAAGTTTTAACAGTAGGGTAAGTGATGCCTGTATATATCGGGATCTCCATGATGGGGACTCTGGAGGCATTAATTGTTGCATACGCCAACCTGGTGCCATCAGGAGACCACCAATGAGCAATGTGAGTCTTCAAGATCTCCTCTAATTAAAAAAAAAAAAAGAGAGAGAACAGAAAAAAAAAAAGGCTATTAGAGGTAAATTACTATTTAGCAATAAACGAAACAGTGCAGATATGAAAATCCCAGTCTAATCACAGCACAGGGAGGATGCCACAGGAATATCAATCAAAAATACTCATCAAATTATGCCATATACACAAATGAACACAATTGATAACAATTACTCAGTATTTATAGGTTATTAGGCTTAATTACCTTTGCTGAAGAAACATCAAATTATTCATATTAGTAAACACATCCATGACAGCATAAAAGGCCCTGCTGCTCCTGCCATGTGTCCTGCACGTGATTAGAGTTCACAGCATCCGACCAGACACATATCAATCAATTCAAACAGTGGTTATTAAAGTGCTTCAGCAACAATTTAAATATTCCTAAATTCTGTTGCCAGTTGGGAATAAACAAATACAGCAATTTTCTGTAACTTATGAAAGGCTGTGACTTCAGAACAAGATACCAGGCCTTAGAGTCTATGCCTTGGATACCACCTTGACTTTTATCCCTATTTAATTTTTAAAATCACTTTTGCAAGGCAATTTGCCATAAGTATCCAGGGTTAGAGCCGGATCCTTTATACCACTGACTTTTGGGATTTTTGAGATTTCAATAATACAGTTGCCATTGAAAAGGTACTCAGAAAGATGCCAATGCAAACATGTCAGAGTTCAAGTATGTAAGGAGAAAACAATATTGCCATCATGTGAAATTATTTTTAGTACTAGTTCTCATTAAATTCAAATTCAAATAACTTCTAATTTCTAATACTTTTCATATCATCTAATATCCTTCATTGTAAAGATGAACTCATCTTACAGATTTGCAGAAAAGCTATAAAATTGACTCTTGGTCCAAAGTGTCTCCAGTTACTGACATTTGGAAGACATTAACTTGGCTTTTTAATCCTCCCATTTTGTGAAAGACAATAACGTAATCCATTTTCATTAAGAGGCTTAATATCATGTGAGTCATTCCTATTTAAACCACCAGAAGGGCTTGCATATGCTGTACAGATTGATGGGCAGGAAGATGGTTCCCATTACTTTAATGTGAGAATAAAAATTAAAGAGGCTGCAGAATGTTCACCATGAAGTCCTGCTGCACAGGTCCAAGCAGCTCCAATACCTGCTGCCACCACTGGTCATTGGAAAAACAGATGAGGATTTTCTGAGTTCAGACCCACCAGGTTTGTACACCACCCTCTGATGACCCCCCAGTCCAACCAGGACACCCGTCTGGTCTGATGAGTAGAAACTCACCAGAGGAGGTTTAATAAAAAAAAAAAAAATGGGATTAGCAATCCTTGGAGAATAGACAATTACATTCATCACAGGGCAAGTAAACACTTTGTTAATCAAGACTTGCATATGGCTTGGAATAAAACTCAAGGTAACATCAGAAAGGGTGCAAGGGAAAATTAATCCTCAATACTTAACGGTTTTCACAAATAACAAATTAATTAATCAATGCTTAATGGCAGCATGTAAGTGAGGTTTTGGAAAGATACTTAGGAAGTTAGAAATGTTTCATGGGAAAGCACATCTGGCAAATTTGCTCTGCTGCACTGTCCCACCTGTTATATGTACATCTAAAAGATGTTGCTTTTGACTTTTATATTGGTTGCCCATTAAAGAGATAATGAAGAGCATAAAGGAAAAGGAGTAAAGATGGATGGCAGACAAATCCTTGACATTTTAACATTAATTAGGAATGACTTTATTCAGCAAACATTTTCTCCAGGATCTCAGACTTAATGAAGCAGTTCTGCTGAAGGTCACACATCCAGAAAGATTCTAGTGCAGGTTTTGTGGTCCTGTGTTAATGAGATTTAATTGAGTGAACCTTTGCCTTGAAACGAACTCAGGACCTTGCTGTTATTAGAGAGATCAGTTAGTTTCAGCAAACCAGAGAATATTCTCATGGAATATAGAATGCATTAGTACCAGAAAGTTCTTTCAGCTGGCAGAAAAAAATGATTTGCAGACAATTTGTTCTTGGAGACAGTTTATTCCTTGCGTTTGCATTTCGCACATGCTCTGAAAATCAGTTGCATTCAATATTGCTGGGTCTTTCTAAAGTTAGTTCAGATTCTGTCTCATGTATATGAAAAACCAGGCTCTCTTTAATCACCAAAGCCCCCCTACATATGTAGACCATGACCTCCTGACTAAGAGCATAAAGTGGTAGTTGATCAAAACTTTTGCTCTCTTCCCCAGAGCTTGCAGTCACTGAGTGCTACATGATGTCAGGATGCTGTGAGTGAGCTGCTGAGATTCCTCATAGTCAGATCCTGGCCGCTCTTGCTCCTTCTTTCTCCACAGTTTTGCCTGCCAGCCCAAACAGGGCATGCAAACCTGAAAAATAGTGAGAATAAAGTGTGCGGTTGCCTCAGTTGAAAAAGGGCTGTTCAGACCTGCTGGCTGGGTTCAAGCACAGGGTCTGAGGCAAGTCAGCGCTTATTCCACGTCAGAACATTCAGTAACGAGTCACTCTGAAAACAGCTGGATGACCCTGCTCGTGAGTAGTGACTCTGCAGTGGGGACATGTGTTAGCCAGTGACGTGTTTGTGCTCAGGGAGTGTTACAGGATGCGTATTTTAATCCTTCTTCTAGCTGAATAAGGCCCAACTGAATGATCAGTTCAAAGCTGTGTGAAACAAAGACTCTTCTAAATTAACAGACCCTCAGGAGGAGCATTTGAAGTCCTAGGTCAGAGTATGTTCAGTGACAACTGGGTGTATATCCATCTTAGAGACTGCAGTATCACTGGAGGAGAGAAGAAACCGGAGGCAGTAACAGAGGTGTGATGAGAGAAATGTTCCCCGAGCTGAATTCAAGGTTGCTGCATTAGTGCATTACATGAGTGGCTGTCTTCGGAATCAAGACCTCAGCAGCATCCAGAGCGAACCAGGCTGCCCAAAGTGGGAATGCCATCTCTCCTGAAGGATGTGTTTCCTGATAGATGCTTTCCTGCTCACCACCAGGGAGCAGAATGAGAAGTCCCCTGCTTCGGCTATCAGCTGCCGAGTAACAAATTGTGGTGAATCTGGTTGGATGCAGCATTTAGTTATGATACCATGTGGTTACCCAAGGTCCCTGGTCCCTGGAAAGACTGAGGAGTGGATCAGAAGTTGGGTGGACATTTCTAGTAGGGGTGTCATTAAAAATTAGCCCAGCATGGGTATAAAGTTAAGCAGCCACCTGCTTGTTTCAAACTGCAGTTTAATTCCAGCAGTACTTGCAAGAGCAGTGAAATGGGAGACTTGTATTTTACCTGAGGTAACAAACTTCTCAAGGAATCTTAGGAAATGGGCCTGGAAGAGACTCCAAAAACCCTCTGGCTCATTCCTCCATGGGCAATATCCACCCCAATCCTGTAAAATCTTCACTAGTGAATTTGGCTATTCCTTTTAACACTTGTATAGCACATTTAGCCATAGAACTCAAACATTTTAATTATCATGTCCACCTCTGTCTAAGCACTGAATAGTCCCAGTGAAGTGCATTCAGACCTCTGGCTTCCCTGATAGACTCAATGCAGGGAAAAGCACCAGGTCTTTATCTTATGCAACCTCAGTGGCAACCAGAAGGTTCTGGAAAAAAACTGTTGTATGCACCACATTTGGAAATCCACAGAGACGGTTTTAATGTCCTGAACCATAACCTGCCATTGGGGCATTTCTAAAGACATTTCCATGACAAATCCCCTTCCCAGCCTTGCACAGAGCTCTAGAGTGTTAAGAGTTCCTCTTTGATAATAAGCACATGTAAATGCCATGGGCATTTCTTCATGCTTTTCTAAAAATCCAACTAGTTCTGCAGCCTTTCTCCATCCTGAGCCATATTTGTGAATTTTGCCTTTCTGCTGAAGGTGGCAAAGTTCTGGCTTGCTGTTTGGAAAAAGATGAAGCCTTCACCAGTGACTGACTGAGAAATCCGTTGGTAGCTTAGAGATTTCTTCCAATTTTTGAAGTTGACAAAAAAAAAGAAAAAGATGGTATCGGGAGAAAAAAACTGAGAAAAAGCAATAAATTGCAAGGGAACAAAAATATTTTTCCTGGGCCTTCTTATTAGAAGACACAAATAACTTGCAATTTTCTAGTGTGAGTTAACAGAAACAGAGACTTGCACAAGAAGACAAAGATGCTTGGACAGACAAGCCCTCTGACAGTCTGACAGGTACCATTGCAACTCTTTTGGATCACTTAAAAAAAAATAGAAGAATAATTAGAAGGCATTAGCAGTTTAAGATTCCAAAGCTCTCAGGACCAGTGTTATTTATTGCTGATGTGGTAAAGCACAGCAGTTCTGGGGCCTGTAGCCAATGCTTCTGTTTGTGTGATGTATGGTAGCTGATGCTCAGATCATGAAGTATTTGGTGTGCTGAAGACATTTTGCTGTTTTATTAAAACTGTTAATAAAAAGGAATTTTAAGCAAAATGAAATTAAAGCCTGACACAAAGGCCATGGCTTACTTTGGGAAAGAAAGCTCAAAAGAAATTGTCAGTAGGACGCATCAAAAGAACATGAGAGGAAGAGAGATCAGAGAACAGCAAGAGGGTCTAGGAAAGGAGAAAACAAAGACTACTGAGACAGTGAAACCCCAAGGGTTCTCATAGAAACATCAAATAAATACAAATGCTTATTTGACAGCTGCCATCTGTTTTAAAATCAATTACTAGATCATCTCAAAGCACCAACCACATGTCCAAATCGATTACTATTGTACAGTGTGCGAAAGCAAGTATTTTTAGCCAGTTAGGGGAAACTCATTGTTCGTACTGGCCTTTACTGACGCATGTTTCAGGGATGGCTGTGGAAAATGACCTTTTATTCTATACAACCAAATTTTTCTCTCAGTTGCTGTAGTGTAGGCTTACACTGACTTCCATTAAATCATTGTAATAGGTATGAAATGAGTGTAAAAGTAGTTATGTGTATGCAAATAATATAAAACTGGTTTAGATTACCATATCCAATCTACATTTTCCTGTGTTGACACTATTTTGTGCTGATGTCAGCAACAGCCCTGCAGAACTATTGATTTCAGAGCAATTAATCCTCTTTCACAGTTGTCTAATTGAATCAGGTGGAAGAAAAAATGCAATTTTGCAGGTCCACTGAACAATTCAACAGCCTTTTGTAAAAAATATAAAAATGTATGTGGCTGAGGGCAAACTATGGGTTCAGCCCAATTCCACAGTTCCTGACCCTGAGATTAGCTCAGCTGGCCAGAGCATGGTGCTGACAACACCAAGGGTGTGGGTTTGATCCCTGTACAGGCCATTTAGGCCATGAAGAGTTGAACTCAATGATCCTTGTGGGACCCTTCCAGCTCAGAACATTCTGTGAATCTGGATGCAAACAACAACCCTTCTCAAGCTGCTATTTTCCAAGAGATCCCTAAGAAAAACGAGTTGCAATGCTCCCAGAGATCCTTAAGAAAAACAAGCTGCAATGCTCACCCCTGTGACCCCTTTATTCCTGCTTGGAACACAGAGTCTCCTCTGCCACTGGCAGGCAACAAGCTTAGGAAGAATAAACTGTTGCTTGCTTTATTGGCATTCTTGAGGATGTGCTTTAGAGAGCACTTTATAAACCCCAGATCCTTGATCCAAAGTCTCATCGTGGAGGGCGAGCAGCTCCCATGTGTTCGGCAGCCGTGAGAAGGTGGCAGCCCCTCATCTCAGGCAAAGGAGCCCAGCCAGGAGGTCTGCATCTCCTCAAGCACAGGGAAGGTGTGGGATGCAAGTGTCATTAGCTCCTCTTAGTCATCTGGTTTAATTGCTCTAACACACGCTGTTTTCTGCTCACGCAGTCTGGCAGCCCCTTGCTCCTGCACAGCATCGTGTTGAGACAGCAGGCAAGGGTTTGGCCAGTGCTTTTGCCTCCCTGTTGCCAGACGCTGAGGGCTGGGACAGAAGCTCATTTCTGTTGTATAACGTATTTAAACCCTGTCGGTATGCACTAGCCAAACTCTCACTCAAGACCAGGATCCACACCAGGATCCAATTATTAATTAAGACCACTTCAACCTGAGGTGCTCATTAACCTCCTACAAACAGCGGTGGCTGCAGGGCGGGCACAAGCCCTATAAATCAAGCCCTGGGAGGAGCTGAAGGTGGTTGTTTCCTGGCTGTTGTGTGTTGTGATGAGAAAGCATAATCCAAGGAGCAGAAGACTGCGAGCTCCGGCACAAGTGGTGACCCTGACGTGACGCCAACATGCAGCATGAGAACCGCCGTGGCAAAACACCCAGAGGGGTCTTCCCAGATCTATACCCAGGTGAGAACTGCTGCAGTGGGACTTTAGTGGTCCATACCCAGAGAGGTGTGGACTGCAGGCCACAGCGGGTGGAAGTCATGAGACAGATTCCCTTGAAGCTTGGGAGGCTGAGAAAAGGCTCCCAGAAAAGAGCTCTCGACTATCACCAGAAGAGGTGAAGACCAGGGGCTGGGGGGAAAAGAGTGTGTCAACAAAGAACAGGCCATATTTAAAGCCCTCCAGCATATCCTCTCAAAAATTTTTTAAAAAGAATTAAATAAAAAACACCCGCAGAGGTGAGCAACTGGGGACTGAGAAAAACTAACTTAAAGGTCTTGAAAAGAAATGGAGTCAAAAAATATTAGTTTATAAACTAATATAAATTAATATAAATATAAAAATATTAATTTAATTGTTATTTATTAAAAAAGATTAAAAATATATTAAATATAGTTTGGCTAGTGCAAAACAAAAAGGGGGAATTGTTGTATAATGTATTTAAACCCTGTTGGTATGCACTAGCCAAACTGTCACTCAAGACCAGGATCCACTTATTAATTAAGACCACCTCAACCTAAGGTGCTCATTAACCTCCTACAAACAGCTGTGGCTGCAGGGCAGGCACAAGCCCTGTAAATCAAGCCCTGGGAGGAGCCAAAGGTTGAGGTGGTTGTTCCTGGTTGCTGAGTGCTGCGTGTTGTCAGAGCTCTGCGATGAGAAATTATAATCCAAGACTCAGAAGACTGCGAGCTCTGGCACACATTTCAGCAGGGTGTTCCTGCTGGGCCCTGGGGACAACCACTCTCCATGTGTTCTGTGTGGTCAGCAAGGTCATGTCTCACCTCCACATCCCTAACGTGGGCCCCAGAGCTGCTGCGTGGCCTGAGCCAAACCCAGGCTTGGCAAACAGGCAAACCCCACCAAACTGGGACACAAATGGGCTGTGGTCCACCGTCACTTCTGTGAGATGGAGGCGGCTCTGGGTGACAACACCACAAGCTGCAGTGCTCCAGCAGCAGACGAGTCGCCATGGGATGCTTGCTAACAGCTGGCCAGGATCCCTGAGGGATCCCTGAGGGAATACATGGGCATGAAGAGCAAACAGTGTCCAGAAAAACCAGAGTGTGCACACCAGAGGCAACTCTGCCAGCCAGCCTGGCCAAATCCTGACCACTCCAACCTGGACTCCTCATCATAGTCCCAATTACCAGCAATATCCACCAGTGTTGCTCTAGGACAGTCTTTAGGACACCAATCCCCAAGAAGCAGGATGAGATCATGTTAGCATGGGACCAAGCTCCTGACAGACAGAAGAGATTTTCTGAGGCTACTAATTTTACCCCATTTAGAAACTGTTGATTTAATGCTTGTGGTTTGTTTGTTTTGCTTTTTTTTTCCCCTGTTCCATTGATTCTTCTAATTTGTTGTGTTTCCAACACTAAAGGATTCTGTGTTTGCCATATGAGTCAAGGAATTAGGGGTGTTGTTTATAAGGTTATTGGCAAGCAGCCGCCAGATCTTCTTTACTGTTTGAGTGCTTGGGGGCTTCAAAAGCTGGTTTTATTGAACACCAGCCTGATCCTATCCTCAGGTACACCTCTACAGCCCCTACAGAATACACACAGGAGGCCAAGCTCAGACTGGAATAACCAAGAAATCATGAATATTTAAAATCTCCCTCAATCATACAAATAGATTTGTTGGAAAAAACCCCAATCAACCATTGAACAAAACAGATACGCACAAGTGTGAGATGTCATCCGAGATATATTCTTACAAATAAGGGAAGAATTCAAGAAGATTTGAAAATGCTCAGTGTCTCCTCCAGGCCACCTTCACATTCTCACACACTGAGTGCACTCAGCTCTGCAAATCCCACTTGAGGAGCAAAAAGCTGGGGAGAGGAGCTGTCCCTCATGTCTCACATGGACCCTGGGTGTCCAGCAGGAGCAACGAGCAACTCCCCACGAGGTTTGGCACCTCTCCAGAGCAATCACAGCAGGCAGGCAGGGTTACCATGTGTCATACACAAAGCCATACTATCCTGTTGGCACATCAGTCTTTTGGGGCCGGATTTGGAATAAAAGCTGTCCTCTTTCCAAAAAAACACGCCAGAAAAATGTTGAGTTGCCTCCACATCCTCCCTCTCCTCTTTTTAGAAGCTTCTTTCTCTGTGCTTCTGGGTTTTTGTCACCTGTACGCCATCCTTAGGAATCCTTAGTTTTCAAAAGCATTAATGATTAATGCTCACAACAGCTCCTAACAATTAGTAGGTGTCCTTTGGTTGTGTGAGTCAGTCTCAGTGTCAGTAACCACCTTTGGACTATGATGACAAGACTGACATGCAGACGCCAGCAGGTCTGTGATCTGTCAGGATGTCCATGTGTAATAATGAAAATAGGGGCTGAATTATGAAAATAGAAATATTAGAGATCCCATCCTCAGCTATTCCTGTTTCCAGCACTCACTCCGAAGAGCAAATGCATCTAGGAAGCCCAGCCGCAGTGGCAAACTGCTGTCTGCAACTAATGTATAATAACGATGTATTTTTCCATCACCTGGCGCAACCTTAAACCCACAGCCTGTTGTCAGCTCTTCATGAAAGCCTGTTAGCTGAAGGCACTAAATCTGTAGAAACATTTCCTGGCAGAAGTCCTCTGAGCAATTTGCAGTGTAGCTCACAGACGTGGGTAAATGCTCACTGCAAGGTCCTGCTGTACCTTCTCAGTTGCTGAGGACCCAGACCCGACAGAATTCACACGGCCCAGGTGCAGCAGGGCTCTTTACCCCTCTGGTGCCACTGAACAGGTTGCTGTGGCTGGAAATGCAATTTGCTTATCTGTGCAATGCAGCGAGACAAATCAAGGCTTTCATTATATACTGAATATTGCTCTATTCAAACCTGCTCAAGTAGCTTCGACTTCACCTTTCCTTTAAATTAAAAGTTACAGGCTCTTCCTAATGAATCCATGGGGTTTATGATAGGAGGAAGATGGACAGCCAGCCTTGACACAGGGGATCCATTTCAACAGCTACAGATGTATCAAGAAAGTTAGTGATCACAAAACCCTCTGAATCAAAAATTCATTAGACGATTGCAATAGTTCAAGAACACAAGTGCCCAAAAGCAATCTCTTTTAATGTTTCATAAAGAAATATGAGAGATAAGAAGACTGAACAGCCTGACATTGCTATTAAAGAACTTGATTCTTCAACCCCATGGATTTTTATCAGCACTTGCACAAGCTGTCTTTCATGTGAATTGCTTGCATGATTTATTCACCCTGAGCAGCACCTGCTAGTCACCTAGTCTGAGTGCTAATAAATGTCAGTTAATATTGCAAAATACAGCCCTGCTTCATGAAATGGGAACTGGAGCACACTGACTGAATTTAGTTTAGCTCCTAATTCCTTACTGGGTTTAAACTGCTGAAGTCATTGAACAGCCATTAAAAAACCACTCAGGGTATATATTGCCCTGTTATGGCAATATTCCCAGAGGTTTCAACTTGAACAGTGACTCAGGACCTGGCTAACTGAGAGATTTAGCTCAATAATGACTCAGAGGATGAACCTGATTTTACAGGACT
This sequence comes from Lycocorax pyrrhopterus obiensis, assembly GCA_014706295.1. Classification (NCBI taxonomy): domain Eukaryota; kingdom Metazoa; phylum Chordata; class Aves; order Passeriformes; family Paradisaeidae; genus Lycocorax; species Lycocorax pyrrhopterus. The sequence continues at coordinate 7,702,526 of JACSVZ010000002.1, read as the reverse complement.
GAATAATCAGAGGAACTACTGAGATCAATAGAGTCACCCAGGAATAATAAAAAAAAGAGAGCTGAATAAAAACAGAATTCAAATTAGCATACAGCAATATTTCAGAAAAAAAGGTTCTTATAAAATAACAGGAACACTTATTATTAATGAAGGTAATGGTATGTAATCAGGTTATGCCACTGATGGATCAGTGGGGTTTGAATGTGTTTATCTGAGTTGTGGCACTTGCATGTTGAGCAGAATTCTGTCCTTCCTGGGTGTGTGTCTTGAAGGTCCTCCACTCTGGACTCAGGTAGGCATACAGAAAAGACAAACATCCCTGCAGGATAACGTCCACCCATCAAAATCTCTTTTTTCCCTGCTACCTGGAAATACTTTATTTTATCAATATTTTTGAGCTGTAGACTCACTCGTGTGCAGTAATCCTAAATTCAGTGACAAAAGGGAAAGCTGTGCCCCTGGGGCAGGGGCACCAACCAGGTCTGTGCAACTCTGGCTGTCAGTGACAGCCTAGAAACTCCCCTAAGTGAGACAGGAAATAAACCCCAGTGGGTTTGGTGTGCAGAATGCCCAGTGGGGAAATTCCAGAGCTCCTCTGCTGTGGAGGCTGAGAGCTGGGGTTGTCTTGCCTGGAGAAGAGAAGGCTCCAGGCAGAATTTTTTGCAGCCTTTCAGTACTTGGAGGAAGCCTAGAAGAAAGATGGGGACAAACTTTTTAGAGAGCCGGTTGTGACAGGACAAGGGGTGGTGGTTTTAAACTGAAGGAGGGTAGATTAGATACCTGAAAGAAGTTTTTTTACAATGAGGGTGGTGAAACACTGGCACAGGCTGCCCAGAGAGGTGGTGGATGCCCCATCCCTGGTCATTCAAGGTCAGGTTGGATGGGGCTGGGCTTGGTCAGGCATGGGGAGCTCAGTGCCCAAGGCATATTTCTCATCACAGGCACCACCCCCATGTACATCTATATTCGCCAGTATTATTTTTGAATTTATGACCATCTTAATTTCCTTAGAGACTCCAAAGTTTGTATCTCTAATGATTGCTGGTTTTACTTTAAAGCTACAACAATCAGAGTCTTCTAAAGAGGGTTTTAATTGGATAGTGAATTAAATACCAGATGAGGTTGACTGTTCATAGTGGCAATGGAATTCCAGATATTTAAAATTCTTTAAAAATTTCATTGTATTGATTTGAGTTTTCTATTCCCTGTTGTACCTTGTTTCTCTTGGCCATACATTGATTCCAGTATTTTCAACCTTTTAATTTGAGCTGACAAAAACTCTCTCTGTAAACCAGCATACAAAAATTTCTGAAAACATATCCTAAAATATATGCAAATACATATAAACACACACAGAGCCATGCAGTAACAGTGAAAAGAAATTGCCTAATTGTCTCTAAAACTGGTAGAAATAAAACTTACTAAAAATCAATATCATAGAAAGGCAATTAAGAATTTTAAGGGGAAAAAAGCCCTGATTAATTAACTGCAAATTATAAGTATTACTTTGAGTTGCATTGTACAGAACAGGCTCAAATTACCAATTATCCCTGCCCGCTTTGTTCAAAGATCACGAATGTGCATTTTAATTTACGCTGGAGAAAGCTAAATATGCTGAGAACCAGCATGCAGAATTTTGCAGAAATCACTGGGGATGAGGGGGAACTCCCCCATTACCATATAAATGACATGCACAGACTTATAAATGACATGCAGTGGATCCAGCTCGTATTGTTCCTTCGGATGTAGCAGGCAAATACCGGAAATTAAAATACAGCTTATAACCTGCCAGATAATAAATGTAACCCATACTGCACAAATCCCCATCTACCAAAGATAATTTTGTCTGCTGTTTTTTGCTGATTAAGGGTGGCTTTGGAAAGAAATACCCTCCTTTCCCCTCTTTATCTGCTGCACTTATTGGCAGGATGGAGATGGCTCCATTTTTATCTACCCAACACATCACAATACCTAATGCAGCATAATCTGAATTTCCAAGGTCATCATAGCCTGCTCTACCCTTAAAAAACTTCCTATTTAGTATTGAGGACAATTCCCACGTTAAAAAAAAAACAAACCAACCAAAAAAACCTCCAAACAAAATAAAACCACTGATTATAGCAGCTCCTTTTCCACCAGTATATTCTTACCACGACATCCATGACATTAGCAGCGCTGCTGTGTTGAGGCCATGGCTGACCAATATTTCACTATTCCCTGGCTCTGATTCTGTGGAGTGTTTGCTGAGCACTAGGCACAGCTGGGCCACAGGACACGGCAGGCTGGCAAGAACTTTCCCACCACCAGACTATGAAACATAGGTTTTGAAATGCCTCCAAATGTTCAGAGGGCAAACATTATGAAATTGCAAAGAAAATACCATTGTCCTTGCTGAGTAGGACCAGCAATGGTGAGTTGTACTCTTTGCCATTTATTACCTATCACTAAAAACCCAGCTTTTTAAGTCAGGTTATTCCTGGAGTATTTGGATGTGGGTTACACTCAGAGGTGCCAATTTTAGTACATATATTGTCCTTTCTTTCCAAGACTTCCTTGGCTGCCTTTCATCTTTTCTCGGTAACTTTCCTCCTGGAAAGCCCAGCAGCTCTGGGCTGGCTGAACACTTGCAGCAGTGCTCGAGGTGGGTGCTCAGCCCTGCTCCTCCAGGCACAAACACTCCTGTGTGGGAGGGTTCGTCAGGGAGGGAGGCTGTGACTTGCTCTTCAGGCTGCTTCCAAGTGATATTTCTCTGTCATTCCCTCCAGCCCCTGAAGATTTTATGCTCCAGCCTGCAGCTGTAAATCCCAATTATGTTGTTGGCATGTTGGGTGGAAGGTTTCATCTTCATCAGCCTTAGTAGGATTCCACCAGGTTATGAAAATACTCAAAGCATGGTTGCATCATTACTACACAGATTTTTTTTTTTTTTTTTTTTTTTTTTTTTTTTTTTGGTGTGAAGAACATTTCTTCAAGGAATGCTAACAGGATATCTGGTTTCTGTTTTGCAGATTTACATTCCCAAAATGAAAATGGGACCATGATACACTGCTATAAATGCAACCAGCTGGCTGACTAATTGCCTGTAAATTACCTTTGTGTGCCTCTTGTACTCAGAGAGATGGTTCAATGTGGTTTTAAGTCCAAATTCATAACTGGTATAAGTAGTAATATGTATTTACTAAGATTCTAGTTCTTATTTTATAATGTGATATAAAGAAATGTAACTGTCAGGTTTGTCCACTAAGGACTGATGTGTTTGAAGGAGCCAAATCCACTCCTTTAATTTCTGTGAATGCACTCACGGTTCATTTTTTTCTATTTGAAACTAAAAATAGACATTTACTCAGGAAAACTGTGCAGGCAAGCAATGATTTTATGCTTTCTTTCCTTTTTCAAGTGGTCGGCAAAGTACATACTCTTTCCACTAAGCTAAACTAAAAGCTTGAAAAGAAGTAAGGTCAGACTGGAGAAGTCAGTCTCCGTTTTCAGGCACAATTTAGCTGTTGTGTAGAAGGCAAAGGGCTGTTTCCCCTCTAAACCATAACTCATCTGTGCTTTCAAACGTGCATTTTCTCCTACAGGAAAAGATCAGGTCAAAGAAGGGGCAGGTCAAGTCAGGAACCATCTCTGGATGTCCCAGGAAAATTATTTTGTTGGAACCAAAGCCAAAGTCTTTGTGATCTGGTGTTTACTGCACTCAGTGGACTTGCATTTGAAATTTCCACAAAGTCCAAGCAAATAATTCATGCAGGTGAACATCAGTTCTGGGAGGGAACAGATGATTGGCTGTTTTAACCCCAATTTGCTCAGTCAGGGACAAGCCTGGTGTTCAAGCAATGTGGCTAGATCCATCATGCTGCTGCCTTCTTCCTCTCCCAGGGAAAGAAGCTCTGCCAGGGCTGGATTGTGAAGTCTCAGTGGGATGAAGGAAAACACACCTCTTGGCTTCTCCACTCTTCCTGCAACTTCCTGAAGCTGCAGTGCCATTCTGCAGTGCTGTGCTGTGAGATCTGCTCATTGAAGATAAACTTCCACCTCAGAAATTGGGAGATCCTGCACTACAACCCTTCCAAATGGCAGCTCAGCTGTTGTTAGGACTGCGCGTCTGTCGTGCCACTCCCACCTCTCACCTGGAGCCACAGGCTCTCTGCTAACGCAGCCAGAACAACTCCATTAAAGTTACTATTTCTCCTTCTGGGGTTTATTATCCTGTCTTGAATAATTTTAAATCTCACAAAAGCACTGAAACATTCCTGATGTGCACCTAGCTTTCCTGGTTCACTACTTGCCAGGTCAGCATCCAGTTCAAATTACTCTTACTTGCAAGATAAAAAGCAGATGCCCAAAATTCATAGGCAAACTCTCAAAGAAGAGGTGTCCCATAAGCAGCCTTGTGTTATTGTTTCTCAAACAACATAGTATTTTAGCTGGGTCATTCCCCAGAGAGAGCTTTTAAAAGGACCCCAAGTTCCTGAGTGGGCAGAAGCGAGCTGCCTCTTTGTCTCAGTGTGTTGACACTGGGGCCATGCAAGCAGGATGACATCTTCTCCCGCCACGGCTCCGCGTCTGGTGTTCATCAGCAGTGCTCACAAGCCAGATTTACAGCTCCACTGACACTGCTGAAATGGGGAAATTCACAGGGAAATCCCCAAGTCTACTCCCTGCTCCACAGAGCCAGACAATAATCACATCAACTCCCTGAACCTTCTCCTGACCCTCCCATCCCACCACTGCTCATCCTCCATAGTTGCTGAGATATCCACAGTAACAGCAGATGTCAAATACTAGGGAAAAGAGATGAAAAGCATGAAAGGATTCTAAACCACCACCATTTAGCTGGAAAATTATTTATCCAGTGTATCATCACACATGATATAATCTGGGCAAGGAGTGCTACACCACAGGGCTTTTAGACCCTTGTCAAGAGCCTTCAGACATACAGCCCTTTGGGCAATTCAAGGGGTGTTGGGGGGGGAAGGGTAGAGAGGAGGAACAAGACAAAAAACAAGATTTAAAAGCACCATAATTAATCCTTTCCTCACGTGCTAATGCAACTTTGTGCTGTGCCTCCGAGGGGCAGCACAGCCTCAGCTATCGCATCTGAAATCCATCAGCTGCTGGGGTCACAGCTCTTGCCTCCTGTCCTATTCTCACCATTCCTAGCCTGCTGGTGATACTCCAGAATAATACATGACAATTTAAGGGTTAGCATGGCCAGTTCAATAATCAAGTGAAGTTTAATTTTTAAAATGAGTTATTGAATCTTCTATGTCCATGCCTACAGTCTGAGGCAGAGGCTGGAAAATCAAAACAAATGCAATAAATACAATGATCTCCAGATAATTCTCTTCAAGTAAGATTTATTTAGATGCCTGTTTTCAGACTGTTGCCTTCAATTTTAAAAGCACAATAGCATGAAAACATAATGCTTTGCTTTTAGGAGCTGTTTTTCTTCAGCTCCATTTCTTACCAGTTTCTCAAGTCTTTCATCTGGCTGTCGTGAAAGCCTCCTTTAAGGAATTGCTTTTGATCTAGTCTTATGCAGTAGCTACTGCTGGCTATTTTTTTTCTCCTGCTATTGTTGTTAAATCAAATACAAGACAATGACTCAACTTTGAGCAAAAGCAAAACTAATGTAGGAGGCAAATGCCTGTGAGTCATTTGGGTAAAAAGGGAAGGGTTGAAGCGATTTGCTCCTTTTTTCTGGGATTTGAAAGGCAGGTAAGAGTCCATCAGTCCCTTCAGGATGCAAAACAGTCTGGCAGAGCTTTAACAACAGACGTTTGCCTTCTGCTCACAGGGTGCCCTGTGGGTTGGAAAGGTTCTTATTCCTGTGGAAATCACTGGGGACCGGTCCAGCCTTCCTGCAGAGTGACCCTCACAGATGCATCTCTCCAGCTGTGCATCCCTCATATTCTGTGACTAAAACTGAAGGGCACCTGCTGGGGGTCTGTGCTGGAGGTGAGCCGAGGGCCGTGCCGAAAACAGCCAGATCTGGGTTTTCATGCTGTGCTCTGCACTTTATTTGGTTTCTAGGGACTAAGGTGAAACTCTCACCTCAGTTTGGTGTCCTAATTTCTCTCATCTCATCTAAAACCAGGTCAATAATTGTGCCTCAGTTTGCCAGTTTCTAAAAAGATGGTAATAATTCCTGTCCTACCAGGACATTGTGTGAAGTTTTATTAATTGATGCTTGCAAAAGACATTAAGATCAAGACAGAATAATTGCCTCAGTGGAGGTCATAATTAGTCTTGTACCAAGAGATACATCTGAGCGTCATCTGTGCTGGTCATTTAATCTTTTTCTTGCATTTTAGCTACAAGTGTGGGGGTGCTAAGGAGGGGAGCTCCTCTTACAGAGGCAGCCACCATATTTAGCATGGATTCAAGCCCTTTGTAAACCCAAACAGGCCTGTGCAAGGCATGTGGTGCACAGATCAGGGAAAGGGCCACGCTGCAGTGAAGACAAGAAACAGACCTTGCAGTGGAGCAGGACAGAGCTGTCTGAAGGGAAAGCCAGGGAGGCCACCAGCAACCCCTGCCTCGGGAGGAGAGGCTCGCCCGGCTCCCCTTGGCTGATGGTCAGCTCAGGGGTCAGCACTAATCTGATCAAAAAAGGGATTGTGAAAAGCTCGTCCGACTCAGACTGTGAAATCATGCTCTTGAATCCTAACAATTTCTGCAGCAACCAGTTGTCACGCCATGAGGAATTACCAGCTGAAGATGGGGGGAGGAAGAGCAAGTTGACACAGTTTTGTGAATCCCAAATCCTGCTGTAGGCAGAACCTGAAGCATTTCCATAAAAAAATAAATTATATTTCCAAAAAGTGTGTTCTAAAAAGTACTTTGTGTAACACTAAGGCTCACTTTTCTAAATGTTATAGAATTGGGAAGTATTCCAGGATTATCAGAAGAATTTGAAAAAATCAAAATTAATGCAGAAACTTTGGAGATGATTTCAAGAAGACATACAACAGAATGATTGATTTTTGTACTCAAGAAAGCTTATAAATGACATCATTTTAAAAAGAGAACTTTTCTTCCTATTCTTTTCTGCACTCTGCTCACTTTTCCACTGAATATTTTATGTAACAGCATTTTGAATTAAAATTCAAGTCAAAACCCCCACAAACACACCAGCGAAGAACCGACGGCACACACTAATCAAAAGCAAAATAGGATTTCATCTCACATTGCTTCTTTCCAATCAGGATGCCATTTGCATACTATATTTTTTCCAGCAAATCATGCAGATTTCTGGCTGTTTGCAGCTCTCCTCTCGAATCCCGATGAAGAGAGGAGAGACTCCAGCTCTCCATAGTTTTACCACATGGTGGCGATGTAACCTCCACCTTCCTGCTCAGGAGGTGAGCTGTCTCTGATTTCCTCCTTCATTACTTCTTATTCACTCTAATTATCATATTTGTAGGTGGCAATTACAGTCTTCTGAGTTTCTGCTTTCCATTTCCTCAATAAATTTAATAGAGGCTTGTTGGGTTTATTTTTCAAATAAACTCTGCAACATTTCTAAGGACATTAAATCCTGTAATATATGATTTTTTCTTCCAGTTAATGCAATATTGCATGTTTCTCTGATCTCTAATGAAGTTTTGAGGACCACTCTGGAACTGTTCCCTTTTGCCAACAAGCATTCATGTGCCCTTCAGTATTAACCTCTTCCTTCCAAGACAGTACTTCTCCTCTTTAGCTTATGTTGTTCTTGTTGCCTCATCAAAATTGGGAAAGAGAAAGTCTCAAATGATTTTTAAAAAGCATTAAAGGAATGCATGAAATATAATTTAAAAAAAAGGAATATGTACAAAACAATAACAACAGAAAACAGAAAAAGATTCAGTCTGGAAAGGAATTACAGATGCAGAAGAAAAGCTGATCCGTGAGAGATCATGCTTTTAAAATCACACTAAGGAGTAGAATTGTGATCTTCATTTTAAATGACTGTGATACTGATAAAATGAAAAAACAAGATGTATTTGTTACTACCTTTTAAAATCAGTATGCATCAAAACTCTGCATCTAAACTACAATGCAAACATATTTTCTGCGCTTTTGAAAAAGTGTGGATTCTTCTCACACTGGAATATAACAATTCCAGGTCTCAGAAGAAAGGCTTTATTCTCTGGTTCCCAGGCCAGGCACCACAGATTTAAGGCTTAATCGATGATAGCCAAGAATACAGCACTAAGTCAGTGAAAACACTCAAAAAATCCTGAAGCAAAACTCAGAGAACTTTAAAGAATATGTACATTTGTTAGAGGTATCACCTTCTGCTTAACTGCATAATTCTGGATGTAATATATAAATCAGGGCATTGTGCACACTGAATGAGATTGCAATTGTGCATTTTACAACTACATTTCTGGCAAATTTGTCTGAAATATGGGAAATATTTCTCAGCTAAGAGTTTGAAATTCAAATAATCTGCCCAAGAGAGTATTTGCAGTGTTTGTCCTCTGCTATATAATCAGTACCAGGTGAGATGAAGAATAAATAATTTCTTGGTGTAGCTTATATCCATATGGTCAGTACAGCTGGAAAACCATCTAGGACACCTCGCTACATGGCAGGAAATTTTATGAATAAAAACACAGAGCACTTGATGGTTTGCTTTTGTACTATATGATACATCCACTCTCATGAAAATCTGAAAAAAAAATTAAAAGTGAAAAAACATCCCTTCGAAATCCACAGTTAAGGAATTTGTTGACAAGTATTTTAAATAACTATAAATCAAACACAGTATTGAGCTCTTAGCAGCATTTTGTGCTCCTGTGCTCTTTGATGTGACTCAAAGCAATAGAATAAATTTTTCCAGCTCAGAGTGACTTGTGAGAACTTTCACAGTCTTAAAACTTCTTATGGTTGGAGAATACATCACAGCAAATTTTTGTTCATTAAAAATAAACTAAAAAAATAAAAACTAAAATAAACAAGGTATTCTACTCTTGATTTTCTGGTATGCAAACAGTAGCACGAACTGGCTCAGAGAGGGATCATTCAGCACCAGAATGATACAAAGGTGAACAAAGGTGAACAGGTGAACAAAGAAAGGACCACCATCCCTTCAGAAGAGAATAACTGGGAAGAATGGCAGCAAATCCAGCTCTACAAGGCCCAGCTGCGGAGAAAGTTCTCAAAGTAGGAAACTCAGTTTGTAATGGAAAGAGAGGAAAGCAAGCAAAGAGGCCGGGCAACGCAGAAGTGGTTGACGCTGTTCTTGCTGGAGGCTGCAGAGCTGAGCAGATACCATGACATGGGTTTATTCCTGGTCTTATCCTCCCTGTCTAGCTCTGCCTTGATGGGCCATGAAACCTGGCTCAATACCTTTCCCTCCACCTCCAGACTCTGAGAAATCCCCGTGGATGCGGGCAAGGGCTGCGGGAAGGCAGAGCACAGTGCAGGTCTGAGCAGTGCCTGCTGTTGTTTACCACGGATTTGAAGGAAAACATCTCCTACATGTTACTGCGTTGCTTGGTCTCTGCAGTTCTCATTCCAGGATAGGACTGAAGGTTTCTGACATCCTTCTGGATTTGGTCCCTGCTGTCCCACACTGGCTGCTGTGCACATGTGTGTGCTGTTTGCAGGCACCCGGCGTTCCCAGCCTGGCACACAGCAGCCAATGCATCCCTGGCCACTTATATTTTACTGCTTAACCCATCCAAAAGCCTTAACATCATCTTTAAAACCTGCTATTTTCCCCTACTTTTCTAATTACTGTTAACCCCATGGCATAGTTTCCCCTTAGACCTGCACTTGTTGAAGACTGGAAAGCAGCTGGTGCAGAAGCTACACCATATGGTAGTTACTTATAGCAATGTAAACTAATTGAGTGTTGAGGGTGAGATAATCCCCGGATGCTTTATCTTTCAGGAACCGCTGGCATGTCAATTGATAGCTTTAAAGATCTGTTCTAGCTCTTCAGTTGTCCTGACAGAGCAGAACCCAGCCAGAGTCAGCTCCATGTCCTGGTTGGTATCAACACTGCAGTCACCACTGGGCTTCTTTGGCACAATTTGAAAAATACCCTGCACTGTATCAGCCACATCCCTCATGTCTTAAAGGTCTAAGCCCCAGTGGAGAGCTGGCAGCTTGAGACACTGCTGGAAGAAACAGTCTTGTTTCCCCAGTCCCAGGATCCGAGCGTGCTGGTCATCGTGCCTCACCCAGCGCCAAGCACAGGCAGCACACACAGGAACATGGAAGGTTGTTTTTCACATACAAAGATTTAACCTCTTGCTTATTTCACACGCAAAGATTTAATCTCTGCTGGAGGAAACCATGAACTTGAGCTCTGTGGGGGCCTCCCAGGTCCCCAGCCAGCCCTTAGTAGTGATTCGCCCTTTGCATTTCATGTCATTACTCCTCTGCTCTTCCAGTCACAGACCCACTCTGATCTCTGATTGCTTCCAGACAGCATCAGGATTTGGAGTTGTGTATTTTAAACTGCGCTTCAATTTGGTTCTTTGTCCTTTCAAATTTTTTCCCCTTTAAATTAGGGAAGCTGATGTACACAAATCATAATCTGACTTGTGTCATCATTTCAGATATTCTTTTGATTTCCCTGCTATTATACAACACCGGACAGACCTGCTCTATAGTGAGAATCACACATCTCAGCAGAATTTTCATCCCTTTCATGTAGCTTTCCCTTGTTCTAATTTGGACACAGTGCATTCATTTTTGCCTTTTTTATTTCTTAAGGCAGATACTCTTTATTCAGGCCAGGGAGCAGTGAGACAAAGAGGAAAGCTATTGAAACAGCCTGTAGCTTTTGCACTGGCCCCTTAATTTCCACAAGCAAGGCTGTACCAAGAAAAAAACCTACAGGAAATTACTTCTTAGGTCAAATTGATGGAATTACACACTAACATAAAATTTCGATGACTATCTTTCAATTTCTTTGTTCTTTCTGTAATCACTTCTTGATTGCAGCACTTTAAAAACATTAAGCTTGCTTTCTTTCTTTCTAACATGTTTTTCAAATAGAAGTTCATGGACACCCTCAGAAGAAGAAAATGACCAATTTTCCTCAGGGAAATAATGAGGCACATATAAATTTATCATGATAGCCCCATTCCCTACACCCATCATGTACAAGCAGTTTATGTGTATTTACTCTGTTGTATATAAAAACAGGCATTCTTTGTAATCTCAGAGCCAAAATGTCTAACTGCAAAGATATCAGAAAAAGACATCAAAACTATACATAGGATCATAAAATTTTAGCTCTAGAAGAAGCCAAAAGAAGTCATCTAATCCCCTCCTTGCACTGAAATAGGGTTGATGTTTATCTCAACAACTCATGACAAAAATCTGTTTAATTCACTCTTAAAAATCCCCCAGGACAGAGATGCCTACAGTATCCCTGGGAAACATGCCCTAACAGCTATATTTACACCCTGTAATACTGTACATCATTTTTGTACAAATTAATTAAATTCTTTTAATCTCTTACAACATTTTACAGCCTGGAAGACTCTTACATGTGTCACAGCCCCCAAGCTCAGTTCTACCAACACAGAAATGATGCATTTTTGTTTTACACACAGTGAACCTGAGCACCTAAACGCATTTTCTGTGTTTTATACTACCAAACCACAGAAATTATTCTATGGAGGAAAAGAATGGCTTTTAAATTTGATTGGAGGTAAAAATAGTCTCTAACATGCCACTCTTTATTTTCTGGGGATAATAGTGTTTCAAGATATTTCCTCTGAAACCCTGATAGTGGACATAAAGCACGAATTATACAACAAGACCCTCTCATTCAGCATCCTGGTGCAGATCCAGGGCATCATGATTATCTTCCATGGAGTTATTCCAGACTTCAACTTAGCACGGCATAGGTCAAAATCTGTTCTGCAATATCTAAAGTGCTAGTATACTAATTAGTTATTAAAAATATCAGCATAATCAGAAAATGAGGACACAGCTCTCCAATAGGCAATTTAACCCAAGGCCACTGTTATAAAATTGGTGCAGGGAAATAGAACTTGTGTGCGAGCAGAAAACCGCAACAGCTCTGTTATACAACTCACAATACACCATTTTTTGGAAATATTTGGCTCTAGTGATACAATACCTATTTTGTGATACCTACCAGGGCTTCAGGGCAAACAAAAACAACTTCACTCACTGAACACCTCTTAAGGTGCCAGCAGCTGCTGGCTGAGCTGCGACATCAGGATGAACAGCTGGCTTCCTTCCACTGCCCCAAAGAGATCACTGACCACAGTAAATAATATTCTCTGTTCCTTCCAAAAGCCATCCTGAAGCCTGAGTGATGATGATCCAAAAATTAGAGGATGACAGGTGTTGGTTTTGGCTGGCATCCTCCTTTCAAACAACCTTCTGCAGAAAGGGAAGGTTAAGGACCGGGCTAGAGCTGGCAGGGTTTCTCATGGTGCGGTGCTGGATTTGAAGCCAGTCCAGGTAAGAGCACATTTTAAAGTTTTCAGGAGCTTGCTGATTTCTAGGCAGGCATTCACAATGTGAATTTTAAATGGTTCAATTTTCCCTGACCTTTGCCAGCTGAGAGGGGCCAGAAGCCCATTCCTGGTGATGGAACCTGTAATGGGATCTTCTCTGGGACAAGGGAACCCACACCAAAGCAAGGAGGTGAGGGAACTTCTACAGAACCCTTCATGACATCATCTGGTGAAATTTAAGACTCTCTTCCCCTCTGCTTTAACATGCATAAGGAAAAATAATGTGGCATCTAGTTCATCTTCCTTGCAACAGGATTATGCATGGTGAAAATATCCACTTCAAACACGTGGCTGAGGTCAAGAGCTGCTTTTCATCCTCTGACTGCAACTAAACCGGGCAGATTTTATGCGCATTTGGTATAAGTGAGTGTGCACATAAAAGTGCACAAAAATACAGCCACCTTCAACAGGCAGCTAAATAATGGCTAAGTGGGACTTGTATGGCCCCAAGTGCTGCACAGCAGCTGCTTGTACTGAATGGGCAACACTGAATGACACCTGAAAGGCAAAACAGAGGAAAACTTCCTGTTTTACTATGGTGGCAATGTCACTGAAGCACCACACTGCTTTTGCTACTTTTGCTACACTCACCTGAGCAAGCACACAAATGAGGGAACAAATTCCAAGCAGCTTCCCCCAAAACCTCTGAAAATTATCAGCACATACTTGAGAGCAAATGAATGGTTTTTAGACTTGCATTTCTGGCACTATCTCATGCCATTTCCCAGTTTCAAATGTTTCCCAAATTCTCTTTACCCCACAGCAGTTGTGTAGAACTGCAAATTTACCCATGCCCATGGAATATTTTCTTTGTGACTGAAAATGTGAAAGTTCTTAAAAACAAAGTAAAATCTGTATTCTCTGTCCCAATGATTCTTCACATACCTTGTCAAAATGGAATAGTTTGTAGTCCCATTAAGGCTGGTTTCCTTTACTGTCTGCAGAAATGGCTTTTGCATGGCAAGAGATTTATCTATCTGGAGTATCTTAAAAAATGCAGTGATGAGTCAGTCTAATTCTTCATCTCATTCTCCCCCACCACGTTTGGGAGCTTCTAATTACTGGGAAAGGTTAGCCCTGCCTGTGAAATACGAGGCTATGTCATCTCCTTCTCTGGTGGCACTAAACAGGAACTTCAGGACATACTTGCTTGCAGCCTAATGATGAATGTTCCTTTTCAAATTCAGGTATAATTTGACCATCAAAGTTCCTGTTTCCAAGCAGAAGTTAAGCATTGTCATGTTATACAATGAAAAATTGAGCATGCAGACGAATTAGGTAAGGCACTGCTTCAGCAGACTTACTGAGTGTTTTCCCAGTACTAAGACCACTTCCAGAGAAACAGAGTTAATATTTCTAAACATAAGAAATATGTCTACTTCACTTGCTTGAAATGCTATAGGCATAAAAGGTACTGCTCAAAATAACTGATATTTGATTTTGCAGCTCCTGCCAGGCACTGCACTTCCAAAACCAGTCATACATGTTCTAAATATACCCTCTGATATTTTTTGTGAGATGCTGATTAAATTATGGAAAAGATTTTTCTTTATTACTGTGTTCTTGTTCCTCTCTTTATACAGTGTACAAAAGGAACAGAAGCACTATTAGCATGAATCAGCCAGTGGCTTTGGATGTGTAGTTCCCATAAGCTCAGAGAGAGTTTCAGGGAAACGTATGTGAGGGGAAATTGGGAGCCTTTCCTAGATCTTGCAGCAAAAAATTCTGCAGTTTCATTGTCTTAATGACGATGACATCCTGGCCTCTCCCACCAGGTGTCACTGCGAAGTCACACAAGAGGATCTGCTGGTGATCACGCAAGACGCAGACAAAACGAAGATTAATAAGGCATAGGAGTAATCTCTGAAAAAGAGTCTTTTTTTCTCCCTCCTCCTGGTTCCTAGCAAAAAAAGAAACACGGCAACACCACTGTGCATTAAGCTCAGCAAAGCAGAGTATCGGTTTTAAAGGACGGCTGAGTAAAGCTCATATTACACGAGAGATTTACATGTGTGCGGTGCGAGCTGGGGCTGGGGCTTGGCTGCCAGGAGCGGCTCTCTCCGATGTCTGAGGATGAGGAGATGACCAGAGGAGATGCCACAACCAGGGTGTCAGGACAAAGTCTGGAATGGGAATTCTCACTTTGAGATGATCTTGAGATTTAGAGACTTCCAAATTCAGAGACAACCTCTGATCCTCTGACCCTCTGACAGTGACACGAGATAAGGGAGTAACTCACATGCAATTCTTACTTCTTAACTCAGTGCTTACTTTTTGACTCACATGCAATTCTTACCAAAGTCCCTAATCACCACAAATGTGTCCCACAGACCAAGCTGCAAAATAGTTCCTATGTTTTTCTAGTTTCTACTCTTATATCTGAAGACTCATGCAGCAAGTTTCACACTCAGTTTTACACTTTATGCATGGCATAGGACCATCCAGAGGTGAAAATCGTTCCTTCCCCTCCCAGGAGTGACAGTGGCACACACCACTGTGTCACATCCTGCTCCCCCAGGATTTCCAAGCATGCACTTAGAGCATAACACCAGAAGTTATCCACCTTAACTGTGAACACAGACTTGCTCAAAGGAGACCACACCAGGACTTCACAGCAGTGCAGCCCAGAGGAGGTCCCTGTCCCGCCAAAGGGACCCTGAATTACCCTGCTGGGCTGCTCCTGGTCTGGCAGCAACATGCCAGTGTGGAGGGAAGTCCTCCAGCTCCATTCCTCAGGATTCAGAATCACACAAATCCAAAATCAACAAACTTCCAAACTGCAACACAGGACACCTCAGCCTGCTCCTTCTCACTTAGCAGAATCACAGAGGTGACCTCCATCAGAGTGCCTTGCTGCCACACTTCCTCACAACATCTGAACAGCCTCTCCAAGTGCTTGGTGGCAAATTAAGACACTTTAATTACATCATGACAGAATTAACTTCTGTGGAAGAGTGCTCTAAAAAAAGCGCATGAATGAAATTAATTTTACCTGCAATTTAATTTTTAAATTCACATTATCTTTAAGAAATTACTATTCATATACAGAACATATAAACACTCTTACCCTATTGCTTTGGAAGTCCTTTTTGCTATACCAGCACTTGCTTTAAATTTATCTGTAAGACTTATCATTGCTAAAACATATTCTCAAACCAACAATGATCATACAGCAAACTGAAATAAAAACCACTCTTTGCCACTGCTATGCATTTAAATGTGTAGCTGATTTCAGCTGCAGAACTTTAAACTCTCTTTTATAGGATATCACTCGATTTTAGTACAAGCATCTATCAGGCACAGCTCTGAAAACGTTAAGTCAGACTATGAAAACCTTGTCAATGCTTATTTTAGTAATAAACCCCCTGTTTAATCTATGCTTTCATGTTACAGTAATCTATGTATCAATCTATAACCTTCCAGCTAAATGCACTAAGTAGATTAAGCGCTGATTGATTTGAAATATTTTTCACTATATTATCAAAAGTCAACAGATCAGCATAAATACCTCGAAGAAATTTTTTCTCCTTTGGCAGATTTACAAAAGCAGAGCTTAACTTGAATTGAAACGAACGCCTACATTTTTCCAGGGCAAAAAGCCTGTCAAATTTACTCTGGATCTGCTGTGCTTCTGGACTTAGGAAAAACCTGTGATTAATAGTGCAGCGCATCTATTCTGTTGTGACAAAAGCAATGACATTATGAAGAAAAGCGTCCCCCCGGCTCTGCCATCCACGTGAAGTGTCAGGAGTTACCCCGAAGGGTGGCACTGCTGGGTTGCCATCTGCAGAGCTCACTGTGCAGACAGCTCTCAGAAAGGGCAGGGCGGGGGTTGTTGTTGGTGTGCTCTTGCTACGTAGATAAAAGTCGTTAAAAGTCATCTTCCTCAAATAGCAAACACCAAGTTTTATCT
Source organism: Lycocorax pyrrhopterus obiensis (assembly GCA_014706295.1). Lineage (NCBI taxonomy): Eukaryota > Metazoa > Chordata > Aves > Passeriformes > Paradisaeidae > Lycocorax > Lycocorax pyrrhopterus. Next base: position 7,686,107 of record JACSVZ010000002.1, on the reverse strand, counting down.
TCTGTGCTGCGTTTAGGGGAAGTGAGAAGCAGGTTGTGAGCTGCCACAGTAACCCAGCGGGCGCTGCGAGGAGGCTGTGCTGTCGCTGCCAGGGGTCACAGAACTCCAGCAACAAAAAGAGCATGGAAGGGAAGAGGAGTGTGCTGAACTCTCTGTGATCCTGATTCTCACAGCTCCTTTGCAGACTATCTGCTGGAGCTGGCTGCACAGATGGAGGGAGATTTCTGCATATGCTCAGTGTTCATCCTGGTAGCTCGCTGAGACAGCAGCAAACAAACACGGGCCTGAGCATCCCACCCAGCTCAGCTGGGGAGGTGGGGAAAGCATGGCTGCAAACCACAGCAGGAATGAGCGAAGAGCAGACATAGTCTTGACGTGGTACATTTCAGTCTTTGCCAAGTTTTCAAGCATTTCCAGTCAGGTAAGTTCAGATTTAAAATGTTGTCCAAGTTTATCCCACTGAGAGGTGGCATCCAAGACAAGGAGAGACTTTGGAAAAACAAAGGTTCTGGTGACAGTGTGTTGGCAGAGTATCCCAGGTTAAAGCTTCAGCCTCACTGGCAACCATAACTCAATTCCCTTGGACTCCACTGGGGAGATGTCTCTCATTCCTCAGTTGTCCTTGTCCATTTATCCCCATGGAATATCCAACTTCCTCTAGATCCTGCTCCATCCATCCATCCATGCATGTAGACAGCTGGCACCTGAACACTGCAGACCCATCCGACACCATGGCCCCATAGCTTGTTCAAGCACCTGGCACAAGTCCTCCATCCTGACACTGGTCCCAGGTTTACCTCCAGGAGGATTGCACAAGTGATGACAAGGGAAGGAGCTCAGCTCACACAGTGCAGCTCTGGATTTGATGTTAGATTCCCATTAGTTGGGAACGTTTAAATCAGGTTGTCCTGTGGGACCTTCTACACCTTGCTTGTGAAATAAGAGAATTATTTAGTTCAAAATAAACTGTATTTGGACACTAAATGGCATTTCCAAATCTCAGATTCTCCCAAACATACTGCCAGTGAACAGCAGGTTCAGTGGTCCTAATCTGCCTAGTGTCTCACAGGTTACAGAACCTAGCTTGGGATAACCAGACTGTGCTCGATCACACATTCATTTCTTACCCTAGTACATTAACATAAAGTTAACATGAAAGCTCATTACAGAGGGCAAACCTGAAAGTCAATGTCAGCCAAGAAATTGCCTGAGCAATCCTGTAATTGAATAAAAATATGTGTCAGCAAAACAAGTGCCATCCGGGGGTTGCTGCTGTGCTCAGAGTTCACAGGCTTGACAAACTCCTCTCAGCGTGGTGCGGTGTGTGAGACTCTGCGAGGAGATCTGATGTACTAAATGATGTTAATCAGCAAAATATGGGTAGTAGTAGGCACATTTGGCCTACAGAGTCACACAGGCCTGCCCACAACTTCACCAGCAAATTAATATATAAAGGAAAGTGAAAGAAAATTAGCATTTTGTAATTTCTTAGCCTCTTCTCTTGTTACAAAGTGCTTTCACAGCACAAGGAGGACATTTACTTGCAAATATGCTGTATTATAGTAGAAACACATGTTTACATAGCAAAAGTAATAAACCCTTATCAGATTTTTCCAATGATGTGTTTGGTGAATTTGTACGCTGATTTATGGGATCAGCTTCTTTGGGAGGGGCAAACAAACTAATTTATTTTAATTCCCTCATTTTTGAGTCCAAGGGCCCCAGTCTAGCTGTGATACAGACCAATTTAAGTAGTGGTTCATATTTTTACACTAATTAACTGTTAATGGCATTTTGCAACCTATTCTGTTCTACTAAGCCTCAAGAAAACTGGGAGCAGCCAACAGGACACAGTTAACAGACGTATCTGGAAACTTCCTCTCTATAGAGGTAAGAAAACCTTGGCACTATGCTGGGACCTGGAGGAGAAAGTGTGACTTTAGAGAGAAGCTGTGTCACAGGAAAGAGACACTGCCAGGTCCAAAAGTCAGGATCCTTTTGAGAAGGAACTGCTGGCAGCTGCATTAGTCAGCAGCAGAGAGAGGGGTGCATGTTGTGTGCCAGTTTTATTTATTTATATATATATGTGTGTGTGTGTGTGTGTATACATATATATATGTGTGTAGGGGGGGTGTATTACAATTTGTATTCTGATGTATAAGTTTAAAAGCCTACAACAACCGCTGAAAGAACTTGGGGGTGGTGGGGATGCTCTCCTAAGCTAACGAGCAGTTGAGATGACTTTTCAAGCAGCTGCTCACAGACACCTAAATGGCCATTTGCCAGATGCAAGGATCAAAGAAAAGCAGTGCTCCAGAGATGACCCTCCACCCTCTCAGGCCCATTTTCACGGGAAAGAAGCCAATTACTGGGGTCTGCTTTTAGAAATTCTTTTTAGGTGGCAAGATCTGGGCAGCTTCCAAGGCCCACCTAGTTCTGTGGAAAACAGCTAATCAAGTAAAACTGTTTCCTCGCTTTTTCCTTTAAGATAGAACCCCTTTCCCTCCCCATTTCTGTCCTTCTCTGTGATTTGAAAACTGGCACATCTATGAGTGATTGCAGGTGCCATTAAATAATGAAGCAGTTCTGTTCATTAAAGCCCAGTGATTTATTACCTTTGGACTAAGGGAAAGAAAACAGCCTGAAAACAGAATTCTTACATCATTTCACATTATTTCCAGTCCAGCACATCAGGTAACTGTTAGAATAGCAGGTTTTCAGCTCCGTGGTCCACCAGTGCCCAGAAATGCAATGCTGGATGTCTAATTCCAGCAAGGTCTGTAATTCTAGAGTGTAACTTAAACTCATAACTAACAGCTGGCCTAAATGTCGTGTCCTACCTTCGTACAGCCAGTCGCTGAGCCCATTGAAAATAACACCTTCCTTTCCTGTGGAGACCACTCGGATGGCTTGTTTCCCCACATGGGCACAGTAATAGATGTTATTCTCAAAGATAAATATCTGATTTGAAGGAAAAAAAAAAGAAAAAGAGAACAGCATTAAGCAGTGGCTCCAGCATAAAATGTTGCATTTTGCTTTTACAATAATTGGCAGTACAAAATCACATATCACAGTTTTACGGCATCTTTTGTCAAAAAAAAGGATTTCCACAGCTTGCTTCCAATGCCATCAGCTAATAGAAAGATGCTAATTTACAACAAACTGAAGCCTTGGTGCTTTGATACAAGCTTTATTTCTCTCGCTCCCGTCTTCATGTCAGAAATTGAACAGTTCAGTTAGAGGGCATGAGATGAAGAATGCCATTGCTCAGGTTTTGAGAGTTGTTAGATCTATTGCTGTGAAATGTTCCTGTGAATCAGGCTCTTTATTTATGTGTTTAAATGCTGATCAGGAAGTAAAGCTTTAGCCAGCCAATAATAAAAATATGGTTTCATGGCATTAGTCTTTATCATGTGGTTAAATACTTTGATCTGCATTTCGCTGTCATCGATACCACAACTCCTGTCCCCTCACCCCAAAGTGAAACATATCCTGCTCTGAGTAGAGCCACAGAATCACAGAGTCGCTTGGTTGGAAAAGACCCTTAAGGTCTTTAAGGTCCCTTCCAACCCAAACCATTCTATGATTCTAAGATCGCTGAGTCCAAGCATTAATCCAGCACTGCCAAGTTCACCACTAAACCACATCCTCCGGTGCCACATCTCCACATCTTTTAAATACCTCCAGTGGTGACTACACACTGCCATGGGCATCTTGTTCCAACGCTTGACAACCCTTTCTGTGAAGGAATTGCTCTTAGAACCCAACCTAAACCTCCCCAGCACAACTTGAGGCCATTTCCTCTTGTCTTACCTCTTGGCAAAAGAGACTGATCTCCCCTTGCTACAGCCTCCTTTCAGGTAGCTGTGGAGAGTGATAAAGCCCCCCTGAGCGTCCTTTTCTCCAGGCTAAACAATCCCAGCTCCCTCAGCCACTCCTCATAAGATTGGAGCTCCAGACCCTTCCCCAGCTCCGTCGCCCTTCTCTGGACATGATCCAGCACGTCAAAGCCTTTCTTGTTGTGAGGGAGCTGAACACAGGATTTGAGGTGCAGCCTCACCAGTGCCCAGTACAGGGGGACAATCACTGCCCTGGTCCTCCTGGCCACACCATTTCTGATACAGGCCAGGATGTCATTGACCTTCCTTCCTGGCCACCTGGGCACACCTGGCTCATGTTCAGCTGCTGTTGACCAGCACCCCCAGGTCCTTTCCCGCAGGGCCACTTTCCAGCCACTCTGTCCTCAGCCTCCAGCACTGCCTGGGGTTGTTGTGACCTAAAGGCAGGACCCAGCACTTGGTCTCGTGGAACCTCACACCATTGGCCCTTTTTGTAGATGGGCATCACATTTGTTGACCTCCAGTCAACTGGGACCTTCCCAGTTTGCCAGGACTGCTGGCAAATGATGGCAAGTGTCTCATAGAGCACTTCTGCCAGCTCCCACAGTACCCTTGGATGGATCCCATCCTGTCCCATAGACCTGTGTGTGTCCAGGAGGTGTGGCAGGTCACTGACCCTTGCACCTTGGATTATGAGGGCTTTATTCTGCTCCTCATCCCTGCCTTCAACATATTTTTAAACTCTATTCAAGCTGAAAAGATGTATCAGTAAGCTATTTAGACTGAAATGCAAACTGTTAATATAATTTAGTAGACATATACAGATGGGTTTTTATATACTTGAAGATATTGGAATAAATGTTATGTATCTTTACCATGATACTAGAATGTAATTTCTCACGTTATGAAAAGACAGACCTGGGAAAAATACTTGCTTTCATCTTCTGTTTCACATCCTATTACAGTATATGTTTCACCCAAAGATGAGCTGGAAAGATTCCAGAAGAAAGTATAGATCTTAATTTAATTTTGGCAGGAGTTGTAGCAGGTTTGCCTAAAGGTAAAAATTATTACTGAAGCTGTAGCTTGCTCTTTTTCCTTTTGAACTAAGAAGAGCTTCATTCATTTAATAGGTTTTGAAAGTAAAAAATACATTGTGGAAGATACTACATTCTCATTCCTACCTTGAAGTTTAGTAAACAGAGGCACCGGATAAGGGATTCCAAGTAAAGAATTTTATGTGTTAGCTAATCTGCATATGGGGAGGTTTTTGAAGCTTAAACGTGGATAAAAATTGTGAAGTCTAAGCAGAATAAGATAATCTGGGTCCAAATAAATCCAAATCTCTGTGTCTGAGTACTAAATGTGCTAGGGGGTGCTTGGGTGAGAGCTCTTCTGCGACAGGCACACAATCAAGTGGATTTACTCAAGTGATGCAACCCTTCCCTTGCCCAGATTCTTCCAGCAAAATAAGGTTTGCAATATTTTGTAGTATATTCAGGGTTATATGAGTTTACAGGAAAAACACAGAAGGTGGATTGACAACCTGTTCCTGCCCTTCCCTTTTTAAAGAACTGCAATGTTTTCCATCTTCACTGTTGGGTCTTTCAAAGCTTCATTGCACTCATCAGGCTGTGTGAGGTATCTGGTAGCTGCAGTGGAAAAATAATATAGTGCTCTGACTTCAAACTGTCTCCCATATAATTCAGAGCCAAACTGCAGCACCTCATGGAGATTTAAAAATTATCCTCCTAACTACAGTGCCTTGTACCCTAAAAACGTCAACCATAATCAAGATAAAAGATAACTGAAGCAGCACAAGGAAGATTTCTGTGTAATGTATCTTATAAATTAAGAAAAAGCTTTTGGACTTCTGTTATTCATCAAGAAAGAAATGTCTTTGGATTACCTCACATCCCACGTTAGAAACATATTTGAAGTTATTGTAACAATTTTTACTCTTTTGGTTTTATGGCATCAAAGTGGTGCTTTCTATCAAATGATCAAACCTGTCAGCTAATTAGACGATGAGAAATTTTAGTAAAGAAAAATAGTAAATATATGTACAGACATCACTTTCACATTACTTTATGCCAGCTTTGCATAGTGCTCCTAGACAAATTTAAAATGACGACAGAAGGGATCAAGCTCAGTTTTATGCCTCTGTGTATAGGAGACAAAGAGCAGAGCCCAAATTTCTGGTGTCTTCTCTTTTGGTGTCCATATTTGAGCAAGACTTTATCCCAGAATTTCTGGCAATACATGTGCCTTAAAATCCAACACTGAACACAGCTACTGGCATGGAAAATCAGGCTGTGCTAAGTCAGGAAGGGCCCTGTGCTGAATACCAGGTCCGTTTTCATCATGACACATTCAATGCAGAGGAAAGAGGATATTCTGAAAGAAATGAGAAGAATGGAAACATCCACACATAGATTGAAGAAACAGAAATTGCTAACTCTACAGAAAAAAACAAAGAAGACATGAGTTCTACAAGACAATGGACAGGACACAGAAAAAAGGGAAAATGTATTTTCACCCTTTTATTTCTCCAAAACAACAGGCAAACCAATGAAACCTAGATTATTTTTCCTAATGAAATCAGGATTAACATATGGAACTTCTTGCCACTGGATCTAGCAGAAGACCTCTCTTTCTGCTGGATGTTTTAACAGATGCCCAAAAGATTAAACACTTAACAAAAATAACCGGAAAATCTGAGGGGATTAAGATAAAGTTTGGGGTTTTTCAAATGCATTCACTTAATCCCAGGATAATAAAAATCAATGGAGATTTTACTGTTGGCTTTATGTGGCTCAGGATGTCACCTGAAAATTTCAGATATAACCCCTTTAGCCTCAGGTGTCAGCACACCACTAACTCCTGTGGTCTGGGAAGAAATCCCTGCCTATTTGCAACTGGTGTTAGAATTTATTACTTCAAACCATTTGACATCCTTGCATGACACAACTAAAACTGGAGAAAAAAATATGAGACTGATTGGACCACAAGCCTGAGACAGGAAAAAAAGTCAAAGCTTAAGTATCTAGTAAGATAAATTTATACAGTAAAGTAAATATTTGATCTAACAACAAATTAAACTTAATTCACTTCAAAGATACAAGAGCCTTAACGACACTGATTGATTCAAGGATTTATTTAAAATGCTTTTGCAACTGCTTAAGGGCTTCTAAAATAATAGTCTCTACCAAACTGACCCAGAGTGGTATTCAGTAATTATGCTGCATTAATTAAAATATTGGTACTTTAAAACAGATTAATTTATGGATCTTATCAGGAATATAATGAAAATAATCTCCTTAAGACTTAAAAAGTCACAGTGACCAACTACTTTGAGTAGGTGAATACTGCACCTCCTTCTACAGTTGTTCAACCCACCTTCCTTCCAGACAAAGAGGTGTGTGAAATTCCTATTTCTCCATAGACCAAAAGAAAATAAATTCATGTGCACTAATCTGCATTTTTACTGCTCCTATTTATTTTCCAGCTGTAGGGTGGCATTCCAAGTTTATGTCCTCTTTACCCCACAATTTCTAACATATAACTTGTCAACTAAACGAGCTGCATCACTCAAATTTAGCATAAAGATAATGCCTGGGTGCTCATTACTTCAAATTATTAGCACATTGAGAAGTGTCAATATTTCCTACACATTAAAATGCACATTTCCACACTGCAAGGTGAGCCCACAGGATTTATCTGTGAGAGAATAGATAATATGGAAAGGTTGGCCCTTTGACGTGGAGAGTGTGCTCAACAAGAGCTGGCCTTCACGAATAAACAGGCACAAAGTCTTGCCTTGACACTCTGTGCTGGGTTTGGCTGGGGTAGAGTTAATTTTCTTCCCAGTGGCTCGTACAGGGCTGTGCTTTGGATTTGTGCTGAGCACAGGGTTGATAATACAGAGGTATTTTTGTTATTGCAGGGCAGGGCTTACACAGAGCCAAGGATTTTTCTGCTTTTTTTGCTGCCATGCAGGCAAGGAGGCTGGGGGTGCCTGGGAAGTTGGGAGGAGCCAGGACAGGTGACCCAAACTGACCCAAGGGATGTCCCAGACCATGTGGCATCATGGTCAGTGTATAAAATGGGGGGAAGAAGGAGGAAGAGGGGAACATTTTGAGTGATGGTGCTTGTTTTCCCAAGTCACCCATATGTGTGGTGGGGCTCTGCTCCCCTGGAGATGCTGAACACCTGCCTGACCATGGGAAGCAGTGAATTAATTCCTTGTTTTGCTTTGCTTTGCTTGTGTGCACAGCTTTTGCTTTCCCTGTTAAACTGTCTTTATCTCCACCCACGAGTGCTCTGGCTTTTACTCTCCTGGTTCTCTTCCTGATCCCACCGGAGTAAGCAGCTGTGTGGGGCTTGGCTGCTGGCTGGGGTTAAACCACAAAACCCTGTTTTAAATTCAAAATTGGTTCAAGCTTCCTTTGAGGCTTAAAAAGACCAGGCACAAAATGGAAGACACAGTGAGTAAGGAAACAGAACTACAAATGAACACACTATTCTCATCCAACATGATGTACTTCATTGTTTCTTGTTTTTAATGTTAATTTTTACTTTTAGTTTTTCTTTTTCTTCTATTTTGTTGGAGAACCAGTTTACCTGAGAGCATATTCTGAATAATTAACAAAGAAACAGAATAATCTTAAAACTTTTTGCATCTCTCAGAAATGCTTGTATTTATTTTGCAGAATCAGTTAAAAAAGAAAAAAAAATCTGTGAAAAGTGACAGACCTGCCACTGGTCAAAGCTGAGCCCATCAGGGACACTGCTAGTGCACCTGTGAAAATGTATTTATAAAAGGGTAAAAATGCTGGTTTTGTATGTGAGTGAGAAAATGTGAGAGAAACAGACTTGCAGACACCATGGTCAGTGGAGGAGGAGGGGGATGAAGTGTAGGTGTGCTTGAGTTTGTTTTGTTTCTCACTGTCACAATTCTGTTACAATTAACGGCAAATTATCAAACTGATTTCCTCAATTTGAGTCTGTTTTGCCCTGATGGCAACTGGTGAGTGACCCCTCTGTCCTTAACTCCACCCATGGGATTTTCACAGAATTTTCTCCCTCATGCCCACTGGGGAGAGGGAGGGATGGAGCAGCTTGGTTGGCAACCCACCACAATAATCCCACAAGGGGATTTAAAGTCCCTTTAATCAAAGACTTTTTTTTAAACTTTTCAGCACAAGATGCTTCCTTGGAATAGTCTGACTCCTGTTCATTTTCTTTCGGGTTTCAGCAACAGGAATGTTTTGTGCTGAACTCTATATTAACTATCTACATATTTATATGATGTTATTCATCACACTGATCAGAAAGCCTCTGGAAAATACACAGATTTATCTTACCAATATGTTCGGGAAGTGGAAAAGTATTATGTCTTTATTTATATGCTAAGTAGCTGGCTGAGGTCTGTAACAGAGCCACAGCTTGTAAATGGGGTTTGGAAATGTCAGATCATGGACACAAGAAGATTTGATCATGATCAAACCCTTCCTGGTATGCACATACAGAGAGACCTCTCCCTTCTCTCCACCATTTCCAGTGCTCTTTAATTCCATCCAAATGTTTTGGAGATATCCCTTCTTAAGCTGGTTTTGTTTTCACGCTGCCAGATGAAACCTGGAAGCTGAGGACTGTGAAAATGAAAAGCTGCAGAGAGGGATATTCCCTGCTGTTTGTTCAAGTTAAAACCTGTCTGTACCACACACAATTAGCATGGGCCTGTCCTCATCCATGTATCATCTTGAAGCAGACACAATAATTGTGTTTTCATTTTGTGATATCAAGGAAGTGTGACGAGCATTGTACCGGAAAGGTCTTGGCATTTTGCAGTTATTGCTCTTGCATCAACTTCAGCAGAAAAATGTGCGATCAATTCAAAATCAGTTCTAAAGCTTGTTGCTGATTGATTATGCATTATTTAATGAATCCTCTGCCAATTTCTTCCTTTGAGCGTCATAAAACGCAAACTTTGATGTTCAAATAGCTGTCATTAATGTATTCTGTCATTAGTGTTTTTCTAATGCATATGATGTGATTACACCAGCTCTTATCAGTTCTTCAAAAAGGGTAATAAAACCATAAACCGCTCCTCACCAGTAAGCTTACATAATAAGATCTAGTATTTTAATTAGGCTTTTCTTGTTGCCATTTAAATATAATTTGATAGCACTGATAAAAAAATACAAGACAAAAAACTTCAAAATATTTTCATTGTCTCCATCAATTGGTTCAGGTTCATAATTTAGGAAAGAGACAGATAGCAATTATGACGGAGGAGTGAGATAAAGAATTTTTAACTCAACCTTTTTTTCTTCAGAAAATGAAAATGTCTTTATTAAGACCAGTGATGAAACAATGAAGCTCTTCCACACAATCAGCACATTGCAGAGAATCACATCTTAATAAATAATTGACAGAAAAGGCTACAGTTTCAGTTTTTTATAGTAGGGTTTATCTTTGTTTTAATTCAAAGTAAGAAGCTAACTCCTTAAGACACCAGGAATTTAGAAGACATAGCAGTTCCTGAATGTATGCCACAAAGAGATAAAGCTTAGTTTAATTCAAATTTACCTTGCTCAGACACAGGCAAAGGTACTGTTTACATCAAAGTGAGGAGTACACCTGTCTAAAATAATTCTGCAGGGAAGCTTTCAGGACAGAGATCTTAAAAAACCCCAGGGAATACTGCAGCCAGAGAATACAGCAGTGCGGATTGATGCATGTAAGAATCATGCTGATCCATGAACATGTCAAAACCAATACTCATGACTTCTCACTGGGGTTGGAACACTTGAACACATCTGATTCCAGTGGTGTAAGAGCTTGGCTGCATGGAAATCTGTGCAATGAAAAGAAATGCAACTGTTTGTGCAAGGAAAACCACCAGAATCACTGGAAAAGTCAAACAAAAAATCTGCTGCCTTCGGTGGCGTTGATTGCATGTTTGGGAAAGGAAGTGTAGAAGAGTCACCACTAGTAAATCATGCAAATCTCCTGATTTTAGCCACATAGCTTGGAAACTGCCAATATATCCTGTAAAATAACCATTAAGAACTTAATTTTGCTTTCATTGCATGCGATCAACAAAGCAACTAAAATGTCAGAGAGAATGGAAAAGCATTCCTTCACGTCTTCAAATAAAGAAGCATTTCCTATATCTGTGAACAGTGTCCACAGCTCTAGAACAGTGTCTTAAGGGTTCCCAAGAGAGGATGTGGCTCTCCAGGTCTGGAGGTGACTTCTCTCTGGGGCTGGGGGGGGTGACCACCTTGTAGAATGTGGGTATGGGTGGAGGAAGGAAAGGAGCAGTGGGAGCATCTGTTACCTACTGGCTGGTCAAGAAGAAGGAGATGAGCCCTTCTTCATACAAATGAAAGAAGCCTCACATTCAAATACCCTGATCCTCATGGGGGACCTTAACCCTTAACTCCTGGAGGGTCAACAACATGAGCACAACAACCCAGGAGGTCTGTGGAGGGCATTTGTCCTGACACAGGTGATGAAGGAGCTGATGAAGGGAGATGCTCTGCTGGACTTCACACTTTCAAACCAGGAGAAATTGCAGGACAAGGTGAAATCTGGAAGCAGCTGATGCTGCACACACCATGAGGTGATGAAGTTCAGGATCGCAAGAGGAAATATGGCAAAAAAAGTATTAAGCCTTGGAATTCAGGAGAGCAGACTTTGGCCTGCTCAGAAACTTGCTTGGAAGTATCCCACTTCGATTCTCTCTTAGGAAATTGGTAGAGTTTTTAAGGTCTTGTGGGTTTAAATGTCTTTAGACAATCCAAAATTGTCAAAACTAATACTCGAGATAAAGTCCCACATAATGGACTATAGAAGTAACGAGATTTCTATGATGTGGAGACACATTCCCCAGATTTTTCCTTTTAAACTGGGTACAGAAGAGATTTTCCCTCTTGAGTCTCCCAGCTTAAGTCCTTCAGTGCATTAATATTCTTTTCAGTTTTCTACAAGCTTTTTTACATTTCTGACATTGCATCGTTACAAATGCTGTGCATTTCCATTTGCATTCTGTGAGCAGGTTAGACCACAACATGCACGGATTCTAATCACACCTAGAATCTGCCAAAGTACAGCCAAATAAATAATTATCACAAATCTGGAGATTTAAAAATATATGTTTAAAGAAAAACGTGCTGCCCTATGTTCTGTTCTTCAGGGAAGAAAAGAGGGTTTGTTTCACCTCAACAAAGAGAAAGAACCATGTCTGCTTGTATTTCATTGCCCTGTATTCTAATGGGGTTATTTTAATTTATAACTGCCTTGTTATATAAAAGAATGTAATAGTAAATGTACCATTTAGTATGGAACTCTGATTCTGCTTTTAAGTTCTGCTTGATGGATTATCTTGTATTCTATAACCTAATATGTCTGATGGTTATGTAGGGCATGACTATAAATTAGATTATTTAATGTGAGATGATACAGTGTTCCATTTAAAATACTTTATTGTGTTATAGAAAGAATACCTGACTAAGAAGAGCATAGAGATTATTTGTGTCAGCATAAAGAAGATGGCACTTGGGATTCAGGATTCCTCCAGGTGCACATCCGACCTTGGACAGTGAGCCGGTCACTGCAATATTCCTCTTTAATTAGAACCTTGGTCCTAGAAACACTCAACACCTATTCCAGCAGGTGAGGAAGAGACCTAACAGAATTTCTCAAGAAGTTTCCTCATCTCTCTGGTAAATGGCAGTTTCTGGGGAAGGAGCACCACAAGCCAAGGCGGGACACTCCACGCTCCCTTGGGTGGCACAGCTCAGTCCTGCTTGTGGCATCCCAATGTCTGTCACTTCACCACGCTCTCAGCAATGACTGCTGCTATCTAAAGTGAAAGGTAACTATTTTAATGGCAGTTTTCAAGAACAACACTTTTCATAGGCACAGATTTCAACAGACATCACCCACCAAGCACTGGTTCGTAAGATGCCAGGAACCCTTGTGCACAGACAAGAAGACACTTTTGGCAGTCAGATCTCTGAAATGAAAACTGCCCTTAACAAAAAAGAGTTGTTTGATATCCATAAATCTCAACAGAAATTCAAGAAATTTCTGGAATAGGAGGGAATTACTTTCAGTGGAACTGACCCAGTGCTGGAGTGTTTTACTGCTAGGAATACTGTACAGCAGCAGGTGAGGAAATGTGGTAATGTATAAACGAAGAGAATTCAGTACTTTCCTTGCAGAAGAACAAGATGGTGAGTTCCTCTAAGCTAGTAAATCCATGGATATATGCATTTCTTGTAAGTACAAACTCAATTTCCTTAATGCAGACTGTGAATGTCTGCAACATATAATGCATCAATTCTGTAAGTCCATTTAAAGGTAGGAATCCATTGCTGTAACTTTACCAGCAAACTAAGCGACATATAAGAAATCACAGAGGAAGCCTGTGGGAGTGTCTCACCCCCAGGAGAAATGCCTGCATCATCCTATGTCTCATATTTGGGTATAAGGGCAGCTACTTTCTGATTTATTGGTGAAACTTCTATGGCAAATAATCAATTTCATTTTGTCCTCTGAAATCTTTCATGCCCACAGAAAGAGCAACATCTTATTTTAAATAAAATCACCTACATCTTCTTTCAGTAACATTTGTTGCAGCACCTTCAATTGTCTTAAATATCTTGCTCTTTTGCCACTGATGAAGATGCAGTACCAAGGATGCTGGGAGGGGAAGGGATGTGACCATTTCTCAGAAAAGAACCTAACACTGACTGTGCCAAAGCCTCCCTCTGGGGAACGAGGACCCAACACCAAGCCCAAGGGTAATGAAGGAATGACAAGGATGTGCAAAGTTAAAAATAGGACACTGCTGCCACTGTAACCAAAGAGAGAGCATCAAAAGAAAAAAAAAACAAACAAACAAACCAAGAAACAAAACAAAACCTAAAACCAACACTTTTCCAGTGGAATTATTTGAATAAAGCAAGGGGAGAAGGGAAAGGAGCAACCTGCCCAGGTGCTCAGTGTATGTGTCATATATCTTACTGACATTTCCCTAAAAAATTTCATATTCTGACACTAGAGAAGGGGATGAGGAGATGGCACATTATTATGCTGAAAGTCTTGCATTTCCAGAATGCAGGGACCATGTTAAAGTCTGCCTGAATATCCCTCACTATGCTTAAATAGGGCTTACATAGACTTTGGGGATGTGGGGGGGGAGAGGGAGACAGGGAAGAAGTTTTTTTTTCTTGCAACTAGCAAGATAAGCAAACCCAGAATAATTACATACAGCAGACCACAGCTAAATATTGATTCAGATGTCATTGCAAAAAAGAAAAGGTGAGGGAACAGCAGCTTGAAAATAATGATGCAAAAATCTATGAAAGAATGGTAGAGACAAATAGACCTACAGCAATTATACACAGAGCAGTTCAAAAGCCCAGCTGGAATAGGAACAACAGCAGATGATTCCGTGCCTCCTGTGAAAATGGTCCTCTTCCCTTGATATCTGTGCAGCCCTTCTGCCTGAAACTAAGCTGGCATGACAGGCAAAAATTCAGGCAAGGAAAAAAATTCTAATTAGAGGAATCACTCCAGTTTAGTTCCAGGTGTCATCACTTAACCAGCCTTTTTTTTTGCATCTAGATATCCTACTTGGCAAAACATTGTACTACAGCATTAAAAAAAAAAAAAGATAAGGGAGATGGGTGGGTTCTGGTCATGTGCAGCAGGATCTATCATTCAAATGTTTTATATATTTAAAAAACCTGATGTTTTTCTTAATCATATTGCACTTTTTAAAACAGCAATATTTATGACAATAAGCTGTTTACCAGCATCAGCATTCACTGTTTGAAGGCACCTGCAAACCCCTAACATGGTAGAGGCTGAAAGAATCACTCCTCCTTTTTTTTTTTCCCTGGCATTTGCATTTCCCTGAAATAGAGATTTCTTATTGCATCTTCTGCACCTGCTGTGAAACTCAACTTCTGTTACCTTAGAACCAATTATAAACTTGATTGCAGCACAACCTGCAAGAATAAGAGATAGCTCCTGCTCCAAAAAGAGTTGACACTGAAAAGGGCTTATTGCCTACGAATGCAGGAAAAATGTGTTTTGATCCATCTGTGGGGCTGCAGTAAGCGCAAGGGCATACAAAACTTCCAGCGACCCCAGCCCTCTTTCTGTATGTTTTAGGTACTTAAAGAAACTGTGTAAACAGTGAAAGACTGACTGGTCAGGAGAACCTTAAAAAAAAATGTTTCTCTTCGTGGAAGAATAAATACTGTGATCTATGAGAGATATTTTTCAGAATTATAACTGCTGCCTCTAAAGTTGTGCAAAACTGCTTCCCCCAGCATCTGAAGTGTCACCATTACCATTAATATCTGTCAGGACGGTTACAGATTCTGATTTTGGGAAAAAAAAAAGAAAATAGCAGCACAGCTATTTGAAACTGGAGTTTAACAGCTCCTGTGAACTGTATTTAGTGCTGTCAATGCAGACAAATATTCGCTGCATTTTATTAGAGCAGGCCTCCTGCTTCCTCCTTCCTTTTGGCAGTAGGGCCCATGGATATTCCCAGCTTGTGCTTAATGCAAATACTTTGAACCTGGATGTGCTCATTTTGGGATAACTTAGATAAAAACCTCCTGAAAGCTTTGGGTTTATTGGATTCCTTGAGCACCTCAGCTACAGACATACACTGGACAGTCTCCCACTCCTGAAGCACTCGCTGACTTTGGCTGTGCTGCCAAGCAAAACAGCAAAGGAAACCTCTTCACACTGCACTTACTTTTCTTGATAAATAGACAGGCCCAGGCCTGTCAGCCACACAAGTTTTATGCAGCTGAGTTCAGGATCAGAGGCACTATTGACCTTCTCTTAGATACTGTTGGGACAAATGTATCACGGGAACATTACGTGAGCTCTCGGGATGTGGGCAGAGCCTTGGAACATGAGATGGAACATGATGAAACTGGTAAAATATTCCAATAAGACCAATTAACAGAAGGTTTTTAATTTTTTGTGGCAAAATCAGAAGTGGGTAGTCGTTGAGTCATAGATGGCATGATCAGAATAAGAGAAGAAATCCAAGGAGTGAAGGTTCTCGCGCAGATAAGCACACCCAGAACAGGACAAAGCTACAGAATAACACTTTTCTGCAGTCCTGTCATGCCACCCACAGCCTCATATTGCTGGAAAGTATCACACAAACTGAGGATAGTACAGTCTGTTCACTAAAAAAGCACCAAGCACCACACTGAAGGCCAGTGGGCTGATGAAACTGAATACTAAGTGTGACTTTGGGCTGTCAGGTGCACCATGGAAAGGATAGATTTTTCCCATAGGCATTTTGCATAGTCATTTACACCCACAAATAGTGAATATATCACACAGCTATTCCAAGTTAACAGTGTTTTTCACTTACTCTATAAAAGCATAAATGATGACTCATGCTGTAGGACAAATGAGAGGAATGAGCCCTTCATTAACAGCCAGATTTAGGGAATGTGCTCCCTCTCACATTGAAATTAGTGGCTCTCTTTCTAATGACTCTGGAGCTCACACTGGTGAGGGCCCCATTCTTCCAACAGCTTTGGGAGACTTTATTTGTCAAGACTTTGGCTGAGATCAGAGAAAAGCTGAAGCATGTTTCTGAGATGCCAGAAGTGAGAGCTTTTTTGCATTCTGATCTTCTGACAGATTTTCTCAGATCCAATACCTGCCATTATTTAAACAGCTCAGTTGGCATGTGTGGCATTCTGCAGGCTAGTAAGAAGTCAAGAACCATGCTCTGAGGACTTAATCACCCAAAAATTGGCATATAATTTAATGAGAAAGGACAAAATAAAGCAAGATAAATAGAAAATTGCTCCTGGGAGTATTCCACTATATTTTTAATCACAGAGAATGAAGATCATTCAGGCTCCTTCTATTTCAGATTTGTTTCTTTTTTGAATGATTAGACATGCAAGAGAGAAAGAGGTCAGGCACAGCAACCCAAAGTTCCCCAAGGAAGGATGAAAAAGAAGCTACAAAGAGAATAAAAATTTTGGAACCAAGCCCTCTTACTCTCCTGCCCTGCCTCTCCTTTGCTTTGCCAAAAAAGAACAAACCAGGAGATTTCAAGGGGAAAGCTTTTCTATTTCCTGAAAACTAGGGTATCTTCAAGGTGATGCAAACCCCACTTGCCCTTCGCTCCCACCTTTCCTGGGAGATGCAGCACGAAATTGGATTGAGCCTGTGCCCAGAGGGCTGCTGCTGTGTGCAGCACCAGGGCTGGCACACTCGGGTTCCCAATTGCTGCTGTAGGACCCCCCTCAAACACACTCAGGATCCTCCTGGAGCCAGGGGAGCTGACATGTACTTCCCAGTTACTCCCTTCCCTCCCACTCAGCATATTTTCCCTCCTTCTCCTGCAACATAGCTCGGTGTACACTTAGCAAACACATTCCCACTATCAAATTTTAATAGACTTTAATTTTTCTCTGTCTTTGCGTCTCCACAGAAGGTGACACGAATTTCGCTGGCAATTATGTTCTGAGTAACCCAATTAGTCCTGAAATACAGAACAGTGAACATGGTGTATTTCTAGATCTCATTTATAATGCTTGTAGTTGTTTTTTTGTTTTTTTTCTTTTTAAAAAGCTTCTCTTTTTTCTCTGGCAATTCTCTGCTGACTATCAGATATAAAAGATTATACTGATGTATGTAAAAGCATGTTTATTTCATAAACTACAGCTATAATTTTATTTCAAGGTAAATGACTGGCAAAGAAAAGGGCAAAAAGGCACATACGTTAGAAGTATGAAAAAAAAATGCCTAAACTACCAGTGAGTTGCTCCTCACCTACCCTGATTTCAAATGCAAGAACAGGGAATAGAGCTCAATTACGAGCCAATAATTTTACATATTTGGAAGCAAAAAAGAAAAAAAAAAAAGAAAAAAATAAGCATGCAGAACAAATTTGCTGTAGCAAGTTATTTCCAAGATTCATATGGAATTCAACAACCAAAGGGATTTTTAAAGGTACCTAAACATATATATCTCTATATATACACACACACATATACATATACATATATATATAGCATGTACCCCACAGAAGGAACTTGTATGAAACTCGATGTCTTCAGAAATTCTCAGGGCTTTGAGTTTTCACTGAAAATGTCTTAATTAGAGACACAATTTTTCTGTTTCAATATGAACATTTCTCCTTTCTGTGTGGCTGTTTTACTTTGGTAGAGAAGGCCATGGAGGCAGTACATTGGTCATTTCTGCTTTGGTATAAGATTTTATTAGTTCTTCTTTCCAAGGTGGAAATCAGGTGCAGCCCTTCAGCTTGGTAAAATGAGCACGGGTGTGAGTCAGCAACAAGCT
Organism: Lycocorax pyrrhopterus obiensis; assembly: GCA_014706295.1. NCBI lineage: Eukaryota > Metazoa > Chordata > Aves > Passeriformes > Paradisaeidae > Lycocorax > Lycocorax pyrrhopterus. Next base: position 7,667,886 of record JACSVZ010000002.1, on the reverse strand, counting down.
GTGACCACCAGTGCTGAGGGCACAAAAGTTCACAGAAAAACTCTGTTAAAGGAAGGAAGATTCACTTGTGGGGTGGAGAACGTGGCTAATGCCACTCAATATCAGCTTTTAATTAGCAGACGTAGTTTTTGCTACGCATTGCGAAACTCGGTTTGTCAGACTTAAAATAGAGCTAGTGAGCAGTGAAGGAAAAAAATGTTTTGGCTTTGTTTGCTATGTCCTAAAGGTATTCCCTACACGTGGTGGGGGGATTGGAACAACGGGATGTGTAAGGTCCCTTCCAGCTGCATGCAATGAAAGCACAGAGCTCCTCAGAAGACATTTTGCATAGAGGTAAAGGCTGCTGCATCTCCTCTCTGATCAGATTTGAGGCCAATGACGCTCAAACACAATTTTCCTGATGCAGCAGAGGAAAGACCTTCCTGTTCCTGTATCTGTTATGTTTTCTCCAACCCGATTTTCAGACTTGCAATTATAATGACTCCTACTGCTGTTTTTTAAATCACAGAATTTAAAACAATCTAGTTAAGGACACAGACAAACAGTCCCCAAGAGAGGACTGGGAAGAGGAGACAAATGCCAGATTTTCTCCTATAATGAGCTTTCAAAGCTCATTTCTTGGTACAAAGCTTCCATATCAAAAAAGATGTTGCCACTTTTTAGTTTCTTGTTACGGTAGAGAGAGAGTGTTTGGAATATGGAAAAAACTTAATATTGGATTTGCACCAGGAAATGAAGCCAGGGGATCTGGCCAGGAAATGCATGCTCTGAAAAAATGGGCACATCCAGGATGGCAGTGGCTGAGGGGTAAAATACTGGAGATTTTAAGATTGTTGCAATATGAATAGCTCCAAGAAATACAATGACAAGTGGTGGCGTTGTTTTTTTTTAGGCAGCTCTGAAAACTTTCCAGGATCCACTTCTAATTCTGTCTATTTTGCAAACGACCACAGGGCAAATTCAGGGCATCTCTGTGCTAGAGAGATGCATTCTCCAAACCGGGCTGCTAATAGCAACATATCCCCAGTGCCAAGTTTCCAAGTCTGAAGATGCCCTTGTGAAGCAATGAGATGCTAAATAAATCAAACTGTCTACTGTCTCTATAATCTGTCCTGTGTCCAGCATTGGGAGAAGCAGGTGCATCCTCTCAAAAAGCTTTCATAAAGTGTTCCTCCTCTGCATTTTTAGACTTTATTACTTTGCAGTGAATGGATATATTTGGGAATTTTATAAATAAATTACATGATAGAACAATCATAAATAAATGCTAGAAGCAACCACACAGGTTTCAAGAAACTATTCAAAAAGGAATTTTTATTTCTTTACTTCCAAGCAATAGCAGCATGATCTCTAAATGCATTGGCACACTTGTTTTTTGTCTTACCAGCTGTTGCCCTTTTGGACCCCACCCAGCATACTGAAGTTTTGCATTGCTGACCTCAGGGGGATACAAATTCTGGGGATCCCTGTGAAAAAAGAAAAGTAAGATTTCAGTTTCAGAAATGTCCTTGTGTAAGCTGCTGCACACCTGCTTTGGAAATACACCACGAACTTGTAAGATGCCTTTCAGCCAGATTTCAGTAGACTTTTTTAAGAGTAACGCAAACACTATACCCCTAGAAAGTGTTGGTAAGATCAAGCATTTAAGTGACAATTTCTGTTTCTTATTAATAAGAAGCCAAACACATTTGTTCCACTGCTGACTTGCCTAAGCCTTAAGAATTAGTTCAGGGATGGCAAACAATGTGATTGTATTTATCAACACTGATGATGTCCACAAAGGATAAACAATAATTATATCTTTGAATCCCACTGCCACAAGAAAAATATAATTTTGTCTTCTTCACCCAATGGTTTTTTTGCCTCATAATTTTCCTTTGAACATGATGGCAGAAAAGATTAGCAACCGTATGACAACTGATATGAAGCCTGGATTCAAAGGGAAAAGGTCCTATTAATACAAAATATCATATTTTTTAGAAAATAAAATCAAAATGCTTTTCTTGTTCCCTCATCCATTACCGTCATGCTGTAGCAGAACACAAGTGACACACAGCAAATGCAATACAGAAAAAGGAGGCTTTTTTGGTAAATGTCAAAGCAGCATAATGTAATTTTATCCCAGCACAGATAGCATTGCCTTAACTGTATTTATACTCAGCACAAATAATTACATTACATATTCTGAAGTCACATTGCAACAACCCTGTGTATCGTAATATCCTACAAACAAGAACCCTAATAAAGCCTGTATAAAATATACCTCATTAGAAGGCCTCAAACTGCTTGAAAAAGTGAGGGTATTATCATCACTGGTCTACAGACAGGAATAACAAGGCAATTTAAGGACAACATCACCGAAAACCAGAGAAAAGAGCCAAATCCTGCCCGGCCTTTAAGCAAAAGGCCTCCTTGGACAGGGTTTTCCAGACCATATTTTCAAAACAGAACAAAACTGAACACAATAATTAGGCACTAAGTGAATTCTCTTTATTGCCTGTTCTGGGGCCTGGTGCAGTACAAGAGTCACACTCCAGCTCTGCTCTGGCAGGCAGGAAGTCCCTGGGCTGCACATTCCCTCTGTGCTGGTGCTGTTGCAGCAAGGACAAACACAGCAGCAAGAGGAGTGTTCAGAGCTGATTTTGTGCGATCTTCCCGCTGTGAAAAAACTGTCCTTCCCTGTGAGCTGTCCAAAGGCCAGCCAGCATCGGGGCAGACCCAAGGTGAGCACCCCGATGGCCACAGGTTGCCCCTTCCATTAGCCCTGCAGGCGGAACCCTCACAGCACAGCTGGCAGGTTTGATGGAGATGGGATGAACTGGGAATGTGGAGGGGCAAAGTGGGCTGTTGGTGCACTGACACTGCAAGTCTGAGTGCACCATAAGATGCCCAGATAGCTTTTGTTTCTACGTGCAAAATGTCATCCACAGCCGCTGCTTGTAGAGCAAAATCGCACCTTTTCTCATGTTTTTTACCCAGAAGGTGTCTTTGTGAGCAGCCTAAAGTCATTTTTGTTATGACAAAGGTATGGATAAGAGAACACATAATGCTCATACTGAGAGCAGCCACAAAATTCCCTTTCCTGTGAAAAGATGAGCCCTACAACTTGTTCTGGATCTTTTCAAACTTGTGTGCATTAGCTACTTAAGTTTCCAGTCAGCTATGTCTGTTAGGAATCAATCTCTCTAGTTAGCTATCTTGATTATCTTAACAGAGAGTAACCTCTGAGAGTAGAAGGAAAAGCGAAAATCAGTGAATCAAATCAAAACCCCTTTTGGGAAAAAAAAAATAGCACTTCACTGTTTGTCAAATGAACTATCTAGTTCTTGGGTTATTTTACCCATGGTGAGAAGAAGAGCAACAAATTACAAATAAAGGAGGAAATACCATCCATAAGTGGATTATACAAATTGTAAGAATTTAAATCTGTAATGCTTCAGATAACACAGGTGGAGCTAAGGGACAGACATGACAATTACAGCAAATCATTCACACCAGAGCTCAGACAAGTCCTGTCAGCTCTGCTCACTGCATCATCTGTCAGGAGAGGAAAACCCTAATGCAATGAGAAATGCTGCATAAACCAGCTTTGGTAGATGATAAGGCAGAAGGAAAAGCAACAGCTGTGCTGCAGACAAAAAAAAGCAAAGTCATCTTCTCATTCTTGGGTGTGGCCGAGGAAAAACAGAATTGCATCTCCTGAGTTCTTTCTCAAGTTGTTTGGTATGGCTGGGAAACTTCTTTTGTAGCAAAATCTTGTTGGCATCCATCCTCATGCTGTGAGCTATTCCCTTCTACCACGGGCTACAAAAGCAGACTACGTTCCTAGTTTCCTCCCACAAATGCTCCTGAGAGATGGACATATTCATCTTGGTATATTCTGGCATCTTCCTCATCTTTCGAAGAGAATCTTCTTCCCTGAAGTAGCCACACTCCTGCACCCACCTGCAGCAAACTTCAGTACCACATGAAAGTGGGTTGAGAAGACATCCCTCCTTGCCAAGCCTGATCTCTCAGGCTTCAGAGAAAACCACAGGATTTACCTGGAGATGGGCTGCACCAGCAGTGGCCAGGGGAAACTGGGCTGTCAGCAAGCCCAAAGGTGGCTCCACAAATGGAGTCCACTCACTTGTGGACCTCTCTGTGAAAGATCAGATTCCCACACACTTATTTGGGCTACACTGGGTGCATGGTCCATGGTGGAATATGCATGGACCCCTGTCCTGGAAGCCCCAAGCAACCCCTTTAAAAACCCATTATCAGAGATTCACAGATTGCTTTGGGCTGGAAAGGACCTTAAAGATCACCTCATTCCAAGCCCCCTGCCATGGGCAGGGATGCTTCCCATTAGACCAGGTTGCTCCAAGCCCCATCCAGCCTGGCCTTGAACACTTCCTGGGACAGGGTATTCTCTGGGCAAATTATATCCTAACTAACTAGAAGTTAACTTCTCTGGGCTGTTATATCACCTAGAGAGAGAAGGGAGAGTTGTCTACACAGCTGCTCTGGGCAGGATGGCCACAACTCTCTGATGCTCTCTTTGAGAAAGCTCTTAGCGATCCTCAGACTGAAAAACCCTTTTGGAGAGCATTTATCAAGCACATTTCCAATTATCTTGTGCTACTCTGGACCTTTATCTCTCCACTGTTAAATTTCTGCAGAGGAGTCAGACCAAATTCACACCTGTGTTCCAGGAGCACTCATCCATTTTATAGTTGCACAGATGGGATCTCATGCCAGTCAGCTCCTTCTGGGAAATATGTCATTCCTGTTAAGCTGTAGTCCTCCATAGCTACACCTTTCCATCTCCTCCAAAACAACCTGCTTAAAATTCCTCTGTACTTTTTTTCCTGAATCAATCAATATTATGGGTCATCTCAGCCTCTCCAAAGAGCCAGTGCTCCTCACAGACCCTCATAATTAGGGCTTGTTTGGATTTGAGCCTGTCCCTTGTGAGCTCATTTGTGCAGGATGCTGGCTTGGAAATGGGCAATTCCGAAGGCAGCCTGTACATCTCTGGCTCCTGGTTTGGACGAAGAACCAGCTTCACGGCATCCTCACAATATTTTCACTATTTTCTCACAAAAAAGAACCTTAATTTCCAGCCAAAGAAATGGCAAGGCCTTATTAAACTGTTGCCATTATTTCTTTCATCTTTTAAAATGATTGATGTTATAGCCTGGGAAGGAGGGGAATAATACGTTTTAGGCCAGACAGAAGATGGAGCAGGTGCTACATAAACTCTTCCACATTAAAATGACATTGTCAGGACCAGAGGCTGTTAAATTGCTCCAGGCACAGGTGTGACTTCAGCACCATGTTCAAAAAACATTACTGAAGTAATAAATTGAGAAATTTGCTCGTTTAAGTGAAGGTTTTTTGCCAAAAAGTCTTCCCTCAAAATATCTAAAGGACGGACGTTCCCAAGTGCAAGCAGAGTGCTGACTGCCAAATCATCTTTGCTTGCAACTGAGCTCAGAACAAGTACATAGAACAAAACAAACAAATCAATCATGTGTTACCTGCATTTGACTTTAAAAATTACTGTGATTAATGAGGAACTTGTTTGAAAGAGTTTTTACTGGTTTTTGCTGAAATTTTTATATCTGTGTGTTCCCTCTTCTGACATTTTCTCCTAAAGAAGGCAAATTTCCCTCAGAGACTTCGTGACGTTGGTTCTCCTTCTGCGCATAAACACAATTAACTTTTCTATATAAAGTTCTTCAAAAGCAACTTAAAAATACCCAGAAATTTTCCACTGTGATTGAGGGACTGGCTCCCTTTACTTCAAGAAGAATATTTTACAATGCCAGAGGGAAAAAGTCTGAACCTGATAAAAGCAGTCAAATTCTGAGGTATGGTATAGGCTGTTGTTCTAAGGTCTGTTTTCATAACTTAATTTTAATTTCAAATACAGAACAACAGGATTGGTATGGAAACTCCTTGAATATGCTGCCACTGCGAACAAAAATGCAACAATTTTCACCAAAGGCTGCTCTGATAAGTCCATCCTCTAAAGAAATAATATAAACTATGTGTATATGCTTTACTGGGGAAAAATTTGAACCTCCCTGCTTCACTATGTCATAATTTTGGAAAACATTTACTATCTAATTAGTATGTTAAGATGTCAGTAATACATAAAAGTTGAAGAAATAGAGACAGCTACAAAAACATGTGGGAAAGGCAGAAATACTCCTCTTGTTATCTGCATCAAGCCAGCACTGGATATTTTGAAAGACAACAGTCCTAAGGACATCAGCTCACAGTACTTTAAGCATTTTTTATGGTTAACTATAAAAAACTATCTATCTATCTAAACTATCTGTCTCAGCACCAGAACTCAGTGTCTTCACATCCACTTCTAATAACACAAAATCAGACAGCAGCTAAGACAGATTTCTTCTTCCTTAGAAAGAGGGAAAGAAAATAGAGAATGAAATAGAGAATAAATCTGGAAGGATTTAAGAGAACTGGAAACTTCTTAATATTTAAGAGTTCTTGATGCATAATGAGGAAAAAAAAGCAAACAGGAGAAAATTTGCAAAACCAAATAAAGGCGTGTAAAACATACAGGTTAATTAATAAATGTACAAAGAACCATAGATAAGGACATGGAGGAAGAGGGAAAGATTTCTAAGAGGCAGGAATGCAATTCCTTGAGTAGCAAACACACAATTTTAATGAGTTGTTTTTAATGACTTGACACAATTAAATGACTTGTTTACTTCAAAATTCACCAAGGAGAAGAGAAGACAGGTGCCATTAAGAAAATGCCTCCCCAGGAGATACAGAACCCTGCTGAGACTCACAGTGAGACAGAATAAAATATCATACAAATGGGAATAAAGCCTTGCCAGAACAGATAATCAAGAAATCAGACTGTTAGAAGATGCAACAAAAAGAACCCTCCTGGAATTCTAATAAAAGTGCTTAATTAGATGGGAAAGGCTCTTCCATTCATCTAGGCTCATCCACTATTAAATATTTAATTCACACACTCACACATACACATATTTTCCTTGCAGCACTTTTCAATGAGCAAAAGTAGAAGGAGGTGATGAAAGCAATTTGAACTTATTAATTTCAACTACAGATGCACATCAATCCATTCAGCTGCTCTTAGAAACATCAGCGCTCACCAACCATTTTTTCCAAGATGAATGAATTCCATGGATTTAGAGTATAAAAGCTAAAAAGCAAGGGCATTTAAAACATTTGTCTGTAACCTGGCAATTCTTTCAGATTCAGGCCAACAGTATGAGCTCAGAGGTCTGCCTGTGCCTGTAACCCCCCCATCAATGTAACATTTGGAACTGAACCTGCAAACCCTTGCACTTTCCTAATACCACCTTGAAATCATAGAATCATAGAACGGTTTGGGTTGGAGGGGACTTTAAAGATCATCTAATTCCAGCCTGCCTGCCATGGACAAAGGCACAAAATTCAATCACTCATCAGAAAAGGAGCCACCAACTTCCATCGGTAATGGTGTAGAATGGTGGCACAGAGTTGTCTTTCTAGTCTAAAAAAACTGATTTAAGAGAGCATCAGAGGCTGGTACACAGCTCTGGGTTGCAGTGATGCAGGCTGGAGGACTGCAAAGCGTTGATCAATACCTCTGCATTCCCCCGAGTAAGCAAACACTGGAAATGGACCTTGGACACCGGTAACATTACTTTTAAAAAGATGACATTATCATGTTTCTCATGTGACCCTTCTAAATCACAGGAGACAGAGTGAATTTTTATTGTATTTTTAAAAGGAACTTTTGTTCCTGGAGTCATATTTTGTCTCCTAAAGAGACAATGAGAGGTGATAGCACTCAGGTGATAAACGCAACCACTTAAAAGCAATTTTCTCTTACTCATGTAATTTTCTTTTACTCTGTAGAGCTTTCTCGGCCAGCTCTGACCTCAGTGCTATGCAAGGCATGAGGTAAGGCATTGGATTTATCAGGGTTTCATGAGTACTTATCTACAACAGAGACATGAAAAAAAAGAAAATCTAAATATTCGAATGCTATAAAGAAGGCTAGTCAGAATTGAAGCTAGCCAAAGATCAGCTATTCAAAATATGGGGGGAAAAAATGCAGGTTGAAGAGAAAGAACTTGAAAAGCACCGAGATGTTTAAGAATGAACTGGGAAGGTCTTCTGGATGAGACCAGGTTGAATGTGGTTCTTCTGAGCAACTCTGCAAATCTACAGAAAGGATGTTTGTGATGAAACTTGGGCATTTTCCATCCAGCTGACCTTGTCTGACTTTCAAACACTAATAAAAATATGGCAGCACGATGTGATGCCCGCAGAGAGCAATATGGGATTATTAGTACATAAAATGAGATACAGAAATGATGTCCCACCACCAGAGACAGCAGAAGTGCCTCGCTACAATAAGACTTCGCTGGATATTAGGTCACACTCCTAATTGGGCAAGAGATTGATTCTTGGGCTTGTGCTCTAAAATAATATAATGGTCTGTGTTAATTGGTTTCAAACCAAACCAGAATGACTCAGTATCCTCCATTTTCTTTTTGAAAACTAAGTCTTTGAGCAAATCTTATTTCTTCTCGTGTCAACAGGATAAGGAGATCCTGGAGGTTCGTGTGGAGGCTCTCAGGACTATTGGAACACTCTTCCAAACAGCCTCTCCCCACACAGACTGTGTCATCATCAGTCAAAATTAACAAGGCACACACTTAGTTGTGCCATTATTTCCATTTTTTATCAACAGTGATACGATGATTTTTAAACACCACCACAGCTGGCCTGGTTTCAAGTACAGCTTAAAAGTGGGTGGCAAGATACTCTCCTCATTCAAAGGACAAAACCACCCCTCTAGCTCTGCACTTCTGCCCCATAGCAGAGATGTATAAAGTACCCTCACAAGAGGGAATGCTTGCATTTGAAAGGGGATATAACATCTGCCTTCAGAGCTCTGCATATGGAAGGTCCTTTCATTCCTCTTATCTCATTCTCATGTGTGACATGGGAAAGCAACCTTTTCTATTCCTGTCTTATCTCCTCAAATTTCTAGTGGAACATTCGGGAAATGTCGGGGTAAGGGGTGAAGAGGCATCATGGCTGGAGTGACACAGCCTGGGCTATCAGCCAGGTATTTTATCACCTTTGCCACAAAGAGACTGTTCTCAGTGGTTACTGTGCCAAGGAAAATTCTGGCTGTAGCATCCATTCTCCACCCAGAGGTCCTTTCTTGCTTTCCAAAATATCCCCATACCCTTCTTCCCCATATGTTTTGAGCTCCCTAGGGGTTCAGGATGTCCGTTTTTGGGTAACAAGGCATTTTTAGACTACTAAATTTGGTTAGTGACTACCTGTGGAGGTGCCACAGCACCAAGTAGCAAGGATAACAGGGAGCCCCAGGACACAGCTGGGGTGCATGAGAGCTGTGGCATGGACTGCTACATATTTCCCAGAGGTGGGGCACTGTAGACCCCTCAGTGGTTGGCACAGGTCCCTATATAGCCCTCATTATGTGACTGAGCCCAGGACTCAGTAAATCCCACAGCATTGAGGAAATGCCCATAATGTTGCAGGTTTGGTTCCTCAAAACTTTTTTTCAGATGCCCATAAATGAAACAAGTTTGTTTTTTTTTTTGTAGGATGCACATTCTTTGTGCTGTGTAATCAAACAGCAGTGCACTGAGAGTTTAGTGGGCTGAAAGAGCTCATCACCCAACCACAGCAATGAGTGATCAAGGCTCACCCTACAGGGTGTCTCCACAGACCCACAGAAGTGGAGCGAAAACAGCTCCCTGGGGAAACCTGTGTTTCTTGTTCCTGTCCTATTGGAAACCCCATCCAGGACCTTGAACATTAGGGCAAAAATGCAAACAAAAATTCCTGATTCCCACTATGAAAATACACCTACAATTTTATTCCTGGGAAGGTGATGCATGGAAGCAGCAATTTTACAGGCTGTGGTTAGTTGGTGCTATGCACCATCATTTTACAAATTCTCTTTCATCCACCTTTATTTCCCTTTTCTGTCAAAACTCTGCACTAACTCAACCTTGTTGGTATGAAAAAGGAGGAATACCCATGCCAAGGAGCTGATTTTTGGTGGTGGCAGTGTCAGGAAGCACGTGTACCCTCCGGCAGTGACTGAGGCGTGGAGGCTGACCCCAGCCTGGGGTCCTCATTCATCCTGAGGCACCAAAACATTTCCAAACACAGACATGTTTCTCACCAGTGAAGCACATTTTATTCAAGATTCAGACTTTAATAGGAACCCTGCCTCCATTTCAGGGGGTGCTGTGTCAGAAAAACACAATGGGAGAGTTTGCTTCAAACCTTTCTTCTTTTTCTTTTTTTTTTTCTTTCTGATGAGCCATAAGCTACTGACCTTTTCTGTAACATAAGGAGGCTGGTTGCTGGGCTTTTCTCTGCTAAAGTGCTAACATTTGTGTCTAACTATTAATTACCCAAGTTCTTTTTTTTTTTAGTCATTACTATAATTCTTTATACCAAATCCTCCCCTCAGGGGACCATTTGTTATTATTATCGCTACACATGGTTTCTAAGTTGTCCACCCACATCACAACTGATTCTGGAAGAAAGAAGCATGTGGTAGGAATTGCTTTGCCTACACAAGAAAGGAACATTTCACATTAATAATAATAAAGAAAATGCTGTGCAGTGACCAACATGGGTGAGCAACTGGCAGATCCCCTGGGGAAATGATATGGTGTTGAGCTGCTGAAGTGGATTTCCTCCCACCAGCACAGCCAAGAGCCCTGCCTGAACTGCCTCCCAGGCTGAGCTGCTTTCAACCTGCCACAGCTTGGAAGTGAGTGATGCTCAAATAGCGGCTTTGCTTAATGAAATGCTGGTTCTTTCTTTTCAAAGAGGCCCAAAATGTATTCATAAGCAATAAGCTGGTATGTGATTTAACCACTATTCCAGTGATTTACAGAGTGTTTAATTCAGAAGATTATAGAAAGCAAGAAGCCAAACAGTTCCATCAGGGCTTGAGCCAAATGCCAGCAAACTCAGATGAAAAATTCCTGTCCACATCAGAGGATGTAAGGTCAGGCTCCACGACCAAGCTACCAAATGTAACCATTCCAAGGGCCAGTTTTCTGTTGTCAAAACACAACTGAAAAAGCATCTGACATCATGAGGATGTTCTTATTTATAGTCTGGCATAAAAGCCACCACACTGTACAGAAGTGCCTTAATTAACTACATAAACTATCTCAAAATGTGATAAAATCTATAGAATGATAATTGTTAAGAGGGAGGAGAGAGGAGGAGTAGAAATAGCAGGTTCTTCATGAACTGCAGAATATATTTTTTTACTTACTTAACAAATTTCACATTTTCATGTGGTTTTACATACCTTTTCATAAAGATTTTATTTCAACCTCTACAGATCATTCTTGGGGGAAAATATCCAGCTGCTCCAAGTAAAATTTAATTAGCTGAAAAAGGGTTTTATTAAATGCTGTACTTTTTCCTCTTAAAAGAAAGTGTGGGCACTAACACAAGTTTATAAATGTTAGAGTGAAATTGTGCAGCAGTCTGTACAATAATTATTGCATATTGCCTCCATTGGGTAGGTACAATCTCTCTTCTTGCTTTGCAGATGGGGATACTGAGGCACCGGATTTTTTAGTGCTACAGAGACGATGTGTAATAGGCCAGATCAAAATAAAGCAGTCTTGATCAAATGGGCAGGTGTCTGAAGTAGATTCAGTTCCCTGAAGTTCTTTTATACATGATTTTAAATAATGAAACAAAATTTCCTTTTGCTGTGAACATGGAAATGGGAACATGTGCAAGGGTAAACTTCCTGTCTTTCGAAATATACAACAGGATACGTACAAAACTGATTAAGTTTTCTCTAATTAACTTTAAAGTCCATTTCTTTTCTGCCAGTGGCTTGTGGAAAAAAAAAGGAAGACTAGTGAGAGCTCTGCAGAGAGATCTATAGACATCACTTTGAAAATTTACCCACAGTGAAGCAGCAGCTCAGTTCCTCTCCCTGTTACCACTTCTGTGGATCTCCAGCACGTTTTGTGCACTCACTCCACTCCTGGGACTTCTCTTGAAGCTACTGGGGCTCAGCATGGGGCACTCGTGCAGGATTTTACAGACCCTGGCAGCGTAGACAGGAAGAGCTGAAGTCAGCTCTGTGCTTACCATGTTCCTCTGAGCCCAGCACATAAATCCAGTAAGAAATATGGATTCTGCTTAGGAGTAACTGTGCACAGCTCCTTCCTTCTCAAATGCAAAATCAGTGAGGAGCGGGAATAACAGCTGATTTTCCCCCTGACCCTGGTAAGAACATTTGGAAGCTGACATGTCCCAGCTGGATGTGCTAAGAGCTCCTTTGAGGGGGTCAGCACTAATCCCTGACACTTGGCTGTGTCCAGAGGGAAATGGTTCATGCAGAACTGGGTGAGCGCTAGGAGGTCTGAAAAAACATGTTTTATGCTGGGCTTTATTTTGGGGAATGCAAACACAACTGGAAAAAAGTGTAGCATTTCTGCTGGCCACAGCAAAAGATTAAATACAGAAGTACCCCCTTGGATATCTGTGCAAAATTAGCTCTTGCTCAGAACCTGCAGTGCCAGATCACACCAGCAGCCCAGCAGCATGCACTGGTGTGAAAACACTTTAATTCTGGTGAGGGAAATCTTGCGTCTGGCTTAGGGAAACGTCATAGGGTTATTGTCAGTCCCAGCCTGACCATAAAAACCCCCAAGAAATGAAGTTCTTCCCCTTACTTTAGTGAAGGATGTGAATGACTACGATAATTCATATTGGACTCGGTAAGAACAACATTATTAAACCCACAAAAGAATAAAACAATTTTCAGTGCCTGTTTTTCAGGTTGTTGCCTGTACTGCTAAATTTTTATTTTCCAAAATTAGGAAAAATAATATTAGGAAATAACCGTATATGGTATTGGAGTTCCACATTCCCCCAGCACCTTGCAGGAGAGCTCCCTGTTCCACATCTGGACCTGCAGATGCTATCACAGTACCTATAAATTACAAGCAGTTGGCAACTGCAATGCAGCAACTGTGGGGTTATGAGAAGAGCCTTGCAAAAATATTTATAAATGGAGACAGCTGCAAGCAGTTATCAGCAGATATCTCTGAAAAGCAGCGGCATTCAGAGGGGAGCAGGACGGAGCTGCTCATCGAAGGGAACACGGGGCTGCTTCCACTAGATGGCACCCGGCGCCAGCATCGCGTTTTTGGGTGAACAGCAGGAAGAGAATAGGTGACATGAAGGAAAGCTGAACGGAACATAACCCCCTACACACCCCTGATGCCATAATGATTTTTTTGCCTTTTCCTTTAAAACCCTTCTATACTTTTTTACAACTTCTGTATTCTTTAGTGCTTTTTGCCTACATTCTTGGACTTGTTTGTCAAGCTAGGAGACTCAACATTTTAGAAGCTTCGTAGTTAGGGATCAGTGTGCCCCGGACCCCAAGGTCCTCTCCAGAACACATTTTGTAAACTGAGATAGAACCATCCAGGGGGAGGTTCCTTGGGGAGGCGGGGCTCATTCAAGCCTCTCACTGGGGAGCTTATGATAGATATGCTAATTAGTAACACCGATAATGTTATACCAGATCCTTTGAGAGCGTGCATTTGCGGTGTGCATTGGGGTGCATTCGACCTGGACGTGGTGCACCTAAGGATCCTTAAAATAAATACCAAAGTAAAATCCCTTTTTCCCTTCTAACTGTGTTTGACTCTTGATTTTAAGACCAGGAAAAGGCATCACCTCCGCCCAGGAAAACGGGAACTGCAGATCTCAGCCGGCTCCCCCTGTGGAAACCACAAACCACGGGCCATTGAAAGCAGGAGGCACATGAGTCAAACCAGTGGGGGTTTCGACCCCGAATTTACCAAGAGGCTGTGAGAAAGTTGAAGTAACAAGAAGGGAGGTATTAAATCTGCAGGATCTCTTTCTTCTGCCTCAGGCTTATTTTAATTTTTAAATCAGATCCTTTGAGTCTATGTCATTGGCATCTATTAGTTGTCCTGTAGAGACCCAGCATGGGGAGTTTACTTTGACAACAGCTCTTATGGAAAAATATTGCAGTCCTCTATAAAATACCATTTAGGAACATATGTATTGAGGACATTCCCAAACTGGTTTGTCAAACTTATTGAGAGCTCGAAATGAAATCTGGAAAACATTGGTATGAGCTCCTTTTGACTTCAGACACAGCCTGAATCTGGAGAGCCCACAGAACGTGGCAAAAATAATAAGAAAATTCCCTTTAAAAAACAATTTATGCTGGCAGATTAATGCCATGTTATTTAAAAAGTGATGCTAGGGATTAGGTTAATTGGCTTCCTTATTAGTTAGCCTCAGCAGGGGAGTAGCAAGGGCATGAGCGGGTGCAAATCCTAAATTGCCTGGCCCTCCTGATGAGGCAGATCATAGCTGAGGATGGGGAAGAGGACAGAGAGAGGGAGCACAGGGAAAGTGACACTGTCACAGTCTGTTTCCAGGAATGACTGACTGCTGAGCAGGAGGATACTGTGAGTTTGTTCCCCAGCAGTCACTGCCTTGGCTGCTGAGCTGGAGAGATGCCGAGGGCCATGGGCACACCTACAGGGTGTAAAGTTGTGCCTGCTTGCACAAGAGGAAAAACCCAAAACAGTTTGTAAAAGTGGCAAAGGGGTCGTTGCTCAGTGCAGAATTTTGTCACTCCTGTTACCGACAGGTGGAGGACAAGGATGGCTGCTTGTGGATTGCAAATTTCATTGTCACCAAAGAACCTGGAATGTCAAACTGCACTGAACCTGGTGCTGTGTTGGTGTGCTGTGTCCTGCCCTCAACAACCTTCATCCACAGATATCCGTCAGAGCAATATTCCTGTGTTAAATATGAAATAGGTGATGAAAAGATTTTTACCCCTTCATCCAACAGAGGCTCTACTTTCAGCTGATGTATTTCAGCACCTGTTACTCATGTTCACCTGCTAGAGCTGTCCTCTCTCTTCATGCACCACCTTAAAATATACACAGAGCTCCACAGGAACGATAAATGCCCATGTTCCAGGGAAATGGCAGTGTGCTGCCCTTTCCACCACTCACATGCACCATGATCACCTGAAAGATCAATGAAATTGTCACTGCACAGTATGGTTTACAATGCCTGTGTACCTATCTAAAGCCTAAACTTTGCAAACCACACCTGTACCAACACGAGATTCAGGGATCTTTCCAGCCCTTCTTCAGCTCGTGGACTCCTGATCCACCACCACACCACGCTGTGAGTGCATCAATGCCTGACACACCTGTGCTCTTTCTGGTGTGGTCTCACTTTCCAGGTCTCCCCCTGATGCTGGACACTTCTCCTCTGACACATCCAACCCTTCAGTTTCCTGCGCCACTGCCCAACCAAACACAGAGAGCAAGGGGAACCACAGCTGTGTGAACAACTGAGTTGAAGCTGGGGGGAAAAAGGAGCTGGTTGTCAGGGACTAAGATCATGCAGTAGTAGAAAAACGCTTGGATCACTGTATTGTTATTTTTTAGCATTTCTAATACACGTTATGCATGATACTTCTATTTTTTCCACCTTTGTTTTGTCTGGAATAGAACTGCCCTGTCAGTCAAGCCTTTTTTGCTCTTAGCCAGGTTTGCTGCAGACACAAAGCTTATGTGCTCATGCTGTGTCTTCATCCTGTTGCTGAACACTTTCAGCCCACAAGCTACTACTCAGATACATTGCCAGAAAGATGGAGTTTTCAAAAACTAAGCATATTGAGTGAATTCCCAGATAGACCCCAGCCCGACCAGCCAACCAACCAACCAACACAAACCAAAACATAACCAAACAAACCAAACCAAACACAAACAAAAAACCCAAACAAACAAGAAACATTCCCCTCCCCCCCGCAAAAAAAAAGGAAAGCAAAAAACACAGAGCAGATTGCGGCAGGGAAGGGAAGAGAGTGAAGAAATCTAGAGTGTGTCACATGGATACTCCAGCTTTAACAGGGTTGATGGTGAGAAATCTTCTAATTTCCATGTTCCAACCATACATGGCAACAATTAAACATCAAGCTCATGATTTTTTGCAGTGAGCAGACCACAAGATGGAAGCTGGAACAAAGCAGGCTGCACAAGCTCCAGGGCTCAAAGATTTTAAATCATGTATGTCCCTAGTACACACTTTTTTGTACAAAGTATTGTTCGTCTGCCACCAAGTAGAAGACAAAGAAGTTATTTTAGCTTTGTTGTTGTTGTTGTTGTTTGAGGGTTTTGTTGTGTTGCAGGTTTTTTGTGGGTTGGTTTGTTTGTTTTCTCCTGTTCATTTTTTTGTCTGTGTGTGTGTGTATGTGGGCTAGTATGCTGAGACAAATCCTTGAGGAACACCTGAATGTAGATAGGATTTTTATGCAGAAGAAATGCTGAGAGATGAGTTTATATCTGTACTTCTCCACCGCTAAACCCACTGGTTACTGTACCAAAAAAAATGGATTGGAAAGAGGGCAGGGGACTAAAAAATAGAGGTGTTGCAATGTCTGACTTCTAGGCCCTTTGCCCTTAAGATACCATATCCCTGTTGCAAAATTAGCTCCCCTGAGGACTGCCCAGTGGGAAGGCTACTGATCCACGGTGCACAGAACAGTGGGAGCTGTCTGCAGAAAGCAGTAGGAAACACTGAGCACACAGGCATGGCCAGGACCCTGCCTTCTCCCAGGGCAAGCCCCTGGAGGCTGAAATCAACAGGTCTTTAGGACATGTTCCAGTGTTTTCCCAAGTCCCAACCCATTTAATATAGTGGTATTGGTAGAGAAAGCAGATAGCAACTGAAAGGGGAGCTTCACACTGGATATAAGGAGAAGCTTTTTGCCCATGAGGGCAGTCAGGCAGTGTGACAGGTTGCCCAGGGAGGCTGTGCTGTCCCCAGCCCTGCAGGTTTTCAAAATCCAGCTAGATAAAACTCTGAGTGACCTGGTTTGAGCAGGAGGCTGGACTGAGTTACCTGGTGATAATATGATCACCCTATGTACAAACCAGAAAAAGTTTTTTAAATCTTGCATGTTTCGCCAGCTACTGCAAATATCCAAACCACCTTCTATCTGTTTAGCCATAATGTATGATAACGGCAACCAGAAGGATCTTGGCAAGTATTTAAATGAGTCATGTACAATGATGGACAGAAATGGCAAAGCACAACTATATTGTCCCTTTTACCCATTTCTGCACAATTATCACCACCAAGATATTTAAAAAATGCAACCTGGCAGCAGCTTCCTGGCTTTTAGCTTCATATCTAATGGCAATTAATTGAGGAATTTTGCTGTGGAAGTTATGCATTTCCATTGGTGCTGTGGAAATGTCACCCTGAAATGCTCTGTTCCAGCATATGTCTACACGTGACTCTGGTGTGGTGGCATCCCATTCCTGACCAGCTGGCCCACTGCTTCAATTGCATGTAGAAAAAGAAGGTATAATTTAGGGAAAAGAAGGTAGAAACTAAGAGCTGAACTCTAAAGAAACAAGGCAGGTGAGATGAGTGGCTGGGTGATGGAGTTGGAACCACAGGCACCATGAAGACAAAGCGTAAAAAGGGGGATTTAAGAAACTGCAACTAATCAAAGCTAAAGAATCAAAAAATCATAGAACGATAGAATGGTTTGGGTCAGAAGGGACCTTAAAGACCATCCAGTTCCAACCCCCCTGCCCTGGGCAGGGACACCTTCCACCAGACCAGGCTGCTCAAAGGCCCACCCAACCTTACTTTGAACACTCCCAGGGGTGGGGCAGCCACAACTCCTCTGGGCATCCTGTGCTAGGCTTCACCACACTCAGAGGAAAAAATTGATTCCCAATGTCTAATCTAAAGTTGTCCTTTTTGCATTTGAAGCCTTGTCCTATCACTCCACACCCTTGTAGAAAGCCCCTCTCCAGCTCACTCTCAGGCCCCCTTCAGGCACTGAGAGGCTGCAATAAGGTCTCTCCAGAGCCTTCTCCTGTCCAGTGCTCTGGTGAGTGGCCAACCATGGCTCTCAGCCAGACACCACCACATCTGTATTCTAGACAAAACCCCTGAAATCTGGAACATGAAACTCATGTAGCCTGACTCTCTGGGGAAGCTGAGTACTTCTGTTTCCAGACTTTGTCATCTTCTGCACAGCACATAGCTCCGTGGATGCTGCAGCTGAAAGCCAGGCCATTGCAAAGGGCTGTCACAGGAAACCATTTGTCACAATACACATTGTTTTGCAGGATCCTTAATGGCTGCGTTTTTAAATGAAGACATTGAAAAATTGCTTACCCATGAGGTATTTTGCTGAGGACATAATATGCAGTATATGAATGCTGATACACCTGCAAAACAAAATTAAGAAAAAGACAACAAAAAAAAAGAGATTAGTAACTGTCACCTGTGTTAACAGGGCTTGCTTTTTGCAAAAATACTCTATCAGGTGTGGCTGAGAAGCTCTTCTAAACACTTCAAAATCTCTGGTAGAAAAGAACAATGCATTAATCCACTTAGAGCTGTTGTGTGTTCTTTTCATCCTGCGCTTTGTTACGGTGTTTGGCAGATCGTGCACACCCAGATGCTCGGTGTCGTTGCCATGGCTACCAGGTCTTTGATTAAACTGGGGGCACACGGGCTCTGCGAAAGGCTAAATATAGAACAGTCATTAATGAGGACACCTTGGTCAGCTGGAGACATTCTCCATCATTATAACTAGACACAACAGGGACACAATGCGTGGTTTTGTGCTTTATTTCCACATAAATAAAACAGGGAGCGGTGCTGGGTGATATCAGAGCGGGTTGCCAAGCCCCTGTCAGTCAGGAAATAAAACTGTATTGACTCAAGGCATAAAGCTGACCTCATGTTTCTGTGAGCTGCTAAGTTGCATCTTCATATCAATCTGTGCTCTTTGGGCCTTGGGGAGGAGCTGGCCAGCTTGCGCAGCAGCTCATCTCACAGGGGACAGTTTATTACTTATTTTCTAAGCAGCAAATAATAACACCAGAGTCAGTGGCAGTGATTTAAGAGGTGGTGATTTTCCACTGGTGACAGCACAGTCCCTTACAGTGATCAGAAGTCAGGGCACCAGTGTGAAAGGTCTAAATATGAATCATTTAATACAAATTTATACAGGAATCACTTTTTGCTATTCTGTCCTCTTACTGTATGCTCCCAAATAAATAAATAAATAAGACTCCTAGCAATCATTTCATTTGGCTTCTACTTAAATCTTTAAACCATTTTTGCTGTCCAGCAGCTCTCATAAAGCATCCCGTCCCAGAGGACAAAGAAGAAATTTCTTGAATACTTGCTTCACCAAGCAACTTCAATCAGAATTATTTTTCCTAGGCTCCTCTGTTTCTGCACAAGTACTTTTTTTATACTTATGCCAAGAAACCATGAGATGTCCTGGATGATGCTGCCAGCCCCAGCAGGGGCCATCCCAAGCACATCATTAGCATCACAAGCAAGCATGACTCACTCCCTGCCACTCTGGAGGGCAAACCTGCACAGAGGTGTCTAGAACGGCCCTGCAACTTCTGGGGTCTCACTGAAGAGGCAGATAAACACGAGGCACATCAGTAAACATGAGGCACATCAGTAAACACAAGGCACATCACCCTGTAAATATCAAATCAAACTTCTCTGTTACGATTTGGAGCCAAACACTGAATCCTTACACCACTGCATGAACTCCCTGAAAATCAGGCACAGAGGTTAAAGCACTGGATTTCTACCTATGAAATGCAGACACTGATGCTGGATTGAGGTGATTCCCTTCTTCCCTGTGCAATTCACTCCCTTCATTACAAGGACATCATGAGGTCACATCCCCAAATCCTATCTCCTTTCAGGCATTCAGATCCATAAGGACTCTTCACACAAGGTGATCTTTTGGTGTGTTGATATCAGGGGAGGTCTAGGAATACAAGTGAATTGACCACAAGCCAGCATTTATTTTAGTACAAGTGTCCTTTTTAGATCCACCTGTGTCAGATGATGTCAAATAAATTACCATTTCCTCACCCTCATCCAATCATACCAAAGAGCTCTTAAGTCTTCTGATGTTGATACCTGAGACCTGGCTGATGCATGCGGCCTTAGAGTTTATTCCAGCTTTGATGAAGTCCTAAAACTGCTACAAATCCTTAAGGAAAAAGCACTGGAAGATTGAATCTGCCTACAGAGCTGAAAAATCTGATAATACATTGTCATTAAATACTGAGCCACTTTTGTCTTCCAATATCCTGGCAGCAGGATGAGGAAAATGATGTAGATATATAAATCCTGATCTGAGGCTGGGACTGTTGTTCAAGGTTATGAGCCATGCTGTGTTATCAGACACCAGAGACATAGGCCCCCCAAAATGAGCATGAAAAGATGCCTTCAGGGGAAAATCAACAAATGTGGCAGGCTGGAGGGAAAAGAAACAGCCAGGGAAATTTTGAACAGGACACCTGCTGATGTCCTTGCTTGTGGATCAGAGTCCTACAGCCGTGCTGGAGAGTTCAGAGCTGTCTTAGAGCCATTAACGGAGACTGAGGCAAAACATTTTCTTCACTGAGAGAGCTTAGGAGTGAGGAAAACAAAAGTTGCAGGACACTCAAAGAACCCTTTTATTTTCTGAATGTCATTTGTCATCATCTTGGGTCTTTGGCCAGACTCTCAAATATCTCACATCAGCTCTGCTATAGTATACAGTCTTCCAAGGTTTGCAGCTGGCAGAATTCACTCACAGGAGCAAAATTTTGTCAGATAAACCCTTACAATGTGTAGGTTTGCTTACTTAAAAGAGAACTACTTGTATGAGCAAAGATTTCAGGATCAGGTATTTATTATTATTAGGACACGAGCACATGCAGCTCAAAAATCCCTCTCAGCCCAACAATTTCAAACCTGTTTGGAAAACACACTGCCAGCAATGCTCCTAAGCAGACAAGAATCCAAGAGAAAAATCACTTTATGTCTTTCTGAGAAATTAAACATCTGCTTTCCTCTTAGACATGCAAACCAAATGAAGTTAACTGAACTTTTTGAGAGGATGACTTTGTTTGCTTAATATCTCTACTAAAATTTCTGCTGGGGTCAAGATGAATTCGGCTATTCACTTAGCAGTAGGAAAAACCCACAGCAGGGAAAAGTGTGGGGGAAGAGATGTGCATTCTTCTGAAATTCAAACTAAGCCTCAGAGAACGGAGAGTGTTTAAAAGTTAGTATTCATTTCATTAAACCTGTCCATTTCTGAGGCTTGGCCAACAAAAATCGCTGTATAAACTGTGTGTTCCCCTTTTCTATCAAAGAGTGTGCAAAAGCCATTGACTGATTTGATGCTCTCAGCCCTGATTTGTAGCTGGATCCCAGAAGCATTACAGCTCCTCTCAGTAGAGAGGCACCTTTGGGGGTAGCAGAGGTTTTGGCAATTGTTCTGCTCTGTAGACTCTGTGTGCCGAGCCATCCCACCAACATCAGTCAGAACGGGTTTGACAGTGCTCTGAAGGGTTCTGGGTATCACCACAATCAGGTCACAGAAGCTCCCATGCCAGCTGTCACCAACAAGTGCTGTAAAAGTCATTATGCTAAAACCACTGGGCCAGAAACTCCCCCACTGGGCTTCTCATCCCAGGTCACAGCACAGATCTTGTTTACTTTCAATCCAAATTATGCTCTGCAACAGGTGCATGTTTACACTGAAATCATAAAGGGACCGAGAGACGGATCTATCTGTTCCCGTTGAAGTCTTGGAAAGGCAATTATCCCTCTAAAATTCAGAACAATGCGAGCCTAATTATATATGACAACACCTTGTTGTGAAGCCACTGACCTTGTTTTATGCAACCAACAGAAGAAACCTGGGCCTGACCAGATGACAGCAGAAATGGAAACACTGCAGCACACAGAGCAGCAGAGAAGGGCATGTGCCTCTCTCATGCCACCAAATTCCAGAGGAACAGTGAAACTGCGGTTCCAACAAGGTACAGAAACAAAATGGAAGAAGCAATTTCTGTTCTCTGTCACTACAGAGCAAAGCAGGGTGTGAATAGTAATGTCTCCCTGGAAGAACTTGTTTAAGTGCTGTAAGGATACAGGTCCTAGTCCAGCAAGGCTTGCTGAAATAGTAACTGTATGTTATTTAAGCACAGAATGGTTCTGGACTGATTTATCCATTGTGACTATTCATATACATTAAATTAGAACCCATAGCTCTTGTTCTTGCCCCAAAGTAACTGCAGAAGTATGTGACATAAATCCAAGAAGTTTGTGAAATGGGTTTTCAGCATCTTACGACTGGTATGAAAGATTGCACTATCTGCTGAGGATTTATCACGAGCATCAGGAAAAAAGAAAGAGTTTAGTTTACACTTCCATCTCCTCTGTCGGTTTCTGTCTCACTTTGTGGGCTGATGCCAGCACCAGCAATAATCAGCATTTACAGAAGGCTTTCTTTAATGTTTGCATGACAAGGTGCTGAATCAACACAAAGAAGGGGCACCTCATTTCAAGGAGGTTTACAAAGAAAGAAAGGGGTGAAAAGCCCTTAGAAGAAGGCCCCCCAAATCAGCCCAATCCACTCATCTTCCAGCAGGCTGTTCTACCAAAGCAGCTGATTTAGGGAATTACAGCCTGGCATATAAAACAGCTCATGGATCTGGGATTAAACCCAGGTGGACTGGCTGCCGTGAGCTCATGACTGTTACTTACTTGATAAATACAGGAATAAAGCATGCTTTGCATCCATTTTCTAAATGGCTCCACAGAGCCACCTGGTCCCTCATACAGTAGTGTTATTTACATTAAAGAATTACCCAGAAAACTCGCAAAAAAATCCCATAAAACTTAGGACTCGCAAGGGACCAGTACAGGGCAGAGCAGAAGTGCAAGCTGTTTGTATCTTGCCAGGCTAAATGCAAAATTTCTGCTGTTTAGTGTTTTTCTTCTTTTTCAGGAATCACACATTTAATCCAAAAAGTCAACCCAGTGCTCCCAAATAAAAATGAACATACTAAATAATCATCAGAACAAAAAGTGTACAACAGTTTGCTAAAGCCTGAAAATAGCAAGAATATATTTTAATGTAATTAATCATAAAGCACTCAGGATTTATCTGGGTAAAATGACTCATTTTTTATTCTGTAACAATAAAGTATATCAACAAATAATAGATCCCCTCAGGATTCTTAACAGACCCCAGTTGTCTTGATAATGTATCTGCTTCTGCACTGTGTAGTAAGACAATAAAAATATATCACAAGTGGCTGGTGAAACAGGAACTGCCAGATCCATTAAAAGGGTTTCCCACAAAGAGTCTCTAAAAAGACATTTGCTGGAAATAGATTATACAGCCCATTTTCCTGCTTATGCTATGAGCAGACAAATCCCCAAATGCACATATGAATGTCAAACCAATTGAATAATCCCAAACATTTGACATAATTACATATTCCACCTTTCAAAATGGTCCTGGCGCCCTTAAACGGTAACTAACGCTGCGATGCAAAATATGCAGGTAAAAGATGATTTGCCATTTGGCCTTTAGCATCTGTGATATTTAACCAGGCTCTGAAGCTGACAGATTAACAGGGAAAAGAGAATAAAGCAGAATGCAGGAAGGCTGCTGCTATGCATTGGCAAATAGCTCATGTATTCAGTACCCTGTTTTCTCACAATGGCGTGACAGTGGGGGGAAAACAAGTTCAGGGGGAAAATCACAAGCAAACACTACCCAGAGGTTGTGTTTCCTTCTCCTGCATGGACATGCCATGTTTATAAAGGATACAAGTCACTACCACACTGTCACATGGACCCTTCTGTTGGTCAGCCACCAACAAGCCAATATGACGTTCACTTTACAGGGTAACTCTGTTGTTCACACAAATCTTCCAGGAGAGAAAAGGATAATTATTTGACTAAAAATACCTCACTGCCACAATCTGTTATGGTAGTCTGTGGAGGATTAAAGCAGGTAGCTGTACCTGCTTGCAGAATATTCTGTATTTTTTACGAAAGTCAACATTAAAAACTAAATTTTCACTTAATGTGTCAACATAATTTGCCTTGATCAAAATTCTTCATGATACCACTGGTTTTGTTGAACCCTTCTGTTCTGTTGAGAAGAAATCCTTCTTTTGCCATTACATGTTGAACTGGCTCTCCAAAGGGATGAAAAATCCATTCCTGTACCAGATCACCAACTTCTGTGTAATGTTTTGTTCAATTTCTGTACTTTCATTCTCCCCTCTATTTGTGAATTAGAGCACAAGGGATTTCCTCTGGCTGAGGCATGGTTGGGTAATGGGCTTTTCATTTTTTCCCTCAGTGGAGACAGAATGGTCAGCAGTGTTCTCCTCAGCCCAACTATTTTTGCAAAGGATTATGACCATTTTATTGCTAATAGGCACTCCATAGTAACCAGCTTGGAATTAGATTCTCTCAGAAACAATCATGCTATCTATTCCTTTTGTGTCACTGCAATAAAAAAGGAAAAACTACCGAAATCCATACTGGTATTTTGTACCCTGCACTCAGTGAAGCTTGATTGCTTGCAAGAACAAAACAAATCAATAAAGCCATATAATTTGAGGTCTCTTCGACATTCTCACCTTTCAGATTCATTGTGATACTGACCTATTTTGCTTTCTTGAGACAGCATATTCTCTTTTGTCCCTGCATTGAATTATCCCTTTATACTTTATCACTTCTCCAGTAACGCACCTCCAGTACAGCCTCATGCTGTGTGTCAACCTGCTTGTACAGCCCTCCAAGGAACACTGCCCATTTCTCTTTGTGCCTCTAATAAATTAGAAAACCCATAATGAAATGCTATCAACGAGCACTTCCTGAGCATTGGTTCAGCTGGCAGCCAATAACCCACAGCTGCCATCAAACACCTGATCTGGGATGCTCTCACCCGCCGCTGCGCCGTATCCAGCTGACCAGCCACATGTGTGATGTGCTCACAGCCACAGCAAGGGCACCCTGGCACTGCTGGGACACTCCAGCACAGTCTGGGGAGCTCAGGGGAGGGCAGAGGTGGGGGAAACGGGCTTGAGCAAGAAAGCTGATGAGAGGAAGGGGTCTCTGAATCAATCAATGTACAGAGAATTTGGCAACTGGTTGCCTGTGCTGTAATTGTCTCTGTATTCCAGAGGAATTAACTTAACATTTGGGAAAAAGCGGGAAGATATGTATCTGGGGAATGAGTGTATTAGAGTTGTTATTGGAAGTAAACATTTTTCTTGTAAAGAGGAGGGAAGGATCCCGACCCAGCAGTGTAACTGTGCCTGGGTGAGGCGACACAACCAACTCTAAGCTGTCAGTGCCTCAGAGAGACCCAGCAGGGCCGTGCCTCATCTCAATCATACCAGTGTGGATCACTCCACTCATACCCCGTGTCATAGGAAATCAGCAACTGGGTGTCTCCAGAACCAGGAAGAAACTTTAGCATTTGATTTGGAAGAAGGAAGTAACACAAGAGGAAGTGGATCACCAGGAAGAGTGTTTGCATGTCTCTGTTTTCCAAATCTTTTAACAATTTAATCTCTTAAGACTGAAAACTAAATCATTGCCCTCGTTGTTTAAAGGACAACCAGGACAGCTCTCCAGCCATGCAGTCCTGTGAATGCCCTGCCACCCACACCAGAGAGGCTTCCTCGGAGAACAATCTCACATGAAGGTGACATGAGGAAGGGACAGCACATTCCTGCCACGGGGACTTGCATTTTGGAAGCATTTGTAACGCAAGCCGAAGCCGATTGCAGTGGGGCCATGCGCCACAGGCAGCACGCACGGTTAATATGTAAATCTCTCCCACAAACATACAGAGGCTGTGCTGGGATTAGAAGCTGTTTTTCCAAGCACCAAACCAAAGGTCTCTGAAACAGCAAAGCCAAGGAGTTATTCCTTTACAAACAGTGTTGTCTCAAGTTTGCAAAACAACCGTAAATAAAGTGTGATGGCAACATCCACCAGGGTAATGGATGGGCTGCCGTGTTGTAAGGCAATGCTGCTAATTCACCTTCCACAAACTGATTATCTATCTCAGTTGTTTCATGATAATAATTCTTTATTAAAAGATTAGTTTTCAAATTACACTTTTGAGAGCCTTATACTGCTGACAACGCCAAAAGGGAATTTCAAGGCTGGCTTGAGGATTTACGGCTTTGTGACGGCAGCGGAGTGGAGTGGACGCTCTTTTAGTTACAAATGCAGCTCCAGAAGCAACTCAGGCCACAGGTATTAACATACAGCTCGTGTGCCAGCTCTCACCCCTCGGAGAGCGTTAATCCAATCTGCCAACTGCTGCTGCACTCTAATACAGCTCTGCCCTGCCAAGCAATTACAAAAGCCTCCTTTTGCTCCCGAGCCACCTGTCCCTCACAGCGCTCCACTGGCACCACAAAGCCCTTGCAGTCACTGGCTTAAAGGACGACTGCTCCATTTTTAACTGGTAAATAAAATGGGAGCTGCAAAGCACTCAGTAGGAATTTTGCACCAGCCTTTGTGCACTTGTTGATGCTCAGGTTATTGGGAAGTAGCTGCAATGAAGTTATAAAGGATTAAGAATGAGGGTTATGAATAATGAACTCATTCTGTTGTTGATCTTTTTAAACTTTTATCAATATTCACATCACATATATAAATTCCCAGGTTTCCCCTCCCACCCTCTATTCAGAAACTTGGAAATGAGAATAAAATTATCTATTACATAGTTGTGATTCTAACACACTGAGCAATGTATCGAAAGAAGAGAAGTAAAAGATGAACAAATGTTATTATGTATCAAGAGTAGAAAAGTAGCCTGAGGCCAAAAAAATGTTTTAAAAGGAGACAGCAATTATCCCAAATCCAGGGATTTGGGATACATAGAGCACCTTCAGATCCATACAAACACACCCATAAAAACACACAGTCCTGATTCTCTAGGAATATCTGGGATCATAATAATAGCATTGGGCCAGACCCAAAGTCCATCCAGTTCACGACCCTGGCTCAGTAGCCAATTCAGACAGAAGACTAGAGTTAGCTGATTTACAGTCATCCTTTCCCAAAATACTTTCCTAGGCTCTTGCACTTTGCAACCTGGAGTGCCTCTCTTTGCAACTGTCTACCTTGAGGGGTGTCCCTGCCACTGACCTCTCCAGTCATTCTTTACAAGCATTTACCCTTTTTGCACCTACAAACTCATGCAGCAACTCCCTTTTCCCAGACAATGGTGCCAAAAGCTTGTGTGGGGTATGATTCCTCTCAGCAGCCTTCGATGTCTATTTTAGCCTCAGATTTACACCCTGAATTACACTGTTTATAGAGGCAGCCAGGGGTAGCTGGTGGAGACGGGAGTTTACAGGGTTCACATCTACATTCACTCGACCGACTCTCACCTTCATTGCCTTTGGAGTTACAAGTCTGAGGGCTGAAGGACAGCATGAGAAGTCAATGCTTAATACTGCTTTTAATGAAACATTAGATAATGCCTTCTTTCAAAGAAACATTTCTTGAGCTGTGCAGACACTGACTGTGGAAAGACTCTAAAAGCCTCTTTTTTGTGAAGTTTACAATACAAATGGTGAAGCTTTGTAGCAATTATGTGAGAACCAAGCCATGAAAATGTGCTGAATGCTTAGTATATCTAATTAATTTATTCGTTTTAAAATAATTCACTTTAGAGACAGAAATTAGCAACTACAGAACCACAGCATATGTTCTTTCTATTTAAATTTACTCCTAGCATGTAAAAATTGCTTTTTCTACTGTAGCAGCTGAGAATGTGAATACTACAAAGAAGTTAGCACTGGCATCGAAATTTTTTAAGACGGTCCTAGGCTCAGGGCACTTTTAGAAGTCTCAACGAAAAGAATCTGAAACAAGAAAGATGAGACCGTCAGAAAGCATTAGAGAGCAACAGTTTAAAAGCGGTGAAGTGGATGTGAAAGAAATGAAAATATTCAGATGTATGCCAGGGACCTTGGTCAAAAATCCTCTCCCCATGCAGGGAAAGATTCATTTTCCAGTTCCATGTGAGATCAGAAGACACAGAGCTGTATCTCAATGGACACACAGATCTAATTCACGGGAGGAGAAAATTCTATTTTCTGACATAAAGAAAACAAACTGAAATCACATAGAAGGCAGGAGGACATTTTCTTTGTTATCTTTGTGATGCTGTGGGCAACTTCCATGGGGTAAATGGTCTGTGGTGATGCTGAGCATCTCTTTGGAAAGTAGGGGGAGAGCAAAGAGGACAGGGAGGAGCACAGAACCTGCCCTGCTCCTAGCCTGCTGCAGAACCCTTCGCAGCACTACCATCGACAGCATCACTCTTCCACTCCTGCACAAAAAAAAAAAAAATCATGCATTTAAAAACATGACTAAAGCCCTATGATTCCTCTCCCTTTTCAAAAAAAGAGCTTCTTTTGAGCAGAGAAAAGAAGAAAAAAAGAATAGAAGGTTCCATTTTCAAATCTGGGTCATTAGCTGCCCAAGGAGGAACGTTAATTATGGGTTTTAACATAGAGCTGGTAAAAGCAGAGTTCTGCAGGCAGTTAAAGAGATAAAAGGCACTTGTTCAGGGTAAACACAGAGAGCCACACACTCCTTGGATTTAGGCATGTAACTCGGCTAAAGAGGAGAACATTTGTGTCAGAAGATTTGCATTTCTGAGTACAGGAACTTCACTGGGGTGCCCTGCATAGCAAGAGCTGTTTTTCCAGAAGAAGGCACTAAATATATTTTTTTTTACTATTTCAGTGATTAAAAATTAAAAAAATAAAAAGGACTGGAAATCAGAAGAATTAGATTATACACTGCTTCATATGTTTCTGCAGAGACACCTGGATTAAATTCTTTCTAGTTTTGCTTTCTGAAGCTTTTAAAATCACTGTTGTCTTCCCATTTTGCATGTTATTCCTAATTTATTTCTTTCCTTAACCTTTTAAAATAACCACCTATATTCATTACGATCCAGCACAATCCAGGATGTTTATTGTCACTAAAACCTTAGGAAGCAAATTTATGCTAAAAAGCAGGAACTCGCCTCTAATGTAATTCTGAAACCTCTCTATGTTGCAAGGAATCTAATTATTTGTTAATTTTTGATTTTTTTCAATAATTTTCACACTGGTATTTATTTCACTCCTCGTGAAGCAAAGTTCCCCCATGTTTCACTAAGACAGATCCCCATACAAGTGCAAGAAAGAAAACTGTGATTATTTCACTCCTGTCCATCTGATTTTGACTATCTAGGAAACCTTGCACAATTATCTTATGAAGGCTTTATTCAAAAAGAAATTGCAGTTTATTTTTAAGATATTTTGTGAATCTTATTAGGACATTAATCTCTAACAGTTTGTTCAAGTTAGCTCATCTATACACTCTGAAAAGGAGGCAGAATGAGAAATATAACCTTATGCGAGCTAAGAAAAATTGGTTATTTTTGTATCATAGTGTTTTGCCTGGAGGCTTTTCTATTTTTCTTTCCCTGCTTGATGAAAATCTCATTTACTAAAGAAAATATTTACAGAGGAAGACTGCTGATAGCTGATACTGATACATAATACACCTAGGTACTTTTGCATGACAGGCTAATTATTTCTGAGTTTTGATGCTCCTCTGGTCTTCCCTGGAACTGTGGATTTGCTTTTCAGCTTACTGATGTGTATCTGTCCCTGTGAGTAAATGTAGGGTACAGTTTATTGGCCTTTGCTACATAAGCAAGACTGTCCAACTTAGTCTGAAATAACAATTTTGCACTCAGTCGTCTCTGTGCAATTTCTATTGAAGTCTCCCAGCTCAAATCAGGAGGCTTCAGGTTTAGTTCTTACTCCATTTATCTGCATTATTAGGAGAACAGCAAGGGTTTAATCCATTGTTTTTAATAGGAAAGCAGTTAAAGCTCAGCGGCTGAAGTCAGCAGACTCAGTTTTTAATGCTCTGTGCTTCATGCAGAGTATTTTGTTGCAATAATCAGAATAAACAGTTCCTGGAATGGAGAGAATGGAGACTCAGTAAAAAAACGGGGTTTGGTGCAGTTTTACCAAAACCATTGCTATGCAGGGAGCAGGCACCAGCAAATATGGAACGTGGGGATGGAGGACTGCAGGCTGTGCTGAGCTTTGCTTCCCAGCTTGGGCAAACACATCATGTCATGTTTTATGGATGCACCCAGACCATCATTTCAGAAGCACAAACTTCCCCCTGGAAACATCCCCCAAAACCAGGGAGCAACAGAGCTAAAAATCTGGTATCCAATGTGGTTTTGTTGTTGGTCCATGAAAGAGCTGCAGGCCCTAAGCCACCACAGTGACATCACAGAATTGTTTGGGTTGGAAGACCATCCAGTTCCAACCTCGCTGCTACAGGCAGGGACACCTTCTACTAGACCAGGTTCCTTCAATGTTGAGGTGATCCCACTCCAAGAACACCTGCTGAGGATGAGGAGAGCACCCATTCTTTGCATTTAAGGGGGGCAAACATATTTTCCATTGATAATAGACACAAGCAGCCCCTGCCCAGCCATTCTTCCTTGCTGATACTCAGTGCCTAACATTTCCCTTTTATTAAGAATAGAAGATAAAGTATGCAGACTTGGGATATGTCTTTTCATTCCACTTTTTTTTTTTTCAGTTTCTACTGAGTAACAATGACAGACCCTTAATTTTAAATAAGAACCCATTTTCCCGTGGCCTAAGCATCCTAACTACCAAAACATCCCTACAGCTCATTTGTTTGAGTTCCTAACCCCCCTCTAAATTCTTGTTTAAACTGATTTTTTTCTCATTAAACCAAGCTGTTCCAAAGCCGAAGAATTGCTGTCAAAAGCAAAGAACCATTCGGGCTACATAAAGAAACAGTTTCTGCTGGAACTTTGTCAGGATTTCAAATTAACCATGAGAGTTCTTCAAACTAAATAAAGAATAGGTTTGGCTTCTTTTCTTCACCTGTGTTAGTCCAAAATTGGCCCTGAAATTTAGCAATATGAAATTAGTTTCTGTAGTTTTCCTTCAAAAGAAAACTCTAGGATTAAACTTGTCAGTAATTATTGCTCCACTGGTCTGTAACTGTGTCCAAAAATTTCTGTTCTAAACAAACCATGCGACAGAAATTGGATGGAGTGTTGACTGCTGAGCAGTAAGAACAAATATTCTCACCACTTGATAACGTGTTTACCCAATTAAAGTGAGTATCCACCCTCCTATGGCAAGAACTTTTAATTCTGTAAGCATGTGCAGCAGAGAAGACTTGGCATCAGAAGGGCTCTGCTGCTGAAGGCACAGCTGAGGACACCTGAGAAGGCAGTGTTTGCACAACTCTGTAATAGAGTTTTGAAAACCCACGAATCCCCCTAGAGTTGTGCGGCAAACTCCCCTCTCTCTCTGTGCCACTGCAGATATCAAATATTAATTAGCCTGAAACAATTAGTGATACCAGCACACGGCAGCACGCTGCTACGTCTGACAGAGATATTGCTACTTCTGCCTGCGCTGAGATTCACTGGTAGGAAAACCTCCCAGCTGCTGAGGTTGCATGTATTAGCAGCTTTGGTTTATTCAGTGAAAGGTGACCATGAAGAGCCGATGTCCTGGCTTAGATACACTCCCCCAGGTCAGACAGAAAAGCAAATGGAAGTGTGGGAATCTTTTTGAATCAACCTTCTCTGATGCCTTTGAAAATTCTGTTTTGTCTATTTTGTTGAAAACAGAAGATGAGGGAGTTTATTCATGGTGGGTTTGAGATTGGAAAAGATAGGCTTTCACAAAGACTAGATTCATAATTAAAAATTCCCACAACTATCTCCTTTTAAAATAAATTATTGCCTCTAAATGTTGTCAAACAATAGCTGCTGCTTCAGCTTTGCATCCAAAGTAAACTATCACCCACAAAATTAATCTCTTGTATGTTCTTAGCACACTCTTGTTAAAACAACTCTTCTGGACACACAGGCCTTAGCTTTAGTTATGTAAATGTAGCTGGAGCACTGCTGCTCTACCACAAGGAGGTTAAACAGCACGTTATCAAACAAGGGTATTTACACTACTGATCTTGGCTGTTAAAATAATAGCACTCAAAAGAGGTTCTCTAAGAAGGAGGAGAAAGAAAGGTGCTCCCCACCTTCAGCCCTGAAGCCCCAGAACAACCCCATTGAAAGCCCACACAGGCACACACATAAAAGTGCTGCCTTTTTCAGAAACTGTGAGCATTTCATTGAAATAGTAAAGATGAGCTGAATGGTATTAATAATATTTATTCCATGGGAACTAACTGAAGATGCTGCTTTCGTGAAAACTTAGCAACTTATCAGATTTGATGAGTGGCTGGCCTACGTGTTTCCACTAACTCATTAATAACTTGACTTCTGCTAATTTAAAAAAGTACTGAATGACTACAGTCATACAGCTCATTCTTCATTCACAACTATGTTCATACAGTTGGTGAATTGAGAAAAGAGAAGATACTCTGCCTGAAGATACACATATGCACAGATGTAATAACAGAAAAACATTTTAGCTAATAGAAACAGTATTTGGACTGAGTCCTTTTCTGATTTTTATTTTGGAAGTGCATTATCCTAATCCATTATTTATCCTAATAACAGTAGCTATTTCTCACAAGTGTATGAAGTTACAGTGCTTTAGGCTTGAAAATGTTGGAAAAAATAATTTTACCCACCAGCCTTTGATATAAGTGAACAATGCCCTTATATTGTGCAGCTTTCCAATAGAGGGTCCTTCTGATTTGTGAACAACAAGAATTCAAAACTGTATTCACATTAAAAAGAGGATATGAAAAACTATAAACATAAGCTTTTTCTCTCAAAATGACCCCCTCAAAAACAATTTACAACAAACACCAAAAATTAAACAACAATCAATAAAACAGGTAGCATTGTTTATGACACAAATATTCTACCTGTGCTCACTTTATCATGAAATCACTAAACATTTTCAGCGTTCCTGAAAACAACATTGGGTGAGAATGAAAAAAGCAAATTTGAAATATATTTATTACCATAGAAAGAAAATAGATTTATGTTAGCCTATTTCTAGGCCTGGTAAATCCATTTCAATTAAGCAATACATATCTTGACTACAGTTTGAGCACTATTACTGATGATAGCTATGACAGTGTTTAATTTTCAGAGGTGTATTTATCATAATAATGTTTATCACCTAGCTCAAAATGATGTTGTGAGGATTCATTAATATTTATACCCATTAGTGTTTTGGAAATAACAAGCATTATATTATTTTAATTTTTACATGGCTAATTCAATTAGTATGAGGTTGTAATTGTACCATAAGCACAAAACCTGTTCATTCCACATAACAACCAGACTTGGAGAAACAGTAAAAAATAGTAACAACAACAATAGTAATGTGTTGCTTTCTATAAACAATGGTTTTTTACTTCATTCACTCTAAATACCAACTCTAAGGTTTGGTCTGGGTCTTTCTGAGCTCTCTTTGGTCCCACCACTTCTGTTAGAGATACAGACAGGGAGAATAGAAATACTCAACTCACCACGTGAACTAGTCCAAAAAATAATAACTGTGTTCTAGTTACAACAAAGATTGATTCTTTCCAGCCTTCAGCATTAAAAAAGAGCATTTCTTTTACTGCAAAATAGGTAACAGCATCTGTTGTATCAGCTGCAACAGCCTCTGAGCCCTAACTTTGTTCAGAAGTCTCTGCAGTTTGGTCCATGCCAATCAGCCAGGATTTCTGGGTGTAATTGCCCTTTACCAGCACAAACACAATAATGGGCTGGTAAAATTGGAGACAAAACCCAAAAAAAGTTTTAAGAAGAATCTTGGCAGCTTTAGTTCCTCTCTTGCGTGATGACAACACTGATTCATAATAAAGGCAATTCAATATTCCCTATTTAACATCTCACTTTGTCACTCCAAAAAATAATTTTTCTTCTCACATATTTCCTCTGTTTCTTTTATTCCATTGCACAAACTCCACTGGTAACTGACTGCCACAGAAAGCTGCATAAGCCCATGGGGCTTTAGCTTCTCCTCTTTACTCTTACCTCAGTCCAGAAATGCCACTGGATTTAAGGGCTACTTTGTCACTTGGTTATTTAGGAAATCTGTTTTGGAGACCAGGGAGACCCCCAAAGGGGATTCCAGCCCGGAGACCTGGGTGTCTCCCCAGGAGGAGCACGGGGAGGACAGAGCTTGCCCATCAGCGCTGGTGGAGCCACGAGGTGGCAAGAGTGTCCTTGGCCTGGCAGCGCCAGAGACAGCTGTGAGCCTCTGCACCCCTCCCGCTGAGGTGCAGTGGCCAAACCCCGTTTGCCCGTGCGTTTTGGGGTTATTAAACCCTATATCAGAGCCCCAGATACTTGTTTTGGTAAAGGATGATTTGAAATCAAAGTTTCTCTATGGAGGTGTTTATTCCCCAATGCTTTCCAGAAATATCACGCTGCTGTTTCGGCCTCGGGTTGCACCTTGTTTTAGTGTAAAGAAATCAAAAACAAACAGCAGGAAAACTGTGGGAGTATTTTAAGACAAAGAAGCCTGGTGCCTTTCCTGTGACCTTTCCAGAAAGAGAACAAATCTTCTGTGTTCAAGGTTAGAAAAGCTCCCTATTAGCACAAGGCTTACCCAGAATATTGCTGCCTGAAAGATTAAACTTCTGTAAATATAAGCACTGCAAAAAAAGCATTTACAATGAAACGTGACAGCCAGACTAGCCACAGTGTACCCACACCAACCTCACAGCTGTCTGCCAAGCTTCCTGGGAGAAATATATTTTAAGGAATGTGCTTTAATTCATTATCCTTTAAAATGATGAAGTGATACAACAGGAAAACAAACATTAGCTGCCTCAGTATCTTTGCAAAATAGGTGTCTGCCAGTTCAGTGCTGTGTTATTCCAACGTGGGTGTCACTGCTGTCACCCAGACCAACACTGAGCAGAGATGCTTCTGTGCAAATAAACAGAAAAGTGTAGAAGCAGCTATTACTGGAAGGAAATGACTCTGTAGCACTTTTCTTAAAAATATTCCACTTCATTGGAGTGACACATTGTGCTCTTCTATTTTGATGTTTATTCCTGGCTGGTATTAAATGTAGAGGCTGAATCCATTCATTTCAGAATTCAAAAAAATGATTAATTCATACTATGCATATTAAAATATTGTACTCATATGTAAAAGCAGCACAGCTGTACTGTGTAAAAAAATGATGAAAATATCTATACTCACAAACAATTAAAAGGCAGCACATACCACTTTCAAATGCCAAAAAAATAAGGAACAATTTGTGACGCCTACAAAATAAGTACACAATAATTCCAAGAAGCCCCTTTTTTGAAATTGTAGAGTTAAACTGTAAAAATATGTCCTCTGCCAATACATCTCCTGAAATTTCCTTTTGACTTTGCAACAAGGACAACTGCCCAAGGCTTTGCTAATCAATTTCTTGTGTTGCAGAAAACAGCGTAATTTGAATTTTGTCCAAGAATACAGTTTGAAATGCAGAAAATGTGAAGAGCTAACTAACATGCAATTATTTGTAGCCACAGTCTGCATACCAAGGGAGAAGAAAGCTGAAGAAGTAATTTAACAGTTACTGCCATTTTAATACACAGAGCCACCCATCATGGCTTAAGGCTGCAATAACCAAGACTGAACCTAACTACCCCTCTATTAGCATGCTTCAAAACAAAACAAAACAAAACAAAACAAAGCAAAACAAAACAAAGCAAAGCAAAACAAAACCCAAAACAAAACAAGACAAAACAAACAAACTTTGTTTTCTCCATAAACATGGATCTCAAAGGAAAAAAAAGAGGGGGGTTTGTTTTGTTTTATTCTGCTTCAGGAGCTCTTGCTATACATGAATACCTGAACAATTTGCAATGTTCCCTTACACTGAGTATATGTCACATCCTGAAATGTTCCCAAAGGTCATGTTTTCAGCCTTCCACCCTGGGTTTTCCTTTCTGGAAGAAGATGTGGTGTGAGGAAGAGAGCACCTGGCTGTGTGCTGCTCTCTCTTCTCAGTGTTTTGCCTGTACCTCAAACCCACAGGTGTGCAAGCACTGGCATGCAGAGAGGAGGATGCAGAGGAAACACATCCAGCCCATTCCTTTCCATTCCCATGCCCCTCTTGCCACATTGCCCACATCAAGCACTCCTCTACAGCCTGAACACAAAGTCTGCACTGTAAAAGCCCCCCTAACTCTGCTTCTTGCAGATCTTCAGAGTGTGCAGTCCTTTCAGTGGATAAAGGTTGAGAATAAAAATTTAATTTTTCATTACTATTTCTCAGAAATTAAACTTTTTTTCTGGTTTTTTTTTTGTCATTAAAGGCATTTTTCTGTTATTCTCAGAGGAACTGAGGAAGCCCTCCCTCCTTGGGGCTCTTCCATCTTTCACAGTGCATCTGAGCAGTGTTGGCACAGGGCTTCCACAGCCAAAGGCTTATTTCCACTAAAAGTACTGAATTTTACAAAACATCTCTGGCTCACAAGGTGGGGAAATTTGAGAGAAAGGCATTGCTTGCTCAGTGACCCTTAGGATGTCTTCCCCATGTTTAGAATTAACACTTCCACATCCATCTCTGTCTAGAACTCAGCTAAGCTTCAGGTAAGTGAAGTCATGCCACCAGGAATTTCCCCAGGAAAAATCATAATTAATTATTCCTAAAGTTTCTGATACAGTTTTATTTTCCCTTCTTCTAAAACCAGGCATGCTTCTTCTGACTTTCACGGCACCAAGTCAGGAATAACTCCAAAGATGATAGCAGAGAAATCAGATGAGCAACAGAGCCACAACCCCCACTACCTAAAGGAGCAACAAATTTCCTTTGGTTAGCAGCTGAAAAGTTATTTACATTATGGAAAAACAATTACAGCTGTTGGTGAATTAATTATTTTTATTTTGAAGAATTGGTGATATTCTAGATTATGGAAACAAAATATATAGGGCTTATAGTTCATCCAAGTAGTACAGCATAGCTATCATTCAAACTTTTCAGGCCTTATCCCAGCAGAATTGAGAAAGACAAAAATATTATTCATGCAGAAGAATTGCTTCCCCATGTTTGATTCTTTGGTCATCATTTAAAAATGACTCATTACACTTTTCCCTTTTGAAGTTTGGTAAAAAATTTGCTGTAATCCAGAACTTAGTAGCAACCTAATGGTGATGTTTTACGAATGATTTATACCTAGCCCTCTGAAGAAAAGGATTTATAATGAAAGTGATAGCTCAACCCTAACTGCAGCACTGGGAATGGTGACACCATAATTAATGTATTATTTCAGTTGTGGGAGACACTGACAGTAGCTTTCATTCTGGAGAAGAAATTTATAGGGTCACTGAAAAAGGCACTGTGGAAAAAAAAAATCTCAGAAGAGGGATAGAAATCCTTGTAGCAAAGACATGTCCTTACAATCCCCCTCCCGAAGGCTATAAAATCCCGGCAATGACAGTGTTTCCTCTACGGTCTAATTTATACCTTTCTCCTCTACTAGATGGCAGTGTGACATGCTCTCAGAATTGCTAAGTGAGGGGGTTTCTTGCTTTGTTTCATAGGAAACAATTAATTTAAAATATCATCTTGCAGGCATAAAAGTGGGGGGGGAAAAAAAAAAAGTAAAGTTTGCCACTGGCTGTGTATTTTAAAATCAAAATCCTGTTTACTTACGGGTTCAACATCAAAGGCAAACAGAGCATACTCCCGGTCAGGTGACACCTCATACCGGATAGCCTTTAAGGAGACCTGGAAAATAAACACAATATTGAAACAAATGTTCTTCAGTTTTCAAGCTCATGACACCTAGAACTAATTGTTATGACCGTCTCTCTAAGGATGAAGAATATTTCCAGATTAAGTGTCTTGAAAAATGTAATATCTTTTTTCGAACACCAGAAATGTTATGTGGGCACCCACATGCCCCCATATGAGGAATAATAGATGCATTGTGACTCAGAGCAGGCAGCTATATCAAAAAAACTAGAATTTTCCTTTCAATCTTAGTGCACAGTGGCTGGTGAGGTGGCCGCTGTAGGCAGTAGTTAGTGGAAAACTCTGATAAATGGCAATTTTTTAATTCCCTCTCATTCTCTCAGTGCAGGAGATGAAAAAGAGTAAATAGCTTCTGGAGCAAATTAGTTATACAGACACCACGACCTCCCCCAATTAAGACAACACAGAGGAAAATGATTCCATTTTCCCCAGTTAAAAGTCTTTGGGATGCTGCAGTGATACAGTGCACCCTGACCTGGGTTCTGCAAAAATCAGCACTGTAAATCTTGCTAACGAGAAGAAATGCCAGGACACCTCAGACTTGTCAGGAATTACCTTTTTCCTGCTCCACTTTTCATTTGTATAGGGAAGCCATTTCTCCTTCCCAGTGTGTTTCAATATAATGCATTATGGCACAGATGGCACCAGGGTCAAAGAGAGGTGCACTAACACATCACTCATCACACACTGCCTTTTAAATCTCACCCTCTCACCTAACAAATTAGATGTAAGTCCTTGAGAGAGTCCCACAGAGCAAAACTGAAAGGGGAACTTGGGAAAGACAGAGCACCCCACTGGGGAGAGTCCTCCCCAAGGCCAGCAAGGCTGGATGTGCTGTGGGGACAGCCAAAAGCAGAGGGGACAGGTCATACCATGGTGGAATGGTTTGGGTTGGAAGGGACCTTTAAAGGACAACTTGTCCAACCCTCTGCAATGAGCAGGGACATCTTCACCTAGACCAGGTTGCCCAGAGCCCCATTCCACCTGATCCTGAGCATT
Organism: Lycocorax pyrrhopterus obiensis; assembly: GCA_014706295.1. Lineage (NCBI taxonomy): Eukaryota > Metazoa > Chordata > Aves > Passeriformes > Paradisaeidae > Lycocorax > Lycocorax pyrrhopterus. Next base: position 7,629,133 of record JACSVZ010000002.1, on the reverse strand, counting down.
TCCAGGGAAGAAGCATGCACCACCTCTCTGGGACATCTAACAGGCTGATGACCCAGCGTAGATCAGGATGAGGAGGTACAGGGGAGCCTGGGAACCAGCAGTGTCAGCAGGAAGACAGATTTTATTTCCTGTTATGTTAACAACACGGAGAAAGGAAAACATGATCAAGTAGCAAAAGTTTTCTGACTCAGGGCTGGGAAGAAATAGGAAAAAGACAATGTGTCTGAGTGAGGTGTAATGGCAGCTCTTGCACTGGGACTTTCTGGATTAGTGTGGACATGACCTGCAGATTTATTTACTGAGAGGGCAGAGCAACAAAAGTAGAACAGGCAGTAGGGTGGCAACGGCATGAAAATGTAGGATTATCCTGTAGCACTGTCCTTTTCTTACAAATGGCAAAAATTAAAAATCAGTGGAATAAACAGAGGCCAAATGGAAGCAATTTGACTTCAACAGACCTTGACGTTAAAGGAAGCCAGCCCATCCTTTACCCTTAGAATTGCAAAGAAAAGGGTTACACTCTGGTAAAAGAGGATTGCTTATGTGATGCAGCAAACGTTGGAGGTTAAATGCAGCATGTGAAGCTTAAGGTTGGGCCCTGCTGTAATAATTCAGTGATAAATTCTTTGTCTCATTAAAAAATAATTAACACAATTGATGTACCAACTTCTGCCACAATGCTGGCTTCATCTACTCCAAAAAACAGCGCTACAAAACACTTCTATAGCTATAAACAATACTCTGTATCAGATATGAATTTGTTTTCTTTACATTCATTTTAATAGCCATCTAATAACCTCTTCTCACAATTTCTTAGGGTTTCTCTCCTGTGCAACTCCACTTCCATTCCTCAACACAACTCATAAACAACACTGAAATTAGTAAAGAAAAATCAGCAAATGCTCAAATTAAAAATATGTATTTGCATGGAGGAATATAGAGAATGATGACAGACAGTAAATTATATCAATTGTCCTTTTTATTAAGCATGCAGAGATGAGAATTATGCATCTTTCAATTATACGTGATATGCAAGACTAGCTTCAAATCTCTATATGATACTTTCCAGAAGTATGAGGGAAACTGAGCTTGCAGAATAATAACAAAAGCTGGAGTTCAATCTCACATTATCCATCACTGCATAGCCCATTGTATTACCAGTGAATTGCTTCTCCTTGACAATACATGAAGTTGAAACCCAAGTCATTTTCTGCTTTACTGATTCAACTGCTGTGAAATTCAGCTACTTGTCATAGAAAATACTTACAATTTTTTTGTTTTCTATTAATATTGTTGAACTGTTGGTTTCGACATTCCTCAGAATCACTGTGCCATTCTGGTTTCTATAAATGAATTCATTATCTGCAAGGAGGAAAACAAAAGGCCATTAAGGAAATCTGAAATTGTCTGTTTGTGTGAAACCCAATTACCGACTTAAACCAAAAGTACTGCTGGGAACTTCTTTTTGAAGAACATAGATTATTTTTTAACACAGCCATTGCTAAAAGTGGCTTTGAGGACAGCCATAAAATGACGTGGTTAGTGTTTGTCACGCGTTTGTTGTGCCACACTTTCCCTTAGATGAATGCAAGAGTGACCTGTTTTGAATGTACATGCACAGCTTGCTATACTGTTAGGGTAGAAAACAAGGTCAAAAAACCCCTTCCTTATGTTTAAAGGTTTCTGAGGTCCGCAGTCTCTGTAGGAGTTTAATAAGCCTGGAAAGTCCCTGAAAGGCAAATGATCCTCTAACAAAGCAGATTCTGGAACCTAATACTGTGCTCCAACTCTGACATTTGTTCTGCAAACTTATACCAGAAGGAGATAACATGCAGAGAAATCACATGAAACAAGGCAAATCAGCTTGTCTCTATGCACTTTGGGACTGCTCCAGCTCTCAACACAGCTGGACAAGGACAAGAATACTGGAGACAGTGTCCAGCTCTCAAAGCACACAACCTGCCTGACAGAAAAGCTGAGGCAGACTTATGAAAGGGACTCCAAATGAGGGTTAGGTAGCAGGTCAAAAGTTCAGGATGAAAGACATTACAACAATAAAAGGGTGTCATAAACTGAAGTTCAAGCCTGATCAGTGCTTACATGCACTGCCCTGCAGATAAAACATAAAACAAAAGTACAAGGAATTTTGCCATTAAAGGAATCATCAGTTTTTCTTGGCACAGGGTTATGGATTTTTTGCAACTTGTCTAGACTGAGACTAAGAACTGATGGATCCTACCAGATTTCTGCCTCCAGTTTCATTTAGGGAAAAGATTACACATTGCCTACCCTTACTGTGGCTACCCCAGGGGTGTTACCATGGTGCAACAAGAGTTAGGGACATGTGGAAGGTTTAACATTATCCATGGGTTGTCCTGAGATGAGTCAAAGGTGAGGTTAAATCCTCTAGGATTCGTACAAACACAAACCCAGCTCGCTGTTACCACAGACGTGTGCACTGCGCAGCTGGGGTGACCTGCTAAAAGCAACACTGGGTTTTGAGACTTGGTTCTTTCAAAACTTTGGTGTACAGACCTAGCACACTCCTTATCTATGTTTCAGTCTTTTATTTCCAACCTGGTGATGACAATCCTCATCATAGTCATTAACCAGCTTTACAAAATGCTCTGAAGGTGCAGATGAAAAGCTTCTACACTCTGCTTGTTGCTGTCAATAAAAAATCTCCTCCTCCATGTCATGGATTTACAAATAAGCGGAGAAAGAAGAAATCTTCTCTGAGATTGGGATGAATCAGATTCTGTAAGGGCAAATGGTTGCTGCAATACAGTTGATCCTCTCAAAATCACAAGGTTTTAGAAACTTTGAGATTCTCAGTGTCCAAATCAGAGCAGCAGCCCTTTGGACTCACAGGCAAAGTTCTCAAAGCATAATGTTTTTTTAAATTATGGAATAAATTTTATCAGCAACTTCTGTCTTGAATTAAAAAAAAAAGGAAGGATCTGAATTAGATTAAGACTTGCATTTATCTTTAAAGTATTCCTTCATACAATTTATGACTGAACAAACTAAGAAACTTACACTTGAGAGAGAACTGATTGAACAGAGTTAGGACAGAAGTCAAAAAGTCATAAGCAGTATGGAGAAGATAAACCAGGGGTGCTTATTCCCTGCCTTTTCCAAAACAATTACTGGAAGGCACCAAATGACACCAGTCAGTGTCAGGTTCAAAACAAATAAAAGGGATTATTTCTTCATGCTGAAGGCAAACAAAGTGTGGAAGTCACAGTCCCAGAACAGAGCAAGTGCCAGGGCTGGAGGTGGATCCAATCTAGAATTAGAAACGTGGAAGAAAAATCCATCAAAGATTATATGTCTTGAAGGGGGATGATTTTCAGGAAGCCTTTGAACCAGCCATGGTGAGGGACTAAAGGCATATCCTGAATCATCAACTCGAGAAATTTGCCTGCTTTTTAGAGTCTTCCCAAAATTTGCCCTTGTCCTGGTCCATATGCCAGAAGAGACAATCTCTGGGGTCTGATCCAGCAGCAATTTATTTACAGCTGTAACTTCCACCTTCTGTGTTCAGATCCTTAAGAAATGTGTTTATGCCAACAATTTAGGAAGTAAGGCAATAAAAGATTTAATGCTTCGTACACACCTGGTCTTTATATACTAGGGCCACAAAGTCTGAAGAATTGTTATAAGAGGAAAGTATGCCACCCAAATTTTTATTTTCCAGCAATATTTCAGGCATTCCAGAAATAACAGGAAAAATTAAACTGAGAGACAGACTATTACCTAATAATCAGGCATTTTGAAAAAGATTACTGCTTTAATAATCACCCCCTGTCAACAACACAGAATGTTTTCCAATTACACACTAAGTTCTAGGCAGAAAAATCACATTTTAAATATGGCCAGCAAAACATTTGGATAATTGTAAGGCTCTCAGGATATTTCCTAATTACTGAAAAATATAGCAATGAAACCCAGCTCAAAGTTCAGTACACAGGTAAAGCAGCTTATTAATCTAATGAGTCTGTGAAGCTGTTTCTTGAACATCACAGAAACTGATAGAAGTTACATTACTGCCCATAATGACATTGCTACCAAATTTTATTGCTCCTTATGTTCAAAAAACCCCATAACATTTTAATAAACTGTGAAACTTCAAGAAGATTACTCCATGGTTGCTGCATGGTTGGATGTAAGAGATGACAGACTTTCCCATTATTTGTTAAACCATAACAAGTTTAAAACCAGGTGTTAATCTGCCGCATGTACTTCTGGAACGCATTAAAAAAAGCATAAATGAAGCAGTGCTGATTTGTCAAGGCTGTAAATCTTACCATTATATTCAATACCAGCCATCAACACACCGTCTGAATTAATGAACAGAAAATTGGTCTGCTTAAGAGAAGAACAAATTGATCTGCATTATATTCCAAACAAAACACTGTGAGGTTTAGCTGGTCTTAGTCCTCCAAGGATGAAAAATATTCCTGGACTTCTGTTTTGAAATGTGTGATTTGTTCCAGTGCAAGAGTATCTATTTAAATGGGACATACCTCAATCAAAGCCAGAAAGCAATGCAGTAGCCTCTGTCTGTAATGAATTCTGTCCAGCAAGCTGATGAGAATTTGCAGCCTGATTTATAGTTGTCACCACATCTGATAAAGGTCATCACTGCATCTCATTTTTTATATCTGCCTTTCTTTGGGGCTGGTGTTCAGTATAAATGATGCCAAAAATTGTAATTTTCAGGCTTAGAGCCATTTATTCCATTTCTTCAATCTTTCTTGGATTCCTTCCATCTCTTCTTCACCAAAGAAGTCGTGGGTGCCCTATCCCTGCAGGTGCTCAAGGCCAGGATGGTTGGAGCTCTGAGCAATCTGGTCTAGTGAAAGGTGCCCAGTGGGGTTGGAACTGGGTGGTCTTCAAGGTTCCTTCCAACCCAAACCTCTCTATGATTCTATGATTCAATAGCAAAGTTCACTTCACCAACTCCTCACCCCTCTTTCAACTTCCAGGAAATTGTCTGGGTGGTAGAATATATTTTCTGTCTGTGAGTGTAGACACAGACATGTAGTCACACTTAAAAAAAAGGTGACTGATTGCAAAAAACAATGATTACCAGAAATAATGGAGCAGCCCTGGGGCTGTACAGAGTCAGTGCAGAGGAACGGGGAGGCCTGGGGAGAAACTTTTAAAAACCTGCTAAGCAGAACAGGTGAAATCATAAACCCCATCTGCTTCTCTGTCTTGAATTCAGTCAGAAAATACAAGGGCAGAGAAAACAGACCCAGTGAGAGGGAGCTCATGTCCCTTGAAGCCACTGAGCCCTGGCCAGGAACAGCACGGACAGTCAGACTGGGCACCAGAGTAAACAGCTCACCACAGCGGACAAGAAGGTTTGGGACAATTTCACTTCTGGAAGGAGCAAGTTTGAGTGCTGGCAATGCAAAGAATTTGAAGGAATTACATCCATCAACAGGAACATAGCCCAGTGCCCAAAAATTTAGTGCAGTACAGCTTCTCTGAAGTCCACACTACCAGAGAGAGGAGACTGGTTTATAAGATACTAGCAGGACCTGCGTGCTTGTGAGTGGAACTTTGATTATTTGTCAGAGATTCTGGAAAGCAGAAAGCAAAACTGACTGATAAAATATGAGAAAAAAGAAAGTATTTAAATCCAGCTCTAAAAAGTATTTTAATGAAATTGTAATTTTCTATCAGTTTAATAATGGATGGATAACAAGTAGACAAAAAGAGGTTATGAAATTCACATGCAGCAAGTCAGCAGCATAGTGAAAGAGAGAAGGTAGAGTCAGGACTGTTAAAGGGCACTCCAGTCTTTTAGAGCCACAGATTTAGAGGAAAAGGCAACTTCTTGAGTCCTTATCAACAGATATGAAAGATAATTGAATGAGTCTTAGTCTGATGAAAGCCAGCATCGAGGGAATTATTGTTCTCAATCCCTAAGATTAAGGAAGATTGGTGAATAAAGGAAATTTAAGTCCTGAAGTTGTTCTAAGATATTTCAGATAACTGAGCCTCCACATAGTAGCAGGATTGGCAATCATATTATGCTGTGTCAAGAGAGCAGAGAGCAGCAGGTCCTGTGGGATGAGCCCTCATCCCTCCCTGGGGACAGAGGTCACTTTGCACCAAGCCACGTGCAGGGGTGCTGGGATGGAGCTCTGCACTGGCACAGCAAATGTCACAGTGCCACCAAGAGACCACTGGCACCCTTATGTTATTCCTCATGGGAGGAAAAGAAAAGTTGTTGTGGGGTTTTTAATGACCCAAAACAGTCAGACCTTTGGTGCTTTACCTTACATCCAAAGGATGAGTCTTGCAGGAGCCCTGCAGAACTGCCCACTGTGGTGCACGGCATCACTCAGCCCTTGGCCAGGCTGAGCCCACCCTCACTGAGGTGACAGCAACTCCTGAACCAGCCAAGGGTTTCCTGGAGCCCTCCCAGGCAGGTATTGATCAGAAACACCTGGACAGCACTCACCATCTAACAAGATAACAGGCAGGAAGATTGGAATTGTAGGACAGATGTTTCTCCAGACAGAATTAGTATTTTCAACATTATGTACTACAGTTGTATTCCTTTGGAAAGACACATGAGGATCAGGCAGTGGAGTTAAGACTGAAAAAAAGATTTCTGCTTGTCTAGCATCCCAGCAAGTCTTCTGAAGAGCCAGGTGAGCCCCAGAACAGTGGATGGAGACCAGAGTGGGGAAAGAAGTGGCTGTGCCCCATGACTTGAGCACGTCACAGCTCTCATCCCAGCACACACACACCAGGGCCAAAGAGAAGGGTCCAGCTGCAGAAAGCAAACCCAGACCATCCATAGATGACCTGCAGCACTGTGCCGGTTTGGCTAAAATTTAGTAATGTATCCCCTGAGAGAAAACCAGGTTACAACCACCCTTCCCCCCACCAGGTTCGGGAAAAAAGGAAATTTTTCCTCGAAGGAAAGTGAAAGAGATAAAAACTATTTATTTTAACAAACACACAGGAAAAGGATAATGATGCTAAATAATGAAATGAAATCTCTCACTATAGAGAGAAACCTGGGAAGATTTCAGAGTCCTTCTGTAGGTGTGGTCTCTCTCCTCTTTGGAGCTGGTCGGTGAGGGCGTGGGCTCACCCCCGGGCCTCGGGGAGGAAATTCTCCTGGATGTGTTCTGATGTTGTTGAAACAGTCCAGAAGAGAAGAAGGGAAAAAACCAAAGTCCCAGGAAACAAAGTTCAGCTCTCTGTCTCACGCCAAGAGGGAAAAAAACCAGCTGGCTGAAGGAAAGCGAGCAGGGTGCTCCCTCTCCGCTACCCGCAGCCAGAGAGAGCAGAGCAGTGTAATCTCTGTGTCCTTGAGAAGCTGCTTTGAAAGGCTCGTTTGGTTTTTTTTCCTCAAGCTCAGTTTAAAGGCACAGAAAAGGCACAATATTACTTTTTGGGCATAGAGCATGATAGGGGACACACATGATAGAGTCACCCCAAGACAAGCACACAGGAAAAACCTACTGGCTTGTAGTGATTGCCCACGTTTTGAGGACTGGGGGAGGCTGGCACCTCCCACTGCAGTACGGTGTCCTTGGGAGCAGCATCCTGACTGAACTGGGTCCACAGGCAGGCTGTGGCTCAGCTGTGACTATCGACATTCACACCCACAACCCAGCCATGCTGCAGAGCCCCAGGGGAGAGAGCAGCCCATCAGCAGCACATGAAGCACCAGGCACGGATGGTCAGTACAGCCACCTCCGCAGCTCAGGTGAGCAACTCACAGGGAAAGTAAACTGGGGGGGTTCTGAATTTCCTGTAAAAAATGTGCTGAGTGTCACAGGTGAGGGAATAGCACCAGCTGTGGTTAACAGGTTGCTGTGTGAGGGGCCAAGACCCTAAAAAACCGTTAATCCTTCCAGATGCAGCAGAAGCATCTATCTTCAGACACAGCCTGCTATCTTCAGGGGCTGGTTTTGAGAGAGAGGTTTTTGGACATAATGGAAGCAGAGAGGAAAACAACAGAACTGGGTAAATTCACAGAGAAAATAGAAACTGTCAGAAAAAAAATACCCCAAACCAGCAAACATGAAGAAGCACCAAACGAGGAATAAGATGCAGCACAGTATGAGAAGGGAGAAGGATGAACACGGGCAGGTTTATGGGAATACTTATTTTACTTTGCTTTCATGAAAGGGGAAATTGCATCTTATTTACTAGGCCTGCAGGATTATTGACTCACTTAGGACAGTATCTGCCTAACTGGAGTCAGGTAGGAGAGTGGCCCCCCGAGATCTACACTCCTTGGGGCAGGTGGAATTTACTCCTCAGAGAACCACTGGGAACATATGTTGAACAAATGCTAGGACTGTGCATGCTCACTAACTGCTGCAAAACTTCACCACTTAGATCATGATGCAAAATAAAAGCACAATCAGTCCCCAGTGGAAGCCTATTCAGGTGTCCAGAGAGATGCAATCACAAACTCAGGTGGAAATAAAGCAGTCGTGATGATGCATTTAATACTGTGATCTGTTTTTCTTTCAAGACATGCTGCAGTTCATCTATTTGATATTTACAGCATGTACCCAACAAACAACTGACTCTGACGTTCCCTCCCCAAGGCAGAAGCAAAGATTGTTTTGATACTGAGCTGCTTCCCAGAGAGAAAATGCAGGGAAGGTTTCCCATCTCCTGTCCCCTGGTGCCTTCAGCAGGCCGGGATAACTGAGAAAGTGGGAGGCAAGGATCATGAACAGGGAATAGCAGCAAAACCCCATTTCCATACCCACAGCTTCATCATGCCCTCAGTGAGCTGGTCCTTAGGGATGGTCCCTGTAGACTTTGGCATTTGTACATTTTCAGAGCCCCTGCCACCACCCTGTCTCTTGTTTCAATCCACCTGCCCCCACCAGTAACTCGTTTTTCTTCTGCCTTGCTATTTTGCCTGGTAGAAATAAATAAGAATTTCTTAGACTTTGTGATGCTGATACAAGGAGCAACAGGGGACAGAGAACAGCTTGCCTTTAACAACATTGCTACAGCCTTTAATTCCAGGAGACAACTGGAATCCCATTTTTAGCTCTCTGCCATTATGGGTCATTATCCTTTTACTGTTCCCAGCACTTTTTTCCCCACATGCAAGGCTGAAAGAAAAACTTCTTTAAATAGGTGATTTACTGTAATTTAGCTAAACGCTGTATAACACATTGCATTGGTATGTTAAGCAAGTGCAACATGATAGAATGTGCTTTATTATGCAAGAAGTGGTTTTAATTGCTCATCATCTCAATGCAGTTGCACTTGGTGCACCAATATAGTGCTTTTAGAGTAGTATCAGTAAAATAAAACACAGTTATACCTTAGGAAAATTCCCACATCAACATGAACCTCTAGCAGTCTTGTAAATTAACTTGTCAAAAGCTTGAGGAGGACTGAGTCTTGGGAAAACTTAAAACTATAAAAATCAGCAATGCCAGTCTGTTTCTCTTTTTTATCTAATCCCAAATCTTTCAAGATTCAAACAAAAAAAAAAAAAAACAAACCGACAACAACAACAACAACAAAAGAAATTTCAGCACTGAGCCTGAAATCCAGGCAGAGCACACCTTTGAAATTTTGGTCCCAAATTTGAAACTGGGTAAAATTCTGCTGCTGCCTCATTTGTGAGGCTGAGCTCATCCTCAGAGAGCCCAGTCTGAGGAGTCTGTGGGCTCAGACCACGACTCAGTGGCACAGGCATGAAAAGCTGGCATGTGAGAAACCGAGAACTTGTTTCGACTTCAAGTAACTCCCTTCTCTGCTTCTATCTGCTTTTATAACATATGGAGGCGGGAAAAGAGAGACACTACAATTAGGCAAAAAATGAATGAGAAATTCTCTGGTCTAAGTCCATTTTTATTCCATCCAAGGCAAACCATCTTGATTATAAAACTGCTGCAAAACCCTAACAACAGCAGTGAAACCTTGTTGCTTGCTGCCCTCAATTAATTTTCTGATGACTGAGGGGAGGAGGAGAGTGCACCACACTGAGTTGACTTTGGTGTATTCCAGAGCCAAGAAATCTCCCTCAAAAATTCTCTGCCATCTTATTCTCCTGTTCAGCTGTGCTCATGCCACGTGCTGTTCAAATCCTAGATGTTATAGAAGGAAAAGCGCAGATGACCCCTGGGTTACCGGACAGCTGGAGACAGCAGATTACACTCATCCCTTTGATTCCCTGCTGGAAACATCTCACATTCAACACAGGCCAAAAGCAATTTAACCCCAGACAACTATTTTCCCAGAAAACGGTCCTTGATGCTTTTATCCACACCCTATATATTTTTCAGTCTCATCATGCAACTGAAGAGAAAAACAAAGTGCAGCCAACAGGTAGCAGGGATCAGATTATCCCAGCTCCATAAAGTGACTGAGGTGGGTGCACAGCCCCAAATACACAATGACACAATTTTACTGGGAATATGAAACCTCCAGGGCTTTTTCCACTGTAGTTGCTAGCTCAGATGAGAGCACAAGATACCATTCCTCCTAGTTTGCATCCACCTTGCCTGTTCTGTGCAGGGACACTTGCTCCAAGCACTCCCAGTCCAGTGCAGTCAGTGACCCCCCGTCTTGTCTGCCAAATGCACTGGGTCTTATCTGCCTCATTTAGTTTGGCTCCACACAGGGGAGTGCAAAATCCAAAGTGTTACACCTAAATGTAATAATCCATTTGACATTGAGAAAAAAAGGAATCCATGAATAAATTTTCATTAAAATGTGACCCCACAGCTCGCTCACTTAATTTCTCTGTGCATTCCCTTGGCTCCTTCTCTTTGCCCCTAACCAAATTGCACTTGTTAGTGGCCACGATGGACAGAAAGAACATATAAAGTGTTTTTTCTTGGTTTTCATTATTACTATTGTGGGCAGATTGCTTATGTTTCAGTGCAGACTGAATGAGGCTTGTATATTAACAAGCAGCTATGCTGTGTGTGCAGTTCCCGGTAAAGTTTTAATTATCTTTATGTGCAATATTTCACAATCCCTCCGATGTCACCCTGTCGTTTCAGATATGTCTGGCAAGGCATGATTGTGCTGAACTCTAACTGTATGAGGAGTCTGTCAGAGACATGGCCATCACCCCGACCTCAGGCTTTTGAAAATCAAGGCAGACAAGAGATGAAATCCAAGCCCCCAAGACACATTTTGGTTACCAGCGTATGATTACTCGCTTTGGAGCGGTCACAAGAGGGCACCGTGTTACAGAGCCAATGGAAACACTTTCAACACTTGCAAAGGACCATTAATAAATAATCAGATCCGATGCTGTGCACGGGACTGGTGTCCTGAGTGAGATGGCACTGAGTGAAGGAAATGGCACCTGAGTGAGAACAGTCTTCCTGCACTCAGCTGCAAGGGAGCTACTACTGGAGAAACATTTTGCAATTATATATAAAATCCCATTGTTTTTAAGCCAACTGATGAGGGAATGAAAAAATTACTGTCCAGCTAAGCAAGGTGGTGAGGCAATAGAACAGGCTTCCCAGAGAAGCCGTGGATGCTCCATTCCTGGAAGTGTTCAAGGCCAGGTGGATGGAGCTCTGAGGAACTTGGTTTAGTGAATATGTCCCTGCCCATGGCAGGGGGGTTGGAACCAGATGATCTTTCAGTTCCCCTCCATGCCAAACCATTCCATGATTCCATGATGAGTGAGGAGCTTTTCCTTAGCATCACACACTGGTTTGGTTTGCCTGCAGTGACTGGGTCAGCTCCTACACAGAGTCCTGTACCAAAGCCCAGAAAAGATTCCTGAATTCCTTATTTCACTTCTTCTTCCTATTCCTCTCTCTACCATGGAACCAACATCATCCACCTGTTACTGCCTTTGTTCTGTTGGTCTTGAAGCAGCAGTGGCTTGTTGCTAAGAAGACAATTGTGCTGATGCTGGTGCAGAAGCAAAAGGGCTGATATGAACACCTGGCTTAAGTGCAATGGATGAAAAATAGTTACACCAAAAGAATGACTGCTCCTTCCTTCTATTCTCATCAACATTCTGTCCAATAACACCTTCTCAATGGGTTAACAACTTTCAGCAGATGAGATTAAATCCAAAGAATGCCCTTATTCAATGGAAAGAGCTTGACTTCTTCATATTTTTCTTTATTTTCTATCCTTACATAATTTCTTTATAACTCAGGGCAATTCTTTTTATCGTGCATTTCCATGCTTCTGTCATGGTCTTAATCTTTCTCTGGACCATTTCCATTCCCATTACAATCTATCTTTTTTGGATGGAGCAACCTCAGCTCACTGCAGTGATCAAGGTGATAACGTCCCTCAAACTGGATAAAAACGTGCTGTTTCCAGTATTGTTCTCTCCTGAGTACAGTTCAATATTGTTTCTCCTAAAAAAGTTGATTGCAACAGAAAATTGATTATGCTCTCAGTTTCCTGCCCTAGAAGAAGGAAAGCAAATATAAATTATGGAATTCTAATAATCCCTCTCCTGTTTTCTTATTCATGGTCTTCTGGCTTGATAGTTTAGCTATATTAGCCATTCTGTGCCTGTTGGGAAAAGAAATCAAGAATATTATAATTATTGGTATATATTTTTAAAAATATCTTCTTTTGTGAGGAGTTAAAATTAGAAAATAAATAAAGAACATGCTTTTATGTTAAAGGTTAATTTGGTTTAAGCCCATATCTTATGCCTGCTGCTGTGTTTGCTATCAGCTTCAAGGCAAAAGGTAATGGCAAACTCTCACAAATGCTGGCCCTGAAACTGACACCTGGAAGAAATAAAATATGAAACCCATGGAATAAATATATATATGTACGTATATACTCTTGGGCATGTTTTAAATAAGTGTTTTAAGGCATTTTGTATGTCACAGTTCCTGTATGTCACAGCCTGCTCCCCCTGGCAAGGAGAATAAGGAAGGAAAAGATACCTCCAAATTATTAATAAGCATCTTGGCTTATGCAGAAGTATTCCAAGCATTTTGTCTCGTAAAACGAGTCGGTCCATGAGCTGGAGCAGCAGCAGACAGTGGAAGCTGCTGCACATGGCCCAGCATATGTGCACTGACCCCTCAGTGGGGCGCTGGGCCAGCCCGGCCCCGCTGGCTCCGCTCCCTGCTGCTGCTGCCAGAGGGTGAGCAGAGCATCCAGAGCCAGCTGCAGGAGCAGGCCTGGGGATGGGCTCCTGTCCACCAGGAAACGGGGAAGTCGACTGCTGAGCAGAGAATAAGTGTTTATTAGGGTGGTAACAAATTAAGAGTATTGGAAAAATTTCTGGACACTGTCTGGGCAGAATTGGTGGATTTTAGATGTTTGTCCAAGTCTTGGTGGTTCTTCTCAGCCAGCCTGAAGGTTCCACGGTACTCAAATATTCCTACTGAGTACCTACTGAGTGAAAGCATGACAAAGCCAACACTTCCACCCAGATCCTGGAATGGCTTAGTCTGCATAAATGACCGCATGGAACATAACTGCAACAAGACCAAAGTCTCTGAACTGCTGGATTCACCACCATTCATTGTGGAGTAATTTTTTATAGAGTCAAGTGCATGCCAAAATAATCCTCATTTATCCAACAGATCCAAACTTTTGTCCCTTATGGGGGAAATTCATCTGGGCTGAGACTTTTCTAACTTTTCTTGGCTTGAACATTGACATGTCCCACTGCCTTCTTACTAGACTTTGTTTACACTTTTTTTCCACCTCGCCATTCTGCCTTCCCTGAAAAATTAAAATGCTTTGAAGATGATTACCCAGATTTTGTGAATTATTATGGAACTTAAGCATTGGAAATCAAGTATAAGCCTTCAAAAGAACCTGATTTTTTAAAACACCTTTTGTAATGAATTTAAACATTGGATTGTCTCCATTACCTTCCAAATAATTTTAGCATTTGAAGGACCATTTAGAAATAATTATGGTAATATCTTTGAGGACTAAAAATGTGTTTGTTTATTTATTACATTGCTATTTTGAATCAAAATAGAGTATTTTTGTGTGCTACCTGGGACTTTAAGTCAAGCAGCAAAATGAAATCTTGGTATCATACCCAGCAGACCCAGTGCTGATTTCACATGAAGCTATGAAGCCCTGCTGGGCACCTGAATCACATGATTTTATGACATCATGATTATTTTGTGTGACATGATTTGGTATAAGGACCTACAGATTTTACCTCTAATACACAGCAAAACCATCTGGGTTTTCTTTAGGGTCAAACAAATTATGCTGCATGCATACACTTGTCTCCAAGTGTCATGAAACTCAAATAATTTGAACATTTTTGAGAAGTTAACCCAGACACTTCTGTGCACTCCTTGTGTGCAGTTCCCATGCCATCCTCTCTAAAATTAGATATTAGAGATGGAAAACATTCATCCAAGGTTCTGATCTAAGGCTGACCAAGCAAAGCAAATAGAAACAAGCTCCTAAGAGCCCTTCCCCATGCAAGAGGTCTTAGGGCAGTGAAATTCATTGATGAAAGAAATGGCGGATGCAAGAGGCTCTGGAGGACGCTTGGAAAGTGCCTTAGAAGAGAAAACTGTTTTGGGCAACTGAACAGAAAATATACAAGAGGATCTGAGAATTCTCTGAGCTAAAAAGTGTGTGAGGTTGACTGCCCTCTCGCTCATCCTTGTGCACACACACCTCGCCTCTCATGGAAACAGGATTTGGGGCTGGGCAAACCTTTGGTCTCCTGTGTTCTTAATTGAATTTCCACTGATGTGAGATTTTAAAGTATAATTACATTCCCTTGATCAATGATAATTATCTCGTTCTGAATTTCTTTTAATGAATTATATAAGTCTGGTGCTATTTCTTGTTAAAAAAAAAGAAAAAAAAGTTCTTTTCATACATTCAACAGCTTAATCCAGTCAGGAGATCCAAGCTCACTGGGGACTTTTTTCTTAGGTAAGTAAATCTTTGCCTGCTAAATTTTCAGTTACAAAGACCTGATATAAAGTTTAATCACCAGAAATACAGTATTTCCTGTCTTCAAATTATTTAATTATGGTATCTCAGCATATATTTATTTAATATCAATTAAAAGGAACAAGTAGAATACACACTGCTCTAATTAATCCTTGGTAAGCATTCCATGTTCAACAAATGTCCAAGAGCAGTGGAGCAAGCTCAGGGAAAGCTACTGAGTCAGGAAAATGTGCTTTGCACCAAGTAAAAATCTCCAAGAAGGAATCAAAGTTGGGCAGGGCAGTGTGAAAAACAGAAAACTACCTTGATTAAAATATTAAAAAAAAAAAATTAGAAAAAAAGTAAGCAAATTGCATCCTAGAGAATGGAGGGTTCCCAGAGATGGACTGTGTCAAAAGAGAAACATTTCTGGAAATCACTACTCAAGGTATCAGCAGTGTGTAGTAATTAGGATCAATGGCTTAACAAGAGGCCTGAAAACACCCTGATGAGTTCTCCTTTCTCCATCATCCCTTTACAGTCCTCCCTTGAATGTACTTTTTGCTCAGAGTATACTGCAATTATGCACCTCATTTCTTCCATCTGCGCTTTCCTGGGTGCTTAACTCTTAAGTGCCTCTTTCCTAAAATGTTTCTATCCTTAAATCAGCCTGTTAGGAAAACCTTCATCAAGTTCCTCTCTCTTGACCTTCTTTACCTACAGTTCAAAACTGAGTCTCCTTTCTATCTACCCACATTTTCTAAGCAAACCCTCTCTCTTGACCTTCTTTACCTACAGTTCAAAACTGAGTCTCCTTCCTATCTACCCACATTTTGTAAGCAGTGCTGGATCCAAGCAAAATAAAATTTCCTGCTCTCATCCAAAAGTAACCCTCCTCATGGTGAAACACTGCCAAGCTCCTGGGGAGCATCACCCTCTGCTGTGTCCAGCTTGCTCCATCACCCAGGAATAGAGCATGGCTCGTTTCTCTCCCTCCTCCTGCCTGTGTTACATTCCTCTGAACAAGCAAAGGAAAAAAAACCCAGCAACTTTATTTTAGTACAAATTCATCCAGCAGGGCTGCAATTATGGCCATCCTTTTTAAGGCTTGTCACAGACAATTTTTTTTCACAGCAGTTCCCTCTTCCCCAAGGGCTGGGGACAGCTGGGAGCTCACCCTTACCTGGTTCACAGGTGTCAGCTGGGGAAGAGCATCTCTTGGTGTCACACTCTACCTGTAGCTATTCACATGGATTTTTAACTAACACCCACTGAGAGAGCACCTAATCCCTGTCTCAGTTAAACTCTTGAAAAACCAGTGCCTTTCCTTCAGCTCTGAGAGCAGCGGGGTTTTGATTTCAAGCCACTTTGAACAGGATGAAAAAAACCCGATCCTTTTCCTGACTGGATTTAAACTGTTCAGCACACAGGCAGGACTGTGCAAGTGGTTCTGGGTCTGTGGTTCAGAAACATCTCTGCCGTGAGCCACATTCTTCAAAGTCCCCCACAGATGCCACCGCTCCACGTGGCAGCGTTTCCTTCTCACTTCCATCCCCGCTGTTCTCCTTCATTCATTTATTTATTTTTTAATCAAAAGGTTCCCCACTGTGAATCCAGTGTCATTGCTGTACGTCTGCCTGGCTGGCAGGTAAAGGACCCAGCACTGAATTTATCAGCTTTGCGTTCACCATCAGGAACACTGAGGAGCTGCAGTGCACCTTAGAGCAACACACAGCTGATGGGGAGGAGCAAAGGGGGCAGCTTCTACATAATTCCCAGGGATTTCTACCTCAAATCTACAAACAAATTTAACACACAAAGGAGCTCAAATTGTTCTAGTTTTCACACACCTTTTACAACTTCAAATTATTCCCCGAAGCTGCTTCTCCCTGGCAGACACAGTCACACCAGGGGGGACTGCCTTGCTTCTGAGCTACTTTGAGGGAAAAGCACTAATTTTAGTGGAGTAGGGCTTAAAAAGAAATAGGGAATCTGTTTTTGTTAATGGCTATAAAAAGTCTAGGAAAGCAGCCTGCTGGTCCAACATGTGAGAGTGGGATGTTGCCTGTCGGGGGGAAGCCTATTTTTCCTCCTTTGTTTTAAAAAAAAATGGTGCGAACGGAATCAGGCAGTTATGGGCAGTAGGTGTTAGCAGAACCTAGTCAAGAAGAAATGAAGTCCAAGGAGTTTTACTGCCTCTTACAGCCATCTTTGATTCACTAAGTGTTCTCTTTGATACTGCCATAGCAACTGAATGCATTTTCCAGCTCTTCATCATAGGCCACTAAGCCACTTCTCAGCAGTACTGACTTCCAGACTCATTTTCATGCTTTTCAAAACTCCAGCTCCTGCTCCACCTGGAACACCCCCAAGATCCTCCTTGCTTGCCTGGGCTTCTCCCCTGAGTGACTGTGCAGCATCACATTGTCCATGTTCTCCTCATCACTCATTCCTTGCATCTCGGTTCTCCCAGGTGACCTTCACGCCACCAGCCCTGTCCCTGGGCCAGACTCTTCACTCATCTTGGCAGGATGCAGAGACATAACAAATAGAAAGCTATGGCACTGAATGCCTGAGGCCCCTTTTTAACACATGTAGGTATTTAGATGTTCTCTAACTAAAGCCATATGTTGATACCTCAGGAGGACATTTGACTCAGAGGCTCAACAGCAGTCATGACAGGCAGGGGAATGATTAGAGTTCAGCAGGCTTTGGAGAAATTAGGTTACCTGTGGAGGCTTCCAAATATAGGGTTAGGCTCTTATGGAAATCTTGAGCCCCTCAAGACATCAAACTACTCAAAAACACCACACATGAAACCTATTCAAATGCTATTTGACCATTACAGTGTTACTTCTGCTTTTCCAGGGTGCGATATTTTTCCCAAACAGGACTTTATCCAGCACATTTCTCCTTCTAAATTCAGAAGTTGCTGTAAACACCAAAGAATTATCATCTCAGTCCAAGAGCAGCACATGTGTCCCACCAGCACTCCAGCACTGCAGAGAAGAGGGCACTGAGGCACTGCCAAAGCCTCGGCACCACACTCCTCCCCAGCTTGCTCCTACAGACTGTATTAATTTTTGAAGGAGCCAAATTGATTTCTCATTTCATTCTCTCTAGCAGTAATGAACAAAACAGCTACATGGCAGGAATGCTCTCCTCCACAGCCTATTATAGTACCTTAAAAAGCCATTAATGCCTATGTTTCCTGTCTTTAGTGACTGGGTTACTACTGTCACTGCTGAACTCGGGCAGCTGCCCAGCAGCTGAAAGGCAGGAGTAGGACAAATTCTCTTCAGTGCTCTCAGATCACAGATCCACAGAAATCCCTGAAGAAGATGATCCAGGATGGGATCTAAAATCAAAACTATGGTTCAAATGGTTTAACATATTCCTCACTTCTTCCTCCATGTGGCAGTCGTGACAGAGCAACCACTGCCTTACCCACTCTGCTTTGGCAACAAAGGATGTCACTTCATGAAGGCATTTAGATTAAGAATAGTAATCAAGCAGATCTAAAGTACATGGACACTTCCACTGGCACCAACACTGTGTAAAAGCTCACTTAACAATCATCCATATCTTCCTGAATCCCAGCAGAGGGTTTCTGAAGGCCATCCCCAGCAAAACCATGATGTGCTAGACCAGAAGAGCCTTCTTAGTCCTTCCCCTGTATTTTCTTCTGGCCCACACAGCATTTTCCTTTAGTGAGGGTGTCTTTACCTCAGCATAAGGTCATCCTTACAGGCTGTGGGGCTCTTTGTAACGGGGACTGGAAGTTCACTGAAACCTTTGACACCACAATCCAATGTGCTATACTCCAGGTACCTTGCTGTGTGCCTCAGAAAATATTTCAAGAACACTTTAAAAACCAAAACACTCACAAAAAATACTTCAGAAACAAACTGCCAAGAGCTTGGATACGAGGCTTGACAGACCAGAATTGGGAGTGGAGAAAGTTGTCTTTGAACCATTAAGACCAGTAAACCCATTCATTTAAGTCTTTTAAACATGTATTTAAAACACATTGAAATTAATGTACTAATATTTCTAATTAACGAGGTGGGCAAATATTCTGATAGAGTAACCCAGTTTTCTTTATGCCTTCACCAGATTTACACTAACAAAACCACCTGTGAGCATCTTCTACCTTACATTTTCCTAACAGAAGACAGGCACTGGGGTGGCATTGGGGCTCAAGGGTGCCTGCAGGGGGAAGCAGCTCCTTCCTAACACAGATCCCAAACGTGCCCAAGAGTGCAAGCTGCAGTGCCCAAGGAAGACAACTTTGCCCCTCAGATGACAAACAGAAAGGTGAGTTTTCCTTTCATCTGACAGCCCAGCCTTGCCAAGGGAAAGGCTCCTTCTGCCTTACATTTTGGATGGTCACAAGCAAGCCGTCAATTGCTCTCTGCAATTACCAGACGAGGCTGTAGAGAGGTGGGAGCTGGCCTCTTCTCCTGAGTAACACATGATAGGACAAGAGGAAATGACTCTGAGTCGTGCCAGATTTAGATTGCACATTAGGAAAAATTCTTCAGTGGTCAAGCACTGGAACTGGCTACTCAGGGAAGTGGTGGAATCACCACTCTGGGAAGTGTTCAAGAACCATGTCAACGTGGAGCTTAGGGACATGGTTTAGTGGTGGACTTGGCAGGGCTGGGTTAATGGTTGGACCGGAGGATCTCAGAGGTCCTTTCCAACCTTAATGATCCTATGAATCTTTTGGCCTGTGGAGAAGCAGCCCAGAGATGCCTGCACTGCAGTCAACCATGCTGTAGCTTCTAGGAGGGCAATTTTAGTCTTAAGAGCTGTCAAAGCAGCACCTTAGCACAAATCTTTTTCATAATGAAAAATATTAGCACTTACAAAGTACTTAATATCTATGCAAAGCAACCTATAAATAATTCATTTACTCCTCACGCATCTGCATAATTTGAAATGCATCAGTGCTTTTATCAATACAGTGCAATGGATTTATACTGCAGAGAAGAGGTTTCAGGGTATTTGGGCTATCTAAGTATTGTTGATCCGAGCATTATTACTAAAGGTAAACTGAAATAAATTACCTCAGTTACTACACGATGCTTTTTTCAGCATGGTAAATAAAACTTATTAGTTCTAGGTCATTAAATTCAATATTAGAATTTAAAAGAGCCCAGAAATTCTATGATGTTATTAGCAAAACATGCAACAAAACATATGTGCTCCAGTATTAAAAGAATTACTCCTTTATATTTAGATATTAGTTATTAGTGTATTTTTCAAAGGGACTTTTGAGATAAAGCCCAGCTGCCATTCTCAGAGGCGAGCTGGGCACACCATGGTCCTGGCTCTCACTGAGTGGCAGGCTTCCAAATAACTGAGACATTTCTGAAAATGTCATTTGGAGCCTCTTGCTAATTTACTCATTATTCCTCTTCACATAAAACTAAATATTATTTTTCCAATATTGCAGGTGAAGTGAGTGGACAGGGACCATAGAGTGAAGGCCTTGATTTTCACATTTTTTTAAGTTCCTGGGGCCCTAAATGTGTCCTTTGGTGTCCTGTACCTCACTGCAGTGCTCCTCACTGCTTGAATATATTGTGCTCTTCACTTCAACCTTTATTCTTCCCATTTGGCTACAACTCCTCTGCAAGGATTGTCTCCCCATTTCTGGCCAGTGTCTAGCACAAGGAAACTTAAAACCTCCAGTCACCCATTTAATCACCAACCCAAAATCCTGACAAGAGCCACTGCAAAATACACTGTCTTGCAAGATGCCAACAGCAAGGCTGGAAAAACATCCTCTAAGAAGTAAGGAACAACACGTTGCACCCAATCCATCTCAATAACCTCTGTCAGGATATTAGAGGCTGCTCTGATGTTTTTTTCTAAGTAAAACAGCAGCCAAGTACTTACAATGTGGGCAAAATATATTTGCCATTAAGTACAAAGACAGAAGATCAGCATACGTCTCCACAAGTGGCATATGCAGTTCAGTCTCCACTGTTTTCTTTTACATGATGCTCCCTCCCCATGATGCAAGAGTGCTCCCAAGATGCTGGGGGTCGGATGCACAGCTGGCAGGAAGCACTGCAGCTCAAAAGGGCCACAAACCCAGAATGCATGACTCAGCTGGCTTCTCAGGTCAGGTCTAAATAGTGACTATGAATTATTGTTCGTGGAAGAAACCAGATGACCAAGCTGCTCTTCAGCACAAAATGACAACAAATTTCTTTATCTTATTTTTTGTCGAACATTACAAGATCATTACAGCATCCAGTGGAGCTTTTCAGAAACCTGAGCTAAAATGCTGTGTGAGAGAAATTACAGGAAAAGCCCAGTAATTGTGGAGCTTAATTACAAGGTAATGTGGTGCTCATGAGCAGAACTGCTAACCAATTATGGACTAGACTAACGAGTAGGCCACCTGTCAGCTGGGAGAGGGCTGAAAAGGCCGGCACAGGACACTCCTGATGGGCTATGGAGTGGGATATGAAACAAGGAAACATTCAAATACTACATTTAAGATACACAGTATGAAAAGAGCCACTGATTGGAGCTCATATGCTTATTAAGTATATGGACAATATAATTGTGCAGGAAAGGGAAGTTCAGCAGACTGAGAAGTACGGAGCGATAAGGAGAGGAGCACAGGAGAAGGTGTGGGATGAATGGGGCTGGAACAGACACAGCTCAGATTATTTGCACTTGGACTGCCAGGCAAGGGGGTGCCAACCAACCACCAGCAGAACCCAAAACTTCCTGTACTTCACTGCTTTACACCCACTGTAGTATAACATATATGCTATACTGTCCTGAATAACGAAACCTTCACAATAAAGTCAGCATTTACTCACACTACAGGGAAAACCGAACCAATAGCAGTCCCTGGAGTAGATCTAGAAATAAACTCTGGAGCAGTCCATTCTAGTCACAGAATCATAGAATCACAGAATGGCCTGGGCTGGAAGGGACTTTGGAGACCATACAGTTCCATGGGCAGGGACACCTTCCACTAGACCAGAGCTCCATCCAACCCAGCCTTGAACACTTCCAGGGATGGGGCATTCACAGCTTCTCCGGGCAACCTGTGCCAGGGCCTCGCCACCCTCACAGTAAAGAATTTCTTCCTAATATCCAGTCTAAACCTACTCTCAGCCAGTTTGAAGCCATTCCCCCTTGGCCTGTCACTACAGGCTCCAGGAATGCCTCGCCCCTCTCTGAATCACTCTTAACAGAGCCAAAGACAACAGTAGTCAGAGCAGTAGAAGACACATGATAATTAAAAAAATTATTCTTTCCTCTCCCTAAACCATTAGATAAAAATGCAAACTGGAATTTGAAATTACAGTGGCACCACAAAAATTTTAACATGTTCAAATTTACAACTTTGCCACATCTCTCACTTCGTGCAAGTAAATTTAATTGCAATTCCAATTTAAAAAAATGCAAACATATCCACAAATGTGCCAAAGCCTGTAATCTTTACATGGAAAGTGTAGTTATGTCAGCTTTGAGACTGGTTCTTTTCTTTTTTCTTTCCTCCTTTAAAATCAATAGAATGACACAAAGCTGTTGATTAGAAATAAGTTATTTTTCCACGTGCCCACTGAGAATTAAGGAAATACTAAAAACATGAGCTCATCCCATCAATTTCGTGGAACTTTCAGCATATTTTTAAGTGTCACCCTGAATATAAATATTTTGTTTATTGAAACACTTTCTCTAAGATTCACTCAAGATAAAGGAAAGACCTTCCTCATTCAGAGTGTTTGAATCAGCCCTTTGCTTACTGGGAAAGACACAGACATTTTACTGACCCAATTATTTTGGGAGCAGATCCCTCAGATGATTCAAATACTCCTAAAACATGCAGCGTGCTTCATCTTTGACCACCAAGCTCCTCTCTTCTGCAATAATGTAGAGGGAAAGGAAGGAAATGGAGCCTTGATGAGCCAAGAGGACTGAATTTTGCAGAGCTCTGAATGACTCTGATATTTTGCTGTATGATTAACAGGGGAGGAAGGGGAAGAAGGACACACAACATCTACCCATATTTTAACAAATGTGTGGATCCCTACAAAGCATCAGCTAGGTTTGGGAGCTGACATGCAATTTTAAGTAAGCTATTTTAAAATAAGCAATTTTTTTTTCGCTAAGGCATTCCAGCAATCTTGTTATACTAAGTTAATTAGTTTGGCTTTGGTATTTTTGGAGTCTTTCATTTGCATACTGAAAACTAAGAGACCAATAACAGCATGGGCTCAGGAATCTGGCTACCGGTCTTTCATCTCAATCACAATTTCACCACTCAGCCAGCTAGAGAAAGCTGTGGAAAATCCAACTATAATAAAGAAAAGCAATTAATGTTGTAAAATGGTTTTGGGCCCTTGGATGAATGACATCTTGCCCTTAAATGCAAACTCACCCTTGGGTAAATCTACAGGGTATATATTGGCTTCATAAAATTCCTTTAGATGTATTAAAATCCGTGTCAGTGTTTGTCCATATCAAAACAATACAGTAAGTAATTCTAAAATATCTCTGTATGTTTTCATAATATGTCTTTGTGTTTTGTCTCTTACAGAAACAATATTTTAGTAATTTCAGATCTGGCAAGACTGCACTGAAGTCAGTAAGGGTACACAAGAGGACAGAGATGGATTTTAAAACAGTCAAGATCAGAGCCTTAATAAAAGTTTACATGACTTTAGTATTTGACCATAATTTAAACAGCAAGGGAAATGCTGTTTTTTTCACAGCAGGCTGCAGTTTTGTGGAAAACAAGCCTTATGTCCACATAAAGTGATACTCATCAGCGGGGGCATATTATACCAAGCTCTGTGGCAATACTTCATTCTCTGGTCCTGCAGAAGTTTGCTTAATTCATTGTCATTGCCTCCACTATGCTCTATTTGCTATACTCCAGCAAATAAAGAAAATAGCAGTCAAGGTCTCAGTAAAACACCTTTTCCTTCACTAGGGCCATCAGGGATATCCATGCCAAAATGAAAAGGATGGTAGACAAAAAATCCTGAACTGCAAGGCAGCTAATATTTCCATTGTCATCATTCCCAGAAAGTGGTTGAGAGGAGCACCATTCCCACAGAGAACACAGTGGAAAAGAGCTCCTGCACTTTGCAGGTGTGTTTGTGAAGGTGTTTATTGTCTGCAACAGCTTTCCCCTCTACTTGAGTGGGTGGCAGAACTTGCAGCTGGGGAATATGTTAATTCAGCACTACCCTTTAACACTCTCTCTTTTCATTACAGGTATTAAAATTGTTCCCAATGGGCACAGCAGACAAGGAAAGCTAAACATGAGGAAGGACTCGATCCAGTTCCCCATTAAATTCAAAAGAAAAGCTAATAACTTCCGTGATAATAGGAGTTGGACTGGCACTCACATGAACAGCACACCACAAACCATTTTATTCTCACCAAAGCTCATTCTGACTGCAGCAATTTCCAGTGAGAGCTGGAATCTACATCCCCCAAAGCAGCTCCACTCCAGCAAATCCAACATGCATTAATTCAAGTATTATTTGGTTTTCCCCTGGCTGGAAAATGTAAGGCAGCAGAGGATAAAAAGAGCACATGGCTTGTGTGCAAGCCCCAGCCCAGCTGCTGCTGGACCACTGTTTGCCTGTTGCTTAGCATTGCTTCACCTCTCTGCCAGGAAAAAATGGATTTGATGAGGGAATATAAACCTCCAGTTTTGTTAATGGTGAAATAATCACTGATGGTGCTCCAACCACTTCTTCCAACCATCACATCACTTACTAAGTCCTGAATGCTCTTGGAGAAGAAGGCTGGATTTTTCCATGCCTATCTATGAGCCCACTGGACAGCCCTAGATAAAAAGTTAGAACAGTAGTGTTTGCATGTTTAACAGGAGGGAAACTGGAATAGGAATTTGAAAGTCGAAAATAGGGTTTTGAGGACATGATTCTGGGCAAACAGCTCTAGCATTTTGAGCAGGGAGTTGGACAAGATGATCTCCAGACGGCCCTTCCAACCCCAGGCCAGTCCTTGATTCTGTAATTTCAGGAGCAACATAAAGAACTGGAGGAATTAAGAAGGACATAAAAAAAGCAATGTCCAGGGAGCAAGGAAGCAAAGCAAAGATACTAAAAAATGCTCAAAACTCACCAGTTATCCATTTAGCCTCTGGGTCATGAATCTTGAAATCATCACTGAAGAGATCTTCCACTGTTATCTTCTTCTTCTGAGACAAGCTGTTATCTTCGACTGTAAAACATTCAAACATAAACCACCATTAATTCAACCTTGAAATGTATCTGAAAGTACAGCAACTGTGGATAGTGACATGTCATATTTCATTTGGAAACCGTCCACATTAAGCTTTCTGTCACACACAAATCCCTTCCCACTGTTGGTGTTATAAAAGGACCACCTAATGGTTCACTAACAGAACCCTCCTTGCTATGTATGCCTGGTCTTAACAACTACAAAAAGACCAAGAAATTGTCCAAAACACACATTTTCAGACATAACATGATCAAAAAAGAGCATAAGTCATGCAAACACACCTGTAGGTGTCATATTTGACAGCTCAACACTAAAACATTTCTGAAATCATGAGCCACATTTTAAAAAGTATTTAAAATGGCCAATTTTTTACAGCTTAAATTTTTATTTCCTTAAAAACTGTCGCATAAAACTGTAGTTGGAAAGGTGTTTAACCTTATAAGGGCTCATACAGATTGCTTCAGAAATTCACAAAAGAATTTTCATGGGAATCAGCCACTCTGTTGCAGAAATATTTTTGAAAAGTCTATGAGACATAACCCTAAATCCTTAGGTGTTGCATAGCTGGCCCATACTAATTTTAATTTTTAGCAAAAGGATGTATACAATTTCATTTGTAAACATGGCAATATCAAAACTGAAAATTTTAGAGAAAAACTAACAACTTTGAAAACCCAACAATTTTGATTAATATATTCCTGCTTTCCTTTTCTCCCATCAACTGTAATTTTTTTGTTATGACAAGCAGTCACCCTCTATGAATAATTTTTTGTCAACATTCAATTTTTTGCTGAAATAATATTTTCATGGAAACCTTTCAGTCAGCTTTAAATGCATTTGCTCTTTTAAAGAAAAGAGGAGGCCACATTCTGAGTATTTCCACAGCAGGAATGTGTGTTTTAGCATCTTTCCTGATGACAGTATCCTCATGCCTGAGGCTTATTGGCAGCCTTAGCTATCTTTAATATTGTTTAGTGCTGAACTTACACTGAACACTTATGATTAGAAAAGTGGAATCAGACTCTGAAGGCATTTATTTGTGGGAAAAAAGTCTTCTTTGCTGTACTAAATTGAAGCCCCTGAGCTACCTGAGCTACCTGAGATGACAGAAAATTACCTATGAACAGTGTTTTGTTCCACTAAAAGGTGTTTCAGAACAAACTTTCATTTTTACCAAATTAAATTATATTCTTCAATGTTCATATTTTTCCCTAGTCTGGCTGAGGCTTCAATAACACTGTTCACTGTGGCTTCCAAATACCAAAACTCATCAATACAAGTGCTCAGCCAAATCCCTCTGTGTGACAATGTTATGCCAAGTTATTCTGCATAATTTTATTTATTAAAATGGAAAATAGAGGTGACAGGGACCTCAGGAAATCGTTCTAATTAGTTTCCACCGTGGTGCAAGTCCCCAGAACCGGATACCCAGGGAAGTCAGGAGGGGCAGAGCAGGAGCTCAGAGCCCACACACAGCCCTGGGCTTGTGCCTGTTCCAGGAGCTGCTTCCCAAATGCCCTCTGGAGGAACACAGACACCCTCTTCCCCCCACGAGGGCATAGGAACAGGCACAAGCCAACCTCTGTGCTGGAGATTTGGGGAGAAGCAGCGTGGGAAGCCCTTCCTATTCCTCCTTTTTGTGCAGGATGGGGACAGGCAGTCTGGGAGCTGCACCATCTCAGTTCCTCCACAGCACTCCAGCTCCTCGTGAGGGACAGCAGGAAGAGGGAGAGGCAGCACCTGGACTTTGCACACTTAGGAGCCTCTCTAAGGGAAGAGGTGAGATTCCCTTCCTGTCCTCTGCCTTGGGCTTGTAAGAGCTGCAAGAGGTCCTCTCTTGGTGCATGGACTACATTTATCTCAGCCACAGAGCTGGGGAGAAAACAAATAACTAAATAATAAACCTATCAATGAATTTTAGTGAAAAAAATCAGATTTCCTGACCTCTCCTCTAACAGACAGGTAGGTCAGAGGGCTTATTCAGAACACTTAATTCCTCTGGCCCTAATGGAGACGTTTATAGAGGAAGAAATGCAACTGTGGGATCTCAGGCAGTCCACTCTGTCCTGAGCAGCAGACTCTGAGTGTGCCTCAGGGTGTCTAAGCCAGCTGGGGGACAGGTTGTGTCCACACCCAACTGCAGGGATCTCGAGGCCTCTTTGGGCTTATGGAAGGACAGCATTTAGCATGTGACACCATTTTTTTTTTGCATTCATATCCCCCAGCCCAGCAGATCCAGATGGCAGCATGGCAGCAGTGCAAGTGGCACAGGGGCTTGAGATCTGAGTGCCAAGTCACAAACCCACCATCCAAACATCACAGCTACCTGCTGAGAGAACTGAGTAGAAACCATGTCCATATTGGGTTTGATTCAATATTCAAGCCCTATGTTTGGATTCATCTGCCTGCTCTTCATCCTTGAAGTCAGTGCACCCAAACAAACGTGGGCTGAGCTGACAATACCCAGCTCTCCAGAACACAAAACGAACAAAGATCCTCCACAAATCCAGAAAACTCAAACCAAAAGGAGCAAGGAGCTGACCTCACTGCCTGTTTTGCCTCCTCTCTTTCAACCTTCTTCTCAACTCCAGCCATGCTCAGAGGCTGCTTGATAGGTCAGAAGGCTACAGCAACCTTTGGGTGCCCATCTTTCTTTCCATCACCCCCAGTGCTCAGCCACAGGCTGGTGTCAGACACTTTCCTCACACACCTCCTGGCCTGTTGTGCATTGCATGTGAGGGACAGTGTGTCCATCTCTCCGTAGCCAGCACCAGGAGCTCCTTTCCCACCTCAGCATACCTGTTTGATCTCTGGGCAGACCTAACCCCTCTTTTCGCCCAGATGACCTCTCTGTCACCAAAAGGCAGTGGCCAGACAAGGCAAACAGGCAGCCTTTCTCTCTTCTGTAATATCCCACCTTTTTCTAGTGGTGTAAAATACACATTTATACATAACTATTGTGAACAAACTGCTCTCCTGCACAGCTGGTCAAAGGACAGTTCCTTGCTCTTCTGAGCATCACAAGTGCTACAAAGCTTTCTAGGCAACACCTTTGACTGTCAGACAGCATGCCGTGAATTAATGCTGTGCAACGACTAGCTCAGTTCCTCTTCTGAGAAATGTTTCTTATGGATTTTGCACAAATTTTAATATGGAATAGGGTGTACTTTCTTTTTTTTCCAGCTAAAAGGTCAGATTTGAAAGGAGCAAATGTGATGTATATCTCCGGAAAGCTTTAAATATCAGGAACGGGTGTACGAGAAAGCAGCTTCTTCCTAAGCAAAATGCCTAGTGCAATTTGGGAAGGTTTTATTTTACTCACAATTTCTGTAGGACTCTTTTCAGCTTTGCTCTGTGTGTGTGTGCATGGGCAGACTTCCAGAGAGTTTTGCATGTCTTTATATAAACACACAAACAATGGAATGCGACCCAGACAAGTGCCACGTCCTGTGACAAGTGAGGAGCTGCCAGTTAGGAAAGGTTCAGGCCAACACTGTTATCATTTGTATAAATAGTTCCCCATTTTTTCAAAGGTGGCAGGGATGGGTGGAATGGCAGGACTCACACACACATGAAATTGGAGAAGCTCAGCATAGGCAATGGTGTGTGCGTGGTGTCCTATTGTGTAATTAAATGAAAACTTCCACCAGTTACTGCTTCTTTTGAGAATATTTTTCTGGAGCATCAAAGGATATACAAATCATAGAAATGTTGAGATGCTTTTGGGATTTTATAAAAGAAGATACAGGCATTAGCCAGCAATAGAGCACTGCTACTGTAATTACAGTGTCTGCTGAATGCAAAATCCACTGCTCCCAGTTTATGAGCTAATCTTGGAGCAGGGTGAGTGACCTGCCCCTGAGAAACCAAACCAGTAGGGATTTCAGCCCTTCTGCACCTGAATCCAGAGTTAAAACCTTTAAAGGTTTGGGCTGATTTGAAAAAGAATCTGGAAGAGATATACAAATCCCCTTTTCCCCCAATTATTAAATACCTTAATCATTATCTGCCCTGCTAAGCAAATCTTCCCCACTTCTCACTTTACCTGTTATTCTTCACTTTGCAGGAGACTGCCCGGGAGATTACCTAAGTTTTCCCAGTGTTAGTCCAACCTGTGGGTCCAGGTAACCACTTTTCTTTGTCTGAGCATGGACTACATGCCTGTATGCAGCACTCTACCCCATTTTGTCCAAAATTACTCTCTGGAATCAGACACTGAATGATGTTCAGCACTGAGTTTAAAGCATCTCTGCATCTCAGGCCTTGCTACTGCACTGTTGGTGTGTCAAGCTAACACTAAAATACTGAGAGAAAAATGGTTTCCCTGACAGGAAGAGGACTGAGATAGACAGGAACAAGTAAGGGATTCAGAGGTAAAATGAAAAAAGATTATTTGTGCTGGTGTGACAGCATCAGGCTGGACTGCAACAATATCATCAGAAGGAAGAATTAAAAACATTTGAAGGACCCTCAAGTACTCTGCTCAATCCATGCCAGACTGCATCACCCTCTTGGAGGCTTTTGCAGTGAAGAGGGGTTTTCATTTGGTTGTTTTGTTTGTTTTATTTCCTGATGTCACTCTCTTGCTTGGCAGCTCCCTGTGAACATCCACAAAACTGCTCTGCCTCCTTCCTTCACTGTGCTCCTGCCCCTTCCTCGCCTCTTGTTCACGTTTCCACCACTTAATTCTCTGTTTGGCTATCAAAGGATAAACATTTCTTCTTCCACAGAGCTATTTTATGGCAGGGCAATGCAGACTCTGCTTCTCCTTATGGAAAGACTCCTCCACCTTCCCCACTCCTACCTTGTTGGGACACCCCAGTCAGGATTAGCAATGTGGTACTTTTTACATTTGTCAAACTAGCCTCAGTGTCTCACTCAGCACTGACTGGCAGGAAACGCCCATGAAATGAGCCTCCTGTTCCCTTCTGTCACAGCCCAACCTCGTAACAAGTTCCAGGGCCAGTGGCTTAGGAGAAGACTGAGCTCAGCTGCTGCCAAGCCACAGCAGCAACCTAAGCTCTCCGATTTACCCCATGGTCTCACCATGAAGCACTCTGGATCCATAATAAAAACACGAGCAGTACTGAGTGCAGAGTCTTTGCACGTACATGTAGGACACAGTTCTGAAACGCCAACAAGGGAAAAAAACAACCCAAGCCCAGTTTACCAGCAGATCAGGTGATTAGAAATCTCAAAAAATATGAATGGAAATTTTAGCACAGGAAACGACTTTGCATATTCCTAAGTTTTAAGCATGGAGGCCCTCTCAACAGTGTTATCTGGAGGTGTTGCTGGGTACATACTAAAAACGGTGTATTTTATGTGTGTGCACACACATCCCAAAGGGAGAATGTCTTTGTGTGTGCATATAAAACATAAATTAAAAAATACACTTGTGAATTTTATTTATAACTGAATGCGAGTATTTCAAGAAGGAGAAGAAGGAGGACTCTGGAAACTACAGGCCTGTTAGTGATATTTCAGTGGCTGGTAAAGTTATAGAGAAGTTCATTCTGAGAGGTATTGAAAAACACCTGAAAGAGAATTCAGTCATTCGTCACAGCCAGCACATCTTCATGAGAGCAGAGCCCTGCTTATCAAATCTGATTTCATATCATGGCAGGGTAACCCACCTAGCTGATCAAGGGAATTCAGT
This sequence comes from Lycocorax pyrrhopterus obiensis, assembly GCA_014706295.1. Taxonomy (NCBI): domain Eukaryota; kingdom Metazoa; phylum Chordata; class Aves; order Passeriformes; family Paradisaeidae; genus Lycocorax; species Lycocorax pyrrhopterus. Next base: position 7,598,325 of record JACSVZ010000002.1, on the reverse strand, counting down.
GGATGCAATCTTCTTGGATTTTGATGAAAGTGGCACCCGTGGTCCCATCTGTGCAGTGCAATTGCTTCAAGACACTTGACAATTGTTGAGGCTCACAGGTATGGGCTTAGGAATCTAGGCTTTAGTGTGCATCTTTGAAAATCTGTGCTTCTGTAAAACTGAAGGCAACATTCCCATACCTAATAAATTCTGCCTGATGTGAGTGCAGTCCACAGACCACGCCCAAAAACATCTCAGAGAGGAACAGCACTGTCCAAAGGTGTTGAATCTGAACAGCAGCAAAATTAATTTAATAAATTAACCTTAATTAAGTTTAACCTTAATTAATTTAATTACATAATTAATCTGGCATGACCACATTTACATTGAAAACTTCAGGATAACATGAAATAAACTGAATATGGCATGACAATAAATAACCAAAAAAATAATGTGCTGATTGTTTCACTCATTTTCAAATTAACTCAGTGTACTCCTGTGTTTCTTGGTTTGTCACTGTCCCCTGTTCATCATACAGCAGGACTGTGGGATAAGAATTTGGTCAGGGAAGATGGCCCAGACCTGCTGGACTGCCAGTACTTTCACATGTAATGAGCTGGAAATTTTTGCCCCACAACTTCCGTCTCGTTTTTCCACTTCACTACCCTGTGCTCTTCCACTTGCTGAGGTTCCACTTCTCTCTTGCCTCCATTCTGCTCCTCAGCTCTGTGCTCTCTGTCCTGCTGCTCCCCAGGTTCTCCCACTCACATGTACTCATCCAAGAAGGAGTCCCTGTTCTTCTCCTCTACATCTCCAAGCAGGGAACCTTTGCCTCCCCCTGTGTTTTGTAGCTCCTCACCCTTTCTGACACTGAATTCTCTTTGCTATGTCTTGTCTCTCAGTTTGTTTGTCTTTTCATATTCAGTTCACAGTCTTGTCAGTGCTGCTTTATTTCTACTCCCTAAGTAGGCATGGAAATTTACAGGGCTGTATAAATACATAATAATCAATAATCATAATGACACCACATTAAAATTCAAGCCTACAACATCACCAACTACTGTAAGAGAAGTAATTTACAGAGGTTATGTGCACAGAACTTTGCTGAAACTTGGTAAGGGGATTAACTTAAAGAATTCCTTGTTGGGAAGTTACTAATTATTTGCTGTGGATAAGTACTATCTGGTATATCATTATCTGAAATTGCTTTATAAACACTGTGGTGTGAACTAAAAATCAATCCAGCTGAATGGGATGGGATTTAGGTGCCAAGGCATAGGCATCTAATGCCATTTCCAATGGTGTGTGTGGGATATGACCCTCAACTGGCAACTACTGCTCCACGCGCACGTGAATTTCAGAAGTTCCCGTGCCCTCACTGACTGCCCTGTGTGGGTTCCTCTCCTACCCTGGCACATCTAAAATGACACTCCCCATCCATGTTTAGGCAATCAAGTTCCAGCCTTGTGTCCTCAGCTCAGCAGCCCTGATCTCTGAACCGAAATGTAAAACTCTAAAACAATCTACCTAAGAATGGCCTTGAACTCAGCATCACATCGAGGTAAAGTCAGGAAGGGGGATTCCTTTGATGTCGACTTTGCAGTCAGTTTGCAATCCCTTTACTCTTGGAAGTGTAAAATTACAGAAGAAAACCAGACTGGAAGCGAGTTAAAGGTTATAAATACCTGGTGTCAGGAGTATGACAGAGGTGACAATCAGGGAGCAGATAACGAGAATAACAAGTAAGGCAATTGCAATTCCTTTCCAGTTTCTTTGAGGAGGATTACTCCCCACCAGCTCCTAGAAACATCAAAAGAAGACAAACATTTAGAAAAGGGCACTTGGACAAGGAAACAAGCACAGAACCCAGACAGCAAGGTACGTCTGCAGAACTACACCCTGCGACCACGGTGGGTGACGCCCTCGAGCCGAACACAATCCACGCTGTTATAATTCACGGGAGCATTAACTGAATTAATCCCAAGTCATTACACAGTGGATAAGTGCAATGCACCCACAGGTGGCTCAGCAGTGGAACCCACACTCCCCATTACCTCCTGGCACACGGGCACCAGCCCCCATCCCAGCACTCATCCAAACGCACTCAGCAACGCCGATTTCCTACCAACCCTCATTAAGGCTGGGAATGAGGAGCTTTACAGTAACTTTCAAGAGACTTTCATAATAAGATGTCAGAGAAGCATACAGGAAGATAAATAATTCACAGGGGCATGTATAGAGATAAAAATCAATAAGGATATCCCCCCGGTGCACTCTCCTGCCTTCCCAGAAAACATGACATCTCCTCAGGGCATTCTGCGTGCACTCCTAGGTTGGTAGGTCTAAGGAATTGAAGACAGGCTTCTTGTCTAGCATGTACATTAAATTTAATCACATCCTTAAAACTTTAGAATAAAAGCTCCATCACCACTCACTGATTAGCTCTGACTGCACTGTGGTTGCACCATATGTTCTCCCTACGATGTATACAGCACCCCTGCTCTCAGGACTGAGGTTTTTATGAAGTGCTGTGTTCGCATTCACAAGATCTTAAAAATTTATTGCACTTTCATGCGTTTTGCTGGATTCCTCTTAGCATTTTGCATTATATGTGATTTCAGGCACTCACTGAAGCACCCGCAGGAACTGTATGAAATATTAGTGCACACCACTTTTCTGGGAGGCTGAATTCAGTCAAGGGATCTGGTCTCACAGCCAGAACAACTCTGGATGCTCTTCCTCCTTGTAAAACTCGTCCATTTAGGATTTTTGCCTCATTTCTTTTATTATGAGGGACGGTGTGTATAAAACAGAGCTGCTGGTTCTTCTTTAAAAGACTACTTTTTTTTTCCATTTTAAATTTTTTATGAAAACAAAAATCTTTCTAGTAGACTAAGTTCTTCTGTTATTCAGAGTTTGTTTTACTTCTGTTTCTTGTACACGGCAACAAGACTGGAACAGGGAAGTCAGGCAAACCTCACAGTTTTGTTTTCAGAAGATGCTGGGAAATATTTTTTAACCTTTCCCTAGAATGCATTTTACAGAAAAAGATAATGTCTAGACTCTCTTTCCATATGTTTGGGGGTCTAGCCACTACAAAGGCTGTAAAGCTGCGATGGAAAGCCAAGTTTGAGGCATTAAACGCCTGATACACTCCATCATCTATTCTAGTTCTGGAAAAGCCACAAGGCTTCTCTTCCTTCTGGCAAAGAGGGGTAGAGGTGAGCACACCTTCCCCTCCTTGTCTCCCCCTCATTTGCAGTTGGCTTTCTATTTGAAGTGAAAAATAATCAGAAGGAACAAATTTAGAGTTTACTATTGTTACTGCAGAAGAATTTGAAAAGTAGGTCAGGAGCTTTGAGAAATGCAATTTTGGCAACAAGCAAACAGAATAAATACTTCAATTTCTACAGGTTCCTTACACTAATTATGAATACAAATGTCAATCAATTTAGCCTTCTAACACCGGTTTTAGGAAACTGTTATGGCCTCCATTTGTCAGGTGATGCAAAAAGGCACACGTGAAAGTCTGTGACTTTCCTGGAGAAACAAACTGATAAATGAGCCAGGGAAAGAGTGCGGGGCTTCTCTGTAAGTGGCAGAAATGTTCTTTCTTTCACAGCAGGGTGCAGGGCGATTTAGAGGGAAACAGGAGAGCAGAGGAGAAGCTGCTGAGAAACCCATCCAAGCCCTCACAGTGTCTTGGCACAGGGGTAAATCACTGACAGAGTTACAGAACTGACAGCAACAGTCACAGTCCTAAAAATAATCTAACAACACTCTCACCACAAATGGTCAGAAGTTCTAAAATTGAAGGAAAAATTATATCATGGACTTGAATAACATCTACAAACCCAGATGTAGTTCAAAAGATTAATAAAACCTTGCATTAAGTGTGATTTCCCCATCCATGAGTCCCAGTGTGATAGAAATACACACATGTACTTGAGCTTTCAGGACATCTGTACTTGCACTGAATCCATTATCAAGTCAATCCCATTAATTCTTCAGGCATTCAATCAATATTTGAGCAAAATCTCAACAAAAAAAAGACTGTGAATTTCTAGTGTATCAACAGGAGAATCACTATTCATAAGCAAAATATTGGGGTTTAATACACTGCAAGGAAGTAGAAAAGAACATTTTCACTTTATTTTGAAAATTCCATCAGGGAATTTCCCCTGGTAAAAAGCAAGGAGAGATAAATGACTTTTCAAAGAAAGACAAACAGCTTTATTCAGCACAGGTTTGGAAAGCTGCTCTTTTGTTCTCAGTCATTTGAAGTCTCTTTTGATAGAATCACTCACAGCAAAACTGCAGACACATCACACCATACTCACGATAGCACTGCCTCCTCAGGTTATCCCTGTCTGTATTCCTGTTAATTCCAGAGGGATGCTGCTGTGTCACTGTGAGCAGCTCTTACCTCCAGGACATTACAGCCTCACCAGCCAGAGATACCCCCTGCCCTTTTCAGCAAACCCCACCCTTCACTGGCGTTTCCCACCAGCAGGCATCAGCTGCCCGTTCACATTGCTCAGGGAAGCCTCTGTGCTTGGGACTGCAGCCAGGAAGGTGTTTAATTCAGCCCTAGGCAGGTACTGATTCAAGCACATAAATGATGTTCTTGAAGCGGCAGCCCAAAGGGTGCATTTCCAGCACACGGCACAAAGCTGGAATTTGCCTGTTCCTGAAAGACCCAGATTGCAGTTATAGATAAACATGGAGATCTAAACCCAGCAGCAAGCAGATGCCCTTTGTGTTAATCCTAAAGATACCAAATTTGGGTTTCACACTGAAATCTGAGCATATGATACAAAGGGAAATAAACCAAGCACATATGGTTTCTGCTCTGGTGAAAAGAACATGAAAGAAAACATTAAAGTCACTCATCAGTAGGAGCCACCTCCTCTCTGCCTCACATGAAGCACTAACAACATCTTCATGACCTGTGTAAGCAAGCTAAAACCCTGCAGCCTGGTTTTCTCCCTCTTTTCCTTTGCTGGTTTTTTTCACCTCCTTCTTCCTATTACATGAAAACTAAATTGATTTTGGATTCAGAAAGTAAACAAGATGTTTCCACAGGTTTTTACATAAGCACACTTCACGGATGCTGCATATTAAAAACTGCAAATGCTATCTCTTACATCTTCGTTTGTGATTGAAAAACGTCACTACCCACCTGTGAAGTTGATTTTGGAGCCATTAATCTAGACATCTACAGTATTTTAAGACTGTAAAATACAGATCTACGGTGACATATTTTCCTGCCTGTGAAAGAATCACTGTGCTGACATGTTATGGATGAAGGCTGGATGTGCTCCAATCCAAGATGCTGTCAACAAAATTATTTCTGGCATGTTTATTTGAAACCTGCCAAGAGCCTGCCAGCACAGTGGTCATATTACAATAATATAATAGCTTCTTAAAACAACTCATCAAGCACAAATTCTTTTTTCCTTTTTTAATAACCATGTTCTATATGGCTGAAGGACAAAATAGACATCACTCATCAAGTGCAGGTATTATTTAATAAAAACTTATACATCCTGGACCAAAATCTTTGAAGTATCAGTAGTGAGATAGTCATGGTGGGCCTCTTAGTCTTTTTCAACACAGAGCTGTCACTTTTGTGCAATAACAATAAATCCTAGGTGTGTTCTATGAAATATATACATTCCAAATACAGGTGCTGTATTTAGAGGTTCCTTGCAGAAGCAGGGGACACTGGGCCATGGAGACTGAGCTCTGGACTCAGTTACACTGGTGTAAATCTGAAGCAAAGGACAAAAGAAAATCCAAGAAATTAATGATGTGAAATAAAAGCAGGTGCAAGATGGTTTTTTTGGCCTCAGAGGTGGCAGGATGGGGATTTATAGCAGTAATTTTGTAGTTTCCATACTTGCTACTCTTGCAAGCTCTGTTTCGTGCTTCTTTTTGATTTATTTCCAATTTTTGATCTTAAATACAACACTTATAAACACAGCAAATAAAAATTGTTCTAACAAGCTTGTTAACACTGTTAATTGAAAAAATGAATATTATACCTTTCATTCATGCTACCTAATTCTGAATTAGGACTCCTGTCAGATGAAATGTGGGTGAGTGGGGGGTCTCTTACAACTCAGCTCACCAAGTCCAGAACATGGCACAGAATAAAAAGGTACAGGAACACTGTTGTCCAAGACAAAAACTTCTGTGAAGTTCAGTGGAAAAATAATCTATCTGCTAATTAATTCTTTACAATACAAAATTGCAGCAGATTATACCTGCTGAATAGTACAACAAATGAGATGAGGAGTGGGTAACCCTTACCATTATTAGATTATCAACCTTATGTTGCAAAAAAGAAACACTAATTGTGATGATAATGGCAGTAAACTAGATGAATTGCAGTGGTTACAGCAGGAGCTCACTGAGACTCCTGGTTATTCTGCTGATTGATACTGCACTGCTGTCTCAACACAGTCCTCCTGCCTGGATCCTTCACTGCTCCTCTGCCTTAAGCCTAGGATGGAGGTTCTTCATGGGCAGGAATCATTTTTGATACCCTGCTTGGCACAGAGGAAACCTCAGCCACTACAGAATTTACGAAGTATCATAACACAGATGAACAATAATAAGCATGTAACTGCATCATTCTTACCTCTGAAGTCAAGCTGAGTTACTTTTGCTTGGGGATATTTTATTTATTTTCTTTCCTTTCCTTCTCCTCCCTACTCGCCTCCCTCCCCTCTGCTGCTGCAGACCACCCTGAGCTGTGCTCCAGCTGGAGTGTGATGCTGAATAACAATCAGTTTCCAGACAGACACAGAGCCTGAGCCCGAGGCTACAGTAAACTCAGTTGTTCAGATGCTAAAGGTGACACTTCAGAGTGAGAGGAATAAGAACTTGCTCTGGTTTTACAAATGAGGCATGGCAGGTATGTGGGCTTTCCTGCAAAGCCCCAACAGAAATAAGAGAGATAAAACCATCTGCCTGTTGTGGTGATGAAAGACAACTATGTTATGTTTTTCTTCATCTTCTGTTGGTGCTTTTACTGATAGGGAGCAATGACTTAGTAACAGTGAACATCTTTGCTGCCCACTCCTGAGCACTGTGAGACAAATCTTTTCCCCTGCACACAATGCAGCACGCTCTCCTGCCCTGCATTTCTGGGAGGCTCTTTTATGAATGCCCTAAAGCCATTCTGCTTGGTCCCATCTCCTCTCACCATTATCTGCAAAGTGCACACAGGCAAACGTTCAGAGGCTGGGCACTAATGGTGTGCTTGAGAGCGAGCGAGGAAAAGGTTGTACCCAAACACTCAGCTCCCTGTAAAATTAAACCTTGCATGTTTTATGCTGTGGTAGAGCTTTCGGTCTCACATGTTTCTATTACAAAGTCAACAGGAGAGAATGAATGCCATCTGCATCCCACACCTAAGTGTATCTTTAACAGATGACAAGTCTTCCCAGTTTTAGAGCAGAAGGCACCAGATCCTCAGCTAGGACTGACTGACACAGATCATTGGCTCCACTGGAGCCAAGACAGTCTGTGTCAGCTACAAATGAAACCCAGCGCTGCCTCTGAGTTAAAAGAAAAATAAATCTGTAAAACGATTTAAATACAGCGATATCTGGAATTCCTAGCTGTTCTGGATTGCAGAAATGGATATTTAATAACTTCCCATCATTTTTATAGGCATTATGATGAAATGGTTCTGGATCACCTCCAGACCTTGCAGCACTAAAAGACTAATTTAGCATCTCTGTGTTTTGAACTGGCATTTCGCATGACTTTCATACCCAAGTAGAGTAACCACGCTGCAACACCCTCCTACGCCCTTCCAGCGTCTGTCAATAAACACCACTGCCATTTGCAACATCCCCAAATTATTCCTAGTGCTTAGGGTCAGAGCGACTCCATGGAACCTCCAAAATAAATTAGAACTGTGGAACGTGGACTCTGAAATTCTGCCAGAAGCCTGTTCTCAAGGTGACAAAATTCATGCTGCAAGCACCATCTGGACCTGTTGCACTCTGAGTGGTTCCAGCCAGAGGCACGGCCAACCTCTGACCATGGCCAGGAGAAAGGAGATGGCAATACCATACGTATGTATGGCACAGCACATGTGTGACTACAGATAAGTTTAGCCAAGAACTGTGTTGGCCTGGATTTAATGTCATTTTATTAATCCCCTCACTTTCCCCCCATTAGTTTGGTTCCTTCCGGTGCTGTAACCCAGATGTTTTTATAGCACCTGGCACGGTGGGACTGTGAATCCTCTCAGGGGCCCTTAGCTGCTACTGTAATTCAAGTCATAATTAAAGATCCATTCCCACTACTGACAGAGCCCATAAAATCAACAGCATTTCTTTGATTTTATTTCAGTGTTTGATATAAGCACACACATTCATCCACTAAAACAGAAGCAAATCATCTCCTACAGTGAAATATCTGCCATGGCACCAGTAAAACTTGGTTTGATGCTTAGGGTTTTATTCCAGAGGAGTCTGTGTGTTCACCAAATCCATGAAAATGCTTGGCAGGCCCAAATGCCACAGATTATATCACTGATCCCAGGACCCCTCTATGCCACAGCACTTGCCAAGCTCCAGATTTTCAACTACAATGCTCTGACAGCCTGGCTCCTTCCAAACTGAGCCACAACACACACACGAGCCCTGAAACAGCTCATACCCGTGCAGAAAGCATCTGCAAAGAGCGATGTTGCCAAGGCATGCCAGGATGACATCTCCCTACTCTCTTTCTTGAAGAATTAGGATCTTAAGAAATGGGAAAAGAAGCTTTTCTGAAAGATTTGAGAGCTTGGCAAAACAACCTCTCAGCTTCGTTTTCTCCTCTAATTCCAAAAAAATGCCAACCTGCTTACATTGTAAAAAGGCAATTCCAATTTTTAGTGAAACTTTATTTCAGTAAAAAAAGAAAATGTCATTCAATCTATGACTCTGAACACCAAGAAAGAATTTGTGACAAGGGAAATAGTGAGGTGTTTAATCCCCCTAGGTAGAAAGACAGCATTAAAAATTCAGTTCAATATTATATTTTATTAATTCCTAGGCATTTTTTTTCAATTTAGTTTACAAATAATTTGTTTCTAAATGGTACAGGAAGGAAAACATGAGGCAAACAAAGTTTAATTCCTAAATAACTTGCTTGGGAGCAATGTGAGGAAGAGCTATGAAGACAGCCAAGGTTTGAGGTCACTGTGGTGCAGAGACAGTGGGAAGAGGAATATGAAATCCATATGTACAGCGGGGGGGGGAGGGGGGAATGGATTTTACAACTTATTTTCAAGCACCTGTCATTTACAGTTTTGAAAAAGACAAAATGTTTGATGTATGGATGTTTCAAAGACAATGCATTTGCATTATTCACCATTGTGCCAATATTTATATGAAGGTGATACTTATCTTATAATTTTACCTTTAAGGGAATCCTATTTTTCTGTTTTTTCTAGGAACAAGTAATTTTTGTCGTGTAGGTCTCCAATGTTGCAGAATGTAGCTAAGATTTTAAATAAAATTATGGAAAGAATATTCTTCTCTGATACAAATTTTAACTAAGCTGAACAATGGGAAAAGAAAGTGTAAGTGTAGGCCTGAATTTTATACAATTCTGTTAGACAAAAAGACATTAGCAGCTGTGGGAGTGGGATCCAGTATGGAGGCTCTTCTCTCCCAGCTAAGTGGCCTTCTCCCCAGTCTGTACAGCCAAGAGTTTTTGCTTCATCTCTGTCCCCTTCATCTCATCTCCTGAAACTTTCATTCCTGGTTTCACAAGTAAATAAAAAACAGTAAACAAATCTGTTCTCTTGTCCCAGGGGCGATTGGCTGAGCACTCCTCTCATCCAGAAGCCAAACCCTCTGATCCTGGAGTGCAGCACAACCTTACCACAACTTCTTCAGCAAATCAGTCCCTGGCCCACTCCATGCACCAACCTTTTCTGCAGCATTCCTGTGACAGTCCTGCTATAATGGGCCAAAACTGCGCCTGGGAGCACACTGACAAACCCTACCAGTGATCACCTGTGCTTGGTCCCCTGCACCCCTCCAGGCTATCTCATCGTAGAAATGCAGCCCTAAACGTCATCAGTATCCCAAATCCAAAATCTTAGCAGTAGTCCCCAACTCTCCCCCATTTGTGCAATTCTTACACTTAAGGAAAATCATTTGCTTGAGCCCACATTTTACTCACACAGAAGTAAAGGGAGGGGGACACAATAGCGAAAGAACAGATGTTTTTTATATATTTTATAATGCTGACTATTTCTTTCTGGCTAGCAGCAACCTGTGCTGACATCTACGGGCATCACTGGGATGATGAGGCAAGAGGCAGAGTCCACAGGCTGTGGGGCTGTCCTCAAAGCAGCTGGGAGACACCTCACTTCTCCCAATGGGATTTGCTTGGGTATTTCTCAGATATTCTCGAACCAGAAACCACTTCATGGATATCCTGAATTGATGTTCATGAAGTTGGTTTTTTTTAAAAAAGTCTTAATTCCCCCAGGCCCTTGTCCAGCACTATCTTAGGACAACTGTGGCTGGAAGCATTTCAGTTCTTTGAAGGGTGCTCGGGTTCTTGGCGTGAAATGCCAGCAGCTGGCTCAGCACCGGCGCTGCTGTCAGGAAAAGCCACTCCAAGGTCTCCAAAGGTTTATGAGTCTTATGCTTGGTCTGTTTTAATTGATTTCTGGTTTTGCTAGGGTTCTCACAGCACATTACAAGGCTTTGCAAAGTCGTTTATTTTAATTTTGAGAACTTTCTGGTTGACAGGAAACACAACCAACAAACATTAAGTCATTTTTCCTCGGGAAAGCAAGATGCCAAATTTTCCATACTGAGTTATGCTAACTGTGGCACAACACCACAGGAGCGTGACTCCTTGTATATAAAAACACTTTTCTTGCTCATTTTTCATTTAAAAGAATTGTCCTTAAGTCAATACAATTCTGAGATTCAGTAAGTGAATTACAGAGTGAAATGGAAGTATCCACATTCCCACTCAAAAAAGAATTAAAAAGAAAAAGAAGCAAAACTGATGGAGACAGAAATTGCAATTTTTTTCTCTTAGAAGATCTATTTCACAAGGGTCCCTGCCACCAGGGTTACCAGCAGTAAAGCCACTGCTTTCATGATAATTTCTAATCTCCCTGATCAATTCATGTTACCATCTCAGGAGCACTGACAAAAACACCTCTTCTCCTGAGTCATGCAGGTGATTTATGCATAAATGTAGGGACAGAATATTGAAATAAACATACTGTAGGATTTGAAAAGAGAAGAATCACTCATGCAGACTCAACAACTTATGTGTGACAAGTTCAGTGCATCCCAAGGAAAAATGCTCCAGAGGTGGTAAAGAAAAATGCTCCAGAGGTGGTAAGGAAAAAAGTGTCCAAGAAAGAAGTTTCTTCTCCACACCTCACCAACCTGTTATTCTCACAAGAAGCAGGGTTTGGCTTCTGAAATTTAGGGCTTTATCAGAGCCACCAGACAGAGCCATGGCCACATTTCCCTACAGAGCTCAGCACAGCTTTGGATCTATTTGTGATCGTAACACACCTTAAAAAGGTCCTCTGTCTTCATATCCCTTTCCCTCTCACTCATTTTGCAAGGCTTAAGGACATCATAAACTTGTGATGCTGCAGTGAACCTTCCAGCATAGATCTCCCTACCAGGCACCCAGTCTGAGCCCTCTGATGTGGGGCTGCAAACAGCACGTTGCACCATGCACGTGCCAGTGTCCTCAGAGCTGCTCAGGTCCTTAATTCCTGTGGCTTCACCAGGATGCAGGCACAAGAATACTCCCGAGGACCTTTGCCTTGGTGCCTCTCTTCACCTGATCTAGGTTAAAAGATAAAACTCCTCCACAGCTAATGAAAGAGTTCAGAAGTGATCAGACATGGAGCAGTGAGAAAGTAAATGACAGGGGCTGGAATACTGGTATTTTTAAAGATAGATGAGCATTAGCACAGCCAGGAATTCATTTACCATGTGAAAAATCTATTCAGAGCAGAATGGGAACTCTACCAATTAATATACTTCACAGATGTATCTCTTCAATAAGTAGAGTTACAGGGATCATTTTTCTTTGACACACACCATAAGGGAATGAAAAGGTTAATGTAGTGTATGTGAATGCGTTTTTAAAAATCAATTTAAGGGAATTTTCTCTGCTGTAAATTATGCTCTGGCACCAGGGAAAGCCATCAAACTCAAATTAACAAAAGGAACAAAAGAATTTAATCTAAAACTACATTACGATTGTGTTGCTCATTGGTGCACACAAAAAAATCAGCAACATACATTTCATTTTTACCTCCTTTGATTACAAAAAAGGCTGTTATCAGTCAAAGATAATGTTGAATCATAATTAAAAGCAGGACTATCCCTCCTACCAGCCTGCAAAGCACAACATTTTCTGTAATGCAATACAAAGTCATTTTGGTTAGGAAACCCATTTGTCAGCTCTCCTCACTTTCACCAGACTGTGACCCCTCTACTTCCTCTTGCACACACTCCTGTAATCTCAGAAAAAGCAGGGTTTGGCTTCTGAACTCCAGACTTCCCATTCAGGAAGACCTGACATTGGCCTTGCTGCAGCTGAAGGTGTGAAGCTTCACTGGACTCATGGCACCTGTCTAGAAGATCTGAAACAGTCTTCACGTTTCCCCTAATTTTAACTGGCAGAAGAGCAAATGTCAGCTGAAATCCTACATTTTCAAGAGATCCAAAACAGTTCCCATAACTTCATGGCACTGCCACAGGCTCTCCACTCCCCATCATCTGATTTGCAAACTGTGGACTCCTCTCCCCTTCACAATACACAGGGTGTCTTCTCTGCCTGGAGAGGACACCGAGCAGTACAGTGACATTCACACTCAAAGCCACAATCGGAACAAGTCTTTGAAGTGACACAGCTCCACACCGTGTTTCCTGAAATTATCGCCCATCATAGCCCTTGTGCTTTTCTCAAGTGACATTTGCTGTCACCAAACTCAGGAACCGAAAGGTGGCACTTAGGAGTGCAAGATTTAATGGCATGTTCTGAGTCAATGGAATGAAGAGAGAACATGACACCACTGATCTGTGCTCTTGTGTTGGCCACTGTGCTGGTTGCCAAAAGACACCACAGCATGGTTAAGGGACAGATCATATGGGCTACTCAGGATAAATCAGCTGCATTCTTTTCCTTCCATTGCATTGGCATAAATACATGCATTGTTCCCCCTGTGTATTCAACAGCTTTCCACCGCTGAAACCTCCCCCTGTAGAGAGCAGATAATGGTCAGTGTAAAGAATCTCAGTTGTTTGATCTTCATTCATTGCCAAATGATGCCTTGAGGAACAGAGGCCACGGCTGCTTTGCTCACGGCATTTTTCACCCGTGGAGCGTCCCCCATGTTGAGGATCAGACTCCACACTTCCCTGCCTGTGTCTTCACAGTACCATGGGATTCTCTACCTCTACTTCCAGAAATTCTTCATCTGTTGGTAAATAATGGCAAGACTATATGACTATATATAACTGTGGTGTTTTATGTCTGATGGGGTTGCTGCAGACCATTTATTCCCTACTCTTATATCTGGTTTGATCTATCAATGAAGGGAGTGTCAAGTGGTTCTCTTGGTTGCCAAGATAAAACACAAAGTCAAAGCCACCATTTCACCTAAAAATTGAACGTAGACAAGGAAGCAAGCCATGGTACTAAAAAAATTGGAGTCATTTTTGTTACATTAATTTGGACAAGGTGTGTGAGGGAGTGAGGACCAAAGAAACCCAACCAAAAACATCTTGGCTTGCACAGATTCATTCACTGCTTTATAATACTATAGCAGCAAAGTATATATGCTTATAGATACATACATACATATATATATAAAGACACAACTTTTTTCTCTCCGTGTCTTGTCCTGGGAAAGCAGAGACTCACCCTTTGCACACACTTGGCTTTGCATGAGAAGTCAGTTCTTTTTCACTCATTGTTTTTTATCTCCTTTGAAATATGAAATAAACTGTCCTTCCATACGCTGAGCGGAGCTGGGCTTTGGCTCCTCTGAAGGAACAGCTCATAAGTCAATAGCTGCAGTCCCCTCCCCACCAGGCAGGACCAGTGGAGAAGGCAAAAGTTTCATCATCTCACCTAATTCCTTCTCCATATGGTCAGGGACTACGACTTGTGACTAATTAATTCAAATATGTCTGATCAGAAGTTCAAAAGAATCAGAGGAATTGAAGTAAAAGCCTTTTTATTTTTTCTTCCCCATTTTCTTTCTTTTTTGCCATGGGCTTCTTTGGGTTCACAGGGAATAAAAAGGCCCTTTAGAGGTTGTGTACTCCAAGTTCCTGGAGGTCTTCGAGACCAGGCTGGATGGAGCTCTGAGCAACTTGGCCTAGTGGAAGGTGTCCCTGCCCATGGAAAGGGGTTTGGAACAAGATGGTCTTTAAGGTCCCTCCCAACCCAAACCATACTCTAACTCTGAAAGCTCCCCCCATCCCCGTTTGTGCTCCTGACACCGTGGTGGCTGTTGGTGTCATGTATCTGCCTTGCGCCTCCCAAAGCCCACAAGGGCACCTTGAGCTGAGCTGTGTTTGGGCCATGGACCTGTCTGGGAGCTGGGAGAGGGGCTGGGCAGCCAGTGCAGCCACAAGGTCCTGGGACCCCAGAGAGATGATTTAGAGCCATGACTTGTGACAATGACTGCAAAGCTTTCATTTACTTTTTAGTAGAAGGACGGAGGAGAAAAAAAAAAAAATGTTTTATGACTTCTCCTTTTTAATGAGAAATATGTTAAGACTGTGCCTTAGTGCCCAGCTAGGTTATTGGAATAGCAAAGAAGAAGCATTGCTTTTTTGTGTACAGTATTTTGCCTTTTAAAATATTGCCTTATGATGTAAAATGAAAAAGTTGTGTTAGGTACAGGAAAACTCACAGCAAACTAATGGGGCACTACAGACCTAGGATTGTTCTTTTTTTCTCATTTCATTGGAATGAATTCAAAAACATAATCAGAATCTAGTTCATTCTTTTACATAACCCTTTGTGAAGGACTCGTAAAATTCACATCAACAGCATCTCATTCCCACTTTACCCTTAATTTCCTTTTTTTTAAATGGCTTCGTCACCATTTACTCGTGATTTTAGTATTTTTTTTCCCCTCCTGTGAGAGAGAATAACCTCTCCTGGGTAATAGGACAAAGAGTTGGAATCTGTTTGTTTCTGTCGTGCTTCTGTAAAAAATACATTAAAAAAAATTCCTTTGCAGGGAATAAGCCCAGTTCTACTTTTTTTTTCCCTGGGGTCTGGTGACACAATTCCAGCAATTCCAAGTCCAGCTGCAAGTGCCACGTGAAGAGGTGCTCTGAGTGCGAGTTCCAGCACTGCACAGCACATCCCCTTCACAGGCTGAAGATGTGGAGTGCAAAATAATCAATCTTCCAAGGCCCTAATGAGCCCCTGTGCTACAGCCTGTACCTTGCCATCAGCTTCTAGAACAACAAAAAATGCCCAGCACAGACAGAAAAAAATAGCTGGAGGCTTCTATCAAATTTCTTTGTGAAATTACAGGAGGTACTTAACATTTGTCCAGTAACTTTTCAAAGGAAATGAGAACATTTGCCATCCAGACAGGAAATCATTATCTCCCATGGGAATAAAAGACATCTTGATATAATCCTGATCCTTTAAGAACAAGAATTCTGAACTCAGAAAGTCTCAAAAGACGAGTCTATGAAACTTCTGTGCTTGAGTTCATGCTCAGCATATACTTCACAAGAGCCTCCTATATTCCATAGCATCCACATTTCACATATCTCTAAATTACAACACAACTAAGTATTCACTCACATTAAGCCTTATATTAAGAATTAAAATTCCCAGACCAGAAAATGCACCTGCTGCAGAAAAAAAATACGTGGAAAGACTAAATGAGAGAAATGGTTGAAAAAAGTTTAATTTTTACAGACTGCTTCATGATTGTACTAGTTAATTTTTCTGATTTTGAACTAATCTTTCTCCCCACCAGCTGGTCACTCCATGGTAGGAGTGAACCACACAGGGTGAGAGCCCACGGTATGGATCCAGTTTTTGATCCAGTAATGGACAACTCGTTAACCTCCCTCAGTAGTGATGCTGATCCCAAATCTGCATCCTCCTGCTTCCTCACTGGTTTGTAGCTTTTCCTGCCACTGTTTTGCCAATAGTTTTTCCTTCCACAGTATGAGGAGATGGAACACCCTCACTCTCAGAACAGAGATTTGGGGAAACATGGAGGGTTTACGAGGTCATCTATGCAAGATATTTGGGTAATTGCATCAAAAGCAGGGTTAGGTTGTTGAAAATCATTTAGGTTCTTGATTGCCCTCAGTTTCTCCGCAGGCAAGGCTCCCAAACATCTGTGAAGAATGATGCCCAGTGCCTAAGCACCTGTCCATTTGAGTATCATTTAAAAACCATCTTCCTTTCCTCACGTATAGCAAAAGAAACCAATCTCCTATGATAGCTTTGAGGTAGGGGAGCAGACTTGAATTTGAGCCGAACACACAAGAGGTTTGCTGGGCAGGGCACAGAGGAGGGTGCAGCTCCCCTTATTTCTGCTCAGCAGGACAGGCCAGAGCTCACCCTCTGCCTGCTCAGCTCTCCCTTGCCAGCAATGCCCTCTCTGAAGCTGTGCCAGGTAACAAAACACATTCCCAAGCTGCAGCTGGTCTTGCATCCATGCCCACGGGCAGCACATCTGTGGTGTGACCAGCAAGGGGGGGATGTAAGGGCAGAATTTCAAGTAAGAGGAGCAGGAGGTAACATCTAATCAGCTGTTTCCATCGCCTTGTCAGGACAGGAGCATTGGAGCTTGGCTTGGAGAGCACCACTGGGTGTGCTGTCTGTTATCTGCTGCTCTGCACAGGTAGATGCAATCCCGGTGTACTTTATTAACTCCTGTTATCCTGCATGAATGGATACCACACAGTTCCAGCTTGCTGCTTTCACTTAAAATTATTGAAATGTTTGTTGCAGAGGGAAGAAGAATCCCGCTTCCCTCTGCTGCTGGGATGATTGTGGCAGTCACAGCAAACTGCCTGAGCATCTTTCACGGAGCCTGATTTGGCAGAGAACGCTGCCATGGGCGGACACAGGACCAGCAAGAGGTGGGGACGCTTGGCCTGCCTGCTAATGGGGAGCGCACTTGGAATCAGCCTCTGGAAAAATGCTTCCCATGTCCGTAAGGGATGACATTTACCTTAGTCCAGATGGCACTCATCACCCTTTGTGCACCAGTTAAGCTCTGAGCTCAGAGGGATGCTGTTTGGTGCACGGGGATGATGTGTGCAGTTCCAAACTGCACGTGTCAGCCATTTGGGCATGTAGGCAATTTTTTTTTTAATATATATATATTTTAAGGGAAACGCGGGCAATTAAGCAAAGGAATAGAAAATAGGTAACTTCCAGAAAAATTAAAATGTTGCTCTGTCATAATTAGGCTTTGCTTGTCAGTCAATGTTTCATTAAGTAACTGGACAGCGTGCCTCAGAGTATTGTCGATTCTTCATCCAAATACAAATTTAACACTGTATATTGTGTATATATGGGCTATTTATATTATGTATATTATGGGCTGCTCCTAAAATCACTGTTTGTTACTTTACTAAATCTTTCTAGTACAAATAAAGAAATGCTGGTGTCAGTAAATGCATGACACTGCACAATGGGTTTTCTGTCTCCTTTCTCATGGGATGCTCTCCTACATCTACAGGGAAAATACTGCCAGGAAGGGGCAGTGGTTTCCTGTGGCCCCACATGCCCATAGGCTCAGCTGTACATGAGTTCATGAAAAGCATTTAACAGGATACCTTCCTGTAACCATTTAGAGTTGTGCCCAAGTCCCACGTACTTCAGTGGGATGCAGACAGGAGTGTTTCAGAATGGGTGCTCAAAATGCTCCAGCAGAGAATTTCTTCAGCTCTCTGCAGCATTTTTGTGAGAGTTCTGTCTTTCCCATGCAAGTAACTCAAAGCAATGTTACAGTTTTGTAAACTTCTTGCAGCTGCAGGTTGTTTTGCAGAATTGTTATGGTTCTAACTAGAAAAACATTCATAGATGGGTGTCTTAGAACTTGACCAATCCCCTTAAGGGATGGGTGGCAAAAAACCAATTACCTTATGCCACTTAATACACTTCCGCGAACTAACATATAAAAGCCTTCTGAGAGATCATTAAAGTGCTTCCATTTATCCCTGAGCCTGGACTTCGTGTCATTTCTCTACTCGTCCGTGGGGAAAACAGCGACATTTCAGCACTCCCCAGACATTTTGGTGTATGACTTCCCAACACAAACACTTGCTCTGCAGAAAAAGACCCAAGATCCAACATAGATATCTAAACAGAGATATCCTTTCCCTGGTAGGGAGATGCCTGCCCTGTCCACAAGCTCCCACACCACCTCCCTGCAGCACCCAGCCCTCTCTGTGCACAGCGTGGGGAGCTGAGCCCAGCTCATGGGTGTCTGTCTCAAAGTTGATCTGGCCCTTAACTGGGAAGGGAGATTAAATATTGTGGTGTTTCACATGTGTGGTGGGTTGATCCTGGGTGGACGCCAGGCACCCACCGAAGTCTCTCTATCACTGCCCTCCACAGCTGGGCAGGGGACAGAAAAGATAACAAAGGGTTTCATGAGCTGAGATATGGATTGGGAGAGGTCACTCACCAAACACCATCATGGGCAACTTGGGGATACCAACTGAATTTATTACCAGTAAAATCAGAACAGGATAATGAGAAGCAAAATAAATCTTAAAAAACACCTTCCCTCTCCTCTCCCTCCCTCCCAAGCTCTACCTCCTCCCCCCAGCAGTACAGGAAGATCCTTGTACAGCAGTGGGTCTGTCCTGGAGCTGCCTGGCACTGGCTCTTCTGGGCATGGGGGAACCTTCCAGCAGCTTCTAACAGAAGCCACCCCTGCAGCCCCCCACTACCAAAACCTGGCCTCTCAAACCTAACACAACATGCTAATGGCTCAAGAATATAAATTATTTCTGGTACAATATATTAAAGAGCTCATAAAACTTCGTCAACATGGCAGAATGTATCCTGTGTTTTCCTGCTCTTTAATAATTTTAATAAATCAGATAAAACCGATGCCACAATATAACCATTACAAGAGAAGATTACGCAAAAATGAGAAAAACAAGGTGCTACCACAAACTTCAGAAGAAAAACACAACAAGGTGTTTACAAGGTTGGTACAGAAAACAAAGACTCCAATTAAATTTCTGTGTGATTGATGCAGCAGGTTTAACTGCTCCATTACAGAAGCAAACCAATGACACAATGGTATGTTTTCCTTGCCTTGCTTAAGCCTGCATCTAAGGGGGGCTTATAAATAGTTAAACAGCTATATCAGAATTCATCAGTTTTTAGAGAAAAATTAAACCTCAACATTGATACCTATGATATAATGACTTGCAAGTCACTGCATAATTAATCTTGATATTAACTGCGTGCACTTGTGATATATGATTTATTATGGGTTATTCATCTAAATTCTTCTGTGGGTGTTGCTTCATGCACACACAGTCTAATAACCTTTGATGCAGTAGCAGGTGCTACTTCACAATAAAGACATTAACATATTTAGAAAAAATACTTCCATATCCATTGCTCATATTCTTTTTTCACTTCTCTGATGGGCTTGATAGGGATTAAAAACTAAACTAGAAATATAGATCCTGTACTTCCATCTTCATCCTTGCTGCCCTTTACATCGCTTTTCATACTGCATTGTCTCCTTTCAGAACCGAGTTACATAACTGTAGTTTCACATACCTACAACCTTCTTAAAAGTATCAGGGAGAAAAACTTACGACATTCTCTGTTGCTGCCTCTGTTTAGATTGGTAGTGCTCAGAGAGGACTAAGCATTTCGAGAGGCAGCTCATTCAGTTTGACTAGCAAGGCTCTTCTGGATGATGCTGTAATACCTTGCAGGATACAAGCATTAGGTTGATTTTAGTTTGTAGCCCTAAGTTGTCTTTCCCCTCCATGAATGCCAGCTACTCTCAGACAGACAGTTCCTTACTAATCAAAGCAGCTACCAGAGACACAGTCCCTGAGACAGACAGAGAGGTCCTTACTTGTCTTTGAGGAATGTTTCCAGAGAGAGATAAAAAGGGAAAGCCCAGCACACATCAAATAATTTGAAAAATGCTTGAAAATAAATGCAAAAGTAAAAGCATTCCTGTAGCAGCCAAGAAACATGTGGGAACAAAATGTAATGACCATAATTGACCACAATAGAAACAGACCTATTCAAAAAGGATATTTCCTATACTAACATCACTTCTTTACTCCTCTCAGTTATTATTCCTCCTCACATTATTCATTCATTTACAGGACTCCTCTAAATTCAGCCAGCCTCCCAGTGAGGTAATGGGATGATTGGATAAATTAGCAATTACCAGAATTTGCTGCAGCTTCCAGAGAAGATGGTGATGCTTGGGTTGGCATTGCCTTGGGAGGGTGAGATGCAGGCATTAGACACACTCATATACCCACCACAAATAAAAGAGAATTTACCACTAGTGACTATCACTCTGCTTAATAACGAGATTTTCAAATTCTCTTCAGTCTTGGCAGTGGACACTAAATGTTTCCATCAAAACTATGACCTCCCTGTGTTAGAAATTGTCCTGACATTACTTCTAAAGGGCTTAATTAGAAGAGGCAATGTTGACCCTAAAGCCCCTGTTAAGCAAGTCACTGCTGACAACCTGAAATGTTTTAGCATCATTAGTATACCTCTGACACAGCCAGCAGACAAAAGCCAGGACATTTTCTGAAAATTTTAAGGTGATTCTACCAACACTGTGCATAATAAAGGGCTTTTGGAATCTACCTCTACATATTTCCACAATGTCAAAGAGTTAATTTGTTTATACGAACCAAATTCATGTGAATTAGGATCTATCTCAGGAAGCTCTGTCTTCTGCTACCTCATCCTGCCTCAAGGCAATGCCCTGCAGCAGATTCACACCTAAAAATTCAGTATTCTGGCCACAGCAAAAGCAACTATGCTCACCATGTGTTTACTGGTTCAAATGAGATCCTTGCACACATGTGATGGGTATCTCCTTTGAAACAGGCAATGAGCTAACCCAGGGATGCAAAAGGTGGTAGTGACCAGCACAGCACCAAAGCCCAAGCAGGTGGCACCACCTCCCGTTGCTCCCCTCCCTAGCAGAGTGTGTTCACATACAAAAGCTACACTCTGTGTCCCAAGGTTACTCTTTCAGGTGAAAACCCACGAGCTTTCCAAATTGCTGGAAAGTCCCAAGCCAGGTCCATGCTAAGTTAACAGCTGTTTGCACATGACACCCTTAGAAAGGAGCTTGCTGTGCTGTCACTGCGAATAACAGACACTTGCTTTAGTCTGGTCTTCCATAATCATTCCCATCAATGCCTCAGAGTTTAAAGATCTAATCCTGCTTGCAAAATTCAATTAGGCTTTGCAAGAAAAAAATTTAAAAAAAAAAATTAGTCATTAAAGTTTTAGATAAACAGATCCCAGCTAAGGACAAAGCTGCACCACTACTCCTGTGAATTTCAGGATTAAAGAAAATCAATATACTGTGTCATATTCCTGTAAAATATTATCTGCAGTACAGCCTGTGTTCTCATTTGTGCAGGAAGTTAAAATCTAAGTCCAGTTTTTAGCGACTGCTTATTTGCTACAAATATTAAATAAAATAGCAAAAGGAAAATCACCTTCTACACATGTATGTTTCTTTTTAGAATAGGTGGCCAAGTAATGCCCTGACTTTTAAAGAGACACAGGAGGCAGAAGCCCTGGTTCTGAACAGACACCCAACGGGGTGGGAAGCCCAACAGCACCTGCCTTTTATTAATCTAACATAGCAGTTCAATGACAATTTGCATTTACCATCAAATAAAAATTAGCAAAGATAATTTTCACTTGCTACCTTTGCTTGCTTTTTCTGCTTTCAGGGATACCTCAGTGTGGGGGGCAAAGAATAAGTTTTGGGGGAAAGAGAGAGGTGCAAATGGTTCTCTGACTGGTGGTATCTTACAAACCCCAGGTTCAGAGGTGGCACAACTGGGTTTTGCTCTCTCTTCTGAAGCCTGTACATTAATAAACGTTAATTTTATCAGATTGTGTCTACAAGGTGATTTTCAGATTCCTGTTGATTTAGTAAAGAACTTAGGTGTTCAGCACTTGCAAAAACACTGCTGTTTCGATAGACACCTTCAGACAGATTTAGGTATTTAACCTGAAGAGTCAACATTTGCAGTTCTCCAGAAGGATTACCTGGGCTTTCAGGGCAAATTTCTACATCATCAACTGCTCTGCATGTTGTGCTAACCTGGATCCTTGCCTGGCCCCTGTACATGTACGTATATGAAGTTTATTGGTAGAGAAGTGAGGTTTCTACAAACTCAAGAACAAATCCTTAACGAGCCAGGAAGTAAGGAAGAAGCTCTTTTATATTTCTATTTTATTGAAAGTTCACCCTCCTCTCACACATTTCTGTGATGAATGCTTTTCCAGAATCAATGTGAACTTTACTCCAAGAACAATCTGATAAATTCCTGAAGAACTGACAAGAAAATCTTGGGGAAAAGAATAAAAACCAGCTTTTTTTCTTCTAAAGTACTTAACACCTGGAACCTATAAAGAATTGTTGAAGACTTGCCAACATTTCCAATGATTTTCAAAGTCATACCATTTTTAGTTGCTCCAGAACTGCTGATACCAGCAAGCATGCCCTTCTAAATAATTTATTGGCAATTCTACATAAATTAGATACTTAAAGGTGAAGATGCCATGAACCTTGTGGAGGCTGAGTGCTCACTACATGGACTATAATCCATCAACCCAACAGACAGATTTCCAAACTGGCTTAAACCTCAGCAGGCTCACTGCTTGGAAATAGTTCAAGGACTCCAGAGACTGCAATACGCTCTTGAAATGTCACTTGCTGTAAAAGTACATCCTACACAAAAATAAATCACCATAAAATAAGGTAGCAACCTCAGAGAGTTATAAATTGATCATTTAAATCACAAGTTAGTTACTGCTCACAAAAATAAGCAATGCAAAAGTATGTTTACTTCAGCTAAGGACAATGCATTACAAAAGACAAGGCAAAACCATCAGCTAAAACACATTTGCATAAAGGTAAATTCTTCAGTAAAGCACTTTAATCCTGTCTATCAGTTTCTGAAGTCACCACGGGCTTTTTTTCCCCTAAAAACTGCATAATTCTGGTTTGCAGAATGTGGCCATTGAAAAATGTTATGTTGGCATTTTACCTGTAATTACTGTATTTATAAAGGCTCCAGACTGCAAAGAAGGAAACAATATGAAGAAAAGGGTGGATGACATTTCAAGAATAATGTTGGGGGATGAGAAACTGATGAACAAAAAATGCTTTCCCTAGCAAGGACAAGATCAAAATCTTAAATCTTCAGAATTTGTTTTTAAATGAAAAAGGAAAAAAAATTATCAAAGAAAGCTCCCATCCTGGCTAGAGAATCACTGCAGCCAGGGGTGTGTTGGTGTTGTTAGGATGGATCCATCATTTGAATGGATCCCTGAAATACAATGGTATTAGGGGATAAGAAATGCCAGTGATGAAATAAATGCTACAGGGGATGTAAAGATGATAAAAGCAGCATTTTCATCAGAAACCAGGAGAGCAGGAGTGGTAAAGTTCCTATTTGAGATACAAAGAAACAAGATTGAACAAGACTACAATGGAAATAAGCAGGACAATCAGCACAAATATCTAAAACTACTAATTTGCAAAGAGTAAAAAAAAATATATATATACACATACATACATATATATATATGTGTGTGTATATATATATATATAAAATCAGGAGCTCAAAATAGTTATGAAATCAATAGTGATGGCCTAAACATCACAGAAAGCCTGACTTTCTGCTGACAGCAGAGGTAACAAGTGAGTGTCAGTGAAGGTCATTCCATCTCCCTGGTGTGGGGGTGACCAACCCCAGCCCACCAAGAGATGGGACTGCAGTGCCAGCCCTCCCCATAAGGACACAGGGCCAAGGGCAAGAATTCCTGCTTGAATAAAAATCCTGGCTGCATTTGTTAAACAGGCTGATGTTCTCCTCATTGGAATTCACAGGAATGCACATGAAGGAAAATGCCAACATAGTGAACTTTTCAGCTCTTAGCCAAGTAATTCTTTGCAAGTGTTGTTTTTTTTTTAATCTAGTTTATAGCACAAACTCAGACTATGTGGGGCACAAACAAAATGAATAAATTAAGTGGATGATGATCATTGAAACTAGGGAAATTTCAAGCATTAAAAGAATTAATAGATTCTGGGGTTTTTCCTATTTGTTTTCTAAAAGTCGATTTTGACAATGAATTATAAATGTTTCATTGAACGTTCTTATTTTGTTACTACAAAAAAAAGGAGAAGACTAGACATTTGTGTACTTGCTGCAGACACTGAGTTTTGCCTTGCTCCCCAGCTCTGTGTTCCTTTCAGTATTTGGTTTTGACTCTGACAAGTCAGCTCTCCTAGCACTAACCAAATTATGGTTTTGAAGCCCAACAGAAAATGAGGTTTGGCATCATCTTCCTTGTGAGAAGAGATGCAGCAAATCTGTTAATCAGAATTCAGCCACTACAGAGATTTCAATAATGCCTGACTTCCTGCCTCGCTCCTTGCCATTCCTACCATTACTACCTGTTTGAGATGAGACACCCGGAGGAAATTTGGTTCTGTTCTCACATTTACACAACACCATCACTTTACCTTAATGACCAACACGCCCTGTTTAATAAAACCCCAGCATCAACTTTATTACATCCTGCACTGCTAATGATTTGGTAGTCACCTAACGCATTAATCTTGATTCATGGCTCACTTGAAATATTTATATAGCACAAAATGCTTAAGTGGAGGTCAGTTGCATGCAAGGCTTCAAAGAATAAATTGCCAAGACTTCCTGTTGCCTCTATCTCCTCCTCAGGAGGAGAACATGCCTTCCCCCAGCTCGGGCTAGCCCTGGTTGTGTCCCCACACATATCACCCTGGGGCTCCCATTCAGACATGCCTGGGCTGCTCCTCTTCCCCAGATACTCACCAAAACCCACCAAAAGCCAAAGTTCTATCCACTCCACACACATTAAAAATGTCTGAGGCCCTAATCTCATGTAACTAAAATTCCCTAAAAGGAGCAACATCATTTGGGGATGGCCAGGAAGCAGCCTCAAAAGGATGAAGCAGAAGTCCCTATTACTAGGATATTAGCAGATATTTTGGTACAGACAAGTTTAGAATTGCTGATTCTGAAGCACATCAAAAGATCTGTGGAAACATCTGAAAAGCACAGAATGGGCCCTACAGTATCAATAGGCACCAGTGGCCCTGGCAGCCAGGTAGGAGCTGGGCAGGAAAATCAGCCATATGGCCACAAGCATAAGATTTTATTACTAAAGAAAGGACTTTATTTTCTCTGCTTTTTACGTTCATAAGGAACAAATGCTTTCAGATGGTTTCATCATAATTCCCTCGATATTCAAATTCTGTGCTGGCCCATGGAAATTCAAGCTACAGGACATAATGCAGACAGCATGGGACCTAGAATAAAGGCAGACAGATGAATCTCTGAAATAACTAGAAAGACTTCTAGAATCATTGAATCATCAAGGCTGGAAAAGATCTTTAAGATCATCAAGTCCAACCTTTGACCAAACACCACTGTGCCAACTAAACCATGTGGTGAAGTACCACGTCTACTCATTTTTTGAACACTTCCAGGGATGCTGACTGTACCTTCTCTAAGCACAAAAGCAGTCCCTAAATCCCAGACAGAGCTGTTTCTGCAAGCCTATTCCCCAGCCATATGAGGCAGGTGAGGCTATGCAATGTCGGAGACTGCTAAGCCTGAAAAGTTTTGCCCCTTTTCCAGTCCATACCTCAAAGTACATAGGAAATGTCAGTACTGCTTCCAGCAGCACTCACTTTATGTGCTAATTCTACATGTGGTACTGGAGCATTTCACCACGGGCTGCTGGCTACAAGATGCTGTTGAGGCTGAGAGTTGTCTGTGAAAGCTGGGGTTGATGAGGAATAATCTGACACAACCTTCCTTTTCTACACTTTGCTCTCTTTGCAGCTATTTTTTGCTCCCTGTTCACTGTCTGGTGACATGAATCATGGAACAGAAGGAACAGTTTAATCAATAACATGCTTAATTGCTAAAAATTATTCCACAACCACAAACTCACAGCCAATAGACCACACTATCTGTCACTGAAGATGCATTATGAGGGAAAAACAAAGAGGTTTAAGTGTCATTAGCAAAACAATAATAGAATAACCCATAAAATTGAAAAGATGACTTAGTGAGAGCATATAAACATAAAGCAGTGAAGTTCCCAAGATGAAATCATATTGCAATACAGATAATTCCATATAATGTGGTTCAAAATGGCAAGCTGCATTTGTGTTTTAAGGTGTGCAGACATATTTATTATGAGCAGCCAGTTTACTCTATTGCTTCATGAATTCAAGGAAAAATACAGCTTCCATTAAATTGAATTGCATTAAGTGGTCACTGCACATTGAGAAGAAGATATTCTGTTGCTCTCAAGTGGCAGAACTATCTGCAAATGTATATGAGAATAGGAATTTCTGAATATTAGACACTGTGTCATATAGCAGTGATTAAAGTGAGTCTGTTTCAGTTCTGATGCTTTGTCTGCAAAGCTTCCTTGAATAGTTACTCGCTTTGCTAGGAAGATATATGTGAAGAGCCCAGTGGAATATCTGCCTCAGCACTTCTGTTGTAATTAAATGCAGTCGCATGTTGGCACAAGTAATGACCACCATCTGCTCAGATCCATGGCTGGTCTGTCCTTCACCACAAATCACACATCTCCACACACCCAGCAAAATACCCATTACCAGCTGATTCTCCAAAGCACCACATGAATAATCTGAATATGCAGCATGTTTGTTACAGACGAGTGCTAATATATTTGGCCTACAAAAATGCTTGTCCAGGTTTAGATGCTTCAATACTAATACTGGTAAATGTTTAAGAGAAAACATACTAAATGTCCCAGGTTGCAAAGTCAGGGTCTCAGGAATTAGAAAAAGCCAAGGCTTACATTGTCTCTCAGGCTGTAAGCATTTGGAATACACCACCACATCCTGGGTTTGGCGTATCCTTGCCTAAAACTACATCTCCTTTATTTCACAAAATTTGTTTCACACTGTGGGCATGTTCAATGCCACTATTTCACTGATTGTTTTTATTCTATTTGTATATCTCATCTTTTCATAACTCACCACTCAAATCTCATTACATTTAAAGGTCATTAATTCCCTTGAAAGATTTTCATTTCTACACCCTCAGATGAGGTCTGAGTACTTTGTGAAGTCGGAGCTCTCCCACTGTTCACATGGGGGATTTGCACATCCTGTGCAGCAGCCTCCAGGACAGAGCCCAGCCCTTCAGTGCTGCTTCAAGCTCTCATTCCTGCCTGGAAGGACTGGGCATGGCTCTGCCACCAGCCTGCCTGGACACCACCTCTTCTGAGACTTGCAGTCTCTTACAGAATCTTTCTTCCTAACAGCTTTTTTAAGCAAGTAAGAATTATTATCCTCTTTTTACAAACATAGAATCAAGGCTAGACAGATGAATGTCCAATCTGAGAATTGACTAGTGCAACATTCACTATGTCAGTCTCACCTTCTGCAACCAATCTTGAAGAAAACTTCACCAGGAAAGCTGTGATTAATCTCTGAAGTCAAGCTTGGAGAATGAACAGGATAGAGAATCCAGTGTAAAAACAGCTTGGGGTGAACATTAAAGACTGTGCAAGGATACCTGGGTGTGTAAGGGACACTTTATATCTCCATGCAGCTTGATTCTGCTGATCAACGTACAGGCAACTTCTAAATGAACACTCCTAATGAATGGGAGCGTCTCTCATGCTCCCAAGTCTTCTTTTCTTTGCTTTTATGGACCTTTGTTGAACAGAGAAAGATTTCTTGGTAGTCCTCTCATGCACAACAAAGTCCAAGAGCTAAGGCCGCAAGCTGTGACATGGGAAATTCTGATAAGACATGAAGAAATCATCATAATAGGAGTGGTAAATCTTTGAGACAAGGGCTAGTGAGGCTGTGTCATCCCCACTCTTGAAGAGTTTTGCAGCTGGACTGCATGAGGCCCTGACTAACACAATATAACTGCAATTCAGCCCTGCTTGGAGTGGGTTTGGGCCACCTTTCTGCAGCAGTACCTCCAACCTAAGGTTTTCTGTGACTGTCCTGTGGTGTCTCCACACAGCTTGTGCTGCATAGTGGGGTGTATGGTCTCCCCTGCACTATGGATGTGTTCATTGCTCAAATGAGAAGGAAATAAACGGACCACACTCCTGACCCACTTCATTTTGAAGATACCATTTGTACAATCATATGATTGGGTATTTAGGCATGCCCCCTTCTAGGTCTCCCCATGACTGAGCAGGCATCACACGAATCTATACTCCCAACGAGGTGACACAGTCTGGCTGAGGCAATTAGATCATCATTACTAGAAATAGAACTGAGCTATATATTGTCTGGCATTAGTAAATTCAAGGGAATGAAATACCTTGTTCCAAATTATAGTATCATCCATCTAGACTTTCTGACAGTCCTGAAAGACAGATGGTCCAGCAAATGGCTGTAATCATCATATGGGTACAGTTCAACTCCCTAAGACATGTTAAAAGAGCAATATTTGCAGAAATATCAACCTGCAAATGTGAACAGGGTCTTCTGACTGGGTAGGCTCAGTGAAACATTTCAGTAAAATTTCAGAAGCTATTTCCTTCAGATATTCTCACTTTCAAAAAGTAATTTAACAAAGAACTTAAAGATGACTGCAATTAACAGATTTACCATTAGTAATAATGAATATATCAAGCTCAGACTTCATGATCCTTAGTTTGGAACAACTCTTCCCTGAGACAGTTGAGAAGCCTTATGAAAAACACAGGACCAACACGTGCCTCAGTAAATGATGTTGGAAAACTCATTTTGCCCAACAGAAGATGCCAGAACTTATTCTCTGCTTCAGAGGCCAAAATTCGATGGTCGTTTTTGGAGGGGTCATGCCCCCTTGTGCCGCAAACTGTTCCTCTCGTGTTCCTGGGAGAGTACTGACTGCCATGAGCCAAAAAAGTGCTGAGGAGCAGCCAAAGGGAGCAGTAAGGGCTGTGCTCAGTTCTCTGTCCAGCCCTGATATCAACTCCTTTATTCATGGATGTGCTGCAGTGTGGGGGTTTATGAATATGCCTGGGAGACTCTTTTCCTGCTGCAAATTGCATGCACAGACCTCACCAGTGCACTGTCTGATTTATATCTGGCAAGGTTTTGTGTATTGTATACAAGTGCAAAACATGATTCTTGACATCCGCAAAGCATCATCTGAATTTATCACCCAACAACTCCTACAACAAACAATCCCAATTAGTTCTCAAAAAAAGAAACCTCTGGACTGCACTTGTTTTGAAGGAGAGGAGTTTCTGGAAGCACATAGTGTCTCAAAAAAAATGAAAACCAAGAAGTTAATCCTGACATGATTTATTACCCCTTTCACCTCATGCAATACTTCAATTGTGCTCCGTGTCATGGTCTGATCCTTTAGTCCTTTCTCTTCAAATCACCCTGTTTTTAGCAAAGGGAGGAAGGTCTGCAGCATTAGGTCCTGAACTCCAACCAATACTCTCCTCAAAGGAAAATGATGCATTTTGCCTGCTCAAATTGCCCTGATAGTGGGTGGCATAGGAAAATGTAAATTTTTTTAATAAATAAGGTTAAGGTATATTAATTCAGTTTTTCGTTTGAAGAGTGTAGAGAACTTCCTTCTCCCAGTTTTACTGGATTCAGTAAGTCAGCCATGAATAGAGCATGTGGGGAGGGGATGCAAAGTATCTGTGGGAAGATCCATATGAGACATGCAGATGGGATTAATCTACTCATTCCCTAGTTGTAATTGCAGTTTCACAGAAATTCTGCTAAAAACCACATTTATTTGGCAGTAAATATGATGACTAATTGCTAAGGATAGCTGCACATAAATTCCAGACTGAATTTTTTGGCACATTTCTAATTGTCATATAAAAGAAAATGACACGCTCTCTACTCATTTTTCCTAATTAAATGCAAAATATGAAATTATTCCTACTACTCTTACTGGTGGAAGTGAAGGCTGTTTCAATTTAACTATGAAATACAGCATATGGTTCCCTGATTATTGGTAAACTGTGCAGCAGAAGTCCTGGGCAGATGATTCCAGGGGAGGATCTGGCCATGCCTGCACTGAGACTCATCTAGGAGCTCTCAATCCAGACTTGAAAATTGTTCTGTAGAGAGTTCTGTGAAGGATATGTGGCCCTAGATCAATGACTACAGGGTTAGGGTTGTTTGGTTGGGGTTTTTTTTCCCAAAAATTCTCTAAATAAATGTCACATAAATTTCAAACACAAATTTTGCATGATAATCAAGGTGTTAGAGACATCATTGCTTGCCTGTGACCTGTTTATAGCAAAAGGCTCTTACCAACAATCAGCACCCAAAGTCATATATGACATTTGGTAGCAGAGGATGAACTCAAACCTTTTGTGACCCAAGCCAGTGACAAAACTGACTTGCCATATAGGATTACTAATACTAGAAAAAAGGGTAAGATAAATGATGCAATAATCATTTCCTGGCAGCTTTGAATAATGAAACAAAAATCCTTTAAAACAGCACACAGTGTAAGATATTCCAATATTTGTGGCATTAAAAAACCCCAATCCTGCAGCAGCAGTACAGTGCAAGTCCAGCACAGACCAGACATCTTTCAGTAGTGGAGAGGGAATTAAATGTTGCTGCCTTTATCTGCACACACAAGAAGAGCTCTGTCATTCTGTCCACATAATGGGATGCAAAATAAGCCAGTTTATTAATTGCTTAGCATCTACCAAACAGCACGGTATTTCCCAAGCGGGAACACACATGCTAAGAGGGTAAAAAACCCCAAACCCCACAGCCAAACTACAACTTAAAGTGTGGCAGTTCTGAGCACTGGACATAAAAGAGATTCGCTAGGAATGCAGTTGGTTGAACACCGTCACTTGCCCTGACTGTGAGCCCTTCTTTATGCATGAGGGGTTTGAAGTCTAATGAGCATGCACAGAGCATTCCCACTGATTCACCACCACAGAGAAGAGATTTGGCTGGGATGTCATCCAGAAAAAAGCTAAGAAAATAGAAAAATACAGGTATGGGAAGAGCTCTGCTATGCTCAAGGATTCTACCTTCTTTCCACAATAGAGCTACCTGGTATGACTGCAGATATTTTCCCTGCCTTGCTGCACATAAACCCTCTGTAAGCACACTTTTGACACTTCTCTCTTAGGAAGTTCTCCCATATCAGAGGAATATCCTGCAAACCAGGGCTCTGACTTGCACATCTCATACATTGAACTCCTCTGCTCTGCACGGGAAACTCAGATGTCAATATCATGGTCAAAGAAAGATAAACAAGAACCATTCTCAACTGTTTCTGCTAACTGAGCTCTGCCAACCTTTCAGTAATTAAAGATCATCAATCAGACTCAA
The DNA here is from genome assembly GCA_014706295.1 of Lycocorax pyrrhopterus obiensis. Taxonomy (NCBI): domain Eukaryota; kingdom Metazoa; phylum Chordata; class Aves; order Passeriformes; family Paradisaeidae; genus Lycocorax; species Lycocorax pyrrhopterus. Next base: position 7,566,683 of record JACSVZ010000002.1, on the reverse strand, counting down.
ACACAAACCATATTAAGAGATTACTTGCAAAGCCTTGGATATTTTCAAATGGGAAACCTAGAATTTATCATTATCTTTCTGGATTTAATCTTTCCAGCACATTCATTTCAAGGGTTGTTTTGTTCACCTGTTTGATTGCTCTAAGTTGAGGTCTGCATGTAGCCACTTGCCTCCTGGAGCAGGGACATGAAGAGAAATGCCAGATATTGTGAAGAACTGTGATAAAAACTGCGGCTTACAACCCAGCTAAGCCTCCTCCTCCACTCATGTTTTGTTTTGCCAGAGGGAGACAGATGAGCCCCAGATCTGCCACACTCCAATTCCCACAGGAAGCTTGTGGATATGTTGGTGGCTACAGAACATCCCTGATAGTGGGGGAGAAGGCTGCAGCATTTGTAGTAGCAGTGTGTGGTCAGGATTTTAATGGCATGGGTCAGGAGCACAAGCACCGGGGAATTGATGAGAAACAGGCCACGCAGGGACTGCTGACAACACAACCTGTTACTGTTTTTCCATGCTCGTGAACACATCTCAGCACTGGGACACTGACTCATCAGTGCCAAAGACAAAATTTTGGATCATGAGATCCACATGGTTATAGTGACAATCCTGAGGTGCTGGCTACCCCTGGAAATTGTAATGTCAAACCCAGCTCAGAAATAATAATCTGCTTTCATTTTCTGTTGCTTAAGGAGTGTCAGTCCTGATAGGACTGCAGGACACAAACCTTAGATGTTATTTAAATACATCAGTTCAGGGGAAAACATCAGCAAGATATAGCAACCATACAAGCAGCTCTATCAGCTGGAAACATTTTATATCTAAACCTCAAATTCTCTAGAGAAATCTTCAGAGCTGAAGAAACAGCAAACCACTGTATGATTCATCTTCATAATCTTGATGTGTGATTCTTATCACTGACAGACTACTACACTCCTGGCTTTTATTGTAGTCTGACTCCTGTTAAAGGTGCCCATTTGGTCTTATTGAGGGGTAATGCAATAAAATCACTTTTTCCTGTTTATTTCTTTTGGAGTCAGTGAGGGACTCAATGGCATCCTCCAGGTGGGAAGCTAAAAGCTAGACCTTGTATTTGTTTCAGCAGTGTAAATCTATTGCAATACCACCGATTTCAGTGACATATCATGTGGTTACATCTAGAGAAAGCTATATTTGATGGTGCAAGCTCTTGTCCATCTGTAGCTGCAAACCAGGAAAATTTGTTTTGAGAAAATACAGTTGTGCATTTGCCCTTTTTTATACTCTTCTACAACTATCTGTCAGTGAGCACTGCTCGAGACAAGGCACTAGACTGATGGGTCCTCTGTCTGCTCTTCTAAGATCATTCCTATGTTCTCTGCAGAACAAATATCTCCAGGGATGCACCAAGCCTACTCATTCAGCCTGTAGAGCTACACCTCAGAATCCATTTCTTAATTACATAAAATATTTGGGTCTTTTTGTTTAAGTGGAGATCATAAATAATGCACTGTATAATACATTTTAAAAATCACCTGGTATTGAACAAACCATTTCATTTAACTTGGCTAATCTGGAATCAATATTATAATTAATTTTCTACTTCATCTGTCTTTTGAAGTGGTGAAACAAACCAGTTTGTGTCAGTTCAGCCCTGTAGGATTGTGTGAAATGCTGGGGCTGCATCCCTGTTTACCCCTGCTAAGTAAGATTGATCAGTGGAAGGGTTCCTTGCTTCTAGGAATGCTTTGTGGAAGCAATTCATGACAAAAGAAAACAAAGTTTCACAACTTCATTCATTGGACTTAGTGTCTGATTTGATTTTTAAATCATTCGTCAGGCTGAACTGTACCAGCTTCACTTTAGGCAAATCATAAGAAATTGCTTGCCCTGTGTTCCTGTGGAATGCTGAGGTCCTCCTGGGCTTACTTTGCTTGAAGGAGGCTCAAGGTACAGAGACTAACAAGAAAAAAATCCTGGTCCCACTGGCTCCAATGAAGGAAGAGTCTAACCTGCCAGACTCCTCCCAGCACAGCACCCAGGTCTCCAGTCAGTGTCACAGGCACCAGACATAGCCTCCCTCACCTCTGTGGAGAAAAACACCCTCTAGGATTTACAGTACAGTGCACATTTCACATGCCAGCCAGGGCAGCAAGTCTCCTAGAAAAGCAGATTGTCACCAGTCCTGCCACCCTCTTGTCTGTTAATGACCCCAAAGCTGAAGGATCATCAGAAATCCTGCTCACACTTCAGAGGTTTTCCTAATTACCGGTCAGCCAGACACAGGACCAGAGGGAATATTCTTGGTTGAGAGCTCACAAACACAGCCCACACTGCAAAAAGACCAACTGCTACAGAGGTTAAATCTTTCTCCTGCAGTGAAAAGCCACTCTGCAGACCTTCAATTCCCTGTGATGTGCAATCCAAACATGCTACACGTGTATTTTTTAAATCACTTTCCAAAAAAGTGTTTATGTTATCTGTCTCTCGCTTAGCAGAATGACTTTCCCATCCCACGGGGGCTGTGCAGTGAAATGGGAATCAGGATATGCTGGAAAAGTCTGCTTTTCACTTCTACCCCAATAGCAGTTTTAGGGGACTCACTGCCCAGCCAGGGGTATGGGACTCTTGGTTTGGTGTGACATCAAGCAACATTGAAAGTGAAAATCTGTGATGTGTTAAGGGGCCAGAAAGCTGTAAATAAAATAGTTAGAAACTGCAGGCCCTCATAGAGATATCAGAATGATTTCATGACTTAAAACTTCCTTTCCAGAGTCTCCCAATTCCCACAACTCTTATTGAGCTTAATAAGGGCTGTGAGCATGCAGATTTACTCACCAGTATTGGAAAACTCTGCTTCCGTTAGCCTGGTGATGAATAAAAAATGCTTCTTTTTAGGGAAAAAAAAAAAAAAAGGCTTTTATGGTCCAGGGAGTTTATTAACATGATTTGAGTGATCCCTTAGAGATTCAGAAAGCCAAGCAGTAATTCAAGACAGCAAAACTGTTTAAATTTCCAGATTTCTAGGGCAAATGGTAATTTCTTGAGAACTCAAATCATGAGGCGCTGTCACAGGTTGCCCAGAGAAGTTGTGGATGTCCAATCCCTGGAAGTGTTCAAGGCCAGGTTGGATGGAGCTCTGAGCAACCTGGTTTAATGGAAGGTGCCCCGTCTGTGATTTATAAACACCTGAGGCCAACATCTCTGCAATGATCAAACCCTCTCTGATGCTTTACCTGATCAGAAATAAACACATGTTGGTAGCTCTGGGCAAATAGCAGTGAACACTGTCCTGGCAGCCGGGCTTTCTTTGGCGGGGCAAAAATATGTAAAAAAGCAACATCACATGCAACAATATCAGTTCCCGGCAGTGTTGCTGCAATTTACCAGCGTGCTGAGTGTGGTCCAAGGGACAGTGTTCCACCCAGCTCTCACTATGAGGCATTTCTCTGATCCCTGCTCTGGTCACTGACCCAGCAGCTGGATTTCTAAGGAGCCCTTTTGGGAATTGCAATGCACTGCCCATAGCGCAAGTTGGACAAGGGGAAAAAAAACGTGTGCAGTGGAATGACTTGGAGATCTTGGAGGCTTTGTCCTTAACATTGTGCTGGTGGCAAAGTCACACTCTTCTAAAGGAGGAGACCATCAGGAATGACAAAATCAGAACAGACCCCTGATTAATACAGTTTGCCTCCTTGCCCTTTACTGTATCTCCAGTGACAAAAGCTGGAGCTGGCTTTGGGGAGCAACTCTGAACCCAGACTGCACTAAGAAACACATTTTCCCTTCCCCTGAAATTCCTACTTCCATGTCTCAAACCCCTCTGTGATCCTTTTCATCTCCCATAACATGCCCTTGTAATACATGTGCTACTGCAGGTTTACTGATTAAAACAGCTCAAAGAAAAGTCTGTATGACTTGGCTTTTCATAATTTCATTAATAAGAAAGAAAAAAAAACCCCAACCAAACAAAAAAACTCCACATATTTTATCTATTTGCCTCACTGGATAGCAATTGTTGGGAAGTGTTGTTACCCAGCTGAATTTAACAGCATACTTGTTGTACTACTGACAAATAGAGAGCATACTTGTTATAACAGTGTTAAAAACGATGACAACAAGAACCCAAGCTCTTCTCTGGGAATTACTGGGAAACTTGTGCCCTTTTGACAACTGAGATCTCCAGAGAAATCCCGTTGTGCCTTAGCCAGTTTAAAATTTTAATATGAGCTGCAGCAGGCAGCAAAAGCAGTAGTCAAATGATCTTCTTCCCACACCAGCCCTGCTAACTCCAAAAAAGATTCATAGGGTACAGAGAACAATTAAGATTGGTTTTCAGAACATTCTAACTCAATACAGAGCATCACTGATAAATTTTGTCCAGTAGCTAGTGTATGATCTCAGTTACAGAAATTTTGAGAGATTTACGAGAAGCAAACAGGGGACATTCGATAATTAACCTTTCTGAGGCGAAAAGACATCAAATTCAAAGCTGAAAACAATTATATTAGTCAAGAGTACTCCATGAGCAATGGTCTTAATATAGTTCCACTCCACTGGGAATGCAAAGTACAGGACATCCTGAATATACATCAAAAGTTATGTCATAATAGTGTTTTGGAATATGAAAAATACTCAAAGTGCGAAAACCAGACCTTTGTTCCATCCTGTATGTATCCATAACATACAACCATCTCTGGGGTCTTTTTCTGACATCTGGTCCTTGTTTGCTTTTTGAATTAGGTATGACATTTTCATTATATCAGGTTCCTCGCTTTGGCCTTTTTTTTGTACTACACGTGCTGATAAAATACAGCGGATTGTGAGCAATTTTGAGGCAACAAATGCAGGACTTGAATATCCAGAAGCTGCTATAACTGAACAGACAAATAGCACATGCTATGCCTTGTGCTAAGAAAACATCACACAACTTGCAAAAGGTAACATAATATTTATCTTCCCAGTAAAAGGGACAGAATAAGGTAACAAGCACGTATTTTCATCCTTCATCTTCCAAGGTTCGTCTGGGAAAAAAAACCCCAAACCTGTGGCAGAAGGTCCGTTTAAATAAATATTTCTAACACTTCAGAGCTAGTCAAATTTTTTGAAACAGAAGTGTTGAACCTGCCACAATCTAGAAAGTAGCACCCAAAAAGTAACACTTTTGCAGGGAATGTGCTAATTTTAATTAAATCTTTAGAAAAGGTGTTTTGTGCTTTGAATGGCTCAAACATGAGAGACACCATGGACAAAAGCAACAGAGAGAGGTAAATAATATTCAGGTGACGGAGACCAACAACTCAGAAGTAGGTCAGAAAAATTTACCGGTTTCAGAGTTGAGAGCTGAACTTGGCCACTTATGTCCCAGGTGAATGTCTTTATTCTGCACATGGCCAACCTGTCTTCCTAGTCCAATTAATATTTAATTGTTTATGCAGCTGCAACAAGAAAGGCTGAGAGAAATCCAGCCCAGAGCAGCAAACTGCTGAACGGTTAGCACATTCCTTGGGGAGGTGGGAGAATGGAAAATGCTCTCATCTCTTTGCAGTTTGCTTAGAAGCTCTTTTTTTTTACCAAGAACTTGCTCAGTTCTTAGGTTTTCACCCACACAAACCAGGAAAAAAGAGCATATTTTAAAAAAACCAAAAAAACAAAAAGCCAAAAACCCCACACTAGCAAACAAAAATGCCCAAACAAATGACAAACTTGAGCCTCTTTGCTAGACAGAAATATTTCTTCCACACATATCCACAAATAAAAAGTGCAGTGTAACTTTGGTCCCTTATGGACTCTCAGAGTTGATGAGACTCTCTCCATTTCTGCTCTTCAGAAAAAGATCCACTTATTCCCCCTCTTCTGAAGACATTTCACAGCAGGTTCTGCACCAGAAGCACTTACACCCAGAACCCTGCTGGTTTTGGCACTGGCACTTTTCTCTCTGAAGACTGAAACCCAAGATCAGTTGAAGTGATCAGATTGGACAAAGATTATTGAATCTTAACAAAAGAAACAAATATAAAAAATCCTGAATTTAAAAAAAACTAAAAACCCCAAAACAAGACAACAACAAAAAAAGAAAAGAAAGAACAAAAGGAAAAAAAAAAGAAAGCTTTAATACCGAAAAAATTCCTGTGATGAGATCTCGTTTACCCAAGCCTTTTATGCAGGTCACTTCCACCCCATCCACTTTGAGATGGAGCAGCTCTTTCCTTTTCTCCTCTTCACCCCCTCTCACCTGGCCTTTTGGAATCCCTCCCAAGGTCACTGTCTGTGTCCTCTCAGCCTGGTTAAAGCCCCTCTGCAGAGTGTCAGAGGTGTATGTCAGAGCAGATGGCTCTGCATTGCCTGATATCCCTGGAAACCTCAACCAGGATGTGTGATACTACCAGCCAACACAGTTCCTCCCTCCTGTTCTTGGGTGATTTTTATTAGCAAATTAAATACCCAGTGTGTGCCCTGATGCAGTCACTGCAGTAGCCACTCAACACGTTGCTTGCATTACTTCTCACAAATGTTTCTCCTGCCACTCTCATCTGCTAGTGAACCACAAACTGAACGAGAACAACTGTGAATAATAAATGTTTCTTCAGAAGTTGTTCAATACACTGAAGTTACAAAGGGATCTGTGGGAATGGAGTGATTCCCACACCTCCCACAGTGCTAAATACCAGCTGCCCATGGCTGAGTCAGCCATTCCAGCCATGGGGCCACTGGCAGGTGATGCAGCCAGGGCTATTCCTGCAGGAAACCACGTGCTGTGTGGGGAGCTCCTACACTGCAGAAATCAGACACTGATCCATGCAGAGTCTAAGTCTGCACGACACTATGAGAACACGGCTCATCTTCTGGCACTGCAGCAGTCGGTGTGCAATGGCAACATTTATTGACCTACCCATGCAATTGATGACACCATTAATGGCAATTTGGTTCCAGCAAAAATGCATGTGATTGACCCTACTTCATTAGTCTGGAGAGCATTTTACAAACTGAGAGCAAAGTGCTGTGATTTAACAGATGAACTACAATAGCTGATTCATTTAATCTTATTTCAACTCTGACAAACCCAGTTACCTTTCAGAGATAATGTATTAATGAAATAGCCAAGTATTGGTCCAAGATTAAAGAAAGCAAGTGTCTTTTGTCTGGATTTGTATTTCAAATAGATTTCCATGTGCTTAACTTTATTGATTCAAGAAGTAGGTGTATGATTAGACAGACAGATACATGGAGGGTTTCAGCTGATCTATATTCATGACACCACACAAAAGCATTCAAACAGCATTTTAGCTTTAATCTCAGATATCTGACTCCACATAAATTCATTTTCTAAGCCAGAACATCAGTTTATAAAACTGCAGCTGGAATAATGACATGGAGGAGAGCAGGACACCTTTGCTAGTGACAAGCAGCCTAAATATCTTTTAATTGTAGGCTGTGGTGGGAAAATAAATAAGGCAGCTTTTCCTAGCCTCCTGCACTGGTGAAGGCACAGACAAACCCTTGTGGGGCCTCAGTGAAGGACTGCGACTGCAAAGCAGCTTTGACATTGACTTAAGTGGGCCAGAACTCCAGTCCCAAGGGGCAAGGGCACAGCAGAGCTAGCGCCAGCCAGAGCTGCAGAGACAAAACACGACATTAATAAGAGCAACAACAAAAAGCATTCTGACAAAAGGTTTCTGCCAAAGCATTTGATTAATAGAAAGTTGATTTTTTGACTTGTGATGTTTTCAAAATGAGTCTGCTCCTGTCTCTTTTCAAAGCTGTACTCAGCACAAACCAGGACAGACAACAACCTTTTTCATTTGGTTCAAAGCTATTAATTTTTCCCCAGTCCTTGGGAAAGAACCATTTTTCATTTTTGCCTTGGAACTGCTGTAGAGAGAGAAAGTGATAGTTTGCACAGCACTATGGATGTGACAGGCTTTGGAATGGGAAGGAGCAGGAGCAGATCCATGGTCCTATAGCTTTCCCCTACCCTGGAGATTCACCCGGACAACATGGGAAAAGAAAACTGTGAGCAGTCCACATTAGGAGAAAACACACTGATTACATCAGGTATTTTCAAAACACCAAAACAGAAATTAGGGACCTAATGAAGTTGCCTAATTCCCCTAGGCAATATGATAATCCCAGCTCGACCAGAAGTGTGAGGCAGTACACCAAACAAACTGCTGTCCCTTCTGGGTCTGGCTGCCAGCTCTGGTAGCTCAGCATCTCCACAGAAAGTCAGAGCTGTTTGGCACTCATTGAGAATCTGGCCCAAAATTATTAACTTCAGTTAAATATGTTCCGTTTTTAACGTTATCTATGTATTTTAAAGGAAAGGAAAGCCTAGCTCAGATCACACAGTTTGTATGCAGTATCCTGTTAATACAACATCCACTACAGGACATGATCTGAATTAGGAACCCTATTCACCCTGACTTGTCCTTGATCACACCTCCTTTAGAGACTTAGAACAGCTGAGAGGAACAGTTCTTATTGAATAAACTTCCAGAAACCCACAGCAGCGAAAGCCAGCATCAGTCCTCTCAGGGCTCAGGCTCCTGTGGGCAGTGGGAGGAGGAAGGGCACGGACTGAAGCAGCCTGTTGCTGCAAGGGCTACTTGCTTTCACCTTCCCCTCCTTAGACTTTGTGAAGACATTTGTTATTTCTGCCTTCAGCATCCGTTCAACACATCTTTCTGAGCTGCCTTTCTATGCCGTTTATTTTCTAATGGATTCTTCAAGCACATAATTAGCCCTCAGGCTGAGTCAAAGTAACAGACAAATTAGAAGCCTAGAGGAATTAGGAGCCAAAAAGGCACTTGGAAATGAGCACTGAAAGATATTCAAGCTTGTCTCAGACCCTCACACATCCTTCTGGAGTTGCAATAGCCCGGAGCAGATTGTTCTACTCTTTTCTTATGAAGCTGAGGGATTAAATCTTATCTGTTTTCTTGCATCAGAAGAGTATAAAGCTTGCTAAAGGTCTGTTGTTTTCTGTAACTTCCACTTTACACTCCTGTCATACTTCAACCTTACCTGCTTGCTGAGTTTTTTTTCTGTTTTTCCTCTTTCTTTTCTTTTATTCTTTTCTTTCATTTTTTTTTCTTTTGAAGATAAGATGGAGAGAAGTTCAGCCTGTGTTGATTAATTCAGCAGTTAAGTCTGCCTTTGTTTTTCTTGTGAATTTTAAAGATGTAGACGGGATAGTCTTCCATCAATGATGTTATCAGGATTTTTTTTTCATTCTAAAGCCAGCAGTAGCCCATTGGTGATTTCCAACACAGAATCACCAGTCATTCCGACACAGTTCGGCTTTAATGGACAGGCTGGCTGCTTTTGTCTCCTACATAAAAGAAGAATCAGCCTCAGTAATCAGAGCTAAATCTCAACACTAGGAGGAAAAAAACCACCCCACTCTACTTCTCGGTGCCAAAACCCCCACGTGCCTACTGCATAAAGAGAGCACTGTTAAAGTCCCTTAGCCAATGCTTAATAACCAAGGATCTTTTAATCTGGTGAGCGATTTGACCAGTTCTTTGACAGTGATCATCAGAAAACCAACACATTTCACCCTATTCAATTACCACGGAACTGCCCCTCAATTCTCCACAGAAAAATTCATCTGACAGTTTCAGTCATTTCTAATTTTTTACCTTTTACCATCTAAAAACGTTCATGTACAGGTTGTCCCATGAGACAAAAAACATTTTTTTACCTGATCCTACAAATTCCCTTTTCTGATTATTGCAAGATGCTAAAAAAACCCCAAAAACCCTGCAGGTTTGCCCTTTTCCCAAATCTACACTTTTCCACATTCAGGTTAGAAGTTTTACCTATAAATGACAGTTTTGCCATGTTTCAATTACATTGGCATTACAAGACATACTTCCCCATGACAGGCACATTTGTCCACTTCTCTGTATCGCCCTGGTGCAAAATATTCTGTAGGAGAGCCAGGCTCATGAACCTTATCTTATCTCTCAAATACATTTCAAAGTATCATCCTGCTGTGTGAAACCCCTAAGTTCAGCAACAGGGCATAGGGAAGGACATGGATCTAGCCCAGTGCTGGAGAGAAAGCACCATCTGCTCATTGGGGTGGCTGGGTTTTTTTAGTCAAGGCTCTTATTCTCTAAAACTTGGGACAATAATTTCTGAAATCATTGCTACACAGCGTATTCAGGAGAAGAAGGGAAATTAAAGCAGACTGCTTCAAAATTAATGGATAGAGCTCTCAGTGTTAGTCAAAGGGACAATGTGATCAGGACTTCCTACCACAAGTGAAAAGCTCAGTTGTTCCTGGCCAGGCAAGGTGTTGCTGTTCATGGAGATGCTCTAAGTTTTTCTCATGTTCTGGGGGTGTTTTAAGTGGTTTTAATACATTCAATTGTCATAACAGGAGACGCAGTTGGAATTCAAGCTACAAGGATGCGAGGCCAGGCATGAAAGATTGCAGCAAGCCAGTGGTCCAGTTCAGGACTCTGGCACAACAGTTTCCTACATCTCCCATCAACTCAGGTGTGCTGGAATTTGATCTTCTGAGAAAATACGTATTTGTTACTCCAGGGTTTCCTACCAAATGAACTCACCTGGAAGACTGGAAGGTTTCAGAAAAAATTATTAAATGCTCTGCAAGACAGAGCAAGAAAAATGAGTTAATTCAAGTAAGAGATATTTTGCCCTTCTTCTGAATCCCTGGTTCCTAGACAATTGTGTCTGGAAGAAGCTTGGATGTGGTACACAGGTTGCACTACAAGAGTAATCAGTGACAAACAATTTCTAGTAGTTGAAACTTGCCAAAGTGGTAAACTACTATTGTATAACTCCAGTCCTATTTACAGAGAATCTAGGTTGTATTAGCAGTACTGGAACAAAACCAAGCAGGCATGAAAGCATCAATTCACGTATTCTTCATGGATTTCTAGAGAGAAACTGAGCTGCACTAGAGGAATGAAATACAGACACACTCCCTGCCCTCTAAATAGGCAAAAACCTCTGTAGGCTTTTCTGTTGAGCTGCACTGCCAAAGGAAGCATCAGTGTTTCAGCCTCTCAGAATTACCAATTATTATCTATAGAGCAGACAAAGCAGAGATTCAATTTTACAATTGTTTCTGTATAATTCACAAGGGAAGAGTAAAAGAAGAGTTTCTTTGGTAACTAATGACCAAAATAATTTGGGCTTCTATCTGCTGAATATGTACCTCTGATGCAACAATTTCTGAAAGATGCAACCAAATGAGTGAATTTTAAATATGATCAAATACCAAAGGAAATCACTGCAGAGAAATACAGCTGAAGGAAAAAAAAAACCCTAAACAAACAGAATATTTCTTTAAAGGATATTGAGCTCACCTCCTGTTCCCCTCAATAATATGAATGAGATGCCTTCTCATCCCAAAATGAGAACAAGCACAGTAGCCTGAAAATCTGCCACAAAGGATCTGTTACAATGCCCTTGAAATGTTTTGTACATGTAAGAGCAGTTTCCACTGCAATATTGTCTGTTGCAAAAGGTTCTGGTTGAAATTGCTTTCACTGTTTCAAGCATTGTGATTGATGCATCACCCCAGCTTAAAGACAAGTAGAGTTTTATTTGAATTACATGGAATGACTGGATATGGAAAAGAAATGAAGAAAGGACAAAGATGACAGGAATAGAACAACACGGTCCCATAGAAGCACAACCTGATCATCCTCAAACTCAATGTCAATACTATTACAGAAAAGAGTAGTCAAGTCATTCGTTTGTAAGACTGAGTCCCTTCTTTTTGGCTAAATTAACATTAATGGAAATAAAAAGATAAGGGCTTAGCTCTATTTGTTCAGTACAGGACCCCTCACTACAGGAAAGACATTGAGATGCTGGAACGTGTCCAGAGAAGGGTATCAGAGCTGGGTAAGGGTCTGGAGCACAGACGAGGAACAGCTGAGGGAGCTGGGGGGGCTCAACCTTGGAGAAAAGGAGGCTCAGAGGGACCTTATCATTCTCCACAACCATCTGAAAGGAGGCTGTAGCCAAGTAGGGGGTTGGTCTCTTCTCCCAAGGAAGAAGTGTTAGGAAAAGTGGAAATGGCCACAAGTTGCACCAGGGAGGTTTAGATTGTATATTGGGAAAAAGTTTTTCACTGAAAGAGCGATCAGACATTGGAATAGGCTGCTCAGGGAAGTTGTAGAGTCACTATGCTTGGAAGTGTTAAAAAAAAGTCTAGATGTGCCACTTGGGAACATGGTTTAGTGCTGGACTTGGCAGTGCTGGGTTAACAGCTGGACTCGACGATCTTAGAGGTCTTTTCAACCTTAACAATTCCGTGGTTCCATGATTCCATAGTTGTTTCAGAGACAGGTGAAGTCTCCTTGAGGACATTGGCCCAGTTAAGAATTACACAAAGCACTGAGGAGTCAATGTGTGAGATACTGTTTACTGTGCATTGTCCAGTTTATCTTATAACAGTGAAATATAGATTATATGCTAGAAATTACAGGCCCCAGGATTTACCAGACTATTTTTCCTGGGTTTTTTTTCTGTTTGTTTCTTTGGGAGGTTTGTGTGTATATTGCTTATTTGTCTTTCTAAGAAATTTGGTTCTCTGTAAAAAAATGGTTAGATCTTGAAAATTATGAGATTGCATGTAAATAATCAAGGATATCATCATGTTTAAGTTACATAAATGGTTTATCAATTTCTCTGTACATGGGAACAAATGCTGTTCCCCTTTGATTTATGTGTCAGTACAAATTTTCAAAGAGGTTCACACAGGTGATGTAATAGTTCGTGTCATGAAATCATTTAGGAATTAACCATTGATACAATAATCTTTGGGCACATTAAGACAGTGTTAAAGGCCTAATTCAGAACTGCTATTTTTTGGAGATCTTGCTGACAACTTGTCCAGTATTCTTACCTAATTTTGTATAAGCAAAGCATGATGGTACATATCTTCTAGGAGACCATCCATACGCCCTTAATCCAAGGAGAAACAGAGAAAGGGCATCACATCCAGCGAGTTGCTTTGATATCCTTCCAGTTTCTACTTGAAAGATAAAACTATGCCAACTTTTGCTCCCTTGCTCTCATGGGAGAGCTATTTCAAGAGGGAACGACAAGTAGCCTTGTCGTAAACATCTAAATCCCATGTTTTAGCCCTATAAGACTGGCAAGACTTGAAGATTTCAATATCTTTCATAGAGCAATTGACAGAGTTTTGGCTGAAACAGAGGCAGCAAACTTCAATCCCTGTACAAAGCAGGACACACTGTTCTGAATTTCGTTTAGTTATGTTAATCAGCTGAACAACTTGAGAGAAAAGCGTCATGAAGGGTAATCAAGGGAAGAGGTGATAAGGCTCGTTTCCTTATCGGTTGGACAGAAAGTGGAACAGAAGGGGTTTATCAAGAAGAAAGGCTTAGAAAAAAATTGCAATTCAAAATAAAAATGAAGCTGTTGTGTCTGTATTTGTAACACCCAGCAAAGTTATGCACTTTATCCCAAATCGCCTTCCTCAAAGGTATTTTTTACATCTCCCTTGAGAACCAGGCTCAGCGAGACAGAGGTAAAGCAGTTGTTTGCTACTTCTCTGAGTACTGGCTTTTCTGTCCTTTTCCAATTATCAGCAGAGAAGTATTTTGGTGCAAAGTCACTGTTTCACTCACATCACTCCAGGAGGGTATTTGGAAGACTAGAAAAAGTACATCACACTGCAAGATTTCAATGTGTGGAGCTCACTGGTTATTTAGTTGTAAAGAACACTTTTTTTGTGTGTGTGTGTGGTGGCTTTGGAGATATTTTGGCAGCTTTTCTATTTGTTGTTCTCACACTACCTGATTATATGAAGCTTCTGATAATCAGTTTGGTAAGGTTTAGGAGAGCTGTTTAAAGGATAGAAGGGAGAGGGTCAGCATGTGTTATTTTGCCAATGCAGGAGGTAGTCACAGAGTGATTTTCTGTATTCCTGGGGGGGGTAGTAGCACAAAAACCCCAGACATTTTCTGTTTGAGTGCTTAAGAGCGTTGTTCATGTCCTTTATTCAAAAATGGAATTATTTTCATGGAAAAGCATCCTGCTGCGTGGAAGTTGTCCTGAGATGGCTGGGACAGGCTGTGTGTGTTTTCCCCTCAGTGTAGATGCAGATGCAGCAATATCTGACTCCATCATGAGCACGGGGGCTGTTTTGAGTAACAGCTTGTTGTGTGGAAGTGTGTAGGCTTGTGAGTTTTCTATAAGGAATACTTCATGGATTGCTCTTTTTGCTGTTGAACATGATGCCTACCAATCTTTCCTGGCATAGGAATATTAAGACAATTTGATGGAGGACAAGGTAGTTAACGTATTTGTGCTAAAAAGACAGAGAAAAGACTTGCTACCTGTCAGACTGAAGAATTACATGTCCTACTCCTTTCAATCACATTCTAACTGGGTATATGCTTGCCTGCTATCCCCACTGAAAATTGACTCTGGATGTCCATCTGTGATTTGATGCTGCTTTACAAAACCCCACCAGCTATTAAAGTCCATTTGCTCTGGGGATTTCATTACACGAATATTTCAAAATCCATTTGTCAGTGAGTAGCAGAATGGCCAGTCCTTTCTTGGGGGGTCAGTTCTCACTGAGTGTTTGTTGCCTTTCCACTGACAGCTGAATGACAAACCAGTGCAAGCAGAACTATTTGAAATAATACGAAACAAGCCTATTTCTCTGCTAATATGTTCGAAACACTACGTTTCTCTGACAATATCATAATGTTGGAGTTTATAAAATGTCTATACAATAATTGTTCTGTTGCTGTGCTAATAAACAAGGATTCATCATTCTAATTTTGTCCTTCATTCTCTGTAACCTTTGCAGAAAGCAGAAAAAGAAAGCTCATAAATAACAGTGGTGATAAATTAATGCAGAGAACTAGACATATTTACATGGACATAGACTTCATATTGAAACACTAATTACTGCAGGCAAATTTAGTTTTCCCTTTAATCAGATTTTACAGGTAATTAGCAGTTAACTAAGATTAATTACAATTCATTTTCTGTTAATGTCATCTTTTGGTCACAGAAAGTTTACACAGTATTTTATTTACCAGATGTAAAAGCTAATTCTTACATAGACACATCAAGGTTATGCAAACATTTTTTTTAGTTCACTGCACACCTCTTTCTTGTGCTAGAAATACGCTTTCGCAAGAGACACCTCCTGAGCCTCCAGAGAGGCACACAAGATCCCCAGGCACTACAGAACTCCTGTAAAGCTGCAAGGTGTTCCACCCAACCAGACTTCCACGGCATTCAGCTGTAACCAAAAGGGTTATCAGAATTGTTAAGCTCAAGACATTCAGTGTGATACCACACTGCTGACCCCATGCTCCCTGCAGTCAGACCTGTGCAGTGCTTCAGCCTCTCCGTCCCCAGTGCCAGATGCAGCCATGGATCAGTCCTTGAGCTGTGCTGCACTCTGAGCACAGGCTCTCCCTCACGTTCAGAGAAGCTCAGCCGCCTGCTGTGCTCTCCAGCTGTATCCAAGCATTCCAGTCCTTCCAGCAGAGCAGCACCCTGCACCCGAAGCCCCTCACACCATGGAGAAAAGGGATGTGCCCCAGGCAAGAGGCACCGAAATATCTTAGAGACAGCAGAATACAGATCCAGCCTGTAGATTTATGGCTGAATCTGGCTCTGGGAAAGATCATAGAAAACTGGAAGTAATAAAAATTTTGCTTTGCAAAAGTTCAAGACCTTGAATAGGTTTATATTCTTGACATGGAACCAGGTTGCACCATGCCAAGATTGCCTTGTTCCCAGCTTCACCAAGTCTATAATTTGGTTTGCTTTCGTCTCTCCTGTTGCAATCCATGTGCTGTAGCTACTCAGGAGTATCATACAGGAGACTCACTGCCTAAAGGGCAGGTCCTCTCCGGCTGAATGAACCTGATTCACTAAGCTGACTCCTAAATTAATAGTCACCATTTTCCATTCCCTCCCAGGCCACTTTATAGGGATGTGTGAAGTACCCTGTCAAATAATTGAGCTCACATTACAGAAGTTATTCCATAGAGAACCAAAGCACCTCCTGACCTGTCATTGTTCAAGAATGTGAAAATGAAGAGTAAAAGAAATGAGTTTTTAGGCCTCATCACAATAGTCAGCAATCAGAATTGCTACTGAAACCAGAGAGTATAAAAAAATCACATAGTCTGAAAACCTGCTCAGAAAGTGAGCTGTAAAGGTCAGACACAAAACTCAAGGGAGGCTCATGGGCTCCACCATCTCAGAAGGCATCACAGTTTAACTGTGGACATCCTATTTGCTGGGGCAGGACATTTGAAAATGGTATTTTGGGTATACCTCATCTGATTAGAACAGAGAAAAGGTCTATAAAATAAAAGATAGCAGTTGAAAGACAGAAAGCATCTATAACCAGTTTCCAGGAGAGCCACAGTGCCTCTGCACAAATGGAAAGGGTGGTCCTGAGCAAAACTCTCTGGTGAATGATCTCTGTGAAAGAACAGATGCCCCTGTGGAGCATCACAGGCCCTGTTTCACACAGGTCTCGTTCAGGTCCCACACATAGTGCTTCTTCTCTGGCTGCCCCCAAGCCTTTATGGGCACGGAAAACTCTAGGATGTGTGTGACACCAAAACTCTGTGAATATGGGGACTCAGTGTCATAGTCAGATGGAGAGGTAAGGGCAGGGAAATGCTGAACTGATCTTTCCTCCTGTCACATGCAGCTTATGCTAACTTTGTGCTGGTGTCAAGTGAGAAAACACTCATTGATGGGTTTTAATACATCTCTCTAAACCAAAAAAGGCCTAAATGTCATAGTCTGACCTCAGACAGCAAAAACAAATGGACAGAAATCATCGTACAAAAGTGCTCAGACATTTTCCTCTTCTGTTTTCCCATTGTCTACTTCTTGTTGGCCTCAGTGAAACAAAACCAAGAAAAATACAGAAGTATATGAACCAAAACTGAAGAAGTGGATATGTACTGAACCATGACTGTTCACCATATCTGACTGTGGAGTACGCTGAAAACTGCTTAGCCTGAATGAGGAAATAAATCTGATTGAGAGGGGAATAATGGGGAGTATTTCATCAAGCTCACTTGAGGCAGGAAAGCAGAAACACACTCTCAAGGTGTGCTCACTGCAAATCTTCCAGCTGCAGTTACCAAAATCACAAAACACATTTCTGAGTGTAGGACAAGAATTCGAGGAATTTTTTTCTCTTATAACAGCATGGAAAACTCTTTTCCATTATACCAATTCCCTCCTGCTCAAGTGAAAAGTCTCTTGTGAACATCTGCCCCAGATAAAAACAACTCAAATGCCTGGAGACCCTCAGAGCAGGGGGAGGCTTGTCAAGTCTTTCTTACAGTAGGGAGACGTGGCCTTTGAGTTGGCCATGCAACAGTGATAATGTAATTCCAGAGTCACAGTACAACTGAATAACAAAAACCCGTTGGCACTCTATTTTTAACTTCTCAGATGAGTCATTAAGCAGTGAAATAGTTTAACAATACCCTGCACTGATAACCTGTTTTAATCCGGTGATTTCAAAACACTTGGTATAACACTTTCATAACACTTGGTATATATACTTGGTAAAGCTTAACCTACATCACTCCTGTGAACTAAAAGTTACTTCACAGAATTTTTTTAGAGGAAAAAGTGAGAGAATGTCCAGGGTGAACAAGTGATCTTACCAAGGCCACTCTAATAATCAGTGATAAAATTGGAAACAGGAATAGAAACAGCGACAGTCCAATTTTCATACATTAATCCTGGAAGAGTACTTTTCCCTCTGCAACCGTGTTGCAGAGGTGATCACAATGATTGACTGTAGCAGTCAGATCTCCTAATAGAAGCAATAGTATTAAAATTAATTAATTTAAAATTTAAAGAATGAATTTAAATTAGTGAAAATTAATTCTGCCTGCACATCAGTTTCATCTTTGCATTTTCCTAATTAGGGCCCACAAGCTCTTTGTTTATCGATCCTACATCGAGAGAATGACAGACAGAATGTCATTGTCATTGTCTGGCACCAGAGCAGCTGTCCAGGTCCACGCTGGCCTCTGCAAGAACTGTGTGGCTGTGAATGTCCCAGCACGGTGGTGCCTTGCCAGGCAGTGGGTTCCCACACGGCTGGACCACACTGATGTGAGTGTAGGACAGGGATTACACAGCTCTGCATCCCTCCCTGTGAAAAATTCCTCTTCTCCCGCTGAAGCACATGTGTGTAGAGAAATGGCTTTTCCTTTCCAGCACTTCTGTGTTCCACACTACTCTTTTATTGAACTGGAGAATGACAGCTCTGGCAAAACCTTGAGATCTGTTTAATATTAGGAGGATATTTTTCCTGCCCCCTTCATCACACGACAGTAATACAGCAGTGAACCAGGTGATGCAGAAAAACTAAATCTACCCCCTGCACTCCAGAAAGCTGAGCTGTCAAGGCCAGTAGAGGAGAACCTGTTGCTCTTATTTCTGCACAATTCCCACTCGAAGACAGGGATAGACCTGACATCATATTTTTAATGGTCCCAGCTATTCAGTCCCTTGAATCCAGCTCTGCAGGATTCAAGGGACTGCCCTAATCTCTGCTGAGCAGTAATTAGGCTACCACAATGAGGCTTCGAAGAAAACACTTTTTAGCTGAAGTTGCTGCATGCGTGAAACTCAAGTAATAAATTTGGCGAGATGCCACGGGGGGGTCACGATGACATCTGAGTGTTTGCACAGCACCTTGCACCAGTCCTGCCAGGGGCCTTTGAGCAGTACACAGCATTAATATCAATGTTCCCTAAGGACAGCAAGTTCATTAAACTCAGTCAGGAAGCAAAGTGAACTCAGTAGACAATGGAAAAAACCACAAGACAAATTGAGACTTTATACATCATTCATGTGTAAGAATTTTAGAAGCTTCCACTAGATTTCAATTAAAAAGTCCCACTTCAACAAGCTAAGCAAACCATTTTTCAAGAGAAACTAAAAAACTGAGATAACTTTCAGTAGTTATAAAAGATATTTAAAAGTACTGTAGTTTATGCAATATTTCAAATGCTAAGCAAGGACACAAAACCCAATTTACATCAAAGAAGTTCTTGATAAGTACTACATAAACTTTTAAATCAGCAAAAATTTAGAACAAATTAGTTATATTTGTCTTCACTAAGAAATTTTTAATTCTTTTCCCTTTCAATATTGCTCTGTAACTACTGCTCTCTAAATTCTTTATTCTTTAAAATCCCTGAGGCTATAGTTTATATTTCTCCAAATATCATGTTGGAGCACACCAACACCAGCTTTTATCTCTTCTACAGGCTTCTTATCTTCTGTCCAATCCAGAGTATCACTTTCCATTGCAGCACTCCATTTTCTCCCTCTGACTTAATTTGCACTCTTCTGATGCAATATTTGCATTCTTTCCCAGTATCTCCTTATGACAGAAATGCCTTCAAGAGCAGTCAAAAAAATTTAGTCACTTCTCCCTGACTCTGAGTCACTCACCTCTATTCTGAATCACTGTAAAACACTGCATTAAGTGCTATACTTAGAATATATTGCAAATAAAATGGGATTTAAAATGCATTTCAACGATCAACTCATGTCATGTATCAATATGAGCAATGAATCAGGAGACTGCAAATACATAACCATCTATAAGTTGAAAAGAAATCCCTATCCTTCATGTAACTCAGATGAACAGGAGAGCAAGCTAGCTATCCTAAGTAATGGCAGGCATCTAAGCCTGAACTACAGTTTCAGAAGATTTTGAGGAGTCTCATCCTCTAACTTAAGAGGAAGAAGCTTTCAATGAGGTCTGACTCATTCCATTATAGCTTGGCTCATGGATTCCCAAACTGTGGTGCCTGGAAGTGTAGCCTCACTCAGTAGTCTTTGGGCCACTACTGGTCCACAACTTACCCCACAAATCAGCCCCCTCAAAAGATAATACAATTCCTACCTGGAATGAAAACTCAAAGTTTTTCCTGGACTATTTTCTTATACTATTCTGCACAAGAAGATTTAGAATTCTTTTTTAAGAATATATAGCCTGTGAATAAGAAAGGGTGAAGACAGAGATCTGGATGTCAAAGGGTGACGACAACGATGGAAATGCAGAGATCATTCACAGAGGGGGTGCTCTCATGGTGCTGATGTACCTTGGTTTTCATTCATTAACCACATTAACAATGTCAAATTTTACAAGAACTAGCTGAGATCTTGACTCCCTATATTTGGCAAGTTTCCAACATATCATGATGCAGCAAGAAAGACCAACTCTGCTTTCTCAAGGCTACTATCCTCTGCAGGTAACTGCCTGAGCTGCTGCTTTCGTGTGGTATAACCCTTAATGCAGACAGAACATGAAAATGGAATAACCTTTCTCTTACAATGAGGTGCACATTATGAAAAACCTTCATATAACCCCTCTCGATTCAATATTTGCAAGTAGTACCAGTCCAACTTTCTGCAACCATTAATGGAAACATCAGTCTGGAATTTCCTTCTTCAGCAACAATACACAGCAGGAAACTATGCAGCACTCCTGAAAGTGATTAATAAGTTTTCCTTGAAATAGGGCACTGACAAAATTCCCCTAGTACTTTCAAACTCCAGTGAAGTGAAATCAAACTGAACAAAACAACAAAGTGAGCCTCAGTTTCTATATTGAGGATCAGAACAATGCTCTAGCTGAGTGGGTACCCTATTTCCAACTCACACTAACACTTTTAACCTCAGGGAGATGCATTTGTGCTCCACAGACAAGTAGGAGGAACCCAGAACAAGCAGGACTCTTTGATAGCAGCACATGTCAGTATAAAGAGCTCTGCCTTAGGGAGCAGGCAGGATTAGATAAACGGAAAACCTGGCCCTGTATGGGATAGTTTGAAGCTCCCAAATTGAATGAATACTTCAAATAATCTAGTAACATTATTTACTTCAAAAGAAAGTAGATACTGCAGGCTCACCAAAGCGATATTTCAGTATATTTATGTCCTTGGGAAATGTCCATAATTTCAGTTCTGATTTTATGATGAAAGTTAAGGACTAAGTTCAGAGAGGCGTATTTATTCATCTGCTTTCTGTGAAGGGGGGCAATGTGCATTTATCTTTGTGTATTCAGGTTAAGAGTTCTTTCAGGTTCAGAGTACTTTCAGGTTAAGAGGTGTCTCCTTGTTTGCTCTTAGTAAACTAGGATAAAATTTCATCCTTCATAATGCTGACTTGTTTGATCAAGACATAATCCACCAAGAGATCGCAACATCACATTTTTTTTACAAAGAGATGACGTAGGATAGTCATGACTATTTTTCAGAAGGGAAGAATAAAATGCCAGCAGTTAAAACTGAGAGAGTCACAACTGAGTGAGAAAAAAAGAGAACGCTCTTATCTGAAATGTGCTGGGGGGAAGAAATAATCTTCAACTAAATTCTGTACACAGAGATGCAAAATATCATTCTCACATGCACCTAATCTCGACTGGTTCGGAACTGCCAGCTCAATGAGTGCCCTGAGGCCAACAACTGCTGCCTCTGAAATCCACACCACCATAGTAAGAGCTTCCCTCTTGAATCAAAATACGTCTTGTAAAGCCACCTTACACCTGAAAAAACCTATTAAACAAATAGTAAATAGGCAGTAGAGTATTTAAAATAGATGTCCCAAGCATATAGCAAAAAACTGAGAACAAGTTTAAATAATAATCTACGTTATTAAGACTGAAGATTCTCTATGCAGAAATCTTGTGTATAATATATAGGAAACAGGAAATTATGGCTATTATTTCTATAATGCTGCATGCAAAACACATACATAAGTGTATGTACAAGCCCACACACAGGCATATACCTGATCCTTAACCCTTTCACAACCCAAGGCACTTTAATTTTATCTCCACACTTTAGTTGTGCCTCTTTCTGAAAAGCAAAGACTTAAAATGATTGCTTCCTATTCCACTATCCTGTCTCCTCTTCTTGATACAAGTCCTTCTGCTGCATGGTGCCTACAATAAATAGCCCATGAAAATATTAAGCTTTATATAATTATGTATTAATTAATTAATTATAACATCTTTCAATGATCACCTACAATTTTCAGTAAAGGAAGATCATTGGAATAGATCAAGCAGCTTGGAATGCCTTTTAATAAAATAAGAGACAGCACAAACAACTTTTTGTAGTCTTTCAAAATAAGAAATCAAAAGCTAGAAATCTTGATTTTCATTTTTTTTAATGAAAGTATAAATATACCTATAGATAAAATAAATGGAATTTTATTCTGTGTTTATACAACCACGTAACATGCTTTCTGCAGTGGATTGTTTCCTTGGGTTGCAGACAGCAGGAGAACCTTGTACAAAAGAATGCAAACTGTGATAGGCCAGCAGTGACGCAGAATTCAAAGCCCCACCACTGTGAATTTTATGGTTCTCTCTTCAGCTCTTCGTAAAGGGAAGAGAATCAAAGAAAACAAAAAGTATTTTCATGGGTACTTCTAAAATTAACAATGACAGAAAAATTCCCAGCTGAATGTCATTGTTTGATCTGTCATTATTATATGAGTAAAAAGTTTTAAAAAAATATATCTCTTCTACACTTAATAGATCTACTTGCCTGAGTCAGGTGTGCAGGATGTGCCCATAAATATGGCACCACCAGTAATATAAAGGCTTGAGAAGGCAGTAACTGCAATAACAACTTATACTTTATTCATTGCAGATACAGAACTAATACGCACATGTAACTAGAAAAAGAAAAGAGTGCAAAAAATATGGGTGAAAAAGGGGGCATAGAACAGCCTGGTATTTAATAAACACATTGGGCTACAAGTTAGATCATGTATATTTGTAACACATCTTGAAAAATTAAGCTTCCTGGTGACATTTTCATCTGGCTCCAAAGTAGCTGAAGGTTTTTGGTCTCAACTGCGTTTGGAGGAAATCAAAAGCATTGCCATGCATGCAGAATCTCAATAATGTGTATGAGCACCGACACCCTCACTCCCACACTTGTCTTCTTGGAGATAGCAGCTCACCAAGATAAGAATATTTGTTATTGAATAAATTCTCTCTTTAATTGGAATTATTTCACACCTGATACTAGCTTGCATTTATCATTAAGAGTTACTTGCTTCCCTTTCCCCTCAGTACCTCTTACTTCTGCCCATCTCTCCTGTATGGTCCAAGTTGGTTTTTTGACAACAGTCCTTCGGGGGCCATATCTGTTGCTTACTGTAATTTTGATTCGTGTCAGCACAATATAGCTTAAATTGTTCCTGACCTTCTGGTGGTATTTCAATAACGTATATTAATATGCAATAATAAAACATCTGTGTGGGCTGGGAGTACTCTGGGTGCTTCACAGAAATCAACACAGTGTCAGATCCTCCCCTGAACTGCGTCTGACTCCGAATTCCAGTTTGGCAGCCTCGTCCCCACGAGTACATCCTGTGGGTACGCCTGAATCATGAAGGAGGATCAGTGCCTGTGATAGATAGATGCTATAATATTGGCTTTCTGTAAATGTTAGAGTGATGTTAAAGTAGCTTTTGTAATAGATATTATAGTAGTGGCTTTCTACAAATAGATGCTATATGTAAGAGTAGCTTTGTTACAAATAGATGCTACATGTATAATGTAGCTTTGTTATGAAGATGTAGGTTTTTTTTAACAATAACTAATGCCTTTATTTCTGTCATTTAACCTAAAACTTAAACATAACAGCGAAATAGCTATGCTTGTGAGCTGTCTGCTTGGTTGGATAACATCCAACCAACGTGTGTTGAGGACCCCTGCTACTGACATGCCACCTATCAGCAAGTACCGTCTGCAGAAACCACGGACCAAAGCCCACTCTGGGGATGACAATAAAAACGGACTAAAACCACAGCCAAGAAATGTGCATGCTCTAAAAAGGCAGACCCAAGGAGGAGCCATGTTAAACAGTTCCTGAGAAAAGTTTGAATATGTATAAAAGTTTGAATATGCATAATTGGTTATGAATATGTAATAGGCTGATGTGTATGTAAAGGGTGTCTCCGCAATACCAGGTGTGCTCTCGGCTGAGCGCCAAAGCACCCAGCGCTGTGAATTTTGCTTTATTATCTTTGTCCCTTATCGTCCTTTATTAAACTTTTCAATCCTAACAGGAGAGTGAACCTCATTTTTCACAGCGCCATTTGCAGCAGACCTTGCTCAGGGGCACGTGTCCCTGCCCGCAGAGCCGTAGCGAAGCCACATGGTGCTGTGTGGGCACAAATGTTCTGCTACAGAAAGAAAGGTCTGGGGCCATGAACTCTGCTGATGACTGGTGATTGACTTGCTGGCTCTGGGCATCAGGGAAGCCCTGAATTTTCAAGAGAAAAGGGAACGACACACTGACTTCTGCACACTTGTTTGAAGGCTCGTGTTAATCTACCACATTTTGGCTGGAAACCTTGGGCACAGGTTACAACTTCATTGTGTGGATGATACAAGCAAGATCTCACCAAAACTTTATGCACCAAGAGAAAAAACAACAACAACAAAAAGGCTGTAATTTATAAAAAAAATTAAAATAGCAGAATCAGAGAACATCAAAGAGTTTATGATGGGGAAAAAAAATAAGCTTAAGAAAGCCAGTGAATGTCTGTTACAAGAATGCGGGGAGATGAGCAGATGGATGGAGAAGAAAGGCAGAAAATTATGGAAATTAAGGAAAGCCAAACATTACGGTTATAAATCTCCAGTGGTTATATTCTGTGTGGGGATTAATAAATTCCAAAGCTCTAAAGTTGTTTCTCTATTCAGACCTTCAGAGAAAACAAACCCATTACTTGTGCTACTATAGCTATCCAACACACAAACCCCACACACACATGCAACTCCAGCTGGAAGCCATTAGACTGCCTGGACTCCTTCAAGCAAACTACATTTTTTCAGGTAGTACAAAGCTGTTGAGTCTTTACTACATGAGTTTTCTCTCTGATGCACCAGAGACAGAAAACCCATCAGCTTCACACTTCATTTGTGGTGACATATGCTATTCCCTTGGGAATTACTACAGCCACCCAGGATTTACAGCCCACTCCCAAGCTGCAGTGTTCCTGTCACTAAGCACCATGAAATCTGAATTTCTTTGCTTGAGGAAAACTTGTGGGACAAGTGCTAAAAACTACAGGAATCCTGAGAAATGGGAGCCAAAATGAACAACTTCCAAGGCTTTTTTGCTCAGAAGCTCAGGCTTCACTTTCTAGACAGACCCTCCTTCAACATTAACTCAACGTTTCCCTGTGCAGAATTCAGGAGTTCTGGTTCTCTTATTCCCCTGAAAGATCGTGTTGCTGAAAAGGGAGTCTCAGATCTCTTCCAATACACACAAAAAGGGTCAGGAAGCTTTACAGCTGTGATCTGGACAGAGTTACAGCCCGAGTCAGAAAACTGGCCATGGAAAGGGAAACTACTCCGTGTGCTGCTCAGCCAGCTGGCAGGTCAGCCAGACCATGCAACTGCTGGGTTCATGTTCCACCCACTCCCCCTTCAGAGGCTTTAATCTGAGTTTCTTTGTTCCTATGCACCCACTACTTTTCACATTTGGGCTTAATACTTTTGAAATCTCTGCCTGTTCCATTACATTTGGCTGAAACCAGCTGCTGGATTCCACAGTTGTTGGCAGAGATGGTCAGAAAGGTGAAGGCACAGAGAGCATGGTTGAACATATCCTCCCAAATCAAGCCTAGAGGTGTTTCTTCAAGGAAGAGTTGCTGGTATCAACATGCAAAGACTTTATCCTACCAGAATGTATAGTTTTATGTATAAACTAATCTTGCAAATCACTTTATTCCACATTTTTTTCATACTGTGAGCTGTCTGTATGAGTGTTGCAGATATCCTTTTTCTCATTCCTCAGCAGCCACTATCACTTTCTGTATTTCCTGCTGCATTCCCAAATAAAAAGTAATTTCAGATTTTTTGGTTCTGAAATTACACTAGAACTACTTTCATGATACACCATAGTTGCATGCTGTCTTAGATCTGGTTTCAGTGTAAGCAATGGAGACATTTCTGCTATATGAATTACAGCAAGTAGATCAGTTCATAATAATTTCGTTTATTCTTCCATAATTCTCTTGAACCAATAGATCTCAGATTCTGTGGTTCACGTATGTGGAGTTTATCTCATGATAAATGCAGAAGAGGGAATCACTTTTACACACTAGAAACACAGAGGAGGTAATCCTAGCTGTAACTCTTTCAGATAGAAGAGAAATATTCTATAAAAGCCAAGCAGCTTTCTTTCATGTCAATGAAAGTTGAAATAATGTCTGTATATATTTTGTGAAAAACATTTATCTTTTAGTCATTCATAAATGTGTATAATTGTTATCTGAGATGAGGTATAAAGAACTTAATGTGAAACTGTGGTTATGGCGTACAAAAGACATTAAAGGAACGACAACTTATGTAAGATCTTTAAGCAGAGCTTTAGCTGGAACACTCTTTTAAGAGACCAAGTATTATAGCTCTGCAGGATTGCGTGGAAGGCAAATAACATCAGCTGTTAGAGAGTACTGCAGTAAACCAGAAAGAAATTAAAAGTCACTAAAACATGAATATCACTAAAACAGTAGGATTCTGATCCCTAATCACAGATGTCATGTGCTATTTTAAATGTCATGGTCTGCCCTGCTCGGCTTCCCTCTGCCACTCCAGAAAGATGCAGCTCTTCAGTTCTCTGTCTGTGAGTGAAAACCGGCACCAGGCATTTACATTCAAATACTTGAATGCCATCCTTAATGCCAGGGAAAAAAACCCCACATAATCCTATCTGAAGTCATTTGCAGACAATGAATGACTGTGAGGTAATGACTGCTTTATGTGTAACGTGGTTTTGGCCGAACTTCAATCTTTCAGTGGCACCAACTTCCAGCTCTTAGAAATAAGAAAGGGGTTTTTTTGGCAGTTATCTCAACAATTCAGACTTCAGCCTGGTTCCTACTAGAACAGTCTCACATAAATTTCTATTTATGTGTGCTTGTAGGCCCTCTCCTATAATTCCTAGAAAAAAATGTAATTGATTTTTCAGTAATTCAAGTATACTGTAGGTCCATTAAACAAATCATATAATTTAATAATGACTTTGATGACTAATGATATCCCTGCCTATAAGCAGCAATGAAATTTCTCAATATTATCCTTGCCCTGGCTGTTAAGAAAAATGCAATTTTAATGCCTGAGGATGTTTTCAGGTTCATTGGTCAAAGGGACTGAAGTGAGTAATGATTGTTTCATGCCATTTCAAATAGTATACCTTTATCAGAAATAAAGCATTACTTCCAACACAGCACTTCAAAGAACATGTGCACTCCAAGTCACTGCCAGACTATTCCTAAAGGAACTTCCAGCATCCCATTGTTAAGCAAATTCCTGCTTTGTGTAACCATGGCTTCTCCTGTGCAATAATGTTAAGCTGAAAACACCTCCCAAGGTTCATGCAGTGCTGAGCAGCCACTTGTCTGTTTACAGGCATCAAACAAAAGCATTAAATACCACACATTTTTCAAATATTTGTAATAAAACTGAATTGTCGCAACAGAATCCAGCGCACTACCCATAATAATGCCACACAAAAAGTATTGCAAAGTATTATAAAAAAAGGCAGCCACTAAGCAGATCCAGAAGTCTGCATATCAAGAGACATCTATTATATCTTTGATGTGTGTAACCTAAAAAAGGGACACCAAGAAGTGTTTTCTTAGAACTACACAGGGAAAAGCTCATAAGCTACACCAGAGAAAAAGCTTCCAAGGGGCTCTTTCCTGCACGTGCGCCAACAGAGGAATATGTACATTAACTGCATTTGCTTTTTCTCAGGAGTGGATGTTGCCCCAGTGGACACAGAGAGGAAGTCTCATCCAAATTCACCATCAAAAGGTGTCTGAGGAGGAAACCACCCAAAGGCAGCGCTGCTACTGACAGATCAGACAGCAGAGATGCAGCAGCAGCAGCAAATGTGCAGCTTAAGACTTACTGAATAGCTCCTACAATTCAAACATACTTCAAGCAAAACTGAGCCCATAATTCTGTCCTAATACACATCTGTAAGTAGGTTGAAGACATTTTCCAACATTGATATGACTGGCATCCTGAACTCAAGAGCAAGGAGGGATGAAAGCATGGAATAATATTAAATCAGAGCTGTGCTGAAAGAAGGCTCAGAGAGATAGTAAAAAAAGTCCTGATTTTGACTGCCTTTGCACCCACAAATTCCAGAATCCTTCCCTTTTATTGCCCACAGTATTTCTTAAGCATCATGTCTTGAATAATTTGGATATCAGGAGAAAAAAGAAATGAAGCCCGTGGTTAAATTCTAGAAAATATAAGTCATCAAGAGCAAATTACTCAGAAATAGAATTTTGCTGAACTATCACAGATATGCAAGAGTTCATGGAAGATAAATAACATGAGCTTTTAGCAGGCATTATAAATCCCTGGGAATGAAACCAAGAGTCACAAAAGAAATCAATAGAACTAAAAGGAAAACAGTGTTTCAAGTAGTAGGGCTTTGTGCCTCCAAACAACACTTGCCTTGTAGGTACTTTTAAAATAATACTAACATTTCAGGAAGCCTTTTGAGAGCAATTCCTGGTTACACTACATTCTCTTCTTATTTACAAATAGGAATCCCAGTTCCCAGAATTACAAATTTGGTTTGGTTTTGGGGTTTAAATGCCTTTTTTTTTCATTAGCGTTTTCTGTCATGATTTGGAGGAGATTGCAACTGGAATATTTAAACAGTTTTCTATAAGTATGACAGACCATACCTTGTTCACTTTAACAAAACAATCCCAGTGCTGGAGCCGTTTGCAATGGCTCGTGCAGGTGAACAGGTGCTCTGCAAAGATTGGGGTGGTGCAGGTCCTCCAGTGGATCAACCTGCAGCAATGGAGCAGCTCAAGAGCTGCTGAAACCTTCCTGCATGACAACTATTTCCTATAAACTCCTCCCCAGGACCCTCCTGCCACAGTAGTGACGAATGCTGTTCCTATTCAGCTGAGGAATAGCTTCACTACCCAGTTCCAGAAAAACAGCTGAAGTCTTGGAGGGAATAGAATATGAAAATACATCAGTCATTAGCTTCACCATTAAATGGGGCTTTTTAGTGTTCACCATGATTCTATTACTGGTGAAATCTCATTTTCATATGTTTTCTTTATCTTACAGAAATTTACTGAGATCAAAGTTTTTATTCTCTCTCTTGCTAAATCAGCTAAGTTGGAAAAAGGGATTGACTTTTTTTCTTTCAGAGGTACAGACAGCAACCTGAGAGATGCCCACCAAACCACTGGGGGTGTGCCCTAGCACACAGAGTTTGGTCTTGGTCACTCAGCAATGATCTTGCTCCCTGTTAGATTAAGTCCTGGAATGGGGTAGATAGAGTGAGATTTCAGGCTATGAAATAATAGAGGCTTCCATCTCTCACAGATGGGCATCCCTGAGTGCACGCCATGTGAAATCCCCACTGCTCCTAAGAATGCATTTAACACATAATATTAGAGATTTAGTGATACATTCCTGTTGGGTAAGAGAACAAAGCCTTGTTATTCCTAAGGCTAACTCGTATCTAACATTTAAAATCTCATCATCACATAGACTGTTTCTATTTCATTAGGATTGTTAGATTTTTTTTATAATAAACACAACAAAAAAATGAAACAACACAGAAAAGGGATTAAAAACTGACAGTTCAGTAGTCATAAAACAGAGAGATGAGATACTAGAAGAGAGGGAATAATGAAATCACTTTGTTCAAATTCCCCTCATAACTGTTTTGCCAGAATCACTGCAGGCAAAAAGCAATGCAGAGCCTCTCTTTTGTGCCACCATCCAGTCAGGCTTGCTGAGCTGCATGTTGAATTTCTCCCCTGAATACAACAATGAGAGAAGAGAATCCACTTGCAAGTGCACTTTTCCTCCTTTTTGGAGTCCCACTGAAGAAAGCACTGATTTTCAAAAAGTCACACTCGTTTGGGGTGAGCACATTATTCATCCCTAGTCATTGATCCTCAGTATTGTAAGGTATAACCATGGACTTTAGGATCCTTATCAAACCCTAGGAAGAAAGTGGCCTTTTTATTGTCTTATTTCTTTCTGTTTTACTGTTTGTGTTCATCATAAACATGATCTCTTGCTCTACACTTAGTTCTTCATTTCCTTGGAAACAGAAACCAGTAAAATGTCCAGAGCTACTAGATACTATTAAAATATGAATAAATACAAGATAACCTAAATACAGGAGTTAGATTTGTGGCTAAGAGGAAATGAAGGGTGCTGGAAAGTCAATTGAATTAGAAAAATTAAGTGAAAATTTGAACAACAATTTCACAGAAAGGGCAGTATCTTCATCTACGCTCACCACCCTTGGATGTGGCCATCTCTGAGCCAGAAGTCATCATGATAGGCCCTTTCCAGTATGGCAAAGAAATATTCTCTTATGATGAGTATCTCAGTTTGTACCTGGGTGTATCTGTGCTACTGAAAGATTATTATTGCTCTTTGATACCACAGCTCACCACGGTACCCGTGAAACAATGGAAAAAAGGGTGCTGGACCAGTGTGCTTCCACGGCAGCTGACAGATGTTTTCCAAAGCATTCCATTGGTTTGTGGGAGTGGACAGCTTCCTGGGGTTCAGACAGGTATTTCAATCCAATTGCTACTCTCACAGTGAGGAACACTTCGATTTGCTTCTGCTGCTTCTAAGGAAATAATGTTTTCCCCGTGAGATCACATAAATTGCAGTAGCTCAAATGGCTCTTTTTTACTGCTAAGAAAATGTGCAGGATGAGGGAGTCTATGCCAAGGGTATGGTAGGAAATTATGCTGGAGGTAGGAGGAATGCACTGTAGCATCAATTCAGCACACTCTGACTTCCAAAGTTCAAAAGAGACATGGTAAGTGCCATGAGAAGAGCTGTGATAAAAAAAATCTTCTTTTTGCAGAAGAAGACAATTATTTGCTAATAATATAAGACACTGCTTATGTAAAAGGGACAGAAGAAGTCTTAAATGGGTAGGGGAAAAAAAAGCAAAATCTCAGCGTACAGGCTGGAAGACTGTATCTGCAAAGGAGATGAAAAAAGAATTAACCCTGCTGAAATTACAGTTCTGACCCAACAGCTCTGGATACTGCTAGTGACTCTGCTAAAGATTCTGTGTCTGACTTTGAGGGAGTCTCTGCTCTTCTTCAGTGAGCATAAAACAAATCCTGCTTTCTGCAGGCCAGATTCTGCCTCCTCTGTGTGTAAATCAGGAATAAGAAAACTCCATTTGTCAATTTATACTGCCAGATCTTCATGGCAGCATCTCATAAGAACCTGACACAACGAGGTTTTGATCTCTGATGCTTTCTGCAATATAAATAATACCAAAACTCAACTCTGTTTCATTTAAATACCATTCAGTGCATGTCAGATAAAAGCCTCTGGAGGTTACCACAACGTTTCTGATGTTCAGAACCGGGTCAGTGGAATTCTTCATTCAAGGTTAATAAGAGAAATTGTGCCTACTCATGTTATGCACTGGCAAACAACAACAAACACTGCCAATACCTATTTTAAGCATCTCACATACAAGGTTGTTCTTAACAGAAAAAGCTAACAGCCCTTAGGAACGACAAGAACTTCACTGAGTTACAGCACCAAACATTGCATTTTTTTCCCAGCATATTCCTCAGGCAATGTGCAACATAAATCCTTGCTTGTGACTTGAAAATACTCAACACAGGTCTAGCTCTGCTCCCACTAAAGCCATCCATAAAGTCCTGTTATCTCTACTGGCAACAGAGAGGGAAAGAGCCAAACGCTTCTGAAAATCTCACCGTAATCAACAGTAAGAGATTAAATCGGCCTTCAGGTTAAGGTTCACACACAGGCAGTAAGTTGGGCAATGTCAAATTCAAGCCTCAAGGTTCATGAGGTGTAATTCAGCCCCTGTACATAAATATTGTGCAGAAGTCTAATTACACATCCTACATCCTTCCAGCTGCCTCAGACACTGCACCAAGTGGTTGGTGCTCACACGTAATGAGGGCTCTTCAATATTTCATTTGATCCTGCATTTGCAGCCCACAATCCCAACCTGCTCTAGAGGCAGAGCTATCAATTTTCTCACAGTGGTTTCTGTGGAGCTCATCACTACAATACACGAGTGCTTCAAATATTCATCACTCTCTTTCCACAGCACCTCTACGTGGTGAAGGGAAGGTGTTATCCCATCACACAGACGGAGAGCTGAGTCAGAGAATGATTAAGGTCAAACATTTTGCTAATTTAGGGTGTTTAATTTCAGATGCCTGAGATCTGATTTTATTCAGAGCAATTACCATAACTTTATATAGTTAAGTATAGCTCCTATCTAGTTCAATTGTAGCTAGAAATGTCTAGCACTTCTGAAAGTCAGAAAAGAAAAAGAAAAGTTTAGAATCCAGACTTACTTAGCAAATAAATTCAGCTGAGCATTGGGAAAAAAAATGGGACAAATAGGAACTGTTAAACTTGGGAAATATTTGGCTAAGGGGATCACTCAGAATTACATAGAAACTACAGCACAAGGGTGTGAGGGACCCCACGACAGCATTTAACCTCCTCAGCTATCAGAACATCTTTCTTGGTCCTTAAACTCCATCTGATATCTTCAACAACTGAGCCCGAAGTCCTAGATAGTAACGTATCAAAGTTAGACTCCAAAAGTCACTCTTAATATCAAAGATTGCTCTTTTGAAAGTCCTTAAATAAGGCATTTTGGGTTCTTTCAAGCTTCCCAACATTTGCTTCAAATCATATTTGCTTTTTTCTTTGGATAGGAGAGGTTGGTTTGGAGTGGGTATTTCCAATTAGATGGACATCTGCATTTATTGCTTGATAATATGTGGGCATAATGAAAATAAAAGTAGTAGCTTGAGTAGTTCATTAGAGACAAAGGGCTATGATACCTCACTGAAAAATACTTCTTAAAAACAGCATTTATTGGAGTTAACCAAGTGCCAGAATCCTTGTCTCTTGCACAATACAGGGCTGTCCAGCCAGCCCTATGCCACTAACATTGCTAGAGCCAAAGGGAAGGGGAAAGACCACTTGGAGTATTTCAGGACAGAAACTATCTACAGCTTCAGATGCAGAATTTCCAGAAAGAACAAGAAACAGAGGGTGATGATGATTTATTTTACTAGTGACTTTTCCTCATCCCCACATATATATTTTTAACACACTACATCTATTTTCAAGGGAAGGATCCCTCTCCTCCAGCCTCCACACTTTCTCTAGGTCCTCCTGCCCTCATTAGTTGTAGCTTAGAGAAAATGCTGTCACTTTGCCACGCTATGAAAAGCAGAAAGAGGGAAATTTCAGGGATTTGCCTGAAAACCTCATCATGTTTCTTTTTCTCAGGCCAGCAATGCATGGCCACAGAACCATCTGTCTAGGGGGACAGCTAAAAGCAGCACTGTTCACCTGTCCCTCATGCCATTCCTATTTGCCCACTAAGGAATGACACATACTCTGCTCCTCAAGGGAAGCAAACACATTTGCAGGTTGTAAAACAACTCCTGTCACTGACAGTGACATGAGACACTGAGTTTTCGGGGAGAAAGGCTGATTCAGTGGAGAAAGCATTGAAGGGTTGGGAGGCAAGGGTTAAGTGCTGGGTCTGAGACAGATCCAATCATCAATTTGTGCCTCTATGCTCTCCCTGTGAAAGGAGAAGCACGAATTAAAGGTAAGTGTGCAGCCTGTTACAATTAGGAAGACTAAGCAGGCAACCAAAAGAGTCTGTTCAGGCTTCATGAGCTCTGCCAGCACCCCAGCCACTGAGGTTCCATTCATTAACAGTTGTGAGGCACTTGGCTACAGGAGGAGGTGATACCAGTGCATCCGACAGGCACTTCTGGGTCTCATTTCATCCTGTCACTGCACAGTACTGACCCACAGCACTTGGATATTTTTTTGACACAAAGCAGCAGATATCATGAAATTCTTCTTCCTTCAGGAAGAAATAACAAACCACTTCAAATTTACAACCATCTGCAGGGGAAAGACACTATTTTCTACTGTAGGGATGAGATATTTCTTGAGAGTGGTGCACCAGTCTGCTTTTATTTCCCTGGTCAGTTATTACTTAGGCCAGTAGAAATCCGGTGAAAGCTGGAAAATGCTGCATCTTCAAGGGGAGAGATAGTGCCTAACACCTTTCTGGAAGCATTTTAGATGTACAACAGTGATTTCTTGCTCTCAGGTTCAGAGTTCATTAAATGCTGCCAGGCACGAGGATTCATTTGATGATTTTCATGGTGGGCTGTATGTCTGTGTATCTGTGTGTGCACACATGAGCCTATATAATCAGTGTGCACATGTTCTCCTGATGGATTATTAATATCCATGGTTGCTTACTAGAGTCTGGGTTAGGAGGAAATTCTTTAAATGACTGTCAAATCTCTAGAAGTGCCCACAAAGATCCAAAGACCCAAGCATGTCTGATCTCATTTAAAAGAATCAAAATTTTTAGCGAGCAGTGGAACGAATGGATGAATAAATCATTGTTAACATTCTCAAAATGCTTAAGCAATGTAGGACATGTCGACAAACTGCCAGAAGCCAGTGCTGACCCAAACTGTTTGTCCCCACAGCACTGATCATCACTGCAATTCACGGGCTTGGAGCCTGAAATACAGGCGTAATATAGCCCTGGGCAAGCCACTTCATTCTTGTATCAGGCTTCCCTTTCTGCCAAGTGTGGGTAATGCAGCTTACCTACATCGCTGAGATGTCAGAATGAATATTTTTAAAAGCAATTCATAGACATAAAGCATGAAGAACGTGTTAGGTATTAGTATTATCACATGTGGAAAGAGCAATTTTAGTAACATGCACCTTTCTGCAAGGAAGATATATTTAAATAACATAACCCTATAATTAAAATTAATTTTCATTAATAATATAAACAGTTATTGTAGAGCATCTCCTGTCCTAAGGTCTTTCAGAATCTGTTATATTCCAACTAAAACAAGAAAACAAACTTCATTCTATAACTAAAATGATGCTTCAGCTCCATTATTATCTCTTGTATGCAAAGGAAAAGACAAAACTCAACAGGGCTATCTAATACTCTGAAACCTGAGAAACTGCTGCCTTTCCCTTCTTAATACTGACCAAAAGACCACCCTCAGTTTCCTGAATTAAATGCCATAATTTGACTACACAGTTCAAATGTGTTTGTTTCAAGTGTGCTATCTTTTCAGAGGTTTTCAGAAGAAAACAGAAGGAAAAATAAATGACCAGTAATGACAGAAAGCTTTTAAGAAAACCATCCCTTTTAATAAGCAAGAAAAGTGAGCCTTCAAAGCCCATGCATAAGCACCTGCATAATTGGCTGGGTTTTCAACAGCACTGAGCTTTCAGTGGTCCCCAGTGAGACCAACAATAGCTTTTGGATGCTCAACAATTTATCACGACTCAACAATTTCTCCCCTGGGCATTATTTACCAATGATGTGGTATACAGAAAGTGGAGACATTTGAGACTGTCATTTTTGGTTGGACTTGGACTATTAGGCTCCCCAAAACCAATAATTCCTCTTGTTTTACTCCTGGATCTTACAGCAATTAAAAAACAAACCAAACCAGACTTAATTTAAATGAACACTGCACACTAGGACTCAAATGCAAATGCTGTATCACGCTGGTAAAGGTTACATAAAGTAATGATTAATTAGTCTTTTTCCCCACTCAGGTTTTACTTGTCTGTCAACAAAAGGCAGTAGATGATTGCCTGGCTAAAATATGCATTATTTCCAGCTCTCTAATATCCCTGAAAAGCAAGCAGCAGTTCAATTTGCCAGCAATAATTTATCTGTAGAATTAAAATTCTGCAAGCAACCTCTTCTCATCTGTTACTTTCAACATCTCCTACAACTATTTGATTTTCTTTCTGGGTTTTCATGTTAACTGGTCATCTCCTGCCAAATTCCAGCTAGCTAAGTAAGTCTCTGAAGCTTGTTGAGTAGTTCTAGCTGTGTTTTATGCATGCAAAATGCATTTCACAACAAACAGAATCACATCATTCAGCAGCATGACCAAGACAAAACACAGGAGGATATTTGTCCCAAATGCTCTAAAAAAAAATGAGGAGCTACCCCAGCTTTTTAAAAGATAAATAATGTGACCAGAGTTTGAAGCATTGCCCAAATGACAAAAAGAGTAAGTGGCTAGCAGGCACTGAAATCTGCTGCTAAAAATGGACGGGAGCCTTCTGTGCCACCCTCAGCCATCTGCCTGTGCTGCGGTGTCAGGGCGGGAGCAGGGATGCTGCAGCCAGGCACTGGGAAACAACAGCCTCCCGTCTCCAGACCCCTTTGCAAACCACCTCCCAGGCAGAGAGGAAGGGATCTGAGACACTAGCAACAGCAGCAGCTAATTCTGCAAAAATCTCTCTTCCCTTAAATCCATAATTTTTGCATGCAAGTGTCACAGGAGGATTTTATTTATTTATTTGTTTATCTATTTATTTCTTTTAAAGAAAGCTCCTAGTCTTCTGTTGTTCACTGAAATTTCACGAAATGGACAGCAGTGATTTCATCAGTCTTGAGCTAACAGTCTGGCTTAATACAAATTTTTTGTGTACCCTTTCCTCCCTCACAGGATATGAAAGCAAAAGGATAATGTAATAATAGTTTCTATTTGCAAAGACAATCAGCACAAATGGACAAGTGAATGCCACATCTTTCTCAGTCAGATCTTCACTTTTGCATACTGCCAACACAACAAGCCTTGAAGAATCCCTTAACTGAAGCTGATCTGTTCTCAATTTAGTTGTATTATCCGTGTTGATGAATACTATACAAAATGCAGTTCAATAGTTTTTTTGTCATGGGAGCCACGCACTAATCATAATTGAAGGCTTCTATGATGGAAAGAAACTCTACAGAAACTGTCAAGGCAATGAAAAGTAATGAAATGCAGACATCTGAGTGTCACCTCAATTTAGTCTCCTTGGAGCAACTGTCATCTCTTGTCTTAACAGCAGTTTCAGCAATAAAAATAAATAAAAGCTATGCATTACACCTGATGAGCAGCCAACCACACATAAAAGTACAAACAGAGTTTGGTGTGTGGTTTGCAACAAGTGAATTCCTGATTTTTTTCTCTTTGAACAACATAAACCATCACTCAAGAAATGGGCCAAGGAAAAATAAAACAACGGCTCAGTGGATATTGGAGGCTGTGTTTCTTGCAACCCACAGGCACTTGGGAGCAAAAATGTAAGAGCCTGGTTAGAACCAGGAAAGGAAAAAATAATAAAAAAAGGAAAGGAAAAATAATCTGGAAGATGGTTTGAAAAATGTGTATCACAGTCTCCCTGAACAGTGACTCCACAGAGGAAGAGCATACTTGTGTAGCTTCATTATAATCTCTCATTAACTTCTTCCCCAAACCTCTGCTACATCCATTCTTCTGCACCACAGGATTATGCACAACCGGTGTATTACAGTAGGCCTTACTGTAGCAACTTATATGAAGAAAGAATTGATTCTTTCTCCAACTTTTTTCATAGAGGCCAAAGAAAAATGACCAAAAAAAGCTATTTGGGAAACAAAAGCAAAGAGAAATAAGCTCTACTTGCAGTGAGAGGACTAGAAGTAGCATGAGCACACACCATCCCAGTAGGATTCATTTAGGATTATATTTTTAGCCTCAAGTACATACTTTATTTCTCATGTGTATTTTACATGGCCTGTTGAGCTCAATTACTTCATATCTTTGTGTACATAAAACAGTATTTCCAGAATGCTTTATTACAGAAGTTGCAACCAGCCGAGCTCTCTTTACTTTCCTAGAGCAAGATGGGGAAGAGCTTTATTATATTAATCGTGTGGGGGGTGTAATTAACTCCAATTATATCAAAGTGGGACAAAAAGTTTCAGTTTTCAGAAATTTTAAACCTTTGAGAATAAAAACAGAATCTTATCGCATATTTGGGCAGCAGAGACATTTTTAGAACAATGGGAGGTTTTTTTGATTTGGTAATTCTCGATCCCATTAAATCTGATTTCAGCCATTTTTAGTTTTACATTTTAATGTAGACACACACAAATTCTTAGGTAAAACTACGTTTATGGTCCAAACATGTTCAACATGGAACCATAGCATCATAGAATGGTTTGGGTTGGAAGAGACTTAGGACTAGACCATTTTGTTCCAACCCCCCTGCCATGGGCAGGGATACCTTCCACCAGACCAGGTTGCTCCAAGCCCCATCCAACCTAGCCTTGAACACTTCCAGAGATCCAGGGGCAGCCACAGCTTCTGTGGGCAACCTGTGCCAGGGCCTCACCAGCCTCACAGTAAAGAATTTGTTCCTTATATCTAATCCAACCTGATCCTCTTTCAGTTTAAAACCACTACCCCTTGCCCTGTCATTACACGCTCTTGTAAAAAGTCCCTCTCCAGCTCTCTCGTAGCCCCATTTAGGCACTAGAAGGTGGTATAAAGTCTCTCCAGAACCTTCTCTTCTGCAGGATTAACAACCCCAACTCTCTCAGCCTGTCTCCATAGGAGAGATGCTCCAGCCCTCCAACCATCTTTGTGGCCTCCTTGGTCCTTCTCGTGTCAGGGACCCCAGAGCTGAACAGAGTGCTCCAGGTGGAGCCTCACCAGAGAAGAGTAAAGGGGGACAATCACCTCCCTTGACCTGTTGGCCACGTTTCTTTTGATGCAGCCCAGGATGTGGCTGGGTTTCTGGGCTGCCAGCTCACGTTGCTGGGTCATGTTCAGCTTTCTCATCAACCAACACCCCAAAGTTCTTTTCCTCAGGGCTGCTCTCAAAGTCACCTGTCCCTGCCCACCTTTCAATCCTGAGCCACAAGCTTTCAGCCAGCTCCCCATCCATCCCCAGGCAGAGCTCCACGGAGATTTGAAAGGTTTCCCCAATATATTTTGAGTGGGATGATTTACTGGGAATATCCTTGAACAAATGAACTGCATTTTACAGAAAAACAACTATGCATCATAGTTTCAAACAGCTGTAATTTACAGCAGAGGGATCACTGAAGACTTAAAACCTGGGCTTAGCCTGTGACGGTGGCTGTGTGCTATTGATCACTGGAGTCTCTCTGGAATTCACAGCAGGATGCTGCAGAACAAAACAAAAATTGCTCCCTTTTGGCATGACAGACAAGATGACAATTTATTTACTGATAACACTGATTTACTACCCAGATGCTAAGAGCCTTATAACTGACTGGAGAAGTTCTAAAATTTATAGGAGCTTGCAGGAATTCTAGGAACCTACAGGAATTTATAGGAAGCACACCATCCAGAATGGAGGTTTGGCAGGGAACCTATGTGGTCCCCAAGTGCATTCTAGTCACCTCCCACCTCAAGGTCAGGAGAAGTGCAGTGTGGACAGTATTTCCTCACAAGCAAGAGGATGGGAGCCAACGGGTGATAAAATAAATCTTCTGAAACAAATGATGAGGAAACCAGGCTCGCAACTTTATTCCAGTGTGTACACAAGGCCTAATTTATATTGTGGTCCTAATCCTGAAGTCCATTCTCAGACAGAGCTCCATCACCTCTGAGAACCTAAGAGAAATCTGATTTCTGGAAGAAGCACATCTCCCCGCTGTGATAGAACAGTACAGAGAACTGTTTATAAAGTCAGCTATTTCTATAATAAAAGCCACATGAAAACAGAATGAGCCAGCTGGAATAAATCTGTTAGTTACAAGTTTGTTGCTCTTGTAGATTTAAAGCCTTAATTTTCTTCAAGAGGGTTTTCAGGATAGTGAAAGGTAGTAGAGGGGCTGGCTCATGGCTTGATGAAGTCAATAGATTTATTCTCAATGTAGACACTCATGCAAAACATCTCTAATTTCATATGCACACACTTTCCAGAATTCCTTAAAGTTCTCTGCTTTACACAGGGATGCTCTGTTATCGTACAGCCCAGTATCAACACTGAATTCCTTAACACATTTGAGGGAAAAATGCCGCACACACAACAACTCGGTCTTGCAATCTCCCAGAAGGGCTTTGGAAAGCCCAGTTTGCAAAGAAGGCACAAAAGCAAAAGAAGACATCACCTATTTACTTATTATCACCCTGAAAGGCGTTAAGGGTGGGAAGGTAACTTTTCTCAAGTAGAGCAGTAGTAACTGAGGTCAGCTGGTCCTGCCAAGAGATACTGATTTGTACAAGTGAGCACCAAACAGCCCTCAGCAACCAAAGTCAAAACTTTTCCCAATCAATATAATCTTACTAATGCACAGACTGTATGTGCTAAGTACTTCCCAGGGCTGTTTCAATCAATTTCTCCTCGGATTTTTCTGTCCCATATTTTCACAACTGTTCTTTATCTGGCTTGTTTAGCTTGTTGGAATAAAAATTCTAATTACACCATGACTTGCAATAGCAAAGTCAACTACCAGTATAATCCATGTTAAACCATGTGTTGTACCTTATGAGGAAAACACCATGGAAAATAAATCAATTTAATGCAACTGAACCCTCCAATGATTAAGTTCACAAAGATTAATCTCAAATCCTTGCTAGATACAACGGATCAGCATTCTCAGCAACGTTTGTAAATTAACTTTTAAATCACAGATATTGGGACACGAAAATTAGAAAAAGGAAGGTTGTTAGTGTATTAGATTCAAGTAAACTGTGAAATGCCAAGGATTCTTAAGGAGAAGAAGCAAAGATGAGAAACAAATTTCCTGCTATGAGGACTAGTCAATGCTTATTATACTCAGTGCAATGACAGCTACAGAATCTCAAATTTAAGTAGTAAAAAAAAAAGTTTCATTATGCTTCCCCACCTTGAGCAATTCCTCTTTTTTCTCTAACACCACTGTATCTCAGAATAATAACAAGCATGAAAGTCTTCCTTACTACATCCTTCAAACCATATCATCTGCTTTTCCATGTATTGTCCCATGTCTCCTCCCTCTCATTTAATATGGGCTAAGTTCTAAAATGCTTTCCCTGTCCATCCTTGAGTTTCTTTCTATCCATAGGCACAAAACGCTGCAAATGCATTTGAAAACAACCTGTTTGCTCCTGGCCATGAAAGCAAAAACATAAAAGTGTGAGGCTCTCAGCACACTTAAGCGCAGTTACAACTTAATGTACCATTTGTTAATTCCTACAACCACACTAAGCATCAGGCCCCTTTAAACCCAACACAAAAGGAGATGAGAGGTTGGTCACAGTGTGTGATTAAGCTAAATTAATGGCCCAAAATGCACTCCACATAATATGCTATTATATGTTTATAACAGTACCGCTGACAGTCCAAATTAACAATAAATTAAAGTCTAAGTTGTGATTTCACTTTTGACAATATCTTACTGCAACTAAGTCTTAAATATCTGCATGTAACTATTGGGCTACAGACATAAGCAAAGGTAATGGAGTCAAAAACTGCAGACTAATTGCTTCAGATGAAGGCTTATTATCTCTCCAATTTCAAGCTCAGCAGCAGTTAAGCAGCAATAGAAACTACTTTAGCCAAAGCACTGTGAAACTTTATGTAAAATTTACTTCTATTTTATCTCTCTGACTGTGTTATAAACAATAAAAAGAACATCCATTTGTTTTCAGACCGACAAAGGATGTAAGCTGAAGGGTTAAAAAAAAAAAAAGTCAACAATTCAGCCTCCAGATTTGCTTGTTTTTGTTATTTCATTCAAACTCATCCTCTTCTCCTTTCCAATGGGTGTTTGCACGATCTTTTAATTTGTAAGCTCAGTTTAACTCTTCATGAGTATTTGCTTGAGTCTTTCTCATCCTCCTTCGCCACGAGACGCAATCAGGGTTTGGTTCCCTGCTCAACTTGTGTATTCATACAGGTGCAATGAGAGCATGAGGCTTTCCTACCCTGGCATGGATGGTGAATGCCCACCAAAGAGTAAAAAGGAACAAAACAGTTTTGAGGGAGCAGCAGAGAGATGATGTCTGGATGCTCCTGCTCCCTTGGTGACTCACCAGGATCCCATCACCGACTCTCTCCATCCCAGCACACACCAACTCTAAAAAAACTGGTCTACCCTCTGCCCATGATCACCTGCGTTTCAGCTTTTTCAAAGTGGTCGTTTGAGACAGGGAAATGCCTTCCAACAGGGCTCCTCTCTCGCCAGCAAAGCAAGGATATTGTCCCATCCTTTCACCAGCCTCTCCTGCCAAGGCCATTAGCCCAGAGGCACAGCCACAGTGCTGGCACTGCAGGGTTGTTTGACAAGACAAGATCCCAAAGCAGAGCCCCTGTTACGCCTCTGTGAGCAGATG
The DNA here is from genome assembly GCA_014706295.1 of Lycocorax pyrrhopterus obiensis. NCBI lineage: Eukaryota > Metazoa > Chordata > Aves > Passeriformes > Paradisaeidae > Lycocorax > Lycocorax pyrrhopterus. Next base: position 7,524,401 of record JACSVZ010000002.1, on the reverse strand, counting down.
TTGTTCAGCAGTCTAGGACAAAACCTGCTCTGAGAAATTATGGTCTATCTGCACTTTTCACCTGCAGTTTCTTTCACAAAATAGTATCTCATAATAGTAACAGCCCTACACTGCTTGCCACCGACCATTTATCATGCAGACAGCACACAGGTTGTCTCTCAACAAAAAGCTTCAGTCCAGCAGCAGTAAGGGCACAGGCAATCAGGGCACTCAGGGATGGGGAGTACACGGGACAACGAGAGAAGCAGAGCCCTTTTCCTGAGCAAGAGGGGGACCTTAACCATTTTGTTCCTCTTGTTCTTTTGGGAATCTTCTCCCCTGGCAAAGACAGCTGCTGCCTTTTCCCCACCGTGCCCCCCATACAGAAGAGCAGGCCACGTCTCTGGTTACTGCGTTATTTAAGTACTTATTGTGAAGGCAGGGTGTTTCTGAAGGGGAAAAGGGTATTTGAGAGCCGGCACAAATAACCCCCTCTTTGCTGCCTTGCTCAAGGCAGGCCAGTGAACAGGTGCCTGAAGCTCCTTCCTCCGCAAGCATCTTTCACCACCAAATCCAATCCCACTTCTGCTGTAATTCCCATGACTAGTCCAGAGAGTTAATAGTCACTCTCTAGCCCGCTCACCATCTCCTTTCTCATGGATCACAGAAAAGTTAGGGTTGGAAGAGACCTCTGAAGATCAGCAATTTCCTTAATTTTATATAGTGAAAGATTTTATGTAGTGAAGGATTTTCACCAATGGAGGTGGGAAGTAGCTATGTCCTCTCCACTTCCATCACACTTAAGAGCTTCCAACAACTTCCACAACTTTTTTCAAGGCTTTCTCTCTACAAGTACCAGGCTCTGGGCTTCAGACTTGGCTCATACCCTCACCCTGACTTTCAGGAAGATGCTCTCCATCTGCCTGCCCAGCACCAAACTTTAGCTTCTGGCTTCCATTTCTGAAAGGTTTTGGTTTAACCTATGACCACACATATCCTTGGCTCATCATCCCCCCATTTACTTCTCCATTTAATGTCTCTAGCTCCTAATCATACTGCAGTATTTCTATTGAAAAAAATATTAATTACTCCTTCTCGGAAAAGGTCTCTGTATTATGCAACAGAGAGCTGAAAGATGCATCTCCATCTTACCTTAAGGTATAAAATTGCTTCAAGTTCCCAAAATCTTAGAATCAGATACAGTCCCCAGATTCTGTGCATTATCTCTCTCTCATTTGCAAGTTTGCTTATAACTGTCTTGAGTCCTGACAGCATTTACCTTTATCTTGGTATTTTTCTGCTGAAATTCTTATTCATATCTAAACCTTCAGAATGAGTTTTAACTTTCAGGTTTTCTCCTGTGACCCTTTCCCTCCATTCTCCAAACATCAAGGAGTGCATCTCTCTGATATCTCAGGTACTTGTGCAGCCTGAGTTACTACGGTATCTCAGAACTCCATATTTCATGTACTTATCCTCAGGACACTCCCAGATATTTTTTTCCCCATTTCAGGCAACGTGGACTATCTCAGCAGAAGAGAAACTGCTGACTGCCACTAAGGACCCAACACTCTTGCTCAAAGCCACAGTGGAAGTCTGCACACAAGAAGGATTAAGTTCCATACTCCACCCACTGAATCGTCATTCAAAGCCAACCAATAATCCCACTCAAAATTTGTTGTTAAATCAGAAATTCATATTTACTTGTCTTCCCATTCTTGACAACTTTCACTGATTTCAAATACAGGTCCCTCTCCAAATTTACGTTTAACAAAGGTTTCAAACGTGCTGAATGCACTCCTCTCACAGTTAGCTCTTCACATGTTCACATCTGCACTTTGAAGGAGTGTGCACAGCTTTCCTGGTCCATTGCTGCTGGCACTCTCCTTTCTCTGATTCTATTTCAATTACTTGAATCCCACTTAAGAATCAGAGTGGGCAGAACAGAATGGTGTGGGCAGAACAGAATGGTGAAAGAAAAAATGAAAGGGAAAAAATGGACAAAAGATCAGAAAATGTGAACGTAAACCATACAGAATATACTACATAAAAAAACAGACATTACTGTACTCTGCATCACTTTAAAAGTGCTGCCTTCTCTCACATCATCCAAAGAGACCGTGATTCACCACAACTTAATGCCTGATAAAGATCACAAAGACGCAGCACTAAAGGCATAAGAACCGAAAGCAGGTACAACCACTGTTCATCAAATGCCTGTAGCAATGCACAGCACTGCTAATGGACCACAGCTGGAATGACACATCGAATTCTCTGAGAGTCTTGTGGCATTCAAACACACCCTCATGACCCCAGATAACTGGGGAACTTCAGAGATAGGTTATTCTGTCCTTATCCAACAGCAAAAGAGAGATTTAATGGGAAAGAACGCAACACAAGGTGCCTCTGCTAAGAATGGAGGGAGGCAGCTGTACCAAGGACAGTGGCACAGCACATCCCACTTGGTCAAGGTATAAAGAGCACGTAGAATTTACACCATCTCAAACAGCATCCTGTGGAAATGTGCGAACTTTAGAGGCTGTGGCCTTCCAGAAGCACTTCCATTTCAGCACTGGATACTGAAGAGGCTTTTCTGCAATTTCCTGTTTTTTGAGACTCCAGTTTTACACCAACCATGCTCCTTTCCACTTCTGTCTCCCCCTCCCCATTGCTTAGCTGACTGCACTCCTTGTGGCAAATTAACAGCCTGAAAAGACTGCCAAGTTTGATGCAATTCCATGTTCTTGAATACAGCGTTCTTGGGAGCGCTATTACGGAAATTTAATCTCTTGAGGAATAGATCAGATGCCATTAACAGAATGAAACAAATGTTTTCTGAGATCCTGGAGAAAGCCTGTGCTGGGACGACAATAAGATGTGTAATTTAAGGAGTTGTTATCAAGAAAAAAACAAAAGTATTCTCTCACAGGAAGAATTTTATTTTAAAAAAATTATGCCCTCAAACAGCAAATACTAAACAGTTCCATTAAAACTAAAGAAGCCTATTGTTTTTTATGCAAATCAGAGCTTTCTCCTTTTTCACTTCTTGTTGACAGACACCTTCCCAAAGTGGGCATTGCCCCTGATTTCTGCACAGCAGTAATAACTTGAGCCAGAATACTGCAATGAGAATGAGGGATTCTCACCACCAGGGCCTCACCTTTGGGATGTGACAGTTTTCAGCTCCAGCCAGGAACGTAGGAGCTCTGCTATCACAAGTCACTGAGATAACACGCTAAATTAGCTCATCTCGTGGGAGACTCACTCCCACCTGTTCAACAGCTCCAGGCCAGGCTCCTTTCAGCCCAGTGTTGGATCTAGGCACCTCAGAGGTATTTCATGGTGCTGTTCCATTCCTCTGCGTGGATTCTGTGCCACTGGGATGCTGCAGTGGGGAGTCTGACTGTGCCAGCTAATGGATCTGTGAATCAGGGCTTTCTTGTGAATTCACAGCTCAACCTGCTTACAAACATTCAGTTACAATGTGGAACTTCAAACCTTGCTGAAAAAGAGAGAGGATTCAGCAGTGCCTCTTTGTGATCCAGCACACAACAGGCATGGTGTTGACAAATAAAAGGGCAAAGTCCCTTCCCTATTTCAAGAGATAAAATTCACAACTTATAATTCATGCCTGAACCTGCTGCACACTACTGCCTGTTTACAATGCGAAGGGACCCTGCACTCTTTGGACATAATCTGCATTGCTCATGTGCTGTACGGAGGCCTTGTTGTCACAGAGGATCAGGATCGTTGCATTCTTTCATGCAGAGCATGTAGAACCAACCAAGACATTCGGTACCCAGGGGCAGTGATTTTCTGGACAGCAGCCAAGTGAGCAGAGAAGATCTGGAATGATTTTAAGTCACACTTCACAGGAAAAAAAAAAATATATATATATATATATATGTAAGACTATCTTTGGGTACAGGAACAAAGCTCACATGAAGTTTTTATTTGACTGCATCCATCCTACTAAAGGCATGTGGGGCACTTCCAGTACTTTTGTTCATTTCAGAACTGCACTACTGACCAAATCCCTCAGTTGTACCCGTCTACCATGCTCTCACTCAGATTCTATAGTAGATTCAGAGTACAGAAACTGGCTTCATTTCAGATGATTCTTAGTGAGAAGATGCTGAACAGCCACTAAAGGACGTTCACACCAGTCTGGAACAAGTTTGAAATAACCCCGCATCCCAAATGTGTGTTTGGGACCTCAATATCATCTCTCTGATTCTCATGGGGTGGGTCCACACTACTTCCCAATGTGAGCACACCTACATATTTTAGTTCAATCTACTCTGGGAATGAAGTAACAGCACAGGGCTCAGCTGACAATGACAGAGGGTATTTATGACCTTGCAGGAAGACAGCAGGGTGCACAGGGACTGACATCCCCTGGTACCAGAATCCCAGAATTACCTGAATTACAACAACACAGGGGGAATGCCTGCATAATGCAGCTAAAGTGCACACTTATTTTCTTATTTGGATAAAGTTACACAAGTAGAGGCACATTTCAGTACGGTATATTAGATACTCCATCTGTACTCACTCTTCAAGATACTACAGGCTATTTCTGTGAAGTAGGGTGGCAGGGGAACATTAGCAGCATGAAATATTAATCTTTCCATCATTTTATTCCTGAGTCTGGCCTAGGTTTTCCAAGTAAAATGTGTTCTCTTTCCACTTGAAGACACCACACCTCTTATTTGGAATTCCAGCTGTTCTGTAAAATTCAGAATTGATTACCTTAATGACAGCTAATAGGCAGAACTGTTCTATTGATCTGATTCCACTCCTCCATGGAGCCCACTTCAATGAGGCAGCCCTCAAGCTATTTTGTCTCCTCACTTATTTTTTTTGTCTTTTACATGGAGTTCCATGCAGTCATTAACAACCTTGTCTAGGACACCAGCATATTTCAGAGCAGGATCTTGCTCCCCATAAGCCCATGACAGTTCTTCTCTACACAGCAAAAGAAATGAGAACAATCCTTTATTCTCAGTGTTCAAATACCCAATTAACCAATCAACCCTTTAAATATGTTTTATAAAAAGTGCTCTTTGAGAATAATCTGTGATCCTGTTATACTTGATATGCTGACTCACTTTTTAAAATATTTAACAGTCTCATTTTAGCGTTATGCCTGTTATCACATTTTCATTAAAAAATCAGCCTCCCTATCTTTATATATGACTGCAGAGCTATTTGCATTCCCAAAGGCCATTAAAAGTAGCAAGAATTGGGCTAAACTAAGATAACAAATTTACAAGCTTATGTTAAAACACAGAGATCTTCAGCCTGTGTAAATAGCTAAAGCACGTTGTCAGAGTACTTGACCTGCTGCTGCTATTTTCTTCTCCTTTTTAATGGAAAAGCGTTTTAATGGCACATACACACATCCAGCTAACAAACCCCAAGAGAGAGAACAAGATTCTCTAGTCCTCTGGAGCCAGACCCGGTGTCTATCAGTGTCTGCAGGCTTTGCCACGGACTTCTGAGCACTGGGTCTAGCAGAAAGCCAACTGAGATAATCGTGCACCGCACAGTGTCCAACTCCAGCCCCCTAAACAAGAAACCACAGCTGCGTCAGGAGCGGCCAAGTGCACAGAGGCGACCACATCCAACTCACATCTTGATCAAGCAATCACAACTTGACAGTAACAGACAGCATTACTTATCACTTACAGAATGTTTTCTGCACATGATGTCCAAAAGACTTAGAGTTCAGACTCATGAGACAGACAAGCAAGGAGATAAATGATTGGAATTCTGAGTAGTTTAACTGGCATGGAGGTGAGCAGCATTACTTATCAGAAAGAAATTGTATAGAAGCATTTTTAATTACCTAAGAAAGGGATTGCCTGCCTTCAGCAGCTAAGGTAGAGCTTTGCTTATCTCCACATCCCAATCATTTTCTAACTATTATCATTTTTGTAAATCTCAAGACAGAACATGACTTCATTTGCATATAGACACATGAGTCTAAAGTAAATTTGTAAATTTATGCCTGCAAAGCTTCTGCAGATGTTTCCAAACTTTCCCCACCCTGTTCCTGCAGTGTCTTTTCACGCCCAGCTTCTGTTTGGGTTAGCATGGTAGGACACAGCACAGATTTAAGCCAACTGTGTCACTTGCTTGCCTCTGGATCCAGGGAATGTCACAGCAAGGAACACAGAAAAGGGATGGTCAAAATCTCTTACGACAGCAGCAGCTGCTGCTGAAAAAGACTCAGTCCTCTACAGTCAGAACAGCACTTTGCCTTCAATTTTTCTCCAAGCTACATTTTTCAGTTTCTTGATCACTTTTAAGCAAGGAAAAAGTCTCAGTAATTCTTGATATGCATAAGCCTGGAAATAGAATTTCAGCTAGAAATAGAATTTGAATAGAGTCTTTTTTCAGTTATGAACAGTTTTAGATAAAATAAGGGTTTAGATCTGCTTTTGGTGTTGGAAGATAAAAGAGCACTCAAATCAATAGACAGAGATTGGATTCAACCCCCCGCTGTCAAGCCATTTTACTAATAATGTATTGTGAAAACAATAAAAGAAATGATGGGAGTGAGCAAAGTTGCTCACAGACTCAGACATTAATATTCATCAATATGATTGATATTTATATATTCTTGATATTTCTATTTCATGCTCACACTAGGCAGAGCTGAGAGAGCACGTACTTCCAGAATATTTAAGTGTACCATATGGATATAATTGCAATTCAGTCAGTTATAGAATATACTCAATCAAGGGTCTGCATAATACCAAAGACCTGTTCTGAGCATTTTATACTTCACGTAGGAAGACCAAAGTAGCAAAGACATGGCATGCCAACAGCAAAATGGCATTAGGCAGCTAACACTACTTGAAACAAAAACACCTCTCCTTTATAAAAAGGCAACATTCACTTCTTGACTTACAAAACCCAATACTTTCACACAGCTTTAAGCCACACAGCCCTCTTTGTTCAGAAAAGGCACTTATAAAAACCCCTGCCTCCCAGAAACACAGGTAGACTCGTTTTAACCTGCAGCAAACAGTGACAAAAATACATATTGCAAAAGCATTGAACAGAGAAGCAAAGTCCAACGCACACAGGGTTAGATGAAGGCATAGTTTCTTTACCCTGAGTATCAAAGTTGCTTCCTTCTTGTTTTCTCTGACCCATTGAGCCTGTTATGGTCATTAGTATAATGTCACCCTGAAAATGCAGATTATATTATGCTATTTGTGGTGCCTAGTGTCTTCCCATGCTTTTCCCTTCCCTAAAATACAGTACCAAAAAAAAAAAAAGAAAAACAATATGTGAGGCTCTCAGCCTATCAAGCCGGGAAGAACTATTTTAAGAATTAATTTGTGCCCTGAGAGATCTGTTTAAATTATCCTCCCATGCTGTCCTAACCAAAGATTAAAGTGGAGAACTTCCAATGTTTTAAGGAGATGAGGAAAATTGAAGAACTGGAGCGTCCGGGCTCCACCGTGCTCCCCCAGGCACGGCCCGAGCACGGGGAGGGGAAGGTGGGGATGAGGAGAACGGCGATGTTGATCTGCCCCCGGAGCCCAGGAACCTTTACCAGCCTCAGAGATCACAACCAGACTTTGCCTTATGCCACCACTTTTTAACTCTGCCCATCCTTTACAGCTGAGGATACATTCCCTTTTTTTCTCCCACCCGCTGCTTTTTAGACAGGGAAAGTTTTGACTTCATTCCATCCTGGTAAGTGCAGGCAGAGAGGAATATCCTCCAAAATGCAGGTTTGACAGCGAAAATGAAGTCTTTAACTTTCTGCCTCTACAGAAACATGTAAAGCGCCTACCAAGAGAAATAAATTAATCAAGTTCAGATATGGTGTGAGCACAGCAATTTCCCCCAAAGCCAGTAGGAGTTTTACCTACTTGCAGCTGCTTTTTGCCTCCCCTGCCACCCCTGCTTGCTCATGCACAGCCTGGGCACACGCTGTACCCTGAAGTGCCCTTCCAAGACAATGCCAGGCAAAAAAAATTCGCTGAAAGTGCATGACAAAGTCAGAAGCTGAACCCCACTTTTACAATTTTATATCTATCTGCAGAGGGGCTTTTAAATACCCTTGCCCCCTTCCACCAGTGAGAAGGGGCCTCCATCCCAACATCCTGCCCCCTCTCCCAGCACACATGTAAGGAACAAGTTACAGAACAAACCTCTATAGCCTTCAGCAAGAGGTGCAGGCTGTTAAAAATAGCACAATTTCAGCTTCTCCTCCAAGTCTCTACACACACCGAGAAAGCAGACCTTGAACCCAGCTACACAGCACTTTCTTCCTGCCACTGACTGGTGACTCAGTTGACAATTTTAAGAAGGCACACCAAAAAGATTTAAAAAAAAATCATAATAATCATACAAGAAACACAAAGCTACACAATGCAAATCCATATCTGTTTGAAATTGAGGAAAATAAGCATTACCTGGTCTTGCTGTTGGGCTTGTTTCCCTGATGCATTTTGCTCCTTGGCTGTAGTCATGCTCACCTATTTGTGCCCACTGCAGTGGCAAACAGGATTTTACTCTGTGTGTGTGTGTGTGTGTGTAAGCTGGTCTGTGTGTTCAGACATACACGCACACACACACACACACACAAAGACTGAAGGGATACGGATGAGTAACTAGTCCATCACTTAATCACCAGCTGAGAAATTTCCCACCCCCACAAAAAGAAATAAATAAAAATGCAATGTAAAAAAGCACTAGTCTGGCTGTCTTCCCCCTTGAGCCTCTAAAATAAAAGCAGAAGCAGGAGCAGAGAGAAGGATGCTGTGGGGGCTTCTTCAATTAGCAACAGCCTCTGCAATCGTCACAGAAACAATGATAACTGCTTGGCAACCAGCAACTGGCAGCTCGGAGCCGGAGGCAGCGATGTGGTCCTCGCTCCCCACCTCCACGGCGGCCGCCCGCGCCTTGCGCATGCACCGGCTGCCTGGGCGCTCGCTGTGCGGCTCGCCGGGATGCGCTCAGCCGGCGCTCAGCGCCCTCCCCGGAGCGGCGGGGAGCGGGGCCGCTGCCCCAGCCCGCATCCCCCGGCGTTCCCGGCAGGCGCGCTCCCGTCTTCTCCCAACTTGCGGAGGCTCCGGCGCCGGCAGTCCCCGGCTCTGGAGCAGAGCTGTGCCAAGGGCAGCCGCTGCCCCGCTGCGAGCGCACGTCCGGAGGATGCAGCGCGCTCCCAGGGAAGCAGGTTCCCAGCCGTGGGACGCAGGGAGCACCGGCGCTGTCCGGGGGGCTGCCCCCTCCCTGCCGAAGGGTGAAGCGTGCCCCCAGCCTCCCCCGGCCCCCTCCATGTCCCCGACGTGGCGGGGGCCGCCGTGCACGGCTGCTGTGGTGGCTGCCATGTAGGTCACGTTGCAGGGTGACACACGAGCACGCGTTCCCTGCTCCGCTCCGCGCTGCCGTAGCTCGCTCCCTGCAGCTTCTCTGCCACAACAGAGATCTCTCCAACACATCAGAGCTGTCAAACGGGCCTGCCGAACCCGCTCGCCCACCTCGCTGTCAGCACGGGGTGACACGGGCTGTGCCTGAGCACGAGGCGCACAGCAAGTGCCACGCTCCAGGAAGGGCACCTCGCATGGCTGGACAAAACTTAGAGCAGCATGGAGGTTGTTCAGTATTTGCTTGGGACTGATGCGAGCCCTCACTCACCCCAACAGCAGGTGACACGAAACCGCCCCGTTGCTGCTTCTCCCATCCTCAGCTCCCACCTAGCACACCCAGGATGGAGCCCAGAGCTGTCCTCAGTGCTGTAGTGCTGTGTAAAACTGAATGTTTTCTCACTCACGTGATGCCGGGATCTCTGCTGAGTCTGCGGATAACCAGCTAAGGAAAGGGAACATCAGACTGTTTATCTGACAAGGAAGTGACTATGCCTCATTTGATCCTCAATTTTACAGCACAGGTTTGTTATACAAGGTTACATTCACCAACACCGCTACGGTCAACGTCTCCTTACACCTGGGATAATTTTGATCCTTGGTTCAGGGACAGATCAACAGCAGGCCAAGTTTTCCTAAAGATATCTACAAGCCACCACTCAGACTCCTTAAGCCTTTCTGCATTTTCACCATTACATTCACAGGAGTTCATAGAAACCATGAAGTGAAAGATCTGCAACACGGAGTTGTGCTGGTAGCAAACAGGACAACCTTGCCTTGTCCCAGGTGCCACAATCCAGGCAACAGATCATTAAGAAAAAAAAAAAAAGTGAATAGCACCTCTCTAACACAAAACAATAATTTGCATTTAAATCTAACAGCCTGTGTTGATTCCTTGCTGGGTTATACTCTGACACAGTCCTAGCTTACACTGCAATTCCATCTCTTTAGTCCCCATAGTTTAAGTCACAATATTTTCTGTATGTTTATAGTGAGGTTATTGCTCATACATTTTTCCCCAGCCATCAGAACAGAATTGTTTTCAAGGTTTTATATAAGTGGATCAGTTTGAATTTTCCAATTGGCTTGGTCTACTTTTCTACCTGTTGTGAGTGGTAATGAAGGCTTGCTTTACCCCACACTTCTATTTTTCTTTCCAAGAGGAATTCAAATGAAACAAAACTGTATTTGGAATTGGTGTGTTGGTTTTGGGTTTGGGGTTTTTTTTTGGTGGGTTTTTTTTTTTTTTGGTTGTGGAGTTGTTGTTGTTTAGTTGGTTGGGTTTTTTTTATGTACGTGCTGGAAATTTCTGCAAAAATTTTTTCCCTTTTTAAAACATGGGCCATTCACTGTGTCCCTGACCCCTCAGTATCTACACTGGCAATCCCTGAACTTAATTGCACTGCATGCCCTCCCCATGCAGATTCAATTCTTTCACCGTTAACAACTTAAAACACACTGTTTTTCACTGTTTTCCTGGAAATGGCCACTCTCCCTTACAATGTAGATTTTTTTTCCACTAAGCTTGTTGCTGGACACATAAGAAGTTAATTGTGCTAATTAGTCCAGCAGTTAGCTATGCAAATGCGTGTGGCTGAGCCTCATTACATGGGTGCATTAGGAGGCAGGCTGCTGTTCTGACTGCCTCTCCCGTGCCTGGCACAGCTACCCCAGTGTTCCTGGAATGCCTGGCGGTACCTGCTTGTCACCCCTGACCAGGGCAGGGTGTCTCATCCCCTCAGATGGCCACCAGCTGCTCACTGCCTGGAGGATGTGGCAGCAGGGCCAGTGACATCCTCAAGCTCTCTGTCACCCTCCTGCCTTGATCAAAGGGGTTCTCAGGTTGCCAGACACCTCCTGGGGTGACACTGGAGAAGGAAGTGGTGGCCATTGGCGTTCAGAAGTGCTCATTAGTCACAGGCAGAGAACAATCTCCTCTCACATTAGCAGGGCTGAGGCCATCCTTCCTGACCTCTGAGCTATGTTCGGGTACCCACGCTATCGCTTGGCTGAGTCATCACTGATGAAAGATTAATACACCCCTATCAAAGGACAAGAATCCGTATCTGCCAAACCCTGCAGGCACAAGGATGGGTCCCAGACACTTCCATTTAGGGCATGGCAGGAGGCATTGGCAGACAAGGGCCCTGGGAGCACGACCTTCCCATCCATCCCTCCCTACAGCATCCCAGCTGATCACAAGGACACAGGGAGCTGGTTGTTCCTCCCTGCCAGGGTCAAATACACACCAGGCTTTTCACCCCCTACTACCCATCATTGCAACAGATTTGTCTCCACTCCCTGCCTGTGCCATGTGAGGGGCTTATTTCCAGACTCACTCCCTGCCACACAAACTGCATTCCCATGGTGAGCAGCCTCCATCAATCCGTGTAGTCCGCACTGTGCCACCACTGGGACAGCTCAGGAGCCCCACAATGAGCACAGACATCTCTCCTCTCTACCCAGGATGTACATTCAAAATGCCAGCTGCAACCACATGGATGCCATCTCCACGCTTGACAGCAATTATTTCCTCAAGCAGCACAGCAGGACAGACATCCAACTCCCTCCCATCAGGAGAGGAACCAGCGACAGGTGAAAGGAGCTGTTCCCAGCTTCTCAACTCATCTTCACCCAGAGTGCTTGTTTCAACAAAATCATGTAGCACTGCAGTCATACAGATAATTTTTAATTACCTTGCAACAAATTAGTCACACATGTCCTAGAGCATTTTCTGTTAGAAGGAAAGTGCTTCATTCTCCTGAGACTGGCAGAAGCAAGATTATGGTCTGGGATCATTCTTAAAATTCTCCTTGGAGTTCACAAAGTCACCACAAAACTTCTTCCTGCTCAGATACTGTTGAAAACCTTGAACACTGCAAATAGAAATAATTGTTCCAGTGGCTCTGGAGGACAAGGTGGAACAAAAGCTCAAACTGTCATCACCACAAAGCTTGTGAACTCCTAGGAGCTAAAGCACAGCAACTTTTGTTTATGATGATGCATCACAGCAATGCATGATATTAAAAGGAGCAGTTTGTTACTGCTCCCAAACATTTTTAAGCAGGTCAGGGTACAAGACCATCCTTGATTCTGCCCTTCTGTGGGGGTACAGGTGTCTGGATGCAGAGCAGCTCCTTCATGGGAAGCAGCAATGGGCTCTCAGCAGTCAGTGCAGAGCATTCCTATTCGCTGTGTGTTCCAAAGGCCGGATCCAACAGCAGCCCGTGCTCAGTGAGCCCTCCAGCTGCACACATCTGTTCCAGGGAGCACAGACTAAGAGCAGTGATAAGCCTGCAGCAGCAGCAGGTGCAGTTATTGGATGCAGAACCCTTGTGCTCCATTGAAACCTGGGGTTCTGTACCACACTGGGTTATTTATTCCCCTTTCATTGCCACAACAAGGACGTCTAAGCCAGTGGGCAAAGTGAGTAGAAATTAACTCTACTTGATTAACCATACCTTTGAACAGTCCGCTAATGTTCTCCCTTCTCCAGATAATGACCAGATCCTATGGAGAGCTATGTATCTGAATTTGATTGTGGGTCTAAGCCATTAGTACCATTACTATCTGGGGTGCAGTAACGTGTTACCTCCAGCAGAACACACCACACAATCTCATTTTGTACATCCAGCCCCTCTGAGCTTCACGCTCACTGACAGTTCCTACTGGTTTGGCTGATTTGTTCTCAGTTCAGGAAGGACACAAGGCCCAGGAAAGCACATGGCAAGAGAAAAATTTACTCAGAGGTATGTTAGAAAGGAAAAGTCCTAAGGGCTACAGTTTTTTAGGAAAGTTATATAGGTAGAAGATGTTTTAAAGACAACTCAGGAAGAGAGAGAGACTCTGCCAGCACAGGCATCCACTATGAGAAAGGTGAGATGAGCCTTTAAAAAGGTTGCAGCCATGTATTTTATCATTCAGACATTTGAAATGTGGGTCAACACTGGCCCATAGGATGCAAGGGGAACAGTGTTCAGTGTGCACTGGTGCTGCTTTCCAGGGCACAGAGGCAGAGGGGACACCAGGCTGGCAGCTCCTGCAGCAATGGTGTGAGAAGGTCTCCCTGAACAATGTTCTTCGAAGACCAGCAGCTTACTCCAAGAAAGGTAAATCCACTCAATCCCCAAGACTGATAAAATACCTTTGCAACTGCCCTGTTGCCCCACCATTCCAATTTTCCTCGAGAAATCCTAAGAGGAACAAGACGGAAGGGTCCTTAAAAATCAAGATGTCCATGGTCCTGAAGATTTGCCAGGGCTCATCCTCAAGTCCCAGTGCCAACATCTTATCCACACAAAAAAGCAATGGCACAGCCCCTCTCCTTCTGGATCTGTATGGCTCAGATGCAGTGGGTCAGAGGGGGCTGTGTCCTCCTCTGCAGATCCTTCTGGAGGTCAAGAACTCCTCATTTAGCAGATGCCAGAGCAGAACAGAGAGCTGTAAACCCATGAGGGCTGCATGGCTAGAAACCCTTTTTACAGGAGTATATGGTTTAGATGCTTCAGAAGCACCCAGATATTCTGGCTGTTCATTGTGGAGATTTCTGTTCTGTGCTCATCTGAAAAAGCTTTGGAGAGGGAGAGTTTAATTTTGTTTTGTTCTGAAAGCACAGTTTGTGCCCTGCCCCTCTCCAAGAATGTGACAACAGTAGTATCACATTATTGCACAGCAACGTCCCCAATAGGAATGTGGAATTGGAAACACTTAGATGGGAGATCAGCTGACATCAGCCCTACTCCTACAAAGGCTGCAGAGCATCTCTATTGCCTACACACCATCCCCAGCACTGCTTCTCATAATAGTTCCTATTAGAAGACCATAAAAACACTTTAGTCTTGTTCTGAACTAATCCCTAGCTTTGGCAAGATTTCTCAGTTTGTCAAAGGGCATCCCAAAACTAATTTTATTAAAAATGAAAGAAAATTTTTGGCCTTTAAGGATATGCATTAATTAGCTTTATCTTGCATCAGCCCTGCTATGGCTGCCCCTCTCTGGTTGTCTCCAACACGTTGATTCTACCAAGGGTTAGGCATGGGAGAGTCTCTATGTCCAGAGGAATTTTCAGAGGCTCCACTGAGGACCTCTCTGTCTTGGGGATCCACTCAGATGGATGATTTTTTCAGATTTCAAAGGTTCTGTGAAAGGACTAGAGGCAATAATAGATTATGAATATAGTTACAGTTAAAAATACATCACATTTCCATTAACCATGACCAAAATCATTAAGAAAGCAATCTGGTGTGCTATTTTCATTTAACAGATCAAATCCAGTTTATTTAGTCAATGCCATTAATTAGTTATTTGCATGAATATCTGTTCCTGCAGGGGATACACTTCAAAATGTTCCCACAAGCATGAGAACTCCTGCTATCTGAGACAGCAGGTACATGGCAGCAGGGGACACAGAGACAATGGGCATTGCAAGAACGACTTGTGTGTCTGCATAATAGTCCTGTGGTGTTGCTACTATTTGTCCATTACCAAAGCCTCTCTAAGTTCCTTTTTTTTTTTTTTTTTTTATCTTGAGCATGAGAAGGTGGTTTAAAATTATTATAATAGGTTTATTTGAAGCACTGTATTCTGCTGCTTCCCGTTTCTCGGTGCCACTCCGAGTTCCAGGACCCCACAGTTCATGGTAAACAAATAAGACAACACGGGGATGCAAGCTGTGAAGAAGTCTGCTCTTTCATGCACAGCTAGAGCTGTTTTGCATAGCACTTTCCTGCCTAAATTGGAGCGTGACTCTGGGGAACACAGCAGGTACTTGTGCCCTTCTCACTTCTGGATTCCGTACCCGCTTTGGTTTGCCTACCCCAAAGATGAAGTGTGTGTTCTGACAGTCAGACTTTTCTATTGGAGTAGCTACTGTTCAAAAACATCACTTTTAATCCACTGTGGGGTTATTTTTTGAGTCAGTGTATATATTTTAATACATCATCCCAATCTCAAAGGCAGGGGATGAGCAGTGCCACAATTGTTTGACGCTGTGTTAACCCTGCACGGAATACAGACCCTGTCGCTGGCTTTTCTCTGCCTGCTCCTGCTGGTGTGACCTTGGCAGCTGCAACGCAACAGATGCCTCTTTCTCACTTGTTTATCCGTGTGAGAGAGGCTTCTGAGGCCCCAACTGCAGTGCCAGCTGTGAATGGTCTCCAAATTGTTTTTTCAGAGTTTGCCTCCTCACAGTCTGGCTTAGTATTCCTGCTCCCTGTGCTCTTAGGGATCAATATTCACTGACATTTTCCCCCCACACCTCCTGGTTATTTCTAGGTAGCAGCTGAATTACTTCCTTATTGACTCAGTATGTGTTCTTTTTAACTGTTGTTTTAGGAGTGGAAGAATTTATTTCTTTGCACCTTACCTTTGGGGGTTTTTTTTCTTTCTTTAAACATAAATTTTACAGAATAGCCACAACATATATTTTGCAGCTGAAACATCCATGTCAGAAAATGTAAAAGACATCACTAGTGATGAGAAAATAAACCCCCTCAATCACTGTCAAACAGAGAATCCCCATCTTCACAACAGCTGCAAACATATTAGGCTGTTTAGCAGCCTACTGCTTGGAAAAGAGAGAGCCTCATCTTCGTTTTTAGCTCCAAAGTGATTTATAGGATGAATAAATGATCTGCATATAAGATGATGACTGGTTTAAATGTAAATGTTGTGAAAGACTTCTTATGTAAGCACATACATTGCCTGAGAGATCCTCGTACATAAAAGCCGCAGCTGGAGCAAGCGGCTTTTTAGGCATTTGTTTTATGAAGTACACTTTTCATTGCAATGGTTGTTATTTTTCATTTACTTTTATATCAGCTTTAACAAAAAAGAAAAAAAAAAGGGAAAAAATACCTGAACTTTCAACATGAGCCATACACTTTCAATAGCGAGGCTGTGCAAAATACTGGCACTGTTAAATGGATGCATAAAACATACATTCATCTTAAAGATGTTGCACACCTGAAAGTTATACTGTGACAGCTTCTGAGGTCTCACAGGTGATGAAGGCATAAAGACCAAACAGCCTCAGTCTCTGAACATAAAACCTGACATGTGGCTCCATCGGATCCTACAGGCTGGGCAGGCTGAGCCCAGCTTTAGGCATTTGGAGAGGATCTCCTCGGGACTGCCATCACCTGTAGCAGAGGGTGTGACCACTTGGCCCTGAGGAGTGGTGACCCATTGAACACCATGTTAGCCTCATAACTTCTCTCAGATATTCCCAAACAACACCAAGAGGTGCAAAGATGTCACCTCTGCCACCTGCACTGGTGTTTTCCCTGGTGTTCTCTGCCTCCCCAACATGCTCATGGGAGCTGGATGGGTTGTGGGGGTCATTACCCTCAGTTTCTGGTGGGGGCTATGATGGCTGTGAGGGTTTGTATGCTGGTGTGTTATTTATCAAGTGTTTCTAGATCTCTTGGGATTAAATCCGTTATGGTAAGCATATGTTGCTGCATTCCTGCTAGCTCTGTGGTAGATAAGCTTTTCCACCAACCTAAAATAACCTCCTCAAGAGTCTGAACAATGAAAACACTGCCAACACTTGTCTTCTCTAAAAGAGGCACAAAGGGACCCAAAGCCCTTCCTGTCTGCTTCGTGTCTTTATTTTTGGAGAAGGCAAACCCACGATGTTTTCAGATTCCTGTGCTCAAGTCTGAAGGTGGAAGGAAGAGGCAGAAAACAACACTTGGGCAAAACTCCACTAAGCAGATAAAACAAGTAATGTACAGATTCATGTCACCTCACTCACTTTCCCCCTCTGTGCCTCAGTACCCACCCTACATTCACCTTTCTGGACTGCAGGTCTTGCACAGTACAGGTACTGTCCCAGAGGGCAGACAAAACATGTTACTGGAATGTTGAATGCCCTCGAGTGGAAATGCAATTCATGGAAAATGGGCCAACTGGAAAGGCCTACCCAGAACCCCTGACACAGAGGTGAAAGTGTGTGTTTGCTAAAATAGATAAAGGAGATGAACAGAATTGGCTTTTTACTACTGCAACCTCAGTAGTTGCTTCTGTTGTGAGGAAGCAAACAGAAACCAGAACAATGCCTTGCTCTGATTTTTTTAAAAACTGCCCAGCAGTTTTGATGTGCCATTTGTACCACCTGAGAGAGCTTTCATTTTCAGAAGCATGCTAGTACTATGTCATTGTTTTAACTGCCTCAGAGAGGTACTCTTCAGCTCTGAGGATGCGGCACCAAAGCAGATGCCCAACTCACTTGTAGACAGATGACACAGTAAAGAAAGTGGAAACCTAACAGCATGATGTACAGACACATACAGTACATAACTGCCTGAATACAAACCTAAATAGAATAAACAATTCCAGTAATGTAGTGGTGAAGTCCTGTTCTCATGTATTAATTTGATCTACCTGTAACACAAGAAAATTAATGCAGAGGAGATGCATGACATCTATGTATCCTATACATCTTACAGGAGAACAGCAGGGCTCTGAGCACAGCAAAAGACCTCTGAAAGGGGGTAAGACATCCTTTATTTAGCATTGATAATGTTCATTAATGACAGAGACTTAGCAGGTATTCAGCAGTGCCACCTTGGGCACTCAGGCGGAGCTGGAGCAAGGGCAGACTGCACAGCCCCTGATGCCCTGCAGGCAGAGGGGCTGTGAAACCCTCACAGCTCTCCTTGAAATGACAAAGGGTGCCTCAACCTTGCCCCCACTGTCCCTACTGGAAACAGGGACGAGTCTTCAAAAAGCTGTGACTGTCAGTGGCAAAAGATCAGCAGCAGCAGAGGTGGGATGACCAAAATGTACAGGCAGCATAAAAAAGTCTCTTGCCAACACTGCTCCCCGTGCCTTCCCATCTGAGATGTTTGTTCCTTTGCAGTCTGACAGCCAGGCTGAGGCACAGGCAATGGCTCTGGATGTCTGAGTGTTGCTGTAGGGTCCTGGGAGTGCTGAGCAGCATTCACTGAGGGACTGAGGATCTCTTCTTAACACATTGTGACTCAGTATTACTTTGAGGTTGCTCCAACACAGTTTACAGTGCTTCATTCTTTTTTATGAATATGGAAAAAACATGTTACAGCCTCCCCAAAACACTGCACAGATACTCTGATGTATTTAATCACGACTTCCCACACACAACCCAAAACAATAAACACATCCTTTCTATAACACTCACTAGTGAGTTTGTCTCCAGCAGTTTTTTCCCCACATTATTGTTTGATATGGTATCTGTGACCTTTCCATTTTACCATATTCTGAAGGCAGCAAAGAATAATGACGCAAACATTTCAAAGTAGCCTACAGCTGTGAGCCTCTGAATTCTTGCACAAAAAAGATCTGTGATTTCATTTAGTTTAGAAAATAGCACAAAGAAGGGTATTTGAGATATTCTGAGACTTACAGAAAGTTCCATAATATGGTTACACAAAGCTATGCAGGAATGTGGACTTTTCCTTTTTGCCTTAGGAAATCACACAAGTATGAAATGCGATCTAGAGTAAACCAGAGTGAGCCATTTCCTTGTCACAAATAATTAATGCGTGTCTCATTTACATACCTCTCAAATTGCATGTAGCTGCACATATGAGCTATGCCCATCATTTGCACACACATAAAAATCAGATACAGGTGCTGCATGTGACTGCCTGCACATGCTGTAATACAACACCAAACTCCACAAAGAGACAAAAGCTGAGCCCACTCCTTTTCCAGCTGTCGGTCCAGCTTGCTGTCATCCTACCCTGGTTACAAGACGACATGCAGAAGGGCTTAAAACGCATCCACCAAGGCAGTAGGAGATCAATACCATGTGCTCAGATCAGGCTTTGCTGTAAACAGTGTGTTCTGAAAAGCCCTGGGTCGTTGCCCAACTCTACCTGTGAAATATCTGCAATATGTTACATTTGGAAAGCTCACAAAGTTTCACATTCATACCTGAACTCACGCTAGAAAAAAAGTTGCATCACCCATCACTGCATTCTCTGTTGAGCAAATCAGAATTTTGAAACAAGAAAGGGGAGATTTCATCAGTCCTGAGAACACTATCAGCCTTTTATTGCAAATATTACCCAAAGACAGCTTTTTGGACGTATTTTCTTGGGATAATAAGGCAGCTTAGGGCTTATATTTATTCATGGAATCAGCAGTCTTTTCATTTCTATTGTTCATCTCTGCAGATCAAGACTTCTGCTGGTGTGGGAAGTGACTGCAGGATGGGATGTTTAGAGGCTTAAGCTGCAAGAGCCTGAAATAATGGAAATAGAAGTTGGCCAGCAGAAAAAAAAAACTAAAAAAAAAATTCCCTCTGCCTTATAGAGCAACCCAGAGCACTGAGTTAATTCTCATCTTGAGTTGTAGTTTGGTGACACCAGAACAAGCAGTAGCTACTCTGAAAGGAATAATATGAGGAGAAAACGTAAGAGATTGATGGGCAATGTATCTGAGCTCAGCATGAAAGGGAAACTGTTGTACAGAGCTTTAACAGACATCATTCTTCAGAAGTACCTGGCCTGATCATTTCGCCCCTTCCAGCAGTCAAAGAAAAGTCAAAGTACATGGGAAAATTCTAACCAACAGATCAGCCTTTTAATTATGTCCAGAAATGAAGAAAAGAGACAAGCTTTCCAAAATAGATAAATCTATTTTCAACATTTCCCCCCCTTCACAGATGCCAGAGACTGGCTGCATGGGATTAAAAGCTACAAAAATAGCAGTAACAGTCTTGCAAGGATGCTTTCAATTGGTGTTTTCTTTCAACTGATTTCACTTCAGACATTATTGGCAGCAGAATGCCATAGACCTGATTAAACAGTTCATCTTAACCATTAAGTACCAGCCTGAGACTGTCGGTTCATCTGTGTGGTAGTGGTAGAAGGCAAATAAATATTTGCTTGCAGTCCATCCAGCACTGCATTTTAATACTTTCTTATCGAGTGGTCCATTAGGATGGCATGAGTTGTAATAAAATAAAACCTTTTGTATCCAATTGTTAAATAAACTCTGCAGTATCACATTCCTTGATACAGATACATTCTCTAGCAACACAGAGGATTCAGACAGTTCCCTTAGAAAAACCTGTTCTAAAGATTTAATTTTCTCCCCAATAACAATATAGTTTTTTAACAGAAGTTTACACAGAGATGGTAGAATAAACCCTTATGATACAGGTAGGTCTTCGCTGAAAGAGCAGAGCTCACACTGAATTGTGCAACATGATACCAGAACATCTCTTCACTTTGACTTTCCTTCCATGAGGAAAAGGGGTAGTTAATTTGTTTGGGATGAATCCTTTCTTGGGATACAGAAACTTAAGTATATTCATCAGATTTTATGCTGTAAATGAGGTTTAAATTTCTATAATCAGAGGTAATTGATTGCATAAAAGGCTGATGGAGCTTCCATCCTGGCAAAGTTCTGTGCACCTTCTTCTCCCAGGCACTGAAGCTCCTTGATGTTACTCTGGTTCTGTGAAGTGGCTCCAAGTGGCTGTAAGTGCAAGGCACATCAATTTTGAAGCCTCCTTACATAGTCAGAGAGGTGCAGTGCCAACACAGTATTAATGAGCACCCATTTTTTGTGTGCTGAAGTCAAAACCAAAAAAGCATCTATTCATAGAATAGTCCTGTGGCACAGTTGCATACAATCAATACAGCCAACATACAAGAAGATCATTGTAATGAAACTAAACAAAAAACAACTTTTATTTTTATATGCGTTACTTGTATTACAACAGCACCAAGGAGCTGCACAGCTGGGGGTTCCCTGTGCTTTGGGCTGGAGAAGCTTCCAACAGAACACACCCTGCAGAAAATGCCTTACAGTTCCAAGAAGAATATTCTGCCTGCCTCCTGCCCAGCACACTGCTGCCTGTTCCTGAAGAGACCATTTTTACTATCAGTGACTTTCTCTCCACACAGGACAGATATTTCTTTTTCCAGTACTCGCTTCTGAGGCACCCTGTTAAAAGACTCATTCTGTGTGTGCAGTATTGCATGTCTGCACCCTTCCTGGATACAGAAAGCTTGAATGGTTCATATTCAGTAGCTTTGGGTGCTGTTACACCTCCATTTGGGTTGAGAGAGGATTTAAAATATGCAGTTCTCTGCACAGGTCCTCCTGAGCTGAGGTTTGACGGAACCTCCAGCAAACTCAACGTTCTGTTTCTACTTTCAGTGCTGGGCTTGGACACCAAGACCACAACCTTACTGGGGGCTGAGACCTGGGCTTTACCCTGCAGCTCAGAATTACTAAAATATGCAGCTTTGTGCTAAGTATCAAGAGGTAATTCAAAGTACAGGGCTTCTTTCCTTTCACACAATGCACATCTAAAGAGCCATTCATGAATGAGACTCCTGATCCTACCCAGTGGGATGTGGTGGCGTATTTATAGTCCAGAATCCATTACAGTTAATACTGCACTATTTACACTCATCTGCCATAAATCTAATACTGTTGTTATGGCTGTCCTGCTTAATGTACTCTAGGAATGCTGTTCAAGCCAGTATCAATTATATTTGCAAATAAACTAATGCTTTGGGTTAAACAAAGTGAAAACATTCTTCCTTTGAGAAATTTAGTACTTTGTATCTGCATCTATTCCAAGTGAATCTCGTGCTTTATTCAATTAAGCACCACAGATGACAACAACGATCCAGAAAACATTAAATGGAAACATCGATTCTGCAATAATAACGTTGGACGAGCCATGAACTGCTACCAATAACATAATCCCGACGCATCAAACTCAATTACAACTTCAAAATAGTCCTTTTATTTCACAGTAATTATTTAATGTTATTTTCAACTCGACTCATTTATCACTGGCATTCGCACCAACCTGTCTCTAATTTAAAAGCTGGTATTTTGTGACCTCGGTCTAAATACCTGGCACATGAACTATCAGGTAGCACAAATCTTACAGAATGTGTTCTTATCCTCTTCCTCTTTGACATTACTGTTTTCAAGATTAGACTGTGCAGGCACATCAAGCCAGATGCTTTGCACCAAACCCCGACATTCGTTTTTCTTTGTGTTTTGCAACGCAGCAGGTCCCTGATGATGGTCTGGACTGGCCAGGCTTGAGCCCTACTGAACTTAGGAGAGTTTGCAAAGGGAAGGTCTTTCACACCCTTCCTTTCTGTATTAAAAAAACCCCAACCAAACCCCAATGAAAGCCCAGATCCAGAGGTTTGCAAATGAGATACAGGGATAAAGAATTTCCAGCCTAAACCCCTGTGGCATCATGGACTTTGGTACAACACAAACTTTTTGCAATACAGTGTCTCATAATGGGTGAGACTTTATCAGACATCCAACCCAGCCTCAGTACGATGGTTTAAAAGGCAATACCAATTCTCATTATACCTACAGCACAGCCCTTAAAATGTCACTTTTCCCTTACAGATCAGGAGTCCTTTCCAGCAACCTTCTTTATAATTATGTTTATTATCAGCATCAATTTCCATTTCTAAGAGGAACAGCAGATGCCTTTCAACATTTACAAGGCAAACTGGCAATAATTTCTTTCCCCACTATGGAAACTCCATCAGTGCTGGGGTGATGTGAGGCACAGCAAACCCTAATGATAAGTTAGTCAGACACTAAGGAATAGGACCAGCCTGCTTTTTCCAGGATTCCCTTCAGCTATCGATCCCTTACTCCAGACTAAAATACATTTGCAAAGAGGGGAAGTATTTATGATAAAGGGTAGTGCAGACAAGCATGTTTGGAGAGGTTGCTAGAAGATACAACTAAATCTTCAGGAAAGACTGATGTGTGGAGATTTCTTTAAAGTCCTCACACAGTGAGGCATGTGAGAAACCCAAATTCCATTAAAAAAGAATAAAAAAATCCATTTCTGGCCTTCCTGAGGAAAGGGGAAAGTTTGACTTCATTAACACAAAGTGCAAAACCCAGTAGCGAGATAAAGAGGCCTGAAAATACATTTCCCTTTAAAATGCCAGTACTCTCTTTTCTTTATTTTAAATGCTGATATATTTTTCTTTTTAGTATGGATTATTACTTCTTGCACATTCAGGTCTGTCAGTACAGCAGCTTGTTCACCTAAACATTTAGCAAACTTGACAATATTTAGCTCTAATAACTTCAAAGCCTGAGAGAGCACAGGAACATCATCATTTCACGCATCAGATCTGTTTAAGAACAGATACAAAGTACTGCTCACAAACCGTAACAGAAACAATATTGTCCCAGCAATAAAACCACGGAATGGAAAAATCATGGAAATATTACCCATTTTCGAGTTCTATGGAAAAAGAAAACAATAGCAAGTGAACAGGATTTTGGTCATGCTGATTTCACTGGAGACACTCTAAAGGAAAAATAGCAGTTTAATGCAGGGTAATGAAATTATACATTTTACATTTTCTTCTCAGCTTGAAGAAGACCCCCTGGTCAAAAGTGAATTTTAACTAGTTTCCAGTATGTAAAATTTAAAGGCTTTTTGTGTTGTTGTAGTTAGTTGTGCTGTCATTATCCGTGATAAAGTGATACTAAATGGCACAAGTGTATCAGTCTGGCAAATGTTGCAATAAAACTGGAGCCTGCAAGTGCAGCCACCTTATTTGTGAGGCCATTTCTAAGTGAAGGATGTATTTGCAGCAGCAAGCAAGATCAAAACCACAGAACACATTACATTGGATCAAGCTAATGATCAGTTTAGTAAAGCTTGTATGATGACAGCCAGAATCAGCCAGATTGAAATGCAAAAATACTTTCACAAACCTGCTTAAAGGCACAAATTTTCTATTAAATTATTAGTATTCCTTCCAAAAGCTCTTTTTACATATTTCTAATCTTTATGCTGATAATTGTGAATGCTTTTTGTTCATGCAAACACAGGAGCACACAGAAGACCTGATTAGAAATACAAGTGAGTGAATTCAATGTGTAGAAAACAGAATCAATTCCAGAAAGTGTGAAAAACAGGAAGGACGCTGTACTTCCAGCTTAGCTTTTATATTCATCCCCATTATTTAAAATTTAACTTCAGTTGTGGAGTTTGACTATCCCTCCTAAAAGGTGCTGCTGCTGATCAGAACAACAGCAGTACTCTTAATTTTGATGTTTCCATATTCTTCCCAAACCTGTAAGAATTCTTCTCTCATGTTCTCAAATGTTAGAAATGTCAGACTTGTCGCTTGTTCAGAAGCTTTTGTTTTCTCTTCCCTGGATCAAGCCTTGCAGCAGGACTTCAAGAGACACAGGGAAATATTTGGGGGAGTGGGTAAGGACAACTATTTAACAGGACTCTGGGTAGGGAATCTCATTGCTCTGGTTTCTGCTACCCTGGTTTCTTCCTCCCTGTAGCTTCTTGTGCATCTGTTCATCAATGACCATGATGAACATTTGCATGTGAGAAACAGGAAAAGATATCCTGATATTCTGTTCAGTCCCATCCCCTTCCTTCATCCTCTTCCACCGTGAGAGGAAATGGCTCCAAAACTGAGGATTCCTGGCACGACACTTGCCTTCACTGGATCTGGCCCACAGCTTGACACTTGTAGAGCCCTGTGTCGCACTTAGATGTCCTCCTTGTGGTCTCCTTTCCAAAACTAAATAACACCTCTGTTTAAGAATTCTCCTGTGAGTGAGATTTACTCGAGCCTCACTCATCAGAAACATCCTCATCAGCCATCTCTGAGCCCAGCCCTGCATACAGCATTCCCAGTGAAGCCACAATGCTTACTTATATAATTATATTTATATAATTACATTATAATTACCCTCTCTATTATCCTCTGTCCTATTTTTTCATGCATTTCAACATCTTGTTTGCATTTTGTTAATTCCCTTTTTTTTCTGAGTCCTGCTAAGCTCCTGGCCTCAGTGATGTATTGTGATGATGTAGCTCCAGAGGTGCACTGTCATCCAAGCAATTACTCTTGTCCATTATCAACTAATTTCCATTGTCTGTAGGAAAACTCAAGGTCACACTATTGCACTGCAGCTTTGGGCTGATCACCCAAAAGAATATGCCACTAATAATTACTATTTAAATGCTAGAACAGATGAATAGCAAACACATTAACAGTCATTCAGCTATGAAGATTATGCTGGAGGAGGAGATTACCACAGCACTGGATCCCTGAAGGTGCTGAGTACTTACAATTCCTGTTTGCATTCTTGCTGGGTCAGTGCAAGAGGTCTGTCTGGTGTGGTAGAATGCAGCACAGGTGCATTCTAAGGGAGGTGTGCTCCCTTTACACCGTGGGACAGATCCCACTTTGAACAAAAATCTCATCTGCAAGAGACCTGCTACTGCTTTTTCAGTCTGCAAAAGAAGATGAGACATCCCTAGAAATAAATGTACCCCTAGAATGAAAAGAAAAGTGGGGAGGAAAAAAAGATTGTCCCTTTTCATGTCTACTGCTTCACAGCTACACACAGGGGTTCAGCATAGTACTGACCTATATCACTTTGAAAGGGGAGGAGACAAGGAGATCATCCCACACAGGAAAGGGATGGACAGCTGCCTATTGCTGCTGCTTTGGGAGCTCCCACCTCCAACCAGGAGCAGGAATCCTCTTTGGAGAAGGAGCCCAGCACAGAGGGAAACGTTAAAACCATCACACTGCATTCTTCACCTTCTAACAAATATTTCCTGACATCCCATTTGGCTGTGCTGGAAACAGTCTAGTTTGCCATCATTTATACTTTATGAGGCCAATCATCACCCCTGACAGAGCTGAGCTCCCTGGAATCAGAATCGTGCCTGAGGGGCAGCCCTCGCCAAAGGTGGACACAATGTTTTACACAGTCGAAAGACTTGCACAGCCTTGAATGGCTTGTGGTTCTGCCCCTCACTGTACCTGTACTTTGGCACAAGAAAGTACAAGATTTCCCCCTTTTTCCTCTACATTTTAAGTCTAAAGCTCAAAACAAGAAAAAATGTTGCACAAGGATGTCTAACCTGATGCAAATAGATCGTGCACAATGCATGTTTGCTCTTTGGGTCTCTTGTTATCCCTCTGCAGTGTTACTGACACTGTTTGCTCTCCCTGAGCTAATTTTTAGTCATTTTCAGGAGATAATGTGCATTTATTAAGCAGATCGATAGTTTGCATGCTATGCTTTCAGGAAAGTCAGATAAATTATGGACTTTGCTTGACATTTGTCTGCTGGCGCAATAACATGTTTCAGAAAGTCAAGTGAATTTATAAGCCAAGAACTCCCTTTTCCTAAGTCCAAGCAAAATATCCTCTATCAGTCATATTCTTACCAAACGGTTGCTTTGGCACTGGATTTTTCACGAGCATTGATTATATATAGCACCTACATTAGCCACGCTGCCCAATCCTCTCCAACCACCCCATCCTTGGAGATGGATCAAAAAAATATCTGCCAAAGCTTTCAATTCCACTTGCTACTTCCATCTCAGTTCTCGGATGCCCCTCATCTGGATCCCATGCCTTGACAATTTTTAACAGCTCTAATTGCCTAACTATCTGCTCTGGCATAATCATAAAACCTTTTAGCATTTCATATTGCCCCCAGGAAAACGTATTCTAGTCTCTGATACGACCTTCAGCTTTTTCTCTAAATACTAATGGCACAGGACTCACGGAGGCTTTTTGCAATGGCAATCTCATCTGTCATTCCCTACTCGTGTCTCTTAATGCCCTCATCGACCTCAGCATTCCTACATTATTTCTGTGATATTTAAGGACATTGCTGCTGTTTACCCATAAGCCAGTTACTAACAGGCCTAGCTTAATTTTTCAATGCATTTTTCTATTTTTTATGCAGTTTTTTCAAAGGAAAGTCATAATTAAACATTCCCTCAATCTCTTTAAACACGTGCACACAAATTTGCATTTGGGAATAAGTTTTGGATGTGTTCTAGTTTAGATAGGTAACTTTCTTTATTCAAACCTCCAGCATGCTGGGACACTCACAAAAGGAAGAGAAGAAAAAATCTGAAAATAAAATGTCCAAGTTTTTAAATCCAAATCTTTGAGGGTTTGATACATCTGATCCCTGAATTCATCTCTCTTTGCAGAAGGGACTCAAGGGCTGAAACACTGGAGGGAACCTGCTCTCAGCAGACACTCTTAGGGCCAGACTCTCATTCCTGTTAAGCTTCCTCTCTTGCTTCTCTTGTCAGAACAATGTAAGGGAAATTAAAATAAATCAAAATAAGAATGAGGATGACACCCCTTATCCTCTATGCCATCTTTCCCAGAAATTCAGCTTTTCCCTAGTGTTTTTCCACCATATATTACACACTTTTCTAAGCACCAGGCTGAACTATCTGTCACACGTGGTCAGCTCAAATGCCTTATGGCTGGTGACAATTTTCCCATTCTCAAATGCATTTTCTCATACATCTTCCCTTTTGCCGTGTTGGTACCTCTGTTTTCTACCCACAGGCTCTTTTGTCCTTTAGGTTAATCAGCCAATCCAGGATATTTCAATTCAGTCTCCCTAACCAGTCCTCCTTCATCTTCACTACTGGTTTTGTGTATAATCAAACATCTCCTTGGTAGCCAGGCACACAGACCAGTAGCAACCAAACAGAGAGGGGAGATTTCTGTGTCCCACATGTGTCTGAGCAGTTCCTTGAACAGTCCAAACAGGCATTCAGTTTTCTGGGAGTAATATCACACAGAATCATAGAATGGCTTGCATTGGAAGGGACCTTAAAGATCATCCAGTGCCACCCCCTGCCATGGGCAGGGGCACCTTCCACTAGACCTCATTGCTCAAAGCCCCATCCAATCTGGCCTTGAACATTTTCAGAGATGCAAATTTCTTCTTCATTTCTAATCAAAATCTACCTTTCTTCACCATAAAGCCATTCCTCCTTGTCCTATTACTTCATGCCCTTGTAAAAGGTCCCTTTATAGCTTCTCTTGCAGGCCTCCTTTAGGTACAAGGCATATAAGTCTACTTTTCTCATAAAATGCTCTCAACTAGGCCAAGTTTATTTAAGCATCTTCCCTTCCTCCCCTCCACCCAAACACATTAGTTTGTGTTACGCAGAGATGAAGTTAACTTCATTATCTGTGAGTGTTTATAATCTCTATATCCCTTTGTAGCCTTTTTCTCTCCTGCCTATTACTCACAGTTCCTCCCTATACAGCACCACACACAAATTCATTAACAGACTGTTTACTCCCTCTTCAGGATCATTAAATGGAGATGCTAAATGAGAGCTGACCTAGTACAGACAGCTGCACTAAGCATTTCCTTGTAAACAGAGACTTTGCCATTTATCAAAAACTTTGTAGTAATTTTCAGTCCACACAAAGTTGTTTATGTTGAGGCAATTTCTAAAAGTTTTCAAATTTAGACTTGACCCATTATTTTACCCTGACAGAAGCTAGTAAAAAAAGTCTGTTAACTCAAACCCCAGAGTTCTTCAAGACACTAAACTGATTTTTGAGGAAGCTCTCTCCAAATCATTATGAAAGGCTGAACACATCTACGGAATTATGAAACAGAACTGGAAATCCTTGGTGCTCGTTGGTTGGAGAGACTGCGTGTAGGGCACCAGCCACAGTCAGCCCTGGGCTGCTGAAGGACGCACATCAATTGGAAAGAGTCCAGAAGAGGCTCACAGTTTTCCAAAACCACATCATATCTGAGGAAAAACTTGAAAGAATTCAGATGGTTTAATTTAGAGAGGCAGAGGCTGAGGAGATGTAACATCTCTCAGGAATGGTGTGGGTATAATTAAACTCGCCTTCGGACAGAAGGGTGAACGAGATGACCTTTAGAGATCCTTTCCATTCCTATTTTCTCTGATGCCTTGATTGCGTAGTTCGTCTGCCCAAATTCCTCTTACAGACATCAGCCATCACAGCCAGAAGCCCTGCAGCCCTGAGCCTTGCGTTCTACACCCCAAATGCATCCACAGCTCCTCTGGATTGCATCTCCCCTCAGACCCCACAGGACAGGCATTGGATGCTCGGTGTCCTGCCAAATCTGCATTTCAAGGGTAGGAAATTCAGCAAGGGCTGTAAGAAGGGTAAACGCTGGAACTGCTGCACCTCAGGACACAAGGTCATGGGGAAACTCTCCCGTGGTGCATCAGAGAGGATCTCAGCTCTGGATGCTCCCCTGGGACACCCACACCAAGGAAGGAAGATGCCCACTGGCCAGAAAATCCCTTTGGGAAGATAGGTCTGGGTGGCCCGGTAAGGACAGGGAAGCTGCTGGCAGTGTTGCTGTCTGTTAAGTCATTCACTCTGCCCTTCCCTGGAGCAGGAAATCCCTCAAGTCCTGCTGCAGCTATTTTATTGGCATTTTTCACACTTCTAACCACCCTCTTGGCCTTTCTAATGAAGAGATACTCAGCACAATTTATTACAAGAGATCACTTGTGTCAAAGCACTTGTCTCTAGTCTTTATTTCTGATAATACTTAGAGAAAAATATTTTCCCTCTACTTTTCTTTTCCTTAACAAACAAGGACATGAATAATTCCCCACTTACCACTTCCTAACTATCACACTTGGTCTCCACAAACCCCTCCTAGCCACTTCCAAAATGCTGGCTAGTGAACATATAGCTTCCTACATCCATCCTCATCTCCAAAAAAGCTGGTTTTAAGCTCTCCTTCATCTGTGAATTTGTATAATCTATTTACAAATATAGATACTTTAACTGCAGTAAGGCTGACATGTTTTCTTTCGTGCCCATAGACTTCAGATGAAATCTGCTGCTTAATTAATTTGCACTCAGAGTGCCCGTCTCTCCTTCCCTCTGACCAAGGCTTCTGCTCTGGTTTGTGCTCCCTGCTGCACTCACCACATCCTCCTCTGCTTCCCTGCAGTTATTAATTGCTCCTTTTTCCCAGCATTTCCCAGCTTACAGCTGGACAAAACTTCTCAGATTTAGAAACAATTGTCAGTGCAGGCATTTGGAAGGAGGGATATTTGGTTTTAATCAGGCACTTTGGGTAACTTTATGCAACTCTCCTGTTTGATCATCAAAAGGGAAAAGCTACCTGTGTTTTCTTTAAAAAAGCTCTGTTTGAGAGCTGGTTGTGTAATACAGCCCAGAGGGGAGATAGAACTCTTGATGAAACACACAAAATCTTTTCTTTGATCACAGAGGTCCACGTAAACCTTTTCCCTCCATTCCCTCTGCTCATTTAAGTACAAAACACGCTCTCACCCCACACCCTTCAGCTCCTTGCAGCTCTCCTCCTGCCCTGGCTTGATGCAGAACCTCACCCCTCAGTGTCCCCAGGCCAGGCAAGCCACCCCACATTTCAAAGGAAAAGGTGAGATTATTGCCAGTTTTCCATTCTCCCCAGCAGTTTGGTTCCTGCTGACCCAGACAGCCCAGAGCCTCCCCCACTTTGTGCAGCTGGGAAGGCAGACGGGCTCCTAAGGCACCAGGGGAGTTGAATTCACTGCAAAAATACATCCCTTACAACACCCTGCTGGCTGCTAATGACTGTATAGCTCCCTCCACCACCGAAAAACAGAGGAGACGAGTACATACGAAAAGCTGATTGTGTCGAGCCTCAAACAGAGCAATGTTTCTTGTTGTCTCCTTTCCCACCTGCAGCCAGGCATTACAGGCTCTGAGCTAGTGGAGCATCAGCAAAGGAGGTTAGATTAGCAATTACTGCCTGTGAGAAGCGACCCACATACAGGAAAACACTAGCATTGAATAATTACAGACATAAAGCAATGGATGCAGGAGTAACCTGTGCCAATTTTGCAAGGAGAAGGCGAGGCAGATACTCCCTTTTGCTTGGAAAAAAACCAGAAAAAAAATTAGTCATGCTTTTTTTTCTACCCAACAATGTGCAAAATAATGCCCATTCCAATCTAAACCGTTGTTCCCTGCTGGAGAAGCAGGGATCCTGGACCTGCCACACCTCAGGGCTGCCATGATGTTAAGGTCCATGGAGAGCAGGATGAGTTCCCACAAATCATGGGCTGGACACTGCCCAGCCAGGCTTCCCACGGCCTCAAAAGCTGATGATCAACCCCTGCCAGAGCCTTACAGGGTGTTTATGAGCTACCACAGGAAACTCAAGGAAAGAAATCACATTTGGTATTCAAAGGCATGGCTAAGACCACTGTGGAGATTTTGGCAACTGCCCTTATCCCATATTACACATACATATACATATATATATATATAAAAATATGTGTGTGTGTGTGTCTGTATATACACATTTATAAATATGCATATATATACATGCACACACTTAATACATGAAATTTTCTGTGGTTCTGCTGAGTTATGCTACAGATTGTTTGTACATCTATGTCCCACAGCTCGATGTGCCATCTGTGCAAATTTCTGCTGCATCCATGGCTACAGCCTGGCTGTCCTCTACACCAGGTATTACTTTAATTAAATGCTAATACTCAGAAATGGCTGAGCAAGTGTCTGAACAACCAGGCAGCAAAAACAAGCAATGAGAAAGAGAATGCATTATCCAGATCCCAGCACACAGCAGACTATTTACTAGATTTTATTTTTCCGCAGTAAAAATACTGCACTTCATAAAATTACTTGAGTTACAGGAAATGAAACAGATGAAAGAATCAGCCCCAATCTTGAATATAGTTGGGTAGTATCTTAGATGAAATCAATTTGCACAGACTGTGAAAAATGAAGAATGGGATTATAATGGATTATTTTAGTACAAGCTTTTGATGTTTTGTGTAAATGTTTTTGGTATTTTTGTTCCTCAAGAGAGATGTTTAATGGCAACTGCTGAAAATCTATAAAATTTCAGTACTTAGGAGCACCATGGAGCTGCCTTGAAGTTGTGAGTGAAATTGCATGCAGAGGATAAATATACATTCAGCAGCAGGAGGACTACTAACAGAAAAAAACAGTATTAAAGCATTTCTGTTCTAACACTTTAACACTTCAAGTCCCAGGTAAAATCTTACTTTATCAGGCACGAAATTCATGTAATACCCAACCCAAAGCAAAGTAACTTGTGAAGCAGAAAAAAATGCTGGCATATAATTAAAATGTTGATTGTCTAGCAGAGTATTACAGAGAGAAGTACTCAGCCCTGTAAATCCTGGAAAACATCATTACCACTCAGAAAATTTCATTACCCCTTACATCTGTCCAGCATCCTTTTCTTCCAACCATCCACGAACATCAGAGTTTTGCCTAGTGCACCAAAAAATACATCTACATCCAGAAATGTCAACAGGGGAGGAAACACCCAAAAGATTTTGCATTAAAAGGAGAATTGTCTCCTCTTTGCCAAGAAAAGTCTCTTTCTGAATCAGGCAGCTCAACACACTGAGACCTTTCCAGGCTCACGATAACCTCAAGCCTGACACCACCATTCTGGCCTCTCCAGAGAGTCTTGTTTAGAGATAAAAACAGGCCACAATGCTACATGTTCTCTTTCCCAAGGCAAACTAAATGAAAATTTTAAACAAAATCCAAGTGACCCGAAGGGGACAGAGCTGTAAAAAAAAAACAAACCAAGATTGCTGTTCAACACATAAAATAGCAAAAAATGCAGCACTTGCTTTCTTTATAACCTCAGCTTGAGTGCTCTTAATTTAAAATCTCATCAGCATAATCTTCTCTCTTTTAAAGAGAGGAAACTAGTGCCCTGTGGAGGCTTATGGTCACTAGAAGATATTGTCTTTACTTAGTTGTGGCTCTACTTGCCACTGTATAGATCTTACAGACCAGTTAGGCAATTCACACCACTGAGCTGTGACAGGTAATAACACAAATACTGCTTTGGGTCCTAATGATACTTTGCTGTGGATTCTAAGAAAGTGCTTGTCTTATTAGATGGCAAGAGTGGTTTCTTGAGTTTGTATTCTATATAAAAACGAACAAATGAACAGGGCAAAGAAAAATATTATTTATAATCCTAAATACCATACCATTCCCCAAAGTGACAAGATCAATATTGCAGCTTGGCACTTGCTACTGTGACAGATGGTGCTATTAAAATACTGAGCATATCTTTTCTTCGGAAAAAAAAAAATAAGCCAGGACATTATATGTTGTCCTCATCCAATTTGAATTTTAGGTTACTAAAAAATGGTAAAAAAAAAAAAAGAAGTAGAAAACACCTACATGTTCCTCTTTCAAATATAACAAAACAGTAAAAAGCACTGTTATATCCTTTTTGGAAGAGAGAAGTGAGGGATGCTTGCAGCATTGTAAAGAGTTTCAGAAAAGAGTTTTCATTATGTTCCCAAGTATATTTTGCATTAATTTCACCAGGGCCTTTTCATTTTTAACACAAGTACAGGAACAGACGAGGCTGGGAAGATTACTGATGTCTTTGTGAACAGCTCCATCCTGTCTGCTGGGAGCCTTTTGCAAAACACACCTGAGAAAAGCTCGGGTAAGTGTCAGTTGTTTCCCAATTCCCCAGATATTTCAAATGAAGATTAGTTTAGGCACTTACAAAGGGTCAGCACTGCAGAGCTCATTGTGCTGCTGAAGAACCTCCCAGCTGAAATCCTCTAAGGCTGAAAGCCATCTGCAAGTACTTTTGCAATCAAGATTACTCATTGATAGAAAGTTCTCCATTTTTATTTCTACCTATTAAGATTTCCAATTTGTTTTAATTACCTCCTCTCATCCCCATCTCTGGTGTTTAATTCTCTGTTGTGAATTTCTCTGAGTTGAAACAATTGGCTTTGCTCCAGTTATTTATTTATCTGCTCATTTACATACTCGTGCTTA
This sequence comes from Lycocorax pyrrhopterus obiensis, assembly GCA_014706295.1. Lineage (NCBI taxonomy): Eukaryota > Metazoa > Chordata > Aves > Passeriformes > Paradisaeidae > Lycocorax > Lycocorax pyrrhopterus. The sequence goes on along the minus strand of JACSVZ010000002.1, from coordinate 7,490,368 downwards.
GGCAAAGAGGAAGCATTGAATGTTGAATTAGGATTTTTTTTTGTATTAACTACAGTTCTGCAGAAGATTTTCTGTGTAGACCTAGACATGACCTTTCCTTTCTTGTGCTCTTTTAAACTGGTAGCTTTGCTCGAGCGAGTCCTGTTCATTATCTTCTTTTCATTACATTCTTTTTGTTCTCAAGGAATTCTGGCCATCTAGGTGATTCAGAAATACCTTTTTCTTTTTTTATTAATGAGAAGTGACTGGATAAAGAAGTAATTTCCAGAGTGAGAAAAAAAAATCTTCCCATTGGAAACTATCTTTGGCCAGGTGCCTGTGTGTTGGGTAGGTGAGCATCTTGAGCAGCTGGACAATTTCATTTACTCTCTACAGGGCACATGGAAGCTTCACTAAATTTGTCTCCATAGTGTGTCCACTCAGTCAAATGCTGGATTCCTCATAAAAGTGTTTCTCTGGGTTTCCATGCTCCTTCAGTAGTGTTGGACAGGTTTGGGTGGTGATACTGAAGTTTAGGGATGGCTGCTGATGGCTGCTTTCCTGGCTCCCCCACAGGATGAACTAGATGGAGAAGATGTTTTTTAAGGCTTGAAAACTGGACAATAGCTGCTTTTCCTGTGGATCAGGAATCGTAGTCTCTCAACTACGATTAATAAAGGAGGAGGTTCTAGTCCTAATGAATACAGATTTTTTTATGAGAATGTTATCTAAAGGATGCTTCTAATGCAGCAGAATCTAATAAATTATGAAATCTCCCAAGAATGAAGTATAAAGTTCAGTATGAAGCATGTAGGCACTATATGGAACACAAAAGAGTGCAACAGAAACATTCAGCATTGGAGCTGCTAAATGCATCATGTCAGAATCAGAATCTCTGTTCAAAAATTGGGGTAGAAAATGAAAGAATGGTGAACTTCCCTAGGTAACCTGGGATACAAAGAGGTGCTGGTCAAAAAGAACTGGTTCCATTTAATGTAAAGCACAGCAAGTCTGACTTTTCATTTGTCTTTTAATTGATGCTTAATTCAGGCTGCAAACATATTCTGGAATTGAAGAGCTCAGAGCTGTATTCCAGTTGCTCCAATGGCAGGATAAACTGACAGCTGTTGTGTTTTAAAGAGGTGCAAAACTGAATCCACTAAATTAAAAAAAAAAACAAAACAAAAACCCAAACCAACCAACCCACCAAAAGCCACTCACAATTTCATTGTCTTTATGTGTTAAGGCCATGATGAAGTGGAATAATGGTGATTAATTATTACCTTAAATGCACCAGGGATTGTTTTTGAGAATGGAGCCAGTTAAGAAGGCTTGATTTATCCACCAGACAAAAAAAAATTATACACACCTTTGTTAATGAAAATAAATAATATCTGAGCAATGGGTAGAAGAGGTTTTGTAAGTGAGGAAAGGAAGCCAAAAGGTGCTTTGGAAGAATCATGGAAGATGATTAATCCTACAAGGAGCAGAACAATATATTTATGGGGATCAGATAACTGTGTTTTAGTTGTTGGCAGGCAGGGCTAAGAAAGAATTGTCCAACAAGAACAAATCCAAGAAGCCCAAGAGAAAAATTTAACCCTGATGCTGCTAAATACAATGTAATCCATCCTAAAGGCTAAATTTTGGAAAAAAAAGTCATATTTAATCAGAAACTGGTCCATGTCTATAAATTTCCATTTCTGCTGAACTGAAAAGAAAAAAAAATAGAAAGAAAGAGACAAGACTTTTGATGCCAATAATAGAATGTAGAATGAGAATAAATAAAATCAGGGAAGGAAAAATGAGGGAATTACATAATTCCAGCATCACACAATCACTGCCTCTGTAATTAGTGCTGAGTGAGTCAACAAGTTTAAGCAGCCACATTTTGAACAGATTGATCCTGAAGTCAAATTCTACTAGAAGCAGCAGAAATATTTGTCCTGATATAACCCTCTCTTGTATCTAGGTAAACAGGGGACTACCAAACAGCCCCAGGGCAGATAGATGGGAATTTGAGAGTCCTTCACTCATTGCCCAGGAGAGGGAAAGCCCTGCAGTACCAGGAGTAATTCCCTTCCTCTGTGAGTGCTTTCAGACTGCAGGGGATGGGTCATTTCTTCACATGCACAACATCTGCTTTAGTTTACAGACTCGACAAGCCTCCAGGAACTACAGCGAGGTGATCGTTACCTGCTGCCGTGCTTATTTAAGACACTTCTTGGTATTCTCTTAAATTTTCCTTTTAGGGGGTTTCTAAATAACCTAGAAAGTCACAGTAAATTATGAGAAATCCTGTTTTACCCTCAGGGCACCCTTGAGGGGAAAAAAAGTTACAAAATCATCTAATGTGGCCCAGTTCATAAGAATCCACGAAAGTCCCAAAAACTACCAGAGAGCTTCCCCCAAATATTATTAACCAGCAGGATGAATGAGGTCAGGCCAAAAAAACCTTCAGGCAAAGAGAGGTGAGTAATAAAGTCACTTCCACATGTGCACTTCTACTTTCTGGGTCTACTGCAAACCTCCCACTGAAAACGGGCTGGCACAGAGGTGAAGATGAATTAACCAAGACTGTGAAGGTGAGAAATAGACCCAGTTTCCCAGCGGCAGGATGCCCACAGGAAAGTTTGTTAGCAGCAATCCTGTGGTGTAAAAATGGCAATCAAAGAGAATGAGAAGGTAAATGATTCAGTCCAAGTGCAGAGAAACTAAATGGATTTCTTTTCATTTCTCTTCCACTTCAGAAGGTGAATGGGAAATATCCATCCCAAGGTGACACTTTACAGGTAATGAAGCCAAGGTACTCACAAAGGCAGATGTATCAAGAAAAGAGGTGAAAGAACAGTTCCATAAATTAAAATGCAATGTATCACTCAGGCTGGTTGGTATCACTCCAAGAGTGTAGAAGAAATGAAGGTGAGTGACGTTAACGTGTATTTTAGTATTAAACTATTTGAATCACAGCTCCAGAGGGGGAGGAGGTGCCTAAAGCAATGTCTGTTTATTGAAAAGGATGCCAGAGGGTGAGATAGGGCTGAGAGCTTTGCTTTACCTTGTCTTGCCTCAGTAACAGGGAAGGGCAGAGGGGACACTGAATGAGAAAGGAAAGGATAGGCCAAAGCAATTCAGTGCTTACTATAAAGAGTGGGTAGATATGGGCAAACCCACAAACCACTGTAGCATTTGCCAGAGCAATTGAGCCAAATAAGATGAGAAGGGGAAGCTGAGGTCAAGCCGCTAAGCTCATTACTCCTTGTCCAGACAGACATAACAAAAAAAGCTGAGGAATAACAGTGGATTCCCAAAAAGTCATTCCAGAGTCCTCAGGATGGTGTTTGAGTAATAACCCAGGGATGGAGGGAAATGGACTTTTGTCACACTTTAGGAAAGACTGTGTAATATTACATGTGCAGTTATTTTGGCACAGTGCAGGGTGATGGCAAAGAGTCCTAAAACCTGAGACTGGCTCCAGCTCCTGGACACCAGCTTCATCTGGCCAAAGGAATATACCCACACCTGAGCCCTCCACGTGATCTGTGGCTTCTTAGTCAACAGCCATCCATCAACATATTCCACAGAAATCCTGAGGAAACCTAGGCCAGAAATTATACTCTGAATGTGCCATTTTTTTCTCCTATGGCAATAAAGAGAGCCTGGAGTGACCAGGTCAATACATGCCCAGATATGAATTTTTCTGGCATTCATACTTCAGAGAGACATATCCTGTACAGCCTTACTCTGTGTCTCTAAGGCACCATTCTTGTTTTTTTCCCACTGAAAATGTGTATCAAACCTGTAGGGAACATGCCAAAACTACAGACCAGATCCACAGCCAAACAGGGTCCTGCCTGCAGCACATCAGCTGAGGATTAGGAGCCAGTTGTTTCAAAAGTACCACATACCCAAAACACGAATCAAATCTCAAGCTCCTCAATGCAGGATCATCTGCTAATTGCAGACATTTACCCTCCTCATCTCCTTAGAGGAGAGCAGCAAGTGGGTTTTGCAAGGAAGGATGATGAAAACAGCAGACTGCTGGAGTGTTTTCCTAGAGAGTTATTATCTGTTCAGCCAGGGATGAAGCTCCAGGGAGGACACGAAAACCTTCTAACCTACTTTTTTCTCCAGTCAAATGTTAAAATGCAGCAGCTGTTTCCCCATGGAAGGCAGTGCTGTGAACATGGCTGGATTTTCATTCCACAGTTGAATCTTGCCACGACCACAATCTCCCATGGAAGGGGAAGAGTATGAACCCACTCAGATAGGTCAATGTATCTCAGGAGTTACCAAGCTTCCAGCCAAGCTGAGTAACAAGTTCTGTGCATGTTATTTACTTGCAGAGAAAAAAATAAACTTAAAAAACCTGTCGGAAAGATTTTACAAAGTTTATTCCTGCTTTCATCAGAAAGATCACTTTTTTTCTGGCCTATTTCTTTAAGGTGAGCACAATCTGATCAAAAGAATAGATTGCAGTGACCTCACTGTATCTGATGATACTGTTTTACATGGGTTTGGGGCAGGCAGAGGGAACCACACAGCCCCAGTGACAGCTTTAGCCACCAGATCACCCTGCAGACCACAAGCTGCATTCTACATTGTGAAAGCCCGGAGCGGATGGCACAATCACTGACTTCATCTCAGATCTTGCTGGAGTTTCACAGACATCTAAATTTATCAGCCTCTTCCCCCTCCATTCTCATTCTCTTGATTTAGGATTCTGACTAAGAAGCTAATAAGACTTTTTTTTTTTTTTAGAGGCAACTGCCTTACAGTTTCTCTCTGAAATTTCTGAGCAAACAATCTTTGCACTCCCTTGGCATCTGGCTGCCAGATCTGTCAGCTCAGATAAAGCGTTTGAGGGGGTCAGGCCAAAAACCACAGATTAATTTAAATGGCAATCCGAGACCCATGTAACTTTAGGGGTGAAGTTCACCACTTGCTGTGCTGCCCTCAGCAATTCTGTTCCATTATTTCAGGAACCCAACCCCAGAACCAGGGAACCACAGAGATCAAACCCTCAGCTGTGACTCCAGGATGTGCAGCCTACATAAGCACCTCTCAGCTCTTTCGCTTCTCCAGCTGCAGTCCCCAAAACACCCAGTGCTTGGCAAATCCTAGAGGCTCCAGGAACCTGACAGATTTCCACAAGATCCCATTACAGTATCTTGTGAGCCTGGAGGCACCAGCATAGCCTGCTGGCAGCTTTCCAGAGAACTTGATGGGGAGAAAGAGCTACCCCAGGACTCTGAGATGTCAAAGAGGATCACCTGGGGCAGACCTGCCCATCCTCTGTGCAGGTGTGCTACTTACAGTATTTAATTGCATAGAATTTAATTATATCATCTCCACAGCAGGCTGGGCTTGGGAGGTTTGGGTGATAATTTCTCCTATTCAAGGCACCTGGAGAACTCACTTTGCTAATGTAGGGAATTATTGGGCTGCTTCCTTTGTTCCTGGGGAATTCTCTGCCTGTCTCCCACACAATTATTATCAGTCCCATTTGCTATCCTTAGTCTCAAGAATTTATGTGTAGGCACCAAAAACCAGGGGGATACATTTTAGAGAATTCCAAACAATTTTAAACTGCCATGAAGCCTGACTCACAGAACTGTATTTACAAAATCTCTCCCTAATCTAATGCATTAGCACACAAATATATGCAGAAATCCAAGAATATGCAAAAAAACTAGAATTGTTTGATGCTTGGAGTCAAACTCAGTTTTGCCTGTTCCAGATGGAGTTTAGTCATACCAAGCATTTTATAAGGTGAGTATATTTGTAGGCAAACCTCTGCAATTATGTTATGGTTATATTTTGTGTTCTTTTATTTGTTTCTATACCGTGTGCACAGTTTCTCCATGTACCTTTTCAGACATTGGAAAGATTTCAGTACTTTAACACTTGACATTTTCCTATCAGCTCTCTTGCAGCGATCCCAAGGCAATCTAAACCAACAAGTATGTCTCACAGCACCACCATAAACTCCATGTAATCATTTCCATTTCAGCCACTCGGGAAGCTAACAAGTGACCTGTCTAAAATGAAGTAGCAGCAGAATCTGGAATAGAAATTTGGAGCTCTAGCTCTGAACTCTGATCTCTGAACTAACCATTAAATATTCTGGCTCCTGCATGGATCCAATAACCTTTACAGAAAGAAAGAAAAACGAAAAAAGAGCCTACTATATAAGGAATCATATTTTCTCATTAGTTCTCTGCTGGTCATCCAGAGAAAGCAGACTCCAGTGGATAGGGTGCTGAGCTTAAGAGACCCAGGCTCATTCTTGATCTTGCACATTTATTCCAAGAAAGCCACAGCCTCTGTGGCTGTTTATTTTCTGAGGAATAAAGTTAAAGATATTGCCTTATTGAGCCAGTTGGAATTAACCCATTGCTTTAGTTGGTGCATTGCTGCAGAGTATTAAGTGGTATTGAATATCTGCATGCCTGGATGAAGTTAAAATTGGCCTTTGCTTCAGCTGAAGTTATCTCGATTTATGAGCAACTACTTCTTGAAGCTTTCCCTCTGCAGAGCTTTTGCTCAGACCTCTGCAGCTCTGCACTTATGCTTAAGTTAAATGATTGTATCCCACCAGCTCTTTTAAGCAGGATAATTGGCAATTACTTATTTTTGACATATGCAGGAAATCTAGTAAAGCATAATTCAAATTCTGTTAGCAGTGATGAACTCCTTTTGCAGAACAGTGCATTACAGTGCTCATCTCCACTGCCAATATCCCTGGCAGTTTTAATTCAAATCTCAGAAGTATTATGTGCAGCACATTGTTTCTTATCTGCAAGGTCCACTCTAGAGAAATTCTTTTGTTGTGTAACCTTGAATCCTTTTCCTAAACTTTTTGAAACTTCTGCCACCCTTGACTGGTTAAAAAGAAAGCAGAACTGATTTTATCTTGTTCCTCTTTATTTCCATGGCTGAAGCTTTCTGCATAAAGTGTATTAATTTTCTCTTCCTCTTGTTATAAACAAATATATCTAGGCATGTAAATTGCCAAGCAGCAGCTCATCTTACTAAGACGTTTTTTTAATGAGAGTATGAACAGAACTGCCCACAGATATGCCTGGTGGAACTCTACCTACAAACCAGAGTAATAGGCTCATTACAAAAAGATTACACATTAGATATGCTGCTCCCACAGTGTGAGTGCGGATTATCTGAGTGCATTTAGAAAAAAAATAATTTTATCACTGGTAAATTACACCTTAGCCCACAGGACATAACGGGTGTGCAGCACATCATTGAATTTTAGCTGCATCCAGAACTCGATGAATTATCTCAAGTATAAAATCATGCAGTGACTGATTAAAAACTCATTAGTGGGTGTTTTACTTTCGTAAAACTGAATTTGGTTTAAAGACTGTGCAACAGAGGGAACCCTGGATGAAAATTTACAATTCAGGCCTGTTTCCAGGTAGTAGGAGAATTCTTAGTTTTGTTTCTTTCTGAAAAAATTAAAGTTAATTTGAAAAAAAAATATTGGGAGTTACATTGGAAAGGTTTAAATTTTTCTACTTCTTCAAGTCCCTGTCTTAAAGACCTCCATCCATATTCAAATAACATTTCTAGGGAGAAGCTGGCTCACAGACGCAAATAAAATTCCACCCAACTCCAGCTGAAGACAAATAAGTAAGATTAAGTAGGGAAGACTTTGTCCTCAATGCCATGTAAAGAGAGAATTTCACTCTTCAATAGTATCAAGGCAACTTTTAGAAGTATATGCAGCACAAGATAATATATACTTTATTTTAAAAGAAAGCGCCACATTTCTAACATTAGTGTTTATTGAGAATTTCTGTACAATTTAATTATGTGGTATGTGAAGTTATTGATCTGGTAGTTTAAACACTTTTTAAAAAATTCACTCCCTTATAAGCTATTGAATTTTGTAATGATGTCATTCTTAGAGCTTACCATTATCAGTGCAATAAAAGAGAAGCCATTTCTAATCAGATTTTCTTAATGTGATACTGTTCATTATGGATTGATTTTCTCTTTCCCTGTGCTATTTCTAAATGAGTTAGGTGAAGTTTCATTTTTTTGCAAGTAGAGGTTAATTTTCACTGGCAAAGAAGGAGAGAAATTGTACAAAAGGTTTATGAAAACCTCCTTAGGCGACTTTGTCAGATCACCTCCGTGTTATGTTTCAGAACCATTAGCATTCCAGCCTCAAGCTCCAGCTCTAATAGATGCTGAAAGATTTGCAATATTACCCAAACTTGTGAAGAGGCCCAAACTTTTTTTCTGTGATGAACACAGACTGCGCTACAGCAAAGCACTGCCACTCAGCAGCGGGGCTGCTGCAACGAGGTGATTCACAAAAATAAATTGGCAGCTACTAATGAAGTGGTTTGCAACAGGGATTTTAGTGCTGGTAAGGACAGATAAATGAAGGACCTTTCATTGAGGGACCTCCATGAGGTTATGTTGGGAAGACAGGCAGTGTGGGCACCCTGTCTCCACAAACTTGGTGCTCCTTTTGGTTATTCACAGCTCAGTCTGAGAACAGAGATACACCATGAGGAGTGAGGACTCCATTTGGTCGTAAATTTCAAATTTCAAATTAATTTTTCAAGTTGCACATGCTCAGCAAGTGCCAGTTGCTCAGCTCTCACTGGCTTTGGGTATGAAATGTTCTAAATGGTAGGGTTTGAGATGGGGCAGCCAACAAGCACGTGAACTCTCATGGCCAAAACATGGGGATAATGCCAGTTCAGACAACAAACTGGTATTAACAGCACAATTCCAACAGCAACTGGACTGAGCCAACTTCCCTAATGCCATTTACATGAACGCCTTGTCCATTCAAAGATTAAAACTGAAGCAAAATATGAAGAGATTTCTTTCCATTCAGATACGTGCTCTTGAACACAATGCACTGCCATCAAGAAGAGTTAAGCAAAGACTCAAGGTCTTTTCTGCCGTGATCTGAGACAAAAGTCAGTTTACCAAATACAGAAACTTGGGCACAAGCCATCCCTTTACCCTTACACAACTGATGAATGCTTTCCTTCGCTTTGTAACTCTCATGTATCTCTAAATCAATGACACTATGACTTCCTTTACTTAGGCTTGCTGAGATCGAATTAGTTCCATAAAACCACCTATATCCTATTTTTTTAGAAAAGTGTAGTGAAAGGCTTTGCAGAGAGTTTTGTTACCAATTTTCCTCTCAGCAAGGAAACATCTTTCCTGCTGTCATCAGGCACATGTGTCACACGTGGTAAGAACTAGGAAGCGAAGAAGAGCTGCTGCATCCTGGAGAGGCATCCTCTATCTACCAGTCTATAACAAAAGGAAAGTCTTGAAGTTCAGATTGCTGCTGGATTTTTCCCTGTGTTATTTAAACCATTTGATCATTTTAAAATACTCCTTTTGGATACCATGAACTCAGAGCCATGCAGAGAAGCATGTTTTAAGGCAGACTTCAGTGAAACCGTTGGGATTATTGAACACATGATAAAGCAGAAACAATCCTGCGTCTAAAAAGCAGAAGGAAAAGAAACAGAAAGGCAAAAGAAGGGGAAAATTGCATTGGCATCACAGATTGATCCATTCCATTTAGCCGAGTCAATGTGCTGGAGCCCTCTGCCCTGCCCTGCCCACTGTTCAAAGAGCAGTGGAAGAGAAGTATTGATAAAATTGTGGCAGAAGCTGGTGTGCAAACACATCCTGGTGGCATCCTGGCATGCATGGAAATTTAGAAGGGTTAAACATAAAGGCAACAACTCTGGGCTGGAGGAGTTGCTAGGAGATGGTGTCCTGCCTTGACATCATTCATCAGCCTGTGACAAACTGTTCCAACAGTACAATAATCTTATGAGTCACAGGTCTGTGTGCCTCCACTTAGTGTGGAGAAAACAGCTCTCACCCAAGGGTGAAGCATTCTCCAGGCCTTTTATGCATTTTCTTGGATTAATTCTTGCTTTTAAAATAAGCAAGTGACTGTGGTTTTGCACAGGCCTCAGTAAATTCTACAAAAACCTGCAAAGTTATAGAGGTCATCTTTACTTATACAATAACAGCAGTACTGATGCAGCACTCGTGGCAGTCTGGAGAACACTTCTCTGAGCACGAGTCAGGGTTGGATCAAACCCACTGGCAGAATTTCTGGTCTCAAAGTCAAAAAGAACAAAGGGATTCCAGGCAATAGAAGCCAGAAGCCATGAAAAATGAGTAACATATGGATTATTAATAGCAGTGCCTGCACTGTGTAAAGCAAGCCACCCTTTGAGAGAGCTGACAGAGTGAACAAGGTTGTGGCTGGGCAGAAGATGGGAGGATGTGCTACACCACTGGGTTAGTCCTGTCAACTTTGTAATACTTGCTGCCACCTTAAAACAAAGTCAAACTGAATGGCTGCAGGTTGTACTGCTCCTACGGCTGCCGGCAGCAAAAATGACTCCTGTGAAGAAACACCGATGGAGGAGCTTAAAGAAACAAAATCACAATGTTTGTGACCAGTTATGCTAAGAGAGGAAACATGGTCTTGTCTTTAAGGAATACATTACAAATCTGGGTGCTTTCTCTCAGTCCCGCTTTGCCACATTTGACAAATCACGTCTCCTGTGATTGTGTCATTTGTCCCTAAAGCAAGGATATTGATGTTTCCTCTCACAATCTTTCATCTTTTTAGATTACAAATTCTGCAAGGACGGAACATTTATTTATCTTTATCACTAACGTAGTATGCCAGTGCTTTAAAAGCATTACTGGATTATACCTTTGCTGCACCTCTCATGCTAAACACTAATAACAATAATCTCCTTTTGGGAGATGGAGTGTTGAACCACAGCCCAAGCTGACTGAGGTACCCAAGGTCACACACGAAGACTGCAGCTGGGCCAAGACTTTGACCCCAAGTTTTTGCCCTGCACTTTAATCAACAAAACCAGATAAAACAGGTGTGACAGAGCCTGGGAGAGGTTATTTTGTCTGACTGTCCTTCCAAAAAACTACATAAACTCCCCCTAGGCCGTTCCTGAAAGATGCTCCTCCAGGATGTCCCATTACACCTGAAGTAGTGGGGATCCCACACTACTAAAAATTGATTCTATTCCCCCTTTGCTTAACACTGCCATTATTTTTTGATATCTGATAAGAATCACCCATTACTGAAGCCTGTAATTTCTTGCCATAATCCCAACAAACACATGATTTGTAACACTTCTTTCCAACACTTTTAATTGAGGCCTCCTTACAGTGTCATTCTTTCTCACATATTGGACAATGATTTAAATAAAATTCTACATCAACTCATTAATTTTGTGCTGCTGTAACCTGCGTCTCTGTCCTGTCATCCTTTCAGCTGTGCACCTCCAAGAGGTGTTGAGTCTGGCTCTCATCCAGGCTGGATAAATCCCCTCAGCCTCTCTTCACACAGCTCCTTACCCAGTCCTTGACCATCTTGGTGGCCACCCCTGGACTTACTCCAGTTTGTTGATGTCTTTATTTTTCTAGGGATCCCCAAACTGGACACAGTGCCCCAGATGAAGTCTCAGAAGTGGTGAAAAAAGGGGAAAGACTAAGTATAGGGAGCAGAGAAATTGTCCGGAAATTAAAGACAATGTTGCCCATTTTATCTATTGGTGGCCCAGGCTGCCCACAGTAGCCAGATGTATTTTGTAATGCACATGACCAGAGCTGCTCTTGAATCCAAAAGAGAAACCCGTATGTAGTTCTGCCAAGAAGAGAATATCAAGCTCAAGAGGTATTCCTCCCATGAAGCATTATAATGACAATTATAAAAACATATTTTGGTTTCACTTCAAAATATATAAATGCACTCCCTGCCCTCTGCGCACCAAAAAAAGAAATCAGAGTGCCAAAGATTTTTTCTAAATCACATCTTTAAACAGTATTAGGCCACTACAGTATCAGTCTAGTTTTGCTGATGAATGCTTAATGGTTTTGGCTCATGATTACGCCTCCAATGCCAGAATAAGTCAATAGGATTAGTCCATTATGTCTCTCACATCTCTGTTCTGCACAGTTCAACTTCAATAAAATACATTTAAAGGATATTTACCTGTCTCCGAGGGGTGGTGTAAGGATAAATTCAGCAGTATTCCCACAGTAGACTGAAAATATAGCTGAAATTTTCAAAGCCACCTAGCGGATTTTGATGTACCATTCCCATTAATGTCAGTGGGAAGTGTATATCTCAGAAATCTCAGCTGTAAAGCACTGCAATACATGAAGAATAATGGTGAACACAAAATTTAAGTAGGGAGCATAAGAAGATATACCTAAATCAGTGTTCCACATAGGCGTTTTATTTCTAATTTTTATGTCCTTATATGGGCTAAGGGAAATGAAATCAGTAAAATGTGAGTCATCTTTTCTAATTACCCCGTTAAAATAAAAACTAATCAAATTATTTTTGGAGATCAAATGCAATGATTGCCTCATTAATATTCCCTCTTTTCCTCAGGATGACCACACTTACTTCATATTTTTATTAAATTAGGGGATTCTAGAACCAATTGCACAAATTGGCCTAATCTCCTTAGCAATGATTCTATACACTATATTCGGGAGATTCTGCAATCTGCAACTTGACAGGAAAGAATTTCTGAACAAATTAGATTTGCTCTTTTTTGAGAAGTTTGGCTGCTGTTTAGAATAACCTGGGGAGTTGAAACTCTTGGTTTCTGTAAAATATTTTCCCAGCAAGGAGAGCAGAAAAGAAAGAAGCAGCAAATAGGGGGGAAAAAACCCAACAAACCAAACAACAAACAAAAAAATTCGTGTTGGTTTCAATGTGGGTAAGTGTATAGCACACAAAAAGAGACAGTGAGCAGGCTCTCCTGATGGATTCCAGGGGTCAAGTACACAGTCCCCTTACTTCTTGGAATGACAGGAATTTCTAGGAGATTGCTTTTGAACCCCGGGAAGCTGTGCAACATAGGAGCCTGCAGCTGTTGCCATGTAACTCCTTCTCCAGGAAAAAACCTGTGGGGTAACATCAGATTGCAATGTGAAAGGAAAATTCTCATTTAGGAGTATTTCATTCTAGTGTGAAAAGACCTCTTGAGTCACAAAATAATGGAGAAACAGGTTTCTAAGGCAGAGTTTAAGCAGTAATCCTTAATATATTCTACTGCCCTTGGAAATATTTTGTAGACTCATAAGCGTAAAGATTAAGTAATTTGGAAACAAGGCTCCCATTATCTTACAGATTAATTGAATAATGATATGTTTTAATAGGTGCTTATATCCTAATTCACAAAGTTTACAAAGATTTGGATTCCCTCCAAAGTTGCTCATCCCTTCACGCACTTAATTCCAGAGAGTTTAATGACTACACTCTGATGACTTTTAACCAACAATTCCCCTGGAAACTCAGAAAAGCTCTGAAATGGTAACATTAAAATGAAACTATCTTATAAAAAAAAACAAAGAAAGAAAAAAGCAAACAACAGTTTATAACATTTTCAGAAGTAGAAATATCTCTTGCTGTTTTTCCTGGTAAATACAGCTCCTATGAATGAATATGCTTAAATCAACTGAACAATCAGAAGCAATAAAAATCTGTAACAAAAAAAAGATAATGCAGTGGTAAAGGAGAACAATTTCAGCCCATCACTGAGAAACCATTAGCAAATTAAAAAAAAATTAATGGAAGATTATTTTCAAGTAATAACCATTATTCTTAACTCACTAAATGTTAACACACTCCTCGTTTTTCAACTACTCAGAAGCGTGACTCACAGGTGAGAGTAACCAGGGATCCTTAAGAATGGTGTAACTCTGTGATTGGAAGCCTTTTGGTTTACATCAACATAGGAGGAGTATGTGAATCCACACAGGAGGAATGGGAAATGTTTAATAAAAGATTAATAAACGAACCTGAATGGTTCCAAAAGAATAAGAATTCTGGCGGTCTGCATGAACCTGGGAAAATGTACACTGCAAATCCTCTTTGGCTTTTAGTTGTGTTTCAGACTGCTACTTTTTTTTTCAAAAACTAAGGAAAAGCAGATCTGAGTTAATTAAGATGAGCTAATTTGAATACAGATGCTAAAAATGTTCATTAACAGTAATTACTTTTTATTTATGAAACTTAAGACCAGACTCAGCTGAGGCTGGAGAACTCACAAAAACGCTCATAGGGCACTGAGAATAAATTAACAGTGTTGTGCAACTGGTTTAGTGAATTATGTTTTGGAGTCTTTTTTGTTTAATCCCTTTTCTGAAACATTACACCTTGATCATTGCCAAAAGCAAGATACAAACCCAATAGATGAACACATTTTGACAAGAACTATCAAACCAGGAACTAGCTGGTACTCAGGCTGGACTTAGAACATGGATTTGGCTCAAGCAAAACACAAAATTGCAAATGATGACTGTTTTCCCCTGAATTGCTAGGTATGAAACGGGTCACCCATCTACTCCAGTCCTCCTCAATAACAGTGCAAAGGTAGCCTGGACAGCTGGCACCAAAACCTCTGAGGAAATGTAGGTTACATATAGTAGGGGAAGAGTGTGACCTAAGGATCCAAATGGCTATGAAAATGTCAAAGACACCAGGCTAGAGTCATAATTACAAATTCCACATAAAGGGTAATCTCACTGATTTAGAAGATGGTTCCTGCTCCTGCCTCTGTTGTTAATTCAGGTACTTTGTGTCTGGTACTTGCCTTCTAGGGTTACCCTTTTATTGCTGTCTCGGCTGAAATACCCATTTCCAGTGAAAAATCTCCTCAGTGTACCTGAGGGACAAGGATCTGCTACAGCAGGCACATTTTGATAATAGGAACTTTCAGCAAGATGAATGATGCTGTGGTCCCAAAGTGTTCAAATTCACAAAAGCCTACTCGACATCCCCGAGGCAGAGTTAGCACTGACGAGTCTATAGGAAACTGCAGTAGGTTTTAAGTCATTCAACAGCTCCTCTGAATTCTGACCTTTGAGGGGAAAGATACACCCAATCTGGCTGTGCAAACCGGGAGTTCGAGAGCCATCCTGCATCAAGATGTCCAGTAGAGAGGAGATATAAATCTTATTAAAAACTTTGAGAAACTCACCAAGTCTATTAAGAAGACCCTGCTCATGAAAAATGACCATGAGCAATGCCAACGTGACGTCCATTTTTTCCAAGGACATAAGTAAACAATCCAAATGGGTTAGCTCTTCCTCAGCTTATAGAGACCTCTATGTTTGCAGAGTCCTCCCTAAATCACCTTGACTCATTTATACTCTGAACAACAAGTCTTTAAGGGTGAAAAAGATATAGAGGTCACTCTATCCTCTTTCCCTTCCCTTCCCTTCCCTTCCCTTCCCTTCCCTTCCCTTCCCTTCCCTTCCCTTCCCTTCCCTTCCCTTCCCTTCCCTTCCCTTCCCTTCCCTTCCCTTCCCTTCCCTTCCCTTCCCTTCCCTTCCCTTCCCTTCCCTTCCCTTCCCTTCCCTTCCCTTCCCTTCCCTTCCCTTCCCTTCCCTTCCCTTCCCTGTCTGTGGATGTAGGTCATCAGTTTGGCTACAGTTGATGCACTCAAGCACTCAAAACCTTTACTAATTATTTTGTTTGGATGATAACTATAAATTCTATTTGTTTGCATGTAAGAATTTAAGAAGCCCCAGATGGACTCTGGGTATTGAAGCTTCCACGTCAGGTATTTAGGTTTTCACTGCTCTAAGGAACTGGCCAACCCTGCCAGTTCTACATCAACACACACAGCAATAGTTCAGTGGCAGCGTGGTTTTGATGAGTTGAGTGATAGTTCCACAGTATCAATTATCTTTAGATTTGTGAAGCAGAACAGAGGAAAGATGATGAAGCAGACTGTACCAGCTCTTAATGCAGAGCTGCAGAATGTATAATTTAGCATTTATTTTATGGCCAGCATTTTCTATATAATGTGTTAGTGCACAAAGGAGCCTATCAAACGCATTAGCAAACAAAAGCTATATAAAGACTCCTATAACCAAAAGGCAGCTTATGAATAATTCACATTTCCATGCATTAGGAGTAATCCAGATAAAACACATAAAGTGCACTTAACTTGTCCTACAAAAACCTATAAATTATACGAATAATTGTATATATATAATGTATATCATATCAACATAATATTTCAGTTACCTTAAAGGATAACGTTGCTTTCTTGGATGACTTTGAAGACAATTTGCAAGCTTGCTCAATTTATGCTGACACTAATTGCTGTACAGCTGCCTGATTTAGACAGAGGGGGGAAATGGATTCACTGTGCAAGATACAACAGCAGAAGAAAATCTGCTGGGCTACCTTTTGTGGTACCATTTGTACTCGTTGACAGGACTACTGCCAACTGTTCAATTATCTGTCCAGAATACTCCAGAATACACAGTGCTTTATTGGTGACTGTATTTAGACAGAAAAAAACCCCTACTTTTGACTCATGTAGTACTTAGCAGTAGGTAAAGTAAACACACATTTATTAGGTTAACATGGAAGATTTGGGGAGTATTTCAAAACTATGGTGACAGTAGAAATTACATGTTTCATGCCCAAAAATATAAAAGTTATCAAGGAAATTATGGAGTGCTCTGATTCTACATAGTTTTTGGTCCATTATCAATAATGAAATAACATCAAACTACACCTACAAGTCTGCAAACACAAAACCACAAAGTTTTGTGTGCTTACAGAATTAGCTGTACACATTCAATTTCAGAGGTGTTTTTTTGCTTCCACACTGAAATCCACCCCTGCATTACCATTGGATAAATTAAGATGCAACAGCCACAATTCATGGCATTACTTCTGTGGGTTTCAAATTTTGCCAAGAAACCTTCAAGCAAGCACCAAGCTACAACAGTAAACAATGACGGACATATCAAGTCATCAATGCAAGTGGAGGGAAATGAAATGGACAATTGTGGTTACAGGAGTTAACCTTACAACAGAGGTCACACGGCCTATAGAATATATAAAGTTCCTCTGATTATGCTTTTTGTAGGATGTAGCTCTTGGAAGAAGTGTGAATCATGGCTCAAGATGTAAAAAGGGTCAGAAATTTGGTATTTATGCTCAGCTGTATACTGAGACAGCATACAGCAATGACTGAGGACTCTGGCATAGGCACAGATCCCCTCAGACACATTCAGGACTGCAGGGCATTAACATGCTTCTAGGTAATCAGGAAATATTGCCGTTATCCTCAACTTACTTTCTTCTTTGGGACTGCAGCTGACTAATTACCACAAAATAATTTAGGAACAATTACAGCATTTCTCAGTGCTCATTGTTTGAGAGCAAGTTCCTTGATGGAGTAATGAGCAAAGGCACACACTAATCACCCATTAACTGGCAGGGTGCTTAAACATCATTTCATCTTGCTCTAGAAAGGGTTTTGGTAGACTCAAGGGTTGAAGGCTGCTGAAAATGGGATCCAAATCTCTAGTTAGAATCTCACATGATACAGCCTCATTTCCTTTTGACTGCAAATATTAGAGATTTATGCCTTCTCTTTCATCTTGTGATTTTTGGGAAGGGTATTTGTACTCTAGGATGTAACAACAGCAAAATGAAAATGCCACATACAGAAGTTATACAAATTATTTTCACACTGAATATTCAAGAAAGATTTGCCATACCAAGCAATCAAGTCTGCGTTCTTCCCAGGACGTAATTTTGCTGTGCTTTACCAAGGGGAGCACAGTAGGGACTAATTCTGCCCCATCTGTCCTCAGAGACAACACATTTGTAATTTAGAGAAGCAGATCTATTACCAAAGCCTGTAAAACTAAGTATAGGGAAGAAGTCAGCTTGTCCTCTCTTCATGTGACCCCGGAACGCAGAAGGCAAAGAGCGAAGCAGCGAACATTTTGTGCGTCTCCAGCTTTACCTCGTCTTTCAGTTGCTCCCTGCTCAGAAAAGTTTTGCTCTACCTTTCTCTTTGCCACTCTCCAGCTCTCTGTACAGAGAATCCGTCACAGACAATCCTGAACAGTTTATGAATTGTTACCTACATCCCCTCTCACTGCTCTTGCTTCTGACTGTGGTTGCAAACTCGGCTGAGACCCTGCAAGATATCATCATGTCCTCAAAAACACTGGAAATAGGATCCACAGAACTCCTCAACGCCTTCTTATTTTTAATCTGATTTTTTAAATCCAGGCTTCTAGTGATTTTCTGATATGACTATGCTGTATGTGTGTCTGCCCTGATCAATTTTGGACTTGTGGCTACTCAACAAAGTTTGAGAAAATAAAGTTCAGCTAATATATTAAAAGTCCCACAAGTTTTGTGCAAGTGGGCAGCCTGGTAGGGAAGACAGATGAGAGTAAACCTCTGGACAGAATGAAGTGATAGATGACAAATGCAATCATGTTAGTAGGCACTGGAGAACTTACCCCAGAGACCATCCACAGCACAGAGGATTCAGAAAATTCTCTGACTACAGAACTACAGCTTGTAAATAAAGAAAATTCATTTTTACAAGGTTACTCAGATACACAAAACTTGGCAGGGAAGATCCTTAATCTTCTGTTGCAAATAAAGTATGCACTTAACCTTTACAGAAGACATTTCACTTGCCTTTACTTTTTTCTTTGTCAGTGAATCTGACTTTTAGTTAGCAGCTGAATTTTATAAATTACATAACCAAAGAGTAAATGCTTGGTGCTTATTACAGAGTGCAGAAAATAAGACACAACTGGAGTGACTCTCTGAAATATTTCAGTGAGATAGTCAGCTGAGGGCTTTTGGTTTTTTGAAAAGTGCAGCACTTGTAAGATTGTGGAAGGCTCTAGGTCTCTAAAAGTAAAAAACACATATATATTACAGAATAATAGTAAAACTTACTTTGAAACCTCTGGTCAGTGTAGGAACCTTCTAGCGAGTATTTGTAGATAATTGGTAGGTATTGGTAGGTATGAATGCCATGGATAAGCCAAACATAAAATTATGCTGAATCCTAGAGGGTACATTTTTTAAAAAGCTGCACTTCTTTCTGTTAGTCCTGCCGTTACTGACTTGGTACACGTGGGACGAGGTTAATTTACATCTCTCTGGTGGTGACCCTAACAGAAATAACAGTGGGTCAGATGCTTTATTCCTTTCGTAGCCCAAATTTCTATGGAAATTCCTCCAGCCACCGAGTCCTAAAACTCTGATTTCCTTCATGCTTATGTAGAAAAAGTGTCCCTATTGCACACAGTGATTCAGCAGAGGAATTACAAGATTCCTCGAGATTATCTTAACCTTTTATTCACCCAACGAAAAAACTAGAACAGTAGGCAAGTCAAATTTTGCTCTGAGGCAGAGATTTTTCAAGGGTGTTTCCCTGTCGCTGATCTATGCACAAATCTAATCCTGATCACTTCTGTGTCTAAACCTTTCTCCCACCCCAGTGGATATTATTTTCCCAGCTTCCTTGTGCAGTGTGGAAATGTTATTAGAGCAAAGGGACCCACAGCCCATCGGTCTGGGGAAATGGCCTGAGATTATAAAACTGTGCAAGAAGGTGGTGACAACTGCAAGGCAACCTCAAACCAAACACCTCGAGAATAGGCTCAAACCAGCAGTGACCTGTTTCTCTTGATTAGATTTTGCAACAGCAAGACCAGACAGAATTGCAAATACAAAGGCATCTGTCAGGAAAATGAAGTCTCAGTATGGATTTCAGTGAGTCTGTAGCTGGAACAGGAGTTTTAAAATATTTATGGGACATTCACAATTCACGAGTTATAGGACATTCAACCAGTCACGTCAAAATCTCCAAACAGATACTGGAGTGTGCCTTCTATTTTAGAAATACATAGCAATTGCTTTATGGTAACAACTGAAGTATGAGGATACTGGGAAATAAAACCCTAACAACCCCAAAAACAAGCGAACAAACAAACAAAACAAAAAGCCCAACCAACCAACCAACCAAAAAACCACACCAAAAGACAACCAAGAAAAGCCCCAAACCATAAACAGTTATTTTGTTCCTGAAAAAAAAAAATGCCTACCACAAGTGCTTACCTCTACCCTAGTGTTATTTTATTCTCTGCTCAGGCATCCATGTTAGCTGCCTGCCACCATCCTTTAATTTTGATCAGACTTTTCTGAAATCTGGCTTGTGACTGTGATGGAGAACAGCCTTGAAACAGCCCGAGACAACTCCAGTCACAGGACTGGGCTTGCACAGCCTTGGGAAATGTAGCCTTAGGTCTCAAGCACAGTCTTGGGGCTTTGAATGGGACCACTGCAAGTGCCTTGTGCCTATGGAGATGGGAGTAGGATGGTGCTGGTCTCTTGGCCCAAGGGATTGCAGAAGCCCGATTCTATTGCAAGAAATTTGCAAAACCAGAACAAGAGGGTTTCAATCCCTTAACAGAAAAACAGAGGAAACCTTCATCTGGGTCAGCTTCTCTTTCCAAGTTCCCTATGAATTTTGCCATGCTCATGTAACCCAAGCAGCACCACTCATATATCTGATCTCTGCTCCCTGTAAAACTGCTCTTTGTGTCCCTGGGTTACAAAACTTTTTATTGTCTCACCCTGTGCCAGCCCACCAGCTAAGCTGGTTGCCCCAATTCTGTGTCCTGTGGCCCTTTTTCAGTGTCAGGGTGGTCTTGTGACACTGCATTTGACAGGCAGCCCCTCAGTGCTATGGCAGGAGCTGAACACTGATATTGGGGCTGGAGAAATACACAGCACAAAGAGAGAGCAGCACACAGCAATGGCTCATGTTACACGTCCACACTGATCAGAGCAGGTGGGGATCCTTTATAGGCTTCTCATGGACAGGTGGTTTTCACACTTCAATCATTCCCTCACAACGTGCAGATTTTCACTTCAAAGATTTGGCAGTGTTGAAAAGGGATTTTTCAACCTACACAGAGTTCATTTAAGTTAAGAGAGGTTCATCTTCCCCAGGTTTGTACTGCTGGAATGGCTTTGCTGCTACAGTGTTCAAAGTTCTCTCTAAACACCTTTTGGTGAAGCAATACAGCTCCCCTCCCCGAGGAGGACTGCTGCACTTGTACATCCGCAGCTGTGTGTAGTGTGACTGTGGGGTTTTCATGTCTGTCTGTGTAAGGAAATATATTTATGTGTGTGTGTGTATATACATATGTATATAAACAGAATTAAAATATTTAGGGACTCCACTTCTGAATTCTTCTGAATTGCATTCGACACCAAGAACTCCAGATCTATGTCAAACCGCTATCTGTATTGAAGTATGTAAATTCTTTGCCTTTTTTCTATTCCTCCTCCTGCCCCCTGTATTGAGTTTGTGGGCGTAAGAGGAATCCTTGCCCCCAGCACTGGGCTTGCACGTGAGGGGATTTTGCTGTTTATGAAAAGCCCTTTTGCATGAGCCATCCCTCAGGCAGGGTTTGGCTGAGTCCCAGCCAGGCTGGAGCTGCAGCTCCATTCCACTGCAGGGAGGCCAGAGGACGGATTAGGGTTGGTGAGTGGGTAATGGACTTTGATACTGTGTCAAGCCATGTAAGAAAGTTATCTGAGCATGCCAGGAGCTTATAAATGAAAGAACCACTTCAGAGATGTGGGAAGAAGGGACCTGTGAGACTTAATGATTCAAAGAAAATCCATCTTCTAGTTAGGGGATGAATCCTTAGATGACTGACCTAAATCCCAAATAATTCCGAACAACAGCAGAAAGACTGAGCTAAGTGCAGTCCTATCATTTAATCTTAAATCTTTCTGTAGTACTGTAGGTCTTACTGAGCAAAAGATAATACAAGGAACAACAATCAGATATCCAGAATAATGCAACAATACATGAAGGAGCTTAGCATAGGCAAGTAATAGCTGTAGGCTTCATTTGCTCTGTTTAGTTATGCTAATAGAAAATAAAGATTTCCAGAAAAGATTAGAAGCAAAGAGATTCAAAAGAAGTGGCCTGGAGCTTTCCATAGGCAGAAGTCAGAAACCCAGCTGAGTTACAAATTAGTGAATAAATATATTCATTATCTTACAGAGAGAAAAATCATATTAGCAAAACAGGTATTTGTTTACCATGGTTGTATTAAGATAATTTAATAATACCATATTTAGCTGCCTTAGAGAAATCAAGCTAACTTCATACAAGTTTTAGAAAATAAAAGGCAGATTGGTTTGTACCAAGTCGGTATTCCTCAGCATTGAACCTGCTTTACATCAGCAGATGGCCTGAAACCTCTCATGAATCTTAACATAGACCTCTGAACTGAGGTAAGTCAGGAAAGATTTTCTCCACTATTAAGTTACCTGGCTGTTACTGTTCTTTTTCTGTTCTGATTTTAACAAATTCTCTTCTTTTCTACATTTATTTTCTTTATCACTTCCTATCCACATAATCACACATTCATATATTCTGTGCGACTGTAGTGCATGTATCTGCCACATCATCTCTGTATGACCATCTACTAAGTAGGTAAAATTCAAAGTAAAATTATTTGTATTTGCTAGTTCAAGAGCTCCACTTCCTTAGAATCTCATTGTTCCCAACTCGTATCTGGAGTCTTCACAGCAAATTGCATCCTGGTGTGCTATTTGACTGATAAAGGCACTTTCAGAATGCAAACCATGGACAGGTTCTGAAAGCCTTGCACAGGTCCATCCCTTTTCTTCCATCACAGCACATCTCCCCACCAGGTGAAATGCCACTCCAGGTTACTCTCAGTGCCAGCCCTCTGGGCAGGGACACGCTGAGGCTCCCAGGAGCTGCTGTGCCAGCCCCCAGCGGTGTGACGTGGTTGTACTTCATGTTTTAATGCTGACTTTGCCCTCAGTTCCTTTGGGCTGGAGTGTGAAGGTGCAGTTTTCTGATCTAGAAGACTCCTGCAAGGCACTAGGGCCATTTGTAGCACTCACGAACAAGCTGGTTTTGAAAGGTGCTGAGTGACTCCATTGCACATAGCAATGGGAGAGCTTTACCATCCTTTCCAAGGAGCCTAGCCTGGAAAATGAGGCTTGCCTGCCTCAGTGGACTGCTTCAGGATTAATTACTGCTCATGTCGTCCTGAGAAATTTCTAAATGAAGGGCTGAGGAATTAATTTTGCCATAGGTGGTCTATGAGACTGATGTCTCTGGACCCACTCCAAGCACTCTGCACAGACACTCTTTCTGCTAAAACAACATTAGCACTTCTTTATCAAAGCACTTCTGGTGCAAAAAGGAATTAAGAAACTTATTTTTTTCCTAAGAGGCATCAAGCTAAAACATAATACAGTCTGCAAAGGAATTAGATGCAATACCATCACAGGCCCATGAAGGCTGGAACTCATTGCAGCTGTTGCTGTTTAGCCTCACTGCATAACACAAAAACTAGAAACTACATCTCTGAGATTGTTTGCCCTCTGCACATCTTGTCAAATTCAAAGACTATTGGATCCTGGGAATTAGTGAGGGAAAACAGCCTCAGCCACTCCATCATTCAGACAACCTTTTTAGTGGTGCAAGACTCTTCTCCTAAATCAATATTTTAGTGTTTCCTCTAGGTCAGTTGAAAATTTTTGTATCATAGCAAAGGGATTTAGTTGCATCTCCTGTGAACTATTTTATAGCTGAAGAGATGTTATAGGCAGTACAATTTGCTTTATATTCAGCATAAATTATTCCATTTAAAGTTTCATTCCATAAGTGTAAATTAAACTCCAACTTGTTATGACACATATTTTCTTGTTTTCCTCATGTTTACATCTTTCATAAATATGTGAACTGTTATAAACTCACATCCACATCACTTGTGGTTAAATCAAAGCTGTTTATGCATATTTTAATGCTCTTTCTTACACTAATTGTTCCAGTCCTTTGATCATTTCTTTCACTCCCAGTGTAATCCTATGAAAGTGTGCTGAAGGAGACAAAAAAAATTCACAGCAGAAAGCAAAACAAAGAGGCAAACATGATTTCTGGATTTGATATGGTAGGAAGAGAGGCCAAGGGGATCTCTTCAAGATGTTTTTAGAATCACTTTTATCACAAATCAAAAGGTAGAGTCCTCTTTACTTTGTGCTGGTGTACGACAGGAAGACAAGAAATCATGTGAGGCGAGAATAAGGAAGGAAAATAGGTGCAGTTTAGATGCCTGAAGGGTACCAGCAGCCACAGACCCACCCGTCATCCCCTGCCAGGCAGAAATCCTGGGCACCGGGCTGAGCCCAGACCTGCTGCACCCTGAAAACTCCTGGTGGGACTCCCACAGGCCCCAGAGCACTCAGTGACGGGGAAGCAGGAGCAGAATCACCGTCAGGGCAGTCCCAGCAGCCAAAGAAAGAGCCTGAGAGTTTTTAATAATGAATTGCACAGAGCTTACTCTCTCTGCAAAACCTTCACGAGGTGTGTCTGGCTACTCAGACACGGCCCTTGGACCATTCCAGTGGTTTTAAAGTGCTTAGGAGCAGAAATATGAAAAATGTCCTCTGTTTGTACTATTAGAAGTAGTGGGGAGATAAGAAACAGGAAAAAGACTTTCCACAGAAACAAACAGCTGGCCTGAACCAAGAAAAAACAAAAAAAAAAAGCTAGTTCACATTCAGTTCACATTCAAAAGGCAAAAATTTATCAAAGAAGCACCCATAAAGAGTTTATGAGTCACCACAAATCCTGTGGTTTGTGGGAAAATACCCATGTGTCTTTAAAAAAAAAATCTCAGCTTCATTTTATTATTTTATTTCTTTTAAAATAATCTGAATTTATTCTAAGAAATATATGCCATTACTGCTTCATTTTCTGAGCAAACAAATGATTCTGGCAGGTTTGACAGGGAACACAGCTACACCTGAACGCTGGAAAACTGTGTCTAACATCTATTTAGAGCACCTCTGGGAAGAAATAAGTGTCAAAAACTTCAGTCCACCCTACCGCGTTTTTTAGTTGCAGCCATCTCTCAGTGTTCAAATACTCCAGACGGGATTGCTCTTCACCAAAAGAAAGACAATGGAGTGATTTGTCCTTCTGCAAGAAGACTTTTTGCCCCATCAGTTGCTGTACACAACCTGAAACTGTAGCAGGTGTGGAGAGCAAGATCCCATCTCTTTCTTGTCAATCAAGCTACTATTTCAGAGATACTTAGTTCTCAGGAACAGCCCCACAAAGGCAACAAAAACAGTGACATTCAGAGAGCAGCCACAAACCTGTTTCTTGTGTGGTCCAGCAAGTGCTTGCTCCAAGCTTTATGGGGAGCAACAACAGGCCAAGAGAAGGAATGGCAAAAAATGCTCACTAGAAACCCTTTCTAAACTCTGTACAGATCAGATCCTTGTTTCAAACCAAAAGGCCCTAAATTTTATCCTACTATTGACTCTTCAGCCAGGAGTCTGCCCACATTCCCAAAGGCAACACTAAGGCCTCCCTCCCTCCAAGGGTTCAGCTCTGTACAAGTCCAAAATCTAGATGGGAATATGATTGTGGAGTACACCAGCATAACCCCCCTTTTTTTTCACTGCACCTCTTTATCTTCTGACAACATCTGTGGGATGCAGCTCAGCTACTCTAATGCCTTAACACAACAGAGGTGTTCAAAACAAATGGGTACTTTTAATTACAGAGAGCTTTCCACAACAAAAAATGGCTTTCCCAGATGGTTGAGACTGAGACAACATATTAAAATAGACTTTCTCAGTCTCTGAGGCTGACAGAATTAAGATACAGGCTCTCAGATGTACCCTAGCAGGTCTCCATCCACTCTCCTGGTTAGATATCTGTGCCCTCTTGGTCTTTTCACCAGCAGCAGGGTTTCTGCTGGCACCACTCAGCTCCAGATGTTGTTCTTTCCTTTGTGCAGAAAAAGGAAAGAGCATTTTGTTTCTGTCAACGAGCAAGAATGATGGAATTAAGTTACCTCAGAAGGGTGCAAGAAACCTCCCTTCTTCCCCCTTGTAGGTATTAGAAGGGAACAGAGTCAGCACACAGAAATATTTTTCCTGCTTGCCTCCCATATGAGCTATTTGGAAGCCAATGGTAATAAAAGAAACTCATCACAGGAGAAAAATGGCCAGAAATTCAACAATGGTATGGCTGAAACGAGGAGAAAAGCCATCTAGGAACTGCTCTGGTAGTGAAATGGAAAGGAAAAATCTTCTGGTCATTAACTTTGGAAAAACTATCCAAAGCTCACTGGAGGGGAAGGAAGTAACCACCTTCCTGACCAGTCCTCCAGATTAAGATACCTTGGCCGGAGACCACTCTGATTTTCACTGTATATGAGGTGTGGGCAACAGCCAGTCATCCTGCCTGAAGACAGGAACTGGTGACACCTTGGCACACAGCACCCAGTAAAAGGCAAAGGGAGTGAGTCCCTAGATTTCAGCAGACTCCAGAGTCTGCATAAACAAATTCTTTATGAACTGAAAGATGTGCCATTTTGTTTACTGCCATCAGAAATCATTACTTTTACACGGCTTTTACACTCACCAAATTTGTGCAATTATGCAAACTTCCGCATTTGCGGAGGCATTCTGAATTATTAGCACCGCTTCCCTAATACATGCAATTTTTTTGCCAGAAGGACACCATACCATTAATTCTGTACCCTCTCTAAATGCAGCAATTATCTACCAAACAGTTATTCTGTGCCACGCTTCAAGGATACTTTCACCTTCCCACCCTCCAGTGCTGTTGCTGGGCAAAGGAGGAGAAGTCACGATCACCCTCTAGGGAGAGAGGGTCAAGAGGAGTCCCAGGGCAATTTCACCATTCTTTAAAACAAAAAAAAGAAACACACACACAAAACCCAATAATAAATTATTATAAGTAGGCCTTTACTGACTGTGTTATTTGCCATTAAATCCTGCACATTGGTTCCCATGAGTATAACCTATAAAATTTTCAGATTAAATATTCAGTTTAGCAGGGCACATGCAAATTAACCAGCAGCAGTGTTCCTCAGGTGCCAGCCTGGATGGAGCTCATGTGCTTTCTTGCTTATCTAAGCTATTTGTGGAATCAAAGATGCAAGAGCTCTCGGGCAATCAACACTTGCCCTCCACTCAGAGGAGGCAAACTCTAACTGAGCTGGGTAAGAAAGCCTCTCTAAGAAAGGCCTTTCTCAATGGAGGTGCCAGAAAAAGGGACAGGGCTGCTCCCTGCTCAGCTTTTTGTATTGGGGAGGGGTCCATTTGTGGTGCCAGCAAGCTCTGTCACAACACAGCCCTGTTCCCACAGACCCACAGACCACAGGGACCTCTCCCCTCTTTGAGGGATGGGGAGGTAGCAGGTATCCCAAAAGAAGATCTGCCTCGTTCTGGGACCATGGCCCAGGGATGAGCAGGACAACCCATGTCTCCCAACAGGCCCTCAGAGGACCATGAAATCGCCAGTCAAGGGTCACTCTGTTCTCAGACAGACATCCTCACATCCCACTAGTGAGGAATTCATTGGTCGTATTAAAAATATGTGAGATAGGAACTTTCTTCTGACAGCAGTATTTTGTTAGTCCTTTAAATACAGGCAATAAAAAGTCCAGGTTTTTTGCATAAACAGATAATTTTGCTAAATGTAAATACATTACATTCAGCTTCTGCCCCATTGACATTTTTTGGAAGACAAACCTGTTCACCGGTTTGTTTGGGGTGTTTTTCTGCTTGGAAGAGGCTAGGTCCTATTTAGGAACTTAAATTAGCAAGACTAGGCTCAAACTCTAACATCCAATACTGGCATATTTATTTCAGTGACCCTTTATTTCAATAAACTCCAAGACTCTACCAAGAAGACCATTGTGGCTATAGAAAATGAATCAAAGGCCAAGTTCCAGCTCCCCATCATTGCTTTGTTGGTGCTGAGAAGCTCAGTCCATGCAGTTTGGGATGTGCTGATGTAGAGAATAGAGCAACATGAGACTGAGTTGTGGTGGGAAGAGGCCCTTCCACCCTGGAGGTAAATAATGATGATCTTTAGGGTCTCTTCCAACCCAAATCATTTTATGACTCTATGAATGCAAAATCAGACAAGTTTCTCACGTTGTCCCTGAATAGGAGGGCTGAATTCTAGTGCTGTCCTCCCCCTTTCCCCTCTCTTCATAATTTAAAAATAACTGATATCAATTATGAATATGTTGCACCTCATTTAAATAAGAACAGAATATTTGAAGCTACCTCTCTGTGCAAGCAATGCAGCTAAGTCCCCAAGCCCCATGGCTTGTCAAATCAGATGCCTTCATCCAGAAGGCACTCAGCATCTAAGACTTGAGCCATGCTCACTCTTGGAGGTCTGCTTATGACTACAAGGATTTTACTCCAGAAACCTCAGATCTCATCATTCACAGTGCAAATGCTGACTAGAAATGCTAAAGGAAATTTCCTACAGCCTGCTGTCACTGCTAGCAGTGATTACACACAGCCATCAGCACAGCATCAGTGTCTGATGAACAGATGCGCAGTGAGCTTCTTAGCATGGTCTACTGTGAAAGGAGGGTCACAGGTGAAAAGTGATTTACAAAGAAGAGTTAAGCTGGAAACACTCATTTTCATTTTCATTTGCTTGCTCAATTTTCCATTTTAGCTTTAGGTTGCTGAAGTGTTTGAATTGCAGAACGATATTCTGAGAGCGTAATTTCTTACGTAAAAATTAGGTTAAAATGCTGTTCCTGTGCTACAGACATCCTGATGTCACCCCTGGTATAAAACAAGCAGCCTCTCTGATATCTTCAGATGAAATAACCTGAAAGGAACTTACAAAGGCAGCCAAAATGTTGGGGGTGAAGGGCTTTTTCACTCTGGGAGGGTCTCCTTTGCAGTTTATTGCCAGGGTTTTACATCCCACAGGCAAGGGAGATGAATCTAAGTCCATCAGAGGACCACCCTTAGGTCCCTGGTCTGTGTAGCTATGGCTCAGCTGCATCCCAATCAGCTCTATCCAAAAACCTCACAACACTGCCAGGACAGTGAACACCTAATGCCATTCATTTTTCAACAATTTATTAATTTTTTTTTTCTGACGGGGCAGTAAACATTTATAGATATGTTTAATTTTATAGGCAGCTCCCACAGAAACCAAAAGAATTCTTGCCATCAATGGAACCACTCACCTGAATAAGGGTTTGCAGGATCAGTGTGTTAAGTTTCAATATTGCTTTTTATCCATAGGGGTTTCCAAAATTCAAATGCAAAGCAGAAGAAGCATTTTAAAATAGCGTGTCCTACATTTGTATCTAATGTTGCAGTAGGATGTATTTGTAGATTGCTTTACCAAGTCCATTTAAAACCTTAAATCAAGCAATTTAAAGCCTGCTCACTGAGATTTGAAAGCACGTGTAAATTCTCTAATCCAGTTTACACTTAACAGCTTTACCACACTTGAGAGGCCCCTGCTGACCTTGGGGAATGAGCAGTAAAAGATCTGCCCCTTAAACATGAAGTGAATTAAGTAGTTCCCGTATTGAACCAATACACCACGTAGTAATAGTTAAGTATAATTAGAAACCCTATAAGAGCTATAAAAGGAGCGATACGTTGCAAAACCTGTAATGCACATTTTTATTGATTTATAGGGGTTTTTTCACTAGTTTCGCGACACAAAGGACAGGCCCTGAATAACTAAGACCAGTTTAAGCAAACTCATCTTTGCAAGGAAGTCCTCTGTAGGTAATTGTTATGTTCAAGAACATATTAAAATGTTACGTTCAAGAACGCATTAAAATGTTTTCCCTTATTATTTTAAATCAATGCAGTTTGTTTTCAGCCACCCTCACTTAGCAAAATGCATCACACAGAGAGCAACAAATGGCCAAATGCCTCCTGAAGGTGAACATTTGACCTTTTCATAAACATAGTTTCATAAACAGAAAATTATAAGTGTTTGATCCACATTTATGTGCAATTGGTTGTTTTTTAACAGTTTTCTTGGTTCACTTGTCTGAGCACTTTCCAAGTGAGCCCTTTGAGCATGGCTGAGTCCTGGACCAGGACAAGAATCTTCGAGGGGAGAATGGTGGAGCCTCCTGATTCAGCCATGAGAAGTCCTTGAAACTGGAGGACTTGAAGTGGCATGGCCAAACCTTTCCCCAAACACAGGAACTAAAACCCACACAGAATCATAGAATTCCTAAGGCTGGAAAAGTCCTCTAAAATCATAGAGTCCAACCATTAACCTGACACTGCCAAGTCCACCACTAAACTGTGTCCCTAAGCACCACATCTACACATTTTTTGAACACTTTCAGGGATGGTGACTCCACCACATCCCTGGGCAGCCTGACAGCTCTTTTGGCGAAGAAATTTTTCCTAATATCCAGTCTAAACCTCCTCTAGCATAACTTTAGCCTGTTTTCTCTTATCCTGTTGCTTGTTACCTGCGAGAAAAGAGCTGACCCACACCTGCCTGCAAGCTTCTTTCACTATTTCTCCTTACCTGGGGACAAAGGAGTCTGAGGGACTGGAGCTGGTCTCAGCAGAAGTAGTGGTGCTGTGAGTTGTTCCATCCAAATTCCTCTTTCCTCCTCCTTTCCTCCACCTGATCACAAAGCCATCAAAGGGAGGAGAGGAGAAAGCAAAGGGAGAGCCACAAAAGCAGAAATCTTGACCCCACTGTTGCCCTCTGCCAACACAACAAGCAGTTCCCCCAACCTATCTGCCACCCCTGTACCTCAGATTTGGGGGGTCTCTGTCATCTTTGCTCCTCTCAGACCCCATTCCTACGTGCCAGCACTAACCAGATCATCCTCGGGCAGGTCCCCGCTGCTCAGGTTGCCGGAGAGCTGCTCCACCTCTACCCGGGAGGGCACCCATGGGTGCTGCAGGCTCATCCTCTGCTGCAGGAAGGGAGGATGTGCTCCCTTCCAGGGGAGCTGGAGGCTGCCCAAGCCTTTCCCCACCTGCCTATGCTGAGGGTTATCCACAGACTTTCAGGTTCCTCCTCCCTCTCTCCCACTCCTCTCCCAGTCACCCTTCCCCCATTAGTGCCTGCTGCAGAGGATGGGAGCAGCATCCTTGAAAATGGACAGGGGGGAGTGCACTAATTGATGGACTTTTGCACCCCCATTAGTCTCCTGTTAAAAGCTACTAGAGGGAGAGGCAGAAAAGAAACCATCAAGAAATTTGCTGAGATGCACGTTCCTCTCCTGAATCCATCTTTGCTCGTTCAAACCTGGGGCCATCAATGCTTGCATCAGTTCTTCCTTAGGCAGAGCTGCTCCAGGATGCTCTGACACAGCACAACCCAGGAGCAGCTGTCCTGCAGACTTCAAGGAGGAAATGGAATTCTCCAAAAAGGTCTAAAGCTGCACCATACTGCTGCTTGATGGATGTATTACGGGGAACAAGGAGAATATGGGAGCCCACACAAGCTGGAACTTGCACTCATACCCTGTGCTCAGCAGTGAAAGGGCGGATCACTGCCACTCGAGGGAGGGAGAAAGCCCTAAAAGTTTGGACACACGTTCTGTTAACAGGTTAAAACACTTCAGCCTTGTTGCCTTTAAGGCTGGGGCTCAGGCTGTAATGCTTTTAAAATATAATATATTTTAACAGCACTGAAATATGACACTCTTTTTTGCATCTCAGTCTCTCAGTCACAAACTACCTAAAATAATATTTATCAAGATATATATATAAGAATCAGAGAAACTTAAAAATTGCTCCAGAATCAGTGCTTTTATACCTATTTACAGCCTGAAATACAAAAATTATGAAGTAGGAAAGTACAGCTGCCTGATGGATTCAGTGACAGTTCCAGGAGATGTTCCTGAAGAGAACAAATTGCTCCAGCCCACTACCATAAGCATTTTCCAGAGCAAATTATAGGGATTTTTAAAGAAGGCATATTTGCTTCAAACACTTAGCCTGAAAGGCCATAATAGGGTTTTATAGCCGTCATAGTCTATTGGGTCAAAAATGCATTAAAAAAACCCGGAGCTTAGACACTTACAGGTATGATGGATCACAATGGAGTGTCCTATTGAGTAAATAATGTCTGCTCCAGACATTTTCTAAATAAAGGTTTACACGAGAGGATCACTGGCTTTGAAGTAGCCATTATATACTTTCATATCAATTTTCATGTTTCCATGACAATTGCTTTACTTTTTTATTCCTAACAAAACTCGGCACGGTGTTTTTTTCCAAGCTTGGGGCAAGTGTTAACCAGACATCTCTGCATCAGGAAGAACCATTACTAAGAAGGTCTCAAAACAGCCCAATACCTAAGGTAAATATAACCCTCAGTCCTCACCACAGCCCAGCATTCCCATCAAATACCACAATCTGTATATTGCTTTATAATGACTGTCGGCAGATTTTTTTTGAGCAAATGCACTGAGAATTGAGTACAGAAAGACTGATTGCTTATTGTTTCTACTTTTTTGACCCTATACTTCATTTCTCTGTTTTGTTTTTGTTTTTTTTTTTTCTGGTAAGTTTGGCTTTATGTCCTTACTGGGATGAGTTGGCTGTATCTTCAGAAGTGTATAGTAACCAGACACTTCTCCAGCAGGAGTGGATACCTGACGAAAACTTCGGAAGATTTAACTGTCAGTGATATATTCCAACCCTTTGGAGATGGGCATGAAACACAGGCCAGATCAAGAATTAATTAAAAACAATGAGAGGTTTCCCATGGATGGCAGAAACCTCTGGAGAAACAAAGTGAAGTTCCCCTGCCTTTTGCTGAAGGACATTCTATTTAGTGTGAAAAATGACAAATACTTTTCAAGCAGTGCTATCTTGGAGTGTATATAATATTTCAAAAATATCTTGAAAGCTTCATATTTTAATAAACAGTTCCTACATCCATTTTTTATTAATATGTTTTTAAAAGAGGAGCAGAAAATTAACAGTGTGAGTCAGATCGTCAAGCAGGCATAAATCATCACAGCTCCACTGGTTTCAATTTATACTGCTTGTGAAAAAGACTCTCTACACCTTTCTAGAATCACAGAGTGAATTCATCATCCCCAAATAATTAAGGATTTAATTTAATTATCTGTTAATCTCTTCATTTTATGACTGGATTCTGAAGGATGGCAAGAACTACGGAGAGCTATTGCAAGGGATGTTAATGATAAGTACAGTGCAAATCATGATTTTGATATATCCATAAATGCTGAGCAAGTTAGTGCTGAGAGTTAAGTGGAGGAAGGGACTGTGTGCCATATCACAGACATGTAATCTCCTGCATAAATATATTATGGCTTATTATAAAAGCACACTCTGCACAATATAAGGTCTAACCCTTTTGGTTTAATCCCAAGCATAAAAGCCCTCTTTGAGATTTTGATGTACTTCTATCCAGAATAGTTTGAAGTAGGAAAAAAGGAAACAGTAGTATTTAAAACTGACATCTGATTCTGCAGAAATTTAATTTTGAGCTATATTACCCTGAAATACCAGGTACCACAACGATGGAACAGGGACAAACGCTTCAGGGAGAAGAGCAGAAAATGCATCAATTAAAGGATGCCTAATAGCCTGCAGCCAAATAGCTTCCACAAATAGGAGGTAAAGGACAAAGTGTTCAGCTGCACAACAACATCCACGGCTATATGCAAATAAAATACTTCTATCCAAGAAGGACATTTTGTCTCTCACAACTAAACCGCTCCCAGAGCCCATTTAAGTACCGTGCTTTGACTACAGTAATTATCTCATGTCACTTAATATGATATAATATCTACTTATGCTTAATGGATCTGTTTTAATTTCTAAGGAAACTGCCTGTTTGCACAAATGAAACTTGTATGATGATTAAAATATAATTTTCACTCAGGCAATAACACTTTTCAACAAACAAAACCATAAACAGAGATGTTACATCTATTTGAAGACAGACTTATAAATGTGAATAACCTCTGCTACTCAATGCCCTGACTATAAATTGCTGTATATTATGGGAATTAACCTTTTCTCATCATTGATAGAATATCAAATCAAAGCTAATTTAAAGAAGTGAAATCGATGTTATCACTAAGCAAGTAAACTGAGCTTCAGATCAGGGAAAATACATCTTATTCAACTAATAATGCAACATAATTTACATAATTAACTGATATCAAAGCCCCATCTTCTGAAAACATTCAAAAAAATGTATTTAAAGACTTTTAAACTCCTTTTTAAATGGCTACTGTTTGCAGCAAATTTATCAATGAGAAAAACTAACTCCAAACTTTTCAAGGAAACCCAGTTCATGAGACATCAGAGATGTGCCAGTTTCACTCGTTGCACCAAATTAACTTCACATTTTTTAAAGAATCATCTGTTTATTTTCTCTTATTTCCAACCTATAAGACATGAAATTGTTTATAAAGTAAATATGACAATCTACTATTATTTAATTTGGCCATCATGCTAGATTCCAGTGCTGCAAGGGCTTTAACCATGTTCCATTTCGTTCAACTCTACAGTATATCTCAGCCCTAAAATACAGCCTGAGGGGAAAAGAGGCTTGGTTTTTTTGTAATGCCTTTTTTATATTCATCCAGCCTTAAATGGCATTTTTAAAGGCCACCGAGGAAATCAGTTTAGCTTAGTTTCCTCAAGAGCTCTTACTGTAAAAACATTGTTGCTGCAAATTCTCTGAAACTTTTCTCAAAAGTCAAATAAACTGGAATGCTTAATGTCTCGAGCAATTTGCGAAGATGCAGCTAATACGCAAAAAAAAAAAAAAAGCATACAATCAAACCCTGCAATGAAAAGTCTGATCAAGTAACGTGCATGCAGCCACACAACTTGTCCACAAACACCAGAATCATCTGCTTGCAATTCATTTGTTACCACTGCAATCTTTTTAATAGGCTAATGCATGTTTTTCACTCACCCTCCATATTTTTTTGAATCTCTTCATTCTGGACAATTTGGTTTTGTTCATCTCTGAGGTCTGCAGATCAAATACATATCCTATATGGCTGTAGACATATTTTACAACCAGTCTGGAGTCTAAAACAGTAGAGTGATAGATACCCTTGAAAACAAAGGCACTCCCTGGCTTTTAATGCTGCTTCCAACAACCACACAGTTCACAGCTCAGCACAAAGTAACCAATAGCTGAACATGGGCACAAAAAAAAGCAAGCCAAAATCCCTTCTTTGAGATGATACAGGGAGAAGTCTTGATCCATCCAGTGCTTGATTTAGGTCAGTGAAAAAAAAAAAAAAAGATGCTATTATGTCAGCCATCCAACTTTAAGATGACTTGTGAGCTGACAGTCATGGCACTTTAAAGCACCGTCATGATGAGTCTTTACAAAGGGATTGTTTTAATCCTATATGAAAAAAAAAGAAAAAAACCACCCAAGCTACTTAATGAGTATGGAAATCACATGATATAACAAAAATATCTGCAATGTGCTGCAAGGGAATGAAGCTGAGAAATACCCCATGTAGTGCTGTCTACTTTATTTTTGTGGTTTTCTGAGGGTGGGAGATTTTTATGATTGTGGGGATCTACAGACCTGTCATTCCTCCTAAATGACTTTTAACCCTTTGTCCCTCTTTAAATAAAAAAAAAAATCATAGAAAACACAGAGATGTTAATTTTTTGTTTCCTGTAAATCAATCAATTACTCAGGAAATTGTACCAATGCTTATTCTAAAGGAAAGATATCATTGAGAGAATCTATCCAGGAGGGAGTTCCCATAGAAAGTCCTAACCATAAAAATTTTGTTCACAGTTCATGCTATCTGGCTCATAGGGCACTATAAGTGAGAAGGACCATTTGGTTTTATTGTTCATACATCTGGTCTTCTTATGTTCCCTTTTATAATTTCAGGAAATGGAAAAGAAAGCAGAAAGAGTGTGAAATGTCCCTCTCTGGTAAAACATAAAACCCCCTACCATATCTCAAATCCATTTCTGGAATGAGAAAATAGGTTTGTTTGACAAACACTGATTTATTACAGGCAGTTACAGCTGTTGAAGCTGATCTCCTGCAGTGTGGTGGAGCATAACAGGCCACCTCTACAGATGTGACTATGCAGAGGACACCCTTGTGAAGTGTCAGCTCTGATTGAGAGCCTGGTGGTGTAACCCAGCTGCTGGAAGGAACTCATCCAAGAGAGATACATAAAAGAGATTTGCTTTGAATAGCTGGCGTGTTGCCTGGCTGTCTCAATAAAAAAAGGGGTGGCCACCACATTCTTATGTGACTACTTTCTTTGCCACACTGTGCTATCACACATCTTCATCTTTGTGTTACAGCATCACAGAAAACTCCTCTCCCCATCTCACAGCACAGTGCAGTGTGTACTTGATCAGACTGCACTGAATATAAGACCACATTTGATATTCTGGCCGATACTCACACAGTCCTTATGAAACCTTTCCTCTCCTTCCCTTCATGGAAAGGCACAAGTGTTGTGGGTCTGAAGCTGCAATGTTCTAATGGTGCAAGGTGTCATTACTCACATGGTACAGCAAACCCATATGGGGATGTGCACTGACCAGCAATTTGGGACCTGACCCACACTTCCTAATGGCTGTGAGATGTTTCACGAAATGCAAAGCTCCATTTCAAATGTGAATACCAAATTTACTTGACACCATGAGCTGTTATGTGCTAATTACAGAAATGAAAGACTGGTCCTGTGGATGTATTTGATTATTTTATTCTCACATTTGGTATCAGAGTCCTAATGTTTTCCCATGAGGAGCATTCCCATTTATTTTAATGGCAATGGAATCTGACCTTTGTTCAATAAAGAATAAAAGTGACTCATTCATGTTTATCTGAAAGGACTAGCTATACCTCATTAACTTTTTTCATACCCCCTTAGTACTCAGCCTCTCAATTATCTAACAGTATTCCAAACTTTTTCTGACTTAATTTTCTGTCATTTTGGCAATACACCCTTAATCATTGAAGAGATGGGTAAGAATATTTCAATTTTCTTAGTGTTTATTGTTAGTCAGATTAGTTAATGATTAGTTAGATGTAAGAGAATGTGTAGAAACCCTTCTTGATGTTATGCAATTAGTATTGAGGTCCCAAGCACTTCAGTCAAGCTCAGTGCAGACAAGAGCTGTTCTGGGAGCACGTGCTCTGCTGCAGGCACAGCTGCATGGAGCTGTTCCGCTGAGCAAAACCAGAGTGACAGCTTTATGCTGACATGTGCCTGCCCACGAAGAGCTGGGTCACGATCTGAGTGCTATTCTCCTCTTTCCCATCTTTGTTCGTGCACCACTAGACACCCACAGCTGAAGGTGCACTTTTGTGGACTCCAGTGACACCCAAAATGAAACGGAATCCCGCCCTGAAATGGGTCCTCTAAGCAGTAGAAGAATGTGCTTTATATTCCTTTGTCCTCCAAAGATGGGAATGAGTTTCGAGCTTTCCATGCTGTAAGAAGTGGAATTGTTCAGCAGATTTCTTTTGCTTGCTGTGGCCAGGGCTTATAAACAACACAGCACGTCCAGGCCAAGGTCAAGGCAAATGTGACTCTGTAGATTTCTCCTTTGTGGTTTGAATGTTATGGTTAGGAGTGAGGGAAACTATTTCTTCTGAATTAAAGCCACTGTGGAATCATTCAAAATGCTTTCACCAAGTTAAGGGCTTTTGACATTGTAATGTGCTGAAAAGTGGCTTTCAGCACATTTTTAACATGGTTTCAAGATAAAATCCTAATTCAGAAATAAACTGATGTAGTTCATTCACTATTCTCATTACTCTGACAGATGCACTTTAGGAGAGTAACTTCTCTCTACACTCAGGAAGTCTGAAGCCCACAAATGTCAAAGTACTGGCATTTCCAAGGTCTTGCTGACACGGTGAGGGCGTTTGAGGAGGTCGGAGCAGAGCCCAGGTATTAATGACCAAATCACTCTCTCATGTCCTTCAACTCCTTTCCATAAACTGACCTCTAAATAAACCTCCCTATGGCAAATATAAGACGTAAGTCTAATCCCTGTTCTCTCTGCATTGAACCATAAAATTTCTCCTCCATGACCTTCACTTTGCAAGAAACAGATGAAGAAATGGAGACAAACATAGGTACAAAAAAGTAACATTGATGTTTTGGGGAAAAAAGCAACCACAACTGTCAAATTTTCCACAAGTTCTTACGGATGATCCTTCAGTATTAACATTCTCCATTTGGCTGCCTTGGTGGGTTACACATTTGTGCCATCGAGCAGTGACTGCTACTGTGGGTTTTGCTGCTTTGCTTCCAGTAAGGTGAGATGCTCAGCTTTTACCCAGTAATTTAGTTAAACATAATGGAGTGAAATCATCCCAGAATATTTACTGCAAGCTCAAAATCCCACCTCAGCTGCATTTACTGAGAGCAATAACACTATGTGTGTTCCTGTAAGTATAATTTGGTTCCTATAGCAGCTCTCAAATTAACAGAAGAGGAAGAAGATTTGATTGCAGTAATCGATCACAGGATTATAAACCACCGGTGTGGAAGGCAGTGAAAATGAAATCTGCCCTGCAAGGAGTTACTGGGAAAGTCTTTGCTTTCCAGTAAAGACTGAGAAATGTTAGTAGGGAATCACAGAGTACTGCTGACACCTCATTTGGATAGTGGGTACAATTTTGGTCACTCATATTCATGAGAAATGAAAATAAAACTGGAACAGATGCAAATAATGGCTGGCAGATGACTGGGGCAGTGGAGAACTGTCTTGTGACAGAAACTACAGGAGCCTAATTAAAGCAAGGCTGCCACCTATAAATATACTGGGAAAGGAAGGAGAAATGGGGAAGAGCTATTTAACCCCAAATTTAACAGTGGCACAGGACAGATAAGTATAAACCAGAAAGAACAAATGCGAGCTAAAAATCAGAAAATGGTTTGTGACCGTCTAACTCTGGGGTATCTTCCTAACAAAAGTAGAAAGGAACGAATGTTACACAAATCTAAGATCACTGTTGAGTGGTTTATGAGGGGGACAGGATGCCAGGGTGCCTGCACTAAGAAATCCAGAAAAGCTGCTACCAATTTCCTACTCCTCACAGAGCTCTCTTGACAGAATTAGGCAAACATCGTTGCAAGCTGGACCTCCCGCTCAGCTGCACTGTGAGCACCAGCTGTGACCCTTTTCTGCTCCCAGTGAGAACACACTGCCCCATGAAGTGGTCTTAGGACTGCTCTAACTTTCCCCATTTACCTGTGTAAGCCCATGGGTCCATTTGGCACCAGGGCATTACCTGCTCACCAGGACACGATCTGATCATACCCCTGCACTGGGGATCAGTCACAATAGCCGGATGCAGAATGTTCTGACAAGTAAAGAAAATATAAAAATCCAAACAAACAAGCAAAAGCTAACAAAGAAACTCTACAAAAGGGGAAAAGATGGCAATCTGTAGTCCTGTTCCCTCATAATGTCCTCAGAAGTGAAAGGAGCAGAATCACACTCTGATTCCCATCCCAGCTCAATAATTGACTCTGGAAATAGATATAGAACCCCAGAGCCACAGCCCAAACCAAAGAGGGAAAGTGAGATACCAAACCCATGGAATAAAAACAGACCAAAACAACCCTCTGTATTACTGCAAGAGGAAGTAAAAGGAGCAGGACTGAAACACCCAGCTCTCCACCTCATTTCTTGCAGAGCTTATAATGGCTGAGGCTTGGACATGTGTCAGTATAGCTGAGCTGTGATGAAAACAGGTGCAAACACACGAGGCCACAGTGACAGGAAGATGCTGTGCCCAGCTCTGCCCACAGACAGTTGTGACTCATGGATAGAAGCCTGCAGAGAAAAAATTTCACACCTCCAGCTTTCCCCTACCTCTCCAGCCTGAGCTGCCCACTGTAGTCTCCAAAGACGACAGCAGCTTTTGGCCAAAATACAGAAAACTGATGTGTTCCATTCTTCCCTTGCCTGCAGGACTGGTTGTACTCACTCTGCCAGTGACAGCACTGATTCTGCTGCATGCTCAGAAGCAGGGAATCGGATGCCAACCTTTGCCTGTTTCCAGAAGGGAGATAAGTCACCCCCAAACAGTATTTTCCTGCTGGCTGCCACTATCAGGAGAGCAAGAACAGCATGCCCATTGCTATCCCACACTGCCCTGTCAGATGGTGCCCATGTGAGCCACACAGATGACTGAACATGAACTCCGGATCGCTTTATTTCAATAACAGACAAACCCAGGAGACACTTTTAATGAAGTTCCTCCCTTAAATATGTAGCACACTGCAGCGTGCAGCCACCTTGGCTGTGGCAATAAAACATTGTGAGGTGGATCAGAAAACTCGTCTTTTTTTACCAGGTTATTCTCAGGGCAGGTCAGCTCACTTATCAGCACATCGATCTGGCTCACAGCAGGGCTGTACCAGCCATTGTGTGGGCAGGCTGAGGACAAGCACCTCCCTTCTCTGGCGTTGCCTTCCAGCCCCACACGCCGGGAGCTTCAGTGGACTCCTGAGCCTCCCCCCTGCTCCTTGGAAGCACCAGCCCTCACAGGGCAAGGAGTCAGCTGTTTGCAAGCAAGAAGCACTGGGAAGAAGCCACAGTGCAGCAGTGCAAGAGTACTGAAGATCACTAGCAGGAGGAAATAATGTCTATTTAATGGTCTCTACTATTTGCATATATATTAACTCAAACGAATACTTCAGCCACATCCACGCACTGTGCTAGAGAAATACGAAGGGGGAAAAAGTGTCTTTTCTCATATACAATTGCACATAGACAGGCATTGAGCCTTTGCAAAATGCAGCACCTATATCTGCTTAGTTATTCCAAGTCACACTCAGCGGCTGATTTCCAGTCTGCAGGAGATGGAAGAGCGAGGGCTTGAAAGCAGCAAGGGCTCTGGGTGGAACAAAATAATCCGAGACAAGCTGGCATCTCCACTGTCTGTCACAGAAGGCCCCATTTGTTATAGATTTTATACTTTTTGCAAGCAGTGTCTTCATCAAACTCAGCTACACAGATTTTAGGGTCCCAGTATGAGGTGTTTAACAGGTTCTCCTTCCCTCCACTGCATGTGTTCCGTGTCTCAGCTTGCGTAAAAGCTGTAGAGAAGAAAAAGCAAATTGACCCATCTCTACCAGCATGTTTAGACCATGGCATACAAGATATCAAACATCTTCACCGAAATTGAGTGCCAAGAGTCAAAATCTTCTTACTCATATTGAAGGTAAAACCAGAAATTAAAGAGTTTTTTTCATTTCAATGTCTAAATCAACTACCTGAAAACTTCCATTCTCACCTACACGGCAGATTTACAGCAACACCTACTCCTGATTTGCCCTCCTGATTTGTTCACTGTGAAGTCTCGACTCCTTAACCAGCAGCACCAATGATCCATGACATGCTGTGCGTGCAGGAGCCCAAAGTCTTGAACTTCTGGATTGCAGCAAAAGCGACTTAGGTTTTTGGGGTCTCCTGTCCTCTTTAAGGGACATTTGGATGAACCCTTCTTCTTGCTTGGGAGCAAGAGGGCTAAGAAAGTGAGTAGGGGAGAGAAGTGGACAGACAGAAACACAAAAACCAGGAAAATCAACCCTCCCAGAAGGCTAAATTTGTTACAAATTGTCAAATACGAACAGACAAGAGATCTGGGATCCATGGGCAGATGCACTGGTCAGCATTACCAGATCTCTCTTGGCATCTCGGCTTTCCTGGCACCCTGCAGCTGGGGCAGCCCAGCCAAGCAGTCACTTTCAGGACAAGCAGCCCCAAGCTGTTCTCCACTGAATTTTGGTAGTTTGACAGCTCACTGTAAACCTGTTCTATGTATAACAAATTACTGTGAATTATATTACACCTTGTTGTAAGAAAGCCTTGATTCTCTGGAATTAAATTAAAATAAACCAATTTACAAAGTAGGAGTAAAGACTTAAGAAGTTCCTGTCAGATATTTGTCCAACCCTGGTTTAGAAACTTCCACTGACTGAGATCTGACAACCTTTGTAGGCAATCCAGCCCAGCTGCTACAGCTGGAAAGTTATATTTCCAAGCTCATTATTCTATGCCATGCCTACATCAAGACCTAAGAATGGTTTTCCCCTTTGCAATTACTCTTTAGATAAATAAAAGCTGTCACTGTGTGTTCTTGTGAGGGCAGGCATTAAACAATACC
Source organism: Lycocorax pyrrhopterus obiensis (assembly GCA_014706295.1). NCBI lineage: Eukaryota > Metazoa > Chordata > Aves > Passeriformes > Paradisaeidae > Lycocorax > Lycocorax pyrrhopterus. The sequence goes on along the minus strand of JACSVZ010000002.1, from coordinate 7,448,480 downwards.
TGGTTTTACGCTTTAAAAATTTATTTTCCATCCATGGTGTAGATTCATTCTCAGGCTTAATAGATGTTATTTTATAGAGCCAGTTTCTATTTCTCTCCCTTATTAGGTACAGATAAAATTGTCTACATTGTATTTAATGGTGTGTTGCACTCTGGGTGAGTGTGTTTTGTCTTTCTAAATTACATTGCTCTCTGACATTGATTGGTGATACAACACTGTGCCTTGAAGATTTCTGCCTTTGTTTACCTATCCTGTGTATTCCTGGGTTGTTAGGAACAGTAATGGTTTACCAGCCCTGGTATTATTTTCACTAGAGCTGCTCAGCCACCTGAAGTGCGCTTGTCCCCAGTCACCGCAGGCAAAAAATCATAACATGAAAGGTCAACAAATTAGGCTCAAAGAAAATACACAGAAAGCTATTTTCTCCCCCTAAGAATATAACCTGTATTTTCTATAAACAAATATTGAATTATAAACAACATGAAATATAAAGCAATTAGGACAGACACAGAGGTGGTGACTTTGGAAGACGCCAGGCACAGGGAGGACAAGTCACTCTCTACATCCAGTGGTTGTGCCACCATTCCCTCAGGGTTTTTCCTCCTTTAAAGGACAAGTTCTACAGGGGAAGTAAAACCCATTCACTGCCCCTGTTCAAACAGATTTTTCATCTGAAGTCCCCACCAAGGTGACCAATTAATGTTAATCCAGAGGGCATTTTGTGTGATCAACCATTAGCGATGCAATCAACCCATTCATGGCCATCTACTGCCAACACATTTGGGTCATTATGAAGATGGATCATTTTGAGCCGCTAGTTAGAGGGAAAAAGCTCCTTATCCCACTCCCATAATCATCCAGACTGTGTTAGATGTAATTACTGCTGGGCGATAAGGGAGGCTAAGGAAAGGGACAGGCTGAAATATGTCCTCGAGAGCCTTAACTGTTTTGGATCTTAATTCCTTAAAGCCCCTTATCATTCTGAAAATATTAGCTTTGCCACCAAAGGTGGGACTCATTTGGTGAAACGCAGATGTGTGAGGTCTGAGCAAAGCCATCCTGGACACCTTTGGAAGTCAATGGAGCTCAGGCCTGTGAAGTCACTGGCTCCTAAAGCAGGCATCTAAACCCAGATAGAAGAGGCAGGACCTGGAAGTGCCATTATTGCTCTTTTGATTATAAAGGGATTTTAAGGTGACTGGATCAGATGGAAATGTCTTTGCTGCACTAAAACAAATCCTGCCCTGTGAGCCTCCTGAGCAACTTTTCACCTCTGATAAAATCCTTCACGTTGCAACCCCCGCACATCTTTTGCACTTAAGAGAGCAGGATTTGTGTGTGCATCTGGATGCACGTGAGCCCTCCAGGAAGGAGGAATGATAAATGTGCCCAGGGCTGGACACAGTGGATGCCAGTGTCCCACAGGGAAGTGCATTTCTTTGCTCTGTTTACTAGGAAAGCAGAAATGCTGGCAGGCTCCTTCTGCCACTAGATTTCCAAGCAGCTGCCCAATGACCACGTTAGTGGCTGGTTAGGGCACTTATAACATTCTCTAAATGTTTAATATTTTATTCCTCCCTTGAAGCATCTGGTGTAAGTCACTTCTGGAAACAGAAGGCTGGACCAGATGGAGCATTAGTCTGTGACATTCTGATCTGGTAATTCCTATGTTAATTTTTATGACAATTTAGATGGGCATTGGCCACAGGGCCCAATCTGAGTCAATTTATTATAGGAAAATTCTTTTTTTTTTCCCTTTTCATTTTCTATAGACAAGTTTGGGGTTTTTTTAATGTTGATTTTCACAGTGCAGCACCTGAGGAGAAAAAAGAGGCATTGCAGATTTCAGGAGTTAAGAGGTGGGCTCCTACTGCTGCCTCAGATACAGAATGAAAAGGGGAACATTTTTCACAGTAGTTATCTGCAGATTTGGCAGATGTCTTTTCAACCAATTAGGAGCTTAAGTACTGTGTGATATGCACCAGTAAATGCAATGTTTAGTGGTATTACAGTCAGCATCGTAAAGAGGCCTGAAGGTTCCCTTATGAACCCCAGTTGTGTTGGCTTAGAGGGATACAGAAAAAAAGTCTATATTACAACATGCTGCATTTTTAGAAATGATCAGTAATCCTGAGCATATCAGAGTCCAAAAGCCCCAGGACAAGTGACTGTAAAGGGAACTGATTTTCACCACATTTCTGAATATCAGAGTTCTTTCCATGTTACACTCAAGAATAAAGGCATCCCAAACTATCAGGCACCATTGAAATGCCATTCTGACATAGAGATGTCTGTTCTAAACTGCAGAAACATAGTCAGGTTATGCTGTGCCCCCACTTAAAGGCAATTTGATTGATCAAGGTCAGCTATGAATAATACTGACAATTTTATAGCCACATAATTTTCTCTAATTAAACCTCCAGATTCTATCTAGGTACTTCTCCCTTATGTTGTTTTTGCTTATATATCCTTGTGATGCCAAGCTGTGAAAAATTACATGGGTCATATAATCTTGTCACTATTCTTTTCTTGCATTAACATATTAATTCCAAAAACATACAGCAAAAATATGAACAAAAAGATTCATGACTACACTTCAGTGTGGTTAGATGTGAGTCCTTGCAGGCATTTTAGAGCTTAGCAGTGCAACAAATTATTAGCTCCTCTAAATATCTGGTTCTGGCTAAAGAAACTAATCATATAAAACTGAATCATTAGCCTTTGGCAAACTGCCTCTGTTCCTGTTAGAACAGGCTGGTACAAGATGAGAAATTGAATGAGGTGGTTTGGTTTTCTGGTTTATTTATTTATTTATTTATTTATTTATTTTTTAACAGCACAGGAATGTAGATAATTTTTGCCCATTAATTTTTACGTAGCGAATAAGGCCTGAAAACATCCAGTAAAAATAGATCTGTTGTTTCCCTGTTGGGTTCATGAAGGATTCCTTGCCTCTGTATGGCCGTTCAAAATACACACTGTGATTGCACTTAAAGGTTGATGGGAAAAATTCATGTGACATTTTTTGTCAGGGTTTTTTTCCCTTAAGTTACAGTGATGAAATGGCAAAGGGGTGACTTTGCCAATGAGTTTCACAGGGCTGCACCAACAATCACACACCCATCACTGCTTACATGGAGTTTTCTGCATGAACTTACTCTGGGGTCTGTTTGTACCAGTAAGGCATCTCATGGAATAGAGAGGACACAAAGCTGCACCATCAGCCAGAGGCACAGCACAGCACCCTGGGGCAACCTGAGGCAAATGTCACCCTTGTTCATAACACCAGAGCCCAGAAAAGCCAAGATTCAGGGACAAGAGGGTCCTGCCATTTCTGTTCACCCTGTGAAAGAGAGACTTGTTGCCTGGAGAGCTCAGACAGAGCACAATTTATTGCTGAAATGCCTTTTTCAGCTCACCCCTCACATCTGTGTGGCCTCTCTTCTATAACAAGCCTTTGCCAGAACTGTTTTTCTGCTTCACAATAGAAACCAGTTGGACTAAACCCAGTCCTGTGAGAGTGCATGTGCACAGGCTGTCCTGAGAAGGGGAATGGCCTGTGAGAGACCGTTTAGCTCAAAAATGTCACTTGGAGAATTTTTTTGTGTTACCTGAGTAGCCAAGTGTCTGATTTACACTGAATTGAATATTTTGACGGCATTTTTTCACTTAAAGAATTAAAGAGGCTTGAGATAAAGGCCTGAATGAATACAGTCTCATGCAGTAAGTTCACAGACTCCACAGCAAGCCCCCACACCAGCAGTGGAAGCACCTGGGGATGAGTAAAGGTCAGAGGATACAAAGACATGCAGAGCGTGTATTTCAGACAATCACAGGATCATAGAATCATTAAGGCTGGAAAAAAATCTGCAATATCAGCAAGTCCAACCTTTGACCAAATACCACCACGACCACCAAACCAGAGCACAAAGTGCCACATCCATTTTGGTTCTGAACACTTCCAGGGATGGTGACTCCACTACTTCCCTGGGGAGCCTGTCCCAGTGGGCTCCTTCCATATCAGGGGGCATGGAAAATTCAGTTCTAGGACCTTCTGCAAAATATGGCAAAAAGTTTCTGGTTGCCTCATCATGCCACCCCGTATCTCCCCCAAACCACCCTGGCAGCAGCAACAAATTGCCAGTGCACAGGGAAGTAGAACGAGGGCAGCAGCACAAGGCTGCAGTGCCTGATGTCAGGAGACAACCGGCCAGGAGTGCTGCTCCTGGGGACATCAAAGTCCACGCTGAGATGTGCAGGGTTCCTTCTGGAGGCACAGGATCATACAGCTGCCTCTACCTGAGCCATCCCACAGAGCTGGGAGGGTGAGGAGGCTGAGAGAGAAGGAATTTATAAGTAGGGATAGGAAGGCAAGCCTGGAGCTGAAAGGTATGGGATAAGAAAGATCCTCTTAGAGCACATCTGAAAAGATTGAAGGCCAGGGAAGAAAGAAACAGAGAATCTCAAGGAAACAGTGATAAAGCAGCCTGGTGAGAAGGATGTGAATAAGAGAAGGTTACAGGAGCAGGAGGTTGCTGAAAGGCAAAGAGAGGTGCCAAGAGGAAAGATACCTGGTCCTGACAAAGTGAGGACAGACAGAAGAGATGTGGTTATCTGGGGCAGAGTAGCTCCCAGAATAGAATATGATCTTCTCCCTGTTTGGAGTAGGAAATGACAATTCCTATCTATAGACATGTTTTAACAACTTCCACATTCTTTTCCTTTATTTCCCCCGTTGCCTCCATCAAAACCTTCATCTGTCTGAAGTCGCATTAAGCAAGTTCTAGTACCCACATGGAAGATTCATCATTTGTGTGGGGGGTAATGCACATTTGTGACATTACCTTCACCTGCACGCTGGTGTGAGAGGCGTTTGTGTGAGATGAGGTGTAACCTCTGAGCTGAAGTGCTTGTGAAGGTCATCAAAGCTCAAGGAGCAATGTATTAGTTAGCAAGGCCTGGTTTGGAAGAGTTCTGGCTCTTTTGTCAAGACAGATGATTTTTCTGAAATGATTTCTGAAAGGAATAAGCCTTTGAGAAAATCGTTAATTCCACCCTGAATACAATGAACAATAAGAAGAAAAAAGAAAAGGTGCTTTCAGTACTCCTGCTGAGTACTCTGAAAAGATATACATTTCTTTTTTCTTAAAAATTAATATCAGAAGCATTGCTGGGAAATTTTTACCACTTCTGTTGATTTTTACGGGTGTCTAAATTTGGATGAAATCTATTCAATAAACAACTAGGATGATTAAAAAGAGCTTCCTTGTTGGATTTCTCAGCCTGTTTGTTTCTTTGAAGATGCTTCTCTTCTGTTACTACTGGAATTAAGTGAACGAGTACAAGATTTTGGGAGCCTCTTGTGTATCTATCAGAAAGAAAGTTGAAGTGGTATCACCATTCCAGGCAACTTTCAGTGAGGAAGAGGATCCTAAGAGAAATCAGTTTTGTCACTAGAAGCTCTATCCCACACTGCTCTCTCCCCATAAGCAATGAGTTTTGGAATGGCTCAAAAAACCATGAGATATCCGTTCTGTGTTTAAGACCCTAATTTATAATGCATGCAAACTCTTGGACAAGCAAATATGTGCTTTTTAGGTCTGGCTGCATCCACCAGACCCCAGTGGCGACCCTGAGGCAGCCATCACACCTGAAGGGTGTTTCCCATCCTTTGAGAAGGAGATTAAACTCGTCGTTAAAATGGGCTGATGAAGAAAATAAACTATTTTGAAAATATGGTCAGTCAAGAGGAAAATCAGGCCAAAAATATTATATTCACATTTCTTCAAAAGAATTGTGCTAATATAACACTTCCAGTAAAATTAAAAGAAGGGAAAATATGACAGAGCAGCAAAATTTGATGAGCTGATATTAATGGCTCTACCTCTTGTAATGATCAGAGGGAACTGTCTAGACCAGGAGACCTATTAAGTCTCTGAGAATAAGCAGTACCTTCTTGGGAGAGTGAGAGGTTCAATTAAATGATCTGAGCCAGTTTTGGAAGTTTGGCCAAGGCAGCCTTTCTATGGGAGACTGCCTCTGAAATGAGCCTCCAGGCCCCAGAGGAATGCACTTGGCTAAAAGGTAGCAAATTCCATCAAAATCGTTAATGATGTTACTTTCTGAATTCTGGAGTGCAGGGAATAGCCCTGGGCTCAGGAGGGCCAGCAGTGAGATTAGCTGAAATAAAGTACTGAGTCTGTCAGAACTCAGTCAGGCTTCTAAAAATAGCAGTCAATGTTTTATTCATTTGGGTAAATTATTGAATTTCAAGTCCCTTCATGGTGTTCAGCTTCCAGCAAGGCTGGGATTGCCCTTCAGCCATATGAATGACCCTTGTCTTGGCTCAAGCATATGAGCCTCAGGAAGAAACCAGCGAGAAGCAGATCTGAAGGGAAACTGAGGCACAGGGGACTGCAGGCAGAGTGACAGCAGAGAGTGCAGAATAACCATTGGGTGTCCTTCCAACATTGACTCTTTAAGAACACTTATTTATCCTAAAAACAGGTAATATTTTTGAAAATTCCTGATTTACCCTTTCCTTTTTTCCCCCTGATATTCAGGTATTAATTTCCTGTATACTTGGTGCATGAGCTAGATACATTTAAGAAGTGATTTTTTTTTTAATCTCCTTTTGAAGGTACATACACACATCCCCTGCCAACCTCTGTCCATATACCCAGGAGTCCCTTACTGTCGGTTACTTGCATATTTCACCTGACCACTCAATAAAGCCAAATGCTGTAAATCAATTGGCACAATGGCAGAGCATTGCAGATTCTGAAAAATTCTTACAAGTTTGATTGTAGGGAAGAATGTGAGAGCTCATTACACGTCCCAGGCTATAATCTGCTGGTTACACTTCTTTAATATCAGCTATAGTTCCTTGTGTTAATATTTATCCCTTGTAGTGCAGTTTTTTTTGAAGTCTTTCCAGTATTATTCACTAGGCCTGGACAGACAAAAGATGCTTGGGGGACTCATTTTTTTTTTTTTTTTTTTTTTTTTTATTTGACTTTTTGCTTTTAAACTACTGCATTTTGCCTAGGAATTCCATTGTCATCAGGATGCTATTAAATTCGGGGCACTAGGGAATCTCTTTGAGTTTGAGGTTTCAAAGGGCACCAGCTCTACTCTGCTTATTTTTTGCCTTTGTTTCACTAATAGTTGCACAAGTGTTCTACAGACTGGATGAAAAACTGCACATTCTCCTATTTTCTTCAATATCAGAGAAGCAATCATGTGAGTTGTTAAAATTTAACTAATTAATTTAATGTTTACCTAATCATGTGATTAGTTAAAAACGAATCCCTCTTAATATGGGTTTAAGTTTTCTAAAAGAGTGAATACTCTGAAGAAGAATGGATTAATAAAACCATTTTAAATGAAGAGAAGCATGAAAAAAAAGAATCAACCAGCAGAAATGGGATGGAAAGGAACCCTGGACCTCAACCCACCAGAGGCAAAAATATTGCCATGGTAAGAATAGCCAGTATTTCAGGCTGAAGAATAACCTTCCAGCACATTTCACACTAAAAAACACTTGAGATATTTACAACAGAACTGGACAAGACATTGCACGGCAGGGAATACACAAACTGGATAATCTAATAGATATTTTCCAATTCCAATGCCTGATGGTTTTTGGAAAAGGAAAAAAACAATTGTTACGGCAAATACAATAAATCTTCTACAATATCAAGCAATAATGCAGCAATTACTAAAGGTCATGACTGTAATTAAACAGCATTATTTATTTTATTGCCAGTGCCTCATTTTCTATTAAGTTAGATGCTAACCCGATTAAGCTAACAGCCACACTTACCTCTAAATAATTTTTTTTAAATCTTTGAGAAACTTTATTGCTGGAGATTTGAGTCTCTTTTGCTCATGCAATGGTTAGAATTGGCACCTTTGCATACAAATATAACAACATATAATAGCTAACATTTTTTTCAGTCTCAAGGTTAAAATTAATTTTTAATGCTTGCCTTGTTGTATTTCTAGCTGTATTCATTCATTTTTTCAGTGTAGGCTCACTCATCTGAATCCTACTTGCTTGCCAAATTCTCTAAGTCACATTTTGTTAATGCATCTCATCTACACTGCAAGTACAGAACAATATCATGATGCTATTTTCTTCTGTTTAAATTCCTTCATTTTAAAAATTGGGATGGGGACAGTTTTCCGCTTGATGATGTGTGAATACTCACTAGTAGACTGTACTGTATAATTTTGTCAAATACTACTTCTGACAATCACATTTGTGTTACTATTCTTCAGCATCTTGATTTCCAACACCATGCTGGTTTTTTTATCCTTTGTTTACATCAGGTTTACTTGCAGATGTACCTGGAGTTTTTCCTTACTGCTCCAAAGGTAATTTTCCAAAGGATATGAAATTCACATCCTCAGCTTCCCATTAAAGGCTGATGAAGAGCAAAGTCATTAAAAGTTCCCTGTGCAGAAAAGCCTGAGCTACCATGGAAAATAAGAAGAAAAGGAGTGGAATGGCTGGAGGCCATGAGTCCTACAATGAGAAACACACAGACCACCCATGGCTCTGCTCAGGCCCAGCGACAGGGCTTCAAGGAGGCTGTCACAGGGCTGTTCCTGCCCTACAGTTGGACCTGGGAGCTTACTCAGCCTTCCTCGTGAATTTAGGCCACAGTTATTTACCATTGGAACTGATCCAAAGTGAGGATCACCAAGGAACTCAACTGAGTTCCTCACTCAGTTTGGCATCCAGCAGTTTGGATGCTGAGTGAGCACAGAGATTTCCTACAGATGTTACAGATCAAACTCTTCCCAGAATTGCAGTCCCGAGCCAACCCGTGAGGCACAGCATGGCCTCATGGTCTTTTCCATGAAATACGTATTTTAACTTTCCTCAGAATCATCCTATTTAAAATGTCTTCTAAGTGGTCTTCAGCCACAGGGGATTTTAGGTTTATAGTCTCCAAGTGTTCAAAAACAATTCAGCACACTGAAACACTGGATTCTCAGGGACTTGGATGCAGGGGCAGAAGTTGTCATAGAGGAAGAGTTCCAAAAATGTCAAAGGCGATGAGCAGAGAGATGAGGCTGGAGAGGTGGCAGAAGCACACTCAGGCAGTGCAGCAGTCAGACAAAGCTGGAGATGGAGTCCCAGGTTACAGTTCTACTACAGCTTATCAGGGTGACTTTAGACAATTTTTCTATTTATTTTGTGAAAAAGGAAAAAATCCTACACTGCCATGGATTTGGTGTGCATAAGGCACTGTGACACCCAGCTGAGCAGCACCCCAGACATGGAATTGGGAAATGCTGGTAGCTGTGAGCTGGGCTCCTTCTGGGCCAGACAGGAGAATTGTTCACTTCCCAGCACAGCAGAGATAGTAGCATTACACAGCTTTTAGTTACATCAAGAACTGCAAATATGATGACTATTATTCTAAGCTACAGAAAAGCCTCCCCTATTTCAAATGTTTATCTCAGCTAAACAGAATGCTTTGAAGTCTTTGAATCCCTATTTCTCAGCTAAACTATGCAGACTTTCAAAGGCATCCATGGACTCAGGAAAGGGGAGAAAATGACAGATCTGAGCCCCCTCTCTGCTTTTCAACATTCACCCTGTGCAGTAGATTTAAACAAGTTGCAGGATCCAGGACAGCTCAAGAGTTCAAATTTTGCAGCTTGAAATTCCGGTACATTGCCCTTCTATCTCCTATCTGCATTTCAAATTGTATTTACCAAGTACTTCAATTTTTTCTATGTAACAGGTTATTAATCTGACACATGATTTTGCAATACTTGTGCATTCAAATTCCTGCATAGTTTAGCAGATACATCTGACCTTGCTATTATCCTTCCTTTAGGAGATTTATACAGCATTCCTGCTTTGGAAAGATCATTAATTAGCATGCCAATAGAAAAAATGAAATTGCCTGCCATCTCCTATGTAAATGCTTTCCCATCTGTTCCTTTCTCATTTCCTCTGCACCGACTCTACCAAAGGTAGCTTTAGTTTTTATACTGCTCTTAGAAAATAGTGCATTCATTGTTTTGCAATTTAAATCTGTTAAATTGTGCTGCACTGTGAAATGTGGCTCTATTAAAGTAATATATGGATTCATGCAGTCTCTTGGAGTCTGAGCAAACCTCCAACAAATTTTCTGGATGTCCCTTCCTTAATACCTATTAATTCAGCTTTTAATTCAGGTCTAAAGAATCAGAGTTTTGTATTTTTGCACCCAAGACTGCAACTAATAACAATTGTTAAAAATACTTTTCTATTTATTAATTAATAGCAACTTATAGCAGTATTCCTGCAACAGCCCAGTGAACTCCACCAGGGTTTCCACATGGTCCTGTACCACACTCCACAGCTCTTAGTTCTGCTGTGATAAGAGAATTTTAGTCTGAGGTCCAAACCAATGGACTGTGAAGCCCTTCAACATGCACTGAGCACTCACTTCCCAATGTTATGCCCTCAAACCATGAGGAGCTCATGCAACACTCAGAAGATCTCCTTGCACAATGTAAAAGGCCGAATGTGTCCATCCCTGTTCCTAATTGCCATCCTCCACCAGAAAGGGAAGGAACCAACAAGGATCACTGAGTCCAACTCCTGCCCCTGCACAGGGCCATCCCCAAGAGTCACACCATGTGCTCGAGAGCATTGTCCAAACACTTCTTGAGCTCTGTCAGGCTGGTGCTGTGACCACTGTCCTGGGGAGCCTGTTCAGTGCCCAAACACCCTCTGGGTGAAAAACCTTTTCCTAACATCCAACCCAAACCTCCCCTGACACAACTTCAGGCCATTCCCTCAGGTCCTGTCACTGTCACCACAGAGAAGAGATCAGTGCCTGCCCCTCCTCTGCCCCTCATGAGGAAGTTGTAACTGCAATGGGGTCTCCCTGTCAGTCTCCTCCAGCTGAACAGACCAAGTGCCCTCAGCCGCTCCTCACACGGCTTCCCCTCAATCAGTATTTTGTATTTTCTTTGGAAAACAGACGTATTTTTCAGAGGCATGGAAGAGAGGGAGCCAACTCAATTACATTTAAAAGCGGTGATTTTTAACTAGAATATTATTGTCAATGTTTCTGATTTGGGAGTTCATGGTTTTATCTGACAGCTCGTCACTTCCCACCTGGGCAATGAAGCTTTGCATCATCACCACTGCAGGGTGCAGTGTGATTGCGTGCTGTGCCTTTGCTTTATGTTTGCTCTTTATTGCAGGTTGAAAACGGTTTCCGGCTCGCTTGTGTCCAACAAAGTTTTGCACCACATTTCCCATGAATTTTCTGGACATGGAATTTTAAAAAGTAATTAGCCAAATATATTACTTTGTTGTCTTACTCATAAATATCAAATAGCAACATAAAAGAAGCATATGCCGTTGTGGTTCTCCAACTGGGTGCCAGATGGCAATACTAAGATTCAGACAGAATCTCTGTTAGAGTCAGCTGGGAATAAACCACCACTCAGATAACTTTCTTTGCAGTAGGAAACACAATTCCCAGAAAAATCAACATTTTCCATGTGTCTTTTGGCTCACATATTTCAGTTTTTCACAACAGCACTACTGAAAGACAACATTCTGGTTTGTCAAAATGAAGGCAAACATCTTCATTTGGGTAAACTACACCCTGCTCTGTCCTCGTCCTGACTGTTTGTCACAGGTCAGATGCCCCGTGTCCCCATTTCCATTGCAGACCTGGTTCCCAGGTGTCACAGTCTGAGGTTGGTCTGACAGAACACCCAGCTGGCACAACACCCCTGTGTGTCCTGGATGTGCCTGGGTGCAGGATCAAGCACAGAGACCCTGTACAATGACATGTTTGAATGCACCCATCATCATTCACTCCAGCGCCTGAAAAAAAGCTGGTTTAAGGGCACTGAGGTATTTCCCTTCAGCCAAACAAAATGTCTTGCTTGTCAAATCAGAGATATCAGAGGTTCTGATTTTCCAGCCAGGTGTACACCACTGCCGAGGGAATGGGAAGATTCTCTGGTGTTTATACCTCCAGATATGACAGGATGTCTTCTTGGATGACAAATTGCAAGAATTGCAGGGTTTGACCCAGAGACAGGTGAAATATAAAAGGAAAAAAATAAAGTTACATGATCCCATGGTCTTTTGTGGATTTTAATCTTATTAAATATAGGAACTTGTAAAGCACTGCACCTCAAAGTAAGTTAAAAACAGGAACCACAAATAACCTGCAAGGGAAGACAATGTTTTTAATGAGGTCTGCTCAGCTTATTCTAGGGTGACATGTGGAAAACGCAGTGACAAGACTCCCAAGCTTTGATCACAAATGTGACACCTCCTGTCCAGACAGCTTATCTTGTTTATCTTGTCTGGTAGCTGGCTCATTAGGCTACTCACTATCACACTGCCTGAATCCAAATTTAAATTCTTAAAATTACTGGGAAAAGTTATGGATTTGGATCATTTTGTACCTGCAGCATAGCATGTTTTTTTCATGTATTAAAAACAGTTCAATGATTTTGAGTTTCCTGCCATTTGGAACTTGCTGCAGAGTTTGTGCCCTGCTTTGTTTGCCTTTCCCTGTAAAATCTCTGCCTGTTCTTGCAGGTATTGTCTTCCTAAAAGTTTAATATCTCATTCAAGTTCATTTTTAACTTCTTTAAAACTCTGCCTTTCCAGACTGAAGAGGGGAGCTCTGCCAGCTCCACACACAAACAATGTCACACCAGGTTTCTCCTCTTTCTTATCAGTGTTACAAGGAAGGTACTTTCTGCTGCTATTCATTGTCATTGCTTTCCTTGAGTGTTTAACCACTTCCATTTCCTTTTCTCCCCCGCACAGACACAGTGTTTTGTTTTGAATAAGAAAGCCCAGCAGAGTCTTCGTTAATTCAAAAGCCTTTCAAAAAAGGGCCTTATATTTTAACTTCAGTCACTCTAGCCAAAGGCAACACTGGGAACTTCAAGGAAGAAGTACCTATTTAAGTTCTTAAGAGTAACTTTCATCTAATGTTACCTCCCATTTCTCCCTATCAAAGTAAAGAAGAAAACATTTTTGTTTAGCAGTGAACAGATTATGTTTTTATGATAAGCTCATTAGAAAATGAGTCTGCTCTCCTAGAATAGTTTTGTTCTGCATGTCCTTGATTTCCTCAAGTCCTTTACTTGGAGAATAGAGAAAACTTGACATGCCAAACCTTTCTGAGCTGGCTGCAGCCATGACATTCCACTGATTGTCTGTACCATGCACACCACGGCTGTGAACATTCATTCTGCATTCAGAGGTGCAAATGCATTGGGACATCACTCTTTAACATACCAATACAAATCTTCACCCTCCTTTTCACCCCCAAATACATGAGCCTTCAGTAGCTTTGGACCCTGGAGTCCTCTATACCGCAAAGCAGCCTACTTTCAATACCTTTCTCTCAACAAATAAAATGAAGAGCACTGGAGTTATTGAACTTTCTGTATTCTAAGCAGGAAACTGATTAGTCAGATGTGCCAAAGAACAGGGAACATGAAGTAATCTCAGATGGTGTTGACAGAGCCTCCAGAATATCTCTAGAATCACAGCAGTGGCGATCACATCTCACCGTGACCCCATCCGTTCAGCTCTCAGGAGATACCAGAGGGGCCTGGAGGGAGACACAGGATCTGTAACGCTGCTACAGCAGAAGGAGGGTGCTATGTGGTGTTTTGGGCCATCTGCTCTCCTAGGTTGTTCTCTGCATGTCTCATGAAGACACAGCAAAGCATCCAAAGATACCAGAGTAGTACAGTGTCACCTTTCCTTCAAAACTGCACAATGATTCTGCAGAAGTCGGGAGTAAAAATTACTTCTCCTGGATATTTTGGATTCATATAAAAATAGCATTGTATAGAGTCTCATACAAATAAATTGCATATTTTATATCTTATAGTTATATTTTATAGTTGGTTTCTTTCTTCTTTTAGCAAGTGTTTGCATTTGAAGAAAAATGTTGCATTTCCAGAGCAGCACAGCACAAGCACCAGCCTAACTTTCCAGCTGAATGTCACTTCAGCATACACAGACGAGAAAGCCAAAACCATTTGGGCTGCACCAGAGACTGAACTGCAGCATCCAGGACCTGAAAACTTCCCTGGAGTTGGTGCACGCTCTCCACGTAAGAGAACATCCTTCAACACACTCGTGCGCGGCGGGAGCACAGAGGAGGACACGTTATCACCTCTGACTCATCCATTACAGCAATTACAGCAACAGACACCAAAAAGGTTTCCTTCTGCAAAGGAAGTACAGGAGTGACTCGTGTGTCTCTGATAAAATTCTCCACATTGAAACATGTTGAGGAAAGAGTAGGTATCATCTCTACTTTTATTTAACAGGCTAGGGATGTAGCCACAGTGGCCAAGATGTCAGTTTTAAGCTACACCCAAAAGCCATAGCTGGGAAAGGACACTGCAAGGGGCACTCACTGCAGATGCCCCAGGAGAGTCTGTAAAATCCAGCATTGTGCAGTGGGGGTGCCAGGCAATCCTGTAGATAACTGGAGGCATGCAGAGGGAATGCAGCAAAGAAAGGCAGGTTCCCTCCCCAGATGCCAGTGGTCCCAGACCCTGGTGCATCAACAAACTCTGCAAAACCTCACCCCCACTCTGAAGGTTCGGCTGCCTGAAGGTTTGGCTGGCCCCAGGCCAGCTCAGGTGTGGCATGGCTACAATCTGGGACCAGGCTGCTGGGAAAGGGGCTGTGAGACCATCTGGGAGAAGCTCCATCAGGGGCTGACCCCTTCACTTGGGAGAGGCCCGTGCTCCAGCCCTTGCTCCAGGTCCTTGCCTGAGTGATGCTGTAGCTATGCCTGAGCCCGGCCACGCTGATTGGAATTGTGGCTTGACTGTGGACCTATCTTATCCCATAGATGTGCCTGGAGATCTGTCCTGTTGGCAGAGCCTGGCTGCCATCCCTGGGCCAGCTCTGCTTGCCTTGCCCTGCCCTGCCTGCCCCATTGACTCCCCAGCTCCTGGGTGACTTTCCCTTGCTGAGCAAACCCACTCTGGCTCCTCCCCAACATACCCCCTCTAACAGGATCCCACAGCCACCTCCTGCTTAAAACCAGGGATGCATCACTTCAGGATGGATTCAGAAATTAACTAATAATGCATAAAAATAGCTTTTATATCTCAAAAGTGCATTTCTAGGATTCCCAAGCACCTACCAATTCAAATGGCCATTTACATAAGTACCATGGGGTAGTGAGACATAAAACCACTCACAATTTTTTCCTGCATTCAAAACTGCCTCAGAGGCTTTAGAAATTCACCTGCCTACCTCACGTTCAAAGAAAATAATCTCACAGGTTTCAACATTGTATTTAAACTGAGCATTCAGTTTTATTTCCCCTTTGAATGGAAACAATAGATGCCAGAGGAAGGAGCATGTGAATGTCACATCACAAACCCTCCTCCTGCCTGCATTTCAAGGACAAGCAGAAACAGCTTGGTCCCTCGCTGACCTCAATACTCACAGTCTGAAAAGAACTATCAGAGCCCTCAAAGCAGACCAAACAGCTGAACAACAAAGAACCTCGAAAGTATAAAATCAAACTCTTTTTCATAATGGACACATGCAAATCAAAAGTCTTTGATACTCATGGTGATGTTTAAATTCACTTAAGCATTGTGGAGATCAAATTTCAAGTTCCATGAGTGGGAAATACTAAAAAAGTGTTCAACATCATCTCAGTGTCCCTGAACCCTTACATCTCACAAGACTCACTGTCCACTTCATTGCAGCTCTGCAATGAACAGGAGATGAGGGGGCTCAATCCACCACAAACCCATCATCAGAAAAGCTGCTGGTTTTAAACTGAACTGACTTCAGGAAATCAACAGTGAATCAACAGCGCCTAAGAAAAGTAAAGAAAGCAATACAGAACTGGTAGGGTCCTGCCTTAGCTACTGTATCCTTCAGATGCTCCAGGGCAGACACTTTTCTTGTTCTTTACATTTTTTAATATGCAAATGTACTATTTTTTAGCAGACTGATAGTTCTGCAAACAAGCTACTCATCCAAAAAAATGCAATTACTTACAGAAGGGATAATTAATGATCGTTATAATTTTGCCCAGAGCCCTTTCCGAAATTAGAGCCTGTGGACTAGCTGTCACGTAAATATCTACCAGGAGGCACCACTTGCCATTAAGTCCTACCATTAAATAAAATTTTAAAAAATCAGATAGAAGACTAGAGAAGAACAAAGGGACCTGGAAAAAAGTGACTTCCCAAGGATAGCTGCACAGCACATGTCCTGCAACATAGACCTTCATCTTCCCTGCCTCCATCTTTCTTACCATATGTAAACACAGACTCTGCATTTTGAGCAGTTGTTTCATTCTAACATCATTACTGATAACTGTTGAGAAGCCCAGAGCACAATCTGTTCCTACTGAACTCTCCTTAATTATCACTAGATGTAGTCTTAATGGATTGCCTGGAAGTGTCAGTGAAAATGAGAGAAAAGACTGTGGTTCAATGAGGTTAAACTTAAATTAAATCAGGGCCTTTACAAAGGATCTGAGAAAGACAGAAAGGTTCATTCTTTCCTGGTTTTACACTTTTTCATTAAACATTAAACATGGCTTGTAAAGCATCTTGCACCACCTTTGAGTTCCTCATTCACTCACTCTTCAGGCTGAACTGAGCCTGCAAGAGAGGCAGCTAACACAACAGAAAGCCAGTCGCCACTTCTCAGGGCAATTTAAGGATGAGCAGGAGTTTTCCACTCTCTCCAGAAGACTTCCAAGGCTCACAATATAAAGTCTGAGAGGCAGCCACAATGATTCATGCGCGGAGCAGCGGGATGGCAGTGCCCGCTTGCTTGCAAAAGTGGGGGAAGAAAGGACAAAGAAAGAGGATTTCTGAGAAGAACTGTGACTAATGGAGGCAAAGAGATCCAAAAGTGTGGAGTCGTGCTGTGGAGTCAGTAATTTTCGATCATCTGCAGACGTTTTTATAGCTAGAAAAACACATCCTAAACAGGTTAAACTACCCACTGTGACAAAAGCAGGCACTGCTTGAAACAGGGAGGGCTCATGTTCCCTGTTACACCTGTTACTTTCACTGGAGTCTAATCAGTATTTAACACTCTACAAACAGGGCAGAAATAATGCTTCCCTGTTCCACGTCCCTAGGCAGAGCTGTGATTAGTGACGTTTTCAGGTTGCTGTCACGTTTATTTCACTAGCACGAAACAGCGTTGCAACTCTCGTTCGGAGGTGCTGTTTCTAGCTGCAAGGGCTGTAAAAAAAACCTAAAATATGTAATCTAAGCAAAACCACTGAATTTATCCTCAATGTGTAGATGTCTGTGAGACAACAGAGTGGGGGGAAGACCTCTTCTGGTCTCCTCAATAGATTCTCAGCCTTAAAATAAACTCTGAACTGGGACAATCACTTCATTAACTGTTTAACTTTTGATGAATTTTAAATGAAAACAGCAAGTATAATTATCATACAGTATCCAACTGCTCACAGGCATTTTTCAGGCCAAATGCCCTATTTATTGCCACTTCCACTATGACAACCCCCCAAAGGCTACTATGAACTGCATCTGCAGAGTCTCATGCAATGCTAAAACCAAAAGAGGCAGAGAGGATTATGCAGCATTTGGGGTGGGATTGGCCTTGCAGAGAGATTCCTGAGTGTGACCACACAAACCAGGTCTCCAAGTTCCCACTACAGGCATGGAGATACAGTCAATGTAACTAATGAAGTCCCAGGCACAGTTCAATTGATGAGACATAGATTTCTGGTTTAGGGTGATCTGAATTCTTCTGACTCCATTCAATCAACAACCTCCACTATCATGGGAACTTAGTGGGCTGGCTCACGTCTAGGTGCCTACAGTTCAGATTTCATCCTCAGGGTTTGTTTCAGTTGCCTTAATGCAGGTAATGGCAGCATCCAACAAACTGTGAGGAGGGCAGAGCTCCAGCTGTCTCCTGTGAAGGGCTTGTTTTTTGAAAGATGGCCTTTGCTATTAAATTGCACTGTTTAACTATCTTATGACCTTCCTAGTGCATTAGGATCAAACTCATCTGTCTGCTATTTAATTTTTAGAAAAATACCCTTTTCATCACTCTTGGAGCCGTAGCCAAATGTTCTCCACTGGGTGGAGTAAAACCAAAATTTCTGCCCTCAAATTTTCAGTCTAGTTTATCTCTGAAGTACAAGCCAATGCCAGGGCAGGTCAATGAGCAGAATTACAACTTATTATGTGAAGATCTACTGAAGTGGCTCTCATCTGATCTGTGCAAATGTTCTGAAAGGTATTGTTACATGCTTCACCATAAAATCTCTGAATCTGCCAGATTTAAGGTTGTTGATAGGTATTAGAGAAGCATGGTTTGCCAGTGATCCCTAAGTTTAGAAACTGCTGCTCTTTCTAAATTCATATAGAAAATTGGAAAAAAAAAAACTCCTTGCTATGTTTGCCCAGCAACTGAGGGAGACGACTGGGCTTTTTCAAATATCTGGATTTCTACAAATGCTGCTTCACATCAAGAAAGAGTCAGGTAACATGGTAACCTCAATGGTCAAGGAAAATGCATGGAAAAAACTCACCAATTACAAACGTTAAAGAAGGCAGGTTCATGTCAAAATGACTGTCAGGAAGAGAACCCACCCACAGAACGGTGAGTTTTTCTGAGTTTTGCTCTTTTAACTGTATTGTCTAGGTAGTGCTCTGGTCTGGTTTTTCTTGAAACATCTGTAGATAAAACATATTTTATCTGGTTGCAATGACATTGCTGCTCTTTGTCTCTCTGCTTTGTCTGGAGGTGTGCCAAAGAAATGTCACTACATCATTTGCAATGACTCATGGTCACATAAACTCCAGTGTCCTGAAGCGTATCCTTTACAGTCGTACATGCAGACATTAAGGGCTCCTGAAAGAAACAGCAGAGTCAGTGCCTATGATTCTGAAAAACAGGGATCTTCTACTTGGTATCCTGTGGCTTCATTTGAGCTTGTTACTTGGGCCTCAGAATCAGAGGTTATTTTAAAAGCCACTTGTTGTTGTCTCACCACAGAACAAGTAATGCTGTGCTTTCAATTGTTTGCTCAGTCGAGGTGTGGAGATCAAGTACACAAAGAATGGCAAGACACATCTCCTTTCTCTAACAAAACACATGGAGAAAAATTAAACTTCTGGAAAATAATGAATAAAATTCAAATTTCCCAGCTATTGGGTTGATTTATGTTTACAGACCTACTGTCAAGGGCTGCTGCCTGTACATTATTTCTTTGTCCTGAGCAGTGTCTAATTTCTTCTGTGGGATTTCCAGGATCAGAAGTTACCATCAGGGTGGAAGCAGGCTACAAACTCACACCATTTGTAGCTGGTAGGGGCCAGATTAACCTCAGTGTGTTCTACATTACTCTATTGCGTTAGGAATATGAAAAGTATTAGAAACCCATAAATCAGTATCTGTGTAAAGACATGCCACCAAAATATAATCCACCTGTAGCAATGCAAAGAGTATAACCCACTTTTAGGTTTGTTAGAGTTACCACTTCGAAAAAGAACCTAGAGGAAGGTGCTGCAGGAGCAAATCACTTTGAGAGCAGCATTTTCTATATCCTAACAGTCCCATCAAGAAGAGCCCATCAAGAAGAAAGGCATCACTTGAAAGCAGATGAAAGCATGATAAATAACTGACTTTCTCATTAATTTTTTATGCTTAGTAAAGTACCAGAACTGTCACAAAAATATTTTGGAAAACCATTTTATCCTTTCAGTTTAATTAAATGCCTAACCTAATTGAAAGAATTCACTGCCTAGTTCCAGATGGTATGTGAAATGTATTGGCTTTTATATTAGAAAGAGTGATTGTTAAAATACACTGGTTTTAATGAATGCTTCAGATACTTTTAAAATAGCATTGCTAGTAATGTTGGCACTTTTCTGTAAAGAAAATCCAATTCACATGACAAAAGAATAAAGTCAAAGGTCTACCAGCCTAAAAAAACCCCACATCAATCAAATACAGTAAATACAAATAAAAACCTTAATCAGAGATTATTTTTCTTCATAGTCTCAATTGAGGTGGTAACTCCTTAGAGAAAGCAACTGAAGTAACAACTACTTCCCCCCAACCCCAGGGAAATGTTCTCTGATCTGACAAACCATGTGTGCATTGTTTAGTTAGGTCTACATGGGAAGATACTGGAACTGAAGACTGAGTATTTCACAGCTAGAAAATTCCTGGCACTCTCTGGGAAGCCACGAAATAACATTGAACTTGCTGCAAGGACAGTTTAATTCTTCATTTTTTCTCGTCTCCTCTGCGAAGAGGGAGTTGTTGTGTTATTAACATGATGCTGTCCTTGGTCTCCTGGCAATGTCACCTGTCCTGCTGCACCTCTTCCAGGGTGGGGAGCAAAGTTAATCACAGTTTACTCATAAAGGGGAACAGGCTGGAGAAGGTGGCCAGACTCACCAGTGAGGGCAGAGGTAATTAATGATCTGGAATATCAGATACAGAAACAACTCTATGGCTGATGAAGGCAGGGCAGAGCTTCAAAAGGGGAAAAGCTTGAGCTTTCCACCTCCTCATCCCTGATGTGATTGGTATGCTGTTCTCAGAGCATCCCTGCAGCTCCCTAAATGTGGCACCTGATACAGATGGGGCAAATGCACCGACCCACAGGTGGGTGCAGTGGGGTGGAAACAAGGCTAAAATTTCCACACCTGCTCCAGGAAGTCTGTGCCTGGTTGTTAAGGGCTGTCATCAGATGGTGGTGGGACATCAAGGGTGGAATTCAACTTGCAAATTAAAATACCTACAATTAAGGGCCTATGTTAACCTGAAAATCACCTTTATTTCTCTAGGCACAATTGGCTGTATTGGCTGGATATGCACAGGATGTAACGGGAGTTTAGACAGTCCTGCAGACACTGACATTTACGTGTCTTAATCTGTGAATTTAATCCCCCTCCAAAACCTAATAATATTACCAAATGGGCTGACACATATGGCATGGAGTGGCTCTCAGAGCAGGCATCCAGGAAGGCTGCAATGACCAGACAACTATCCTATTTCCCAACTCCTGTTAAAATTCTGTACAAAAACAGAAAAAAATAAATCACATTTAAAAGGACAGTACATTTTTTGTCCATCCACAATACCACATAGCAAGGATACATGAGCATATTTACATCCACAAACCAGACTTCCCTACTTAGCATTTCTTCTTCTAAAACTTTAGCACTTAGGCTGCTGCAAAGGAGCTACGCTGCATCTGTATTTTGATTCCTTAGTTTTGCTTTCCCCGGTATGTTTTAAAATCTGTATTGGAAGTCATTGGGGTGAATACAAGGATGTCAGGTGAGAGTTTAATGACTTTGCATGCAGGAATTCAGATAAGATAATCCTTTCTGCCCCTAACATCTCTAAATGTGATTATACTCATGGTGAATCATATGGTCAGCTACAGCACGGAGAGGCCAAAAGTTGACATACTGTTTGTGACCTACAAAATCTCCTGACTTTGAGGTTACTTCTTTTATATGTAATTGGATCTAAGGTGTTTCCTCTTATCTTCCCAAATCCCTCTGTTTACTTTCAGTACAATCTACATCTGCAAGCTGTAAAATGGATTTGCTGCTGACGTGCCATTTTTGACAGAAAATCTCCTGTCCCACTTCTCAGGCATTCTTACAGAAATGTAAAATGAATATCCAGAGAATGCCTTAAGTCAACAGGATTAAGGACTGTCAAGTGCACTGCTTAGTCCTATCTACGTGCTAAGGATTGAATTTCACTCACTTTCATGAGAATATTTGCACTGGCAGTTAGGGATGTCTCTAGGGTTTAGCTTTTTTTTTCCTCTTTAATAATAGCTAGGGAGGTAAAAGAGCTGCCAGTTGGGATAAGAAATTGAACTCCTGCCTCCCCAGCTCTCCACTGTCAGTTTAATTGAGTTCATTGCATAACCTTTAATCTGACACCCTTTACACTCAGCAGTGCATTATTTTACTAACCTCTTAATTACCAGAGTGTACTGACCAGGCATCACACTGCTCCCTGGGGAAACCACCCAGTGCACAGAGATCCAGACTTGGAGAGGCTGAAAGGGAAGGTGGCAAGGTGAAGCAGGGAAGGAACTTGACTTTCGGGGCTAGATGAGCCAAAGGAGGCAGCAGATATCGGGAGAGCAAAAGAGCATGGTGGCCACCAGGGAAGAATAGGCACTTAAAAAACTGGGCAGTGTTGGAGAAACAGCCAGAAAATAGGGAAAGACAGAGAAGATATAGAAATTAAGAATAACAAGCTGATAAAAAAAAAAGCCTGACAGGCACAATCCTGGCCTTAATAGATCTCACTTTGTTGGTGTGGTAGAAACAGAAGGCAAATGATGCAGACTCTGCCCCAATAAAATTAAAATCTGCATTTAATTCAGACACAAGTAGAGGAGTATGGGAAGCACCTTCTGCACTTTGGTACTCTAAAGCCCAAGAGTGTGTAGGGAACTAGGATTCAGAGGGGTGTCTGCTGGAAAGATACATAATATACTCATCTTTAAATACCTCAAAAGATAAAAAATAGAAAGAAAAATCCACAAGAGAGCTTAAAAAATAATCCAGTAAAACATTCCAATATAAGTAGTGGGGATTTTTTAAAAAAATATAATTTCTGTGTTAATATTTAGACAAAAATCAAGATTCTAGAAAAAAATCATAGTGAATCAGAAAGTTTCCTTTTTTTCTACCCTCTTCCTAATCTTCCCCTTTATTCTGTCTTCCCTTCTTCCTCTCTTTCCCTCTTTTCCAATAAATCTGAAAAAAGGGAAAAAGGCACAAACCAACCTTTTCTCAACTCCAGAGAGGTGATGGTAGAGAGAAAGGAGAGAAGACCAGAACAGTGGAACAAAAATGCTGTGGTTAGTTTGGAAAAGGTATAAAACCTTATGGCCAACTCAAGTAAAAAGGATGGGAAAGGGAGGGAAAGAGATGGAATTTCTTCTCCACAACAAAGTGCAAATCACTTCCTTTGTATGTTTCCAGCCCACACAAACAATTAGCCTATTTAGAGACAAGAATAAGGCCTAATTTATTAATAAGAGATAGCAAGTCTGCTAATATTATATCTGTGTTTTATTAACATGAAGCAGTACAGCTGCAGATCTTACAATTTACTCAACATCAAAGAGTAATTTCAAATAGTGGACTGTGTATTGAATGTTGCTGCCTCCATCCAAAAGGCCAGTTTGTTCAAGGATGAGGAATAACACACCAGAAAGCTGATAGAGCTTTTATGGGATGCAGTAACAAGAAAGGACTGCATTGACTTGGCCCCATTTAGAGTCTGGGTTTATAAACTAGTATTGGGCTGTGAAAGAACAGGACAAAAAAATTTAGAAGTCCAAATCTCTGCAGAATGTTTCATACATATGGAGGAACCTGGGGGAAGGAGGATCTAACAAGGCCTCCTGGCCTGCCAGTGCTTATGTTCTAATCAGAGAACACACAGAAAGTCACCAGGAGAAATGCAAGGTCTCAGAGTCCAGCTCTCCAGGGCAGGGACCATCTGTCTGCTCTGTGTTTGTACAGAACCAAGCCCAGTGGGGTCTTTGTTAAAAAAGTTAAAAAATTATATTGGCTTTTAGCTGAAGGTAATTTAGAGGCTGTATTTTGAGAATACCAATGGGTAAACAACGACCTTGGCTGCTCTATTAAGATACCGTGCCCATGGACTTATGGTTCTGGCAGCCAGGATTTTCCTGTTCTGGAGACATTTGCATTTAACCAAAGGACATGCCATTTACTGGGACTTTAATGCTCTGTAAGAATACAACCCAAAGCACAATGGTGTTATTGTCTTTTCTAATTCTAATTAAATACCACTGTCTTGCTTGACCATGAAAAAATTGATGATTTCATCCTTCTCAGCTGTTACTACCAGAGATGGAGAGAACTAGAAGGAAATCATCAAAGAAACAAGATCTGACATCTATAAACCAGAGAAGAAAAACTGAAGTGTTGTACAGTGTGAGATGCCTTTATCCAGCTGCCAGCTTCTTTGATGAGTTCACTCAGAAAATTTACACTGAACTGGGGCTGAAGGTTTTGTTTCTTAAACATCCCCTTCACTCAAGTCAGACTGTCTCAGTGCAGTTCCCACTTGGGCCCTGTTCATTACCAGAAGAAGGAAGGAAGGAAGGAAGGAAGGAAGGAAGGAAGGAAGGAAAAAACCTCCCACTGTCCTAATCTGGATTTATGACTCATTTCTCCTCTTAAGCAGGCAGCTGTCAGAAACTCTGTAAGGTTTATCTCAATCTCCTCCCACGCAGACAGATGCTGACCACCACTTAACCCATTCAAAGATATTAAAAACAATGGGCACTATAGTAGAGTTGGAACATAATTAAAATCCCCAAACGAGGCAGAGTTCCTCCTTCTGTTGTAAATTGCCATCTTTGATGCTGTTTCTAAAGATGACCAAGTAGCTCCAAGGCTTTGGAAAGTCACAAAGTGGAAAATGGGTTGACTGCCAATACAACATGGGTTACAAACATCTTTAATAGAAGGCACACGGGTGAATTTGTCTCACCACAATTTTTGGCTTAGGTGCAGTAATTATGCTGAAAGATACAAAGTGCTCTCAAGAAAGTTCCTTTTTGAAATGGTTTATAGTTTTTAGGGCAAACAAGTACAACAGGAAGGGCCATCTAATCCAGATGGAGCAAATCCAGTTGGGTAAAAAAGCCAGCTCAAGTCAATAGGCAGTGGAGCTGTCTGGGTGAAGCAGATGCAAATGTTTAAAAGTCCCAAATTTGGCAAATCTGTCACAAGACCAGGTGTAGAGCAAGAGGGGTCAGATCCTTCTCTGACCAGCTGCTCAGAGGACAGCCCAGGCTCCTCTGGCACACACAGAAAAAGCATTTCTCAGCTCAAGTGAGGAGTCTGCACAGGGCAAAATTTGGAGTTCACTTTTTGCTTCCAAGACACACAGTCAGGCTGTTGGAGAAAATCTGGTACATCAGACTTTCTTCCAGAAGAACCAGAGGCTTGTTCATGCTGGTTGCACATTCTTTGCACCTTTTTCAGTCAAAGTAGACAAAATAATAAGCCATCAGCAATGGCAGACTTAAAACAGCACATCATCATGCTCTCAACATAATTATTTCATCAGAGAGAGGTTAACTGAACTGATAGGTGTGCAATGCATGAATATGAGCCTATGACAGGGTGTTTTGATCACATTTTACCCTCTAAGTGCCTGCTGTATGAATTTCAGAAGCTTTTCAGACGTCTGTTTCACTGAAGTGGAACCTGCTGTGATTTGTTGTGGTTTTCCTTGTGGTTTTCTTCTTTCAGAAGGAATTCTTTATTCTTGATGGAATAAGACTACACAGAGATTTTTAGAAAAAATATTTCTTTACCATCAAGCTATGAAGCATGAAGTATGGCTCTCCAAATTAAGTATCTGCCATAATCTGTGCTTTAGTTACTTTTGATATTTCATTGTGCTTATGCTCTGAATGCAAACATCAAAAGTGAGATCCGTATGTTTCTAATGGTGCTGCAACTATTTCTGTACCTTGACCGTTAAGAATCATAAAAGAGTGGTTTAAGAATGCTCTCCACAGTAAGAGTGACAAACCTCAAGTGATAGAAGAGGTTACAAACAGAAATAAATTCTTTCCTGTTTTAGAGGAGGCACAAAGTACTCAATCTTGTTCAGACCACAATGAGGATTTTGTGTTGGAAGTAAGGACTTTCAAGTTTGAGCTAAGAAAATACTCTTCCTCATTTTCCTTTTGTTAAGCTTTCTCCACTTTGTTTCTACAGAAAGCATGAGGTACACTTGAGTAGAAATAAATACATCAGTATGGCCAAAGTGCTTCCAATTTGATGTGTGTGTGTGTTTTTCTGACTAGTGGCAGATAGGGAAAAAAATGCCCACGCCTGCATTTATTTTGATCAATAGCACTGCAAAACTTTATAAAATCCCTCTTTCATCTGAACATGTCCTTGAATGAAGAAAATATAATAAAAGAGGAATCAAGTTCCTTCTGTGACAAAGCTATGAAATAACATTCTTTATTATTTGTTCTGCCAAAGGAGACTGCAACCTCTGTATTTTAGAGTCTGTTTTGGATATTTCAGATCACATGTATGTTTAAATATCTTTTAGGCTCCAAAGAATAATAATAGTAGTAACAATAATAATAATAATAATAATAATACAAACAAAAGCAAGCCTATTTTTTTAATATACTAAAATACAGCTATTGAACCATGGCTTGCTTGCAGGTAAATTAAAGCACAAATTAACAGAATTAGGCAGGAGCTTAAATACTGCGGATTTCAAAGGGACAGAAGCCCATCTTCAGACATGAGTAATTCCCCTTGCTGGGCTTATGATGACAAATGCGTGTTACAATTCCCTGATTTATCAAGATCAAACTACATTTGGGAAAGGCACAACTGTGTGCATTTCAGTATATTTGATTTCATAAATACCAGCTTCTCTTGATGCGTGTGGAATACATTCAGTAGACTGAGAACTTCAATGATGAGGATGCAGTAAATCAGCAACTCAATCAACGATAGTAACACAAGTCCCTTCTATAATGAGGCTTTACAGAGATTTCTGTTTGGTGATTTATATCTCAATATCAAGTTGTGACAAAAGTATGGAGTTTAGATCCAGGCTTTAATGCATAAAGAACCAGGGGTGTTTCTCATATCTATGCTTAAGTTTAGAAGAAATGATTGAGTGCATGACCCAAATCCATAGAGGCTTGCTGCTTCCAGTGCTCTGAATCATTTGTCCTTCAAAGGTATTAAATTTTATTTTTTAAAGATTACTAGTAAGAGAATGAAAATACCTAATTTATTTCCACATTTTCAAGCTCATGTTTAAACTTCAGGATATCATACCATTTCTGAAATGGAATGCATTTCAATTTCAAACAGAATTTCCACCACATAAAGATCTATGCTGTGTTATGCATTTGTTTTCTCATAAACAGGAATATTAAGAAAGGGACAGCCTACAAATAGAATTAGTTTTCTCTCTTTAAAAGGTCATAAACCCCACCACTTTCTCAAAGTGCAGCCAATGTTGCAGCCTGAAGCTAGGACCACAAGAATGACAGAACTGATTGTAGTCTTTTTCATTTACTGATCAAATAAAATATTTTAGATTCAAACCAATTTTGGCTCAGAACAGCTTTCTTTATTTTTCCCCACAAAAATCTATGTGTTTCAGTGTTTGCTGAACTCACCAGGACCAGTGGTGCACCTTTCTCAGAAAACCTCTCTTTGTAAGACATCTGTAGGATGCAAATTGTAGATATTCCTGATAATTATTAATGGTATATTCTCTACTAAAGGCACAGAGATATTATAAAGTTGTTTAAACCTAGCCTCATACCTTCCTTGTATATAGGGGGGAAATAAAAACACTTCTGTCCCTGTGTGGGGTTGCAGGTTAGATCTTTAGCTTCACTGAAATGTTGCCTGTGACCTGTACACATTTCAGCAGGCAAAGACTGCGAGCGCTGATCTTTCTCCAACACCCTCCACATGTCCTGCTACGAAGGGCATTAACTCCTCCTGCCAGTGGCTGGGAAAACAGACCTGTATTGCCCAGCCTGGTGCATCCCTGCGTCCCCAGGCTCTGCAAACACAGGTATTTATATTCGGTATCTGATTTGGAGACTTCAGGCACAGCTGCTGTGGCTTCCTGCTATTTGCAAGTTTCAAACTGGCTGCACTTCATTTCTTTTCTCTACTCCTTTTGGTACAAGTTTCCCCTTGAAGAAGGCACCAGAACTGATGACTGATACCAGCAGGACCAGGATTTCATTCACCATCTTTGGCATCACACAGTTCCACTCACACACATCCACCCAGAGGCTCCCAGGACAGTGGCACAGAACAGAGCTAATTGCCATCTGGAAACCTGCGGTGCAAACTGCCCTCGTTAAATTATTTCAATTCAAGTTTCATGTTAGGCATAATATTTTTATTATGCAATAGTAGTATAAAAATTACATGCATTATAATATGTATAGTTGTACTGTATTTTGATTTTTTTAGTTATCTGTCACTAAACAATTAATGAGCATCAGGCATCAACAACTGTAGGGTTTTTTCAAGCTTTTCAAAAAGCTTAATTATTCTTAGAATCACATCTTTTTTCCTGCTAATAAACTTATCTTTTTCTTACGGAAAATAAAGTCTATTCACTCTTATTCTGCTTCTGACTCACTACTCTCCATTTTCTAAGAAGCTCTTCTGCACTGGAGATGCCTTGAAATCCTCTCCTCTTAAATCAAACAAATTAAGCCTTCAAACAAGCTTTGTTTAGTTTCGTTCAGTTTTTAAATCTTGTCACTCTTGCTTTCCTTTGGATTCTTTTTGATTTGTACTTACAGTCCTGAAACTGGGACTCAAATCACAAAAAAAGTATTTATAGCAGAATAACTATTTCCCATATTCTATTAATGCTATCCTTATTAAAACTTCCCCCAAGAAATTCCTTACATCTTTACAACAGCATTAACAATGTCTATCTAATTTATGATCTAACACCAGTTCTTTCTGTGCTGCCCAGTGAAACATACCCCATTTTATATCTCTTTGATTCCCTTCAGCCCTGTAGATAGTATTTTGGTTTATTTAACTGTATTTTAGTGATTTTAGGCTATTTGACAAGCAGGCCCATGCCACTCTGTATTCTCATCCTGCACTCTGCAGTGTCTGTAACCCATCCCAGGCTGGCACCAGCAGCAAATGTCAGCAGGGCAGATTTTCCTCCATCAGCTGAATCCGTGAAAATATTGACAATAAGTCCCAAGGTTTGATGCCTGGGGGCATTTCAGCTCTCCTAGCTCTACAGCAAACCATGAACAGGTTACTCTCCTGCTTTCCAGGCATCCATACACCCATTTTGAGATGATTGTACACTAATGCATTTTCCTCTATGGCTTTTGGGAAGTGCCATTTGGAATGGTGTTGAAAGCCTTGCTGCATTCAAGGCATGTCACACCTACCACCGCCTATCCACTTGGCAGATTCTATCCTTTTACAGGGATGACACAATTTATACCTGACAAATCCACAGGGTCTATTTTTATCTCCTCATTATGCTCCACAGGGTTATTAATGAATAGATCCATTCTCCTTTGGGCTATTGGAGTCAGTTTGACTGCTTGATCATTCTCTCAAGCTTCTTCCTTCCTTGTGGTTCATTGCCAAGTGTGGTTCACTCTCACAGGTGATTTTAGCCAGACGCTCCTAAACTAAATATGTTTGAATTATCTATATATTTTATAATGTTTTCTCCTCCCCTCTTTTCTCCAGGTCATCCGTCTCCTTGTTGAATTTAATCACTTTAATTAAAGGGTCACAAATTTCTTTCGGAAGACTGAAATAAAGAATAAAAATTTCAGCCTTTTCTCAGCCATCTTGATTTTTCTTTCCACATTATGTAATTGGTTTCACTTTTTTTGCCTTTCACATGTTCCTAACATATTTCTAGTGGGGTTTTTGTTGTCTTTTAGGTAACTTGCTTGCTGCAAGTTATTCTGTGCCTCAGCTCAGCTTCCTCTTTTTCCAAATTCTTGTGCATTCCTTCATGTTACCATTTGAAACAGTCTGATCTCTGAGAGCTGAACCTTATGTAAATTTTTGCCCACACTAGAAAATACCAAAGAACCATCATGTCACAGAGTTTCCCCCACAG
This sequence comes from Lycocorax pyrrhopterus obiensis, assembly GCA_014706295.1. NCBI lineage: Eukaryota > Metazoa > Chordata > Aves > Passeriformes > Paradisaeidae > Lycocorax > Lycocorax pyrrhopterus. Next base: position 7,418,764 of record JACSVZ010000002.1, on the reverse strand, counting down.
CATGTTCCAAGCAATCTGCTCGGATGCACAAGTTTTTATGATCACAGAAATATCCCACCTGGGAGCCTGCCCTACCAGACCACACAATTCCACTGCAAAGAAAATTCAACTAATTTAAAAATTTGATCCAAAAGTGTGTTGTGGTTTGGTTTTTTTTCCCCTCACTGTGCCCAGTTGTGTAATTGCCAAGCCTTTTGTAAGTCAAAAAACATGATGAGCCAAAGCCACAAGGAAAGCACTAAATGAGCTATCATTTGTGGCTTTCACATGCCATTCTTTATTTCAATAATACAATTTAAAATTATAGTGGTGAACACGCGGAAATGTCAAGTATAATAGCATTTGGTGGCGAAATAAAACAGGAACTGGCAATCTAACTGTTAGGCTCTGCACTGGAGTCCTGTGCTACCTTTTGCTATTCAGCTTTTACAGCTGTGGGGAAGGGCTGTCTGTCAATACAGCAGTGTGTTATTGTCAACCTATTCGTCCTTCCGATCAAACCAGCAGCAATTTAGGCTGATTGCTATGCAGCCCGAATAATTTGGGCCCTGCTCTCGCAGACACTCTCGTGGCAGCTGCATTTCCATGGCTTCCTGCAGCACACCTGCAGAAGGACTGCAGTCCGATGGCTGCAGTGCTACAAAACACCATAATTAGACCATATTTACGGCTGAAACGGAACAGCTTAATTACAGGGGAACTGGGACTGGGCATTCATGGACGGCTGGAATGTTACCTGACGCAAAAAAGGTGAGCGCTGCTACTTCACATGCAAAGCAATCACTCCGACCACTTAAGGCGGTGATGGATTTTGCTGTAACACACCCACGCTGCAACCGAGAGCCCCGGCCTGAAACGGGAGCGGAAACCCACAGCTCTCTCCAAGCATCCGAGTGCTCCGCCGCACCTGCACATATCCATTAGGGCCGGTCGGAAAGGGTTTGATTGCAAGGGAGAATCCTGTGCTTGTCTGTTATTTCCCACCCTTTGGTAGCAGAGCAGCAGCACCCAGCAGTGCTGTGAGCCAGAGCCTCGTTTACCACCCGCCGCTTAATGGGAGCTGTTGCCTGGGATTGCTTTCAAGAGGAGGTATTTGCTTTTAAACTGGGCTCTCAAACAACCCGGGGTGGTCAGACAAGGGCACTGGCATATTGCAGGGGGAAGGGCACCTCCTGCCTTTGAAACTGCTGCTGGGTTCCATCGGTTTTGAAAAGTAATAAGGAAAATTAACCAGATAACCCGGACCTTCATTCACATGCAGGGAGATGGAAGCCTAATAATTGAGAAGTCTGGAGAGCAGCATGAAGAAGTAAAAGAGGGTTCCAAGAGATTTAAAAAAAACCCACTGGTTTCACAGGAATAACTCACTGACTGATAATTCATCACTGGGAAATAAAATGCTTTGTTTCCAATAAACATCCTTGCCCTATGCAAAATGAAAGATGATCCTGAAAACAGCTGAAAGGAACATTTTTTAAAACCTGTGAACACCAAGAATTGGTTTATTCCACTAATCCACACTGCAGGAAACAGCCTGACTTCATGCTATTGTTTGTCCAATTGACATATCACTCTACTTTTAAGACTACTACTGCTTCATGGGGTTTTACTTTGACCAGTGATAAATCCTTAAATGCAGCAGAGGTAGAGGAAGAAACAGTTCAAGGACTAAATAACTAAGCTTGATTTTGCAAGCAAATAGTCCTAGGTAACAAGTTTAAAAAAAAAAAAGAGAGGAGACCTGTAATTATTTGATGAGGTGCACACATAATAGACTTTGAAGCAATTATTAAAGAAAATTCGGATGGCCAGAGTTCATTTCCTGTGCAAAGCTCCCACTCCCCTGAGACTGCAGGCAATTGGGCTACGTAGCCCCGAGCACAAACCTCAATACCTTCATCTTTGGGGATTTCAACCCATTTGATCACTTTAATAGAAAAAGTGATGTGACACCTGTTTGCAATCACCCGGGTTTCCTTATGTAAGTCACTCGGTGTCATGTGAGAGGTGTGACCCCACAGCCCGTTCCAGTTTATGTCACAAACTGGGCCCCCACCATTTGGGAAACTTTGCATTTTTGCCTCTCAATATATCCTCTGGAAATAAAATGCTCAGCACTTCTCAAGAGAAATGCTCTGATGTGAAAACATGTACTCTACACCTTCTGCTCCCCTGTTTCTCTCCAGTGCCTAAAACCTGGGCAGAGATCTGAGAGAGCAGCTGGAGCCCAGCTTAGTACTAAAACTGAGTATTTGCAATGCTAATCCATTGGATTCTGCATCTTTTGCACCTTCTCAAATTGTAAGTGGCTTCTGGAAAGAGGCTAAAGGAAAGGTAGGTATGAGCATGGCAGAATGAAAACTATCAAGTAACAAGGGCTTGCTTAAAACAGGAGTTACTCCAGAAAAGGCGGTTCAAGAGAAGCTGCTCCAAATAACTCACTATGTGTACAGTCTTATACAAATAAATATACAAAGTGTGTTTCAAGGACCCACTTGTGTGGGTCACACTTGTGTGACAACACAGAATGCATTTGTGTATCCTGTACCAAGGGAACACTTGTGTATTCTGGGACCCACACTGAAAGTGAGCAGGACCTAACCCCACAGCAAGCAGAAAAAAGATCGTGCTGATGTCTTCTTTTCTTTTTATTTTCATTTTTTTTATTTTAAATTTCTAGTGCATAAACAGAACTTGGACCATGCCCTGAGGTCCAGAAGAAGCCAATACCACAATGTGCTGGGCCCACATTTAAACAACATTAGACACAGCAGCTACAGTGTGGCACGAGAAGCTTGGAGCTGCAGCGTGGCAATGGCAAGCATCCGTGTGCCTTGCCAGGAGCCTGGCAGATTCCCACTCTTCTCACATGGGGATCAGCAGCTGTGGGATGAGCAGCTTGAGCTCAACCTACCTGAGAAGCCAAGAGCGGGGGTAAGTCAAGAGAAAAACCCTCTGCTGTGATGAGGCTACTGAGACCCAGGAACAGAACCAGCCATGGGCTGTTCCTATCTGAGCACCTCCTCTTTGATGCCAGATTATGCCACGTTGTGGTTTAACCCCAACCCAGTGGAATGGGCAGGAGAATCAGGAAAAATGTAAAAGTCATGGGCTGGGATAAGAACAGCTTAATAACTGAAATAGAGTAAAATACAATATTAACAAAATAGTAGTAGTAGTAGTAACAGTAATAATAATAATATGAAGAGGAAGAAGGGAGAGAAGTAAAACATAAAAGAAACAAATGATGCTTAATACAATTGCTCACCACCTGCTGACCAATGCCAAACCTGCCCCTGCAGCATGACCTTCCCCTCTCCTGAGTAACCCCCCCAGTTTATACACTGGGTTCTCTGGTATGGAATATCCCCCTGGACAGTTGGGGTCACAGCTGTTCTGGCCATGCTCCCTCCTGGCTTTTTCTGCACTTCCTCCATGGCAGAGCATGAGACGCTGAAAATTCCTTGGCTTAGGGTAAGCACTACTTGGCAACCCAAAACATCAGTGTGTTATCAACATTATACTGAATCCAAAACACAGCCCTGCACCAGCTACTGAGAAAAAATGAACTCCATTGCAGCTGAAAACAGGACACGCTGACATGAGCTTGCTTGTGTATCATATTTGTGTAAGACTGTCTGCACTTTGTAGCTGACAGGAAACTAAACTGCTTCTGTCGTTTCTTTATTTCATTTTCCAGCAATTTTCCACAAGTGTATGTGGGAATTTAAAAGAGTGACAAACTCATTTTGGGTTTGTGCTGCAAACCCGATCAGACGAGGTTTTGCTCACATACCACGACAGAAGAGATTTGGCAGAGACTCAAATCCAGCTGGTGCTGGATGGGGCTTGGGCAAGTGATGTACTTTCCAATTGACCTGATACACTGGCAGTCTTGGATGGCTGCATTTTTTCTAATTTGCAAAAACTGCTATACAGAGCTTATTGGAATCATAAATTCTGGCTTTCTGGAGTCTTCGTTTCTACAGGTGATTTTGCATTTGGAATCTTCTTGATGAAATGTCTTGTTTCCCTGATCCAAAAGACAGTAGGATTACAAACTAAGGGCTAGAAATCATTTGAGACTAGATTCCATAATGAAATACAGGAAACACAACTGTGTATACAACAAGCACTTTTCTTCCATCCTGCATTTCCCCTTCTGAACAGGGGGTTTCACAAAGACAGGACTCTACTTCTTCCCAACACATTTTTAGAAAGCATGAATGAATAATATGGATCAATATTCACAAAGAATTTGTTTCTAAATATTTTTACACTTCATGATATTTTTCTGCCTTCTACAGATAGATAGTTTGCTATCTATTTTTTACAGCTCTTTTATCCTTCCTCTTGCCCACTGACTCGGTCGCTACCTGCATCTCTACCCTGTCTGTATTTCTCTATTGCTTTAATTCTTTAGATGTAACCTTTAAAACTGAGCTCTTTGTATTTCTTTTTACTTCTTAGAGTGACACAGAAAGCAGCAGAAGTGTAGAGGTTTATTTTGGAGTTTCAACAGAACTATCTGGAAATTTTAAAACATTTTTCTTTGCAAGAAATTTCTAACACGTTGCCTGCACTTCACATATTGACAGACAACATCCAGCGCAATCTGCTCAAGGGAGGTCTTAGGAATAAATGACTGGTTTAAGAAAAATGAAAAACCTGGTGGCAAGGGCAATAATCCAGGTCACAAACTGTCTCCCAGTAGCTACTTTTCCATGGTAAAACTTCACTGCTCAGTCTGAAGGGACAACCCAGCCATGCTCAAACAGGAAAGGCTGATATTATATGACACGAGACAGCTCCCAGGGTTTGAGACAGAAGACCAAGTGCCTGTAAGGTGAGCTCAATGTGATGCACTCTCCAGGAGGCCTCACCTTGTACCTGCTCATGGATGATGCAACGAGCACCAAGTGCTTCATGGAGAAGATGACTGATGAGCTGAGGGTTCCTGTGAACAGGCCTTTGGGTTGATTGTAACACACAGGTCATGATCTAGTATGTCCTATAATTTTAGGGAATTATTTGGCTTCAGTTCTCTGGTATTTGACTACCTCACCGCTTGCAATGTATTTATTCTCTCCAAGATGGAAGGAACTGATAGCTACTCTTTGAAGGGTGAGAAAAAAGCAACTGAGAAATTAAGTGCACTGATCAACACTGTAAAAACAGTGAAGTGGAGCACAAGGACTAATTTACTCAGAATTAGCAGTTGCCTGGCCTGCAGGAGCATCTCTATCCATTTGCAAGAAAGAGAAGCACGGGAGCTGTAAGTCCCTTCTTGCAGGACCTGAGCAGACCATTCCTTTGTCTTGGCATTTGTTCCCTCTCCTTGCTCATCTCAATGATGCCCTTTCAACACACACCCTCTGGAAAAGCCTTTAATGTTCACAATTATTGGAAAGAAAGCAGAAATCTCAGAGAAGAAAAGACGTGCAGAAAAGTGAGTAATGATTTTGTGTAGCTTTGATTTATTGACTAGTGGAAGTTATGTATGTATTGTTATTTAATGCCTGTGGCTGGCTGAGCAAATTTGTTACCTAATTCAGAGTGCTAATGCTGAATGGCCATCACGTTGCTGTAGGCTTAATTAACTGGTGGGTGGACTATGGGTTTTAATATAGATGGAAGGTTTATTTGGTTGTAAGAAGCAAATGTTTTATTAATTTGCCTTTTTTTTTTTTGCATACTGGCTCAGTATTGACTATAAAAATGTCAGAACACACTAAAGTCTTCCTGTTATGGCCTTTTTCAGTAACAGTCATTTTATTTTCTTAGACAATTTAGAAATATTCTCTCTGAATCCCTATCCAGGCACAGTTAAAAAAAAAAAAAAAGGATTTTTGAATGTATTTATGTCATCAGAGCCTTTCACATTTATATTTAGTCGGTACCTTTCGAGATTTGCACTGAGCTGATTTGATGGTGGAGTGTGAGCCCAGCCAACAGACACTGCTCTGGGTCTTAGGGCATGTTCAGTACAAACGAGGTGATGAGCTTGATGAGTTGACAGCCCCCTTTGCTTCCTGATTTTCATGATTCTATTTAAGTGTGTGACTTAAACCTGCAATATTTCCACAATGACCCATGTCCCCATGACATTTAAGGGACAGTCACTCAGACTGCAGGTGGTTTGTGCTTTATGTCTGAACAAATGGAGCTATTCAATTTACCCTGCATCCAGCACTTCATTACATAAATCCTGAACTAATCTCCTCTTTGTCAGAAATTAGACCCTGAGCCACCTATCTGGAGAACATTTACCTTTGCAGCAGTGGGAAGCAGCAACTTGGAACAAAATTTTAAGCTGCTGAGTTATTTGGACAGGTCTAGAAAACAGCTCAAGGAATCTTTCTCCCTCACAAAGGTAGGCTCAAATGCATCTGATGCCGTGTCCCCACAGGTGATGACCACTGGTCCCTCATTTCTCAGGAACATCCCTAGCTGGCTCACAGTAGCCATAAGGAAGGCCCTTGGCATGTGGATAAAGTTGTGGTTTATTCATCAGAAACTTCGCCCTTCTGTAATCCAGCAACTTCCCTCATCACAACCCTGACGATGAGAAAGTCACACTGTTAAAATTCTAAAATCCATCTGCATCCCCTCAGCACAGCACTCAGGACAGCATTGTGTCTCCTCATCAGCTCTCTCCAAGGGAGAACAAAAGCAGAGGGAATGTCAGCATCTCCCCCAAGGCTGGCCTGTGGTGGGCAGCAGGGAGGACCACGACATGCACTCTGGAGGCACAGTAACAAGACGTGAGAAGATCAGTTTCTCCCTGGAATTAACCTCTTCACAAGCACCTCTGGACTGGCTCCACACCAGTCCTCATTGCTGGGCTTTGCTTCAGCGGGTCTCAGTTCCACGTGTGACTCCCAGCTGGCTAAGTGAGCACCAAAATATCATACAAAGATTTGAAAAAGTGCTGTTCCTTTTTATACTGTGTCACTTCATTTATTACTATGTATCATTTAGCATCATGTATTTGCCACGAGTGCATCTGGTAGCAATTACTTTGCTACTGTAGACATTTCGTATTACCTGATGTAGACATTTTCTATTACCTGCTCCTCAGTGAAAGCCACTCTTAACAGTGCAAAGAGGTGTCAAGGAATCTGAGTTCTGACCCATGAGGTTTCTTGGAAAGCACTGAAGTGGTTAATTTATGCAGTTCCAGCAAGAATCAAAGTGCTTTGCAACAAGAATATCATATAAACTCTCCTCAGCGCAGGTATTTAATTGAGCCTTGCAAATTTTACTTGCCTGCTCAGCTGGGATGAGTAATTATTTTTGATGGACGAGTAAATTGCCATTAGTATTTCCATTCTGCTAAAGCTGGAAGATTAGTCTTTGTGGCCGAGCTGATAAATTTCCATTATAGTTTTGCAAGTCTGAATGAATGGATGTAGCTGTACTTTCAAAACCAGACACAAAATCTGTCCTGATGGGTACAGCCTCAACCCTTACTCAAACACAGAGCCCCTTCAACAGGCAGCAGGAGTGAATCCTACAGAAGCACTGACACCTACTCAGCTCAAGGTCTTGCTTGGTCTGTGCTGTTTAATAAGGAACAGTCATTATGTGAAATGCTACACAAGCATCTAACAGCTGAGCAACATACCATGAGTACATACACTGGGACTGTACTTGCTGTGTACCTGAAGCCCCTGTTTACTTCATTCCCATATGAGGCTTGATCTCATGAATCACATCTCCTGAAGCTGCCCTGAGCTGTCCCCTGAAACGCCTCACAAATCATTGCTGCTCTTTTCCCTGATCTTAGTGCTAGTGATTCCAGGCACCCAACACCCAGCTGAAGCCTGGCACTCAGTGGATGTGGGATACAGCTGGGCCACGTGTCACAGAGGCTGTGCAACGCTGATGGAGGACACAAAACTCTCCATAGAACAGGCAGGAGAGGTCATGGGTGAGGAGATGATTGCAGGAGAAGGACTTCAAAATTTCACTAGTCATCACAATTCTTTAAGAAAAAGTCTTTTCAAAGGAAACTTTTGGCTTGAGAAATAGTACTAAGGGCCAGTTCTTAAGATTACATAGGCACTTGAAAGGGAAGGGGGCTCCCAGCAGTGACAGCATGAAGTAGCTGGGAGAACTGGCATCAGGTGTCTGAATTTGATGGCAGCAGGTGTACCTGCCCTCATTGAGACACATTCTCCACCGTGCAGAAGTCTGCCCTGAGCTTCCAGCATTCCCACCAGCATTCACGAGCATGGAAGAAAACTTTAAATAAACTACAGGGCCACACCTGTGCCTTGTGCATCAGAGGGCACGCCCCAATCCCTCGCTAAGGCAAAGGCACACTCTGGAAAGGGTTGTTTGCACAACCAGGGGGGTGAGGGAGTCACCACCTTTCCCCCCACGCTGAGTTTGTCACCCCTCCTGCTGATGCACCTACAGCAGCAGGTCCATGTGTCTTCTTAAGGACTCTCTGTGTCCTCTGATAGAGGAAGGTCAGCTGGCTGCACTGGCAAAAAGCTCTCGCTGAATTTTAAGCTGTATCTTATTCTGGAGGGCTCTTCCAGGAGACTTTTGTTATAAAGTCCTCATAGCCCTTATGTTCTCTAAGATGCTTTTCATGCACTCCATGTTTCTGTGTTCTTCTTTGTTAATAAGGACTCAGGAAATCACTGCCAGGTTTCTCATACCCTTATTAACAAGTGGATGCTGCGACATTGTTTAATTATTAAATAAACCTGCAGTCTGAAAGTAGCTGGAGACAGAGAAGGACAAAAAAATGTGCAACAGTTTTTGAGATGCACTGAAAAATGGCAAGAAGATCTGCCTAGCAAAAAGCCTGATCAGGATATGATACAAAAATGCAGATATTAGCTAGATGTTTTAAACTGATTTCACTGATATTTATAGATGCAGTAGGATGTACGTGAGCAAAGATTCTTTAGAAACTATTTAAAACATAAATTGTAAAGCACTTTATTTGGAGAGAAAATTACCAGTAATTTTAGCAGCTCCAACTCCTACAGCAAAAAACACTAAAATAAAACAAAATAAAATAGAACAAACATCCCCTGGCCACTAGTAACCTTCTTTCTTCCCTTTCCACAGCTTTATTTAATTGTGGTTTATACCAACTGCAATTCTATCCTACTAACTTAGAAAGAAGCAGGCTCACATACTTACATATCAATGTCCTGACAGACAAAGCACAACGTGGGGCACTAAAGCTCAAAGGAGGAAATGAGCTTGAAGCTAAAATGAATTTGTTTTCACACATTGTAAAGTGCTGCTGTACTACTCCCAAAGCACAGGGGCGCAAGCCCAGAAACGGGCACAGCACCATGAGCTTTTTTGATTACTTGGGACAAAAATGATGACTGTTTCTGGTGGCTTTCAAAGAGCATCAGGCACACCTGCCTGATGAACTTCCGAAAAACCTCCCTTCAGGTATTTCTAAATCATAGCAAGGCATGCCTATGAGGAATGGCTGAGGGATCTGGGGGTGCTTAACCTGGAGAAAAGGAGACTCGGGGACTTTATCACTCTCTACAACCACCTGAAAGGAGGTTGTGGCGAGGTCAGGGTCCATCTCTTCTCCCACGTAAAAAGTGACGGGGCGAGGGCAAGGGGAAATGGCCTCAAGTTGTGCCAGGGGAGGTTTAGGTTGGATATTAGGAAAAATTTCTTTACCGAAAGGATTGTCAAGCATTGGAGCAGGCTCCCAGGGCACAAGTCCTGGAGGCCTGTAGATGTGGCACTCCACAAGGTTTAGTGGTGGACTTGGCAATACTGGATTTGGGGATCATGGAGACCTTTTCCAGCTTAAATGATTCTATGGTTCCACAGGGAAACATTATTTATTAACTGCAAGATGAAGTGAGCGACAGTGTTGATGAAATTTCCCTCAAACACATAGAAAAGGGGACACAGATATTCCCTGAAGTTACTGGCTTAGTGTTAAATAGAAAGGGAGTTTTTTTGGTTTCTTCTTACCATGGAATGAATCTGCATTCTCATCCCATCACAGATGCAACCTAAACAAGTGAGAGCAGTCCCAGGCTTTAAAGCACATGCACTCTCCCACCTGCACTGCATTTCCTGAAGCCACTAACTTTCATATTTCTTTCACCTTGTGATTTCTCCAAACAACCACTCACACATCTTTATTTTGACTTATCAAGGTAAGAACTTATTCAGCCATACCTGACTGAGGGAATTTATCATCCGGCTTAAAGCTGCAATTCAAGACATTCTCAGAACATAAAAACACAGCAATATTTTATCTAACACCTTTTCCAGCAATCTATGCAAATATATACATTGCTCCTTGGGTTGTTTTTTTTTTTTTTAAATTTTATTGCAACCAGGCACAGGAAACTATCACCGCGGCATCAGTGGCATGAAGAGATACAATCTAATAAATGTGCTGGATCAGAATTGTTCTGATAAGGTTCAGCGCAATAAATATAGATGAAAACACCGTGTTAATCACCAAAACACATTCCCTTATAGACACCAAGGCTTAGACTGGCTTATGGGCAGCATAAGCCCAGCAGGATTTGACAAAGCATTGAGAAAAGAGATCATTAGTTTTTCAGAGCCATAAATCTCACATATCCAATTTTTAAACCACTGACAAAGTATTTCCATAGAGTGACTAAATTTTTCAGATGGCATAATCTCCCAAGGTCTAGTGGCAAAACTGCAGGAATCATAAAAACAACCCCAAAATGCCAGCTTATTTTATGATTTATTATTTAACTTGTAACAAAATTATTATCTTCCTGAACTAAAGGACTGCATCTCTGGTCCTGCTGGCAGGTAGAAAATAAATACTATCAACTACTAAATCAAACCTACAGGTTAGAGACCACCTGGAAAGGGAATTTAACATGGCATGTAAGGGACACCCATCTGTCCCAGTGAATGGATCCACCAACTTCAGTGGAGCTAAAATTAATGGCAGTAACAAGCTTTAACAACAAGTAAAGATAGAAGAGCCACATGTCACAGACAGTACGCGGGATAGGAAAGCAGTGACACTGGGATTTGCTCAAGTGGCTCTCAAGCGACTTGAGACTAAAGCCTCGTGGATGAGGCAACGATGGAATGTCCCACAAGAGCCCAGGGTAAACACAGGCAAAGTGATGCACAAAGGAGAAATGACCCTGAAGTTTACATAGAGAATGATGGGGTTTGAGCAATCAGCACTCAGGGGGGAGAGCTTGGGTTAAAACAAACAGATCTATGAAAATGTCAGCTGGTGATCAAGATCAGTCAAGGATGCAAGTCAAATGCTGCAAATCAGTAGTCAAGAAACAGGGAACAGACAAGAAAAAACATACAGGACAAGGGTCTAAATAAGGAGGTGTAGAATGCAGAAGATGATCTGGGAATGCTTGTTTATTCTATCTTCCAATATGATAATTACTCAGCAGTGCATATAATGCCCTAAAAAGTGACGTGGATTCAAAAGCTAATGGACAAATTCATAAAAGAAAAATTCAATTAGGAGTACTAAATGGATGGAGAGATCTGGATTATGAAATTACTGGAGGCTACAAAGACGTACTTGGAAATAACTAAGAGCATGTTCCAGAAATTTGAAAATCTGTGAATTTCAAAATACTTAGTTAATATCTAAACAACCAAACCATAAAAGACTGTGTTGCTTTTACGGCATTCTTTTTAGAATTTATTAATCAGCCACTGAACAGGAAAAACACTACAATTATAATCTGCAGAGGATCTAGATACAGAAATGTGTCTTGTACTCAACGGCAAAGACAAATACACAAGAGACAAGGCTGATCTGAAAACAGCTTGAGAATAGAAGAAAGGGCCAAGTTAATTGGATAAATTTATTTGAATTGCTCATTGATCCAACCTTAGCAATACCATTTTACAGCATTCTCTTATTTCCTCTTACTTTATTGTGGAAACCCAAGCAGTCTGATGTACAGTCATGATCATCAAGGGAATAAATTTTTGGTTAGGCTGTTTTATTCCTTCAGGGAAAAAAAAAAGTTAGCTAGCTGTATTCTAATGGCTTTAGCCCTTTTCATGCTTTATACTTGAGTTCTGGATTGTCACAGCAACAGATTATCCAGAAGAACTCCATCAAAGTGATCAAAATACATGACATAGCAGCGTGCTTCTTAAAATGTCAGTTTGCTCTGTTAAATCATTCTTAAGCTCTAACAATCTCTCTTCTCAGCAGAAAGCTCTAAGAGTTGTTCATGTTTTGCATTTTAACCTTGCTAAATATCACCAGGCTTAGAAATCCAAGAATATCAAGCTACCAGCAGCACCCTCATTTATATATCAAAGAAACAGAATGGTTTGGGTTGGAAGGGACCTTAAGGACCATCCAGTCCAACCCCTCCTGCCATGTGCAGGGACACCTTCCACTAGACCAGGTTGCTCCAAGACCCATCCAACCCAGCCTTGAACACGTCCACAAATGGGGCAGCCTGTGCCAGGGCCTCACCACCTTCTCAGTAAAGAATTTCTTCCTCATATCTAATCTAAATATAACATCTTTCACTTTAAATCCTTTACTCCTTGCCCAATCCATCCTCTTGCAAAAAGTCCCTCTCCAGCTCTCTCATAGCCCCTTTATGTACTGGAAGGGGCTCTAAGGTCTCCCCAGACCCTTTTCTTCTCCAGGCTGAACAACCCCAACTCTCAGCCTGTTTTCACAGCAGAGGTGCTCCAGCCCTCTGAGCATCTTTATGGCCTCCTCTGGGCTCAGTCCAACAAGTCCAAGTCCTTCCTATGTTGAGGGCCCCAGGTGGGGTCTCATGAGATCAGACTAGAGGGGTGGAATTCCCTTCCTCGACCTGCTGGTCACGCTGCTTTTGACGTGGCCCAGGACACGATTGGCTTTCTGGGCTGCAAGCACCCATTGCCTGGTGACATCGAGCTTCTCATCAACCCACACCCCCAAGTGCTTTCACTCAGGGCTGCTCTCAATCCATTCCCCACCCAGCCTGTATTCGTGCTTGTTTTCACTTAAAGATTTTGCGAGATAGTGACGCACAACAAAAACTCTTTGCCTTGCTACACAAGAGCTACAGTTCTAAAATTGGCTGGGCAGATGACAACTCTCGATCCTTGGTTTTGTTTACTGGAACCCATGGGGAAAACATTTTTGGTTTAGTTCTTTCTCTGCTAGCCAAGCAGTAAAATGGACCTTTTCCAGGAAAGTAATCATAGGAGTTACCCTTGAAGCCCTCTCTGACTCACTGTCTTATTTACATGTCCCCCAACTCAACATATAACACAGTGAAATATCCTTTTTTAAGTTGAAAGTAGGGATAGCTCTAAAATAATGATCACAAATATGTTGGTAGGTAATTCTGTGGTAGGGACAGGTGGTTACCTGATGTTAGAGGATGGCGTCGAGCAATGTAGCATCACTTGTTTCATTTAAAGAACGAGAATTCTTCCAAAAATGGGTATTTATAAACTCCTGTTTCGTTAGTAAGCCATTCATCTGCAGGTGTATAGGAATGCTTTCTTGGCACTTAACATAAAGGACAGCAAGAGCAGCACTTCTGTCTTTGTGAGAAGCAGCCCTGACATCCACACCCTGCCCCTGACTCCTCGGGACCTTATTGACAGCACCTACATAGCTCTTATTCCTGCCTCTCTCTTCTATGCCACCACAAAATTCCTCTAAAACACACTAAAAAAAAATCCTTTTTGGGCATAGCACATAGCCTGTACTTTCCACAGCAATGAAATCTACAGAAAGACTCTGCTGAAGATAGCCCAGGGGAATTTCCAGTCCCTTACAGCACAGTTTCCCAACTACCACTGACAGATGTTTGTCTTCTCTGTTCTGAATTGTTCCCTTCACAAAAAGTACTCCATATTCTTTCTTAAAGCCAGGTATAATTATAAAGTTTCTTCTAAAATCTAACCAACTTATTATTGTTGAAAATTAAGATTTCCTAGTAGAAAATTTTATTACAAAAAAAAGCCTTTTCATAGCTAAGACACTTAAATTTTTTTCTCTTCAGTTTTCTTGTTTTTTCAATTAAACAAATAGAGTTTCTCAAATTTCTTTCATGTTCCTCAACCCTTCTGAGTTCATCTGGACTCCTTCCAGTTTCCCTAATTTCCCTCCAAGCGTTAGGCCCAGCATTCCATTTCAGACTTCTCCGGTACCAAGTAGAACTGAATAATTACTTCCCAAAACTTAAATTCAACCATCAATATACCCTGGAATGAGCACCACCATTTCTGCAGTTGCACACATTTTGGATCTATATTTGACTTGTCAGCAACTATCTACAAAAGCCACAAACTCCCTTTCCTGCAGGGAGCTGCTTAGCCAGTTATTCCCCATTTTGTCCTGGTGTCAAATGACTTTCCTTCCTAACTACAATGCTCAGCATTTGTTTTTCTTGACTTTTATTTTATTGATTTCACACTGTCGCTCACATTTATCATGATCATCTGAAATTCTATGCCTGTCCTCTTTGAGAGTGCTTGCAATTACCAATTTTGCAAACTTTAACTGTACTCCTTATTCCATTAGCCAAAATGCTTACAGAACAAATATGCAGGCATAGTGCACACTTTCTCCTACTCATATTAAAATATCAGCCTTTGAAAAATGACTGCAAACATGTGGAAATCTGTAGAAAGATATAATCATTGTATTAAAAGAAAAACACCAAAAAAAAATTTCTCAGTTCAGAATTTCAACAATTCAAAGCCAGTTTTCCCCAGTTCTTGTTTCCAGGAGTACTTGTAAAACAAACAGCTGAATGTAACCCCTTGTAGGGGTCCTACAGTGCTGACACACCACTCCCAAGGGAAACTGGCAATTAAACAGGGCACTTGCAAAGTCACAAATTCCAGATAGACACTAAGTTCAAGTCCTGTTCTGCTTGGCAGCCAAACACCAGCATCAGTGGAGAGGAAAACAAGTTATCCAGCACAAGCAAATTGCCCGTACAGACTGAACTATAAACTTATGTCTAAATTACTCAAACCTGCTTAAAGAAGTGATAGCCAGTTACTGATGTGCCCACTTCATAATTTAGCACAGGAATGTAACCCCTCACCCTTCTCACAGGTACTGTCAGCTATCCACTACAAAAAATTGCTAAATTCAGTGTACACCTATTTGCCAAATTGGTTTAGAAACAGCAGGGTTTCACTTCTAAGAAAAGTTGTGAAACATGATATGACTTTGCAAATATTAATCTTCCATTTCCAAATATCATCATAAGATGAATGTCTTGAACATTTCTTTAGATTCACTGAACAGGCTGGAATTCTTCTTCAACTTGTCTAATCAGAGACACAGATCTCCCCACCAGGTCCAAAACACCATTTCAGGCACGAAGTGAACGTAACCTACCCATTCAAGGCCCTCTAACGTAGCTGCAGTCCATAGCATCTGGCAGACTGATGCAGTATTTATCCTCACCACACTCCCAGGAGGTAAGGAATGCTATTGTCCCACTGTAACAGTGAAGGACTGAAAGCCCAATAGATGAATTGCTGCCCATCCATGCAGTAGAGCTCAGGATAATGAGTTCCAAAGTTGGTGCGTCCTGAGCCTGCTCATGAGTCCCCTGAGAAATGTATTTTTGGGTGAACCATCACTCAAACATAAAGTCCTGCTTTGGCAGCCAGGCTCTGCATCTCTGTGGCAGCCACCAGCAACGTCAGATCCGCTCCCACTGGCTGTAGATTTCTCCTGTATTCACAGCTTTACCTGTCACAGAGTGTATGTACTGTGTGTTCTCAGCTGTTATCTGGGTTAGGGTCACTGGAAAAGTGTGGCAGGATCTGAAGCTGTTAATGCTGCAGATGTTTTCAGGAGATACTCAAAGAGCAGCAAAACTCAGCCCACAGCCCCTGTGTGACCAAAGAGAATAGCTCATTTCAAAATATGCCTATCAGTTAAAACAGCCAGTTCAAATAATTAGCTTTTATTTAACGGTATTTTTCCACCCTGAATATCTCAGTTTGTACACTTATGTCGTAGAAAACCCAGTTCAGGGCTAATGCACAACTCTCCAAACGCTGCAGCATCAGTCTGGTGGAATGAGAGGAGTGTTACAGGCAACTTCTGCAGCTGTCATTTTTCCTAATGGAGAACACATTCCCCAAATCAGGTTTGGCCTAAAGAACCTGCAACAAAAACAAGTCACCTGCTGTCCTGAATCCTTTTGGTCAAACTCCACAGCATTAACCAGCTTCACATTTCTGCCCCATGCAGTGACTGCTGGAAATCATTTTGTCCAAGGGTACAGCTTGCACACAGATATGTCTGTCTAGGGCAGGGCTGAAGGAACAAGAAGGTTGGCAGAGGTGTGAATAATCTAAACAGTAACCAACTCACAAAAAACCAACCAAACAACCAAAAACAACAACAAAAAAGGAATCAAATAGGAAGGAAACATTCCATGTCAATATAAGGCAGACAGGACAAATGCAGTCCTGATGTAACCTGTGCTGCAACAGTGTCCTCAGTTATCTGCATCCAGCGCATCATGAAATGGGAAAGTCAGAGAAGCAATAACGGTGCCAACAGACCCATCTGAGGGGTGATCAGTGAAATCTGATCACTGAAAGCCTCATCAAACCCAGGCCTGAACAGGAAACCTCTAGCCTGCTCCTCTCCTTCCCTGCTCCCACATGACTTCAGAACTTCTCTGCTCAGCATCATTCCTGCGGAATTCCCTCCTTCCTGAGACACAGAGGTCTGCTTATAACAACACCCACCCCCATGAGCAAAACACAAAGATTTCTAGTCACATAAGAAACTTTTTAGCCTTCTCCTGATGGACACCAGGACATCTTCCTCCAGAATTCCAGGCTGCTCTTGGCCACACCTGCTGTGTCTCTGAGAGATCCTATCAGCCTGGCTCCCTCGCAGGTAGCAGGAGCTTGTAAGCTGGTTGGATCCTGGGTCTGTTGTGTTTAAATATTGCCAGCCACCACAGCACAGTCAGGGCACGGACTGCCCACCCCAGCCCGCCTACCTGTTTCACTGGAGCTGCCTCCTCCACAAAGAAGTCTTCCATTGCTGCTGCTGCTCACGCCTGTGCGAGGAACCGGGGCAAGGGGCGGGGATGGGGGTGGAGGGGAATCCTGGAAACTGGCACAACCTAGATACACAGGCTGGCAGAGCAACTGTTTAAAAAAAATCTTAATTAATTACACAGAATCCAGCAAAATTCTGAACAACTGAGCCAGCTCTGGGGTTGGTAAGGTTTTTTTAAGTGCTCATTACTCCGATGAGGCAGAAGGTACTTTCAAAGGCTCTTTGCTCTCTGCAGAGAAGCAGGCAAGGATGGCAGCCATCCTTTGAAGAATACACACCACCAGCAGCCAGCAGCGTGCCTTGGCATGAAGCTGAAACAGGACCAGAAGGAGCTTTTTATCAGTAGTGCTATCTAAAAAGGGGCAGTTATTTAACCATCCCAGTGCTGCAGTGGGGTCTAGAAGAGATATTGGGAGTGTAAATATCCCTTTTCCTTTGGAGCAATGGCAGGTGGGAAAAGTGAGACAGAGGCATCCTGAAAGGGCACCCTGAAGGTGGACAAGCTTTGCAAAGGCTGATCTTGGGCTACCAGTTATGGCTTCACATGGGTCAACAGCTTTGAGTGACTCCAAAGGGGAGAAATTCCGACCAGGACAACAGCTCAGGCACTGCCTTTTCCCCTGCAGAAACACTGCAGGCTGTACCCCTGTGGCTGGGATACCTCTCCATGGCATTACTGGCAAAATTCCCTACTGATTCCTAGGGGTCAGGATCAGGCCTGCAGGCACAGAAGAAAACAACCCTCTGATGAACATCAGGTGTTGCCATAGTAGCTAGAGGTTTTCACAATCCACAGGGAAAGTATTTAAAACAATCTGAACAGTTGTAAAAAGCAGCAGAGGATTCCTGAAGTAATAAAAATCTGTTCCCCAAAGGGCATGGATTTGGGAAAAAGGTTATTAATTGAAAAGTAAGTGATGTAGGCTGGAGAGTCAGTGACGAAGGGGAAATGTGCTTCAGATCTTCACAGAAACAAAATGAGTTGGAATCTCTCAGCTTTTCACATCACAGCTTTCTTCCTAGCAATCACATTTTTTTTTCTGATGCAAGTGCAGAAAATAGACTTTGAAAGTTCAAGAAACACCAAGAAATTCTGTAGCAAAATAAATTTACTCAGAAACTTGTTTTTAAAACCACTACAGCACAATCAGACACCAAAAGTGATTGGGTTCATTGCTAATGAAATGACCTTAAAAATCTACATTTCATTAAATGTGGTACGCAATAAAATGCCACAGGGGAAACATTATTTTATTTAGTAATATCAAAAGCTGTCATTTTCTGTAACAACCTGAGGCTACAGGAAAGCATATTCCCACAAATAATTAGCATTTGGCATTAAGAAGTATTTTATCAAGAAAGCTGCCACAGTCCTAAGTAGCCCAAGTAGAAATGTTGGAGAGTATTAATGAAAGGTTAAGGTGACTGTTTGTCTTATCTGTTAATTTGCCTTTGTAGAGCTAAAATCAGAACCTTTCCATTATTCTCAAATTTTGTTTTAATATTAATGAAACTGAAGCCATATAAAAAGTTCTGTACAAGGCAGAAGAAAGATGGAAAATATCATCAAGAAAAACAATTATTTGCAACATTCTGACTTGAAAATGACACTATTCCATGTTAATAAACAGCCCAGTTCAGTAAATCACATAAGCAAATTCTTAATTTTAAGGATACAAGCTTTTTGGAACCACTCTTGATGCTTCAAAATCTAATCTGCTCTCTACATTTTAAAGGACAGACTTCACCACATTTTACTATGTGTAAGAATTTTTGCTGCAAAAGCAAAACTTTCATGGTCATTATGGCCTTTTACACCTGTTTACAATTAATAGTTCCTTTCTATTTCTGAGAGCTGGGGCCAGAAAAAAAAGAATACAGTTTATGGCATATTACCTGCTGGCATTTCTAAAGGACTTAGCACAGGAAATTACTAGATATCAGTTTCCCTGCAATAACTATGCACAATTTCACTTTTATGACCTGGCACTCAGAGGTAAATGTAAGGTAAGCTGAGTTAATCAAGTCTGGGCTGATTGAATGATACCTGGAGCAAAAGGGGAACAAGCTGCCTCATGGAGCTGATGGTGGAGCAAGACAGGTTCATATCAACAATCCTGATTCAGCTGCCCTGAGGCAAATCCTGTAGTGCAGCAACAGGTTCACATGGCAGGGCTTTCACAAATCAGGAAGGTTAATACATTCATCAACTATAAATAATGTTTATAGTCATTTATCCAGAAATTCTGATGGTTGCAGGTCTTCTCTGAATTTGAGTTCTGTTTGAATTAGACAATTCATTAGTCCTGACTAAAAAAAATTCCCAGACTGGAGTTCATTACAAATAATTCTTGGAAATTTATTCAACTAGCAGGCTACACCTACCTGCCTCATTTGGAAATCTTTCCCTACCTTCAGTTTTCTTTACTCTGCTCTGTTTAGCTCTTTTTCATGCAGATCAGAGAGATGAAGTTATAGAGCCCTGAACTTCCACTTCAACAAACAAATATTTCAAATTCAACTCAGTGAGACATATATTCCCTTCTCTTATGCAACATCAGAAAATCTTTTGATCCTCTTCATTGGGCTCAAAAATTTTTGAAACGCAGCCACTTGTCACACGAGTAATTTTTAATTAACAATCCCATCAGGGTCAGTAAAAATCTGCTGTCATTTCCTTCTTCTGGTTAAAGGGTCAAATACATGTGAACATTTTTGGACACATTAATGTATGGGGAGCTTGTCCTTCTCTTGATATCCCTCAATGACACCAAGTCTTTTTTTCACAGACATTATTTCCCTCACCTTTTAAATATGACCTGTATTTTTTGGTTTCATATATGACTGATTTGAAATAGATGGGGTTTGGGTTCTTTCAACAGATCCCAGCTGTTGTGCATCTGTCACATTATCTTTAGTACTGACACAAAGGTCATTGTAACCTAATCAGAAAACTTGGTCTGCCATTGCTTCTTGCATTCTTATGGGTGAATTGCACAAGTATTGAGAGGGTGGACCAAGAACCAGCTCCTGCAGGACTGAGCACATTTACTCTGTGATGGCTCTTCGTGTACAATTACACTGTTATAAAGTTATTGGCCAGATAACAGCCTAACCTGTCTGCACATGTTGAACATGTTGATACCTTTCGGATTTCATCATCTTCTTACTCTAGAAACTCAATCTTCTGATTTATCATTATGATTACTACTAATGATTTTTTTCTTTACTTGCATCCTGACTTAGTATTTTTATATTTATAATCCCTTCTCTATCTGTATTTAAAAATCTCCTTGCACCTTTCCTCAAATGTAGCCTAGAAAAGAAAACCAGTAATTTTTCTTTCTAGACTGAGTAGTCAGGTCACTCAGAGGACTATTCCTGAGCAGAACACAGAGAGAGAGAGACCCTCTTGTCAAAGTTAGTGTATCTGAAACTTTCCTGAGCTTTAGTTGCCTGAAGTTCATGGCCTTCAGCACTTGTTGGGAATTCTGGACTCACACTGACACAAAAAAACCACAGGAAACCTCTGTCAAAGTTGTCGGCTGTTGGTTGGCCTTTCTTTTTTGAGACTGTGTCATTTCTACTTGATTTCTCCATGAAACTATTAAGGAACCCAGCCTTCCTTGAAGAAATCTGAACCTTTAGTCAACCTTCAGAGGAACTTGAACCTGAATTTTGAGAACTCGAAGACAGGAGAGTTTGACTTTCGCTGGGCTTTTCTCACAAATATTCTGCACAGGTCAAATGTTGAGCAACATGAGTGTAACACATACTGTCACACACCTTTCCTGCATGCAGGAAATACCAGCAGCAGCCTCCCAATCCAACTAAACTCACCCAGGAATATGGGGCCTTGACAAGATGCTGATAGCTTGAAATGCTCTTGCCTTTGTTTAATCTACAGACTGGAAAGAACCATAATCTTTTCCAGTTCTCTTTTCAGCAATATTTATCACTTCACTTCCTTTTACCAAGTATTTGGATGAAAGTTATAACAATTACAATCTCTGAAAAAAAAAATCCTCTGATTTACTGATCTTTGCATTGTAAACAGAGAGTTCAGGGCAGAGGGATATTTTTAAAAATCCAAATAGCACAGCTCAGTTTTATTCCTTCTTTGATACTGTTCTTTTTTATGTTGCTACAGTATGTCTGCTCCATGTGAAAGTGAGGTTGCTATGGAAACTACTCATTATTTTTCAATAGTAGGCTAGCTACTTAATAAAAGTCCTACATCTTTTTAATCCCTAGAGAGCCCTAATTTATCCCATACACAGACTTTCCTTCTTGACAGCTCCTTTAATATTCACTGCACTGCAGTGCACATTAATCTGAACATGTCCAACAAATCCACAACTTACTTCTGAAATCAACTTTCCAGAAAAGTTTGGGTTTAAAAAAAATATTTTTTTTTTAGCTTCTCTTTTACCTGCTTATATTTCTGTAAAAGACTGTAGGTGTGAACAGCAAAGCCAAGACTGGGTCTGTGTAAGAGCCAGACATAGAAGAAAAAAAACAAAATTCCTTTATCTCTAATAAAAGGTAAAAGCTGCAGGAAGGGAGGGTGGACCATGGTCCAGTTAGCCTGGAATTGGAGTCAATTCCTTACGGTGCCACAGTCTTCCCTGGCCAGCACAGCCAACATTCTTGGTCTCATCTTTCCTCAGTTCACCACCTATAAAATAGGTGGTGCCTATTTGGCAAATTGGAGCCAATTTCCAATGGGAAATGTCCTACTGTTTGACAGACTGAACTGGCCAGTGATTGTCTCAAGCACTCAGGCAACAAACCACATCAGGGCAGTCAGAGCGTGGGAGCTGTGGGGGTTCCACAACGTCACCACGTGTTACAACTTTCCACTTCTCTGCTTAGGCACTTCCACTTTTCTTCTTCCTTTTATTTCCTTTTTTTCAAAGAAGCAAATTAATTAAGTATTAATGATGAATCAATTAACTCTTTCCTACCCAAAATGCTTTTATGTTGGGTTCAATATTCTACATTCGGTTAAGTGAATGTTGTGGTTGAAGGTCCTAATTTCAGAACCTCTGCTAGTGTTTAAAAGAGGCTCCTCTCTCAGACCGAATATTCATTCCCCCCCGAGGATGTGACTATTCTGAAACATTCACTCCCCTCCAAGGATCTGACTATTCCCACATTTCTTACTATTTAGAGGCAGATCAGTGGCATTTCAGTGGAGCAGCTCTCATCAGAACAAGAAAAAAAACTAAAGGAGCTGCAGTAGCCAGTTCTCTCATCCCTCCTGTATTAGGCAGGTCTGAAGCACTTCTTCAGATGACAACAGAATTTAATTGCTCCACCAAATGACAAAACTCATCCAATAACACACACTAAATAAGCAACAGGAACTCCAGAATTTAATGAAAGCAGAATTAGGCTAACAGAAAATTAAACTATCTCAAGTGTTTCAGAGATCACAAACAACAGTTTCATGGCTGTTGCTGTGACTCTCCTTTTTTCCTCAGCATTTTCCTCCAAACAAACTTCTATGCATTTCATACGGGCAATCACAATTAAACCTGATTAAAATTCAGCCACAGGTGAGAGCAACTAAAGGGAAACTTTTAAAGCTAACAGGTCTAGATTTAAGTCTTCCTACATATAATCAGCTTTTCCTTATGGGATTTCTAAGAGGAATCAGCTTTCTCATTCACTGCCTATCAGTCCTTGTACTGTGCCATTTAATCTAATTTTTAACAAAGGAAGGAATACACTGGGGTTTTTATGTAGTTCAAGAAACTTCCCTACTAGCAGGCTGCTTACAGGTATTCCCTATCAACATCAGATAAGATAAATAGATCAATAATTCGCCACACGCAGTCTGAAAGGTTTAAAGCCTCAACTGTCTTTACTACCAATTCAGGTAAAAGACTGCCAACATACTTAATATTCTCCCCAGCCTTTTTGTCTGGTACTTATTACCATCCTAGGACAAGAAACTCCACAATTTATTCTTGTTCACTGTAATTGAAACTCCTTCCTGCAAGAGTTTTTGGCTTTTTCCTGACCTCAGCTCAGAAAAAATTTCCCTGTGACTCTTTCTATATTGCGATTTTACTTTGTTGAACTCTGTCACTTTTTTAACATTTCCCAAAAGACAGAATATGACCCACAATGATTTTCAAAGTTACATAGTCCCTGAACCTACAAAGCTCATAAATATATCCTAAACAGCTTAACTGAACCAAAGAGTTAGTGGTAGGTGGTAGGTGGACACAGAGAAGGAATTAAAAATTTTATCCAAGGAGATTTAAATAAGAAAGCTGAAACTGAGAACAGATGAACTAACCCGGAGGGCAGGCAGCAGAGTGCTGGAAGGGCATAAAAGCACTGAGAGTGGGACTCTGGAGCTCTTTCTGGAGCCTTATTTCTCTTAGCAGAAAGAATTTCTGCTCAGCAAACCCTGCCCTCTGGTGACTAAATGCCATTAGTGCCATGCATATATAAACATTTGGGGGGGGGGCCTCTTTGCACATACATTGCCATGAAAAATGCAAGCAAACATCCATTCAGCGGCATGATTTGAATTTTATTTGTTCCCTCTTCAGATATTAATGAAAAATATTGATTTTTTTTTCTTTTGTTTCAGAGAAATGTTCATGCTGCCTATCCCGTACATTATGTGCGTAAACATTTCATATTGTATTCACCCCTCTTCTCTGGAAACAACCAGATTGATCACACAGTGCTACAGATTTATTGTCCAGCCCCATCCTTCTGCCACTGCAAGAGCATAGGCCTCAGCCAGTCAGGTGCTGTAGAGAGAAACATCCTTGAGCCCATCCCTGGCCCCACACCTGCAGAGCTGAGATACACATCTCACACACTGGCTCTTGCTCGTTAGAAATCACCACGACACCAGGCAATTCTGGTAAAAAAGAAAATCATGGACACCATAAACGATTGGCATAATCAGGGTCCTAAACGTATCATATTTGTAGAATCAGAAGTCAAAGCCTTCCACAGACAATAATAAAATAGTGAAATCCAGATATGTACATATCTTTGACAAAAGCCTTTTTTTCAGACTTCCTAATCAACAGTTTTATTTAAAGTTATTTGTAAACTGTTTTCCCAAACAGGTATCAGCTCAGCACACAACTGTGCTTCTTTCTGAGCCATATGAACAGTGTATGCTCCCCTCCCATCGTGCAAAAACTTGTGTGGTTGTAGCAGAGACACCTTTACAACTGCTATGAACCAAAATCCAAGCAGCCATCAAAACCAAAACAGCAGTTGAGGGGCAGGCATCAGCAGGTCACTGGATTTTTAGAGCAGTTGCCAGAGTTTATATATTCACTGGCAGCTGCGCTGAGGGCTGCCAGGTGCACGCACTGTGTTTCTCTTTCAAAACTGAGGAGCTACCAGAATTTTCAGCTGATTTTTTTTCCCCTGCAGGTTGTTAGGCAGCATCAAGGCCTGGCACAAGGCTCATCATGCTGAGACACACCTGGACAGGCAGGTAGAAAAGTAGGGGAGAGGCCCGTAAATCACAACTTCTTCCCTGTCAAATGGCTGCACATCACAAAATATTGCGGTTTTTGCTGGTCCCAGGCTGGGAGCTGCACCATGGAGGAAGAGTTGGGTGCCAAATTGCAGAGGAGTCTTGGAAACAGCTTCAAGTGACCCACAGAGCCCTTAGCTGGGACTGGAGGATAGCTGAAAGAGTGGAAACAGCTGGGAAAACTGGTTAACTGAGAGCATTTCTATTGCTCTCACTACAGCAGGACCCATTTGCTCCATGGTGTTAAACACTACAGCACCTACAAAGATGGCTTGAGAAGTTACTAAACAGATACCACAGCCAGAACACTTCCTGCCTCCTCCATCCTCTGCCAGGAACACAAATGTCTGTGGGGCCACATGATGACACACTGTGGGGAAGCCAGAAACAGCCCCAGCAAAGGGATGAAAGACAAGTTTTGCCCTGCCCCAGAACTTGCCCTTGGCTCCCAGCACTGGAGCTGGCAGTTAATTCATTTCAGATCCCCATCCTTGCTATGGGAGACACAAAAATTGAAAAATACTTCTAACCCTCATCCAGTGGACGGGCAAGGGAGAGGGAGGTGCTGTTGATCAGCGATGGAAGATGCCTGCTGGCTCCCCACGCCTGTCATGCAGGTCAGCAAGGCTGCTCCCCTGTCCACAGAGGATTCATTGGGAAAGCAAGACACCTGCAGAGACCAAACCCAGCAAGAGCAGTGTGAGTCCTCCTGCTGCTGCTCCGGGAAGTGCCCTTCTGCACAGCCTAAGGCAAGGAGAGCGCCACAGGCAGGAGCAAAGCCACCAAATGTCCTGAAGTTGCGCCAAGGGAGGTTTAGATTGGATACTAGGAAACATCTCTTCACTGAAAGGGTGTTCAAGCATTGGAACAGGCTGCCCAGGGAAGTGGTGGAATCGCCATTTCTGGAAGGGTTATAAAAACATGTGGATATGGCACTTGGGGACATGGTTTTGTGGTGAACAGGGTTAATAGTTGGATTCAATGACCTTGGAGGTCTTTTCCAACCTTAACAATTCTTGGATTCTGCAATTTTTGCTAATGCACGAAGCAAAGGCAAAGCAGGCATGAAAAAACAAATAAAGCAGTAAGAACAACAGAGCTCAAAGCACAATCAAGAGAACAATTATCAGACGAAGAGGAGAGACATTTTATGCCTTGCTACTTTCTCTCAGTCACAGCGCTACTGCTAATTAGAACAGATACAATTTTCAGGCAGAGTGGGATTTTCAAGTTAATGATGCCCTTAAATTTTTTTTTCTGGCTTTCATTACTACTCATGGCACAGGAGTTTGCTGTCGCTTACCTTGGGTCTTACATGTGCACGGGTTTAAGCACATGCTTAAACCAGTATGGAGTGTGAACATGGGTCTTCTGCTGAGCCTAGAGCCCCATGAGAAGTGCCTGGAGCTCCTGATCTCAAGCCAGGGAGGCAGCATGTGCAAGCTGACCTCAGCAGCTGAAACAGAGTACACGAGGGTCATGTGTGGCTCTGGGGTTGGGGCACAACCGACTCATGCTTAAGGGACGTGTGGGCACAGCCTCAAGTCAACATGACACTAAAGGGGCTCAGATCTGCTGTGGAGCTCAAGAGGTGTCATCAGTTAGAAGGTGCCAGAGAACCAGCGAATGTGGGGCACAACTAGCACTTGGAGCAGTGGGAGAAGCCAGAGCGCCCTACAATCCAGCTGGCCATTTCTACAAGCTTGGGCAACTGAGTTCAACAGTTTTCTACAGAAAGACTCCATAACAGGAGGATAAGCCATCTTACTGGCCTGGAAGACGGGCTGTTCCACTGTCAGGTGCCTTGAGGCTGATGAAACATCATGAGGTTTCAAGGATTGTTTCAAAAAAACAAGGGTCTTCCAAAATCTTTTATGTGTGGCACCAGCCTCCAAGCAGCTAGGACTGAAATTGCACAGTGAAAGGGCCAGGCCCTGGGTTTGCAGTCCCACACAGTGTGGCTCCAGCAGCTCATGTAGTCCACACAGCAGTAACAATGCAAAGGAGGGTTTCTGCTGTCGCAATGACTGTCAAATTGCTGATTTACCGAAGACATGCTGAATGGCTTGGAGACAGAGAACATTTCTTTATTGCTGAAAATGCTGAGCCTGTTCTTAGCACTAAAGTGCTGGAAAAGGAGGGAGAGAAGAGGCAATTTACTTGTAATTGTCTTGTCTCCAATTCTGTCACTTGCTTTATATTCTTGTTTTTGTCTCCTCATCTGCTCCTGCCATAAATTCCTGGCTGTGCTTGTAAAGCCTTTTACCTGTACCTCGGTGCCCAAGGGATGCAAGCCATGCACTGAGCT
The DNA here is from genome assembly GCA_014706295.1 of Lycocorax pyrrhopterus obiensis. Classification (NCBI taxonomy): domain Eukaryota; kingdom Metazoa; phylum Chordata; class Aves; order Passeriformes; family Paradisaeidae; genus Lycocorax; species Lycocorax pyrrhopterus. Next base: position 7,391,875 of record JACSVZ010000002.1, on the reverse strand, counting down.
CACCTTCTGTCACAGGGCCTCCGGAGGGCACCACCAGAGGGTTTGAAGGAACACTGTGATCTTCATTTCAATGACACATCCTGTTCATGCTATTTTAATTGTGGTTTAGTGGCTTATAGCCAAGGCAAGGACCGAATTTCAGGGCAGAAGGCAGACAGCTTTATACTTTCACTCCCGTCTCTGATACCAGACATGGTTTCAAACCACCCTATAACTTGAAAAGTGCATTACAATGCACAAGTGTGCCAGCCTGGTAGCAAAGCCACTAAGGTGAAAAGCAATGACACACATCCCTTCTTTCCTCCTTTTCGTGTGCATTGTCCCTTTGATGCCTTGAGGCGGCCACCTAAAAACAGAGGCTAGACAAAAAAGAGGAATAAAAGTAGGTATTTATTTGAAGGGCCTTCAAAGGTACACCCTGGGCAGTCAAAAGGCTCCACCCAAGATGGGCCCGGGGTCACGGGTTCTTCACACTTTTATAAGTTTGGTCCATTTGCATATCAGGGTTAATTCTCCAGTTATAACTTCTGTTAATGATGTAATTACCTCAAGTTTGTCCCTCCTCTTCAGAGGCTTTGGTTTACGCATTTTGGGGCCTGGTGTCCTTGAGGAGCAAACCTAGAGAGCTTTGTTATGTCTGACCAGCATGAGAGAACAGCAGCTAACAGGCCACACGAAACTGCAGAGTTACACACCAGGCAGTACAGGATTTGAAAAATATAAAAGTTAAAACCTAAAGCGTCACCTTACTCTCTTTCTCAGTTTGTCTTCCTTTCCTTTTATCTTCGCTTCTTTTCCTGGAAATTTGGAGAACTTCTATAGCAACTTGAAACTCGTGAGTTTTACGCAATTCTCACCTGGATGGTGAAAATCAAAGTGAAGTCTGAGTCACACTGCTTAGGAGAGACTGGTTCCTTCTCTCCCTGCTCCAGCACAAACTCACAGCACGGGAGCAAAAGCGCAGCAAGGCTGGGCTCCCGCACATTTTCTTGGGAAGCAGCGTGTTAAATTCACAGGAATCTCATCTGGCCTCTCCATCTCTCCTCCCCACACCATGTATTCCAAACACACTGCTAATGCAATCCAGAGACCTCCAGAATATCCAGACCTTCACTGGTCACCCTCGCATAGGGAAACCAAATGGGTTTTTCGCCTCGCTGGTAAATAATAATAAATTTCTTGCTTAAAGTAGTTTGGCAAATTTATTGCACTGCATCCAGGGATTGCTCTGATGAGACACAAGGTCAGCCTCTGTCCCAGTTTCTCTGTTTTCTAGGCAATAATATAGAGTGCACAGAGGAGCCCTGTTCCTTGATATACTGAGTTAGGACACAAGGGAAACTGTTCCACTGTGTCCCAAAAAAATAAAGTTTACCTTACTGATTCTCAGAAATAAAAAGGGATAGGGGCTGGCCAGGTCCTATGTGGAAACACAGAACGGATGGTTTCACTGCAGGGGGAGAGCAAGAATTGAAGGGCACATCAGGGCTCAGGTGTGCAGGAACAACAATGTTTCTTTCACTTTATCCTCTTCTTACAAAAGACCTTTCATTCTTTCTTTTCCCTTTCCAAGAGCAGAGAGTTAATCTTTGAAGCTCAGTGCCCCAGGATTCTGTGCATGCCAGAAGTTTATATGTGTTTGTATGAAAAATCCAGTGACACGGCCTTGGGCACAGAAACATCCTCAGCCACAGGCTGCAGGGAGGACACGGAGGGGGAGCTACACACTCTCTTTATACTTGTATAATACTCTTTCTCCAGGAAATTGCTACTGATAATTATCAAGGAGATGAAAAAAGAAACTATTTTGACCTTTGGAGTGATCCAGTATGCACTCTGCTATGTTTTAGTACTGGAATTTACTTGGTGACTTCAGCTTTCTTTTAGAAGCTCAACACCTGAAATTATAGAAGAAAATCATAAAAGGCCTTAAGGGACTTAGAACTGTTTAATCTCCCGATTAAGTTAATAAAATTTTAAATTGTGGAGGCTTGAGTTTACAGATGCTGGGAACTGGCAATATTAATGCTATACACCTTTCATTTCAATATTTGTCTCCTCTGTTTCTCCATGACAGTGCACTGATGAACCCATAAAGATCTTTTCTCTTGCTGTCCTGTGGCAGGACAAACCTGGGAGGCAGCAGGAACAGAGGAATTAGGCTGTGCATTGCTCTGGGTGCTCCTCTCCCTGTTTGTGATATGTGTAATAGGACAGCACATGCACATCCTGCCAGGTGACACACAAGGCACACGGGCAGCACACCTGGCCCTGTGATGGAACACGAATCATCATGGGAACCCTGTGAGTGCATCCATACCCTGTGCACCATCCCAGAAGCAACAAGGGAGAAGAAAAGTACAGTGTTCCCTCCCAGGAAGGAAAGCAAGCTCTTCAGGACTGTTCCAGGTGGCAAAACAGACATGCACAGCTGAAGCTGAAAAACAAGCCCTGCTGACTTGCTACCACCAACTGATCAATGTGGAATCCAATGCTTCCTTGGGGATTTCCATTGACTTTGCTTCTGAAAAGTAAGGAGTTCACTACTCTCTACATTGATCTGGAAACTGGCAGTCGAGAGGAATGGCAGAGTAATGCTAAATCCCACACCATGTGTCCTCCCATTAATGGTGTCCCCATAGAGCAGTTATAACCCAGGCTCCACTGAAACCCACACCCCTCACGGCCCTCACAGGATGGCACTTCAAAATGCCTTCAGAGAGAGATTAATGCGCACATGGTCACTGGTTTGCTTTAAGCTGAGATCCACAGCTTAGATCACAGGGTCATTCTCAAGCCCTGCGGCTGGCCATGAACAATTTATATTCCATGGCCCATATCCCATCCCAAATCAGCACATGCAGCTCTCCAGAGGCATGCAGAGGGGTTTGTTCTGTGAACTGAGGGGCTCATTGAGATTCCAGTTACGAAACAGGTTACTTCAGGGATGCCCACAGTTTGAATAATTTAAAGTCAAACTGGACAAACACAAGAATGTATTATGCAGAAAAGCCCATTTTGGAAGGATAGGAGATAACCTTCTTGCTCTCATCTCTCTCCTCATCACTTCAACTGCGTTAAGAACTTCAGCTGGAAAATGTTTTTCCCAATGCAGTAACATTAGGGCCATCCCGTGAAGCGCCTGCTTAAAAATCACACCTAAGCACACCAGGAAAACCAGCGTTAGCTGCAGTGCTGAGGGCTTGGAAATTATCTGGTGAATCATCAGATCTCTGCAAATCAGCTTCTCCAGCAGACTCAATTTCAGTTTCAAAATACCCAAAGTTATCCAGGTTAGTTTACCATCTACCCTATTACCCTGTTAACAGGGAAGAGAAACTAATCCCTCTCTCCGCATCAGTAGTGGCTTCTGTCAAAATGTTTTTCTGCACATATTCCTAGATTATTCTCTTTTTCCTTTTGCAACCATTATTGTATTTTTTATTTCTGCTTTTTCTCTCGATAGGCTGCTGTGTTTCATCATACACTTATAGTACATTTTGTGTAAAAGAACCGGCTGTTCCTCTCCTAACTTGTTTTTCTCCTCCATTTTCTTTCTTTTATCCTTGAATTTCATTTGGGGTTGCATAGAGAAGCCACAAATCCATCACTTATGTGACCAAGGTGCAAGATTCTAGGCCAGCTCCACAGAGATACTTGAATGCCAAAGCCAAGCAAAACTCAATTCTTTCCCACGCCAGACTCTAATGTTCTAGCTAATTATTCTTATTATTTGTAATATGTTTTACTGTTAAGAAGCAGTACATTCTAAATCTTCAATTTCTGTTAAAAATACAACAGGCAAACACTACTGGAAGTGAGCTTGTTCACTCAAAATTCAGCAATATCATTCCACAGAATTTCCATTCTGATCAGTCCCATACAGACAATAAACAGGAAATTTTCTGACGCCTAGGTGTTAAGAATTAATTTGAATTTCATGACAAGAGATAGGGATCAGGGAGAAATAAATTAAGAAACACAGTATATCTCCATACCCGGTGACAGGAGACTGCAGCCCATGCTGGCTTTGTTTTAGCAGGTTCAGGTCCCTGGAGCAGTTAAGTCCCAGCAGCAAGTTCAGCAAGGCTGGCCATGCAAACACAAACTTCCTGACTCTGGCAGCCATGAGGAGCCCACAGTGAGATTTGTGCTGCCAGGACTAAATTCTTAATGGCACCCAGTCAAAATAACCTTTTATCAGACACGGCTACACCTACAGGTGTTGGAGAAGATGAAACAGGAAAGACTTATAAATATGATTGCCTGGCAAAAGATGCTGAGAATATGGAAACTATAAGCCAGACTGAAATGAAAGCAAGCTTTGAGATACCAAGCCTTAGTTATTGAACAACTGGAAAACAATGGTATGGCCAGCTGAAGGTAATCTCCTTTTGATTGAACAATACCCTCTGCTTGCAGACAGGTCCAAGGGTCAGAGCAGACCCTGCTAGCTTGGCAGAAGGGGTCCAAAGAGTAGTTTTAGAGTTTAAAATGTAACGCAGTATGGTAATGCAATGATTCTTATAGGCTGTATGTAAATGCTATAAGATTTGTGGCTTGTACTAGATTGGTTAATGAAAATTAGAATATTCAGCACAGAAGATGATTTATTGTATTGTAAACGAGAACCACTCACTTCTACTGCTTCTTCTTCTACTGCCTCTCTTGCTCTCTCTCTCTCTTGCCTCTCTTGCTCTTATTTGCTTCTCTGGCCTGCTTCGAGCTGTGGCTGGCAGCCCAAGCAGGTCCCCTGTGCCCACGCCCTTCGCAATAAACCTCATGCTCTAACACCTGACTTCAGAGATCTCTCGTCACTGTCCGCCCGCTCAGGAGATCTTACATACAGGAGTTGCAGCTCTACCTCCACAGTTGCAGTAATTCTTTTCCAAACATTTGCAGCAGCAAAAGAAGAGGTTATTTTAATCACATTAAATGTCATATGTAGGAAAAGAAGTTAAAAAAAAAAAGTGACGTTAGCACAGGCCCACATTTATAAAGCACTAGTTTCTTCCCCTACCAAATATATTGAATGATAGAAAGGTTTTCAGCCTCCCAGCAGAGATCAATGCCTGAAATCTGAAGCCAGACAAATTCAGAAAAATCCAGGTGAAAAATGAGGCACATAGTTAAGAGCAAAATCATTAATGGCTGTGTGACTTTAACACCTTGATGGATCCTCTGTCACTGAGGCGTGGTCAGATCATGACCACACTCAAAAAGTGCCCGGCTCAAAGCTGGCATAGCTCCTGGAGGCTCATGGCCTGCGGAAGGAAGGTGTCAGCCCGACAGCTTCAGAGCCATTCAACCTCAGGCAGCACTGTGCAGTTTTGAAGATGCCTTCCAGCCACACTCAGGATGTGTGGGACATCCTGGACAGGATGAAGCACAGCTCTGGCTCCCAGCATCTGCCACACAACACTGGCAGCAGCAGCTCCCCTTATTCCATAGGCGAAGGAAGTGCAACATTTCCTGGGCAAGCACCTTCCTGTTCCTATTCACTAAAGCTAAAAGAGATGGATGGATGGATGGATGGATGGATGGATGGATGGATGGATGGACGGATAGATGTGTTCCATGGATCACGTGTGATCTCTGAGATACCAGAACAACCAGAAGAGATTAGATGATTGCAATTAAGTTTACCTTCTCTAGTAAGTACACCATTTCTTAACTTACTACAGTCCAGTCTAGTCTGACAGGATGAAATGCCATGCCAGGAATGTATCCTTATGAATTCTGGGTGAAGGAGAGATCTTGCAAATATAATCAACACATGGATACCCAGACATTTGTTCTGGGAAGGGCTTGAAAGAGTGTGAGATGTCTTTGCAGAGGAGATGAGAGACTCCTACCAGTCTCAGGTAGAGGAGAAATATACATTATCATTAGTGGAATGTTAAAGCAACAGGTCATCATTAGTCCGGAAATATAGAGCAAGAGGACTAGGATAGGGATACTGAAGCTTTATGCACTAAAATGGCAAGTGAAAATCACAAGTTTAGTCCGAGATTTGAGGCAGCACAGCAGATTGCTCTCACCCACACTGACCAGTCCATCACTGTGTTGTCATAGTGCTGCTCATAGATCAAGACTCCACTGGGAGAGGCACAAACAGGCTAAAAATGGATTGTTCCTTGGGGTTCAGGATCTCTAAAGGACGGATTGCTCCTTCGGGCTCAGGTGCAAACAAACTGCAGCAAGCAATAAAACCATTACTTGGCTGCTGATGTGCAGTAACTTTGTGCACACTCTTAGCCCATGGAAATGTGAGGTAATTTGGGTTAGGTTAGCCTTTACAGGGCACTTACTGCCTGAGAGCTGCCACTTAACAGCTCATGTGCCTAAACTCTGTGGTTTCTGCTTTTCCAGGTACGTGCAAGCTCATTGCAAACACCAGATGTGCAAGCTGCCCTGGCTTGCAATAAGCATGCCAGCACTTTTCCAGCAATGCAGCAAACTCCTATTATTTCCAGCACAGGAGCTCAGGGTGACTGGGGACTATTAAATACTGCCTGGTGCTCTCAGAGCTATGAGCTCTTTACTGGTTTGTTATCCGAACCTGGAATCACAGCTCTAATCCATCAGCTTCTTGTGACCAGGGGATCAGATGAATTGAACATAATCATGGAAAACAGTGAACAGATCTACTCTGTTTCTCCAAGTAGTTCAGAACTACTCTTTTTAGCATAGGACATAGTACCAAATACTGCCCTGTTTGATCTTAAATCCGTAATTTATTGTTCCTGAACGCAAATCACTAAATATTTAAAGGCCACAAACTGAAATTGAACTTTCTTTAACGAAAGAATTCTTAACAGTCTTGGGAATCTCACCCTTACTGACCTTACTTCCAAACAGACCACACTTTAAGCTTGTTTTTCTCTTTGTGGCCAACTCTATGCAAATCTTCTTCCCAAAATAAATTTGTGTCCTCAGAGCACACACATGAATAATTTCTTCTGCATTCATTCATAAACCTGTTTCTTTTAATTTTCACCCTCAAATTTAGTCCTTTGAGCCACTCAGGATGAGGAAAATTTCTATTTTCCAGGTACCTGAAGTTTCTCTAGCCTCAGAGAATTTGGAAGCAGATCTTTCATAATATAAAGCAATAAAATAAAAAATCCTGTGGTGCTGCATTTCTCTCTTAGCAGGAGGAATTCTGTTTTCCATTAAGCAATGATGAACATTTCTTCCTATTGACTCCTCTGGGAACTCTTCTAAAACCCTAAGGATACTCAGTCTTATTAAAAGTAGGAAAATCCTCTAAGTATGTTACATCAGCTGTGAAGTTCTGCCTAAACTCAACACAGATACAGTATCGCACAGAGCAGAACGATGAATGGGAGACAAGATTTCAATTATTCTTTCTCAGCAATAAAAACACTGAAGATACAAAAAGATAAACATCTTTTTAATAGCTTCGGTAGAGGAAAACTGGGTGAAGTAACAACTGGAATAATACAAAATTCCAGAACGATATGCATGGTAACAAGAAGGAATATGAAAAAAATAGTAGTGCTTTATGTTTTTGTGGATATTTTCCTTTTCTCTTATTGTTTTTGTTACACTGTTGACCTCCTAGAATTTCATCCTCGTATATCCAGGCTAAAGATTTTGGAAATATGCTTGGAGAGGATACTGTCATTCTTTTCCATATGAGCTTATCCACTTTGCCTGGATCAGCTTAAATGATTATGTAGGTCAGAGAATTCTCAGCCATGAGGGTTTAGCAAACTCTTGGAAAGTCAGACCAAAAGTTTGGTTTTAGGATTCTTTAATTACCTGTATAAGGTGGTAGGACTTCTATAAAGCACACTCATAAAATCCTGTGTATTTGTGATTAGGAAGCTTTCTGAGAGATGATTTCACCCATCTGGACAGATTGCTAAAACTCCCTTCTTCTATTTTAATGTAGTCTAAATTAAATTGTCATTGCCAAAACTGTCCCTAAAGTCAGGACAACCTTGTCAGTTTAATGTAAACCGAAATTAGAGAGTTTAGAAAGTAATGAGTTTATTTGGAAAACAGCTCAGCTAAATTTACCTAATTACCCCAGCCCACACCACATCCCCCAGGAACTGTATGAATACCAATAGAAAAGTAAGTTCTACTAAAATAATTTATTGGTAATGCTTGTTGCAGAAGATAGTCAGATGCATACAAAAGGGAACAGACAGAGGAAAGGTGTCAGAGCTGTGCATCTAATTTCCTCATGAGTCAGTAGAAATAACTAAAATACACCCTTTGCTATCAGAAAAGAATTCAGCATTCCCATTTCGTTACGTATTTCCTGCATTCTGACAGCTATGACACCAGAGAGATAAGGGACCTTTTTCCCCACAACAGCTGGTTCTTAGAGAGGGTGAGAACAAAATTATTTTCAGTTACTCCGTTAACTCAGAGGTCTGGGGTCACTCTCCTGCATTTAGTCGAATAATGAACCACTGGAGGCTCCATTTGCTGACATGTAATGCCACCTCTTGTTTTCCTGCTTTCTTGGTAAGAGGGGGCTGTCTCTGTAGCCTCAGCTGGGGACATAAGAGAGTTGTAGTTTTTAGGAGGAAGTCAGCTGATGCAAGAGGAATCTGAAGGGCAAATGCACTTCAAATTTTGTCTACCCACAAATCTGGTTACCCTAATAAAAATACTACTTCTACCCACAAGCCTTGCTTTAACTCTAAGCACAGCACATTTTTGGGGGTCTCTGTAAAACTGCTACAGTCCAATGCAACCTTAACTTAGCCTCGTGCTCAAGCACACTGGGATTTCTAACGCAAAGGCCTCACAAGGGAATTACTGGGGCCCGTGGTGACATGCATGACTGGAAAGCAGCAGCACGCAGAAAATGAAGTACTGAGCTGGAAAGATGGAGGAGGGACAATTCCATGACTCAGCAGGACATGCTGAAGACACTGATGATTTCCCTGTCTCTCATACAGCCAGATTCTGTGATGCTGGGCAAAACATTTAAGCTGAATTTTGCTAAGTGAGCACTACAGTGTCACTTACTTCACGAATGTTCGCCCCTGGGACTTCTGGTACTATTTGAGAAATGCTCAGGGTCAGCATTGCTGCTGAGGTCACAGATTCATGTTTTAGACTCTCACAAAAACTGTCTTTACATCTCGGTATTTAGGATACCTTAAGAATTGCTCCTTAGCTCAGGGGAATAAACCCCTCCTCATGTTCAGCAACTGTCCCATAAAAAAAAATCATTAGGTTTTGAGAAGTATTCAAAAATTGTGGCAGTACATGCTAGGAAACAGCCCAGGAGAAAATTAAACACTGTCTGAAGAGAGTGCAGATTAAGGCCTAGGGCCATACATTAAACAACAGGCAGAAAATGAAATGTTGGAGAGCTTTTCATTAAAGGACTGTGAGCACAGGAAGAGGGGTCCCGTGCAAAACAACCAAACACAACCACAGTGGCATACAATCATTTAATTAGAGACACACAAAGCACATGAGGAAATTAGAGTAATGAGTACAAGCAAAAATGAATGAAAGGATTCACTAGCAACAGAAAGTCTGGCACCACTGATATTTTTTGAGTGCCTGACATGGTGGTGATTTCTCTGATGTGTATTGTAATATCATGCAGAGGTTTGTAATGGAGCCCTGAAAACCTCTATCGGCACCTGAAGGTTTACAGCAGGGTGAGTGATCAGTAGATAAATTAGTTCTGACTAATATGAAGGATCAGCAGCTGAAAGCTTGCACTGCAGGAGCGCAACAAAGTGCTGGTGGTACCCTCAGCTCTTCCACAAGAGCATTACATGGAGCCCTGCACATGCAGCTTCGGCACGAGGGACCCTCATCCCTTGGGCAGACACGGCCCTGGGGGAGGCACTGATTTAGATCGACTGTGTGTTTGGTGGCATGTGAAATTCCAGCTCAAATAAACCTAAAAATCCTGAGTCTTCAACACATATTAGCACTTTCAAGCAGTATAAGCTCTACTGCTTGATCTTTGCTGTCTTGAGAAGTAGGAAAAAAAAGGAAAGAGTTTTAGTGCTTCACAGTTTGGACATTTTGTTGGGTGAATAATCTCTATCACAATGCCTTTTAGCCCAGGGCTTAGAAAAACCATCAAGAACAGAAAGCTCACGTAAGATTATAGGATATAATAAGAACACTTCATCTTAACAGCAGTGTAGAAACAATTTCAGATGACTTTTATTGCATAACCAAAATCTTCTAGAAAATCTGCCCAATACAACCCAGGGATTTAAATGTTCCCAAAAAATTAAATGCCACACAGGAAGAGAAGCCAGCTTTCTAACTCCCAGTCACGTGCCACAGCCATGGGTTTGGCTGATGTACTGCTCACGTGCCGCTTGCCTTCCCTCTGCTGTTGGGATGAGACACCTAGAGATTACTTTGGCAATTTCCAGCCCATCAACATCACCGCTGTCCTGTGCACCCAATCCACTCCTCTGCACTTGTGCAAAGCTGTCGCCTGCATCCTTTGCCTCTAACCACACTGAGAGAGCACCACCATCACTGCTTCCCCTCAGCACCCATTTCTGAAAGCACCACTTCTGCTGCTCCCCTCCTGCACTCCTCAAAAAGGGAGAGGTCTGTTCTCCTCTCCCAATGTTGGCCAGTGAATTATTCCCAGTGAATAATTGGTATGAAATTTGCTGCCTCAGAGCAGTCTTGCTGCATCAAACCTCTTCACACGTATGCGTGTCATCACTTGATTTGAAGAAGTGGCTTCATTAAACCACTCTGTGCCGTAGGTCAAGTTCTCACAAGTGCTCAGGGCCAGACACAGCAAAGGACGCAGCTGCTCACAGCCATTCCTACACTGGCAACATTTTGAACTCACTGTGAGCTTGAAAAATCAGCACTAGGGATGCTGAGGGGAAGAACCTAACAGGAATTGCCTGGCATTGCCTGTGGTACCCCTTCTTGGGTAATTTTTACACTCACCATCTGCTGAGGAGCAGAGCCCTACATCCCAGCACTCTTCCCACCCCCACCACTCAGCCATGTTCACTTTTCCTCCGTTTTTTTTCCAACTGCCCCGTGTTTCCTTGTGTTTAGAAAGGACAGGAGAGAGGAGACCCCTCCTGGGTCTGCAGCAACAGCCAAGAGCTCATGCTGGGAGATGGAGTCTGGAACAAGGCTGAGAACCAGCCCCAGACTTCTCACTAGACAAATGGCACACAGCAATGGGCAGTTTTGCTCCTCTGGGTGGGGTCTCTAAAACAGTTTGTGTTTTATTACTCTAAGCTTCCAATGCATGTTAAACCCACTCTGAACCCACACAGTGCAATGAGCCAGTGAAGGGCTCCGGGTGTGCTCCTACATGAAGTGAACTCTTGCTCTGCCTGTTTGTGACTCACAGAGAGACTTAATGAACTTGGGTGCTTACAGCTGGGCAATTCTGTCACATGAGCTACACTGCTCCTGTGGCCTGGGGGTGATTTGTATTAAAAAAGGAAAATACTCAGTAAGGCTGTTCAAACTCAGCTCAGTGTTCTCCATCATTTGAATGTATTGAGCTACTAAATTCTCTTCAGATACCAAAATCTGCAACTCACGTGGTCTGGAGATAATGTTCATACACTGTAGTGGTCCTATAACAGAAAACAAACTGTCTGATACTCTTCTGAGTTTCTCATCTTTAGGCTTTTCTTTGCAACCTGTCTCTGTTATGGAGATAGGCAAAGCTCCTGTCCGTAAAGGACTCCGGGACTCTGTGTAGAAACACCAAAGCCAAGCAAAAATAAAAAAGAACATACAATTCTTCAACAATAAGAGAAAAAGAACTGCTCTGAATTAGATTTTCCCACACAGAGCATTTGCAGTGTAAATGTCTATAGATGCTGCTGCCCTCCTAGTGACAGACATCTTGCCTCTGGAAACAGAAAAGTGTTTGGCCTACAGGGGAGGTAGCTGGAAATGCTTAGAGAAATATCATATACATCTGACACAACCTGTTCGAAATGCAGCAATCAAGGGACTCTCAAATAAACCTGACTGAACTATCTTAAAAATATGTTCACAAGGGCAGATTCAGCCCTGTATAACCCATTTTATTGTGATTATTTTTTTTTTTAACAAACACAGAATCTAATAACCTTTACCTCTTCAGGAGATTCTTTGAAAAGATGTTTAGCCTGTATAATCAAAACTGAGTTCCTGTTACCTAGCTGGAGGCAGAGACCTCTTCACTAGCTCATGTAAAATTTCAATAGATTTAGTTGAAAAAGTGGCCCCTATGTTTTTTCTGCTTCCGAGGGCAGGTACACAATCACATAAAAGTAGGATTTCTAGATCTAGCCTAAAGCTAGATATAATTTTTATCTTTGCCCAGTCTTTCTAGAAGACTATTTCAATACTTCAATGTTCACGATCTTAAAATTCTTGTTATTTCCTGCCTAAAACAATTTATGACCAGATTAGAGCCATCAATTCTTATTCCAACAATATCCTTCATTTTAAAAAACTTTACTATCTCCAGAGAAGGGCCCATTGACCTGAACAAACGAGAATCAGTGATTATTGAAGCTGACCAAGAAAAATGCTGGAAATGCCTCAGTCTGACAACGAAACTTTCTCCTAGAGAGATATCCTGAGGATGGACTGATTCTCCATTTCAGCCATTATCAGGGAAAGGGAGAGTTCAAGTCATTGAAAATTCTAATCTCTTGCTTTGATAAGAGGTAAGACCTATTAAGTACAAAAAGCCTCTTTGCCTTTTAGTAAGTACACAAATTTACATTTGGAAACTCTGAAGATTATGTCACCGTGATGTAAAGAACATATTTTGGTGCTGTACCTTGCTGGACTGCTCTGAGCTCCAGAGGAAGAAAAGAGAAGTAAAGACTAACTATGAGATACATTCTAAGTTTTCATCAGAAAGTTCAGTGATGTCAATAGACAAACTCTCAAATAACCCATTTGATTAAAAGCAGCCATCAGATTTCTCCACCCAATCTTAGAAATCTGGGGCATCTAAAGTGATGTTAAGAGGCTCAGTTTCCAAATATCTGGTTTCCCATTTACCCCTTAACTAGCCTTTGCTTGGCATTCACGAAAACAAATGGAATAGAAAAATAAAACAGACACATTTTCTTGCTTGTTTGGAAAGCCACAGGCAGCCTGTATGAAAGGAGGGAGAGTGAGAGAAGAAAGGCATTCCCTAATGCCCAACATGTATTTTACAGTCAGTCGATAAATCATCCTTCTTCTGTTTGTAGAAATGCCTTGAGCAGAACAGAACGGTCCTGAAATGGTTCATTACTTACAAACATTTGATGAAAGTGGATTCGGTTTTTGGTTTATGATCCAACATGCTGGAGGAAGATGAGTTTTCTAGATGAGATACAGGCAGTACATACAAAACCAAAGTGCTTCTTTCTGCTTTTCAGTGCTGTCCAAGGCGCTGGTTAAAGAAAAACACAGGAGTGGGCTGCTGCCAAAATGAGCTCCAGAGTTATCACTTATCCCTGCTAGAGACATTGATCCTTGTACAATTCATCTTCACAGCATTGTGGCAAACAGGAAAAACCTCTGTTACACACATCCTTTATCATTTTTTCTCTAAGTTACTTTAAGTCTTGCAGTTTATTAGTCTTTCCCTCAATTATTACCTATCTCAGCAATCTGCCTTTCAAGCAATGCTCACAAAACCTTTCTCAAAGGGCCCTGAAGCCTGCTGATTGAGTTGTCTCACAGAAGCCTTGCTAATAGTATACATTTGGAGTGCTTTTAATCATTTTATGAAGTTAGGGAATTCTCATCCATTAAACTCCGGCGGACCACAGAGAAATTTTATGGCTTGTCACCAATCGAGATCAGGTGAAAGGAATGCAGAACGGTGCTTTCAAATTAAATTACAGTTTTTCAGTTTGGACTGGCACAATCTGTCTTCAGCAAAAGAGGAGCCTTTTGTGGAACTTTCAGGGCAAGTTCAATCCTCCGATTCACACTGCTGCTCCCTACATTTTACACTAAGCTGCACAGTTAAAAAGCTGACTGTGGCATTCTCACACATCCTTCCAGCCCAATGGCCATGTGCTATCTGCCAAAAGCCCATTTCCAGAAGAGCTCCAGCTTAGCACAGACAGGGAGAGACAGTGAAGGAATATGGTTGCAATTTGAGGGATGTCACATGCAGATTTACAGAGTGTGATTAAGCTGGCTTTAACCTTGCTCTTAACCTTCACCTTCTCTGCCCAGTGCCATGAGGCACTTCTTTCTAGCTCAGCCAGAAAGGAGAGAGCCACTACAGAGCTGAGCAGTTGTTATGAGAGAAACGTGTCTGTGAGAGAAAGAAAGTGTTCCCTCATGACCCAACACGAGACAAGACCATGGATTTCCTCTCCTTTCCCTCTCCTCTAAGATGAACTTTGCCCAATGCCTGGAGAAGAACAACTTACTGAGGAAGCATTTAACTTGCTATTGACTTTATTTATTAAAAATCAAACAGAAAACAACAACAACAACAAATAACCGTTTTGGCCGTGTTCATATGTGCTCTGGATTTACATCCTGTGAATGTGATGTTACCTTCTCTGAACATTCATGGGAAGAGAATTTCAAACCCCCCCACCCGAGTTTAAATGGTCACAGACAGTGAAGGTGCCCCTGCCCATGGGAAAGATGATTTTTAAGATCCCTTCCAACCCAAACAATTCTGTGATTCTATGATTCTCCTAGAGACCTCTCCAAATGTCAAACACACCCTTCTATACAACCCTGTAATAAAAACATAGGTAATCAAGGCTGAAAGTACACCAAAAAAGGATATATTCTGGTGTAAACTGCAATTTAAAGGGACAGTTTTTTCTGACAAAACATACCTTGGATTGGTTATTTACAATTCAAACATATCATAAGGATAATAATATTTTTTCCTAAGACTGCAGGTGTAACACTACCTAGCTAATCACAAGTTAGGTATTTATGGAATATCTTCTTAAAGATCTTAAAGATATTACAGAAGAGGAGAGGATGAGGACTGTACAGCTTTTCTGTCAGGTATTTTATAAAGATATTAAATACTTGGTGAATTCTAAAAAGAAAAAAAATGGTAAAAGTTATTATAGAACCAAAATACAGCAGAAATGGCTTCTAATCTCTTCCCTCCGGAGGCATCAGAATGCTTCATGAGAGGTGGAATAAGAGTAGAAGAGACATTTCAGGAAAAAACATCAGACAAAAATGCCTATTCTCTCAGATCAAAAAGAACCTACCTTTCTGTCAAGAGCTAGCTGCTAGATGAGGCTAAGTAGGAAGAAAGGGAAAATATGGAATATTCTGTCTCAGCCACAAGAAATATTTTGCCCTATAACAAAAAAAAATGTTAGAGGCAAAATTCCTTCTCTTCCAGTATCAGAGTTGGCATCGAGTTCTGTGCCCCATGTCTTTCCTCTTTCTTCTTTCCCTTCTTGTCCCTTGTCTGTTTCTCATCCTCTTGTTTTTAACCTTGCTCCCAGACTCTGCCTCATTCTTTGCCCCAGAGGCAAACTGAGGACACTGATTGAAAATTCACACTTAATGAGTGCATCATGTCTGCATCTACTTTTGGGCAAAGAAGTTTTCTCAGAAAGGTTTTGGCACACTGAAGCTGCTAGAACAGCCCAGACACCACACACACACAAGGCAGAGAGTCTTTGAAAAAAGGAAAAAAGAAGCCTTAGAGACAGCAACCACAAATGACTCCATTCTGCCCATCTTCCTTTCCATACTTTCTTCCTTTTTTTGTTTCCTCAGTGGCCTTTCCCACCTCCCAAGTAACATGACTTTTAACCCAGACAACCCTTCCATCTCTCAAAAGCCTGACATCCATGTTAATACTCCCCCAGGACCAACCTAGTCACTTTACCACATGAGCTCCCATTTCCATTTCTGACAACTCTTGGCATGTTTCCCCTCAACCAGCCACCGCTTCCTTTTACACAGCACGTAGCACTCCAGCAGCCAAAGCACAACAGTCTGATAACTGCTCACCCAGTATCATGTATCTTCTTATTATCTGCTACATTATCCTTATCTAATTGCATGCACTTTGGCTCAATCTGACATTTTCAAAACTACAGATGCTTATTAGCGTTTCTTAGCTAAAAGAAAAAATGTGCATTATAGTGATTATCAGTTCCTGGCACTGCCTGTGAAACATTGTAATGAGGGAGACCTTTAGCCCACCATAAACAAGCACAATCAGGGCCTGTTTTGGTTATTAGCAATGCTCCCACAAATGTTGCCACTGTCAGAATTAATGACTGCACTACTAATTATTAATAATCTCATGTTTCTGTCTAGGGGTTCTTTTTAGCCCGAAGCTTTAGGCCAAAAGCAAAAATTATTTAATTCTGCGCCACCACACTGAAGCGACAAACGAAGTCACGGCCTTGATTCCTTTATGGTGCCCGACAGATGCAGGTCGTGCCTCCCAGGGATAAATAACTGGCTGAAGGTCATGCAGCAGGTCAGTGGCAGAGCCAGGAGCTGCAAAACTTCCCTGATAGTTATTGCAATGCTCTGCCACTGATCCATGCCTCCTCAAACAGAAGGTATATAAATGTGCCCAGAGACCAGTGAGAATCACCCACTCCTTGGAGAAGCCTCTTCCAATCACACCGCACTCAAATACAGAGAGTATAAACAAGGCAAGCTCAGTAGATGGGGTTACTGTGATCCTAAACCTTGGCTCTGTCAGTTTTAATTATTTACTCTTGTTTGCAATGACTCACTGTATGTGTTCTGACAAGTGTTTGCGCTGCAGTTCATAACAGAGCAAAGAAGATGCTTCAACAGCACCCACTTTATCAGAGACACCATTGTGAAGAACTATAATACCTTTAGTGTTTTCTCCATGTGTCTCCTCTTGTATCTGGGATTACACCCAAATAAAAAATATATTAAAAGAGAAAAAAGAAAAGAAAAAAATGAAAAAGAAGAAGTTAATATAGAGCAGGCAGAGGAGCTGTATCAATAAAGTGCTTAGATTCAATATGCCTAGCAGTAAGAGTAGTAAAAGTGGAAATCTTTGGTTCACTGTGAAGCATTTATGTGTCTATAGCAACATGGTTGTTGATTTCTACAGCTTCCCTAAGAACAAAGTAATAGAAGTTCGGTCTTTTAAAATTGTTTTTCTTTTCTAGTACCTAGATGAAATAGAAATAGAAAAACAAAATGAAAACCAAATCATATTTAGTACAGGTTATACAGAAACATGAGGAAAGATTTAGCAATAAATTACAAACAAATAAAGATAGGATTCTACAGTCACATGAAACATAATCCCACAAGCAATCTGTGCAAATCTCAGAGCTGTGTATGCAATAAACTTATCTTGGGACAATCGGTCTCTTATGCAAGAGGTCAAACACTATTTAAAGCAGATCCCAACATCCTCTTTGCTCTCTGCTCAAGTCTCCTTGTGCTCCCCTGAAACACAAGATAACCCAACCTGCCTATCCTGAGAGGAGGGCAGGGACACAGGCAGGAGCAATGCCAGAGGGAATATCACTGGAAAGTGGCTGGAGCGGAGCCATCTGGGGTTTTGCTGGGGCATCCATCCTTAGGCGCCAGGGCACAGAGAGATAAGGCTGCCAGCAGCCACCTGTTAGATAGGGAGGAAGAACTGACTCATGGCTTCCCAGCAGTGCAAAAAACATGGAATTCTTCTCCCATGAGGTAGGGCTGAGGGATGGGAGAGAGGAAGGGATGAGCTGTGCTTGCTGCCTCCGTGGCTTATAAGGGATTCAGAAGTCTTGGGAGCAAAGAGGAAGAGCCATCCAGCCCAGAGCCACCTCCAATACCACCCTATCCAGCCAGCAGCAGCAGCTGCCACCAGATGCCTTTTCTGTAACCCTGGTACAAGCATAAATATCTGTTTTGCTACTGTTAGCAGGTCATACTTTTTCTTTTGCCAAAGGCTGGCCTTATAAATAAAAGTCTTTTTTAGTCCCCCTTAGCCAGAGGCAGTGCAGGACACTTGAATTCATCTTCACAGACACAAACTGTACAGACTAGGCTCTGCAAACCACTGCTTATACCCTTGAGAAGGGACAACAGGCAGTAACAAACCTCCTGCTGCTGCCCAGTTGCTGGACTTCTCCCTCTGCCTCTGCCAGAACAGGAGGAAAGCAGCAGGCACAGGGATCCTGTGCACATCTCCCGCGGGTTCTGCTCAGCAAGTGTCTTCAGATCTAGGGCTTGGAGACTGCAGCAACATCTGTAATTGCTCAGTCTGCGTGGGTTTCATTTCTCCTCTGACCAAAATACCACAGCTGTGTTCTTTTATAGAGTGTTCGAGCTTATTTTAATGGAAAATAAGGAACACGTACATACTTTTGTCATAAACACTTTAAAATTAATGACTGGGTTATAACTGGAGCTGAGGTTACCAGGCATTTCCCACTGCTCCATTTCCGTTTCATGTAGCTCTGTACATCCAAGAGAGAAAGCCTGGGGAGAAATTTGCATTTGCTTTTGAGGTCTGCCTAGACTGAAATCTGCTTCAAATGCTGGAGCAGATGCTATTGACAAATACAGAAAAGAAATATAAAAAGCCCCAAACCACCCCCTCCCTGAAATATTATAATGAAAGCATTAAGGTACTCCTGTCCTTCCTTTTGGATGCTTTAAATCTCCTTTTGCTCAAAGCAAACTCCAAAGCCTTGAAGAACTAGAGAGAAACAGACATTTGAAATGTCACAGGAAAACTGTCAGAAATGAGTGCTAGATACAGCAAAGACTTAAATGTGCCAGACCTCACAATTAGCTTTACACCTGTAAGAATATCCTTGGTGATAACTGGGACAATTTTTAGTCTTAAAGCCCCTGGGGCCCAGAGCCAGAAATTGCAATAGCTCACAAGGCTGAGCCACAGCAGACCATCACTGCTGCAGAGCTGAGATGAACTGTCCGCGTGTCACCTCAGCCTCCAATTCTCCATCGGCAAAGTGAAGATAATAATAAGTGCAGTTTTAAAAGGTACAGAGACTGAAGCTCATGGAAGAATCTATGTAATAGCTGAGCTCTACTAACAAGCACCTTGTTTAGAGTAAAATAATTTACACTATGTGAGGGATAAATAATTAAAAACCATATTCAGTTTTCATCAGCAGAGAGTCACAATATCGGCATTTTTCACACACTTCAGTACCTCACACACTTCAGTACCTCTGTGTGAACTTAAATACTTCTGAGTGAATGAATGAGTACCATGCCCCTCTCTACCTCTCCCCCTGACTCCACATTGCAAGTTCCCTGAGGCTTAAAAATGGCATTGATCTTTGCTGTAATCTTTGGGCAGACTTTCAAGTGCTATTTTAACAAAATAAACTATGAAATTTCTCTAAATTAAAGTGCTTAAAAAAATAAGATGTAATTAAAACTCTGCACGTGGAAAATTTAGGTTCCCAAATGCTCTACAGGTGGAAATGTTGTGAAGGACTTGTCTTTCCACTACAGAGAAACCAGTGCCCATTCCCCCTTCAGAACACCTTATTGGATTGTACTACCACACTCTCCCTCTGCTCCCTTCTGCACTGCTCTGTGCTGCAAAATATCCATGAGCCCAATGCTCATTCTGACTCTCCTTTATAGTTGTATACTGGCAGTAAAGATTATGGCCCAGTGATCTATTCCTACAGACAAATGCACACACTCAAAATATGCTTTAACTCAGTTAACTCACCCACACTGAATCTTACCAGTAGCAAACACCCACAATTTAATGAATACACATAACACTTTCAAAGGTGAATACATCTGTTAAAAAACTGATCCAAAATAAGTGTTTGCACATCTAACTAGGAAATATATTCCAGTTTGTATTTTTGTATTTGACCACAAATCTTTTGAAATACCTTGAAACTACAAACCTGAATTATTATCATTACTTTTGAAAAGACACACTGTATCACAACCTACTGTGAGTGAAAGAGGCTTTTGGGAAAACACTGGCGCCTTTTTTGCTTTCCTTTGGGAGAAAAGAGAAAAACATTCCCTTAGAAGGAAGATTTGTTTCTTCCCTCCTTCCCCCTCGCCTGAATAAGGGGCCACTTAAAACTATTGCTGAAACATTTTGTCTGAGCTGTCAAAACAAATATTTCTCCCCGAAGGTGAAAAAGAGAGTTACAGAACTGCCATCAGTTCCATCAGACCTAGAGCAAGCAGTGAGGAATTGAAGAACCCCCACGTGTAGGTGTGAGTATGTAAACAAGTGGGTGGTTGGTGCTTCCCGACGAAAGCAGGGAAAAGCCAAGCGCTCCACGGGAACAGTGTGATCACGGCACGCTGCCACCCCTTGGTCACGGGATGAAAATGCTCGCACCTCACGGCAGCGGGCTGGGAACCATCCAGCACATCAGGCAAAAACCCCGGAAAAATCAACCTGCAGTTAAGGAGCTACAACGGGAGATTTTGCTGCACCAACACAAGCATAAATATATTAGCCCAAAGTAACGTAAAGCTTTTTATTTCAAGGGACAAAAATCTCCTGACTCGCAAAGAGCATTTTCCAAGCTGTGATACACACCCTAAGGACTGCCTTCAGTCTGGCCTTTCCTGAAACAAAAATATGCAGATGAGTGGAGAACAGCACATACTCACAGATGTCTTTTCCCCAGTTCCTATGTCTTTAAAAGCCCCTTGGAAACCAACTTGAGGTGCTCCAACCCTGGGCTCAGTCTCTGCTTTCTGCACTCGAGCTCCCAGCTCAGAAAGAGAAATAACGTGAGCCGAGTACTCTGCGTGAGGTATCCCAACCTATGGCACAGTTCACTACTATCAGAGAGATGATTCAGCCTCCTCACACAGTTATTCCTGAATACTTAAAAATACATTTTCTCTGGCAGATTTTTTTAGTGTGTGCATCATCACCGTGGCTAGTGAAGACTGCAGAAACAGAGGCTGATTTTAAACCGGCAGCAAAAATCATAAGCTGGTTTAATGACAGATATAGCCATAAAGCAAAGTACGAAAAGTGTATCACCTGCAGGTCAGAGTGTCCAGTATTCAGAAAGCACAAAATACATGATGGGCTTCTGTGCAAATACAACCCATGACTTTAATTAGGTCTATAACTATTCCTTTTGAAGGAAGTAAGCTGCAATTTTTATTCATTTCAAAAGGCGAGTTACAGGATGTCAGCGGGGCCTAACTATTTCCACTGAAACAACCATTCCAGCTCTCTGCATCTTAATGCCCGGGGGATAACTGAATTCAGCATCCAAAAACTCACCAAGAAGAGGCAGAACAAGAGATTCTTACAGACTTAAACAGTAGTTTCTGCCCATATACACAGTAGTCCAGATCAATAGATAGACTTCTGGTTACAATTCAAATTACTACAACTTAAGACAAAGCTGGGATTTCTGCAGTCCTACAAACTCCTCTATAGAATCAATTCGCTCTTCTCTTTAGGAGAAAAACACCCCACTTTTGAAATGCCTGTTGCCTGCAGCTCTGGCCTCAAACTTTCTGAAACACTGTCCTTGACACACATTTCTAGGAGGCAATATCTCTTCCCATTACACAAATAATGAACTGAAAATTAACACTTTCAATTACACGCAACAGCAAGTCTGACATATCAAATTACTTTTTTTTTTTTACACTGATGGCTTTGATTCTCACTTTCTCAGACTCACTCTGTTAACAAAGGGTATTTGATTTACTAAATCCTTAATTTATTGAAGCACAAAACAGTTTTACTGAGGCATCTCAAAATGATCTCTATTTATATCTGAATGAAAAACTCCTCAAAAGGTAAATCAGTCTGAATAATCAACTGCAGAACTAGCTAAGTATAATATATGGCCAAATGTAGTTTTAAGCAAATGCAGAAAAGAAAGAAATATTCAGAATTCAGTTCTTGAAAGAATATTCATAGGAATGAAAGCTTTTGTACTTTGGGATTGGCTTTTTTTATATGCTTAAGTCTCCTGAAGCCAGTAAGAGTTTTGGCTAAGTAATGAACCTGTAAGAATGCAGCATGTGGCTTTTTATATAAAAAAGTGTTACGATGTTTCACTGGAGGATTCAATATCTTTGACAGATAACTTATCATACAAAATTCACTTCAAAAAGGACTTCTGTGATCATTGTTTCACAGTCAGTGCCTTATAAAATGGATCAATATTCCATGTTACAGAAGTGTTGAATTTTTTATGCACCTGATTAATGCATTGTTATCATCCCAGTAATTAAAAGGAGCGGCATTACACACCATCAGCATGATACATCTTACTCAGCACCTCCTGGCTGTTGCCTGCAAAAATTAAACTCATTAATCACTGTGATGCCAAGAAAGAAGCCTTGAAAAGATGAAAAAGCTCTATTTTATGGGGGAAAAGTTTCCAAGTCAACGTGTAAGAGAAAATCCCTTCCACTGTACAATATGCACAGCACTTATCTCATCAGTCTAAAAGGTAAACCAATCAAAATCACCATCTAAAAGGTAATCTCACCAATCTAAAAAAGAAAATTATGTCAACAAAATTGTTCATAACCTGCTATACCACCACACTAAACTGAACGAAGAGTTCTCACAGATATTTCCTCATCTAAATAAACGTAGTGAAAAGGTAATCTTACAACAAGGTAAATAGGTCATTATAATTTTGTTTAGAGCTGTTCCAATAATTAACCTTTGTATCAATAATGCCACAGAGCCAACCAGGAAGTGCTTTTCTGGCGTCATTTATACAGAACCTAGTTTCCTTATTACTCCTCCCATAAATAACATGATTGTCTCATCAGACTGACAATTAACATGAAAAATGTGCATTATTTAATCCAGATTTTGTTCAGTAGTTAGGTCTACTATAGATATATTTTCTCATAGAACTGCCATGAGTTGAAACATAGTAAAAACTATTTAAAATTCCAAAGAACGTTGCAACTTCTACTTTGCTATACTTTTACGTTGCAAAAATAATGTTCTCAAGTGTGTCTGAATGGTGTCTGTAAGTCAGAAGTTGTTGTATAAAATCATTATTGGTTTTAATTTGGATTTAATTAGGGAGTTACTGCCTCCTCTTTAACTCTGTATAGATTCCACATAGTATTTTTCCACCAGTAGTACTTCCAGTGGACAGAATGCTTACTTACAATACTGTGACCTTCAAAGGCAAGATCCTGTCTTTCCCTCTGTTTTGTTCTGCATTGAGGTCTGTGCTGGTGCTTAAAAATACAGTGCTGAATGCAGCACACATATTTCAGTAGGAAAAGTCATCACCAGCAACCCATAAAATACGCTGAGTTCTCTCCCTTTTATTAATCACGTGACAAAGTTAGGAACAGAACAGCCTCATTCTCACGTTTGTTTTGATATTTCCAAGTATGGAAAGGGAAAAAACCCTTTGTTTCTATATGTTTAAGTTCTGGGTTTTTCTACTACATTGATGTTGAAAGATGAAAGACAGTGTGAGTGTCCCACTCGTACAAAACAGAAAACAGAAGTCTAATCTTAGAAAAGAGTTTCCAATGCTCCTTAAGCCTTCCCCCCATGATGAGCAATAGCACGTACTCCTGGCACCCTGCACAAATGGACCACTCTCCTTGTACTTATTCCTTGGTCTTTGTCAGCTCTCTGCCTCACTCTTCCCTTTTCCTCGGGGGTCTCATGCCCAGGGCTGCATTTGCTCATCCTGAGTGAGCCTGACTGCTGCCACGGGGCATGGGAAAGGAGCCCTCTGTCTCTGCCGACCTCGCCAGGACAAGGGCGAGAGGTCACTGCCAGCTCGCCCCGGCACCAGTCCCGGGAGGGTTTGGCAGAGCAAACAGCTCCCCTGACCCGGGACAGGAGGGGTTCGGCACCGCGGACAGCTCCGCTCCCCTGACCCGGGACAGGAGAGGTTCGGCACCGCGGACAGCTCCGCTCCCCTGACCCGGGACAGGAGGAGTTCGGCACCGCGGACAGCTCCCCTGACCCGGGACAGGAGGGGTTCGGCACCGCGGACAGCTCCCCTGACCCGGGACAGGAGGGGTTCGGCACCGCGGACAGCTCTCCTGCCCCGGGACAGGAGGGGTTCGGCACCGCGGACAGCTCCGCTCCCCCGACCCGGGACAGGAAGGGTTCGGCACTGCGGACAGCTCCGCTCCCCTGACCCGGGACAGGAGGGGTTCGGCACCGCGGACAGCTCCCCTGACCCGGGACGGGAGGGGTTCGGCACCGCGGACAGCTCCTCTCCCCTGCTCCCCCTGTCCCACTCCGCTCCGGTTCAGCACCGCGGACACCTCCGGCCGTCCCGCGCCTCCTGCCGGGGCCTGTCCCCGCGGGCGGGACCCTCGCTCCCTGAAACACACCATTTAAAGACCATTTCCACTAGTTCGTCATGACTTCATCCTCCCGACATGAGCGACCCTCTGCCGGAGACCACCAACTCAGGTTGCCCAGTCTCTGCTGGACGGGAGCACCTGTGAGCTGCCGACCTAGTCCTGGGGACTTTCTCAGACACGTTACCCCCTTTAAAAACAATTCACACAAAGTGTCCATGTGAGTTTAGAAATCACCTCAAACCCCTGTTTCTGGCCACACTTTTTGCACTTCATTGCAGAAGACACCTAGGCAGGCACAGACAGCAGTGTCCCTCAACAGACAGCAGTACTCTTCCCCCACACAACGCTGAGAGGGGAAAAGGAAAAGGAAAAAAAAAAAGGAAAAAAAATTTCTCATTTTAGAAGTTAAAGAATATTTGTATTAATATTATATTGGAGACTCTCTGCACAAATCACTCGCACATGCTAAACTGCAGGCTTTCCTTTGCTTCCGGACTCAGCGCTTCTGGTGACCAGAGAAGCGGCTCCAGACATCTGCTGTCTCCAAATCCAGGAAAGCGAAATTAAAACAATGAGGAAAATGTGCCTGAGCCCAGCCCTGGAGGCGGCACTCCGCTGGCTCGCAGCGACACCTAGAGCCCAGCACACCGCTGGGAAGGGCCCCGTGTCCCCAGCCACACCGGGAGAGGGTCACGAGTGGGTGCGGACGCCCGGGAAAAGTGCCCGGTCCCTTCCTGCAGCTGGCCAGAGCCAAGAAGCAGCAATGCCAAGATCGTTGCCGGTGAGCGGGTCACAGGGAAGAGTCAATTCAGGTCCCTGTCGCTGCTGTCCCCCGGGGCTGTCAGCATTCTCTCACCTCAGGGAGAGGCTTAGGTCGACTGGCCCCATCGCTGACAGAAGTCAGCGCTTGCTCTATGGACCACCAAAGCCTTTACGAATATGGACAGGGATTTAAAAAATAATCCGAGGACATTTCCCTGCATGCACAACTCTCCTCTGAGTGAAGCAGCCCTGCTGTTGTGGCTTGAAGCTGTGCCTTGCTTGGGAAGGCTCCCAGAGCCAAAGCTAAACCCTGCTGCAAAGCTAACGCGTCCCACTCGGGCAAGAAGTATTTTTAACAGACACAAACATTATTCCCAACTGCAGCCATTTGCTTCCCCTTGTGTGTGCTTCCACAACAGGCAAAACACACTCAAATCCCTCTGCAAACCTAACACCAGCCAGCGATGGGGGAGCCACATGTTTTGATCTAACACTGGCCCTTGTTCTCCTAGTCTTTCTGCTTTCCAAATCCCCTGTCCCCCTCCTCACCACCCCAAAAGAACTAGGGGCAGTCGACCCAGACTAGTTTAACTCCATCGGACACAGCAGGCAGCAGCGGCCTGGATTAGTCACTCGGTACTAAGGCGATATGCAGATACACCCTTTGAAGTCGCAGCTCTCGGAAGCAGCGCGGGAGCGGAAGGTGCGCGGCCGAAGTTTGCGGCTTCCCCGCGGGGGCTCGCCCGGGGGCAGGGGGAGGAGGGCGAGAGAGAGAGCCAGAAACGGCTGCTCAGGGGTTAAAAAGTTTCCCTGCTGCCAGGTTAGGGGGAGGCTGACAGGAAAGCGAGGAGGGACGGACAAGGTGAAGACTTCTGCCCCAGAAGAGTGTTAAGGGGTAAAACATGGAATAATAATAATTTTTTTTTAAGGGGGGTGGGGAGCCTTGTCGCGTATCTTGGGGACAGACGGACGGAGCCGGCAGCTGCGTTTCCTAACGTGCTGACCCCGAGCCCCCCAGCCCGGTTCCTCGGGAGCGGAGAGCCGCGCAAGGAGCCCGGTAACCGGGAGAGCTGCGGAGACAGCGCGGGGGCGGGCGGGTCCTGGATCGGCTCGACTCCCAGCGGGCTCCGTCCCGTACTATTCCCGGCACTTCAGGGGAAGAAGAGGAGCGCAACGACCCGCCTGGAAGAGCGGACAAACCGCAAGAAATCGCTGCCAACCTAGAGGGGCACACAGCCCTCCCGCAGGACAGGGGGCGGGGAGGGGGGGCACCCAAAACCCAACCCAACCGCACGCGAACGACACCGGCGCTTACATCCTCCTCCTCGCAGTCACTTCGCGACTGGTACTGGAAGCGGGGCCGGCTGCCTTCCTGTTGCAATGGACGCGGGGTCTTGCCGGCAGCGCCGTCCTCCTCGCTGCTCTGGCCGCCCAGGAGGTGACTCGCTTCGGGGGGAACCGGGAAGGAGCGGGAGGTGTTGATCTTCCCGCTGAACCGCTGGTACAGTGAAGCCATGAAGTCAATCCGCGGGAAACGAGGGAGAGGGAGGGAAAGAGAGCCGCTTCTTTTTTTCTTCCCCTCCTCTCTTCTTTTTGGCTACAGCATGCTACACGCGGGTAAGGATCAGTCCCACATCAGTGGAAGGGAGAGCGAGGGATCCTGCTCCGCGGTCCTCTGCACCGGCACCCGGAGAGAAACGGGGGGGATCAAGAGAGCAGAGACGGGGGAGTGATGAGAGGAAGAAGAGAGAAGATAGATAAATAAATAATAAAACGCAATCGAGCCGTAACACCACAGGCCCCGGGAATGCTGCACCATCCGGTGTTGGGAAAGAAAAAAAAAAACAGAAGAGAAAAAAAAGGAACCAAAACACTCCAAGAAGACGTACCCCCGATAATGGCGCCTGAGTGGATCAGCATTAAATGTGCTTTGGGGGTGTGCGTGTGTGTTTGCAAAAGCAGGAAAAAAAAAAAAAAAAGGAAGGGGGGCTGGCTCAATCGCTGGCTGTCAGCGGCTCCCCAGGCAGAGGTGGCGGAGCAGTCGCCTCCGAGGTCGCATACCAACAGTGTGCACAAGCGAGAGGCAGAGTGACAGAGTGCGTGAGACGGAGTGGAAGAGGCTGGGAAGCCTCATTCAAAGCACGTTGCTCTTCCTGGGAAGGAGGGTTCTTCTACAATCATCTCCTTTTCGGTACCTTCTGGGGTTTTTTTCCTGCCTTTTTTTTTTCCCGGGGAAACAACTCAAAAAAAAAAAAAAAAAGGCAACAGACACCTGATCGCCAGCCGAGAGGGAGAAAAAGAGGTGGGGAGGGGGAAGGCGAGGTGGGGAGGCGGGACCGGCAGCCGGAGGGGCTCTGGGAGGCCGCTGTGCGCGGAGTGGCTCGGCCCCGAGGACGGGGCGAGGGGAGGGAGGGCGAAGCCTCTCCGCTGCCCTGCCCTGCCCCAGCGGGCACGGCTCAGCCCGGCAAGAGGGCACTGCCCGGTCCCCGTCCCCTCCGCCCGTCCTCCTCCTTCCCCCTCTCCCCACGGCCGGGGAGAGCAAGGAGAGGGGGGCGTTGCGGGTTTTTTGGAGGTGGTTGTTGTCGTCGCTCTTTAAAATAATCCGGTAAATCGTGTCTCTTACTATTTTTGTATTAATTCATTTTTGCTGCATTAAAACGTGCTTCAGCGCCCCTCAGTGGAAATCCGCCCAAAGCGGCTCCCGGCGGCTCCGGCCAGGGATAAACAACCGCGGTCCCGGAGCCGGGGATGGATCCGGGGCCGGGCTGGGCGTGCTGGGCCGGGGCCGGGGCTGGGGTCGGGGTCAGGGTCGGATCCGGGCCCGGGGCCGCGCGGGGAATCTCTCGCCACGGCTTTTGCTCGGGGCCTTCGGGCCCCGTCCCCGGCCCGGGAACCGCGGCCGCCGCTCGGCGCTCCGGGCGGGGACACCGGGCACTGCTCGGGCCGGCCCCGCGGAGCTGCCGGGGGTCCGGCCCCGCCAGCCCGGCACGGCTGCTCGGGACACAGGGTGACAGCTCCTGTTGCTCCAGCATCAGGCACCGGGGTTTCCATAGCAACAGATGCTTAGGTTTAAAGGAAAGTGGCAGAGTTGCTGTCCCCTCTTCTGCTCTCCAAAATCCTCCTCTTTGACCTCTAAATTTAACAGAGATATTGGGATTACAACACACAAAGCATAAACCAGTGTTTGCCCATTCCCACTGAGAGAGTTACTGCTGAAGAGCTCACAAACGTCCTTATAATTTAACTAGTGGGTTTTATGGGCTGAAACTGTGTTTCTAAACGCTGTTCTTGCTTAAAGTTTTAGCTGTTAAGATAATACCATCTCTGATATATGTAATTTCATCAGTCTTAAAAAAACCCCACTTCAGTAGATCATGTATACAATATTCTTAAGTGCAACTATCCCCGCCCCCTCCCCCATGATTCCAACAACTGCCTGATCAAAAATCTCTTTGCGTCTGAATAGTTTCATCCACTCCTTTTTATTTGTGTCTTCAAAGTCAGGCATGAAAAGTCTTAATATTTAGATGAAAAGGGAGCCTGATCTCATCAAGAGAGAAAACAAAAACAAACGCTCTATCGCCTTCCTGACGGAACTTGAAAGAAGGAATCATTTTGATCTTCACAACTGAGATCCTGACATTTAATTAAAACAGAAGATGAGCACACAATGCTCTGAAGCAAAGGCCTGGCTTCTAAGTCATAGTGACACACATCATAACAGAGGTAACTTTCCAGAAGCCACTTGGACCCCTTGTAACTTCTGTTTCAGACACAAATTGACTACCAAAAATCTGGACACATAGCTCAGCTAAATTCCACCTTCAACTGCATTAAGAGTGGCTTTGTGATATTTGGAATTGGTGACAACTAGTGCTGAAAATAAAAGGAACAAGAGAATAAAATTAAAAGAAATAATACATTTTTAACTTCTAAGGAAAAACTAGGACACAAAGGAATAATCAAAGAAAGCCACAAAAAGGCAAGACGAACCCACTAGGCAGGAAAAAACTACCAAAGATTAAATGTCTGAATTAAAAAGTTTCAAAGAAAGTACATAAAAAAGAAAACATTCAGCATCACAGTCCAGTTCAAGCCCAAAAGAGCCTCTAAGGACCAATTCAGATCCAAATACATTGTGGTTTTAATTCTTAAGAACCAAGATTTCACATAATTGAGTTTGCCTAGTCGTGCACACATATATTGTGCATGTATGTGTGTACACAATTAATGGAAAAATTATATTAAGGAAATACAAAATTGCAATGTCAAATACTTGAAAAGCTCAGTGAAAAACAAACAGCCAAATGGTCCTCATCCACCAAAATATCCTGATCGTGCAGCTTTGGGCTGTGATTCATTTGCCTGAAAATAAATAATTACAGCTATTTAAAGGCATTTCTGAATCCAGCTCTCCCCTCCATGACAGACCAGGGACAGCAGAAACAATTTAATATCATGTTCTGGATATCACAGTGGGCGAAGGAAGACAAGTCGCACCAGTTGGGAAGTGCAAGACACATTTCTGTCACCCTGCTACAGCCAGAGTGACCTTGTGTAGAAGGGCTGGGCAGGCGGCTGGAGGCAGAAATATCTTGAATAACCCCCTGCAATAAGATGCACCAGGATCAGTCTGTCGACGGCATTGCTGAAAGCAGGAGGATTTTTCTGAGTCATAGGGGGCCCAGATGATTTCATTAGGGGCTCTGGAGAGCACTCCAGCCTGCCTGTGCACAAGTTATCTCAGGGTGTAGCTTGTCCCCTGCCAACGTGTGTTACGATAGTCCTGCCTGCCTGCGAGGGGGGGACACAGCCCAGCGCTCCTGAGGCACTGCTCAGTGCTGGAAGCACCTCTGCCCTCCACCTGCGAGCCCGTGGTTAATTTGCTGTTCATCTGTGCATGACTGGGAGCCCAGAGTCCTCTACAATGTCCTGGTTATGTGACCAGATACTGTCATAACATGTGCGCACCAGTGGGGCGTGGAAAGCATGGAGCCAAAAAAAAGAACTACGGGAAGCATCGAGACATGGCAGCAAAATGCCACTAAACAAACACCACATCAGGAACTGGGGTTGCATAGCAGCAAAAGACCTTTCCAGCCCATGGCAAGATTTGATGAGAAGCGAGCAATTTGCGTTCTGAAACGTGCGTAAAGAGGCAAAATATTTCAAAAGCACAAACGTAAGGTTCTTGTCTTTAAACACACACCTTATATGTAAGAAAAATCCTTTCCCTAAACCCTGCAACAAGATCCCAAGATAAAAATCAAGGCACTTCAGAACAGTGTCCTCAAGCCTCACTTAGTTGTATATTTAATTGAGTATCCAAAGTTTTGAAGGGAGGTCTGATTCCTAACTAGTGACATTTCCATCAAAATAAAGTGTGTTAGTTAAGACATTTTCCCTGCAGCACCAAAGTATGTTTTACTGACATTTCCAAAGCATTCAGATAAAAATGACACTTTTTTTTCCCATGTTGTATAAATAAACAGTGTCCCCATATTTCAGCACTATTAATATAACACAATCAAAAGCAGGTCAAACCCAAGCCCTACTGCCTTGAAAACTTTACATTAAATATTTGTTTTCAGACAAATCAGCTCAGAATAACACTGGCAAAGAAACAATCCAGCAATATTACTCCTGGATATTTTTTATTTAGATATCAGTTCTATCTGTCAGGGAATTCAAGCGTTGTTATTCACGTTCCATTCTTCTGTTTTGACAAAGCAATTTATGAGCTTGCCATCTAAATAATACAGAGTTTGTTGCAGACAGAGCTGAACTTATTTCCAGTTTTCAAGTGGTGACAGTTATTAAGCAGCTGATTAGGTGGGTTTTTTTAATAAAAAAATTCAATAGTTCAAGTACACTTTTTATTATTTAAACTATTATATTTTAATTTTCCAATGAACTTTTAAAGGAATTTTAGAATTTCCTGGGGGTTTTTTTAATGTCACTCCCAAAAAGGCCAAGTTAGTATTTTCTCTTAAAATGACTGTATTTATTAATATAAAACATCTGTTTTCTTTATAATAGCAACTGTCTAGGCACTAGAGAGACAAAGATACAACATTTTATCTCCTATTACCATGGTCAGCCAAGATAAAAACATCCAGCTCATGAATCTCTGACGGCCCCAGGCTTATACCTTCTATGCAACTGCTGCCTGGTGTCCACTAAAAACCCAACCCAACCAAACCAGAACAGAAAATCCCTTTCCTGTGTCAAATGCACCAGTTCAGCAGTCCCTGAGGATACATTTGATCATTCATTTTGATCTCATGGGTGTGCTGGGAGGAGCATTGCACTGTGTCAAGACAAGTGACAGTAGGGCTGAGGAGGGGCAATATTTATTGTGGAATTAGTATGCTGAGCTGTTCACTTTCTTAGCTCATTATTTGTGCCAGCAGCATCTCAGAGCAAGTGATGTAGAAATGCAGCACTGGACGGTGAGTGAGCTTAGGACACAGAGAAGCATATTTTTCTCTGGAATCACACACTATTCAGAAAAATAATCTCACAGGCCTTATAATGATTAAAAAAAAAATAAACCACGAGTCCCTAAGATTGCTCTCCAGGCTGGACTAAGAGAAACATTAGTAAAATTACTTTTCTGGGCACCACAAGAATAATTCAATCTTCCCCAAGTGGTTGAATGACGGCTTTTGTGGAGAAAATAAAACAATGATACTCAAGTACTGGGAACAACAGACAATGGTGGCTTTACAGGATACAAGATTTTGGGGAAAAAGGAAAGTAGGCTGGAAGAAAAGGCTCTTCAGGAGAAGAGATGGGCCCAGAGGGAGCCAAGAAGAAAAAAATCAAAAGCATTTAGAAGAGGCAGGGACACAGTGAAGTAACCAGGAAGGCTGAGAGAAAAAGGAGATGAAGACAAGTGAGGTCAAAGAGGCAGAGAAGAAATGGACCAAAAACTGTCAGAGACCGAAAGCACCAACACCCCTGGAGAGCGGGGAGCCAGGCTGGGGTGGTACAAGGTTAATTGGAGCCACACAACAGGAGCATTTTCAAAACCAGGGAGATCAGCTGCTCCAGAGGGCAGTTCCAACACCTGGTGGATAAATGTTCTGTAATGTTCTGTGGATAAATGGTCAGTAAGACAGGTGATTTTAACCACCGAGAGTCTTGATACCCACCTAGGCCTAATTAAATGAAATCAAGAGCACGTAGCTGAATATCAGCAGGTTCTTCCCGGCAGTGTGAGCAGGACTGTTTCCAAAGGAAATGGGTGAAAGTCCTAATGCTGAGGGCACTTATAAATAGCCTGTGTGAGGCGTTAGGAAATGTGCTGTAAGGCATAATCCTGCCAACTGGCAAAACTATACATCACATGACCAGGAAGGTCTTTCCCATATGGTTCTTTATGATTTTGCAGTTGGTGCAGAGGTGATGAAAGGCAGGAAAAAAAAGAAACCAACACAGAAGAGAGGAGTTGGGAACAATGGTTGTGCAAGTCTGGTGCTAAAAAAGGTTATGTAGAGCCTAAGTAAAGGAAAATACTGATGTACACATGTTTATACAGCTGCACACCACGTCAGGGTCCTGGCCTACCCCTCTACCTGGTACTGCCATTCCCACCAATAGAAACTCGTACTGCAGACTGTCTTTCTTGCCTTAATTAACATTCTGTCTTTGGAAGCTTTATCTGAGAGAAGTTCGGATGAGGTCCCAATTCCACGTCTTCAAGAGAAGCCAGGAAGTCAAGCATTACAGATAAACACACTTTTCTTTGGATGCCACGAGCTGTTGGCATCCATGTGAGACTTGGCTGATGCTGCTGAGCTGGTCTCCACTAGGCACATTCTTCTCGGCTTTGTAACCTGCCGGTGTTTGATGCTCAAGTCAGATATGCCATGACAGCAACCAGGTTGCCTGATTAATTTGATCTCTCAAGGGGGCTTTCAGTAAGAAAAGGGAATATATTTGTCTTCAGAAAGGCAAAGTAGGCTGTTGCAGGCCTATCAGAAAAGCAACCATCTTGCAAAATGTCCCCTCTGTCACCTCAGACAGACTCTGACTCAAGGCAAGAGATATGCTCAGCTCTAAATGTGAAAGGGATGCATAAGGTTCCTTCTCCATTTATGTGCATGAGCCACATCTGCACATCCTTAATTGCCCAAGATGGGAGAAGCTGAGGCAATTCCTCTCTAATTCACCACTGTAAAATTGGCAGCACACAGAAGCAAAATACCTTGGAGAAATTCTGAGCTTCCACTTGCCAAAAGGAACTTGTGCATGCAGAATCTTGGAGAAACAGAAGGAATTTAATGAATTAGAATTTCAAATGCATGCCACAGGATTCAAAGGGAGCAGACAAGATGAAATAATTTCATTTAAAGTCTTTTGTTTATAATACAAAGATTTTCTTTAAACAGATCTGACTCCTCAGACTAGCTATCATTAAATTCACAGGGGTTTTGTTGTTGTTGTTGTTGTTTTTGTTGCTTGGAAGAGAAATAAAACCTAGATTTACTAAAATACTCAGAGGATGTAATGACACAATTTTAGGTTTTGGAATCCCCCAGCTGAAAAAAAACCCTAGAGAGAAATATGAATATGCAGGGAAAAAAGTATATTTAGACAAGTGGACATCTCGAAAAGGCTACCTTAGGCTGACCAAATATCCTCCCACTCCTTTGTTCTCCTTCTGGCCCTACCAGGCATATGTTTCTTCCTCCAGTTTGGCATGGATTCAGCATATTCAAATATTCTTCTCTTGCAGCATTTACAGAGAAAGGAGCAATGCTGGAGGTTTGTAAAACCCTTGCCTGTGATGATGCCTTTTCCTGGTCTTAAAATCAAGAGTCAAACACAGTTAGAAGGGAAAAAGGGATTTCACTTTGGTATTTATTTTAAGGATCCTTAGGTGCACCATGTCCAGGTCGAATGCACCTCAATGCACACCACAATGCACGTACCCAAACGATCTGGTATAACATTATAGGTGTTACTAATTAGCATGTCTATCAAAGATTCCCCAATGAGAGGCTCGAGTGAACCCCCCTCCCCAAGGAACCTTCCCCTGGATGGTTCTATCTCAGTTTACAAAATGTGTTCTGGAGAGGACCTTGGGGTCTGGAGCACACTGATCCCTAACTACGAAACCTCTAAAATGTTCAGTCTCCTAGTTTGACAAAAAAGTCCAAGAATGTAGGCTAAAGCACTAAGAATACAGAAGCTGTAAAAAGGTATAACAGGGGTATAAAAGAAAAGACAAAAATCATTATGGCATCAGTGAGAGAGCATGTTGGATGTTCTTTAGGAATAAATACCGGATCAGGCAATCTCGAGGGCTGTAGGTACAACTCATCCCAGTTTCTGTCTCCCACCAGGATTACAGACAGGTGAGGAGCTGTTGTGGGATGTCTTCATGGGCAGTTTTGAATGTACAGAACTGCCACTGGACGTACTTCAGGAAGTTTTCAGACTGAACAGAAAAGCGTCTGATGAGTTCCAGTCATCTGGAGCTAAGTGGGCTGTGAGCAGGGACCTCGTGGAGCACAGCTCTAGATTAGCTGTCTGAAGTCCCCTGAAATCACCTAAAAGCAAATAATCGCTTTTTGGATTTGGGACTAATTTAAATTGGTAGATGTTTGTGCTTCTTCACTCTTAATGCTGGTGCATGTTCTTTCCTGCCTATTTGCCTTCATAAATTGATTAGGGGAAAAAAGCTTACAGGCTTGCTCATAGTTTTCTAAGTACAAATTACACCGTTTGTCCAATTCACCTGTCTTAGTAACATAAAGTCTGAAATGGCTGAGTCTCATGGAAGTTATTTTAGAGGTTTGTAAATGTGTCTGATCAACTGCCATTATGTAACAACAAATATACAGGATTATAAATGTCTGTCAAACAGTGCATTCACTTTTTAAAAGGTGGGAGACACAAGGACAAGACTTGAATATTGATAGGAGATTAATAAAGTATGTCTTTACCAATTTAACACAAGTTTATGACCAAAGCTGTTGAGGGACAACAAACAAGCCAACCAATGAGTGGTTTTCATTTTAAATACCTCTTAGGATGTACCTGGATTAAACTCACCAACATTTGTGCTTCTTTTTTATTTTACTGCCCTCTTTCAATGTATGCCAGAGGCACTAAGCTTTGCAAGGGTACTCAGCAACGTGAGGTACTGGAATACACACTGGAATTATCAAAATCAGATCAGTGATGGGAAAATCAATAGGAGCTGCTGCTTTGGAAAATTCCAGGGGATATTCACATGAATCTTGATGTATTCACTGCATGTACCTAAATTTAGGAGCATTTTATCTCTAGTTGCTAGTTAAGCTGGCAGAGATCTTATTGGCTTGCTAAGTAATATCTTTAGAAAACAAAAAACCCAGTGCTTTGTGAAACAAGCCAGGCACACACCTAGTCACTCCTGACTTAGACATAGATCTATTATCTATATTTATATGCATATGCCAAGGAATCATAAAAGCATGTCAAGTGAACTGAAGAAAGTAAGAAAACTAACTTTAGAGATGTTCAATAATTTCACCATACAGATAAAAGCAATTCAGGACTCTGCCAAGTGCAAAAATACAAGCTGCTTCATCATGATCTGAATAAGACTGTGACAAAGGCAATCCTGGGAAAGTCTGACTGCAACTGATAATTTCAAACCCCTGCAAAAGGTTTGTTCTTCCAGAGAAAAATAGTCTAATTCCCTCCAAGTTATACAAGCACACAGCAGCATTCAGATCCTCCTGTTCTTCTTCACAAAAGCAGGCAAACAGCAATGAGGCAGCTAAAAATCTCACAACAGGGTCCAAAAACCAACTGTTGAGTCCATCACAGTTTCTGCAACACAACAGCAGCACAACCAGAGCTGCATTTTGTAAAAGCACCAACACTGAATGCAATTGTTGAAAAAATGAGGCCACCATGACTTAAGGAAGTAACTTCTGATGAAACATCACTTGCTACACTGGCTGATGCCACCCCTCCAGGAGCATTATCAGCAATGGGCAGATGGAACCAGCATCACCATTTATTTGGAATTTAAGGTTCTTAAATCACTAAATTCCTTCTCAACACTACATCCTCAATGATTTCATACAAACAACCACACTATAACGTTCTTCAGCTTCATGAGGCTGAGTGAATTTTACCATTTTTCTGTGAGAATTGTTTATTCTAGCCATTCTTCACCAGTTTAAATATGTCTTTGCCTATCCAGTAACTCAGTAAAACAGAATTCGCTACTGATTCTGGGGATGATAATTCTCGTGAAAATTTCCTTTACTGAGAAAAGAGTATCCCCATTCAAAGGTGTATGTCCTTCTGTTGGTGTTGCTCGGTATTTTTGGAAGTGGATGACGCCTCAAAAGCAATTAGCATGGCCCTAGTTGTGTCACCCAGGAACATACGGGTCCTTGAAGATGAAGCACACGTGGTACTGACACTCGCGGCGCATTATGACAAATGCAGCCAACAACTTGTCAGAGGTGGAAACAGTTGCTGGATAACAGAGATGATGTAGCCAGAAAGTAGGACAGTCACCCCAAAATGGGGCAAAACTGTGTTTTGGGTAGAATAGGACGTTCAGGAATTTAAACTACCTGGGATTTTCCTACGAAAAACATCTGCCTCACCTTGAGACGCACAGAGATTTTTTTGTATTAAAGAATTTGCAAGAAAGTGTTGGAAACTGGCTTGTATCAAGGCTTGGGTCTTACAAGGAGTATTGGAGGGAGCTGAGGGTGTTCATCCTGGAGGAAAGGAGGCTCAGGGCAGACCTTATTGCTTTCTACAGCTCCCTGGAGGAGGTTGTAGCCAGGTGGAGATTTGGTCTCTTTTCCAAGTGACAGGATGACAAGAAACAGCCTCAAGTTGAGCAGGGAAGATTTAGACTGGATATTACAAAAAACTTCTTCATGGAAAGGGATGTCTAGCACTGGACTAGACTGTCCAGGGCAGTGGTGGAGTCACTCCCTGAAGGTATTTAATAGATGTGTGGATGTGGCACTTGGGACACAGTTAAGTGGTGGGTTAGCAGTTAGTATCAATGATCTTTTCCAAACTAAACAATACTGTGATTACATGATCCTATGGAAAAGGAAAGAAAACACCTGAAAGGGGCTCAAATCTTTGGAATTTCCCAGTCTCTTAAGCCTGCAATAGTGTTACTTTCAGAGCACTCATGGAGGCCTGTTTCTAGATAAGTACACTGGCAATCATTTCATCTTCAGCCTGCTTTTTCCAGGGAGCTGTAGAGGAGCGCTGCTTTATCTGTGATGTACCTGTGCACTGAGCTCATGATCCAGGGCTGAGGATACCCTGTTATCATGACTGAACCTTGACTGGGATTCTCCTGCTGAACTTAGGTCCCCTCTCCACCACAGACAATTCTCTAGCCAGGCCGCCTAGTTTAAGAGGCAGCAGAAGCTGCCTGCCCTGCCACCTTGCAAGCCCCACACGTGCCCCAAAATGTCATAAAATAGGTTTGTGGGTCAGCTGCAGTGTGGGCTGCAAGTATATCCCAGCTTAGTACTGCAGCCATGGTGGGACTGCACCTTTCTGCTTATTTTAGGAGCAGCCTAAGGCAAGCTCACAAAGTAATCTCTCTCTCTTTTTTGCTACCAGTAGTGTTTTACTATAGAAAAAAAATAAAAAAAAATCACCCTGTGATTTCTAAGCTGACAGCAGGCCTTTAAGATCAGAGCACAGACATTAAATTAAATATGCTCCATCACACACAGTTTTTGTCTATTATGTAGTTCATATCAGAAAATAGTTGTCATTTCTTTATCAGATCCCTTTGGAAACTCACTACTGTTGGACCCTGCCCTCTACTGACATGCTTCTCTTCTGAACACAATGCAGTCTCTTATATAGATGGCAACCTAGATGGCACACCTCAAATGAGTCTTCTTTCAAAAGAGAGGTAAAAAAAAAGACAGGAGGACAAAGCTTACAATTCTAGTGATTTCTATTTTCTATGTCAAATAGCTGAGAGAGGGCAAAAAGAAAAAAAAATTAAAATTAAATATTAATATTAATCTGAAGAAAATTCATTTGGATCAACACAAATTTATAAATAAGAGCCTGGATCACCTTCTACCTTCCTGAAATAAAATTGGTTTTTTTTATAGTGCTTGTCAAACCTTTTCTCTGAGTTTGATAGAGAAAGTATGCCAGACCTGGTAGAAGTTGCAGTGGTAAACAAGCAGCTGTGCCATTCTGCTAACCCACAGCATTAGCACACAGGGCACAAAGCAGCTCTGGAGGTGAGGGAGCACTTCCACTCCCACCACTCTGTGCACTCTGTCCAGCACACACTGTTTTAAAGTGACAAGAGAGTAAGAATTTTGATATCTGTTTTCACTTAAGGCCCTTAAAGTAGAGACAACATCCATTAAGACTTACAGTAAATTTCTGGGATGAAACTTCTGGTCAGTGTTTTAGGGATGAGACCAGAGGAGCTCATGTAGATCTGTACTGGGGGCAGGAGGGTGCACAGGCTTTACCCTATGGCCTTTTGTTTTACAGGGTAATGACTCTTGTTACTGGGAAGGCTCAGCAGAATTAGGAGATGAAACATCAGGAGATGTGCCACTTGTTAATTTTGGAAGCAACAAGGCCCCAAACCAGGGCCGTTCATCTGATCCGGTGCCCAGCTGCTTGTTTAAAATAGGCAGCTAATGGAAAAATAACTACACCACAAAGATAGTAAAAATTCCTGAAGAAATAGCATTCATTCTCCATAAGTCATCGCTACAGATGTCACTGGGGTCGGTGTGTGTGCCCAAGGAACTGTGTTTCTCGTGCCACAGTTGTTCCATGTTTGCTGGCGCAGTCTGGAGGAAAACCCCAACGTGCATTTCTCTTTCTATAGGGCTCTCAGGTTATTTATTCTAGCCAAAAGCCAGAGTTACTGCGGGCACAGAGAACACTTTATGCCCTCTATAAAATTATTTGACAATCCAAGGAAAACTTCCCCGAGACTGCTGTTCAGATTCCAAAGTGATTAACTGCATTTAGTGGGCACTTTACCTGAGTAAGGACTGCAGGGACTGACAGTACCTGAGCAGGCCAGTCCAAAACACTGAAATGATCCATAAGCCTAGAAATAAACATCTGGGAAAAAACCAACTGTAAATACAGATCAGCATCACCACTTGAGGGTGCTGCAGTAGTTCTTAAATATTAACTCAAAGATGTGCTGCCAGGCAGGTACTGTACACAGAGCTACGCGGCAATAACTCACCTAATTACTTCCACGGAGGCACTCAGAACGTTTGGAGCTAAATTAGCACAAAATACTGCTGAACAGGAGAGCTCCTTCTGAAAGAGAGGTTTAAAATCCTAAAAACCTTCCTAACTAACTGCGGTGATAAAACGGGATTCTCCTTAAAAAGAGCTGGGAAAAGGAAAAATTAAGTCAAACATAAGAGGGCCCTCAATTACACAAGCACATGCATTTCCAACTTCAAGAAATTCATCACAAGTATAAATTCTCAGCTCTGCACACACATTTCCTTTGACTGTAATACAAGAGAATATTTTTCAAGGCATATCAAATTGATTTTGCTATAAACTATTACAGGATTATAGCCTCTTTGAATAGTCTTCACTACAGGAAACACACAGAACTGGTCTCTGTGGGAAATATATTGAATAGGCAGTAAAACACAAAGCAATACTAAAATACAATAGAAAATGTTTCAAAAAAGCCACAGCAACTTAAATGAAGAGCTGTGTCAAACACAATCTAGGATTCTCCTATGATGTAGAACCTCCTTTTTATAATAATAATAAAAAAAGTTATTTCCTTGTAAGGATATAAAAGCATGAAAAAAATGATAAATTATGATAATGATGTTTCGTTTGAAATGCATGAATTCACTCTAAATCTGAAGGCATAGTGACCGAAATGAGCTCTCATTTGTAAAGTTTGTCCAATTCCAGTTTTTTAATCTGACTCTTAACAGGTACTCAAAGAGAGCTGGTCAGGAACTATTTTGTGATACTCTGGGGAAATGCTGACCCATCCAAGTTAAAACTGCTCGTGGTAAAAGAGCTAGTTTGAAAGAAAATTCCCTGTTCAAAGACACTGGTGGAGGGGGATTTATCGTTTAAGGTTAGAAGATATAAATCAGCCACTTTCAGCCAGAATAGAACACCAATTTATGTCCCAAAATAAAGTGATTTTGAAATTTGGATGAAGAATGGAAAAAAAAAATTAAATTAAAATAAATAATTTAATTTTAAACAATCCCATTTTACTCCTTGGCTTGGCACAGAGTAGACAATTCCAAGACTTATTACCCATCCCAGCTCAGAGCAGCAAAGTTTTTGAAGCCCTGAAGCCTTCGTTTTTCTCAGCTCTGGCCTCCTTGCTGGGTGCCCACTAGAACACGGTATGTTCTAAGGATTTCTGAAACTATTGAGAAAGATGATGATCACCTGAACCTTGGCCTTGAAGTCAAAGCACTGCAATCAGCTGTCAGAGTAAGAGCGCTCTGGTGCAGGGCTGGATACAATCTGTAAACAGGTAAGTACGAGGAGTAGTTCCTCTGCAGCGAGAGAGGAACTGGTCCAATTTTTGAAGAAGATTGATTTCGCCCCAATAAACGTCTTTCTGCAGTACATATGTGACACTTTTCTGTGCTTTAATTATGCCTCCCCGGATGGGGGAGATGTTTTAGAGTCCTTGCCTGAAATCCAGGAGACAAACGGGACCTTCAGCGTTCTCTGCTTTCAGATAGTTGTTATTAAGTCCTTACCAGAGAAACAGAGTCACTGACGTGACCCAGACACAGCACAGAGCAGAGAATGCAAGAGAAAGCCAAATTATCAAGATTACACAGTCTTTTAAAGGTAAATCACCCAATGAAAACTTAAAACCAAAGATATTTTTACTTTTCCACCAATGTTCAATAAATCACTTTGTTACGTAGACAGGAACTGTGGAATTCTTTATCCAATCACCCCAAACTTCTTCTACTGCAGAATATGGAATAATAGAAGAAGAAGAAGAAGGTCTGGAGAACAACAACAATCCTCCATTTTGAAGTTTTTGCTTTTTATCTATTTACTATATTAACAAACCCAAGACCTCTAAATTTTCCACCCTGTGACAATCTTACATAATGTTCTATCACCTAATTCACACCAGTGTAGATTCTGTTTCTTCCCAGAGGGTAGGTGATTTTCTCCATGGACGAAGGTCAAAGACAGGGTTGTCCAGGGGGGTAGAACCCTTCAAAACAGGCAGAGAAATATTCTCTGCACTCTAGATTCCCACACATATGCACTGCCCAACAAATCCTTGAGCCTCTCCTTCCCAGCTAAAGATGACAGAGAGAAAGCAATGAGATGAGGGTGACTGTATGAAGGTGTGAAGAGACAGAAATTCATTCTGCAAACCATGCTTCTTCTCTGGCCTTAGCACTAATAGCCTAGAGCTGTTTGGCCCCTAGATTGCAGTGCTCAGCAACAGAAAAAGAGAGCAAAAGCTACTATAGACACTTTACAGAGACAGGAGCAATCTCTGAGTCTATGTAGCAAGACATTGTTTTATTAAAGCATCTAAAGTTAGACCCAACATGTCAATATCCCCTCTCTTTATAAAAAGTGTGTCAGAAATAGGCAGACAATCTTGACACTATGTGGGTTTTCCTACAGCCTATTCATTTCTACATTGCATTGTTCAACCAGTTATTTTTAAATTTTCATTACTTTGCAGACAGTGCCCTGATTATTCCATTGAGAACGGTATCCTTTTAAATACCTTTACAAATGCCTTTACACATGATTAACATGAGCCCAAGACCTATCTGCTTCCCTATGCCAAGGTCACAAATACCAGATGAATATTTCCACTGAAGAAAATAAAAGATATGTATAATTTTTACAAGTCAAAGGACTGCTGTGAGGACTTTTTTGAAAGACAAAAATAGGAAAAAAAGGTAGAACATCATCTTGGCCTCATTTAAAATATAAGTCCATCTCACACAGGTGAGAGCTCCAGCTTGGCCTACACATACAAGAAGGGTCAGCAAACAGGCCAGAGCCAAGTGATTTGGCTGTTGGATGCACAGACAGGAACTCCTGGTTATTGAAATGCATCTTTACTACATGGGAAACTGTGCCTCCAACAAATTTTACCAAAGCATTTACCTCCTGTTAACTTCAGTCAGACCAGGATTAAATTTTGGGCAAGCTTCTCTGATTCTGTTTCCCTTCCCCAGGAATAAAACACATGCATAACAAACTCCACCCACCCCAGAGAGGGCTGCGAAGATTAATGGCAGGAAAGCACCTGGATGCCAAGGACAGACATTTGTCCTAGTTATGTCTACGTATGAAAAATGATCAGACTCCCTTGTCTCTCAGAAAATGGTCATGGTTACTTTAAAAGACACACTCAAGCTAAGAGTTTTGAACTCCACCACCAGAATATTTGAAATTATTGACAAGTAACATGTAACACTGTAAACGTATTTCACTGGGAAAAGGTCAGCATTAGAGATAGGAGAGAGCCTTTCACATTAGAATAACTCATATCACCTTCTCTTCATCAGGCATGTATTTCCATAGCTCTGCTTTCTTTCAGGCATCTTATTTAATGAAAAGGATTTATGTTTTGTGGCAAACAGCACTGTGGAAGAGGCGTATTTATTAAGTCTGCCATTGCAAAATCTTTTCTAGTAGGTAAGTGTTAGAAGCCCTTAGCTTTTTAAAGAAATCATTTCATTATTTATTGCACAATAAATACGCCTACTTTATATTTTTGTTCAGTTTAATTACACCAGTAACATGCTGGGTAACATTTCTAATTTTCCTCCTGTAAATTTCCTCCTGGTATCACAGAGGACTCTTGTAAGCACTCATTACAGATGAGGAGCACTGACACTCACATTAAACCACTTTGGTTTCCTACACACAAATGTTTTTAAAACATTGAAATCTTTGGGTTGAAATATTTCATTCAAAGGAGCATGTGGCTGTTTTGTGTCAATACACACAGGAGAGAGACAGCTGTGCAAACAACTGAATTATGGCATGCTGCAAAACTCCCCAAAGTTCTCCACAGAAGCATTTCAAAACATCTGCCCTCCTACAAGATCTTGAGCACTGCTTTTTCTGCATAGCGGGGTCAAGATCCTCCATCCTTTTCCTCTGTTTGTGTGCAGCATGCAGAGAACGGGGACAACAAAGTGATTTACTTATTCCTGCTCCATATTCTTCCTTCACAGCTTCACTGATGAGCAGGAATATTCCTACTGTTGAGATAATTAGCACAGGCAGTTAATAAGAGATTGTTAATGTTTCACTGAAACACAAACAGAAAAAGATAAATAATTCCTCCCTTAAGATATAAACCAGGAAGTCTAATTAACAGCTGGAGGGGAGGGAAAGCAAGAAGCTAGAACACACTCCAGAATTGCAATCTGCTACCCAATTTTGCAGGAAAACCTGAGTGGTCGTGCATTATATCCTTTGCTCAAACATCTATCCTGCATCAGCAAAGCACCTGTAGAGTTCCCCACTGAGTTCAGTGATAGCAGAACTGCACCCGAGGTTGAAAATGCTTATCCTTAGAAATGGGGCATCCTAATACGGTGATCATATGGTCAATTTCTGTAAGAAATGTTGTTCAGTCTGCATGGAAATCTTTGCAAGATCAGGGCTACAGCTTTATACTTCATGAGCCACCATCTTCACCTTTACCCTGTGAAGGGTTACAATCATTCTTTCACTCCTTGCTTTCTCCAGCTCTGTCATTCTCTTCCCTGTTAACAAAAACCTTCACTACTTCTCAGTGTTTCACAACTTCTTTTGCTCCTTGGGGAGAGGGAGAAACATACAAAGCAGAATTGAGACTTAACAACCCTGTGTTTTAATTCAGGACCCCTAGAAGAAACAGCTGAAACTAACTCATCCTGTCTTTCATGCTACTCCAGGTAGTGTCCTACCTCATTTCTCTCTAGAAGATATCTTTCCTTTCTCCAGAGGTGTTTTCCCCATAATCCTCTTCCTAGGACACAGGCAGCTCTCCACAAGCTTATCACCACACCAC
Organism: Lycocorax pyrrhopterus obiensis; assembly: GCA_014706295.1. NCBI lineage: Eukaryota > Metazoa > Chordata > Aves > Passeriformes > Paradisaeidae > Lycocorax > Lycocorax pyrrhopterus. The sequence continues at coordinate 7,347,798 of JACSVZ010000002.1, read as the reverse complement.
ATTTTCTGCTTCCTAAGCCTCATTAACATTTGTACTTCTTCATGGCACAAACATACCCTTCTCCTGAACACAGCCCTGGCCAGATGCTCTGCCAGTCAGTTCCTAAGTCTGTGCCACTCTCACTCCCTCTGAGCTGAAATACAGAGAGGGAAAGTCACCCACTGTACTGGACAAGCCACCGCTAAACCTGTGCTCTTAAAAGGAGATGGTCTACACTAGAATGTCCATTTCAAAACCACTGCATCTCAAGGTTGAGCTTTTCAGGTGTTTTGAGTAAGAAGTTGACTGATTCCCACTACACACTGATGGTGTTGTACGTAAAAAAAAATACTGCCCATCAGAGTCTGCCATTGATGTATCCCTTCCAGAGCTCTGCCAAGCTTGAGGGCATAGCAGAGGAAGACACTTGTACTTCCCACTTACACACAGCAATTCTCATTTACCATGTTTCAGTAAAATCCCCTTCCTTCTCTTGGGGACTCTGCTTCTTTAGGCAGCAGATGAGCAGGTTTTGTAGCTGACAGCAAGCAACACCCCTGTATCACTTCCCTTGTACAAACAGAACCGTAAGTCCTTTCTTCCAGGCTGTCTGCACACAGGATGGCCAGGGGGCCCTGCAATGCAGGCCAGCACACCGTGGGAAGGCAGGAGTACAGAAGCAGTGTTTCTATGCCCAGACATTTTCCTGCTTCTGGGATTATTGGTGGGCTGAGGAAGTGTCTAAAGAATCACATCCATTTCTTAAAGTCATCAGACCAAATCACGGAGATGCTTTCTGTCTTCAGCACTGAGCAAAGGCAGTTCTGGAGGAAAAGGTAGTTTGTAAAAAACAGAATGGAAATGCTTCATGTTCCGTGACAACATATTTGTTTATTTAGATTTAAAACAATTCACAACTTTACTTCTCCATGGGTCTCAGTGCCCTGGCATCATTAACTACTCAATAGAATTTGAACAGCTTGAAAGTCAAGAGTTTCACAGAAACCCAGGCAGCAAACTGTTTTTGAGCTATCACTTGCTTCAGTGCAGGCAGAAGTCCACTCTGCCTTTTGCAGCATACTCCAATTCTTTAAATATGGGTTATTTCAATGCTTTGAACAGAAACTCATTCCAGAGTCTTGGAGAACATTCTTCTAATTGCCTTAGCTCTTAATGGACACACAGGTCAGGCACCCTTCTGGTCTCAGCTTGGTGATGCAAGCTTGATCCTTGTGCTGGACAAGCTCCCAGCACAACAGATCACAGCTGGCATCTTGTGCACCATCCATGATCTCAAAATGACCAGTGGAGATCCTGGGCTGGCCATGCCAAGCAAAATGTTTTCCTCAGAAGGAGGAGTCTTGCATCTGGAAATGCTTGTGGAAATGTGCATCTCCGTAGCTGGCCTGTGACAGCGTGACAGTAACCTGTTCATAGGCACAGACAAGGCAGCTGGAAAGAAAGGTCAACAGGCATTGTACAAAGGAAATCAGATGTAATTCCTTCTTTCTAAGGCACAAATAACACCTGCCTCCTCATCCTACCCTCAAGACCTCCATATTGCTGTAGACGAAGTTCAGGCAGTTCATTTTAATCCACACCAAGACATGACTGGAGAGAGAAGCTGACTGACAGCTCTCCAGATTCACCTTGAAAATGCTCCCAAATACCTCAGTGCTTGTATAGACATATGCTGGGGCACACAAACATACACACAAAGCACTGGCACGGCAAAGTTTGGAACCTCAGCCCAGACTGGAGACATGCGGGGCTTCCAAACTCTCAACAGTCTAAAGCTGGAACTCAGGCCTGATCCAAATTCCACTAAGAGTCTTTTCACAGGCTCCAGATGTTAGGCCTCTGTGTACTGGAAGAAGAACTAAATTCTCTCAAGAGCAGCAAATTAAACCCACATAGGTACCAGCTAGGGGAGTGGAACATTTATGAGATATTATGTTCATCCCTAGGATTATTTATATCTAGACAAGCAGACTTCTCGTTTATTTGTAAAGAAAGTACAGCCACAGCATGCTGTCTAAATGAGCAGTATTTTGACGTTTTTGTAAGGTTTTCTATTTATACAATGGGGCAATACTTCACTCTCCTCCTACACTCTGAATTTTGCCTGTGATGCCCTTGTCTATACACATCTTTCATGACTCTGGCAGAAATGAGCACCACAGACATTTCAAAGCACCACCAGTCATTTCGCAAGTGTACTACAATGCAGTAAAATATATGGCATATTGCAACTACAAAATACATTTTAATCTTTCCAAAACCTGCTTCTGTTGATGACCCATAAAAGGGAGAAGTTCAAAATACTATTTCATTGCTTATCTTCGCTGCCTAGGCTCCGACATTACAAGCAGAGAAATGTTATGAGTCTGAATGAACTGACCACCTGCAATAACCAAATTTCTTTCTACTATTTGAACAGCAAGTATGCACAGGAAATGCAATAACCTTCTATATATGTCAAAAGGGCAGCAGAACCCTTAAATTTAGTGGTCTATTCATATAATTGCCGGAGGGCTCTGCAATGCAGGCCAGAAACTTAATACAAGTGGGCACTGTTCTTTTCAAGCTGGAATTACACTGGTTTCCATTTAGAGAAGCAATGCAAAAAACTAATGCAGCACAAAAAGCGTTGAGTGAAAGCAGTTTTTGATACCACTCACTTCTCCAATTTCCCTACTGCAGATTTCCTTCCTATTTCTTACCATCTCAAATCAGAGCAGCAACCTTTGCTTTCTTAAATTATCACAATGACTTAATGCAGGCATTTTACATCCACCATCGCCATGATTAATGAAAATAGATTTTTCCCTGCTGCTAAATGTTAAACAGCTGAGGTCAGGTTATATGCTAATTTAAACATCAGATAATCCTCCTGGCGTCAGTGGGATCACGTATGGCACAAAACATTGCTCCAGTTGCACTTCTGTCTCCTGAAGCCTTCCACTGCATCTTAACACACATCTTTGGTGGGGTTCTAATGGGTACAGAGCAATGAGAGTCATTCACAGCAGATGGTACTTTGCACTGCTGCTCGCAGATGGCAGTACTGGGATTTGCCAGTCACAAAAAAAAAAAAAAGCCAAAACTGGCCTAAAAGCAGACCATAAAAGCAGGACACAAAAAAACAAAACACCCAACACGTGTTTTTGTGGGGCAGAATTAGTGAAGCAAACTTTTCCAACTAGACAAAGGTAATGGTTAAATCCTCTAGTGTCCAATGAGGTATCAGCTCCAGCTGGAATTTGTCCTGCAGGTGTGCATTTTATAACAGGTCTGCTTTTAGAAGGCCTCCAGTGCTTGGTAAGACAAAAAAATTACATAGCAGTCTCCCTTTGAAGGTCTGTGAATTGTGTCTTTTCTTACCAAACTACCTATTTTTAAAGAAAATTGTAGCAATATAGGCTTCTACCCTCACACCATTTTGCCAGAGCTGGTTATAAAGTTACTCAAATAGGCAAAATTAGACAGAAACACACAAACATGACTCTGGGTGCCTCAACTTCTTTGGAAATTGAGGGTAAAAGAAGCAAATAAGAGAGAGCATTAGAACAATAGACTTACTATCTGTGGTTGGGGTCTTCAGACAATGGAATTAAGCATACTTAAAACTTACAAGCTCTGGAATCACACTCTGGATGGTCATCCCCCTCTCCACTGGCTAAAGAGACACAGCTTCCTTTCTAAGATATCTGAAGTGAATCTATCTGAGAATGAATCTCCCCAAAGCTGTCGATTTTGAAGAGCAAAAACTCTGTGGACCTAGTGCATCCCCCAAAACAATCCCTGAATGAAGCCAGGGAGTTTCCTTTGTCAAGTTTTAATAGCCCCTGATGTGAGACAGCCGATGAGCAGCCCCACTATGAGTTGAAACTCACTCTTAAGGACTTCTAGGGAGAGAAGCAACTGCGTTGTTTATACCGAAACACAGCGAGCACAAAAGCAAGGAGGGGCAAAATTGCAAAGATTCAGAGCTTTTATAGGCTATTCTCATATAGATATGGCACATTCTCTGGGATATTTGGGAATATTGAGGTGTGTTGTGATGTGAGTACTGTTTCAGCAAGAGAAAGATGCTGCGCTTGGCTGAAAAACCTTCTTCACCTATGAGTTCAGTGTACACAACAAACTGCAACACATTTACAGAAAAGTCTTCACCACTACTGCGCCTGTCGCTACTGAAAGGCCATCTGGGACCAGTTCTACTTTGTTTCTGGTAATGCCCCATCCCAAGCTCAGCTGTAGCCACTGGGGTTCTGTTCTGACATCTGTAGGATAACTGGTAGGCAAGGACTACGTGCGCTCCCTGAAATGTCTCAGTGATCTTGTAAAATAACTGAGCACAACTAAGGAAGTATCAAAAGATGCAGACTTAGAATTAGTGAAAGAAAATAGAGGTTTATTATTTATATTCCAGCAGCATACAGGAACCACAGCTGGGACCTGAGTCTCAGTGTGCCAGACAAGATATAAATACACGGTGGAAGCCAGTTTTGGTTCTGAAGAGCTTACAGTCTTCAGAAGCAAGAGAGGTGGGAGGTGAGAAAAGAAACAGAGAGAACTAATATACACACATCAAAACCAGTCACAGAGCTGGGAGTAAAACTGTCTCTTTCCAGGCTCCTCTGTCCAGTCTGTCATGCTGTCTGCTAATCACAAGTTTGACATCTTTAATACGTTCACTTTCCACAAGATCTCTGCGAACCAAGCTGTGGGGAGCTCCAAGCAGAAAGCAGGTTGAATCACATCTCCAGAAACAAAAATGATCAGTTTATTCTGCTATAACTCTTCATGAATCCACACTAGGTTATTGCTCCTTTGTCCTTTACTTCTCTTTTACCGACTTTTTTTTTTCCCCCTAAGTAGGTCACCTCATCTCCTGAAGTACGAAGCCGTAAGACTATGAAAACATAAAGGAGATTTATTTCTCTTTGTGTGCATGCTCTTCTCCACTGAAAGAAGTATGGGAATGACTACAAGGTTCATCATCGACTTCCAAGAATAGACAAATGCCTTTGTTAGTCTTCTGTGGCATATCTCAAATGTAGGCAGGAGGAAACCCTCAGTGAAAGCAAAAGAACTCTTGCCATTATGTTGTTCACTAAAATACTTGAGCATGGTCCAAGGGTGATAAAAGGTCAGAGAATAATTTCATTTGAGAATTTTAATTTGCTAGGCTTAACATAAGGCCATTTATGTGAGGTTTTTTTACCTCCCCGTCTCAGACCTCTCTGCTCCTAGATATACATTTATATTAAATTTAAAATTTACAAGCATCATGATAGGCTGCCCTTTGCTAGCTTCTTAGAGAGCTCTCAGTCACAATGATTCTTCACATATGATGCTTAAATACATTTTAATAAATTGATCTTGACAACATAAAATCCCCAATAAGTTAAACCCTGGACATGTCTGATATGTGAGGGTTTTGTAGAATAAAATCAAGCGCTTCTTTTTCTCCCCCTCAGTATTCTTATTTTGCATCTTTTTTTAACTTATTTCTGTTTGTACTAATTCTAGAGGTCTCAGTTCACACCACCAAAAAAAGATGTTATCAACAACAGATGCTTGTTTTTAGGAAATACCTCCACATGAAACAAAGCAAGACTGGAGAAACCCACAAAGTAGAGCAGAACATGCATTCAGGCTGTTTGTAGTGAATGAAAGGCTTGTGGCTATTTTATTAAGAGGTGGATGCCAGTGCTATAATCCCAGAGCTGTTTATGAATGTACCAGACAGTACACACAAGCTCACATGTGCAGATAAACTCAGAGTGTTCACCAGGGTCTTGAAGGACCATCACCAGTGGCCATTTAAACAAATACACTGAAATGCTGACATTTCAATCTTATGGAAATGCTGACATTCCAATATTATGGAAGACACTTCTGACAAAAGGCTAATGATAGATGTCCTTAAAAAATTAATGGTATAACCCCATATTCCAAGCTTCTCTGCAACAGGCAGACTCTTTTATATAAGCAGTAAAATTACGTGGAATAGGAAAATCTCTTTAGAAGATTAAACCAGAAAAGAGTGCACTAAGGATCTGTATTTCTTAAGGTGTTCCTATCTCAAATTTTCACTTACCTTTAAAGCCTACCAGCTTCCCTCAGGATCAACAACTGTTGAGATCCAATACCTTTCTTAGGAGCTAACCACAAGTTCATGGACCCTGCCATCACTAGAAATATCATCTACATTCCTCTGCATCTACCCACTCACTTCGTGTGCATAAATTTTTCAACTAAAAGCAGCCCTTCTTTCTGGGCATCCTTTATCAATGGTTCTTCCTTACTTTTGGCAAAGCGGAGAACACAATATTCAAAGAAAGAAAGCTGCTGTGTGCAAATAAATCAATGAAGTTCACAAGAGGAATTAGGTATCTATGCATGCTGGTATCTGATTCCGATGGAATCAAAGGCAACAATACTAATGTAGTGTCTTCTGATCTAGAGCTTTCATTAGATTCATAGGAAAATTTAAGCTCTTAAAAAAACTTCTTAATAATGCCAGATGACACAGTTATGCAATTATCTGGTCCATTAGTTTTGCAGTTTACAACCATTTGCAAGTAGCTTTCCCACACTCCAAAAACTTTGATGAAAAACACGATTTACAGTAGAACAGATGATAACACAGTGCTGGTAGCAGAAACTCTTCTCAAGTTCCTACTTCAGTTGTATCCAGGCCTGGAATAGAGATCTCTTCTGAGGATTAAGAGAAAAGTGCATGTGAGAGCCTCTGGTGACTGTCAGTCCGGGTTCCTCACGTGTGCAGAAGCCACGATATTTGAAAGCCCAGACTTTTTTCACACAACTTAGTTGTTACAACTTGCTCCAGGAAAACTGCGAGCAGAATCACTAAGAAGGGAAACACCAAGCATCTACTAAATTCTGAGACTTCATTTGACCTACAAGAGCAGCGAGCTTGATAGTGCTCCATCCATTAGTATTACTGGCCAAGGCTGCTCAATAAAGGCTTTACGATGAAAGCATAACAACCACAGCAGGCATAATTCTTAGTGCTCCTGTGGACAATGGCTAAATCAATACTGAGCACCAGCCTCAGAGTTTCCAGATAGCAACACGGTAAGTCTTCCTTCTTCATATAACTTCACTAACAGCATGCAGTAAACCATTCAGCAGGCAAGAAAAAACCCTGCATTTCAACACAATAGCATAAATTTTCCCCTTCTAGGTTGTCTTCTGCTGTGGAAACAGGATAGATAGGCCAGTGTGAAGTGTGCTACCCAGGCATGTATTCACTTCTACGGGTTTGCTCCTGCACAGTGAAACTTCTCCTTTGTGATATTTAGATGAACACTGCTACTATCTCCAATGCACTGCCCATTTTCAACCTGCATCCTCAATTATGTCTGCAAGGTCACACAACTAAAACTCAACAGTGACAGAAAAGGATCTCAAGCCAGCACTGTGTCTGACTTTCCTTAGAAACAAAGCATGGAGTCCACAGTAAACTCACAGTTTTCTAACCATGTGAGCAGTTAGCCATGCTGTACCCTCACGGTACCAGCTGAGCTTTATTTCACACCTTTAACCTCCTACAATTTAAATATTTATAGCTAAGCTCATTGCGTAAGTTCTCTTTATAAGTAATAACCACTGTAGGTCAGGAGTCATTTGATCTATTTCAGCACCTATTTAATAGAGATGGGTTCTGGCAAGCCTTGCTAAGAGCACTCACTGGATCTCCACAAATTTCAGTAGGAAACTGGGATGACCAGCTAAGATGCAATGTGTCCACCCCTCATATGTCTACATTCCATCAGGAATCCTTAATCAGTCATTAATTAATCCTGCCCTGTGCCTGTCAGTCTCTTAAAAGGGCTGTAACACTGATCTCACATAAAAGTACTGTGAAAAAAAAAGTCCTTAAAGGCTGTTTCGTGCGGCTGCTACAGCAGTGCGGCCAGAGCAAGGCAGAGCTGAGACTGAGTGGCCCTCAATAACCACATATTCTGACACCTCCTTGGGGAGAATTTACCTAAGGGGAGCTTTCCAGCCTTAAGACACAGCAAAAGAAACACCACAGCTTCCAAACAAGGGATATGCTTGGGGTCTAATCTAAATCGAATCTATCCAGTACTCTCTGTGAAATATTTCTATGTGTATTAAATGATTTTCAAGTATGCCAAAATCAAAATAAACCAAGTATGGTTTCTTAATTGCATGTATAATCACTTCTGTCGTATACATGTAAATGCCATAAATAAAGGCATTGAAAACACATAAGAATATGAACAAATACACATTTTAAATGTCTGCAAAATCTCAAGCTACCTAGGATACCTGGCCTCAGTTCCTTATCTGACTTGAGAGCACAAATGCCTTTGATTTTCCACCATTAACTCTTTTGTGACACTGGGATGTACAGGCCAGTTAATTTGAGGGTGGTGAAAACTGCAAAGATCCCTAAAGAATAGTCTGAGTTTACTTATGTGTGAAGTCACTCATCAGTGAATGCAAAAGGAAAACCAAACAGAGCTGGCCCCAGCCGCAAAGGTGACGGAAAGGACAGGGTAATACCACAATCAGCTTCTTTCACAGGAAGAGAACTGTTTTCTAGTTAAATCCTCTTTCACAGAGGATTAAGCTACTACAAAAAAAAAATAAAAAAAGAAGAACAGTGTCTGCATAACAATTCCAAAACTGCACCATCTGTAGACAAGCATCAGCGTACTTAAAATCCTGCTGGCAGACCACTGAAAAACCAGTTTGGCAGTGTCTGCTATACTCAGAATCAAGTGTAAGGAGAAGCCAAGATTAAATCTATAGGGATACTCAGATGTGGAGTCTCTCTTCATATCCCCATGCATCACAGCCCAGTGAAAGAGAAGAACCATGCAGGCAGGCTGCAGCTGGAGAGCACACATCCTGTGGGGTCACAGCACAGGGGAGAAACCACGTGTGTTTCAAACGCAAGATGCACAAGCCAAGGGACCTGAGACTGTGAGGTGGAAGCCAAATGTGTGATCTTACACTTCATGCATGAGACTCAGGCCTGCCTACAGCCTTACAAAAACACTCACAAACCAATTTCAGCCAGCTGGTTTGTATTTTCATTGTATTTCCTAGGGGCAGAAAACAGAGTCTGCCCACAAACTGCATTTGTATTCTCCTCGTGTAAATTTTACTTTTCAGTACAGCTATGATGGGTTTAATTTCACCTTGATTTCTTTGGAGGGTAAAAGCATTACAGAAAAAATAAATTTCTTCTGCTTTGCTTTCAGCCAGAGAATGACAGCAACATTCTCCCTGCGAAGAAACTGGTAATGCTGCAGTGATTTTTATCACTAGCACTTGTATCTCCTGGATATTAATAGATGTTTGGAAAAATGCTGTAGTATCCCTTTATTTATAAAATATAACTGGGTATAATTCTGCAAAGTGATGAATTCCTCTGTATCAGGAGCTGAGCAGATCACTTGTCTGAGCTCTGCAGTTTACATTAATGGACCACGAAGGTTTGGCTTGGAAGGGGGATGATAACATCCCAGATGAGGCAGACCTACATTATGCAATCAGCATCTACTTTGTCATGGCAAGGGCACAACTGCACTCCCCCTACCTGCTGCAAAGTCAATAAACGTGGGTGCACCACCTGTAAATGCATCCAGATCATTACAGGGAGCAGGTATGGCTTATTTTGCAAAAAGCTGACCAACACATTACAGTATTAGTCAACACCAGAGTATCAAAACTCAGAGAGATTTTAAGCTGGGGAAATAAAAAAAATGCAATAATGGCAAGAAACTGCATTTCAATGAGAATAATAAGGTACACAAATATGGGTTGGGGAATTCACAGATAGATGAAAGTTCTGAGGGAAAGGACCTTGTACTAAAATAGTTCTCAAACTTGGTATGAGACAGTAACACCACACTTTCGGGAAGTGCAAATACTATGATGGAGCCAGTGAAAGACAGAAGCGCTTTAAATACGCTTCCAGTAAGATTTTTACTAAACTTAGTATTTAGGGTTCTGTGCCCATATTGAGACACAAAATGTTGATCAGTTTGGAGAGACTATGGAGAAAAACAAGGAGGAACATGCAGAAGGAAAAGTAACTGAGGGGGTAAAGAAAAAGCCCAGCAGCTTTGTAACAGCTGGTTATAAAGGAAGAGGCAAAAATTGCTGTGGCTGTGGTGGACAGAACAGATCTCACAAGAAGCTAACAGAAGGAAAAGATTTCTAAGGATGCTGCAGCATCACCCAGGAACAGTGCGAAACCTACCCCATTAGAATTTTTGAAACATTAAACAGACACATCCCAAGAGTGACCAATGCAGCATGATCCTGTACTGCAGCTGAGCAATGGACTAAGCTAACCCTTTAGCTCTAGATTTCCTTTTCTCTTGTCAGCGTTGGTGAGCTTCGTTTCTTGCTTGTTTTGTTTTTCCTGTGGATGAGCAAGGCAGAATGTCCACAGTCTGGCTTTCAGATCCTGACAGGAGATTGCAGGCTGTAAGCATCGGAAAAAATCTTTCAATTCTGTGGAAACTATGCACACTTGAAATGATAAAATTCCACAAAAAATTCAGAGTCTTCAAACCATCATGAGTCAGAGTAGGTATTTTAAAGACGATTTTCGTTACACTACATATTTCTCACTTGATTATAATCTGATTCTATTCTCACTTTAATAGGCATCACTTTCGCTGACTTCAACAGGGTTATTCCTCCTGTTTTCACATTCACTACATCAAATGAGGATAGATCCAGCCCTGAACTAGTAAAATGGATTTGGCATGACACTATTTTAAAGTTCTGGGTATTTTTTGCCATTTACTATTGTCCTCCAGGTTTCCTTTATATCTATAAATGGTCTCTTTGATGGCGGTGGCAGGAATGTATTTGGTGTGAGACAGTGTTTGCTTCCATAAGCACAGGAAGACAGATGAACCCCTGCAGAACCCTGCAGCTGGGGTGAGATTGATCTGTAACTCAATCCAGCAGTTCTTAAACACAGGTAACATGAAAAGCTCTCCAGCAAGCTGCTGAATACTGCAGTCTGTTTAAAAAACAATATAAGAAGTGACTGAGCAGATTCATCTCATTGTAACAAAATTCTCACTGAATACGACAAGCTTTCTCAAAAGGCTGGGTTTTCCACTCACTTTCATCCCCTGGTAAGCTGCACTTCTGAGTTCATGAATGCAGCAGCGTGAAGTAAGGAATATTAAGAATCTGGTGCTCTTTTTAGATCTCAGTCCACCTCTAGACAAAAACCCTGATAATGTTCAACGTTTTACATATCGGCTGGACCTGAGAAAATGCTCACAGAATTACCACAACAGTAAGTCTAACAACCTACAAGTTAAACTAAATTAAAAATACTCTGAAATTCCATTCTACTAAGGGTTCTAAAAGTACATTCAATATCAAAGCTCTGGTGATGTCCAGCAGTGCCACATCATTGCACCAGTGGGCACCTTCCACACACAGATTTCATTTTTTCAGACATAAAGTTTCTCCAGCTTCACAATGTCAAACTGGAACTTGTAAGATCTGAACAGCAAACTAAAGAATGGGAACTTGCCTCTTTTTATCTTGGAGTACTCCCCAAAGAAGCGTGCACCCAAAATAGGGGCATATCAATTCAATATCAAGAACACTGGACTGGCAAAGGTAGTTTGAGAGACTGTCCTTCCTGGGGGCCCTCCAAGAATAAATAATCCTTACATCCAAGGAGATACTTAACCTGTAAAATCTCTAGGAAAGTCACAGTAGGTAACTCTTAGTTTGTTATTCTCAAAGCACAGCTGTCTTTTAAAGAATCAAAAGGGTAAAATGTCCAATTCTCATTCAAGTAAAATCTAGTATATGTCCTCTTCCAAAATCTGTTTTACCCAGGAAGATAACTGGCAAATTGTAGGTTTTTAGGGACCCAAGAGACATAAAGTTATGTTGTGACCCTTCTTTATTTGCTAAACCCTTCCAAGAGAGGTGAACTTGAGGAAATCCACAGAGCTGATAATCACCAAAATTATCTTCCCTTGCAAGTAAAAATAGATAAGGTAGAAGAGTTTTTCAGGCGGAAAAGAGGTTTCATTACTTTCACAGCAAAGAAATTCTGCCTACCTAACCACACTACTAATACCTTTCTCATAAGAGAAGTCATTATGGTGACTTTTGTACAGGAGAATTTTTGATTTCTGCATACGATATAAGCAGAAGATCCTAGAATCCTGGATAAAACGTAAAAAGAAAGTGCCTAAGATGGAGGTAAGCCCATAAAACCCAGCACTTGGAAACCAATGTCGAATCCAGAGCTGGGGTTAACTGAGGATGCCTTGAACATTGTGTGGATCATCAATCAAGACAAGCACTCCAAAGGAAATGCTTCGCCTCTGCTCCCTATGAAAGAGCTCCCGCTGCTCCTCACGCAGAGCACCATTGCTGGGAAGACATTTCAGGAGAGAACTGTTCCCTTGATTGTGCAGACTGCCAACAGCTCAGAGGATCTCTAACAAGCCACTCACAGAAGAAATCCTGAGCATTGTCCTGCCTCAAATCTACGCCAATTCTCCAGGTCAGGGGCCAAGTCCTTTGGCAATTAGCAGAATAAATTAGTTTGTTAATCACCTTGGAGGGACAAGTACTTAATCAATAGGGAGGTGCTGTGATACGTGACTAAAGCTATTCACAGAATCACATAGCTAGAATGTCCTGGTTTTGAATGACATTTCCTACCCAAAATAGCCTGGAGGAAGAGAAATGCTGTTGACAAATGGGAGCTGAGCGAAGCTGTTTGGGAATGCAGGAACGGTGCGTTGCCTTAAGCAGTTTAAGTGAATCTGTGTGTATTGCAAAACTACATCTCTGAAACTATTTCAAAGTTAAGAGTTGCAAGAAGCTATTCAGGAAATAATGTGAAAAATAGGTCTGGTGGCATCAATCAGAAATTCATAACACTTTCACTGCATGGCAAATCGGGAAAAACTGCACAGAACTGAAACTAGGAGAGCAAAGCCATGGAGAAATCAACTGACAAAATAAAACTGCCCACTTGGCTACATCTGGGAACTAGAGTTCCCCTTGGTATCACTGCATGCTTTACTTTTTAGGTGTTCACCATTTATTAGCACGAATAAAATTGTGTCCTGAGTGCAGCAACCAGGGTATGCTCAAAATTTTCCGAAAAGCAGACCTGGAGTTTGCTTCTATTTTAAGATGAAAAGTCACAATTCATACAGCTTTTTATCCGGATCTCGCTCTGACATAACTTTTAGTAACTCTGATGCCATCCAGAAGGACCTTGACAGGATTGAGGACTGGGCCTGTGCAGACCTCATGAAATTTGACAAGGGCAACTGCAAGTTCCTGCACGTACTCTGTGATTGGATTGAGAGTGACGTGAAAAGCTGGACATGACCCAGTAATGTGTGCTCACAGCCCAGAACCATATCCTGGGCTGCGTGACAAGGAGCAGAGTCAGGAGGTTGAGGGAGGGGATTCTCCCACTCTGTTCTGCTCTGGTGAGACCCCACCTGGAGTACTGTGGAGCCAGATCTGTTAGAGTCTGGGGTCCAGGGTCAGACCTTCTGAACTGGGTCCAGAGAAGTCAGAGGGCTGAAACACCCCTCCTACAAAGACAGGCTGAAAGAGTTGTTCACCCCGGAGAACAGGAAGCTCCAGGGAGACTTTCTTGAAGATTTTCAATACTTAAAGACAGGAGGTTTAGAAGAAAGGAGGACTTTTTGCCAAGGTCTGTAGTGACAAAACAAGAGTCAATGGTTTCAAACTGAAAGAGCATAAGTTTAAATTGGACGTTGGGAAGAAATTTTTTACAATGAGAGTGTTGAGACATTGAAACAGGATGCCCAGAGAAGCTTTGGATGCCCCATCCCTGGAAGCCTTCAAGGTCAGGATGGATGGGTCTTTGAGCAACCTGGTCTTGTGAAAGATGGCCCTGCCCATGAAACGGGGTTTGGACTACATGATCTTTATAGATTCCTGCCAACTCAAACCATTCCACGATTCTATGAACTTTCTGTGCTTCCCCAGCAAGCCTAATTGCATTCAGTTCTGGGCAATTTTCCTTTGAGAGCCACAAAAAGGACACAATGACCCTAGACAGCTTCTGTGAAGCAAAAGCAAACTGCTTACGCAAAGGAACTATGGACTATCACACAAGACGGATTATACATATTCTTTCTTATCAAGAGCTTTTAGGGGAGCCAAATGTCTTCTTCTAAAATGCCCCAATTACAAAACCCAAGGTTTCCCATTGGTTTTGTTTCCCCACTCTATCAAGACTGTTCTTTCTACCATTTCCAAATTACTTATCAAAGTTTCTTAAATAAGGAACCTCAGTAAAAATCCCAAGCCCGTGTTTTATCCAATCAGCACTTTGATAAGACTTCAAGATCTCTATCTGTATTGTTTATCTGTCTTAGGCTTCTCTAGGATTATCGACTTGACTTCCTGTAGGAGGTCAAAATAACTCTCTGGCATAATGAAGAAACAGGAACAAGCTTGTGCAAAAATAAAAGGAAAAACCTTCCATATTTCTCCTTCCTCATTAGATTATTTGAGCCACTATCGTATGCTGGGGCCCAGTATAATCACAGAGCAGAAAAATGCTCAGGAAGCATTCCAGTCTTATGTAAGGTAAGAGGCAGTACACTCTGCAAGTAAAATTTGCCAGCCAAACTAGCACAGAAGCTCCACCAGGTCCCCTGTGGACTTGTGTTGCACAGAAGCTCTGATTAGATTATCATAATGATCTGATTTAGGCCACAGAATCTATTATTCTGAACCAGCACATTATCAGAGATAATTTTGTAAACTGATGTCAACATTAGAGAAAGTCAGATTACTATTCGATCAATACTTGGAACATTAAAATAAATTCCTTAGAGTCCTTATATGTATCTAGTGCATCAGTAACAGACTGTAGTATTTGCAGAACTCAGGGTAAGTATCAAGTCTATTTGCTTAGTCAAACAAGAGTCCTCTGAATTTCTGCGAAGTTTCTCTGGCCTAACTGACATTATCTAACAGTTGCTCTTAAAAATCTTACTGCTTTTAGTAGTGAATCCAAGGAAAAAACTCTCAGGTGTATTGATAGGACCAACCTTCCCCAACCTCCTCCTATGCAGGAGTAGATTTTTCAATAGCTTTTCAAAGAACTAGAGAGTCTGCCTTGGAAACAAACCAGTAAACTTCCCAGCTGGCAAGACACCAGCTTTCCCTGACGCATTTCTGTTATCAGCTAATTTAATGATGTAATTCAATCTTCCTCTGGGTTTTATTCTTAGAGATCCTAAATGTACACATTCATCTGTAAGGACCCTTACCACGGATAAACAGCTTAGATAATCTCTTTTGACGCACTCCATCACATGAGGCTTGGAAGTGAAGTGAGGGTGAGGCACACCCCGCACAGTTTTGGCTTTTTGGCCACAGCATCCATCAATTAAAGAGTCAGGAGAGAAGAGCCATCTAGTGAAAAGCAAACATATACTAGTGGAAAAGCAGAAGCTAAAGCTCCTTCCCCTTCTCACCAGTACGCAGGAGTAGTAAAAATTAGGCAGTTAGTCACAGTCTAGCAGCCTGCTCTCAGCACATTCACTGGCACAGCATCTGGACACCCCTCCCAGACCAGCACAAGCTGCAGACCCCAGCCCAAATATGCATAGCCTGAAACATGTCAGATTAGTGCATAATGAATTCCTAATTCTGAGCTGGTATCTTCAGCTCCTCAACCACAGTGAGCACCAGAGCAGAAAACACCTCACAGTTAGGCTGATTCTTCTCTGCAGAACAATTACAACATTCAAAATGGTTTAATACACACCAATTTTCCAAACCAAAACATCAAAGAGGTGGGTTTTTTTGAGATTTTACCATAGAAAAGAACAAGACAATAAAATTGGGGCTGTTCTGCCTGGAGAAGTGAAGGTTGCATTGAGACCTCATCACAACCTTTCAGTATTTGAAGATTGTGCAATTGTATCCAGAGAAATGAAAATTCTTTTGCCCCTAAGCAAAGTGACCAAAATTTATGGAGGTGTTCTTTAAGGAAGTATATATTCAGGTTTCCTTTATTTTTTGCATTGATTGGCTACAGAACACAGGTTTTTGAAGCAATCTGATGGAGGCATCAGTTTTAAGGTGACTTGGGAGCCAAACCAGGAATATATCCTTGAAATTGTACCTTTGCTGAGCAATAGCATTTGGCATGACAGATCCAGCCAACAGTAGGCAACAGACGCACAGCTTCTGCATTTAAAGTCAGGTATTGTGTCAGAAAATAGTCCGGTAATTCCTAAAATAAGTCTCAGAGCACACAGCATAGCACTAGACTCCTGCAATGGAAAGTCTGCCAAACCCCTTCAAACCTAACAAAGTATAAGTGAAAGGAAGTTAAGCATTACTCAGTTTTGGTTTTCTAGCCTTATATAATCACTGAAAATCTAATTTTTATCTGTAGATATACATATACACATATATTCCAGAGAAAAGCCTGTGGTGAGCCACATATTACAAATTTTGAGACTACCGTGTGCTGCTAATGTGGGCATATTAATAATGTACTTGCTAAAGTCATATGAGCATCTTTTAAAAAGGCTGTAATATGGAGTAGACTGCTTAAAGCCAGGAATATAATCCAATCCAAACATGCCATAAAAGTGTTAATTCTGGAACCTTAGGAAGGACAGGGGAAAGATATTATTTAACGTGGTCACAGTACCTGTGACGTCCCAGCGTGAAATCAGAAGTAGCAAAGAAATATGGTCTTGCAAAGGTCTGACTGGCGGAGGCTAGATCATTCTATTTTCTGTCAAAAAGAAAGCTGGTTGCTTTTTAAAACCAAAAGGAAATAGGAGCTGTAGCTCTGAGAGGTCTCCAAAGCAAAGCAGGTAGAAGTTATTTAGCTGGCTTGCTTGGAACAAATAAGGAAAATCCCCATGGGTAAGCATAACATTAGGGACATGTTTTGGTATCGTATCTCTTGCTTCTTTATTTCTAGGAAACAAATTTATTTTATTTTTTTATCATTTTTTACCTTCTGCTTAACTTATTTTATGAAAATGATAAGCCAGATTTATTAAAGTAAATCTGAAATTTTCCTGACAGTTTTTAGTAGAATTTGTTTTATTAAAATTCCTGTTGCAACAAAACCTGCACAGGTGTGTCCTTGCAGACAAGGACAAGCAGAGCTAAGTAGTCAAGAAATTCTAAACATCACATTTCTTTGCTCATACCACAGCTCAGTAATACAGAAAACCTGTCTGTAAGGCTCACAGCAATGGATCAAAAACTTTCTAGCTACATGACACAGAAGATTGTCCAACAGAAGCTCATTCTGCTGGTCTAAATCCATTACAGAATTATGGACAAGTTGAGGTTGTATCAGCTAACTTTTGGAGAAATCAGGTATAGTTTTGCCTTCCACAGCAGCCTTGGAAGCCAAAGGAGCTGACAGAAATGTGGGCACGTGCCAAACCCCAAATTAGATCCAGCTCATCTTGCTGCATGGTCCAGTAGCCCAAAGATGAGTACAAATGGTTTTGAAGCCAGAGCTTCTGTCTTCTCGAGAGAACACAGATAGGTCTGTCTATTCCCACAGATCTCCAGTGGCCTCAAACTTTAATTGCGTTTGAAAAGCTTAAACAACAGCAGTACAGGGCAAGAGGAAGCCTGGACCACAGCACAGCACAGCACAGAACAGCAAAAATGGCTTTGTTTACAGTGTTTCAGCAATTCTGGCCAGTTCAATTCTAACAGAAACTCAGAAACACAAATCAAAAGAGGAGAGTTAGAAATAATATCCACGTTACTATTTCAGAGATGTTCAAGTGACTGAGCTATTGGTTAGTTTTCAGAGTTCCCGGGTGTCTAAAAAGTATTAGAGCTCAGACAAAAAACAACTCTTTCTGGTGAGACTGTGAAAAAGTCTCATTTTCCAATGAGGCAAAAAGCCTGTTCTCTCTCTGCACATGCAAATTTTGTAAGAATGATGAGTTTTGCAATGGAAAAATTGTATTTTTTTCTTGACAGTACATACAAAAAATACTGGTGCAAGATAGGTATGGCTGCATGCAGTCTGAAAGCAGGTGTCTTCTGGAGGGCAGGTGCAGCAGAACTTCTCCATTACCAGGACAGCAATGAGACTTGGTTTGGGCCACTTCTGCTCACGCCTACAAGATGCTCAGAGAGTGCACGAAATACAGAGAGTTTTAAAAAAACTACTGGGGTTCAATACAGACTGAAACTGAGCTCTCCACAGTCTGAAGCCAATCAGAATGTTCAAATATTTCTACCTCGTCAATGATGCATAGCATTAAATGTTGGTTGGCTGCACTCATTTTTTTGAGGGGAAATAAAATATTTAAAACAAAAGCATAATAAACTATTTAATAACTCAGTCATCAGCAGAAGTAACACAGACAGACCCTATAAAACAGTCCCATTTACATCACTCTGTTGCAATTAAAATGTCCTTAACCCGACATGATTTGTTATCAGTATGGTGGTTTTTTCCTACAGTATTTTCACAAGCAGGAGACCAAGGAGAGTTTGTAGGTCTTTACTCTGTTTTAAGGGGTTTAGATATCTGAAATTACATTCTGCACTATTTGAGCTTTGGCAATTAACTAAAACTAAAATTGATCCTCAGCCCTATATAAAAAATCCCATCTCACTAACACAAGCAGCCAGCCAGGCACTCCACCCATTATGAAGTACTTTTGAAATACTATTCCTTATGACAGTGGTAGCTTTTAAAATGAGTTGCAACTGAGAGTGTATTTTAAGAGGCTAAAATAAAACATCAGTTGGCATCTGACAGCCAGGGAGATGTGGGAGAAAAATAACACCTGTTAAACATGGTCCTGATGTACAAGAAGATCCCTCAGTATTTTCAGCATCTCCATCAAGGCCCATTCCTGGACAAAGGAACCGATTTCAGTGCATGGATTTTCCCATCCATGTGGTTATCCTAGCAGAGAAGGCCATCACTGTATGTACTTCTACCCTAGAGCACCTGGATTAGAACTTTGTGCAGGTTTTGCACAGCACCAGACAAAGTCATAGCTCTGGTTTGAGAATTGGGCTCATAGGTACTATCCAACCTGAACCAGTATCTTTTTATGCTGGGTGAACATTTCCTTGTAAATATGGGAAAATGTAGATAAACTATCACTCTCTGCCTAACTGTACTTTTTAAAATTCTACTAATGCTGTGCCATATGTCTAGTGCAGTATGTAATAACCTGAAATTAATGAGAAGATATTTGAGGATCTATTATCTTTTTGGTAGCACCTGCTGCAGTGAAGTTTCAGAACTCCACTGAAGACTTATTATGTTTTCACAAAGCCTGTTTTCATATGAGGATTTTCAAATTGGAGAAAAACTTAAAAATTATATACCAGTGTTTTCTTCTATCTGTGCACACACAGAATCACAGAACCATAGAATGCTAAGGGGTTGAAATGGACCTTAAAGATCCTCTAGTCCCAACTCCCCCTGCCATGGGAAGGAACAACTCCCACTAGACCAGGTTGCTCAAGGCCTTATCCAACCTGGCCTTGAACACTGTCAAGAATAGGGCATCCAAATCCTCCCTGGACAACCTGTTCCAGTGTCTCACCACCCCTACAGTAAAGAATTCCTTCCTAGAATCTAACCTAATTTCCCCCTCTTTCAGTTTGTACCCATTACTCCTTGTCCTATCACTTGTATAGGACATGCTGGTGTATTTTTATAGTTTGTCCAATTTATCAAGCTATTGTTGTTCATTAAATCAATAAGATAAATATTTAAATAATTATCTTCTAAATACAAGATGTTATTTTAAGATCTGATGTTCACAAACAGAGAAGGGCTCCTGGGAGAGAAGCTGGTCTCTGGTGGTGTCCACCAGGGCTCAGGATTTGGGCCAGTTCTGCTTAATATCTTTATCAATGATCTGGAGGAGAGGATCAAGTGCAACCTCAGTCAGCTTACAGATGACACTAAATTGGATGGGAGTGTTGATCTGCTGGAGGGCAGGAAGGTTCTGGACAATGCAGCTGCCAATGGCATCCTGGCTTATACCAAAAATAGTGCGACCAGCAGCACCAGGGAAAGGGTTGTCCCTTTTTACTCAGCACTGCTCAGGTCATACCTCAAGTGCTGTGTCCAGTTCTGGGCCCCTCAACACAAAAAGACATTGAGGTGCTGCAGAAAGTCCAGAGAAGGGCAAAGAAGCTGGTGAAGGGTCTAGAGAAGGAGCATATACATGTCCTGAATGAGCTGGGGTGGTTTAGTCTGGAGAAGAGGGTGTAGCAAGGAGAGTGTTGATCTCCTCTCACTAGCAACAAGCGACAGGACAAGAGGAAATGGCCCTAAGCTGCACCAGAGAACGTCTACATCGGACATCAGGAAGAATTTCTTCACTGAAGGGGTTGTCAAGCTTTGGAAGGGGCTGTCCAGGGAGGTGGTGGAGTCATCATCTCTGGAAATATTCAGGAAATGACTGGATGCGGCTCTTGTTGTTTTGGTTTAGTTGATGTGGTGGTGTTCAGTCAAAGGCTGGACTCGATCTTGGGAGTCTTTCCAACCTTAATGATTCTATGATTGTACTTCCAAGTAGTACCCAGAGGTGTCACAGAATACACGATAAAATCATATACCAGAAATTCAGGGCTGCAAGTTTTGAGCAGTTATGAATTAATTACAGTGCTGAACTTCCTTAAATAATGTAAGAAAAAATCATGAGATCTAATAATTGTTTGCTCCTAGTGCTTTTATTTGCCATTTTCTTTTCAAATGACTGAGATTTTCATTTGCAAGTTCCTTCATAAGCACCATGGACAACAACTGCCTTTATAAATACTGTGATTGAATATTAGATTTTCCATTAAACACTTGACTGCAAGGCTGCAAGATGGGAGACAGCTCCCTATATACTGTCATCCTCTCAAAAACATAAAAACTGATAATACAAAGGCTATTATTGACTTAATGTGCATGAGATTGTAATAGCCAAATATAACAAAGATAGCAGAGGAATATCATAACAACTAATAACAAGACCATGGCATAAACAGAAAATGCATTTGCGTTGAAATAAATGTTAGTTACTTCTTAATCCAGAATGTGCACATCTATGCATAAACCCCACCCCAGAACCAGTAAGAGAACGAGTAATTGCAGAAGAGTGAAGTATCTCATTATGTTACTCTGTACCTCCCAACATGTCTTACAAAATATATTCTTTCTATTTTACAAGTAGCAAGAGACACACGAAGTCTCCAGGAGTAGCCCAAGGTCACTGAGGTCAGTGCCAGTGTAGTCAATTCACAGCACCCCACTGGACATTTGCTGTGCTCATACAATGCTGCATTTGTGATTTCTCTCCAATTTCTATTTGCTACACACTCAAGTGACAAAGATCTGATTAAGGATTCTTAAATCAGGTGTGAAGAGAATACTTTTTAAAGGTATGTTGTGGATAAAGGTTAAACAAAGGGGAATTTTAGAGACTCACTGACAAGACTAAATTTCTTTTGCACACATTTCTCCTGGGCTCATTTTTCTCCTGGATAAAACTCCCATTGAAACTGAGGCGCTGATTCTTCTAAGTGTTTTTATATTATTGCAAAAATAGTAAGGTAAACTGAGAATTTCTCTGGCCTAAGGGATATTTACATTTATTTAGTTTTTGATCTGACAGATACAGGTTATCACCTGGCTCTCTAGGACAGGTATGCTATTTGAAAATACAATGAATCAAGCAGTGTCAGTCTGAATTACAATAACTGGTTAATTCAAAATACATAAACAGGCCTAGGATCAAGAATCAGAACCCAAGCCTACACAAAGATAAGCAGTTTAATCAGCTGGCCAGTGGGTCTTGTGGTATCCTGTGCCCCATAAATCCCAAACTGCATTCAAGTTAGACTTTTAAAGGAGAAAGAGAAAAGGCTCTTCTACATCCAGGAAGGGACAATGGGTTTGAGCCACTTAGGCAGAGGATCTCATGCTTTAAATAGAAGTCTAACTATAAGGTTCTACAGAAAAAAAAAATATAAACTATTCCTCCTCTATACTCCTCCACCATTCTATCTGAAGCAGCAGCTGTGTGTTTTTTTCAGTAAGAGTTGTTGAATACCTGCTAAGGGTAGCAGCACCTACTGGAACAGTCTTGCTGGGATCTGGACAATTTCTCCTGACCTGGAACAGGCAGAAGATTGCTCCATTGTGAAAAAGAGACAAACTTCAGCATACAAAAACAGGCTGTGCAGGTACTTGGCAGACTAAGATTAAAAAGGAAGACATTACTCTCATGTGTATATCCCGAGTTTTAGGCTGTAGCTGATCCAAGATTCCCAGGACTATAATTCTTAATTTACATGACTAAATTCTTGACAGCTTCAGCTTTTATCAGCTGAGTCCTGTTTTTTGAATAAGCTCTCATTGCCTACAATAAACATGTCTGTACCATCACTTTATCCCTAGTCTGTGCAAAAATTAAGACTGGTGTGGACGGAAGAGAACCAGATGTCCAGAATACAAAATTATTACTCGAGCCATGTATGAAAAAGAAAAGACATTAAAGGAGTGAAAACTTGTGAAGTGATCAATTGCAAAAGACTAGAAAGATGAGTACCCAGAAAACACAGACATTTAATGGTGGATGACAATGTTAATGAATTAATTTTCACTCCAGAAACTGAATAAAGCTTTCCATTGCCTCATGCATCACTGAGTCATGTGTTTACCACATTAGCTGAACACCATAAAAGCAGAAGACAATAAAGCAGATCTTGAAAAGAGTTTGGTGAAGTTGTAAGAAAATCAATACATTTTCACACAGCTTTCATATAACATATTATATTTTTGCCAGCATTTCCCTGAATAAAAAGTGAGTTCAGTTTTAAAAACAGGAATTCTTACGACCTCGCAATTGATAAAAATAACATAGAAATGCAGCAAAGAACAGTGAGAATAATAGGATAGAACACCACCTACTAAAGCAGCCAGATGGAGATTATGGCTGGCAACTGGAAGAAAGTGGTTTTCTACACAAAACCTTTGCACAAACTTGGAGACAGTGAAAGAAAGAACAATTTGTATTAACAGCCATCATGAATAATGATGAGAACTTTTACAATGTATTTGTGCAAAAAAATGGAAGGCCTGTGAGACACACTTGCTAGAATAATGCCTCAAATCCAATAACAGCTAACGAGAGTGTTTAGTAAGTACCAACATTCAAGAGGAAAAGAAAAAAAAAGAAAGAAAAACAAAACCAGAGAAGAATAGCTTTCTTCATACAGCAAGAAATGGAACAGAGAGGTTGGTTATTGCTGAGCAATGAAGTGCTGACAGGTCATATCTTGTGGTAAGTGGGACCTTTCTGCAATCAGCATGTAACTGTATTGCCATCAGAGATTCCTGGTCAGAGAAATGTTTGGGACATTTGATTCTGTCAAGTAGGAGTGAGGCTTGAATTGCACCTGATCTTAGAGAAGTGGTTGCAAACAGCAAAAGGTAAGTGATCTGACAGGGAAAAAGTTAAAACTGAAACAGTCAGAACAAGTACTGAAGCCCAAGGTTAAAGGAAAACAAGAGACAGAACCAATACAGAGGCATTCAGGTCCAGGATACACAGAGGGAGTGGGGGTGCAGGAGGCTAAAGAAAGACTGGCATGTCATGTGCTGAAAATCACTGCTTCCTAATTTTGAAAAACACAACCATTTAGAGAGGAAAGAAGGCGATGTATGCAGTTATTGAAGACACAGAGATTTCCAATTAAACAGAGCTACACAAAGTGACTTCAGCAAGCCCAAGGACCATCAATGTGCAGAGACTATTGGAAAGAACTGCCAACAATTCAATCACCACGCTGGCAGCTATGCTGTTAGGTCAATGACCAATTCTGTTCCAGCAGGATTGAATAGCCAGCTGCAATGTTATCCCTACAACTCTGACAAGGCACTAACAGCAGACCATAATACTTGTGAGCAAGAGCTGCCCATAGACCATAAAGCCATGTTGAGGCCAGTGGGCAAATGCAAGGTGTCAACAGGGGACTCACAAAAGACCAAGAGCAAGCACTGCATAAAGTTCACATCAGCTGACATGTAGAACTGAGCAGGTCTGGGAAGCACAGGCTATGGGATTTAATTTCAGTAAAACATTAGGAAAACTTGAAATGATGCAGGTATATAATGTGTCACAACAGGACTTATGCTGCATTGCATTAAAATAAAAAAAAAGGTATTTTCAGGCAATGGACTAGAAATAACATGTCATATAGCCTTAAAGGAGAGGGAAATACAGAATTCACAGGAGTCATTGAAAACTATAATGGAATTAAGACTGTCAGTGACAAAAAAGAAGCTTGTAAAAATTGAGAACTTTGACTTAAATCCACTTTCTACAGCACTACATGGGGAAGTGTCTGCTCACAGGTTACTGCTCCAGTTTCTCTAAGCAGAGAGGTCTGGAGATGTTCAAGCATGGACTGTTGACACAACAGGAAAGTCTATCATAAGCAGCACATCTTTTGTGTTGCATTCAGACAAAGGTAGACACAATCAGAATGCGGTGAAACAGAGAAGTGTTGTAGTGACAGTCCTTCCCATTTATTCATGGAGGAAGGCAGAAGTGCCTAAGTGACCAAGAGACTAAACAGCAAAGGTAAGAGGGGTAAATATGGGTTCCCTGCTCAAAAACATTGAAACACTGCAGTTTCTCCTTCCAGCAGACAGAAAGTCAGGATTCTGCTTGGTCTCTTCAGAGCAGACAATTGCAGCCTAAAAGAGAAATGACCATCAAGCCAAGAAAACAGCTGAAGGAAGCTCAGACCAGGGAAGCATCCTACTGAAGCAAAGAAGCCAAGAGCACAAAGCCATTGCAAACAAAAAATCTGGGCTGCTTGCAGCTCTGAAGCAGCCACACAAAGGAAATGGGCTAAACTGCAGTAGGACACACAGCATCCTCCACAGCTACTGACTTGGGGAAGTGGGGTGGGGACAGAACAGTGGAGAAGGTAACTATGGAGTAAATACAAACAAATGGATCAAAAGGGGTGATCAGGGCAAGCAAAGAGACTTCTGCTTGTGTTCTGTTGAAAGGGGAGAACTCAAGCTTAAGGATCACTACAGAGTCAGTCAGCAACAAAGTCCTCTACAACACCAGTAATAACCAGGAAGAGACTGATCTGTGTTCACCAAAGGGCTTCCTATTAACAGGCAAATCCAAAACTGTACTGCAGATTGGCAGCCACAAGAACTACACAGGACACCGCATAGGACTTGCATGGTGCTGCACAGGTGGCAGCAGGAAAGCATTAGAGGACCAGAAGAAATTTTATCTGCTCCTGGACTACATGGAGTGAATATCAGCTCAAATTATCACACCAGGTAAAAAAGGTCCCTTGACCTAAGGCCATTTTACTGTCAGGACTCCCAAATCCTCTCAGGCTATTTTCCAGAAAGTGAAATTATTCCCACTCATGCAAAAGGGAGAGTAAATCACAACAATTCTTATGTGGCAGAGGGCTATTCCTCCTTGCCCAGGCTGTTAATGACTGCCTCAAGCACAAGGCATTAGAGAGGCAGGCTGGAAACGATAACAAGTCAAGAAATCAGCCAAACATGAACCAATTGCACTGAAATAGCATATTTTGACAGAGGTATACATTAATAAATATTAATATAAATTCTTACTATTTGAAATTCTATCAATTTGTTTTGCGTGCATTGATTTTTTTCACAAATCTGCAAATATCAGCAAGGTTCAGCTGGCAAGTCCCTTCTCGGGGCTTCGTAACTCTGTGCTCACCTCCTGGGCAAGAGCTGGCATTTTCAGCAGTATTACCAGAAATTTTGTTTGTTTATTTAATTGTATTTATTTATTTATTTTAAAATTCAGCTTCAAGTATGATGTCACATTCAAAATGAGTTTTCCTTGCCTAGAATGAAATTACTCCCCATCTCCGGTATCGCCCAGCCACTGCGAGTTTAAACGCCTTTTCCTCTGCAGCTCTTGTGCCCTGGAACTGCTTTTTACACACTGCTATATCCTTGTGCTTCTGCACACCATCCAAACTCCCTGAGGAGCCATTACTGGAGCTCTTGCACTCCTGACTGCTGCCAAATGCCTGTAACCTCCACAGAGCTACATTATTCTTACACCTATTCTCCTAAAAACATAACTGGACATATTTCTGTTGCACCATCCCCTTCTCCATCTCTGTATTTCACCCACTTTTTTTGCCTCTTGTCCATCAGGAACATCCTGCAGAACCTGTGTCTGCCACACCTGGCCCTTCTTCCATGAGCAAAGACCACAGGTGCTCCTGGAGTTTAAATAAGCACATAATCCATCAGTTCTCAAAACTCACCAGGACACATTATTCTGGCTCTTGCCTGCAGCTCTTAATTTGCTTCTGTCTTTGCCATTACTTATGATTAAAAGCCCTGACTCTGTTATTTAACTCCGTGAAGCATGCAGCTTATATGAGATGGCGCACAACGCAGGCTGGTGCTTACAACTTGAAACACTTCATTATATTAAGAAGAAAAAAGAGGCTTATGATTAACTTTGATTTCAAGCCACAAAATGAAACAGTTTAAAGCCATTTTAAATATGCCTCTCACAGTAGGAAACAGAATAAACCAACAAAATAAACTAAACATTATAATCAACGCAATTATTACCTTCTATTAGCCAAGTGCTTAAGGGATGAAAAACATCAACATTTTAACCCGAGTGAAGCACTACAGAGACATTATCCTGGGGAACAGTTTCCAGGCTACTTTCAGGTTAATCCTCAAAAAAGATTTGCTTTTCCTTTAAAGGCATTCAGGTGACTGGTCTTACAAGTGTGCAGGTGAGAAATCAAACTTTAGGACTAAGCTTAGGTTCCACTCTCTTCACATGTCTCATGGAAGAGCAACAGCAAGAAATATGGGGGATGGTATATAATAGTTTAATAATAAAAACCCACTCACAAACGCTAATTACAAAAATTACAAAATCTGGCAACAGCATCAGAAGGATGAAGGGGAGTGGCAGGCACAAGAAGGATCCATCAAGCAAATAAATAACCAGCCAACCTCACATCATCTTATTTGGTACCGTGTACAGCTCCAGATCACTGTCTGGGAATAAAAATGACTCCCCCTTCTCCCTGGGATTTAGAGGAGCACGCTGGATGAGATTTAAGCCTTTTTTCTCTCTGTGAAAGGCACAGGAGGTGCCCTTCTGGGTAAGATGAGGGGCCCAGGAGGCCTCAGCTGAACCACTGCTTCCCACCCTGCTGTGCCCGTGAGAGGCACCGGCCCCTCTCCCTCTGCATGGGAAACACAGAGAGGCTCTGTTGAACACCAGAAGGGACTTGTCCTTGTCAATGGGGTTTTCCCTCCCTCTTCCCACTCCCTTGTCCTCTCCCCACACTTTTCTCACTGCTTTCTCCGCTCTGTTTTGCCACCCAAGGGGAACCGGGAGCTGGGGGATGGCACACTACTGAGAAATACAATTTCCATAGTAATTTGTAAGCTGCTGAAACACTGAAACTGCATCTTGGAGATGAATTTATCCTTCTGTTTTACAAGACGCGCTCTCGCCGCTGTGTTTGAAAGGTCGACATAACTCACGCCCTCCCCAGCTCTCTGAAGCAGCTCCTCACAGCAAGCGGCCTCAGCTGCCCTGGCACCGAGATGGAGCTGGAGGGGGAAAAGCTGATCAATAGGAAAAGCTCTGGGAGGTTTTTCTCATGAGGGGTCAAGCTAGTGGGAGGTTGGGCATGCCCAGCCCCAGGAGGGCTGCAGAGAGCCAGGGTGAGCAGCCAGGAAGGTGCATGGCTGGGGTGTGAGGGCAGAGCATCTGCCAGCTTGCTGAGATGTGTGGAGGCCATGGAGGAGAAGGAGGAGGTCACTGGCTCAGCTGAAATCATCACTGATGCTGGGGCAAAGCCAGTGAGACAGGGAAGTAAAATCCCCCTCCTCAGTCAGGTCAAGGCTCACCCTGCTCCAGGCCCCTTCTACAGCTCAAGGTGCTGATGGATCTTGTCCCTGCACCCTGGAGTCTCATCAGTTTTCTCATCAGCCTCCCATCGCCTTCCTCAGGGCTCAAATCAATCATCAAAATGAAAACCACCATTATTCTTATGGCTGTCCTGTGCAGAGCCAGGAGCTGGACTTTGATGATCTCTGTGGGTCCCTTTCAACTCCGAATATTCCGCGATTACCCCCAGTCTAGGAAACCATCCTCCTTTCTCCAGCCGTGCACGGCAGTGAGCAGGGCTGATCCAGCCCCAGCCACGTTAAGGCCACCTCAAATCCTCATCCCAACCAGTGCAGCAACGGTGCTCAGCTCCTATTTCTCCTCTCCATTCTTTGGGACAACCCTTCTTCCACAAGCCCAAAGGGGTTCACCCTTTTTTTTATCCACCACCCAAAGGGGTTGTGATAATGAATTTATGATATTTATTCTGGTGCCAAGCCTACCATGAACTACAACAGCTTCCTGGACAACAGTTTCTCTGGCTTAGCCAAGTAAGCCATTTTATTTATGTCCCACTTAAACACCTGAATATTGAATGCTGCATTTAAATGGTACGACAAATCAATACTCAATAGAGGATGTGTGTGAGGAGGAGAAACCAAAAACCACTCTAGCTTTGCTCCCAAAACATAAATTTGGAGAAGCAGGAGGAAAAGATGCCCATGAGACTGAATAAAACTTGTCTGAACACTTTCATCACAATCCTTATCTCTGGAAAACAATTACTATTACAGATTCAATTAATTCTTGCAGTGTGTTAAAATTAATACAGTGGAAGGAGAGAATGATGGCATAGATGATTTTTTATCAAATTTGAATTTACTTGTTTTATTTGGGAATAAAAGGTTGATTTAAGCTGCTCCATTTTCAAAATCTAACATTATCTATTGGAATTTGCAGTAAATTGATAGTTATTGATGGTCAAAGGTTTGGATAATGGGACTGGTTTCTACATATCCAAGAGATATAGAAGAGTTTAAAAGAGACCTACGACGCATCAGATCAAATTGCACTCTTTCTTTGGAGTAACGAACAAGTGGTTTCCCAATTTTCAAGGAATCATCATAGAATGGTTTGGGTTGGAAGCGACATTAAAGACCATCCAGTTCCAATCCCCTTGCCATGGGCAGGGACACCTTTCACTAGACCAGGTTACTCAAAGCCCTATCCAGCCTGGCCTTGAACACTTCCAGGGATGGGACATCCACAGCTTCTCTGGCAAACCTGTTCCAGTCCTCACACTTTCACAGAAAAGAATTTCTTTTCAATATCCAATCTAACCCTGCCCTTTTCCATTTAAAGCTGTCATATCTTGTTCTATCATTGCATGTCCTTGTCCAAAGTCCCTCTCCAGCTCTCTTGTAGCCCCTTTAGGTACTGGAATGTGCTCTAAGGTCTCCCCAGAGCCTTCTCCAAGATGAACAAGCCCAACTCTCTCAGTCCGTCTTCACAGCACAGGTGCTCCTGTGCCTGGATCATCTTCATCACCCTCCTCTGGACTCCTCCAACAGCTCCATATCCTTCTTATGTTGGGGGCCCCAGAGCTGGATGCAGCACTGAGGGTGGGGTCCCACAAGAGAGGAATAGAGAGGCAGAATCCCGTCCCTCGACCTGCTCCCCACGCTGCTTGTGATGCAGCCCAGTGTCGCTGTTTTCCCCACGGACGAGTAGAGAAATGACACAAAGCCCAGGCTCAGGGATAAATAGAAGCGCTTTTATGATTTCTCTCAGAAGGCTTTTATACGTTAGTTAGCAAAAGTGTATTAAATGGCATAAGGTAATTGGTTTTTTGCCATCTACCCCTTAAGGGGATTGGTCAAGTTCTAAGACACCCATTTCTGAATGTTTTTCTAGTTAGAACCATAACAATTCTGCAAAACAACCTGCAGCTGCAAGAAGTTTACAAAACTGTCACATTGTTTTGAGTTACTTGCATGGGAAAGACAGAGCTCTCACAAAACGCTGCAGAGAGCTGAAGAAATTCTCTGCTGAGGCTTTTTCAGCACCCACAGCCCAGGACACAGCTGACTTTCTGGGCTGCCAGTGCACATTGCTGGGTCACTCCAAGCTTCTCATTAAACAACCCTCCCACCTAAAGCACAGCACAGCGCACAGCACGATTTGTAATGCCAAAGTCCTTCATGCTCACCAAGGGCCCGTGGCAGCCTGCTGTGCACAGGATCACGGAGCTACAAGAACCTTTCAGGAACAGATTTACAGAGGACACGGAGAGCACCAAGAACGTTCACCCCTGCTGAACCTGGATTTCTTACCTCTGAAGAAGCACTGCTGATCGACAACAAGCGTTCACAACAGGATCAAGAGGACACTTTTACGGTTATGACTGAATGTAGGCGTTTACTGCCAAAATGTGTTAAAAATATTTTCACTGAGTAGATTTTTGTTTTGTACTAAGGACATATATCAGTAAAGGAGCTCTCAGAATAAACATTTGATGCTGGCAGATTAATTCTCCACGAATAAATAAGCTCAGATTTATGGCCCTGGCATCACATGTGAGATTAGGCATCCACACAGTGTTGACAGGCTCATCAGAATTGCCTTGACAGTTTAAGTAACATCCTTTGTCAAACTTTGCACCTCTGCTCCTAACCCTGTTTCTCTGAAGTCAGCAGGAAATTCCTATCATGAATGTGAACATTTTGCTTTGCTAGGGATTTTTCTGTGACTTTTTTTTTTTTTTGCTTTCATCTATAATTGCTGATTTTGTTTTGCTTTTATAATACAATTTTTCTTCCTGGAATTAATTTGTTCCAGTTACAAAACAGTACAAAGTTGGGTAATCCTTTTTTTTTTCCATAATCAATACTTAATTATTTTTGCCTCCAATATTTACTTTATGATGACAGTCTAGAAATGAAGCCTGTAAAAACTCCCTCAAATGTATCTTTTTGGTTTTTTTTCCCACACAATTATTACAAATATGAGGCACCCACCCCACAGTCAACACCAAAAACTACAACAGACTATGGAGGCCTTGTGATCTCGTCCCCTCTGGCATTTAATCTACACTGGGATCACCCCAGTCCTGCCTAGGAAAAGCTGAGTGGTACCCAAGGTTCAAGGAAGCAGTCTCACAGCGTTTTAATTTCTAAATGTTCCAAATTTCCTTTTATCTAGTAGTTGCAATATACAGTATCAGAGATGTTACACTCCTCTGACAACAGTGGAATCATAAAGTCTGGCATGGAGCTTCTGGGGCCTTACTCAAAGGACTTCCTGGATATACTTTTAGTAAGTTAAGTATATATATGATTTTACCAGATACAGTTTATTGAATTTCTTATCTGTTCTAGGAGGTCAGTTTTTTTATCAAACACATTATGTCTTGTGTCACCACTCCATAAATTCTTTATGTAGACTCATAATTTAGGTACCAGTGTGTGCTATCAACAACCATTTCTTGAACGTCCCTTGCTTTTTCTCTGCCACACTGGTTTGTTTTCCTTCCCCTTAGAGACAGAAGTGAAGAAGAGCAGCTTCTTGCTCAAGCTAGAAAGAGATTTCAGTCAAGAGATCTCAAAATGCCCCAGTATCAATTTATTCTTGATGTCTTATTTGTTAGTCTGTGCAGTTTACAGTAAGTCTTTTGTTTTATAGTCACAAGTGTAAGTTCCTGTCAAGCTGCAGTCTCTCATCTTGTGAATCAATGCAACTCATGCTGACTCTTCACGGGAGTCCACCACGACTAGAAAGCGGATTATTATCCATCAACAAAGTTTCAGCTCTTGATTACTGACCTAATTAACTCAAAGGGACAGGATAACATTGTAGAATTGGTGAATTCTACAAGTTCAAACCATTTTTGTTGTAACACCACCAGAGTGCCAGTCCAAGGCACCTCTGTGTTAATAATCATTGCACTCCCTTACAGGAACCTTTGCACAATTTTACCCTGATGATCCGCTTATATCAGGAAGGTGATAAATTAGTATTTCTTTATAAAAAGTTCTAATCTAGAGGAGTATAGATGGCCCCATTTCTCAACTTGCTGAAGAAAATTCACGGAGTCAGGATTTTCCCTGAATTTCACTGGCACAATTATTTTATATTTGTAGAGGTAAAACAAAGGCAATCCTAATTTGGACAATATGTACTGATTTAAAAAAAAATCACCATTAAAGATGAAGAATCACTCTTTGAGCAGACTACTCAGCACAGACTCTTTCCAAGCATGTTCTTGGAGTAAAATACATATGTAGAAGAAAGTTACATATTCAGTTACAATCCCTTGAAATTACCACCTAGTGTTTACCCAAACCCCAAACTCCCTTAATAACAATGAGTTTACATGTTCATTGTCCCTGGATTTGCCTAGAGAAATAAGATACTTTAGTAAGAGATTTTAAGGTAGTGTTTTAAGAGTGTTAATCAAATGTTTACTTCTTTCTCAATATACTCTTCTAAAAGACAGCCTTCACAATAGAAAAGAGGTTTATCACTGAGGGATCCAACTGTTAAAAGACTTAATATGTGACCATTGCTTTTTTTTCAGATATTCCTTCTCACTGAAGGATCCAACTGTTAAAAGACTTAATATGTGACCATTGCTTTTTTTTCAGATATTCCTTCTCATATAAAAATGCTGAAATCCAGCCCCAGACCAATGCACTTTAGAAAGGCATCTGTCCAGAGTAACACTGAACATCTCTTGGTGTCATATTCTCTAGAAAATAAAAAAGCCTTGTGCTAGATTCCTGTCAGAAGCTGCTTTTAACAGTGAGCTGACATGTTAGTAGTGGTATTATTTATTGGTTCCCTGGGTTGCAACAGGGAGGGAGAACTAAACCTCCCATCAATTAAGGTTTGCCTCCCATTTCTGAGATTTAAAGTGATATTTGCAGTTTTCTTTATTGCTAAGGGATCTATTATTTGGAAATAGTGTCTCCAAACTAGATGAATCCTTTGTGGTGACAGTCACTGGCATGGAAAAACTTTGCACTTAAGATACCAAAGGAACCCTGCTCAATTAATTACAGCCCTAATTGTTAACGTTTATAATTTTACTACAGCCATACCTGTGAGGTCTCACTACCCCCATGATTTCATTGACATTTTATACAAAAGAATGAGGAACTGTCCCTTCTCCCACAATAGTCTTCTTATGCACAGCTGTACGTGGGCCAATATCGATATGCATTTTATTATCTGCATTGAAGTCCTGAGGCAATAAATACTACTGCAACACAGCTGTCTAAAAACCTCCACTTTTATTCCTCTGTCATTGTGTGGGAACAGGGATATAGAGGTTAATGACGATGTCTTGGTTTTTTCCTGAAGAGATGATTTAAATTGGAGTGGAAAAACCAAGGTTTTCTGGGCTGGTGACTACATGCCACACCCAACACACCCTCCCTCACAGTAAAAGAGTTTCTTATTTAGAGCTGCCAATGTGATCCACCTAAGGGTGTGGGGCAGAGGGTGGCTCTTGGGAGCCACACGCTGCCCAAAAAGGAAGCAAATGTGGCAGGTCAGGAATTACCCTCCAGGTCACTGGGAATAGCTGTCAGAACTGGGACTCAGGCTTAGTATTTCTTGCTTTGCAATCTCATCCTAGAATCAGCTCTGATCCGGCTGCACGTTTCACAGCACGTGTTGCCAGCAGGAGTGCAGAAGGTGTCATGACAGCTTGAATTAAAACAGAATGCTGTCATTTTTGATTGGGACACCTCAGTGATTGCCTGCATTTCACTTAACACCTACAGGTCTATTTTCCAACCTCCTTCTTTTGTCTGCTACCCCTATGGAGAGGATGCTCCCCATGAAATCAGATGCAATTAGTATAGTCAACATTAGCAACATCTTTACGTTTTCATATGAAACCCCTGCAACACATAGTGAAAGCTAAAATAATAGAAATGCTGCTACAGTGAACAGGGAGAAAACCCCTGTATTAGCAGAAAACCAGCAGCAATTCTACTTGAGATTTTCTTCATATTACCAGATGGGGAGGTGGATCAGAGAGAGATAAGGAAAGTAATGAGACATCCAATGAGGACAGCTTCTCTCTCCTCAGATCTATAAACTGAGCAGAGGATCCTTTATCTGCTGTGCAGTCCTCCCAGTGTCTCCCCTCCAGCAAAGAGCACCAGGAAAAGCTGCAGAGAGTCTTTCAAATACCTCAGAAAACAGAAACAATTGTAGAAGCAAATACATGAGGAGCCTTTGACAGTTCACAGACACACTTGCAGGACCGCTTGGATTTCCACTACTGCGTACTAATACACTGTGTACTCGAGCTGCCTCCACCTCTGCCTCTCATCTTCTGCCCCAGGCTTCACTTCACACCTGCTTCATTGCTTTGCTTTTAGCTGAGTCCCAGTTGAACAAGCAGAACCACTGTAAAATGTCCCAGAAGCTCTTATGAAAGTGCACTGCCCTGCTCTGTGCAGAAAGACTGTCTTCGTGCTTGTATGAAGCCTGAAATGTGGACTCCTGACCTTTTCCCCACAAAGCTACCTCACAAAGACCACACACTTTCAGGGTAAGAGCTGCCTATTCTCTGTGTCCGCAGTGTCTGAGATACCAGGGAGCTCTCCTTGGTTACTTGGCAATAAATGCAACTTTATTACTTGCTAACAAATGAAACAGATAATAATGAAGTTCTTCCCCAGAGACAAAATATCTGTTAAATCTACCAGGAAAAAAACGAACAAGCTCATTTTAATATCTTTGTAAATAGAAAGACCTCCTTAATCAGCATGAAGCTTAAATGAGGTACTCGCTTAGCAGGAGCACCTACACAGGAACTGATTTCAGCAAATTGCCTGAGATGGCCCTCTACTCTGGATAATTTTCAAAGTGATTACTCCATCATGCTGGAGGCTCAGGAGTAGGACATTACAGGTACTAACAGGAACCAGTGTCCTCTATATTACAAGCTGCGACATTCAGATCAATTTTCACAATATATCACATCTCACTTACAGCCGCATTTGTGCTTCAAAGCCAACCCATTTCAGTACTCAGCTGCATGGGAAAATTGACTGCTGTGGCTACAAGGCAGAAAAAATACATGGCTATGGATAAATTGATATTGTTCTACCGCATGCACTCTAATCTTAAACAAAATAATTTTTATTCTGAGATAATATTTACTATGAAATTAAGACCTACGTAACAATGGAAGTACAATTAATCTTTTATAGTTATATTGCTTTTCATGGGGGAAAATGAGAATTCTTGCAGCATTGATTATTACCCTGCACTGTTACAGTGATCGATTAACCATTGATGTGTGTGTCAGCATTCACCTTGGCTGGTGCCAAGGTAGCCACACTGTTCATTCATTTGGCAGCTTCTGCTTTTTAGCACATTTTATTTTCAGTCTTCCTCCATACAAGATTTCAGTCTTAAAGGCCTTGGCTACATGGTCACTGTCCACAAAGGAAAACTAGGACACTGCAACAAATCACTCCAGAAAATGAAATGTGTATTAAGGATGGGAATTATTTGATCAAATGCAGATGCTTCTGACTATCTGACTTCTGAGCTGGCCATCCTCATCTTCTTTGGTAGCCAACAGCCCTCACATGAGGCTGGATTCCTCTCTTCCTAACGTAGATATCTAAAATAGGTCAGAGGAATTGTACCCTAAACATGACAATTTCTCTCCACTCACTATCAAGGAAGTCCA
Source organism: Lycocorax pyrrhopterus obiensis (assembly GCA_014706295.1). Classification (NCBI taxonomy): domain Eukaryota; kingdom Metazoa; phylum Chordata; class Aves; order Passeriformes; family Paradisaeidae; genus Lycocorax; species Lycocorax pyrrhopterus. The sequence continues at coordinate 7,312,107 of JACSVZ010000002.1, read as the reverse complement.
GAATAAGTGGCAGAAATAGAGAGATTCACGCTGTAGATGACTTGTTTGTATGCATGTTGCTTGTATCACCTCTTTAGTGGCTTAGTTTCACTGCTGAATAACTGGCATGAAGTTATTTATTCTCCTTTGAAAAGCAAGTTTTATCTCTGTGGACAAGAAATACCACAGAAGTTAAATTCTTTTTAGAAATTATATTTTATGTTTTACTAAATGGGCTAAAATTAATTGTACGTCATTAAAAGAAATGAATTAGTTGAAATCTAAACTGAATTCCTCACAGGAATTATTTAAATAATATTCATAAATAGCTAGTCTGGTGATCCTTTGCCCACAGCACATATAAGTTGTTTCTCACATATGACCACCATACTGTAAGAAACTGAGTAATTCCTGTTAAAATGGAACAAAGTTCAAAACCATATCTGAATTGCTGAAATCACAAATGGAAGTCTGATGACCTTTTAGCCACTCCCGATGTAAAAAGAAAAGCCAGGTTTATGTTTCTGCCCTAAACTCTACAGCTTGTAATGAAAAAGGGTACCAGGTTTCAGAAGTCTAGCTCGTAAAGAATACAGAAATAAGTTGTCACTCATCCTGCTGGGGACAGGCTTTTATTAGACAAAGACAGTGTCACACCCCCGGGAGACCTCTGCCAGAGAGCCCCAGGAATATTCCTTTAATTTATATTTGAGATGACAGGCTGGTATTTCTGCACTACGATGAGCAGAACCACCTGCTTCAAACGCACTGGGATCAGACACTGCCTCTCTGTGCTCCTCCATCTTCCAGCACTCTTAACTCAACAAGAGTAACTGCATTTGACATCTCTAAGCTCTTCCAAGGAATATCTGAGAAAGCCAGTTGATCAAAGTGGCTCTAGAACTTCAGTGCAGAGCATTATTTAATCAGCCCCCCCAAGAGGAAAAACAGAGCAAAAGAGGACAGTAGTAAAAATATCCTGTGCTTTACATTTATTCTTCTTGTTTAGTCTTTTCTTTTTTAAGACGTTTCCCTCAGTTTAGCTAAGTAATTTTAGCTTGAAACAGCAGACTGTCCTGCTTCCAACACGTCCTCTCTACATCATTCTTATGGATTTGCTAGTCATTGTGCACTCAAATCCATCCCAGCCTCTCTTAGGTCAAGAGGACCCTGACGCTAATTCCTAAAAACCACAGAATAACAGTTTCACAATATTGAGTAAGGTTTATATCTGCCCCTGCAGAAACTCTGCAGTAACCCCTCTCTGCAAACAAGCTCTGTTTTCTCCTTCACTGCCAGTTCTCAGAATTGCCTGTGCAGCTGTGGCAATCCAGGACTGGGCCCAAGAAACCTGTCCTGAGCTTTGGAATTGGTCACTTTGTTCTAGGTGTCTCCTTTATTTCAGCCTCCTTCACAAGTTAACCCACCTCAATTTATACTTTCAGGAAGTTATGAAACAAGAGTAGCGACATGTCCCATTTAGAAGAGACATCTTTAAAGCTAGTGCTGGTTTGCTGGAATTTGTTATGCTGGAACAATCAGATCCTCACCCATTCCTCTTTTTTCTGGATAAGGCTGCAAGCTTCTTTCTTTAGAGAACCTAGATTGCAGCACTGAATAAACTTAATGCCTAAACTATAAACAAAGCCCTTGAGCCCAAAGAAAGAAAAACTAAATCTCTGACAGTCCCAAAAAACACAATGAGAGAACACCACTTAACCTTTAGTTCTGACTACACCTGGGAAATTCCATCACCTCTGGGCCATTACAGCTGTGCCGATTAGACCTGCTCTCAGCAGGGTTACTCAGGATGGAGGATTAAAACACTGGTGTCAGCTGATAGTTCATCACTTGTAGATGAACAAGTGGGACACTTTTAGATTTCCCAGTGGAGGATAGGCCCTCAAGGCTGCTTTGTGCCTTATCAGGAAGGAAGGGGAAAGAAAAAAACCTAAAAGCACTTTGCTTTGACATCTACCTTCAATGATACAGCACTTTACTCCCCAGCAGGAGGCTCAACCTTGTAAAACAGATTGCACTGTAAAAAAATTCAACTGTCACTTGAAAATGCTGAGAATTAGACATTAATGCTGTGCTAGAGAAATGATGTGTTTCTTTAGCATTGTATGTACATCAAACTAAAATTAATCTCATCAGTCAGTTGGCTGAGAAATGAAGAGCTGGTTTTGAAATACTGAAATGGCTTCATTTGGAGACGGTTTTTAATAGACCAAAAAAAAATCCATGTACACACACCCCTAGAAATCAATATTTAAACTTTACAGGAGAAAAGAAAGTAATTCTCAATATTTTCCATTTATGAAAGCAGATCTTGATACTAACCCACCAAATGTAAGTGATTATTACTCATTTTGGTAATTGGCAGAATGACATGATTATTTTTCGAACTTGCGAGATTTTTTGATAAGTTTTAGTTTGGAAAAAAACTTCTTAAAAGAAAAGAAAAAAAGTATTTTCAACAAATTAGGGCCAGACATGACTTAATCAACAACTGTATTAATTAAACACACTTAAAAAAATAATTTACATCCAGATGACTACTTTCAGGCTGGTAGATTTCTTGTTAGACCCTAATTTGCACACTTCTTATCTGCCTTCATATTGATGATTTCCCATGTCCTTTTGAATTCTTTATCTGACACTGTAGTCATTTTGGAGACTAATTTTTGCTAACAGTTGGATTGTAAGTCTTCAGTTATAGGGATTTTTTGGGCCAATTACTGTAGTTTCATTCTACTTTGAGCACCATGGGAGTCCTGCTCTGTAACTTAGGCCTCACAGGCATTAAAGTCAGACTCAGTCATTCATAATTAAGGGTAATGATTATATCATGTCCCAAAACTCACTGTATCTTTGCTTTAGCTGTTTAGTCAGGCTCACAAGTTAAGATAATTTTACTGTGCTAAAAACAAGAGCTCTCCCACCAGATTCCAACACGCTGGGCAACTCTTAAGATTCTGTAGCTCTGACATCTTGTGCTTTGTGGTGCAGAATATCTTTCACCATTGTGCTGGAGAACATTCCAATCCCTCCAGAGCAAGCAGTGGAAATGAGTAATGTCAAAGAATGGAACAAATCCCACAACCAAAACACAAAAGGGGCAAGTGGGGAGCGATGGACTCAAGACCTTTATCCATAATACTGGGGACAGGTTGGAGGAAAGAGACCAAGGAATTCTTGTGGGTAGCCATCAAAGAATAAAGATTCACAGGGAGCTGGGCTTGGAGAGGATGAGAAATTATTTTGTATCATTCAGTCCCATTTTCCCAGAAAAAAATTAGACCCAGGCTTGCTTTTGTCAAAACAAAAGCAGGATGTAGTTCTTGGGATAAGTTAGACAAGGACAGATTAATTCTCCATTCCCAAGGAACCCTTTTGCAATCTTCATCCTTAAACATCGTTGAGTGGCTCTCCTTATTCCCACTCCTCTCTCCTGGAAAATCCTTCAGTCAAAGAGAAACCGCCAACATGTAAATTTACACCACCTTCACATCCCTTCAATCAAAAACAGTTCTGGACGTAAAAAGCTTGGTGGTAATTTATAACGTTGAGTAACATTGAAATATCTGCTTTATCAATCTTTTTTTCTTTTACTTGCTACTCTTTGAAAATTAATTGTTTTTAAAACACTGTGAATATGTGCATGTGTACTTCAGCTGGCACCTTCTTTCTCTCTCAGAAGATGTGACAGCAGAAAGAAGGTGATGGCAGCCACTCTTGGGATGGGCCGCATGAGGACCTCACTTAGTTCTGTGCTTTACTGTGCTGGATGTTCTACAGACCATTGTCAAACTCGTAAACAACTGCCAGTATGAACAAACACTTTGACCCTCTGGGCATGCTTAGTGCTAGTCAAGCAATGGAATATCACAGCACATACCTATTTCACCTCCTCATGGATGCAGATTATGGAAACTTGGCATAAAATAAACCTCTTAGGCAGTCAGTGCAGATTCATGAAGAAATCACATGACACAGTGGTCTACCATGAGTTCAGATGGTTTCTTTGCTTAGAAGCGAATTAACCAATCCCCAAGTTGGGGAGGAGCGGGTGTTGTTTGGTTTTGGTTTTTTTCTAAGTACACACAGCTAACAAAACCAGCTACCTTTTTGTCCCAAACCTCACACTCCACAGAACTCTGGCATTGCTTTCCTATGAAACTGGAGCTGTGTTGAAAGTTAGAATTTACATCCTAGAGTGGAAGTCAAATCAGTGCATCAGAGTGATAAGACCTAACACTAGTGAACATACTTCTGCAGTGATCTTATAAACCTGTCCTGCGGGCAAACTCTGCTCTACTTTCAGAAGTCTATTGTAACAGTACTGAACGTGGGAATTTGGAAACAAACCACAAGACTTGTGCCCTTTTTTGCATGTTAATCCCTTCAATGCTCTTCCATGTCACAGCTATTTCACAGTTTGCAGATATTAGTGTCAACCCCCACTTCAAAGTGAAAGTTCAAGGCCTTTGCTCATGTGTGCACTGGACTCTAACGTAGTAAATGGCACCGGTTCTTTCCCCACAGTTAAGTTCTTTGGCTACACACTTTGAAGTACAGTGCCAAAAAATGCACTGGTTGCAGATCTCTGACAAATCACACCAAATTCTGTCATGGTGAAATAAAATAAATCAAAAGTATTTTTCTCTGAAAAGGACACGAATAATATTCAAAGCTCAAAAACGCACATGAAATCCCATTTATTATTAGCCTTCTGATTACAGGCAAAAAGCAGGAATCTTTTGTTACATAACATACTGGAAGAGGCCCAAACACTTTGCTTGTTCTTCCTTGAAGAACTTGAGTAAGCAGGCAATAACTATGGGAGAAATGACAGAGTGCTGTGCTTCCCTTCTGCACTTTCTCTCAGCTCTTATTTGCTCTGGGAAACCTGGCTTCTCTCTCAACAGCCCTGGCCTCTCACTCACAGAAGCAGCTCCAGAACCTTAGGTGAGGATGATGCTGTGCCTTGATAACCTCAGAGGGCAGCACTCTTCTGTTTGTCAAGTCCCCAGGGTTTCATTAGAGAATCTGCTAAATCAGGCTTGTATAGTCTGTCATTAACTGCAGAATTTAATTATGCTGATTTGCATTTAGGAAAGACTGAAGCTTGCTGAGTTGTTGCTGTTATCGTGCTGTGTTTATCTTTTACTCTGTTTTCTAAGGGTTTTTTTTCTTTTTGTTACAGTGCATAAAGGTCAGGGGGACAAACACTCTCAGTGCAAAGCCACTCCTGAAGATGCAGTCACATTGGAGACTTGGATAAATGCTTACTGGTAAGGGAACAGACTCAGTAGCAACACAGGAGTGTACCTACCCCGCACATCAGAACAGCCAACACCAGCCTGGTATAATCAAAAGAAATTATGAGAAGAGCAAGAGGATCCATTGAGACTCTGAAATGCACCCACGGGACACACATTTGCAAACTGCTTATTTAAAACATATGAGTTCCCCATACCCATAATGTCATTGAGAAAATGCCTGCTGACTTCAACAAGAGCTCTGCTAAGCTTGACACTTTTCATAATCACATCTGTGTCGCTGAACTGCTGATCAAGCTTTCTGCTCTCTTTTAACTACATCACTCTGGATGAAGAATTGATAAAAAAAACATCCCAGATTGTTCTCTCACTGTTGGAGTTTCAGTGATCTCGCCTGCAGTATTGATATGGTTTATATTCTGAGTATTGACAAAAAGAAGTGATTTCCTTCAGAGTTCTTGCAGAGTGGAGAATACGAACTGTGCTGCTGTAGCTGAAAGTCTCTTTTCATATCTTGCAGGGTCTCCACTGCACCAAGCTCCTACTTCAGGTGTCTGTACAACACCAGAGGTCTAAGAAGCCGTGTGAAAAGCTCTTTCTATTCTCATTCTAAACACAGCCAAACATAATCACTCTGTGCCAAAAGAAAAAGACTGCAGCTGGTAAGGAAATTAAATTTACTCCAGATCACCCAGTACTGCATTATAACATAAATGATGGAGAGATAACAATCAAGACATGCATAAAAGTGTATCAGAGAGCAGTTTAAAAGTTTAATGCTTTATCTAAAAGAGCAAAAACCTACCTGGTAACCACGTCTTTTTTTCTTTTTGACTGGTGGATGGATTAATAAGAAAAACAATATATTAACAGCGTTAATATGACATCTACTCTGTATTATTCATTTATCTCACAGCTCTTTTGAATCCCAGTAAATGCTACACATTTTGCCAATTTTTTTAAATGTAATTCCAAAACCCAAGACATTCAAGATAGCTCATAAATTTTTCTCCAGTGCAACCCACTCCTTACTGGGCCTTATTTCCCAAAAATGCAGAGGTCCTTCACTAAGAATCTTCAATGTGCCTTCTCAAACACTGGAAAAATGAAAGCTTCCTACAGAAATCACACCTGTAATTCTTGCTTTCACACCATCAGAGTTTAAAACGTTGTATATTAGAACATAAAAAGAATTGTACATCTTTTTTTTTTACTTTTGAATATATTTTTCATTATAATTTCTCAACTGAACCCGCATTGAAAAGCTCACACAAAAATCCAGAAAATCTAATTGGTTCACTATCTTTGCACGCATGCTAAACCCATGCTCAAAAACATTTCAATATTTCCTATTAACAGGATATGAGGTCTACTGCAGAGAATGACAGAAAGTTTAAGATATGAAGAATTTGTGGACATTTTTTCACACTCTCTCAAATTGCTTTCAAGCACCTGGAATTCATTGCTAAGCACTACACAGAAATGATCCTGTTTAGACTATTAGATTTCAATTTACATCACAGAAAAATGTGTTTGTGATGTATTTATATACACAAAGAAGCATAACATTAACTGCAGTGGAGATGTTATCACTTACAGCCACTGAGTGCCTCAACTACAAATTAGAGGATAATTAATTTAAAATAGTCCTGTACTAAAACACAGAATAGAGTAGTTAAAGGAAAAAGCTGTAATAGTTCCCATGGTAGAATTTTCTTTCTAGAAAGGACATGAATGCCACATCAATTTGCTTAACAATGAAAGTTTGGAACAGGTTGTAGGGTAGGGTTTACCTTACACAATGAAGGGCCTTAAGCAAGACTTAGAGGCACAGCTTGACATTGATCCCAAATTTATCTCAGCCCCACCTTGAGGTCCTGTTTCAGCAGATCTCTATTGAATGGATTCCTGAGATATGAAAGTGAAGCCCTGTAACTCGTTTTTTACAGGGACAAGCAATCAAAAATAATTTGATACATACTTTGGGGCAAACACAAGCAGTTGTGGGAGACCCACAATCCCTGAAGCTGGGAAAGGGCAGGGTTAGACCAGTGCAGCTCCCAGCACTGGCCGCATCACTGTTGTGTAAGACCTGGCCTGCAAACACTCGCCCACATGAGCATCTCTTCAGATGACACACTCCCCAGGGAGCTCCAAGTACAAAACATGGATGCAAGTTGCTCATGCACTTAAACATTTACAGGTTCAAAGCCTTGACTTCCACCCAGGCCTCAGATGAGGGAAATTATGTCTGCTCAAGGCCAAACTGTTTCAACTGCATATTTAACTTTCCAGCAAGCACATATTTTCTTATGGAATAGATATATTTTTCAATATGCATATAATGCATTTGTCCTTTCTAAATTTTTCTTTATACATTTATGTAGAAACCCACAGTGTAGTTGGCAATTACAATCAAGAGACAACCTTTTACATGGAGAGAACTTCATTGTTCTCAAGCACTTAGGAAGACACGCATGTTGTTGTGAAGTCTTTTCCTCCCACCCCTTTTACTGAGATATTAACATAAATTTGTTGTAGGTTTTTAACTTCAGGTTATTTGACGTTTTTCAGCATATGCAAATACGTCTGTAACCTCAGTGCACACACTTGGAAAAATGAATGCAGATAATAGCAGTGAATAATATATATGCACTAAACAAAGTTGTTCCATTTTAAGGAATATTTCATGTTTCCTAAAGCCAAACTGGTAGAACCCTCATATCTCAGGTAATTGTGGTCTTTGCATCTGCTTTCCATTATGCTGCAGGAATTCTGGGACAACAAACCAGATTTTTCTGTGCTATTTCAATGACACTCAAGAGAAACAGTCATTCATACTAGACATTTTCAAATGCCTAGGTAAAGTCTTATGGTTTTTAAGTTATTTTTCATGTTTCAAAACATTATTTTATATGTAAAAAATGGAATTTTTAATTTTAAAACTAATACGAGGATTAGTGGTGGAGGATTTCTTTACAGTGGCAAAAACCTGAATTTCATAGCAATCACAAAGTACTGCATGATTTCCCACAGTCTTCCCCAATGATTCCTTTTGTTTCTCTATTTCCCCAGGAAATAGCAACCTATGACTGCAATAAAATAAATCAACAGCTGCTCATTACTTCAGGATAGTGTTGCTATTAATGTTTTTCACCTTCTAATGATGAGGAGAGACTTCCTGTAGTAAAAACTGTGCATAAATCACAAAACGGTTTGTGTTGGAAGGACCCTGAAAATCATATTGTTCCAACCTCCCTGCCATGGGCAGGGACACCTTCCACTAAACCAGCTTGCTCAGAGATCCATCCAACCTGGCCTTGAACACTTCCAGGAATGGGCCATCCACAGATTCTCTGGGAAACCAGTTCCAGTGCCTCACCACCCTCACAGTAAAGAATCTCTTTCCAATATCCAATCTGAATCTGTGCTTTTCCAGTTTAAATCCATTACCTCTTTTCTCATCACTACACGCCCTGGTCAAAAGTTCCTCTCTAGATGTGATATAGCCCTGGTACTGGAAAGATCTCTAAGGTCTGCCCAGAGCCTTCTCTTCTCCAACAGGAATAACTCTAAGTCTCTCAGCCTGTCTTCTCAGGAGTGGTGCTCCAGCCCTCTGAGCATCTCTGTGGCTTCCTCTGAACTCACTCCAACAGCTGCACATCTCTTTCGTGCTGAGGACCCGAGATGAACGCAGTACTCCAGGTGAGGCCTCACAAAATACAGATTTCTGGAAAGCATACCACTGTTTTCCCAGGAGACTAAAAAATAGCTTTAAAATGGCTCTAATAAAAGACAAGCAACTTCAATTTAAAAAAAAAAAAAAGAGTTTACAGCCAGCTTCTGCCTGTAATAAAGCTTCTATCTGTCAGCTACTTCCTGCAAACAAGTCCTTATAGAGCCAGGACTCAAATTTGCAGAATGATTGTATCACCCACACTGATATTAATTCTGAAGAAAAATCGGGAGTTTTGAATTATTAAGGAAGATTGTCATTGAAGTTTTCATTGAACATCCATATCCTGAAGCAATATAAATGTCACAAAAAGCCACAGAACTTAGGCTCTGATTCAGGGCAATTCTTAACCAGTCAATCAAACTCCTCTGTATTTAAAGCTAAGCGTGTGCAGTGTTTCCTGCTAAATCGGGCCTCAGATTCCCACTTCACTTTATGAATCTGTGACTATCATGTTTCTAAGCAGAACCAAGGGTCTTAAATTCCACAGAAAATACTTATGGACCTCAACAGAACCTGATTTATCTATACAGAGGGAAAACTACTACATATCAAACTAGGAATTCATAGTCCATTTGCTGTTCCATGTCAATTCCCCTGGTGAACATTTGGTGCCCTTGTTCATTAAAAGTTCAAACACTTCCAAAGCATATTATTAAACAGCAAATAAAGGTTTTCTTGATAAAGGCTAAAGACCTGTTTGCCCTGAGATTCTTGGAATGCTACATGTAAATTTACTTTGTAGATGGACAAGTTATGCCACATTAAGTATCTGCAAAGATAGTCCCTTATGGAATTTAATGCCTTAATTTAATTTAGCTTAATCCACTTCATGAGTTAAATAAACAAAATGAAATGGAGGCTACTTTAATTCTGGATGAGAGCTCTCTGCGGCTTAAATAGCTAACTGACAACTTTTTAGTTAATTTATAGAATCATAGAGTGGCTTGGGTTGGAAGAGACCTTAAAGATCATCTTTTTCCAACCTTCCTGCTATGTACAGGGATGCTTTGCACTAGACCAGGTTGCTCAGAGATCCATCCAACCTTCTCTTGAACACTTCTGGGGATAGAACATCCACAACTTCTCGAATGAACTTTGCTGAAGATCCCCAAGTAGATAGTCTCTGACAGTGGCCAAACAGAAATAAGAAGAGGCAGGTGGTCTTGTATAAATGTCCCCCCTCATTTGCAGCACGCTGGTACAGAACAAGGCAGTGAATAGCAGTGCTGTGTTTTCATCCTGGCTCCTGCATGGCTAATTGTGGCCATATTTTAAGAAGATGCCATTCTCGTGGTACTTTTGGAGCAAGCCTCCGTACAGTTCCTTGCACACAGGATTCCATTACAATCAAATGGTCAAATGAACACCCGTGTGCTCTCAAGAAGAGGGCTGAGGTTTTTTGGCTACAAACCCCAGGAGTGGGGCAGGCACTGACACAGCGATGTGCCGAGCACACGCTCGGCCCTCCTCTCTGCCGGAGTTGGGCAGTGATCAGCACTGCGGACAGCGCCCAGCACCGCGGACAGCGCCCAGCACCGCGGACAGGATTTTAAGCCTCCCCAAAAGCCCATCCAAAGAAATGCCTTTGAATCCAGATCCGGCGGGTAAGGTAGCACAGCACAGGTCGTTTTGAAGGCGTAGTGTTCAGGCTGGGCTTTTCCAGGCCACTTGGAGGATTATTCTATTTCCAGAGAACCCAGCATTCAAATCTCATCAAGGCTTTTGGAAAACGTTCGACTAAGCAGCAACTGTTATCCTTTGAAAAGGATGCTCATCCTTCAAAGCTCATCACTCAAAGCTCACTTAAGTAATGAGTTGATTCTGTGATTCCAAATGTTCAAGGCCTGAAGGGAACCGCAAGTGAACTACAGCCCTGGGTTTCTTCCTTGCTTCCGTAAGTAAAGACGGAGGAGGAATTACTGTAATATTCCACCTGGATGTAGAATCACCTTCCTGGCGTGCCCTGCTGCCAGTTAAATATACTCAGGATTAGGTGGCTTTATTCTTAAATTCTAAGGGCATTTTTTGTGCATGCGTGGTGAATACAAATACTACTTCTCCACATAAAGGGTCAACAAACCTGCTTTTGTACAGGAGCAGAGAGCTGACATCTTGGTGTAAGTGCTGAGCTGGACTTAAAATGGACAAGAAGAGCAGTGAAATAGTGCAAAGAATCAGTATTTTTTATAGCGTCTGTCATCCAAGGATCTCTAAATGGTTTTTAAGTTACTCCTCAGCAAGCTGAACAATACTCCCATGTGACAGACAAACGTTAAGTTGCCCACTTCACAAATGGCTGAACACAGATACAATGAGGCCCATTAGACAGAATTTGCAGAAATAGAGATTTTTTCGCACCAAAGTAGCTGCAAATCCCTGCCACAAATATGTTACAAAGGAGCAATATACCTTATCCTTCAAAGCAGGATCATACTGCATCAGCAGCCAGCTGCAGACTGAACCACATCTACCCTCAGTATTGGTCCAGAACACCCTTGTCTCCAAAACAGGCAAAATAGATACCCCCTCCATACTTGTCTGACAGGCAAGCAGTCAGCTTTGATGTATATGAAAAGGAGAAAGGATATGGTATTGTCATCTCACAGGTACATAGAAAATTTAGATCCAGAAAGACACGCTAAGATGAAAAAAATAGTAGAAAACCCCATATTGCCTTCCACTGCTTTTACCCTCTCACAAAATCAAGACACAACATTAATTTTGTTCAAGTTTGCAAGTCTATAACAATAACACCTGTAGTAGCTGTTTTGGCACAAGTATTAATACTTCACCTTTAGGAAGGTTTGAAAAATCAATATACTGTGAGTTTCCACTAGAGACAGTAATTAAAAAATCCAAACCAACACCCAAACCTTCAAATGAAGTGATTTTTTTATATTATCTGCCCAATGACTGTATGAAGTTTAATTGCTCTAACTTTTAGCAATGAAAAACAGCCACCCATACAACAATCTGATTAGAAAGCAGAGATTTCATTTGTTATAATTAAAAATCTTGTTCAATGCCTTTCACTTCATTGGTAATTTGGTTGGAAAATTCAGAGTCATCTATGAAAGTGATAATCAGGGTCATTTATAGATCATACTACCATACTCAGAGCCCCATGAGTTTCTGCTGTGCAGTGCTGAGGCAGACTAAATCTAAAGGAAACCAAAACCTTCTCTGCAACAAACCATCCTTTAGTCTATTTGGGTCAGTCTACTAATAGCCAGGAATTCTTGTCACTACAACAGAGAAGACTGCAGACTGCATGGCTAGAAATACAAGGTCCTTATGCACTGCAGCTTTGTGATGAAGTATCAGTTCTGATTTTTAAAAAAGCCCCATCACTTCGTTCTGAATAGCAGTTGGCATCCAAACTTCATGATAGGGTGCACAGAAATATGCACCTACACTGCCAACAGCTAAACCTAGTGCTTTGGATTCAATATTTACCAACTGCATTTCGCAAAAATATGTACTGAAGTGCTCCTGGCCACATTGCTAAATGAAAAAAAACCCAGCAAGAAATAGGAACACCACAGTACAACATCCAAATCCTCTCCTGGTGATGTTCAAAAGACTGTCTGCCTCTCCCAGCAAAATAAACCCATGACCTACAAATACCATAGCACTGTAATGGTACAGAGAGATAAACCATGAGGAGGGCATGACTTTCATCCCACAGTACATTTGTGATCACAGAAAAGGCCTGAAGAAAGGAGAGTGTGGAAGTTAGATCTGCCATGCTGGGGAGAAAAACAACCAGGTTAGGACTACAGCTAACAACTTTGTTACTGATGCTTTCGTAGAGTTATGTTAGGCTATGATTCAGAAGCACACAGTCCATATAAGGAGTAACAACACTGTAAGAACTGAAACAGTATTTAAATCACTAATTCTTTGCAAATTAGCTCCAAAGAACTGACTGAGTGCTATGCTTCAGTATTTTTCTTCTTTTTTCTTTCACTTCCTGCTAAAGGAATTCACACGACTTATAGCGCAAACTTTGAGGGTCTCCTTTATGAAAAAACAGCAAATCTCCAGGCCAGCTTTTGTGCACGACTCTTTTTCGGGTCAGTTGGCACCATTCTTGTAGATACCCACCAGCTACCCTGGGACACTGGGATCTCTCACCACAAACACACACCACACCCCACCACTCAGGCAAATCTGCTATGGAATAAGGATTACCCTAAGAGACAGCATTTCTCTAGGAGCTGTTTGTCTAAAGCCAACTCACACATCTCAGCAGACTTAACAAGGCAAACAAGGACAGAATAAACTGTATTTAGAACAAGTGAACAGAGTGGGGACTGTGATCAAGGTCAAGTTTAAATGTAGTCAGGGCGTGACAGCAGCTCTGGTAGGTCTATCCAAGCAGGTCTGGGATGCTATTAGATTAGTCATAGGAACATGGTGCTCAGAGGAGCTGCCTGACCCAGATTCACTGCCAGTGACTGGCTACTTGAAAACAGGATGAAGAGTGCCTTTATGTGCTGTAGTTTCACCCTGGGCATCATTTCCCTCTCTGTGCTCATCTTGAAAGACACAACTGCATATGATATGCTTGGAGAACCAAGATCTAAATGGGTGTTACTGGCACCAGAATGATTACCCCAGATGGGATTTGGATCCACCCAGGCATACTAGGAAGTTTTGTCCATTTGGAGATCTTAGAATGCTCTGCTTGAAACCAACCCGTGGCGCATGCCAAGGACTTTAGGGATGCCTGCAGTACTCATCAGTGCACTCTTGGTAATGAGTGACTTTGAAAGTACGTTTTTTAAAGGAATATTCATGGTTGCAAAGGAGCTATCACATTCTTATTCTAAAAGCTGTAATGACTCTCGGGGGCCTCAAGACAAAGAAAGCTACACACACCCATTACAGATCTCAAACAACAGCTCTCTTTCTGATGAAGACAGAGAAACAAGACACCCCTCAATAACTTTCCATCCTGTAGAGGGTTCTAGTCTAAATCCTGCTCACTTTATCCCTACCAACAACCTGAAAGGAGTCAAATCAGGCTAGAAACACCATGTTGAATATTAAAAAGGTTGTGAATGCAGATTGTGGTCTTGTATAAGCAAAGGATGAAGTAAGAACAGACTAATAGCTTGTGTCTAAATATGCTTTTTTCAGTCCGTTCAATTTACGATACATTTTTAACAGTATTGACAGGCTGTAGATGGATGGGAAAATTATGTGCTAAAAAGCAAATCCGAGGTGAGAAAAAGAAAATTAAATCTCCATTTAGCAGAAAAATTATTTCAATATTTGTTTTCCTTCCAAAGCAAGATGAAAACAAGGACTGTTGAAACTTCCCAGTAAACAAAATTTCAGTTCCCATCAAACTCTCATTAATACTGAAATAATTAATTTTCCACATATTAGTTATATAACATAAAAGCAATCAACCATCAAGGACTACATTTCAAAGTCTTTTTTCAGATATCAGACTTTGACAGAGTACTCTAATTCATCTTTTTCTAAACACTGCATTATCAAAATCATAACATTCCTATATGAGGTTAATGGCAAAGACAGAGAAACAAATATTTGATCTGAAAATTTTATACTAGACTCCACCATCCGCCAGAATTTTCTCATCAACTGAAATACTATCAATTTAGGATATTGCCTGATTCAGTAAAAAAAAGTTAGTTTCTGTGCACTATCTGTGACAAATTCTGCTTAGATTCATAATAAAACTCTCACTCAGCCACAAACACGGACATGAATAGAAGACATTATCCTCAGTTTTCTTTGTAATTTGGCATAAACCTGTTCTACAAGTGTCACCAAACAGGTATTGTACAGTTACAGATTCCTATCATCTCTTATTGAACTCTGTATATTCAATAGATCAGTGACATTTGTATCATTTCATGTAATTCTAATTATGGACAAGTACTTAAACTTAGCACAGTAAGACACAGTTTGTGTACTAAACAAATATGGATGGATATTATGGGAGTTTAAATTCCACTGTCAAAACTTTGAAAGAAAGGGAATGGAAGGAATTATCACACCTATTTTACAAATGGGGCATGAAGGTAAAGCCCAGTGAGAAGCTCCAGGCAGGACATGGCTCCCACAAAAGGAGGTGGTAGAGCTGCCCTGCAGGACACAGCTATCCTGTGTACGGCAGCAGCATGAGATTTGTCCAAGGTCACACAGGAAATCAGTATCATATTCCCTCTACATTTAAATTTGTTGTGTACCAATCCAAGTGTATTCATTGCAGGACACTGCTTCTCCTCAGAAACCACGAGATGTCTCAGAGTCTGCGTGAAGGAGATAAACTGAGGATACCACAGTAGCCCCTGCTCAGCACAGAGCATTTCACCTGTTGGCATTCAAACACAGGGTTTCCTTTAAATCTTACTTTTTATGACTAGATCAAATGCAATGCTCACTGGTTAAATAGCTCACTCTCTCAATCCCATGCAAAGGCCCTGCAGTTCAACAAATTGTCTTGCGAATACTGGAGCCTCCAGTACTCAGGAAACTTTTAAAGCCATTTGACTCCATGCAGCTGGGGCAGACAAAGTGGGAACAGTGAAATGTTACCACACTCTGCAACCACAATGGACATCAAGGGCAACACACACTGTGAGAAGAAAACTGTGTAGACTATGGGGCTCAAGTGACACATTCATATAAAAGATTTACTGTTCAGATTAACATGCTGAATTTTGATCAGATGCTTTGCATTTCATTACCATAGGTTAGTCCTTACTCTCATTTATAGTCAAATCTCTAGACTTACTTTTCTCCCCATGGCAGGACACATTTGCATTTACAACTTCTTAAGTTGCTCCATATCACAGCAATATGGCATGGGCTTTTCAGTAAGATTGCACGACATATACTACCACTGCGTCACAGCACACACAGAACTCCATCAGTATTCTTTTGCTTCTCACTCCAGTCTGTCCTTGCTGTAGCTAATTGTAAATAGCTTTCTTCTCATCATGAAGTTGTTTCTCCACAGAATCACCTATACCATTTTTGCCTCTCCTCACACCTTCAGCATACATTCCTAATGCTTCCAAATAAAGTGTGTAACAAACAGTACCATTGTTTAGGACTTTCATTAATAACAATTCTCTCTGCCTCACACTCTCTTGTCCTCTCACGGATGCACGCACTCCATTTTACTGATGCCGCAGAATCTCAAAAGGACTTTCTTGCTGATGGTGCTCTGTCTCACCTCGTATCATAAAGTGTCTCCCCGCATCTCTTGTTCACCCTTGCTGGTTTTACTCCCATGATTTACAGCATTTACAACCAGCCTTTCCAAAATTAATGCCCTATTTACCCACAGAAATGATATGGCTTGGTTAGTCTCCCTTTAGAAGGACTCTGTCTAAGAATGGAAAAGTAGTAAGGCTGAAATAGGATTCAATTATAAATAATTAAAGGATAGCAACATAAACAATATTAGTCCATACAGATTTCTGGAAAATAGGTCCTGTCAAACAAATACAAATTCATTTCTTGATGAAATTACAGATTTGATTGATAAAGGTAATGGTGTAGGCATGACAGACTCAGACATTTGGAAACTCACTTGGCTTCATTATTTGAATGCATTCCATCATTGGATTTTGACAGCCTCCAGCTGCTCTGCTCTCATCTTTTCCAGTCACATCTTTCAGTGGCACGAGTGACATCACATGGCTGGGGGGGTCAGGAGGTGTGACCTTCCCCCATTCTCATATCATGTGTGACCTACCACAACGTACAGACCCTCGTTGTTAGCACGCAGCAAATGACCAACATCTTTTCCTGAGCACGTGTGAAATGAGTGTAACAAGCTCTGTTGCAATACCTTATGGAAGAAAATGGTATTTATCAGCAAAAATTGAATATGCTGGTTTTGTCCACTCACTCATTCTCTCTCTCTCTCAGAGTTCATCCACCACACTGGCAAGTGCACCAAGATGTGTGTTCAGGTAGTATGGCCGAGATGATTTACAAGTGTCATGGTGGACAAGGGGTACCAACTATTAAGTTCTCATCACAACACTTGTTTTTTCTTGACTGGTAATGACAAGTCAGTTTCTTGGCAGATCTTTTATAATTTTTATGAGCCAAAAGTTGAGAACAGGTAGTCCTTTGCTTCCAAATCTTGCCTACTTAGGCATTCCTAAGTATTTGTAAGGTTGCAGCTCAGTAGCTGATTTCGTTTATATGGAGTATGTCTGAAAAACTAAACATTTGTTTGGCCGGTGTAGCTCCCTGTTGGCGTAACAGGAGAAAGAATTGTGATCACACACAGTGTGCTAATACCTTGTGGCCTTTCAGTGTCCTTAGAAAGTGAGGTCCTGTGCTGGAGAGATGTCTGCACTGTGATTTTTGTCAGAGCTCAGGCCTTCTGGGCTTGACAGTACAGCATATTCCTTAGTTTTATTGCTGGGAATAATGTTCTTTGTTATCAGTGTGACATTCTTCTCACACTTACTTTGCTGGTTTTTCCAGTGTTTACAGAGACATATTTGCATCTATATTTCATTCATATCAATATCAGTATTTCTGCTACAAGTCTTTACATGTTTAGATACACGAGAGGAAAACCAGACTACTGCAAGAATCTGCAAAAGGAGAAAGCACAAGATACAGAATCCAGCAGAGTGGACGAGCCAGTCTGACACATTTACAAGGCACAAGAGAAATAAATGAATTCACTTTTCAAACAGCAAATGAGTTTACTGGGCTTAGCTTGTGTGATCCAATGGACTCTCCTAGCCTCAAGCAGAATTTCTGCAGCATACACTAATAACAAAGGTACTTTAGACAACTGGGAACTAGACTTGGTATCCTCCAACCCAACACACCCTATGAGTTGCAAGTTCTTGATGTGCCTGTGCATGAATTCACCAACTGCAACATTCCCTGACATACGGACTCTACCCACAAGCGCAGACTGCACGTGTCCTGACTACAAATTCAACTTGCTCTTTATTTCACTCCAGGAACCAGGATTTGAGCATCTGTGTTTCACACGTGGCAATTCCACCTCCAAGTTGCTTTCCAAGCAATGCTGCTAGCTCCCTGAAAAAGCACAGATCAAGAAGACAGCCCATTCCAGAGCCTGCCCCACAGAGATGGCGCACACTTAGGAAACATCTCCTTCCTTCTCTGCTCTAGCCTTGTCTCAGGCAGCCTTGTAGCCTCAACCCCTACATGCAACAAACACACATCCACACATCCCAGAACAAAATCATCTTTCAGGACTGAATCCTGTTCTTCAAGCTGAAAAAAACCCATGGAAATTATTTCAATTCCAGTAACAATGAAGCCATTTGGGAGAAGGGAGGTTCCTGCCAAGTGATGTGCAACGTGGATGCATCAGTCACCTCCAGAGAGTGCCTGAGTGGTCACACAGTGGTTCACGGCAATTCCTTATGCAGCTGGGGCTCTGTTCCTCCCACAGCACCCAAAAATGAGTGAGCAGGCAATGAATGTTAGCAGCCATCAATAACTATCAGTTTAGGATGGATTCAAACTGTGACTGAAGATTGAAAGCTTCCGCTTACACAAATGCAAAATGCCCAAAGCCTTCCCAGTCTTTCCATTGTTCTGCCTTTCTGCAGTCACATCTATTCATAACGTGCCTCCTTCACTCCAGCAGGAAGCAGAGAGCTTAGGAGAGCACTATGGCCATTTGTCACCATTCTGCAGATTAGCCCACTTTGTCTCAATGTTTTTGGTTATGGCACTGTTAATATGCAACGTTTCACTACCATCTATCTCTTTAAAAACTTCAGGGGTTAGGCTAAAACCATACAAACTTCATACCTGGATGCGAAAATTAAATACTAGGGAGCTCTCTAGAAACCAGAAATTCAAATATGATAGAACCGTATAAATGGCGAAATCAGAGGAAACTTTAGAGGAAACAAAGGCAGCCTCTCTCTGAAAATACTGGAAAGCTAAATTTTGTGCCACTGAATTCAGGTAAAATGATTATACTCCTCCTCATCTATTTAATATCTCCCTAA
This sequence comes from Lycocorax pyrrhopterus obiensis, assembly GCA_014706295.1. Classification (NCBI taxonomy): domain Eukaryota; kingdom Metazoa; phylum Chordata; class Aves; order Passeriformes; family Paradisaeidae; genus Lycocorax; species Lycocorax pyrrhopterus. The sequence continues at coordinate 7,293,091 of JACSVZ010000002.1, read as the reverse complement.
AAGTGTGTGCTTTTTCTCCTCATTTTAATCCATCAGAAGACCAGAATAGATAATGTGTCATTGCTACATTTTTACACTTTGGCAAGTTGCTTCTAGGCATTCTGTGGGGTAATTTTCTTTTCTTCATTTGGTAAATAATAACTCCGTTATTTCACAATAACCCTCTTATAATTTCCACAGATGGATTTCTGTACCTCCATCTCATCTTGCTTGCTTTATTGAATAGATGAATAGTTCACCTTTGACTTCAGATAATTTTGCCTTTTCTTGCAAGACTCTTGAGCATCAAGCTCTCTTTTTTCTCCTGTACTGAATTAGAATTCTTTTGATTCCAATTATTTTTTTATTGTAGACACAGGCACGACAGACTCTAATATCGCAAAGAAACCTGTAAGGACTTTATATTTTTGAAAAATATCTGCAATTTATACTTACAGCCAGCTTCAAATCTTAAACACTCCGTATCACAGCCAGGTGAGTTTTAAGGACAAATACATGCATAATTCATGAAAGCATAATCATTATTGGTAGCTCCGTAGGATGAATAGTCCTTGGTAGACACTGTGCATTTGAAGGATGCACCATATTCATGCTAGCAATATAGAGCCAAATTTGTATTTATGGTGTACTTGCAATCCATTCAATTCTGTTTCCATCTGAACACACTGGTGAAATACAGTGCAATACTCTGTTTCAGTTACCAGCACAAGATGCACAACTCGAAGCAGAGCTCCCGATAGCCAGAGAGCACAGAAGAGCTGGTGCCTGCGCAGAGTCCACCAGGGATCTTGTTATGCCAATCTAATTAACCTGGAAAATGCTCAGCTAGCACCATGCTCTGGGCTCGCACACAGATGGAAAATGGGCTGTTCAACTATCGTGTGTGCAAGGCAGGCTTCTCATAACTCCCAAGTCAGCAGAAACATTTAAGCATATGCTTACCATTAATGTTAAACAGGTGCTTAAGTACGCTGCTGAACAGGGAACATAACAAGGAGCACGCCTCTGGAGGACGTGATTTTTGCTTTAATTGCTGTTGCACAGGATTTATTTGCTACCCTTAGATATTACCAACAGCCTCCTTTCCCCACCAACACTGCAATTCTGTTAAAATTCGAGTAGGAAAATAGTGAGAAATGCTCTCTTTATATAAAAAAATCACAAAAAAACCCAAAAAACAAAACAAGGTGTATCTGTAAAATCCAAGATACTGGAACAAAGAGGAGCAAATTTTATTTTTTAAATTCCTAGAATCTTTTATAGGTTTTGATTCCTACAAGAGTGTCTAAATCCAACCCAAATGGACCATCCTAAACAACGTTTTTTAGCGAATGTAGATGTACATGGCTAATGCAAATGAAATACATTTCAGAGAGAATAACATAAAAGCAACAGAGAATATTTTCTTTTCCCTGAGAAAAACTCTAAATAGTGAGATCAAGAAAGGCTCCATCATACTGATATGAACCACAATTAATTTCTGAATTACTGCTCTACCCACAGCATTTTATACATCCTTCATGTAGACCACAGATCCAGTTTCTAACAGTCAATAAACTCAGAGCTCATGAATAGTCATACTCCTGCATTACAATCACTTGCTTTACAAACTAGATCTTCATAAGTGGTACTTTCAGCCCCCTCACAGCCGGATGAGAAGGCATTATTATGAGCATATTTTTTACATCCTTATAATTAGGCACTAGAAAAAAGCAATACAAGCTTATTTCTAGGTTACTTTGGTTATATCATAGGCTGCAGAAGAACTACTCAGTATTTACAGAAAACATGCCAAGCTATAATTTCAATTTTTTCTCCGTGTTTTTATGAACGTCAGTCCCAAATGATAAACAAATAAAAATGTTTCATTTTCAGCATGTTTTCCAGTTTAACATCATCAGTGAAAACAAACATAAGCAGAAGTGCAGGCATGCAGCATGCTCTGGGGAACAGCTGATGGAGGAGCTCATGGGGCTCTCCATGGGGGACAACTGATAAAATGAGATGAAGTAAGAAATACAGAGTGCTTGTCTTAACCACCTCACTCTGCTTTTCTTCTTCTTTCCTTCCTACCATGAAGTTCACCTTTTCTTTTTTTTTTTTTTTTGTCAACTACAGTATATTTCACTATTGTTATCTTTTAAAAATCACTGAAAATCCCTGGTGACACAGAACATGGTGGGGTTACGTGTTGAGAGTCAGATCTGAAAGCACCTGAGCCTCAGACAAAATTCTTACTCATTTCAGCAGGAGGAGTAAACCCATTAAGTTTGGCAAAAGTTTTGCTTGAGTAAGTGCTGAATAATGACTACAGAATGAGGCTATGCAATATGTGACTGGAATTCATGCCAAGTCTGTCTACACATGCCTGAGTTGACAAAATCTTCTGGCCAGTATTCCCTGTAACTTGAGAGGGATTTTCCACAGCATTGACCACTCTGTTTACCATCCAGGGCTTGACCTGGGCATGCAATGTTCACCACTGCAGCTCATCCCACTGTCTTGAATTGTTTGTTTTCTCATACTTGCTTTGATTGGACATTTGTGTGCATCTCAGGATAACCCCTTAAGTCATTATTCCACAGCAGTTAGGAACGAGATGGTGGGAATACTTCACAGAAGCACTGAGTCACATTATGAAAGAGGCCTTGCCACAAAAAAACTCCTAAATTTGTTGCTGGAGGTGCACCAAGTTTCCAACAATTTTATTGTGCCTTGCAAGTGTGCAACTTGGGAATTATTTATTTACAATTGAAGGCTGGACTCAGATCCAGTTACACACACAATAATTCTCCCCCTGATCAAGGCAATTCCACAGGCAATTCCACTGCTTCTGTTCTCACTCTTCCCTTCTGTAGCAATGAAGAGGATATTGCTGGGCATACAGAACCCACAGGGAAAATTTTGTGCTCAGAAACCACCAGCAAGGCACACATTTCTACCCACAGCACAGAATAAACATTACAACACAAGTGCTCCAGGAACTCCCAGGACCTCACCAATATCTCCAAAGATGCACCAAGCCAGTTTTTGCAAAAGCAGTATTTTCACAGAATCTTGATAATCCACTGCAAGGGCAACAGGACACTACAAATGCAAACCTTGCATGCTACAATGCAAGATCTGTTTGCTACAGTGTCCTTAAGAGGACAGAAAATCCATGCAGTCTACAGGTGAATGCATGCTACAGCTGGGTCCCAGTTCTCAGTGTCTTGTAAGCATTCAGCCTCAAATGGTTTAGATTTATTTTTAAAATTGCATTCTCAACTGCAGCCTTTTCAAAAGGACTGAATACTACGGGAACTTGCTAAATGCGATGCTCCATTGGGAAGGAATGCCAAGCTTACTAAGTGACAGCATTATGCATTAGTGGATTACATGAGATTTAGAGTACATAAAACAATTTAATAAATGGGCTTTGCTTGTTAATCTCACGTGAGTCACTGTGTAGTACAATACTGTACAGACAGCACACAAGCAAACACAGACCTAGAAGAATAAATCCTCGCACTGCACTTGTGATGACATTAAACCATTTGGATTAAATAATTTTAAAGCCAAGGGTGCATTATAATGTTCTAAGACAGCTCAGTTTATACAAACTACGGACCAAGAGACTCCTGCTACAAGATGGCATCTCGCTGAGATGGAGCTCCTCTCCTGCTACAGCTGGGCTGTGCTGCTGGGAGATGGGACCTGCTTCTGCACAAGCATGCAGGGACCTGGGAAGAGCAGAGCTCCAAATGTGGAGCTCATCTATCTTCACATGCCACTGCAGATGTAGATGACAAACCCTGGGCAGATGCGCAGAGTAGTTTTCGTCTGATGTAACAGCAGAGGCTGGAGAGGGTTCTTAGTTTCACTCAAGATGCTCTGGAATATCTATGACTATGTTTAAGCAACACAGACTCATCACTTGGATATCTGCAGGGTAGGTGTTTATGGCTCAGCTTGTACCCCATAATTCCTTGAGTCAATGGAGAGAAGTTGGCACTTAAGAGTGCAGGTACTCTGGCCCATTTTACACATCTACAAGAAGATGGGATGAATCACGCTCCAGACTCCACTGACTAATTTGTAGAGGGAGCCCAGGCTGACTAACTTAGATATAAATGTCTATACTGAAGAAGCCAATGTTTAGTCAGAGGAATCCTATGCCCATCTTGTTCTAATGAAGAACTACCAGACATCCACAGAGACTGTTCCACCAGTTCATCACCTTCCCTGTAAAAACTGGGCACTTTATCTTCTAGTTTGGAATGCTCTGACTCCAACTTCCAGCTTTGAATCTTGTTTTGCCTTTGTCAGCTGCATTAAAGAGCCTGTTGGTACTAAGGGTTGTGTACCAATCAGTGGTGTTCTTGGGGCATGATTCTCTATTGCCTTCCCCTTTACATAGTCAGTCAGGCCAATACTGAGAGAGTGCAAAGCTCTGCCAAGAAATGAGACCTCTGAGATACACAAGAGTGACACTTGAAACGTGCTGTGTAGTATCTGCTGGCAGTTGAAAGATTCATTCCACAGCGCAGAAAGAGAAACTCTCCTCATCAAACAAAGCCTCAGGCCATCAACATCTACAAAACTTACATTTCAGGTATTTATCTTAAGCAAGTCCAGACTTCATTAATGAGCAAATGTAACCTCTCAAATAGAGATGAATGCAATGCTGTCTTCCCAGCTGCACAGACAGCTCTGTGGCTCTGTTGCTGCTCAGGGCTCTACAGCCACCCACTCAGCTGTCATTCACTAAAATCATAACAGTCCCTTCTACTTCTCTTTTTACTGTTTGGCAAAGCAGTGAAAAGATTCAGAAAGAGAGGCAGGGGATAGACTGTCCTGTGAATTGTCAGACAGCTCAGAGGAGGAAGGGGGAAATTAGCACCAAGTGCACCTTTTTCCTTGCAAGTAAGAGGAGGCAGGGAAGCTGCTGAGGAATACTGAAGAAAAAGATGCAGGTGTGAGGAGCACCATCAGATTCAAGATTTTGAACCCTTCTGACAGTGAAAATTAAAGTTAGACCACATGCCCTCCTTCAATCTCACAGTGCTAAATAGCGAGCCAGCAATGTGGAGTGCTTCCCATGGCTCCCAAAGTTATTCTGAGACAGCCTGGCACCATGTATTTCTCACAGGTCCTGCAGCTTTAGTGCATCCCTTATAATTCCAGGCTTTGCACTTCTCTATCCCCTAAGAAAGGATGTATCTAAAAGGACACTACATTACATGGACAATATTAGGATCCTGCAAAGCTTGTGGAGCTCTCTACCATCCCATCTTAAATGTAAAAAGGCTCCTAATTTCCACCAGCTAGCAACACAACATCAGAACACTCTCAGCATATCTTACAGCTTTCCCACAATGCAGCAATTCCAGCACCTCCTATGGATTGTGTGCCTGCTGCACATATTATCCTTACAAAAGGGAACACTCGTTCCCTTTTATGCCTGACCCAGAAACGATACCAGAATGTTACAGCCCTCAAAACACAATTCACCTTTCACTAAGCAGCCTCAGTCCCAAAGATTTTTTTGCTGCAATTCCTGCTGTAGTATCAGTAATTGAATTCCTGCCTGGCTTTAAACTCCAGCTGAACTCACGATAGCTCACCTGGGAACTGCTACCTCAGTTTCCTTGCTTTGTGTTCTGGACCTCCCTGTGGTTCAAATGAGGTAGTAGACAACTAAGGAACAGTATACAAATTCTGGATTGCATTTGGCTTCTAAGTCAAGCTGAATATAAGACAGAGGTAAGGCTAAAGTAGCAGGGAGCTGCACTGGATCACAAACACCACCACGTACTTCAGTGTGGGAGTTTCAAGAAAAATTAATTTTTACACAGCTTCTTTAGCCCAAGTTAGGACAACTGCATTTTTGGCTGAGAAGAATTTTGCCATGCTTCAGTGCCATGTGATTGAACACTGGAAGAATACACAGCTGTAGGTAAATTATGGCAAATAAGGAAAATCACAATGGAACACCAAGGTCTTATTTATTTCAGTAAGAATTTATTGCTCCTGAGAGGCACCAGAGTTGTGTTTCTCAAGGAAGAGCAGGAGCACTCTTAGGATGACAGAGTAGCTTAGTCTTTATGTCAGTCGTACCCTTGAGGTCTCTGAGGCCTCAGAGGTGCTAGCAGACTTCTGAGGAGATAACAGTTGCCACTGGGCTTGTTTTTATTCGGGTTTTTTATATATACATCAAAACTGCAGCTATCAGAGTTAGACTTTAAATGGTCAAACTGAAAATCTAAATCTCCAGACTCTTCTGCAGGTCCTCTCAATGAACCCAAGCTGTGTCTTCTGCCCTATTCATACATTTTTCATCAGAGTAAAACAGAAACCTGACACATCCACCACGGTTTCTCTTGGCAGTTTCCAAACATTCAAGCAACTGCGGGTTAGAGTGAAATTCAGAACAAGAGTTTCACAGTAACCTCCCTCCCTCTAATACACATAGATAGCTCAGGGTGCTCACTGCTTCCACTGACCACTAAATGTGCCAAACTAACAGCCTGCTCACACACAGCACATAAATTTGCCTTCAAGACCCCTCAGCATTCCCCAAAGCCCATTGTTACCACTCACCTAATTGTCTTCAACCAAAGGTAGTGGCTTCTTATCACCCTTGTTGCAATTGTACCTCTAACAAGCTGGGATTTGCATGAGTGCTTGTAAGAGAAGAATCTGGCACTACTGTAAAAGTCCTTTTCAAAACAGCTCTTGTGGATACATTTGTTTGCAAATCCATTAACAACAAACAAACAAAACCCCTGTGTACATGACAGACCAGTCCCTGGGGAGACACAGGGAAGTGTAGAATAAAATGCATAGTTGGCACTATTGTCCCTGACCTGACAACTGGATGTGTAAGGAAAAAGACTGGAATATTTTAATGAAATAAATTATATAGCCACACCTAAAGTTAGCATAAAATGCAAGTGTATTAAATTTGTCTCCAAAAGTGATAAACATTTATCTCCATACCATATTGTTGCATACTAACTTGAAGTACGCTGGAAAACTCAAGGGTACGTCAATTCTTACTGGGAGAAACCACTGTGTATTAATCACTCCCTACAGCATTTATGTAGAATTAAGAGAAATCCCATTGTAAGAGCCTGAGCTATTTCTGTAAGTTGCATTCCCCTGGCTCAAATGATGAATGGGAAATATAGCAGTGAAATAAAAATAGGCACCTTTCCAGGTAAATGCTGTTGTTTAAAAAAAAACCCAAACAAAGCCCTGGTAAAATACTGCCACAGGGATAAAAACATTTATCTCAGTGTCACAAGAATGGCTTCGTTTTTTGCTGGTCTAATTAGGTAATAAAGAAATCACAGGTGTAATGACTCCATGAGCTATTACCACACTTGAAAAGGGTCCACTGCATGGCCAGGGACCAGTGTGTCAGTATTATCACCTGCTGTCACATCATTTTAGGAAAGAAATAGCTCAATTTAACAAAGATTTTTAAAGAGAAGAAAAATCAATACATAGTCAGAAGCTTGTCAGGATTCTAAGCAACAGCAAAACTGCCAGAAAACAAACAAACAAAAAAATAAAGTCATGGTGGGCTTTGAATTTTCAATGACTTTTTGAATTCTGCTGAGGCACTTAATGCAGGGCACACTGTAATGCAACTCCTGGGATTCCACACACCCCAAGCCAGTATTCTCAATCACTGCCAGGTATGAGAGGAGGACATCCACAGCATAGGATTTGACATGAGTAGCTCAGAATTCTAATTTTAATCATAACAAAAGTGATATAAAAGCAAAACTACAATTTTTTAAACAACAGCTTAAAGAAAAGCATAAACTACTAGGCTTAACTTGTTGGAACTTCCATCAAAAGTGTACCTCAGTATTCAGGATTAGGTCTGCTAAATACTATCTTGAAGAAATATGAAATCTATTCAAGTATCTTAAAGCTCAAATATTCGCCTAAACTTAATTCTTGCTAAAATAAACTGCAGATCCAGCTGCAAACACAGGGCAGATTAACACAGAAACCAGGTGTGCGTGGCCCATAGAAACAGACATTATCTAAAGAAATCAGCTGTTCTCCCACCAAAATCAAATGTAACAGTTTGTTTGTCTTTAAATTTGATTCCCAGTGTCTCAAAAACGAGTTCTCCAAAGGAAAACCTTGCATTCAAGTCCAGGCAGACTGCCCCAAGTGACAGAAGTAACTGTGACTTAGCAGCCTGAGGGGTCAGATCCTGCTCCTGTCTGAGTCAGAGGCAAAAACTATTGTCTCTGGCTGAAGGCTGGAGTTGTGGACAGCCCCTGCTACAGAGCCATGTGTGCAGATCGATCACCCAGCCTTTGCTCATCCCGCAGAGCTGTGGATATGCGGATCCATTTTGCCACACTCACATGCACCAGCCAGAAATCCCAGCAGACGCTCCAGCCCTGTGCTGAGTGGCAGTGGGGGAATCCCTGCCCGCTTCTCATTCCCTGACTTTGGAGACTAGCAAGGAAAATGCAAGAGGTTTTCTATTAATTCTGTGATTTTACACATGCTGTGTATGCGAATTAGCCTCACCCTGTACTTAAATCAAACAATGTCATCTCAGCTGGTTGATTATTTTTTTCTTACTGACCAAGAACTTCCTAACCAAAGGCTATAATGACCATCAGGATGAGTAGCTTAAGCAGATAATAGTCTAAATTTCCCCACACTAGAAAAGTTCCAGCACTAGATATTTCCCAGGCATTTAAAAAGCACAATAAAAAGAGCATGCTGCAACCACACAGGCTGTGCAATTCTCCTGGAAAAAAAAAAATGTTTGTAGAAGTTCCTGTTCAGTTCCCTTACTTGAATTCACAGGTCACATAGCATTGCACCTTCCTCTTAAACACTACCGCTGGAAAAAGCAATATTATTGGAGTTGGAAAAGCAGGCACTTCCTTAAAAAGCCAGCAAAGCATTTTACTACAGAACTTGATTAAAGGATGGCGAATACTTTGGCTGCTTCTTGAACAGAAGGCATGAGAGAAACAAATACTACCTTTGTATTAAATATTAGCATTTCCCCTCACAGGGGAGGCAAAACACAGACAGGAGTGCTCTGCTTGAGCAGAGAAGGGACAGGAGACCAACAGGTACCCTTTACGAGCTTCAGGTTATTTGGAATAAGTTGGTTTTAAGGCGAAGCACCCTGAAGCCTCTCCCAGCCTGCGGTGCACCCCCGCCCCACCGCAGCGAGCTCCTCCCGGCTGCGGAGCCGCCGCATGCGGGGCTCCGCGCACCCCCAGCCCCGCCGCCCCCAGCGGGTCAAGCCAGCAGGCAAAACACACCAATATATTTCCATCAGCACAAGATGGCAACCAGCACTTCTTCCGGCAGAGCAGCTGGATGCTTTTATTTTCTCCTTAACGGAGGAGGGGGATTATTGAAAAGGCATCCCGAGTAGTTGGGTTTTTTTTAAAAAAACAGTGGCATCAAGACAAATGTTTCCAGTAGTAATGCCGGAGGAAAGGCGATGCAGCCCCCACAGCCCCCAGCTCACGCACACACATCGTGGTCATCAACTTGGCGAAGTTGGCCGTGCCGGGGCGCGGTGCCCCAGCGAGCCCCGCGCCCCCCGCCCGCGCTGCGCCCCACTCCTCCGGCAAAGGGGGACGCCCCAGCACCCCCAAATCCCCCGCGACCCCCTTCAGTGGGGGGACAGGCACCAAGCGGGGCACGGACACCAAGCAAGAGCCCCCTTCTGTGCCCCGGCCAGCCCAGCCCCGGCAGCGGGGGCTCCGCACCGACCGTGCGGGCGGTGAGCGGGGTCTGGCGGCGCCGAGCCGAGCAGGGAGCCCCGACACTTACAGTCACTGGAGGCGCCAGCAGCAGCCACTTACCATCATGTTTCCTTGCATTTTAGCCGTTTGAAACATTGCCTTTTCCTTCATTTTTGCCGTGTGTGTGCGTGCATGTGCTGTTCCCCGAGAGTTACTTAATCCAGCGGCTGGTTCACTTCAGTGAAGAACTGGCGTGCACTTGCGATGGCTCTTTTTTGGTGTGGAGTGGAGGGGACTACGAGCAGCAGAGGGGGAGGGTGCCTGCTTTCTCTCTTTTCCTTCCCCACCCTTTCAATATATATTTTTTCCTTTTGACCCAAAGTAAAAAAAAAAAAAAAAAGGCAATAAAAATAAAGCAGCTCCTGTCAGAGGAGAGGGGAGGCGGGAGCAGCAGGGGCACCCAGCTCTGTCACCACCCGGCTCCAGGTTTTGCCCTGCGGGAGCCGGCGGGGCGGGGTGGGCAGGAGGGAGCCGCACACACGCCCCCCGCCCCGGCCATGCCCGGCCGCCGCCCCGGGCCCGGGCGGTCCCGCCGAGCCGAGCCCACCCCGCAGAGCAGTTGCACAAAAAGGGAGGGTGGGGGGCAATAAATAAAAAAGAGGGGAGCTGTAGTAGGCGGAGGGGCGGTCGCCCCCTCCGCTGGCCGTGCCCGGCTCGCCGCTCTCCCGGGGGGTTACACACGCTTTTTACAACAGGAGCCGGGGAGGGTGCGGGGAGAGGAGCCGCCTCTCCGGCATTAACTGTTCACCGGCTGAGCCGACGCGGCCCCGGCCAGGCCACGGCTGGTGCAGGAGGGTGGGGAATAGCACGGCGCTGCCGCGGGGAGCGGGGGATGCTCGGCGCGTTACCATGGCTGCGCCCCGGACCCGCAGCCCCCCGACCCTCCCGCTCTCAGCCCGCAGGGTGCGCGGAGTGCTGTCGGGGGATGGGGCTCTTCCGGGGACTTGTCCCAACACCAGGGTTCGGGATCCGAGGCGAGCCCTTGCGCACGGCGCAGGAACGGGCAGGGGGATGCCGGAGCTCGGCTCCCACATGGGGAAATGCAAAGCCAAGGGTATTGCCCGCGCCGGGCTGCAGCTGAACCCGGCCGTGGCCTCTGTGCCTTTCCAGCGGTGCCCCCACTTGTGAGAGGTTTCCCATCGCTGTCACTGCAGTCTCTCAGCTGCGCTGCCCCACAGGTGGCTGGAGCAGCCGCTGGGAGACGGCGCTATCCTGGTGCCCTTGTGAGAATGTGGTCCCTCCTCGCCTTGGTGCAGCTTTCCAGGGTCAGAGCCTTGCCACCCATCCCAAAGGTTTACACCTCTGCTTGCGCAAAGAAAAAAAATCCTTGTGGAGTGTGGTCTCTTTTGTCTCTCCCTGATGCACCAAAAGTAATTACATTTCAGGAGAATTAGGTGCCCGCCGATTTCACTTGGCAGGAACAGGGCTGCTTGACGTGTTGCTCACTCAAAAGGAGAGAAGAAACTGAGGAAGTGATTTGTTTAATATCTGAGAGCGGAAACCAAAAAGAAAAAGCAGGAACTCTTCTTGTCATCCAAGGCTTAACCAAGCCAATGGCTGAACCAAAACCTCTCTTTCCTTTTGTTTTGTTTTGTGTTGTTTTGGTTTTTTTCCAGCCAGGGAATTCAGATGTGTCCATGCATCCTTTTTTTATGCCCATCTGTAGCACTTTGAGCTCTGGTCCTTCACAGTTTGCAGCATCATCACTTCATAGGCAATGGGTGTTCACTAGAAATAGTACACGACCTGTGCAATCCCATAGTGTTGTTCACACTCTAATTTTCTCTAAGCCACCCAGCTGTTCAAAGATATCTAAATACAAAATATCACCCAAGACATTAAGCAGGTATCTCAGAAATGATGGGAATTGGAGAAGTGAGACTCCAAGACCCTTGTGGGAAGTGCCAATGGCATGGTACCTTTGAAGATTACCTGTGGGAGCTTTTGTTTCACAAAAATGCCACCCCTCACTTGAATATCTTGATTACCCTCCCCCTTGTCTTTATTTGGGAATTGCTTATACTTTATACAAGCTGCATTTTGAGCAGGAAGTTTTTCATTATGTTCCTCAAAATCTGGTCTCAATTTCTTTGCTTCGATTTTGGTGTTTGATCAGGCAGTTCCTGTTCCATCTCAGTTTTTACTCTTAGGTGTTTTAGTGATGCGCGAATGCAAAATATATTTGTACTTCACTGTTAGTAGTTCCATTTGCCTCCTGCATGACTTCATACACCAGTAGAAATCCTTACCATACATTGAACTCTGGCAGTAGTGGGGTTTTGGATATTTTTACCTCAGCTTTGTCATAATGCAGTTGCAGTGTTTATCTCTTATTTTTATTTCATATTTAATTTATGCACTATTGGCATAAAAGTAGCAATTATCTTGATTAAAACAGCTTTGTTTAAAGTTGAGATTACTGGCAAAATGCTTAGTTTCACCATTGAGAGTATCCAGGGCTTTTTCTTTTATTAAACACCGACCAGGGTCCTTTTGGCTGGAATTTGTACATTACTGTGTTTCCACTTCTGCCATTGAAGTCTGACCCTATAATCCAGAGACTTCCAGAAACAGGAAACAAAAGCGTTTTGCAGTGTTGTGCAAAATGACACCAGTGATGTTATGGCAAAAATGCCAAACACATTATGAGAGAGAATTCTTGTTTACAGCTTTTAATTCTTATTTTCTGACTCACTTGACACTTTCAGAAAAGATGTAGTGAATGGTTTATCTTTGGAAAGTTTTATGACCAGAGTCCCCCCTTGGAAGTTTCCAAAGCTGAGTGGATAAAGCCCTTGTTCCCCTGGTCTCAGGGCAGGATGCTGTCAGAGCTCACCCTGCTCTGAGCAGGAGGTTGGCTAGAGACCTCCTGAGGCCTCTTTCAGCCCACATCCCTGTGCCCCAAAGGATCACAGCACCCCGGACAGAGTGACCCTTTTTGTTACGCATCAAAATGTCCCTTTAACAAACGACTTGTTCTGTTGCTTCCTAAGTTGATTCCAGAACTGCATCCCTCGTGTTCCCAAAGACTTCAGGTTCTGCTGATCATGGCCTTGGCTGGTAATTTTCACTCCTGAACCACTTTTGCTTGGCTGATGGAACAGCTAAGACTTGGTCTCAGATCTAGCAGTGTGAGACTAAGCCATGCTGCGGATTTGTACCCCAGGCCAGGTGATTCTGCTGCAAACAGTCAATGACACTGTGCTTCAGATTTGGGACATTTAAGGCAGCTACAAGTGATACAACCACATTACTCCCTCAAGTGCATTAACCTGACTGGACTCCCTGTCACCCACCATTCAGACATCTTTTGAGATTTTCTTCTTGATGGATGTTCTCCATGTCATTTTAATGGAGATTCACTGGAGCTGCAACAAATACTCTCACTGAACACAGAACCAAGTTTTTTTATGATTAGGAACGGTAAACGCAGAAAGACGACCTGAAATTTCTTCCACATTTTTGTAGGGAACATTTTTTTTTACTTCCTTTGAATGATGTGTAAGGACAGACAATCACCCTGGGACCCAATAAAGTAGTGTGATTTAAGTAGCCAAAAAAGCCTCTGTATTTAAGACCAGAGATCTAGCCCAGGAAACCTCAATAAAACATGAAAATATTCCTTCATCATATCAGGCTTTTTCTCAGAGGGAAAATGTGAAAATTCATTACTTTTGCATTCCTTGGTTTAGTCTCAGTGCACCTACTTTACCAGTAGAGTTACTTTTGATATAAATGTTGGAAGGTTTGGCCCAGACTCAGCTGCATCTTAACAGCAAGATCTGAAGTGAAACCCCTGTATAAGAAGGGGGTTTTTTGCAATCAGTCCATTTGTATCTCAAGTGCATAACAGGAGGAAAACCCTGGGCAATCAGAAAGTTTTCATTTTAAATCTGATCTAGATCTAGCCTCCGTACCTCAGGTACTATGACAAAACCAACATGGCACCTTCATCCACCAACATTTTTATAGGCCATTTTGAGAAAATGTGCTCTCACATCTCTCACAGAATGAGAGATAGGAAAAAAAAATAAAGCCTCATGGATATTCTATTCTTTGTGGGTTTCAGTACTCTGGGGCTGACTTTCTTTATCTGAGAAGGAACACAGGCTACAATGCTTACATCCTATTCACAATACTTTATTTAAAGCCACGTTGATAAGAGAGTGGGAGAATTTATTTTATCAAATAAAACCCATTCAATGCATTTGATGCTGGCTCTCCTCACTCTCCAAACAAGCCTAGGATCAGTCCTTCTGAATAGAAGGAAAGAATTAATTTCACACAGTATTAGCTGGCTACAGAGCACAGACACTAATTTTTTCAATATTTTGAAAGAAAAATCTTTTAAGGATGTAAGACCACAGACAAATACAACAGCTGTTGTACAAAGAGTCAGTTCTAAGAGCATCAAGATTTCGTTTCCTCTCCTTAATTTAAGGTCACTTTTTATTGTCTTCAATAAAAGTATTTGTGTTTTCAAAATGCAACAAACGGCTTTTTCTTCTCAGTCAGACCTTTTGTGAGGATCCCGTCTTCTACTTGTCAGCTTGATGCCACAAACCTGTGCTCAGGCTTCTCTCCAGCCTAATTTCAAGACTCTGTTCTCTAAGATTGGGCTAAGCCATATTACTCTTTTGCTCTGAATTCTCCTCATCCTCTGCATCCCACCAGACCCAGGTCCCCAGCACATTGTTTTGTCATGTGACTCACCTCTTCTTCCCTTCACTGAGCCCACAGTCTGAGCTGAGCACCAGGGGAGTCTGATTTGCACTTTCTGTCAAGCATCCACGAAAGCTGGTGCTTTTCACTGGAAGTGCTGAGGGGGAACCCAACCCAAAGGCTTGAGATCAGAAGATCATTCAGACTGGAAGGACCCCAGGAGGCGTCTAACCCAACCTCCTACTGAAGAAGTGTCAGCTCTGAGACCAGACCAGGCTGCTCAGAGCTTTGCCATGCCTTGAAGCCCTGCAGGAATTGGGGTTGCACAGCCTCACTAGGCAACCTTTTCTAACAGCTGACTCATCTCACAGGGATAAAGGTTTTCCTTATATTCAGTCTGAACTTTTCTTGTTTCAACTTGTGCCTGTTGCTTCTCATCCTTCTGCCAAACCTCACCGTGAAGAGCTTGGTTCCATCTTCTTGGTAACCTCCCCAAGAAGTAGGAAAGCTGCTGTGAGGTCCCCCCAAACCCATCTCTTCTCCAGGCTGAACAAGCCCACCTCCCTCAGCCTCTCTGCAAGGGTTAAGTGTTCCAGTCCCTGACCATCCTGGTGGCTTTCTGCTGAACTTGTTCCAATTTCTATCAGTCGTGTAGGGAGGCCCCAAAGCTGAACCACAGATGTGGTCTAGTCAGTGCCAAGAAAAGGAGATAACAGCTGAGGCAGAGAACATCTCTAGTACTTGCTTTGATATTAAATTATAGTATTCAAGAGGGATGGGATTGGTGAGATCCCAAATGAAATAGTTGAGTGTTACACTGTGCAATCCTAAATAAGGCAGAAACAGCTTTAGTCATAGTAAATATATTCCATAAGAGTATTTAGTAATACAACACTGAAAAAACCCCCCAGAGAATTACAACAAGGAACCTTTTTTTCCTTCCTAAGTGGATCAATTTTGAGAATTCCACTGCTACATGTCTCTTCTGAAAACTCTTCACTTCTTGTATACTAAAATTTTGCCTAAGAATTTACAGCTTCTGGTCTTGTCTTACAGCTTCTAGTCTTGTCTTCTAAGGAAGTCTTGGCTTGTCTGCCAGAGGAGAAACTGGAGAGAAAGATAAAGTAAATACACTGCTAAATAAATTTAAAATTTACTTGTAAGGATCACTAATTCTTCAGGAGATTAGATTAATGACAGAGCAGCTGCTGTTAAAAAATTAATATTTGCTAGCTCTTACTGCATGAGGGTGCTTAAGCCATCTTTGTTAACATAAATGGGAGAGTCTGAAAAAAGGAAATTATGTTATCTCAGGCAGCATCCTCTGTTTCCTGAGGAAAAAGGGAATGTGATAGAAACCTCCGAATTTTAGAATTATGTGTATTTCGGTTAATTTTTTTTTAATTCTTAGATTTTGTTGGGTTACTACCAACCTGTTCTCCGTGTTATTTTTTTGAGAGCATGTTCATTCTCTTCTCATCCCTCCCTGTTTAATGTAGGACTTAAAAACTTCACATGCTCAGGGAATTTGCAGTGGAACAGCTGAACACTGTTGTTGTTGAGAAAAGACCTACTGATATGTCCCTGTTACACCAACAGGAGTGTATTTTCCCAAGGATATAATTGGACAGTGTATTCCTCATGTACCAATTTCCCAGGGGAAACAGTGGGGAGCCCAACACATCTCCTGATGTCTCCTGACACTACTGAGACACTAAATACCCATATATGTGCTTTGACATTTAGTTCTTAGAAAATGTGGTAATTTGTTAGATTCATCAGCGATTTGGCTTGAGACCCATCACCTCTGGACAGCTACCTGGAACTCAGTCAACTCCCCGTTATTCCTGAGTGAATTATTCATCTGCAAATAGACCATGGGGTCAGCACAGAGATCCCCAGCTTGCTTTCGTGTAGCCCATGATAAACCCAGGAGCTTACAGGCTCAGTGGGGCAGTGCCTTTCATTTTGTTATGCTGATTCCTCACCTGGCCCAGGCAGAACCTTCTGCACTCTCACAAAAGCAGATTGGATGGGGGAGGTCTCAGACTCATATCCACAGCACTAATGAATGTGCTGGATTTTTACCTCCTTGGGTAGAAGTACCAAATGTGTTTCATACATAAGTCCCTGTCCATACTGACCATGAGGTTTCCTCCTAAGACAAGCAGCAGACAAATTCTATAGCACAGCCCAAGCATGAATCGATGATGATAGCTGCAGGAGGGCAAAATCTGGAGGATTTCTACTAGAAGTATAAATTCTACCCTAAGGCTTCTTGTTTTTTCACATTTCCAGCTTTTAAACTCCATGAATAAAAGCTAAAAATACACAGAGTTCAAATAATTACTTTTCCATGAATGAAATTGAAGTTGCTAGGGGATTCGGAGTAGGAGGAAAAGCATTCAGAATATGATTTCTGTATAATATCTGGGTGTATAAAATTTAAATGCATGGGGATGCTTGGAAAATCCGGGCAGAATCATTAGATTCACTATCAGTAACAGAAAATGCTAATAGGAAGCATTATGAGACTGTTTTTCAGGCAAGTACCAGTTTTGGTTAATCAGAGCTAAAGTTTTTTTATACTTCAAAAACTACAAGTCTTGCTGTAGAATGATGTACTCCTCATTAATCTCTTCCATCAAGTATCCTCACCCTTAAATGTACTTTGGATTTTCATCTGGACTTCACCAATTCCAGTGCCTAGCAAAAGGATCCCATTGTCTTTGCTAAATTAAGGGCATCCTGTGCCACCAAGCTTCTCCCAGTACAAGTGGAGACTGCAGAGCTTTAAAAACAAATGCACAAATCCACGCAAAAGCCTAACTAGAATATAGAATGCTGAAAGCAACATATGTGCTAAGGTTTTTTCATTAACACTGAAATGAAAATATAGACAGACTTGTGGTAAACATTTGAAAGTTTGTTATGCAACAGATTTTATCCTCTGAAACAAATTTCATTTTATTTCAATGCCATTCTGACTGTTACATTTTTTAATCACAATTATGTTGAGAATGCAAAAAGCATCAAAATCTCCTTCACTCAAGTGTTCACTCCTGACAGTGATTCCGGCCAAGTTGGAAAGATACCAAAACCACAAGTCTTGGAACCAAGAAGAATCTCACATATTGCCAAGAAAATGCCAAGCACTAAGAGCCAAGCAAGCTCATCCCATTGAAATCAACACAAGTCCTGCCACGGAAGCCACAGCTGCAGCCAGGATCTAGCCATAAATTTTCCTTCAACACCACCATGAGTCAAGCTCTATTGGTATAAAATAGCCCAGTTCCCACTAAAGCCAAGCAGAAAACCTGGACCCACAAATGAACCTTCTGTTTAGCACAAGCCCTAGTGATGGCACACTGCTCGGAAGGCATTCTGCCTTTGGTATATGTTATTTCACTCTTCCAATGCATTAGTCCTGCAGATAACTTATTTTGTGAATATCAATGAATTTCTATTTAATTTGTAAAGCTGTATAGGATCTTTTAGGAAGATAATTTAATGCTTGCCAACTTCCATTAATTTTTAACTAGGCTTTCTAGCCTGGAAGACATACTGAAACACTCTCATTTCAGATCAGGTGGGTCTATCTTTTGATTAAAGAGCCAATTTTTTTCTTTCATTGTGATACGGATGATTAAATTTCTCTGCTAATTACCTGTATCACCTCAGAACACCCTGTGCCTGACATAAAATATTTCAACAAAATAAGACTACTTTTAATTGCCTTACTCCTTTTCTTAATGATGAGAGGTTGATATAAGCCTGTCAATTCACTTTGAGTTCTTCTCCACCTTGAGGGCAAAGATAATGTTTCTTGCTGTTGGATGATGTTCCTACAACAGCAGCAGATATTTTTTTCTCTACTCTGTAGTGGAATTTCCGTGGAATTTTAGTTCATTATGTGGCCAAACATTGCTATATAGGCATTATAACACACAGTTTATTCTTCTTAGGTGTATTTAGTAAGTTGATTTCTTAATTATTTGAGGCCAGGGACCTAAATTTCCTTACTTTTGAAGAAATTAATATCATGCCTACAAGTAATCTGTGTTGTCTGTTGGTGTGAACCAATTGCTAGGATGGTGTTTTAGAGCTCTCCAAAGTAAAGGATTCAGTTAACCTGTTGTGACAATCACTTAATTTTCATTATTTGAGTTTATGAAAGTGTGAACTCTCTAGAGAAGGGCCTACACTTTATCACATTTATAAAATGTTGGAGCTCAGAGGGCCCTGACATCTATCCAATAATATAAAATATTACAACAGAATTGTTGTTTTCCCAGTGTTAGTAAGATGGGTACAGACCAAGATTTTATCTCTGAATGCCTAATATATTTAGGAAGAATAGTCAAGAACGTAATTACTTCTGTCAGTTTTCAGCTCTAAAGCAAGGTATATAGAATGCAAATGATAATTTACATCAACATTTTGCCTTCAGTTAAAGACAGTGCTGCCCAATATGGAATCAAAAGGAACTTTGGAAAAGTTATTATTAATTTTTCTAGGTATTAGTTCAGGTTTCCAGCTTTGGGGTAGAAGAAGTAGAGTTTAAACCTGCCTTGGACTTTATTTTGGGGAAGTTCTATTTTACCTGGAATCATAAATTAATACATCTTCTCAGTATCTTTCTAATGTACCCTATTGTGCCTAGTTTAGACAAAGGTGGGGAAGCAGCTAAGTGAGGAAAGTGGTGTTCATTGCAACAAATGCCTGGGAAGCAGCAAAGAAAAAGCTCTAGAAGCCCCATCAAAAAGCATAAGGGTTATGCCATCCTTCACTTATAAGGACACATCGATATAATTGGGGTTTCAGGACATTCAGTTATTATGGAGAGGTGAGTGGAATCTCTGTAGACTCTCAGTTAACTCAGGCAGACCCAGCGTGTCCAAGTAGATGGATAAAAACATTGTTTTGCTCCAATACAGGGATGCAGAGAGCAGCATGCTGTACTGAAACATATCTGCAGTAGAGTATCTACAGGATACTCTACTGAAAGGTATGAGAAAAAACACCCCTGGCTCAAAACTTTGGGATCCCTCCCTCTCTCTCTCCATGGAGTGACTGTCCAGGCAGCTCACCTGCCTCCTGAGTGACCACCCTGCATAGAAGGAGAACCAAAACTTGAGCCATCCATTTGAAGAAAAACACTTTGTGCCTGGAGTCTGGGGAGAAAATGGCACCTGCTGTGTCCTGATCACTGGGTTGCCATTACAGCTCCTTTGCTGTGGCACAGGGGAGAACAATTTCCGTCTCTCGGGTGCCACCATCTCCAGCAAGCACATTTCCTGGCTGATCCGAAAATCAAGGGATTTTGAAGATGTGTTTCCCAGAGCAGCACTGAGTGAGGGATCCTGGCCAAGGCTGCTGGCGGGAGGAGACTTTGAGCTGCAGGCTTGGCGGACAAGCGAAGGCCATGGCCATGATGAAATGCAGGATGCTTGTCTGGAATTCAGCGTGGAGCCTTTCTGTGATTTCAGTGGGCTTTCATTATCTATCTTGTTTTCTATTTCAGTCTTAGTTGTTCTCTTTCTTTTTTTTTCTGAGCGAGGAATAGAGTTCAGTGGTTGGTTTAGCAAGAGGCTACGTACATATAATTTTTTGCATAACAAAATATAATTAGAAACCGTAAATATAACTTAACTCTATTACTGCGCTGAACAATAAAATGACCACAACACAGGCTACTCTGGATCTCTGATAATTCATCATCCAAATTACACACCACATCTCCATTACACTGCCCTTTTCCACAAAATTCATCTTGTCTTGTTGCGGCTGAAAAACAAAACCAATTTATTAAACGCCAATACAAATGAAGCGATGAAGTTCAGTGTTTGGAATACAACAAGAGGAAACATTTTGAGGATTACAATCTTCTCTTACAGATAAGAATATATTTTTATGCTGGAATTTTTAAAGGAAAGATTATTCTTCATGAGAGATTTTGTTTTGAAATGCAGCTGTTTTACATCACGGGAGTTCATAAGATATTGACTCTTTCTATAGGATAGATCCTCGGTTAACTGATCTTCACTTTAAACTACTGGATTTTTTTACCAGGTGTATTATGCACATCATGGGTGTATTTTGCACATCATGGATATGGACAACATGACTTGCACAAGGAATGTTAACCAAAAACAACAAGGGCATGAAAAGCCAAAACATGGTTACAAGACAGCAAAAACTTCTCCCTACACAAGCAAGAAGAAAATGTGAAAGTCTGTGGAAATTCTGGCCATGAAGACTTTTATTTACCAAAACCCGCAAATTGTGTATAAAAACTGTTTAGTTTTAAAATATGTGATTAAGAATTTATTAAGCCATTAGTTCCCATTGAAGATGAGTCCTGTAAGCCCCCCACATCTGGTGCACCAAGTGAAGTTGTACAGACCGCTGAAAAAATTCTGGCTACCATTTCTCACAAACTAAGTTAAAATATTTTTAAAAATAAAGATTTTTTTTGTAGCCAAAATCTTAATATTTTATATAAGGAAACTTACTGACTTTTGTGATAGCTATCTGCATGATGTTTTAAGAATTGAACTGGTCTCAACTGTCATTTATAGAGTTAAAAAAACCAAAAAACATTGTACAAGTAGAATCACTGATTCCAAGGATGAATTAGTGGCAAATTCAAGATGTAAACAACACGTTTTGACCGATCCATGCTGTCAAAGGACACAGAGATCAGGTGCAGAGCAAAATGGGAAGAGTCGGAATAACATTACCACAGTGGCTCTGAAATGGAAATACATGGAACCAAAGGAATTAAGACCAGTGGAACACTTGGAGGCCTAAAGAAAGACGTAAGTGGAATTTAGACCTTTGGGTCTCCAGATGAAATCATAAGAATTTCAGCTCCACCCTCACCTCACTCTGGTACCTTTTCAGCTCCATTGGCATTGGGGTTTGTGACCTGCACAGTTGTCCTGGGTTCACACAGACCTGGGTTCCCCCAAGAGAGTGCCCTGAGTTTGAGTAGCCACAGTGCTCCACAGCTCGTCTGTGTGCTTGGGCTGCCTGCAAACCAACATCCAGCGCCCACTCCACAGCTTTGGGGCAAGGTGTCATCTCCTCAACCCTGCCCACAAGGAAAGAGATGGGTTCCCAAATCCTCTAGGGCCGAGGTCTCTAAGACATATGCAGATACCATGAAAAGTTGAGGAGGAGAGCTTGGAAGCAGCTTTTATGGAGAAAATTACATTATTTTCTCAAGACTTTACTGAAGCACAAAATTTATATTCCTGTGTCTGCTGCTGTAGTTGGAAGTGGATTGAGATCCTAACCTTAGGCAGCCACTGACTCTCTTTTGTCTCCCATTCAGTTCCACACAAATCCTTGCTACCTTCTTGAAATTCAAGTGTTCTGTGTTTTTATAGAACACAAAGAAAATAACTTCTCAAATGCTGCATGAGATTGGCCATTACAGTTTTTATGCCTCAATTCCTCTTGAAATAATTACTTTTTTTTTAAATTTAATAAAAAGCAGGCACTTTTTAGTAAAAGAGGTGCAACTTTTCCCTAGCCAGCTGTAACATGCAGTCTGTTAAAGCCGTTGCTCTGGTACTGTACTATTTATCCCTTTGCAAGAGAATTTGAAATCAAAGGCGCTTATGAGATACGAGCTCGGAATATGTCTTATGGTGCTCTCTTTTTTTTCTGATGTTCCTCAGGCTGCTCTTGCCTGTGCAATAAATACTCCATCTATTCTGGTTTCAGCTGAGTCTGACTTCTGTGTGAATTTATGCGTCTATGAAGTGAATAAATTAGATGTGAGCTGGGATGATGGAGCGTAAGAGAAATTATTTTCTTTCCCTTATAACTCCCACAGATTAGTTCTAGGTCCATAGCTATTGTATTTAAAATTAAAAATGGAAGACTACCAGTTGAGTTAACACAATACCTCTGTAATACTTAGAGAATGGAATTCAGAGCCTGGCTCCTGCATAGGTAAAATGGATGTAGGTGTTTCTTCTTCTTTCATGTGCATTACAGAAAAATGGCTTGGTCTGAGTCCTGTGTGAGAGATGCTGCACAACCCCCTGGCCATTTCTGTGCAATGTGCACGTGATCCAGGCCCCCTTCTCTTCTTTCTCTCCCCATCCACTCCCAAACCCTTTTAAATGGCTTGTCTTCGACGAAAACCAGCCTACCATTCACATTTGCTTTCATTTTCCCAAACTATTTTCCGCAGCTTATCTCCACGTTCTCTATCAAAAGTTTGTTTTCATTAAAGTAGCCTGTGGTCTACAGTGGTCTAGAGCTCAATTCTCAGGCCTGAGCTAACAACAAAGCCATTTGTGCAGTTGTTTACCATTTGTGTTATAATGAAGTGGAAATCTGCGGGTTGCCCCACAAATTGCACAGCTCCAGCCTGTAAATGTAAAAGGAACTAAAATGCTGTGACATTTTTATGAATACAGAAGCAATTAAGTAATGGACGTAAGTTTGTAAATCTTATTAATTACAGAGGATTGATGCAGCACAAAAGAAAGATGGTTCAATGAAGATTTGTCATGTCTGCTGATATTGCTCTGTGGCCTCAGGCAAGACATGGGCTAGTTCTTGAAATGTCTGTAAAGGACTCACTGACTTCCACGGGGCTGAGTACCAGGGAGCAGCAAAAGCAGGGCTGCTCCTTGAGGGAGAAGGAGCCAGGAGATACAGGGCACCACCCCACAGACCTGATCAGGGCCGTGGTGATAAGAGCTCCATCCAGGTGTGATGGGTCAGATCCAGCTCTATTCAGTGAACACCAGCAGGAGGCAAACCTGAGACAAGCCACCATCAAGGAAGATTTGGGGGTGCATCCAGGGAGGGCAGTCAGTGCCAGGACAGCAGAAGGCTGGGCTGGGCTCAGGGACACCTGCAATATAGTTCAGGCTTGGACACCTTAGCACAAGCTTAAACAGAGCTGCTGGACGTGAGCAGAGTGTGGACACAGGTCCAAGATGAGTCTGGTCAGGGCAATTCTTGCCTGTTAGTCCACTCACAACACTGGAGTTAAGTGCCAATAACCTCTGAGGACCCAGATCTTCGCTTCTCTGTGTACCAGTCCATGAAAAAATTAGGACACTGCTAGCTCTGTTCCAGGCTTATCATTAGGAAACATGTTGTGATGTCCAGGATTTGTCCTAGGAATACCACTTAGAAGCCAAAAGTCATTACAGTCAAGGAAAGACCTTTGCCAGCAATATTACAGCTGTTCAGGTCTTAACCTCCACACTCTGTTCTTGAATATTCCTGAATGAAATGGAAAAAAAAATTGCATCAAATGACAGAATTTTCAGGTCTGCTTTCTCCCAGGAGCCCCCATCCAGCTCCTCCAGGCACAGGGCAGGGTCCAGTATGTTGGTTTCCACACCCAGCCTTGCTCACACTTTCAGAGCAGGGCTGTAGCTTCTTCCCTGTGGAGGAGTTCTGTGCCACCCAAAGAGTCCTGAAATCTCAAATTTCAGGATACATAGGAGCCAGGATGGGACATCCATGCAGTTCTACTTCAGTGCAGAAGGACTAGTTGGGAATTACTAAAAATCCCTCAACTCCACATCACAGGAACTCCTTACTGAGCAGAGCTGTTCTCTGTGCAATTACACCTCCTGATTCAAGGAGTCTGCACCAGTTTCTGCCTTCAGACACATTTCCCAGTGCAACCAGAGTTTGCCCAGCCCACGACACCACAGCACAAAGTTCCCACAAGGACTGAGTGGCTGGGACCTACAAGACATGAATTACTGGGACAAATGCCAGGATTTGACTTCTCCTAAGGACATTCTGAAATCAAATGAGGTAGACTTCCCTAGATTTCAAGAGAAGCCTCCCTGGTCAGAGCAATCAGTGGCCTATCCACTGCTACAGTAGTCCTCCTTTTCTGCCTGTGCACCATTCAAATATCCAATTGTTTAAAAATAATTTCTTCCCAATCTCAAGCAGCTGATTCTCCTCTGCCTGTTTTGGAGGTGCTGCCCCTGAAATGAACTGTAGAGCCATAGGCACAGTAATTTTTCATACACCTTTCACCACTAAACATTTGTTGCCTACCCCATTTTTCCCAGGGACTTACTTTAACTCCAAAATTGATGGTGAAATAAATAGACAAATAAATCAGCCAGCCAGAAATATCTCCCTTTCTATTACCTGATGCTCTAAGACATGCTGGTTTCCTCCTCACCTCCAAATTTAGTTTTGACTGTGGAGCAGCTCAGATAATATTCAATCTCCATGCCTCTTTCAGGCTATCTGTATATAAAACCAGCATGAAAACAGCAACCTGCTGGTTCTGGAGAACTATAGTGCTATTGGAAAGAGCTTTTTGAGTTTCAGGGGTTTTCACCACAACCTTCTAGCACACCAGGGTGCAGGTACACAACTTCATAGGAAAAAACCTGAACCTTGTCAGCACAAAAACTCAGCAGCTTTCTGGTTCATAGTGCTGCCAGAGGATCCAGGGAAGAGTAAAGGAGAGCTGTAACAGGAGCCCTAAAAATGCCATCAGCTGCTGCTAACATGCTTTTGGCACTGCCACAGGGATGGACAATAGTGCCCCACTGTGCTGTCTGGTCTTTTTTCAGTACGGATGAAATCTGAACACAGAGACAGAACAAAGATCTGCTGAGCAGTGTCCAGTCATACGCTGATTTACTTTTTGGAATTAATATATTTTTGACACAGCATTTCTGGTTATAAACAGGGCCTAGCAGACCTAAAAATTATGAGCAAGGACAGAAATTTGAAGCGGTTTGGTGAGGCCAAGAAACCTTCTTTACCAGCACACCCAACAGAGGAAAACAACAAATGAGAAATTACATTAAAAATGAGACAAACCTTCAGCTAGCACAAGTCAACACAATTTTGTTCAGGTCAGAGAACTTACACTGATTTACATTAGATAAGCACCTGATCTCATATGCCTTATGATTCATCACAGCAGATTTAACTTTCCTGGGTATGACCTCATAACTCTGGGATCACTCTTATAGAGCTGATGTCAAATGCAGTCTGTCACAGATGTGTATGTTTGTAACTATTATTTAAAGCACAAACCAAATGAGCCTTGAAACCCTAGCACATCCTTAGAATTAGGATGCAGCATGGCTTCATGCCTTGACTGCAAGTAGCTGCAGCCGCACTAAAAGTGCTCAGTAAATATGTGGCAGGGAGCCTGACTGGCAGAGAAAGAGCAGGAGCTGCAGCCCCTCAGGGGCTGTTTCCTGGCTGTGAATGCAGCTTGCTGGAGACCCCAGGGCTTGCTAGAAACAAGCTGTCAGAGGGAAAAGAGCAGATCTGTTTGTGCAGATGGCTCCTGTCAATCAGCTGTTAGTTTATTCCTGATGTTCAGAATTACTCCCATTGCAGAAACTTTTCATCCAAAGAAAAAGGCACCAAAACAACCCTGTTCAAAAGTAGCCCTGGGTAGAGACATTTTTTAAAAGAACAACTCTTAACAAAAAAATTCAGGGAGCAATTCACACAGCAAAGATGACTGACTGGAAAGATGACACAAGTGTTGAGGATGAGGGGAGTATGTGTTATATCATGTAATGGGAAACATCCTTGGGAATAACCAGAGCATAACATATCTGGCCAGTAATAAAGCCAGTGATGTAATTTTGCAATCCAGTAGAGGGCAAACTTAGTCTATATATTCTCAAAGTGCTCCTAAGACAGTGCACAGCAGATGTTCAGACATGTTTATCTTTCATTTGATAACCTACAAAGATATGTAGCAACCTACAGCACCAGAACTTATAAGATGAAGCTGCTTCAATCATACCTATAATTCCGTGGCTCTTCAGACAAGTCAATGTTTATTACAAAATCAACAAACTGATAAGGAACAACACACACTTTGAATACTTTCCATTAACGTGCTGTTTTATGCCGTTAATTCCAGTATTTGATTAATCAGTACTTACACACCTATTTTCTTGAGTTTGCCCACATACATAGCAGATAAATGAAGAATTCACCTCCCTGCTCTTAATAATACATATCAGAACACCTGCTTCAAGCAGTTTTGTTTTGAGTTAGCTGCTGTCTAAAAGAAAAGCATCTGCTTCAAAGGTGGGATTGTGGGCTATGTAAAAGAACATGAGCATTTTTGGAGAACATTCTCTTGAAGAACCTCCTGCCTCTAGTACAAAATCATGCTGCTGTTATTGGCCATGCACTGTGTCCACAGCCTTCCCAGAAATACCTTACCTGGTCCTGGCCAGATGAGTTGAATGGTCCATTTTTGTTTCTGAAAGTCTGTTTCACGTGTGGGTCTGTTCCCTGTTCCTCTCACAGAACTCATGGCTCACAGCCAGCAGCTAGAGGTGCAAGGAGTTCAAACCCAGCTCCAACAACTCTCTACAGGATGAGCAGCAAAACTAGTGCCCAGTAGTGGTGCCTATTCCTGTTGGAAACCCTCAGAGACTGATGAGCAACACCTCTTTCCCATACTGCCACAACAAGCTTAACCTCAGAGGAAAAGGTGTGGGGAGATCATCACTCACAGTGACTGAAGGAAGAAGGAGACCTGCTCACACAAATGAGATATGGGGGCCAAATGACTTTTTTTTTTGTTAATGGTGACTTTTTTTGGTGGTAGAGCCAAAGGCACCAGAGCTGCGCTGCTGAGGTACCATCCATAGTGAGAGGGACTCTTCCGGGTGGTGCAGGTGAACTTACTCCCAAACAGTCCCACAACTCAAGACACTTGAGTTTTACTTGAAAAGCTGCCACTGGCCTGATGGGTAAATCTTGAGTAAAAGGGCTTCTCTGTTACTGAAATAAGGCAAACTGGCAGCCTGTATAGAATGCTTAGATGAAAAGCACTGAATTCATGCCTGAATTTTTGGAAATGCCACTGTTACGATGAGCAGTCTTGCTCATTACAGTCTCCCTCTTGCAGAAAGCTGAGCAACCTGGCTCAGACCAGGCAACCATTTATGCTTTTACTTTGACCTACGGTGACTATCCCCACATTAAAATTTCAGCACTTTATTAAACACTGCCCTGGACTGGTGCCAGCATGCTCAGTAGGACCCAGATTTCTGTTGGCTCTTCAGAAACCATCAATGATGTCCTCTCTTGAGAGTTTCTTATCTTCTCTAGGGCCTTTAGGGAGCTAATGATGGGATGCACACGTGTGTAAAGCACACATATAAACGTGCACAAACACGCCTTTTACACTCAAGCAAATCCCAGTCAGGGGATGGAAGGAATGTCCACCTGAAATCAGCTCATTCCCTCAAGAACAAACCCAACACAACCCATTTCAGTTGTGATGCTTACGGCAAATCCATCTTGTGGTCTGCCCAGCTGCTGCCCCTCCTAATCTAAATGAGCCATGTGTCATTAATTAACCTTTCACATCATTGATCTTGTTGGGGACACCAACCTGCCTGTCTGAATCTGCCATCCAATCCATCAGCACCTTAAACTGACACCACTAAGAGTCAGTTTTTTAACTAACTCTCCCTTCCCCAGAGTTAGCAGCAGCTGCCTTGCCTCATGTCTTCCACAAAACAGATGCTTTGCTCTGAAGATGGCTAACAGAGACATCAAAAATCAGAAAGGGAACACAAAGGAAAAAAACAGACAAAGAAATGTAACCATCACAAGTATCCAAATCTTTTTCCATAGGAGGAAAAGGCTGCTGCAGGGCTCAGAGTCAGACCAGTTTTCTTTTCTGCCCTTTCAGTGTGAAGTCCTGCTGAAAAGAAATGTCTAATGAGAAAGTTAACCTCCTACACACAGAAATGGCCCAGTATCTACCTATCTGCTCTCCAGAAAAACGCATATAATGGAGTCAAAACTTCATCCCAGAAGAAATGCTGCAGCAGAGCAGGAGCTACACAATCCCTTCATCATGGGTGAGTTTACTAAGAACAAAGGACCTCAAAACCTCATATTTTCTAATTTTACATACAAAAATAAAAAGAAGTAAAGCTAGACTCTTATTTCGCTGTGTGTAGGTAGATTACAAAAGATGCGGCTCTACAAATGGGCAATAAGGCAGTGGTAAATGCAGGTCACAGGCAGCATCAAAACAGGAAAGTACCAAGGAAAGGTCCTTTGCAAGCAGAGCAGCAGACACCTTCAGATAAACATCCTCATGGGTCTGGTGAGAGCTGTGCCATTCCTGATGCACAGGGCTGAACCGGATCAGTGAATAACAGAGGCAACATTGGTCACGAGCAAAAGTCCTCATAGCCAGAAACTGGACCACATCCAGTACAGCCAACAGCACATTTCTCATGGAGCATATTGTAACATGACTTCCTAGAGAGGCTAATGATTAAATACTGCTGGGCTTTATGCAACACCAAAAAGAATATTTGTGGTTTCATATATACACTAAGGAGAAAAAAACAACTTAGATGGGGTTTGCGCAACTTAACACAGTTTCTTATGAAGCAGTTCACTATTTCTTTGTTTTAAATCGAGTCTGCTTAATCCTCCCTGTGCATCAAACTGTTCTTGACAACCATCTCAACCCTTTTCTATTTTGCTGTATTAATTTTACATGCTTCAGCAATTTCTCTTGTTATAAACACTATGGTCAAGGAAGGTGATACTGAGGAATTGGAGTCTCATTTTAATATTAGACTGAGTTGGCAAAGATCCCAATTTGGAGCACTTCTCAGTGGGTCACATGGAAGCTCTCCACAAGGATCACCAGACACATAAATCCCTGCGGAGTTCTCTGTCAGTCTCTAGGCACAGATATAAACTTGGCCCACAGCTGGTGAAGAGGCTCCACATCAGGCACCACACACAAAAGAACATCCATCTGCCCATTATCATCTCCTCTACTGTGCTGGTTCACTGCTGAACCCCAAACCAGTTTCTTCAAGAGATGTCTGCTTTCAGTCTGACACTGGGTGAGGTGAACTGGTCATCACAGCACCAACTTTTCAAGCAGGAAGTACCACACTAGAAATTAAGTACAACTGAGAATGGAAGAGGCAATGATGAGAGCCTCTCCTGCAGGAGCTAAGACACACAGCCCAAACCCACCACTCTTACAGTGACTTTTCAAAATTGACTTTTCCAGAATTAAGGGGCTCAGTATATTTCACTGTCATAGATCTTAACATTTTAATAGATTTATTTCATTTATGTTCTTCAGAGACACCCATGACAGGATGATGCTTTCCAAGAAGGCAAGCACTAGATGAATAAGACAGCTATTATAGTGAACTCTGGCTATGAATTCAATTCTCCTGTTTGACACAGGCACACTTGCTGAACAGTCTGTGCCAGAGATGCATGTTTAAGCAGGGCACTAAATCAATATTTACCATAATTTTGAAAGACGTCTGAGCACAGCCTGGGAAC
The DNA here is from genome assembly GCA_014706295.1 of Lycocorax pyrrhopterus obiensis. Classification (NCBI taxonomy): domain Eukaryota; kingdom Metazoa; phylum Chordata; class Aves; order Passeriformes; family Paradisaeidae; genus Lycocorax; species Lycocorax pyrrhopterus. The sequence continues at coordinate 7,263,296 of JACSVZ010000002.1, read as the reverse complement.
GAAGGCAACACTCGATGAATAACCATCAGCCGAACACGGGGCTCTAAAACTTTTCAGATAATAAACTGCTCACAAGGCAGTTTGACTGGATGTCAAAGACAGCTAAATCCATATTATAAGCAGCCAGACCTGGGTAATTCTGTTTCAGCCTTCCATGCTGTGTTCTCAACTACAAAACTTAATAATTCACTTTTTACCATTAAATGAACTGTCTGATAGCCTGTGACTCATCTGGGCTCTGTCAGCCTGCCTTCCCCCAGCCTTTGTACCCTCACTTCTCAGAGACAGCCTTTGAACCGCCCTTTCCAAAACACCCTGCAGTTCTCCACAGAGGGAATCACCTCAAGAAAGGCACATCTGTAACTGCCAAGCCAGGTTTTGGTACTCAGTGGCATCTGGATGGGCCCTCTGGTGCCAAAGGCTATCTGAGCAGAACTAATGTGGATCGTTTGGTAATAAAAATCAAAATCTGGGGAAGCTTATTGCCCCCCAGCATAAAAAAACCCAGAGAAGGGGCTCACTCCAATTTTACTGATGGAAGTAGGAAATTCTGAATTTGAAAAAAAAAAAAATTACCATTTAATTTCTCACTAACACAAAACTCTAAAGGGAAATAAAAAGTCCATCATGTTACAGGAAAGTTTCAAGTCTAAAGCATTTTAATTAAATATTAATTATAAATAGATACATGATGAACAGAAATATAAAGTGTTTTGACTACAACAGCTGAAACAAAATTAATCAAAACTGTAAAGTAAAACCAAAAGATTTTCTATATTTAAATGAAAGAAATGTGACACAATTTATTTACATTCCTTCTCTATTTAAACTTGTATCAAAACTGAAACCAATTTGTCCCTGCAAAATGTGCCTACTTTAATTAAGCTGTGTTTCCTGATGGTTGTTAAACTTGAAATGTTTTTGATCATCCCTAATTGAGAGATCTCTAGAAGTCTAGCAACTGCTCAAAACAGAGAGTATTTTAGTTGAGAAAGAAAGATGTGACTAGATGTCTGTGGGTATGTGAAATGGCCATTTGATGACAACATGTGTCAGGGATATGAAGGAAGAAAGGGATAACACATGTTTTCAGAAATGTTTGTGAAATATTTTATATTCTTTCTCATTAACTCCTACACACTAAATGATTTCCCACACCTGAAGCACCAGGTTTTAGGCCTCTGCTAGAATCTTACTTTACCAGCGAGGCCTATAAATGTCACATTTCTTAGTATAAAGAGATGAGCATGTGGAGAGTTTGTGTAACTGAATTAATAAATCTGTGTTAACACCTTTTCTGCATCTCCCAAAGTACCTCAGCTGTGTGCATCTTTTAGGCTCTGACTCTTCAAAGGCTTTCACAGTTGCTTAACCTGAAGCAGATGAATGTATATTTCTAAATGTTACATTCATTTTAAAAAGATGTATATTTTTTGAAGTGAAATAGATGCCCAAATCTCTGCGGCACTGAAGCATCAGAATACAAACTCCCTGAAACTATCTTCATATGTATCTCACACACAGCTGTCGGCATCTTTGGTTCTTGCTCGAAATCAAACACACCGTGAGTTACGATAATAAATAATGAAGTTTTCAGGATGTGCTGTTGGGAGCATGTGAAAGCATGAAAGAGAACTGTATCTTTTGTTTGACAAAAGATGAAGCCAGCCTTCAGGCCTGGATTTACTCAAGGGTCCAAAGTGACCTCCATGCCCTGTATGAGCTGTTGCTGCCGTGCCACATGTCCCAAGGGACGTGGCACATCCTTTTCACAGCTTCTCAACCCTTTTGGAGCAAGGGCAGTGCCCTTCTTTCCAACCTCTGCACTGGGACAGGGGGGAGCTCAGGTATAGTGACCCAGTGCACTGCAGAACTATGAAACAGCTTCCTCCCTGGCAAACAACTGCATGTGGAGTGGGGGCAGAAAGGGGAAAATGTCTTTTCAAAATCTACTGAAGAGATATGGCCACAACACCCCCCACTCCCTCCTCTGAGTCTACGTCTCACCCTAAAAAAAGAACAATGGCCTAAAAATGTGCTTGGGAGGAGAAAATATCAACCACAAGTGTCAAGAACCCCCACAGATGGAGACAGTGGAGGAAAACAATGTGTACGCTTTCTAGAGCATGAAATGGGTTTTCTTTTGCATTTGAAATAAGCTCAGAATTATATAAATGCTACCAAAAATAGGGAATGCTGCCACCTCATCTACTGCAGGTATAATTTCCCACTTTTAACGCAGATGATTTCTTCTCTATTGAATCTTGGATAGAGGTGACTGCTCTTATTTTCAGTTATTTGTGTTTGTCACCATACACACAGAGGTGAAACAAATCCAAGTAAGATCAGGTTCTGAGGACAATGATGATTACGCCAACACTGAGCCTCTGCTAGAAGAAAAGGGAAGCCTGTCTTGTTCAGCCTAGTGAAACAAAAGCTCAGAGGGGATGTTAATGTTGTCTATAAATACATCAAGGAACACAATAAGAGAGGAAACTGAGCTATTTAAGGTAAAGGACAACATTGGAACAAGAACAAATGGATATAAACTGGCCATGAATAAATTGTGGCTGAAAATTAGAAGAACATTTTCAAAGCAACAGAAGTGAGGCCCTTGAACAATTTCCCCATGGGAGTAATGGTAGTAAATGACCTAATTTGTTCTAAGATGGATCAGCTAATTAGTTTATGAAAGGGTTTATCTGACAGAGGCTGACTACGGCAAGGGGCTGGCCCCAGCCCCAGCTGCGCTTTACAGCCCCACATTTCCAAGTAATTTAAAGTATTAATCCAGTTCCTTATTGAATGGCATCTCATGATGGCTTCTAAACCCAAATGTCTTCTTTTTCCTGAGTGATTCCATTATGCAGTGCCACTGACATGCACATTACCTTCTAAACACCAAAAAAATGTCCCTGCTTGCAGGACTTCTGGTTTGTTTGGGTTTTTTTCTGACATGCACCAACAGAGCTCATTAAGAACAAGCACAGTGGTGTTCAGATGTTTAGGGCACAAGGGGTGGAGCTGGAAGCCAAGGCAAGAGCACCATCCTTGTGAAAATGCTTTCGAGGGAGGCAAACCATGACATCGCCCTACGACTCTAAACATTTCCATCTTGCTTCATATTTTACACACCAAGCGTTGAGCGTTTCGATCAGATTTAAGCCAAGTTGTGAGCTAAGGTGGTTCATAAATTTCTGAGTGAAGGAGATGGAGATAAGTGGCCCTCTGGAGGACAGAGGCTGTTCTTGATTACTTGTTTCTGGCTGTTCATCATTTCCAGCTACCTGAGAAGTCAGGTCTCCTCCTGCCTCTCATTTTGGTGACATTTTTTCTTGGTACCCAGTCAAACCCCCCGGCTGTACTGGCCCTTGCCTTGACAAGAGCTGATGTCTTCGTGAAGATATACAGAGAAGAATACAGCTACACCTATTCCATGAACTTCTCATCCTACACACTAATAGAGTTTCTTTAAATTATTTGGGGGGGTTGGTTTGGTTTTTGGTGTTCAGTTTTTTGGGGTTTTTTTATTTTTATTTTAAGGAATGGAAACACACTTTGGTCACTTGAATGACTACTCTACCAAAACATGATTCTGGTGAACTGAAATTTCTCTTTTCCCAAACCACTTCCAATGCAAAGAATTTTATGTGGTAGGCAGGTTTGGTGAGAAATCTTGAAGAGGAGGATGATGTTCTTTTGTGTGCTCTTAAATGCCCAGCACATTCCTTCCCTCAGGGTTCACCCTCTCTCTGTTTTCAGGGTTTGAGGGAAGGAGATTGGAGGGTTTTTTTGGGGGGAGGGTGGAAGAGGGTGTTTGTTTTGGGTTTTTTGGGGGGTTTTTTAGTTGGCTTTTGTTTTATTTGGTATTCCTTAGTTTGGCTTTTTTTAAGGTAAATCCCTTTCAGACAGAATTGAAAATTCACCTTTTGTGAATTAAGGTACTAGCAAAAAAATCAACAGATGCGGTGTTTAAGGGCAGAAAAAATTGCACTTCATAAACAGGGTTATTCTGGGGCAAGGATAGTCTGCAGTCTAAATGTCACCCTGGTACTCTGGGTTTTGCAAAGAGAAATTGTACAATTGAAAACTGCCTGCAATGTTGTGCTTTCAGTTTGAAGTTTTTTAAATAGTGGGGGTTTTTTTGGGTTGTGGGGTTTTTATTGGTGTGAACCACTCGACAATGAACTTCAATATATCCAGTTAAATTGTGAAATAGGTGGAATGGATGTATTCTTAAAGGACAGATGTAAGGATATAAACTTTGTTGCAGCCAATTGCCTACATATAACGTCCAACTAACTAAACAGGTGACCACCAGTTTTAAAATCATCACTGAGCATCCTGCATAGATCATTTGAAGTACGACCCCATCAGGATCTCAGCCCGGGACAATTTGTGCCTACTGAGCTGTAAGTAGGAGGACAGCCTGGGGACAAAGACTGAAGGACAGGACATCAAAACTCATTCTCATTTCCTTCTGCACCTCTTCAGGCCTTACAGTCAGGAGAAATCCTGCCAACCTTTCCTGGGGCACTCAATTTCCCACATCCAGTTAGTGCATCAACCACAACATTGTCTTCTGCACCAACCCAATGTGATATACAGAATACATGGCTCAGAACAGCTTGTTTTGTTACCAGTTTGCACAGTTATGTCTATGTAAAAAGATAAAACAACCCACTGAACATCTCCTGTCCAGAGGCCAAGCAGCAGAACTCCAGCCATCCAGCTGTCCTCCCTTTCTCCTCCAAAGCAGGGAGCATATGCTGGCAGCCCGCTGGGAATGTTCTCTAGCCTCTGCTATGGCTGGAGCTGTGCCCAAACACTTCTGAGGGCACCAACAGAGGAAAACTGTGCCAGCAGCTCTGTAAACAGACTGGCACTATGGACAACCACAGGCAGCCGCCATGGGCAGTTCACTGCATGGAAACACTCAATACATGAGGCATTTCAGAGGGAAGTGAGACCCCTGTAGTCCTACAGAAGTTGGCTTTTGTACCAGAACAAAGGAGACTAACAATGATATCATAGCAATTTCTTTTTTTTTTTTTTTTTTTAGAAAATCCCTCAGAAGACACTGTGAGGAAAATGCTGGGTTTAATCCAAAGCCCTCTAACAGCAACAGAAAGACATTTACAGGAGCTTCAGTGGCTTGTGTTAGGTTGGGAGAGAAACAAATATCATGGATTAGAAACTATGTAAAAATGAAACAGTAAGAATACATGGCATTTTTCAACATATTGAGGATAGGAAGAGGTTTTTACCAAGATTTCGGTTTATAGATTTTGGGGGTAACGTTCTCAGATGTGGCAGCACTTGCAAGCAAGAGAAATAGCTGTAGTCAGGATAGGAAGCAATGAAAAAAAAAAAGGTATTTACACATTAACAAGGCAAATGACGGCATGATTAGATCAAATCTAGTAGTTTGTTAAATGACCAGTATGTAGTGAGGCCAAGTTTGACATAATTATGCAACTTTGCTTATTTGGATTTGGGTGCCAAGCTAATGCAGCAAGTAAAGATAAGCACATATAAAATGCATTAACCATAAAGGACAGATCATCAATTATGGTAAATTGGTCCTAAAGCCAGTAGACCTAAATTAATTTAGGTTACTTTGGCTACAGCATTGTGACAGCAACGATGCCAAAAAATCTGAACGCAATCATGGATGATTTTGAATTCCTGTAGCATGAAAAGGCACTCGTAAAACAGGATTGCTCCACAGGGACAAGAATTACAGCTAGACTATTTATGAAAAACCATACAATGTTGCTATATTTACCCTTCTGAAAAAATTAGTGAGGTAGCGCTGTGGGTAAAAGGTTCTGCAAATAGATGAAGTTCCTGAATCTTCATGGGTATGGACTATATGCTATTGGAATATAAAAGTACTGATAGAGTTCTACTCCTCCAGTGCAAGGTAAAGGCAAGTTAATCTGAGGACACAGCTTTTGAGGTGGATAAGTGAACTAAAGAGATCAAGTTTTCTGAACAGACCAGCCAACTACTTCAAGTGTATGCACATAAATTGATCAAATAGTGGAAAAAAAAAGTATTAGGAACAAATTCTTCATTCTGTAGGTGAATACATTCTGAAACAGCTATGTTTAGATAATGCAAAAGCATAAGCTGTTTCTCCAGTTATTTTCCAGTAACACAGTGACTGGTGCATGAAATGAATGAAACTGAGCTGTTAAAGGAGCCAACACCTGATTTACAAGTTCAACAATACTGGGAGATGAAGACAACAATACTGGAGATGGAAATTTAGATAAGAACAGGCAAAAATATCAGAAACCAATTATAGAAGTTTTAAGGTCAAAACCAAAAAAATTAAAAGTTCTTTTTGATCCAAGTGCTGATTCAGCCTTTGATGTTTTGTTTTGGTGGATGACAGCCAGATAATTTCCTGATATTATTCTGCTTATTCACTGAAAAAACCTTCACACAATCCCTTTTATTTTTTTTTTCTCGAACACCATCTGAAATTAATGTCCTGAAATCGAACTCAAAGGAAGAGTTTTCTGCTAACGAGACCGAATCTCCCTTTTTTGGCAAAAACCTATATGAAAGAATCTTTTGCTTTCATTAGGACCGTGCTGTGGTCTCTTCCCCTGTTCTGTGCCTGCTTCTGGACACTGTGAAGGCACTGAACCAGCAACTATGCCCAGACTCCTGCATCTGCCTTCAGTCTGTTTGCCTGACTGCTTCCGCCTTTTCATCCCTTGCTAAATCAGGATCCCACTTTGGCTAGCTTGGCTGCAAGGCTGGAAGCACACACATCATCTGCCATGTGTTGTGTCCCTGCCACAGCCCAAACTCCTGTTCTAAGGGAGATCCTCCACCCGCAGCACAGAAGTATAGAGGCATCCAAAGCAAAGACTAAGGAACCAGAAAGGTATGAGAAAAGTTTTAGGGTTGAATGGCAAGGTTCACTAAGTTAGAATCATAAAATTGTTTAGGTTGGAAGAGACTTTTAAGATCATTGAGTCAAACTTATACAGAGCACTGCCAAGCCCACCACTAAACCATGTCCCTCAGTGCCACATCTATACAGCTTTTAAATTCTTCCAGGGCTGGTGCCTCAACCACTCAATCACCACAGGCTCAACATCCACAGCTCCCTCAGCCTTCTTCCAAAGGTCATAAACTCTTTTTTTTCCTGAGTTCCTGCCAAAGCCCTCTGTTCAGCCGGGCCATCTTCCCTGCCAGCTTATCCTACAGCACATGGGAATTTCCTTCTTGAAGAACCTCCAGCCTTTCTGGTCCCCTTTGCCCTTCAGGACTGCCTCCCAAGGGACACTCTCAACTACACCACGTAACAGGCCAAAGCCTGATCTCTAGAAGTCCAAGACAGGTGTTCTGCTGAGCCCCCTCCTTACACTTCTAAGAATAAAAAGCTCCATCATTTCATGATCGCTGTGCTAAACATGGACTACATCCATCACATCACCTTCTCTTTTTACAATCAGCAGGTCCAACAGGGGCCTCCCCCAGCTGATTCACTCACCTGTTTCATCAGGAAATTATCTTCCACACACTCCAGGAACCTCCTGTTTTCTCTCTGCCGTATTGGATTTCCAGCTGACATCTGGTAAGTTGAAGTCCACCACAAGAACAAGAGCCAGCAATAGCAAGACTTCTCCCCGATGCTTATAGAATATTTCATCTGCCTCCTCATCCTGGTTGCCAATAAACACTGAACCTGATTGTCACCATCTTTATGCTCTAGACAAGTTACTCAAGCCTAGCCAGTGTCCCTGCAAAAATGAACCTGGCTGGAATAAAATCCACAGAAAGCAGCACAAACTACAGCCACAATAAATTCCACAAGTGTGACATTGTGATGATTAAGATTAAATATGAACGTCAATGTTAGCATTTCTCTCATTTCCTCTGACACCCTAACATCACTCAGGCATCAGTGCTGGATGTTGTCAATGGAGAGAAATGGGCATTTCCAGCAGTTTTCATCGACATGTCTCAGCTAGTGAAAAGCAGTCTTTGAGAGGAGTCTCTTTCTTCCTGAGTATTGTCCCTTCAGTGACTAGTTCACCCACAGAAATTAACTCCCACAGCCCTCAGTTAGGAGAAATTACGTACACCCCAAACAAGAGAAGAAATTAGAAAAAACAAGGAGCTTGCAGTGTTTCATATATTACCAGTGGGCACTTCCACTAGCCTCATGAAAAGTTAATCTTTGTTTTGAGGTCCACTAGTTCCACTTATATATTCTAGTATTTCTTAGTTTCACACAATATTGGAGCATGGCTTAAAATATTGGCATTAATAGCAAAATTCTTAACAGACTCTGTGGCCTTTTACCCAATTTTGTATTTGATGACAAAATGTCATTTGATGCAGGAATTCTCTTTTTTTTTTTTTTTAATGGCATAGATTTCCTCTCTTTTTTTTGCAGTTACGGGGTGGATTGCTGGGGGAGCTGTTAGAAAAAACTGCCAAGAATTCTGAATGTAGGACATGGCCTTGTTATGTCTTCCTTGAGATACTCAGGGTCCCACATATGTACATATGATACTGAAAAAAATAAAACCAAAGGATAATTTCTCCCATAATGTCAAAGTTTTCAGTGATCAAGGCTACCAAGAGAGCATGATTAATTATCTTAATTACCTTTGCACAAATCCTCTGTGTTCTTTTTTTCCTCCTGTGCATACTGATGCATTGTTGCCATCATAAACAGACTTAAAAGGCAAGGGCTGCTGTACTTTGTGTGGAAATTACTTTCCCCCACAGTATTTACCTGCAGCTGTTGTCACATCAATCTTTCTTCAAAGTTTCAGTATTGCCTTCTGTGCACTTTTTTTCAGGATGATGCAGTTTTGTGACACCCACTATTTACTCTGTCTCTAGCAATTTTATGCATCTCATTCGGGTCTCTTCACATTCAGTTCTTTCACTCTTAATAGCAATGACTTTTCCTTCAGCTGTCATTTTAATACATACACTGTCACATCACAAAGCTTACTCACACTTGTAATGCCAGTGATTTCTGCCTTCCCTTATATTTTCACCTTTTTTTTCCCCTTCCTCCACAAAACACCCTGTTTCAAAGAAATAAAGGAAATAATAGAAAGTGTGAAACCGCTGGGCTTCTTTGGAGACAGCAGAAGGGGGCAAAAGATGCCCAGTTCCACAGGAAAACATGCTGATTCCCAATTATCTTAACCAGGTTCAGTGCATTAAATAGAGCCCCATGCCAGTATTTTACAGATCTGCTGTGCACAATAGACAGTAATGGCTCTATAGAAGCTCTTAGGGCCTTTTATGAGAACTCTCGATACGGGAGAGTCTTTTATTCTTTTTTGACAAGTGGATCCTTTAAACTGTTCTAGCAAAGGAAAGAATGGAATAAGGCAAAGCTAAAATTTTCGCTTTTGCTCAGCATGTCCAGATCAATGCTAATTAAGACAAACTATAAAAGAGACTTCTAGGGATTTTGAGTCTAAATGTAATTACGTGTAATATAACTATTAAAGCAGATCAGAAAGCTTGATGCTGAGTTTTAATGAATCCCTATTTTTCTCAGACTGAGACACCTGGAGTCATACACAGAGCTATCTGAAAGGTGTTCACAACAACCCAAATTTAGACCAAACTCACCTGATTTTGGGTCTTGTTATGACAGCCAGTCTATTAGAGAGGTGTATAATCCTTTTGCTGCTCTATATAGGCAGTCAGTGCAATGTACAGAGCACAGAGGTGATGTGATTTCAGTAATCCATGTAGCTGAGGAGGCTTACACCTCCATTCTCTACTAGATGATTTTTTTTTTTTGTCTGGGCATAAAAGCATAATTCTTTTCAAGGTCAGATAAAGTATTTTGCAATAGTAGAAGTGGGAAGTACTGAAAGCATTTAGTGTACAACCAAACCATCAAGTCTGCACTGTTTCTGGAAAAGATGGCACATAGCTCTCCAGAGATGGGAAAGTGTGTATTTTTTTACGTTTCTTTGGTGTGTGTCAGAGATTGCTGTGTGTCATTCAGAGCTGGTGAAATGTTTAGGAAGGGAAATCCAAAATTGCAGGCTCCTGAAGTATGCCGTGAGCAGAACAGTACATTCTATCAAAGAGCCTCCTGCAGATTTGACCTTCCCGCCTCTCTGTTTGTGGAGAGAGGATATAAGTTAGTAGAAGACTTGATAAAGTTGGAAAAACTGTCAGGTTTTTGGACACACAATAACCTTCTCCAGGTCTGGCACAGAAACACCGATTTTCAAAAACAAATGCAAGCTAAGGACAGCTCTTCAGAGTTTAAGTGATTTTTTCAATCAATCTTAGAGAAAAGGCAGCGTGCACCTAGGCACGCTGAAGGGGAGGGTTTGCAGAGATCAGGGTGACAAAGGTGGTTTCTCCTATGGCAAATGGAGACGAAGACAGTTAATTCATCAGAGGTGAAACATAAAGGAGTTCTCAAGAAAAACAGAAACCTTCCTACAGACATAACATTTACCAAGGTGGTACCTGGGTTCTGCTCACTCCCAAACTGCAGGGACAGAGATTAGAGGTGACACCAGGACTGTCACTGGAGCAGGGCAGCTTCCTCATGGGAAAACTGAGTTGAGTTATGCAGGGGGAGGGTGAGACTACGGCACTGTGGAAATCCAGAGAGGGCCGGGGGACTCAAAGAAAAGCACTGATCATCACAAAACGCTTTCCTGGAGTGCTGCCACCATCCTTTGGCAGGATGGCAGAACAGCACCGGCAGCTCTGCTGAGCACGGCAGAAGCTCCAGGACTGGAATAGGAGTCTGTTCCTTTAAAGAGGAGTAACAGAGCAGCATCCATCACTGCTGCTTCCAGCGTCCCTCCCGGCTCGAGGTCAGACTGGCGAATTTATGAAGTCACTGAGGCCAAATTCAAGTTTTCTTCAGTATATGCGTCAAAATCTGCAGTTGCAGTCACAACTCTCACAAACACTTCAACTGTAATGAAACCATCGAAATTATAAAGACGAAAAAGAAAAGCTTATGCTACCATAGGAGTTTAAAATTTTCAGGACTTTTATCTGCCTGTGACAGTTACACCTGAAGGCTACAGCTGGTACAGACAGAGGGTGGGATTTTCAAATGTACCATTGCTGTGAGCTGGCTCTTGCCAAAGGCAAACTCATTTCAGTTAACTAATAATCACTGCCCTGCAAATATGTCATCTTGAGTTATCATCCTTCCACTGTACCAAGAAACAGCATGAGTTAAAAAGCCCTGAAGGCTCCTGGGTCTTGAAACACATGCAGTTTCCCCAGAGATGAATACAACAACTAAATGCTTTACAAATTTGTACTTTTTTTCCTGCTGATAGAAGAAAAGGGCAGCAAAATTGGCTGAGTGGGTGAAAGATGGAACAGCATCTTTTCACCTGAACACCTCATGTTCCTCTTCATCCTGGTTTTTAATCTCTCTAATCTGAGCTATGAATTTCAGGGTCAATAGTTAGTAGGAAACAACAAAGATAGTGGGATAAATATTCCTTCAGGAGTCCACTGGTATTGAAGCAATACTAGGTCTTCCTCTGCACTGATGCTGAAACTGTGTGGGCTGAATGAATCCAGCCATCAGCCAGCAGGAAGAAGTCAAGTGTGAGCTCCTACAGTATACATAAATACCCACTGGAAAGGGTATCTCTCCAAGGAAATGATCTACAAATTAAAGCTGTGAGTTTTGCAGCACCACTCACTCTGTCAGCTTCTTGCCCTGTCTCTTAAAGACTGTGCTATTGCTGTTTACTTCACATTCACAGCATCTGATCTTTCTATAATAGGATTTCAAAGCTCATTCTGTTCAGAAGCACAGGAAACATTTCCAAATCAATTTTCAATGCATCTGAGATTCCTTCTGTAAGTTTTTGAGCTGGGATGCAGGGCCTCATGGCTGGGGTGGAATTGGCAGAATCTTTCACATGTGCATCTTTCACAAATACTTTCTCTGTTAATACATTTTATATTAGCAGTAATTAGCATTAAGCCAGAAAATGCCCAACGTTTTTGTACAGGTCTCTTTTTCTTTTCTTTTTATATAAATCAAAGATTTATCCCCATAATCACCTTGCTTGAACCAAGATGATGAGAGAAAACGTCCTGGGGCACTATCTGAGGTGCCAAGGTCACAGGAGAAATGTTCCCATGAACAATAAAGGTAATGGTTGTTCTTTTGAATTTAGTGTCACATAGGTTCAATTTTAATTGAAATTCAGCTAAAATTACTGCAAAACTTCTCTTGTTCCTGAAAGTGTAAATGCCAAATATATAAACTCAGATCAGCAGTATGAAAAAGAAATTACTCATTTCCAAAGACATGGGATCAGTCTGCATAGACTTTTTATAGCCCTCATGTCACATGCACGTGTGGTGCTACAGTTCAGAAACTATTTGTTTTCTCATACGACATAGACATTTTTCAGTGTTTTCCTACTACAGTTTTAACATTACATTTTACCTGTTGACTTCCCTGTTTTCTTGCATTATGGATCTGAATCCATCCGAAGCAAAAGTAAATGCAGTCTGAAACATGCAGAATAAGAGAGCGTATTCCAAAGTCCTGTCCTAAATTTACCAAGGAATTTTTTTTTACTGTTCTTCAAAAAACAAAAGGCAAGGGGCATGCCCTGCAAATGGCATGGTAAAGGGTTAAATCCTGCTCCTTGGGAGACCCCCTGGAAGAAAAAAATATTTTCAAGGCCTTCCATGTGAGGGATGCAGGTTCCTGGACTGTAAACTGTGCTAAAACACCCAGTTGTACCCATATGCTTAATTCTCCACTGCTTTTCAAATTAAATATGCATTTTCAAGAGGACTTGATCTCCTAATTGCTTGCAACTTTTCCAATTTTTTTGTTTGCTTGTTTTAAGAACTACAGAAACTTTTAGGTTTGAAAAGACGTCGAAGATTATAAAGTTCAACTGTTAACCGAGAACTGCCAGGTCCACCACAAAACCACGTCCCTCAGTGCCACACCTACGTGTCTTTTAAATATCACCAGGGATGGTGACTCCACCTCTTCCCTGGTGAGCCTGTCCCAATGTTGGACAACCCTTTCAGTGAAGATTTCCAGCCTATCCTATCTAAACCTATCCTGGCACAACTTGAGGTCATTTCCCCTTGCCCTGTTCCTTGTTACTTGGGAGAAGAGACCGACTCACACCAGATAACAGCCTTCTTTCAGGGAGTTGTAGAGAGTGATAAGGTTCCCCCTGAGCCTCCTTTTCTCCAGGCTGAGCACCCCCAGCCCCAACCACTCCCCACCAGGCTTGTGATCCAAACCCTTCACAGCTTTGTTGCCCTTCTCTGGCCACGCTTTGTCAGGATGGAGCCTTAAAGTTTGAGTCTGTGAGAATTAACTATGGCACAGAAAGGTCAGGACTGGCAGAAATGCCTTTGGAGCAATTCACATGAGGAAACAGCTCATCAGCACAATTAGCTGCATCTCAACACCCAGTGGGTCCTCCCTGTGGCTGTCCCCACCTGCCTCCACACTGGCTATGCAGTGAGCGATAGCTGTGCTCTAGAAATAGAAACTGAAATAAAGAAATGAAATTAGAATTGGTCCCCTACAGATGGCTCTGCCACTATAAAAGCCACCTGCTCTCAAGTTAACACTTGTTTATATATACAAATTTAGAACACCATAATAAATTAGCACCCACTCAACAGAAACGAGCTTTTCTGAGTGGTGCTTCTCTTCCCAGTGGATAACAGGAGGGGGAAAATGTTTTTTCCCTTGAAAGCATTCAGAGCAGAAGTGCAATAGCAGCACAAACAGTGGAAGTGTTGTGGATGGAGTAAACACTTCCCATGTGCCAGCATTCACTCCACACAGAAGACTTGGATAGGGCTGGTAATTTTGCAAATATCAACTTGGAGTAGACACAGAGTACCTATATCAATGATTCAAATCTAAAAGATGTACAGTCAGGCATTAAATCAATAAAGTGGTCAAGCTTAAAGTTCATGCAAAAATGAATAAAATAATAGGTCTAGAGAAAAGAAAAAAAAAAGTAATAATAATAAAAGAAAAAAACATGATAAAAATGAGAAGTTTTAGCACAGAGACCAGGAAAGTGGTTTGGAGCTGTTTAAGAGATTAAGGGCTTTCACTGTGAGGAAAAAAATCCCAAATCTGTTAGTTCAATATGCAGCTGAAATGAAGGCGGCAACCAAAATGTGTGGTTGCTAGGAGGATATAACATAAATCAAAAGCACTACTGTAATTGCTATACACTGTAAGAAAGTGATAAGACCTCTCTGGGTATATTATACCTAGTCTTTGTTATCATGTCGGGGAAAGCTCCCATGCGTTTTCAAAGAATGCAGTGCAGAGCAAAACAAAGTGAACAGTCAGCCTGCAAAATTTAAATTATTAACTACAGATAGAGTTTAGAAGAGAAACTGACAAACAGCAAAAGATGGAGGCTGAGAGATGTGAGTCTGAGCACTGAGTATTATTGACCAAAAAAAAATTCTGCTTAGGTCTGTCAGCCCCAAAGTTTGGTTATTAAATTCTTGCCCCTTTCTGAAATTGATGAACTGCACAAACACCTCCTAACCATCCCTGTGTCCACCATCTCCCTGAGGTTAGAACAGAAGCCATTTCAAAGTCCTGAGTGTGTCCTGGTCAAAAGTAACCCACCTTTGTAGCAAGTCCCAACCCATCAGTAAAGATCCCAAGTGAGATCTCATCTTATCCAGATTCAGAAGTGAGTGTTGGACCTTGATCCTTCCATCAGAGGCCTCTTGAAATACCTTGGACAAAGAATTTCATGTCACGGTTTCCAATTGCAGAAAGGTGAAAGGACTTTCCTGCCTTCCTGGAGTAACATGACAAAGAATGCATTAAACAGCAATGGAATAACTTCAATAAAACATTGCTTCTCTAGACACATTGGCAGATTCTCTCTCTCCTGCACCCTAGACATACTCTGGCAGGTTTTAGAAACATTGGATGCAAAATATGGAATGGATGCTTCATGCAGAAGTCATGGGACACAGCTCTTAGTTTTCTCATGTGTACAAAAAGATAAAAAATTATACATAGTCATCCCACCTGAATTTTGGCTCTTATCTCAGGGCGCGAAGTTGAGAATGCAGATACCTCTAACTACAGTCTATGTCCCAGAATGAATCCCCTTGAGGAGTTCAGCTATGGCCTTTCCAAAAGAGATCAAACTACAGCACTCCTGCCAAGGCAGTTTCAGTCCTACACCGTAAGCACTCCACTCCATCATCAGTGCCTTGTTCTAGCTGGACAGCCTCTGCCCTGGCCTGTTGGCTCTCACCAGCTTTCTTTTTCACTATGCTTCAGGTGACTCCAAAGGTTGTGTGCTTTCATTTGTAACTCTTGTATCCCCATTGCCCACCTATCTGTTGATGTATTGACCTTGTGTCTGTTA
Organism: Lycocorax pyrrhopterus obiensis; assembly: GCA_014706295.1. Lineage (NCBI taxonomy): Eukaryota > Metazoa > Chordata > Aves > Passeriformes > Paradisaeidae > Lycocorax > Lycocorax pyrrhopterus. The sequence goes on along the minus strand of JACSVZ010000002.1, from coordinate 7,247,886 downwards.
AGTATACATTTATCCACATAAACTGCAGCAATGCAGTCACAAACCACAAGATATAAATCAAAAAAACGCATTACCTTATTTCTTATTATATTAGAAATCGTAACTGCAGTGAAGTCACTAGTCTGTCTTCCATTAGGAATGATATGTGTGTTCTGCAACATTTTTCAGCACAGGAAACACAGTGGCCAAACACTGGCACTGTTTAGGCCAAGGCTGGAAGCTCTGAGACAGAGGCTTGTGAAGAATGTTTCACATATTGGGTGGGGAGAATTGCTTTTGGGCACGTCCATCAAAAATCACCAACTATGAAGGGAGCCTGGAGGGGACCAGACTTCTCACTTAAACTTGTCAGCAAGGTTGGATGAATCCAAGCACACAACTCCCTGGGGCAAAAAGAATCAGGTTTGTGCATCACGAGTAAAATGCTGCTGCTGTTAACCAAGCTACCTGTTGGAAGCGGGAGAGGATTCTACCATATGGATGTGGTTGAGAAGGTTACTGCTAAAAATCATGCAAATGCTAAAAAAGATTCAAGAAATAGGGCAGGAACAGGACTTAGGACCTGATAAAGTGCTAGCCAAACTCCAACCAAGCTCAAGGAAAATGAAAAATACTGTAAAATTCTGGATAAAGCCCCTTGCAGTTGGCAAAAAAATTACCACAAAATAAAACAAAAACCCACAAGCAACTCTACCTAGGACATCTCTATCAAAATGTCAGAGAGTTCACATTTCCCTTTTAATTTAAAAATAAATAAGGAGTAAATATCTGTGCATGTGTGTAAAGTATGATTTTTATAAAAGTAATACAATATTTCCACCAACAATGGGCTCTGACCCATTGTGCAGTGTGCTACGTAAAGAACAGAAAGAGCCTGTGCACCAGAAGGCTCAAATTTCAGAGAGGAGACAGCACAGAGACATGGACAGACAGGAGAGAAACAGGGAAAGGAATGAAGGATGGTAAGGAGAAAAAGAGACATAATTTGAAGGATGATAAAGGATGATAGTGAAACAGTTTCATGAATGCTTACATGGGGCTCCTCTCATGCAAAGGAAAGAAGTAAGTCCTTGTTTGAAGATGTATGTGGGTAAATGGCTCCCACATGTACAATCACATCTTGTGATGATGGCTCTGACTGCTCGTTAGCTGTTTTCATTGCTGTTTCTCTTTTAATTCTTGCACACACAACTGTACTATTGGAAGGCACTGAAGGATGATAAGTCTGGACCCAGATATCATTTTTTTTCCTGCCCAACTTCTTCTACTGAAACTGCTTTCATTCCACTGCCACTTGTGCTGTCACTGGAGTCATTAGTGGGTGTTAGCTCAGCCTCCTTCGGCTCACCACAAGCCTCACAGACCTGGGGCTTCGTACGGGGGTCATTTGCCCCAGGAATCCCACCCCTCACAGCAACTCATGAAACATTATAAATTAACTGCTCACCCTAAAATGAGCAAAACCTGCTGAAACCTACACATTTCCCTTTAATCTGCTGGTCTTGAGGGCATGAGTGACTGGCTGTGTTCTAAAAGGTCCATAACCCTGCCATGGCACAGCCAATCCTCACAGTAATAGCTGCTCCTCACCCACAAAAGGAACCAGCCTTTCCTTGCAGCAAGAATGCCCTCAAGTTCCAAGGAAGATGTAGACCCCTGATGCTTCACCATGACGTTGTGGTGGAAGGCAGCACGGTCTAGATGGCAGTTTCTTTGCTAGCAATTTCTCTGCTGGGCTGCTTTCCAGAAGTCTTAAGCAGGATGCCATATCTTCTTTATTTGTTAGTTACTCATAGCTCAATGTTAAAATGACATATCGCTGTCTGGAAGAGCAGAAGGAAACTAGAGGAGGGGAAGATATTGGCTCCCTGGGCAATGGAACTACTGAAGTCTTGTCTTCCATGGCTCATGGTGAGATTCTCTGATATCTAACGAGGTATCATCTCCTGCTGACACTTCTTCCTTGGCTAGAGCATTCCTATTTCTCCTTTGTAGAGTGTCTCCAGTGAGTAAATCCATACTGCAGGCTTTAATATGGTGGAGGCATAAAAAGAGTCTCTCTCCTTTATGAAGCCGTTGATTTTCATGAAGCTTGTCAGACCTTTCATCTCATCTATCTGATACTGGTGGGTTGAATCCAAAAGCTACTGGAGAGAAGCAGAAGCGATTGTGCACTCGCACACACGTTGTGGTCAAGTAACACCTCATTATCCCAGAAAACCAGACTAGATCTTCCTCTCTGTACAGGTGGTGGTGACAACAGGCCATTGAGAAACCACTTCCAACAGAATGAAATTATTCACACTGTATCACAGAGGCAAGTTCTCAGCACGTACTCTCTGCTAACTATGCTCAGTCGAGGCAGAATCCACCAGCTCCACGCTCTGAATTAACATGCAGACCGGCAATACAAAAACCCAGTCTTTTCTGCAGTTTCTATTCATCAGTTCAAGCAGGGATGAATGTACTTTATTTTTCTCCCCAGATGGTTGGAAGCTGCAAAGTAATTTAGCAGCCTATGTTCCTCTGAAAAATTATCTTGCTTTTTCTTTCCTGGGTGACTTCTGCATCCCCTGCTGACTAGCTTAATGGTACTGAGAGTTATGGAATGATATTGTTTTTATTATGTGCCTTTTTAAATTGCATTTTGACACACAGTCTATCCATTCACAGGTCTTTAAAGAAGAAGCTTTGCCCAAGTGCCTCCAACATCTAAGTAACAGAATGGTTACCTTGAAAAGACACGGAAAATAAGCCAAGGTGCCTTTGGGACAAGAGTACTCGTTTTCAGTCCTTTCATTTTGCCATTCTCTAAAGAGGCCATGAAACTGCTTACTGACTTGTGAGAGTCAGTAAAACACTCCAGAAGTTTTCCTCTGGATTTTAGTCCTAGCTTGGAGCCATATAGAGAAACCAGGAAATGGCATGATTTTAAGAAGGGTAGTTCTCCTCACTAAGGCCTCACATATGCTGGCATCTTCCTGCCCCTTGTGCACCCAGGAGCACTGGACATGGCTCTGAGACTGGTCCTCTGAGAGATTAAAAGGGAAAGGGCCACATGGCCCTGTTAATAAACTAACCAGAGTCAAGGGCCATTTGTGGGCACCGGTACTGAGGCCTGTACAAAGTTAAATTGTTAACACAGTCACGGGCATGGTTTTGGCCCTTGACAACCAGTGCTCCTCCAAACAACTCCTGGGTGCACTAGGAATTAACACAGGTGCTGGCCCATTGCCAAAAAGCAATTGTCATCCTTGCTGGGGAGGCTCCAAGGTTCAGCAATGGAGATGCAGGCAGCACGTGCTGGATGGCTTCAGTGCCTGAGAACTGTCCCAGGAACATTTAATCTGCTGGAGTCAGGGCAGCCCATCAGTCTCAGTGAACAGAAATGTGCAGGCTGTTCTGCACGGGGACATCACGTACCCTTCTGCTGCTGCCTCCCCATAAGGACCAGGCATTGCGGGAGAGACCCCACAGAGGGGAAGCAGTGGCAGAGAAAGGAGCACGGTGCTTGGGGATACCAGGGACAATTGATTCAGTCCCACTAACACTCAATCCAAAGGCTGCTGCTGGCAGCTTACAGGGTAGCAGTTGGAAGAGTGCTCTCACATGGGGAGTGCAAGCAGGAAAGGAACAAGTTGTGCTGCAGTGGCACAGGACTTCCAGCCAGCTGCTGGCACCCAGATCACGGGCCACAACAGATAATTCAGTCTTCTGTTGACAGAGAGCTAACAGACTTGGTCTAGAAGGGATCAGAACTCATTTAAGGTGATGGCCATCATCTTGCCTAGCACACTGGAGACCTGAAGCAGGGCCCTGCCATCCTGGCTCATGCCAGACCCCTCAGTTGCACCAGGTAGCAGCATCCGTGTTTCTCCAGAGCACAGAGGAAATCTGTTCCACACACTCAGATGGAATTTTTCCTCTGCAGTTCATGATCAGCTGGAAAAAATCCCCTCCTTGCAAAGAACCTCCTACCACAAGAAGCAGTCAGGTGTATAAGACCTCCCCTAACAAGCTGTTTCAGGGTACCAAGCACAAGCACATCTCCTAATACAGGGCTGAATTTTCCAAGCCATTTCTTAGTCCAACAGCAGCAGCTAGAAGGACCTGGGTCTTCCCAGCAATCCACTGGCAAGAGCTCTCAGGGCCAAAATCCCCCCAAGGAAAGCCAGGTGGGGCTCTGCCTGCACCCTTCCAGACAGGAGCTGCTGAGCACAGCAAGTGCTCTCTAAGCAGTGGGAATTGAGGATCTATGAGCCTTTCCTCCACCTTCTGCCACTAACCTGCCAAGAGATCATGAGCAAAACACTTTGCATCTCTGATCCCACATTTCACATGTTATCTGTTGTTTATTTTGGGGCATGATGAACAGTAGGGATGTCTAGCACACATCTCAGATACAAGGCTACTGTGATTCAAACACAAAGCAATTCTCTGACTGGCATCTCCTCAAAAGATACTGAATTTTTGCCTCTTTCGCTCCGGTATCACATTTTGCTTTGGTTCATCTCTATTCCTGTTCATTTGCCTTAACCACAGAGGCCAGTACGAGATGAGGTTTGGGAAATGTGCTGGCATTATTTAAAGATTTATCCCTGCTGCAACAAATCCTTTCATGCTTCTGGTTGCTAATTACAAGCAAATACTTTGATAACCATGGAAATCACATAACTATCCTTCCACCTTTCAAACACTGTGTCAAACGATGCATAAATGCACATCTTAATCCAGTTTGATCACAACCTGAAATGAATAAGCTAAGAATAGGCCCTTGCAGCTTAACACATGAAAGTTGAAAACATTTGCTTACTATTTGGGACCCATTTCTATTTGAATTAATGAGCATGGTGCTATAAATATCTAATTTCCATGAATTTCAAATAATGTGGGAGCACATCTGGGATGTCAGTGTTGGGGAAGAAGCATCCTTGCTTCTTTGCTGCAGCAAATCAGTGACATTTCCATTTGAACTTGAGGCCCCAGCGACTTTTTCCTGCCAACACTTGACAATCCCTGGAGAATTTTTAGCCAGTGACCACTTCTGCTGGGAGAAACAATACAGAACCTGGCAAAACCCCACAAACCCTAATCTGCTTAATTAACTGTGATAGAAACACTATTCACATGAACAAGTGAAAAGAACGGAATTGAGCCAAGAAAAAAAGATCTTCATTGCTGTTAGAAAAGACATTCATTGTAAGGAAGTGTAATTCTCTCTGTATTAGGATGCTTGTCTTTTATCTGTAGCATATTATCTTTCTGCATGTTACTATGAATGTGCTGCCTTCTACAGTGTTTTTTCTTTATCTGACAGCACATTCAGCTCCCTGATAGCAGGCTTTGCATTTTGAGTTGGAACGTGCCTCTGCCACACACCTACAGCTTTCCATCACAGGCAATAGGTGTATTTTGGTTTTTTCTTGAATCTTGTTTTGTGTAATACTTTGCTCCAGACAGATGTGCATGGCTACATACATGCTAAAACTACTGCCAGAAATGAAGATCAGGAGTGTTCAGGAGTTCTGCTCAGACCAAGAGCTGAGACTGGGGATGGATGGATGGATGGATGGATGGATGGATGGATGGATGGATGGATGCGTGGATGGACAGATGGATGGAGGGATGGAGGGATGGATGGATGTTAAGTCTCAAAACAGCAGTTCCTGTTGTTGCTGTGGATTTTTATTTTTTTTCCTTTCAATGCACAAGCAGACAACTGCCTCATTCCTCAGTCAAAGTAGTTTTAGGATCTTTATGTTCTTTAACAAGATCTGCCAGAGGTTTTCCACTGGAACAGATTTCCACCAGGAAAAGCCTGATTGAGAAAACCAGCTCTGTTTATGCAATCATACCAATTTTGAAAAAGTTTTGGAGGAAAGATAAATTCTGACTTTTTATCAGCTCCAGTCTCAGAAGTTGACTCAGACACAAAAATCATGCAGAATTGAACCCTCATCCTTTATAGATTTTTACATATCCTGGCTCCTCATGTAAAAAATTTGAATGAGCAAAAAAAGAGCTGTATCCAATGACACCATTAATCATTTCTGCAGTCCCTGGTAGGAGACTTGAAATGTTTCTCTCTCAACGTTGTGAGGATAAAAAAACCCCTCTCGTTGTTACTACTGCATTAAATTTCTGAGCATGGCAGGGCATGGGAAGCTTCCACACCTGCCAGTGTGCTTAGAGCAAGGGAAATGCTGCAAGAAAAACTTCGAGACTGGTCAGTGCTCTGCCTGCAAATACTTGAAGCAAAACTGTGCCAGCTTAGCCAACACTGAGTCACAGGCTGAGGCACTGCATTATTTCTGAGACACAGAACCTCTGTTCTTTCATGGGACACATTAAAGCATGGGCAGCCGCTGGTACAAGTACAAATGCTGCAATGCCTGACTTCTTCCTGCAGCTTTCAAACAGGCACTGAAATTTTTCTGCTCTGAATGACACCTACCTAAATCCATGAATAAAACATGCTCGAAACTAGTTCCTGCAAAAGGTGACTGAACCCCCAGCCTTTAGCCCAAAAATTCCACCTATAGGAACAAAGAGAACAGGTTTGGTTCACAGAAGTAGCTCTTGAGATCACCAGATCTGGACCTGTCAGCAATCCACACTTAATACAGAGTAGAATGATAGGAAGGGAGGAAGGGAGGAAGGGAGGAAGGGAGAAAGAGAGAAAGAGAGAAAGAGAGAAAGAGAGAAAGAGAGAAAGGGAGAAAGAAAGAGAGAAAGAAAGAGAAAGAAAGAGAAAGAAAGTGAAAGAAAGAAAGAAAGAAAGAGAGAAAGAGAGAGAGAAAGAAAGAAAGAGAGAAAGAAAGAAAGAAAGAAAGAAAGAAAGAAAGAAAGAAAGAAAGAAAGAAAGAAAGAAAGAAAGAAAGAAAGAAAGAAAGAAAGAAAGAAAGAAAGAAAGAAAGAAAGAAAGAAAGAAAGAGAAAGGAAGGAAGGAAGGAAGGAAGGAAGGAAGGAAGGAAGGAAGGAAGGAAGGAAGGAAGGAAGGAAGGAAGGGAGAAAGAGAGAAAGAGAGAAAGAGAAAGAGAGGAAGGAAGGAAGGAAGGAAGGAAGGAAGGAAGGAAGGAAGGAAGGAAGGAAGGAAGGAAGGAAGGAAGGAAGGAAAAGGAAAAGGAAAAGGAAAAGGAAAAGGAAAAGGAAAAGGAAAAGGAAAAGGAAAAGGAAAAGGAAAAGGAAAAGGAAAAGGAAAAGGAAAAGGAAAAGGAAAAGGAAAAGGAAAAGGAAAAGGAAAAGGAAAAGGAAAAGGAAAAGGAAAGAAAATACACCAGGACAAATAATAGAGGAGCTCAAAATTTCTCTAAGATGAGGTAAGGAGGACAATGTCCTCTGATTATTATCCATCAGTACTTGAACCACAGTTAGGGTTGCACCTTGAGACCAAGAGGATCCTTATCACATCAGATAGTCAGTAGTGAATTGGGAATTAGACTATGAAATCTTAGCTAAGTGATTTAAAGGATTGACTGGGCACATATAATCCTTTAGACATAAACCATTGACCAAGTCTGGGACTGAGTCTGGATCTAGTTGCATCTAAGCCCCACTCTAAGGAGGAGTTTAGAATGCAAGGCATTCTCTTCTGAATCTCATTACTCAACAGAAGGGTCTCCCTGACAGTTGTTTGACTCTGTCCTCCATGCAGTAAATAATCAAGTGTACCTTGACACTGAATTTTGTACAATCAAACTTTATCACATTGTTGGTTTATATCAATAAACATATTACTACTTCTCTCTTACAAGTAGAGTACATTACTCCATATGTGAGATAGGAAAAAAAAAGAAAATTAAGAATAATCATAGACAACCTTTATGTAAGAGACTTCTGGGCTGCTTTCATCCAGCATGGAGCAAAATTATCCCGTCCCTGTCAATCTGAGAATAGAAGTAACCAACATTCTCGTCTTGGGTTGCAGTAGGGAAGCTGCTTAGGACCCAGGATCAAACCCTGGTGCCCTCAGCCCAGCCTGCTGCAGTGGGAGGCTTTCAAGCTCTGCTTGTTAACCACATTTTCAAAGAGTGATCTTCAGTTCACATCTCCTGATTTTCTTGTATGAGCTGCACAGCACCAGTTAATTGCCTCTGTCTGAAGTAGCCTCCTTGGCATATAAAGTCTCTCCATGTCTTCTCTTTTCTTTTTCCTTCTGCAGTGCAGTGTGAAAGGAACTTTTAAAGAGATTTACAGAAGTAACTGAAAACCAAGGAGGTTGCAACTTGAGCACTTTCAGTTGGAAAAGGGTAGATTAAATGGATGCCATGGAAAATTCTTTCCTCTTACAAAATGGAGCTTTTTAAAAAAATCTAAATAAATTCCACTGCTAAAAAAAGAAATTACTATATCTCTTTTGGTTAGGATTTTTAAAAAGTGGTATGTAGGTATCTAACTTTGCCAAATAAATGGCCTCATTCTTCTTCCATTGGGGGCTAAAGCCTTTCTAGAAACAGTCTTCTCACAGAGACAGTCTCAGGTTGGAAACAAAAACCCTTCAGAGGCCAAGACAGCAGTCAATGGGTACAAGTATTGGTTATTCAACCTGCCTAAGAGAGGCCAAGATCTGAGTTGAAAAACTGAAGAGAATAAAAAAAAAAGGATAGCTTGATGTTGGTTCTCATCTTGAAAACGTGCAAACCCACCACAAGCGCTAAACAGATCAGCACAAACTGAAATGAAAATACAACACAGCCTACAAATCAAGGGACAGGCAAAAATGGAATAGTCAGGATGAAAAATGTTTATTTTCCCTAAAGAAAAAAAAATCATGTAACTTCTCCATAACACAACAAAAATTATAGAAGTTAAAGAAGAGAAAGGCACGGATTTCAGTATGCAACTTGTAATACATCTGGGGTTCATTACAAAGTAATTCATATGCTGCTGCTGCCAAAAGATAAAACCAAATTGCACAGAATTGCAGTCCTGATTTTCAGGCAGGCTTAAGACCTGTTCAGAGCAGGTAGAGAGAAGGAGCCTTTGAAGTAGCACAAAAGGTGGACAGAGTGGTGAATAATGCATGTCATGAAGCAGCCTCCAATTGCCACAGGCACATGAGGATCTCTTGGCTTGATCCCCTGGAAAATGGGATGTCCATCACTGGGGTGCTGTGAAAGGCAAAGAGCTGAGGGATCTTGTTCAGCTGGCAACATGTGGACATGCCCTGGGTGGCCCCCATGAGGGCTTTGTAATGTTCAGCAGCCACCCAGAGAGTAAAAGAGCCCTGCTGAAAAGTGCTGTACTGGCTGCAAAAATACAGTGCTGCAACTCCTCTTTTCCCTTGAGGTTTGACTCAAATGTGACCCCACAGGGGAGAAAAAGGAGTTGCTTTCTGCTCGGAATGGCGTGTCAGAGTTTGGTACCCTGTGTTCCAGCCTAGCTCAGACATTTCAGCACCACGACAGCGCTGGACAGCTGGCCCATCACTACTGGTCTCTGCCTGCTGCAGTGTTTTCTTGGGATGCTGGAAGCTGATGCCTGCTTGAACAGCCTTACAGCCACCTCTGCTCCCTATGCTTTCCTCAATTTCCCTTGTGATGTTTAGCTATACTCAAAAGTTAAAGGTCAAAATATACTTTAACTGCTCATGTAACACTCACATTTTCTTCTGAAACTTTGCTGTCAAGCACAGGCCTTGACTATGACCTTAAACTGGCAGCCAGCTATTGCTGGCTATCAATCCATGAGTGAAACCCATGCTCAAATGAAGATGATGCACACCAGCAGTACAGCACTGCAGCCTCCTTGTTCTGGATCAGTAAAACATGCTCTTCATTCCTAAACAGTGTGATTTTCTCAGTCTGATCTCTTTCTCATCTTTATTTGATGGAAGAGGCAGCTTTGTAGAAGCACTGTGCCTGGTTAGACAGCAAAACTCTTTAATGGTTTATATCACTGCTTTAAAAATCTAAAATTCACTTCAAGCCACAGCAAGGCAGAAGGATACAAGTCAGCTTACACAAAATTAAGCATGCATGTATTCCAAAAACTTCCACTGCCCTTTTTCCTTCATGTCATGAAGGAAGTGGGAAAGCAGGGAAGCTACAAAGGGAAAAAAAATGCCAAAATCTCATGATCAAAGCATTTTACAGAGCAGCAGGGCAATCGAGTGATTAACACAGCATGTATGAGTCCAAATGAACAAAAACCAGGGTTTGAGTGAGGAGACCTCAGAGCTTCACTCGAGAGAGGCATCTCTCCTTCCCCACCCATTAACAGTGCTGGGGAATGGAGATCCTCTGTGCAAAGGTACCAAGTAGCATTCAGCAAAAAATCATAGCTTAAAACTGCACAGCCTCCTGCTCCTGCTCTCGGCACGCAGCAAACACGGGAAGAAAGTAAAGAAGGGAGATTATCAGGGAATTCTCTTCAGGGCTTTGTAAATTGAAGCTAATGAAGTGTCACAAAGGAGTTTTTCTCCCAGCCAAGTGAAGGATTTGCGTGTTTATACATATCATGGGCATGTCATGCAGAAAGCCATCAGACCTGACCAGATGAAACAGGAGATCCCAGAGAACCCCCTTTGCAGGCTCATGACCTTACAAATAATAAACAATTAGGAGTATTCTGTATTTATCCCTCAGGAGTTCAGGTCTAGGCACCTCCCAGTGCCTAAAGGGAGCCTACAGAAAAGTTGTAGAGGAACATTTTACAAGGGCATGTAGTGATAGGACAAGCTGTAATGGCTTTAAACAGAAAGAGGGCAGATTCAGGTTAGATATTCGAAAGAAACTCTTTGTTGTGAGCATGGTGAGGCACTGGCACAGGCTGTCCAGAGGGGGGGTAGATGGAAAAAAAGAGACCCCACAAAGAGCTCCCACCTCCCATGTAGTGGAAGACAATTGTGCAGACACTACCAAATGTCGTGTTTAACTACAAAAGTGAAAAATATCTGTGAAAATCCAGTCCCTGCTGTCCCTGTTTCTCAGTCCCACTGTCTGCAAAACTGGAGTAACACTAATCTAACATAATTCAATCCAATCTACAGCAATCAGTATTTATCTGTAGCAAATCTCAACAGAGGCTTTGAGGAGCTAAAACATTACAGGAATGGAGCTGACATATCCTAGCTGATGACTGTTTCTTCTTCACTCCTTACCTCCTCCCTTTTGAGGATAATGCATCTAAAACACAGTTCACTAAGTTCCGGTAGAGTTTTGAAAATGACTTTCTAATGTGTGCATGTTTTCCCTTAGGACTTGATGTTTTCCCCATAGAGTTTTACAATTTTTTCTGTCACTTGGCCAGAAAGTTATTTCTAAATGGAAAAATATACCTTCTTTAAAAAGCATAACTAAATTTAAAAAACCGTCTAAATGTAACAAGCCAGAGCCATCCACCAGAAAAAAAGACTAAACCAACTATATTTCCCCCCAAATCACCTTTCCAACATTTGCCTCTTTCAGAGGTATAAATATTTTAGATCTTCTTTCCTAAATATTGGAGAACCAGAGTAGAACTAAATGCTAGAATTTAACAGTGTTAAGATTTGGTATAACAAGAGCTGTTGGCAGTTCTGGCACAGCCTGGTTTTTCTCTGCCATCAGCCACGTGCTGAATTAAGCCCACTGAAATTATGACAAGAGGACTAAGGGAAATTGTCACCACGCTGGCATTGAACCCATCTTAAGGGAGTGGAGAATGAGCCTTGGCTTTGGACACTGGAGTAAATACCCTATCTTCAGTTCTTGGAGCAGTAAGGGGAGGGCAATCTGCTGTGCAAAAAAAAAAAAAAATACATGGTAGCAACAGAAAGCAGTGCATTTTTCAACACAAGATCTCATTATTGATTAAATTTATTTAGAGCAAAATTTTTACAAATAAGGCATGGCCTGAGTTACAAGTGATTAGCTAATGTTTGACAGGGGTCCCAAAGAACCAGCAGTCAGAGACACCTACATTGATATCAGGATCACAATTACAGGCAAAGCATGATTTAACCTTGCCTGCTTTATCCACTTCTGCCTTCCGCTCCACGCAGAGATTCGTAAACCTTCTGTGCACAGATATCAGCATTTTTGTAATCCTTATTTGCCTATTTCAAAAGAACTGGTATCTTCAAATTCACGTGAGCATCCTTTTTCTGTTGGTCCAGACAACAGGCTGCCTCTCCAAGGATGCATCAAGATTGAAATGCAGACATCAATCTAAGTCTGCTGCCACAATTACCCTGATCAGAATAAACAAAGCTTTTCCAAAACCTGAATTTTAAGAAAATAGACCAGCTCTTTTTTCCCCAAGCTCTCACTGCTGTGCCTTGTATTTTTATAGATAAATCACTCTCAGGTTTGCAGATTACACTCTGGTATTCAGCCATCCATCTGGACACACAAGAAACGTCCTGGCTCTTGGGAAATAGCAGGCAAGAATTTATTACCATAATTCTTCCCACTTTTCTTACCCACACTGACAACTAGCAACACAGTAGACGAGGCTGATGCTACAAGAGGGATGCAATTTGAGATTAGGATGTCTACATTCAGGTGTTTATACGAGTACCAGGTGCCTAAACTCCTATTAGAGTCAACAGGGATCTAGTCAAAGGAAATCAATGGAATATAAGCAGCAAGTCAGGGAGCAGCCAGCCCACAGCAACCTTGCAGTGAGTTTCATCACTCCCTAGACACTACTATGTGCCACTGACTATAATGGGAGCTTAGGTATTGCCTGTCCAATTCCACTGACTAAATGAAGATATCTAGCATCATTTGAGATGTCCCAGCATCTCCAAGACATACTGTTGGTGCTGGCAGACACAACACAAGACCTGTGGTAAGTTCATGGCCCTGTGGAGCACAGCTGGAAGGATATGTGGCACGTCTCACACAGCACTAGTGCAGAAAAATCCTGCCACTAAATTACACGTGAGCAGAAATAAATGTCTAAATATCGGTGCTGTAATCCTAAACTGAGTCCTGTATTTCAAGGATCACCTTACACTGGTTTTCCAATTAGTGCAGAGAGAGAGTTTCAGTCTTTCTGAGGACTCATCCTTGTAGCACTTTGGCATTTTTTCACCTCTGCAGCAGCACTGACTATAACATTTGTACTTTTTTGTTGTCGTTGTTTTATTAAATGAAGTTGGAAATCTTGAAAAACACATGAAATCTCATGCTTAGGAAAGCTGTTACAGTGGTGCTCAGAAGTGCTGTTACAGCACACATAGACACGGAGCCACAATGTGAAGATTTGTTCATATTTACACATCAGAAAGGAGGTGTCCCTCCAGTGATGCTGCAGTATACCCTTCTCACTCATCAAAAAATATCTCTTTTTTGGCAAACACTGTCACCTGAACTCCATGGTGCTGTTGACAAAATCAGGCATGCTGGCTTTGAAACGACACATGGGACAGTAGATACCTTTTCTACCACACAACCTTTGCTCTGGCAACACCTAAATTTTACTATTTTACTGCAGTATTTGGGTGCATCTGTGCACTTCAGCCTCTGCAAAGAACAGCTGCTCCTCAGGTAAATACAGTCAGTCTTCATATGAATGTTGTTACAGTCTTAGTCAAGTTGCTAAGTCTGGGAACAACAATGGTAGGACCACAGTGAAATTTGGTCCCTTTCTCCTAAGTCTTTTTAATTTCTATTTCCAAAGCACGAGAGTATAAAAGTGACAATTTCCATTGAATAAAACATTATTTTTTTTCTGAATGATGCCCATATCAAAATCCAAATCTAATAAATGCTAACAATGAAATAAGAAAGGATCTTTCAAGAAAGAATAAATAATTTGTGGTAATGTCTCTAGAAACTATAATTTAAAGTGCAATAGGCCTCATTTTTGTACAATCACAAACTTTAAGCACCAGGAACTATCGCTCTTCATTACTGATTCTTCAATAAACTTAATGTTTTACACTGAAAGCTTTAGAGGCAATTCTTCCATCAGCACACAGATTTAGGGATGATGCTTCTGCTGGCATTACTGGAAGTTAGACATGGATATCCTTCCTGTGCTTAAAGAAAATAAGGACAATCTCCCTCTCTTTCAGTTAGTCCATATCAGCTGCCAATCAGAATTTCTCTGGTGAAAAATATATGCTGTAAAATATAATGAAGCTACAGCAGGAAAGAATGTGAGGAAGGCTAGCTGTTGGAGGTCACTTACAATATTCTGCTGTCAAAGATAGTTTTAGCATTTTTATCATAATGCTGTGATGGTGCACAGCATTGATCACTTTCCATTAAAACCATAAAAAGCACTGAAGTTTCCTTAAAAGAAAGGATAAAAGAGAAAAAAAAAAAACCGACAACAAATTACTGCCATAACTAAAGAATTTGAGGATTCATAAACAAATTCTTTCCTCCCTCCCTCCTTGGCTAATACCTTCATCACTTCCACTGTGATCATGCATGGTTAGAAATTCTAGATGCAGCTTCTGAGTGGCAGCTTGAACTACCTTCATAAAAGCCACCACTGCCTTTTCAGGGGCCCATTAAAGATATCTGTGTTTCAGTCCAAATCATCCCTTTAGTGCCCCCAAGCTGGTCAAACCAGCAAGGCAATTTATTTTTTGTGCTACAAATGCCCTTTACAGGCAAAAATACACACAGATTAACAAAAAAAAAAAAATATATATATATATATAAGCCTATTTCCCTTATCGCATAATGTAAGGGAAAACCAGCTGGTTTTATTTACTGAAAGTAAATTAACTTCTTTGTAAAGTGGAGTATTCAGTGCCCTCCCCTGCCATAAAAAAAAACCCACCCAAAACAGTAGGAGCAGAGCAGGCATAGGAAGGAAGCAGGAATGAACCCTAAATGAGGGAGTGAAAGATACAGATAGGGCGCAGATATGCTCTGCAATACGGCTGCAGCCTTAGGGAATTCTAACAATATCGAGATAACTCAAGTGAATAAATTCAGAACAGGTCAGAAAATGTGAAGGTACAGAGCATGCAGAGATCAGGACCAGGGAAATTGAAGGATAGTCCTGACCTGCTGGAGGAGAGAGCTCTAGCAGTAAAGAGTGGCTAAAGCTGGAGTGAGTGACTGAAAAACTTCAGTGGCCTCTGCTGGCAGATTAATTGTGCAACGGGTGGGCAGACGAGAGGACTGGCAGTGAGGCAACACAGAGTGTCAAGGGAAATGTGTTTCACTGCCTGCTCCCAGTGGGCTCCAGGTGCAGCCCTGAGAGGTGTTAACCAGTGTAAGAGAAGCCCCGTGACAATCAGCGAGCTCACACACAGAAATCACTGCTAAGCACCGAGAATATAAAGGGAAGAATAAAGTTCTAAGCTTGAGGGATGACCATAAAGCAATGAACAAATTTAAAATCTAAGTTCTTTGATGTAGGAAGCAGTATTCTGCTGTCTGGCTGGAGAGCCTCTTGTTCAATCGAATCCCAATATGCAACTAGCATTCCTACAGAGTGCTGCAATAGAAATAACACTGATGTTAGTCCCTACTGCTGGACCTTTCCTGGACTTGTAACCTGTGAAAAACTCTCTGATCCTCCACTTAGGAGAACAGTTAAAGCAGTGGCAAAGGCTCTGTGTGAGGTCATTATCTAGCAAAATTGGACTTGAATACAAAACTGCACTAAAAATCTGCAAACACTAGGGTGGCTGGGATGCTGAGGGGAAGTCCAAGAAAAGTCAAAAGCGTAGAAGCGTAAACTAATAATAAAAAAAAAAGAAATTGTGTGGTGTATCTGCTGCCCTGAGTAGCAGTAAATTACCAGCAGCACACATCTGTCTGCCATAATTTCAGCCTCTTCCTAGCATTCCAGTTTGCCATCTGCAAATAAGAAAATGAGCTGGTTTTAAAATGTTGATGTCCTGCCCCTTTTCAATTTGCCAGCAGAGCTGAGAGGGGTCCAGTGCCCACCACCTTTGTTAGCCCCCAAGCTCCTCCCTTGGGCTCTCACCAAGGACAAGCCCTGACTTTGCTGCAGTGTATTTTAATCTGCCTAGTTGAAGACATGACACCTAGGAGGGCTGTACATGCTCTCTTTTTAAATTACCAAAGGTGTTATAATTTTAACAGCCTTCCTTTCAAATGAGCTGAAAAATTGATGTGGTCCCTGCCTACCCTCCATGTGCTCCACGCCTGCAATACAACTCTGCCTTTTGGGTACACTTCCCTCCAAGGTTGTCTTTTTTGGATGACATGGAACAGGGACTGTGCGACCTACTATATTTCTATTTCTATATTTCTCTGTCTTTTTTCCTTCATTCCAAGGAATGAACAGCACTAAAATTTGTTAATTTCTCAGATTTTAAGCACAGTAACATAAGGCCAACAATAAAGATGGAAACCCCACTTAGTGGGTTACCAAGTTGTCCTCCTCCACCAAAGAGCTCACAGACCATGCGAGGGAAGTGCCCATCCTTACTTTCACCAATAAAAAACTAAAGTGTGGGTGGAATCTTTGTCCCAGTCTCAGTGAGGTGCAACTACTGCTGACTGCTGTGAGTTCACATCAGATCCCCAAGATCATGCTTACACTGGGAGGTTAAAAGCAGGTTAGAGAAGTTTTTCTTGATGGCAGCAGTGGCTGGCTGTCAAAATCAGCCACAGCCTGTGTCAACCTGACAATGTAAAGCCTAAACCACTCAGGCACTGTCCCAATGTAGCTCTGGGCTTAATCCAGGGATCAGGACATTCCCCTAAAGTGTTTTAGCCAAATTTTATTTATGTAAGTGCCATGAAATGCAAATCATCCTTGACTATACCTAGATAAATACATGGTAAAACAGTGCTACCTAATAATCAAACTATTTCATTGATAAGAAAAAATTTTAAAAATTAAAAATCCCAGCATGTCAATCTGCTTATTCTAAAACCAGCATAAAACATCCTGGTATAATGCAAAGATCATAAACATCAAACTCTCCAGACTAGGCATGGGCAAACTGCATGAAAATAAAGAAAGGCACTAAATAAATAAATGAATGAAAGTAAATCACTTTCCTAGGTTTACTTAACAGTGCTGATATAGAAATAAGCCAAATCCATTCTACTGAGCAAGAAATTGAGTCTGAAGATAATCCCTTTTCTTTTTTTTTTTCCTGTAGCCTAGAGGTCCTTTGTACTCCCATTGAAATTGTGGCCTCAAGTAATCCATACAGCATTCACAGCAAGATATTATATCTATTTTATTGGGAAACACAATAATCAAAATGCTAAAATAAATCTTCTTCCTATGATTTGATTTAAGCATTGAAGTATTGAAGTGGCTAAGCTAATTTATTTTGATTATCAGCCCATTAGTCTTGGTATTATAAATTAACCCCACAATTTTGACAGAGCTTCCAGCTACCTAATGTCTGAAAATCTGATTTTGTTTAAGCACATATCATGCTAAGATTTATTTTGGAAATTTCAATTAATCAGTTCTGGTCAATAAAAAGTTAATATAAAGTGGTTTGCTGTTAAGTGACATTGGCACTCACACATTTGCTCTGTCCTACACCAGTTAAAAAGCCATTGCAGATTCCCAGTTATGGCACTCAGAGCTCTGGCTGCATTTTTAAAGCACCAACTGTTAGTTAATTTTGTTAGCATAAACACCCAATAAAATTTTATGGTGTGTTCAGCTCTCATTAAAGATGAAAAACAGCGGCAGAGCAGCACCCACAAATAAACAGGGCTGGTTCTGTCGCCGCTGATGCCCAGAACTCATTCAGATTCAGGACTTCCTGTGCCTGAGGACACTGCAGGGATATGGAGCACGAAATCCCACGCACTGCTGGAAACCCCTTGAGCTCCACACAGCCCTTCCATAACGCTCCAGACAAACATTTAATGGAGGAGGAAGAGTCTTTCTCCACACCCTTAAAATAACAGCTGTTGCAGGCAAAGTACACCCTTGCTGGTGCATATTTGCTCAGGGCTGCAAAAATCACAGCTCCTTTTGCTCCCCATCACCCAAAATATCCTCGACAGGATGCTCCATCAACACCAGGGCTAGAGGAGCCTGCCATTCCTCAGGTTGCACCCTGTGGTTGGACTCTCTCCAGTCACAGAAAGCACGACTCCTGCCAGGAGGTTTTTGATCACTCAGGACACTTACAGAATCAGCCTGGCCATCTCCCTGTGTCTTCCCATCCTTCAAAGGGGTGTTTGAGCCTTCCACTGAAATTTCTGGTCCTGACCTACCATCATTCTTCTTGCCAAATTTCCTGTTAAGTGGACCTTTATAAGACAGCTGACACTCAGTCCCAGGAAGCACTCAAGGGAACGCGGCTGGAATTAACTGCCAAAAGCCATCAGGTTTACAGGTAGAATTATAGAGAAAGAAGATTTCACTGTCTGAAATAATAACAAGATCAAATCAAGAAGTTCCCACAACTGTTACTCCTAAAATCCTTAGGGCTAGGTTGCTTAAGGCTGTAGAAATTTCTAAAGTCATCTTTCCGTTTCCATCAACAGAAGCAGAACTTCTCTCACTAAATTCAACACCTGTACCAGATAGTGTCCACTAAAACTTACAGTTTACAAGAAAGTCAGAGAATGTAATAAAAACCAATTTCAAACACTTTCCCTTAAGTTCCTTGGCACGTCTTCTTGATTTAGAGTTCACCACTTGAAGTTTTGATGGGTTTTGCCTCTGCAGCTCTGTGAAAGTTCCTCCCAAAGGACATAGAAGATAGAGAATCTACACAAATTGGTACAGGGGAAAGAGCTAAATCAACACCACACAGTTCCACTTCATGTGCAAGATGAAACGTTGTTCCTTAAGGAGCCAAACTAATACGTGGCTCCCTAATGGAAAGAGGACCCAAGTCTACAGTTTTCACTCCCTTCTTTGCCCACAGATTTTTCCTGCTGACACCTACCCTGGGTAAGGGATAACATGCTTCATAGAGAGGGATATGCTGGTGGGATATGGGGAGCACATGCTGATGAGCCTGTTGGCTCTTAAATGGACAGTGATTAGCATTGCCTTTTTTTCTGTGGCAGAAAAGCTCAACTTCAGCCTATAATCTCTACCTAGTCTGAAATTTTCCTGGAATTTGAGATTGTTATTATTCTCTTACGCTTCGTAGGTTTGGTGGTTTACTCCTGGCACCTCACTGCCTGCAAAACCAGAGTAATTCTCCCATTCTCCCAGCTTTTTGCTCCTTATTGTCAGCTTAAACCACAAACACACTGAAGGCCAAGCCATTTCTGTCTGTGTGGGGTCACAACATCCAGCAGGATGGGGCACTGATCTTGTCTGTGTCTCTCATGCAATGCTATATTAGACTACTCTGGAAGGTTGATGTTTTGAGACGGAAGTGTCATTTCTAAGGCACTGCCCTCTGAGTAAGGCTGGATTTTGGAGGTAGCTGACTGACCGTGTTTTAACGCCCTGGCAGCTACATCGAGTCCTACTTTAATACTTATTAGGTGTGGAAGTCAACCTTGCACTCCCACTAGAGCATTAAAATCGGCCAACTCAAAAATACACTGCTTAGCTGTGCCCATGCAGGGTAACTTACCACTCACAGTAAAATACAATGTGCAAGTAAAGCTGAACGTGTTTCTGCTTCAGCAATAACACAGAGCAGCCAGCACAGCTTCCTTATCTTAATTTTCTGCATCCAAGAGTCCTAGAAATGCTGTGCCTCTACTGCTTCCATAACTTTGGAGGTATTGAATCTCTCTGCAATTAAACCAACATAAATAAGCAGTAATCCAATTGAAATCAGTGGAATTCATATGAGGGGAATAGTTCATGTAAAAGAGAAGATAATTAGATTTACCCAGTGTAGATGCAATAATCTCTTATTAATCGTTTAAGGAATAAACTATAAAAACAAACTCCCTAATAATCTGTTAAAAGGACATTATGGACCTCTTGCCCACAGCTGTATGAATGTTGCACTGTCCCTTTAGACCAGAGCAGCCAGAGCACCCTACATCAGCAGTTTGTTTTTCTCCTAGGTTAAATTTGTTCTTTTCAAAACAATGAGAGAGAGCAACCAGGGGTACAATCATAATCAGTTCAGCTTAATTGAGTGTACTTTACTTTAACAAACACTTTACATTAGTGCATTGAGTTGTTTTCATACCCCCATTCTTACATACCAATACTGCTAATTAGGACAATTGTTTCTCCTTTAAAGGAAAGAAAAAAAATAATCTGTCCTAATGATTTGCTGTTACCCTTGAGCATTTATTACTGCTGTTTAAAAGTGAGGTTACAGTTATTCAGATGGATGTCCTAACTTTGTTTCAGCAAGCTTTTTTCAATGCTTACGTAAATAATACCGGGAGAGGAAAATAGGTTTTTTGGTATGTTCTACAGTTCAAAATGTGTGTCATATGTTGACACCAACAAAATCCATGATGGAAACAAGTCCCATTTTCCCAGGTTTAATTCAGCTTTGTTTCATTTTACCATAGAGCCTGAGGGATTCTCATCACTGCTGTTGAGGCAGGAAAACACTTGTCTCCCATCCACACATGAGGATTGGAATCAGGAAGAGGTTAAAGCCTAGCTCCACAAAATAAAGATACAAACGTCTAATAAATACATAATCAACCCTCCAAACACATAATCAGTTTGGGTGTTCATCAGTGGTTCCATAAGCTGCATATGAGGATGGCAAAGGAGATGGACTGATATCTCATAGGAGAACGGGGATCGGATTCGGGAAACCTGATCCAGAAAACATGCACTGACAATGTCCAAGACTGAGCTCCACACAAAACAGCTGCAATTGTTCAAAAATACAGTCAGAGAGAAGTCAGAAGAGACTGAATAGCAGCAGGGTTGTGCCAAACAACATGTCCTAATGTGCTGCTGAGGTTGCTGTACACAGCTGGGGGTTTAGACCGCACACTCCAAATTGTGCTTGTCAACCAATGGTTTGGCTAAAGACATTTTCATCTAAAATAAAGAGACAGTGCCTCCCCCTGTCCCCAGGAGACACTGTGAGTTTCCGTCTTACCCAATCCAAAGAACAGCCCTGAACTCTGCTCTGGCCCTTCTCCAAAAGGAGAGAAGGGAGGGCTCCTGCAGTGGAGCAGCCGGTCTCCGGATGGGTACAACAGTCCCTAAAAGAATGGAAGCTGGTGGGTCTCTGAATCCTCATTGACACTTAGAAGGACACCAGATCCACAAATCCTGCTCCATGGGACACTTTCTTTCTCACTGGGTGAGGACAGGGACCGTTGTCAGATGAAGGACCCCAAGTATAATTGTTTCTAAAGGAAGAAATTATCCCAAATGATTTCTATAGATTTTCCTCCCTGAAGACAGATGAATTTGGGAGCCCCAACAAGAAACAAAGTGCCTTCTCCCAGTGTCTCCCTTGGTATTAAAGAAAAGAAGCTAAATTCAAGACACAATTTCTGTGTCATGTATTGGCTGGTGTGGGGCTTTGGGCTGCTGAATAAAAGCCAAAAGCCAGGAGCTGCAACATGCACTTTTGAAAAGCCTGAGTCCCCGTATGGACTTAGCCCTCATTAATTGCTTCAAGAAATCTGTCGAAATGTGACAGCTTGGAACTGACCCCCAGATTCTTCTGGCAGGATCTGAGTGACTCTGCAGTAAAGTGCACTTCCTGAACCAGAGTCAAAGCCTGCTCCCAGCCCACACAAGAGAGGCGGGTGGGTTTTGTACAGACTCGGGCTGCTCACCACCCCAACCACCCCAACACATCAGAAATCTTCCTGTGACATAGCTTTTCATTACAGCATTGGGGTGAATCCTCTTGCCTTCCTCCCACAAATTGTCTTAGGAAAGGCAAAGGGATTAGTCACAGGCAGGAAAAAAGAGCATTAGAAGCTGTATGTACACAAACTATTTCTCAAAAATAGTTCTCTCTAGACAATAAATCAGTCTTTCAATAGCACTCACGAGTGGCTTAGAGCTTCTAGCTCTTGGTTAGAAACAGCTAAAAAACATTACATAGAAATGTTAAAAATATATACACCTTTTAGTGGGCATGCATTACTAGAGTTTGGAATTACAATCAAGCCCATCTACTTAAGGGCTTTAATTGTATCCCTCCTTTAAAATGCTACCTCCTTTGCTCACCACAACTGAGCAAAGCTGTAAATCTTGCAAAAGAAATGTGAAGTCTAAGTGCCCATTGCCTAGCAAGAGGGAAACTCAGAAGAAGCCAGGCAGAAGAGTGACCTTACCTCAGTGAGTTGGCATTTGAGTTGACACATCAAAACAACTTTTTTGGGGGGAGGAAAAACACCCTAACAGGTTGTTTATTCAGCTGTGAAAACAAAGTGTACGATTTATGATTAATTATTTGCTCAACACAGTCCCCCTTGGGAAGACCCCAGCCCTCACCCACAGATGCCTCCTTGCCTCCATACACTTTCAGTTCTTCTGGAAGTTCCTTCTGTGCTCTTTCTCTCATTCTCTCCCAATCTTTGCACAGCCTGTGACGGGCAAAGGACAGATGCTGTTGTAGCAACAGCCATGTGCTGACTGAGGTGCTGGGACAGGGTGGGACAGATTTCTCCCTGCTTCTTCCTTTATTCAGGTATTAAATAATCCCTCTCTATTAAACATTTGATTTCCATGACACTTGTAGCAAGCCGACACAACATTACTCTTATTCTGTCAATTTTTGTTAAAATTGGCTGCGAGTTCAAAAGTTAGGAGATTAGAAAAGTCAGACAAATCCTGTTTGTGGTTCTGTGTTTTGTTTTTCATTGAGGTTTTGTTTGTTTGTTGTTCAGAAAATAACTCCAAACAAATGAAACACAGATATTAAACACCTCACCAGCATTTCTAATTTCTATGCTTTAGAAGTCAGAGTCACAAAAAACTTGGCTGTTCTGCCTCTTGTCTACTCCATCAGAGACCTCTCACCAATCAGTTACTTGATTTTTCAGCCCCATTTGATAAACTCTCATTTCTGAACTCTGCAAGGTTTCCTTGAAACTAAATCAGTCATGCATGGAGCTTTCTGTGTTTTAATTAAATCCTGAAATCATCAATCATTTCAATCTTATGACTTGAAAAAAATGTATTTATTTCCAGTGGAAAAAATATCTACATCCTACAGCATTTGAAAATGAGACAAAAATGCCTTCAATGCAAATAAAAATGTATCAATTATCTTGTGCTAAGAATATACGCATTTGAGTCCCACCTCTTTCTTCTGCATTAAAGTATTAGGTCAGCAGCTTGATACCATAAATTATTACTGATATGCAATAACCTTAGCTGTTCGACCCAAAACTCAAAGAAAACCAGAAAGTGCAAAGGAAGGAGGCCCAACACTGAAAATACAGGCTAGATCCAGAGGACCTTTAATTTAAGGCCCTTGAATTATGCAAGGAGCTTAGGTACAGGTTCAACTTCAAATATATGATTAGTCATGGAGCTAAGTAAATAATTTCAGCAGACTCATCTAATCTGTTTGTTTACTTCTGCAGCTCTCATCACGTTGCATCTTTTAATACTCGCATAGCCTTATGACTAGCGGATTTAAACCTAAAAACACTGTATGAGAAAAGGAGGAACAACTGTATTCACTTCACAGAAGGGGAGGTACAAAGTAAATCTGTGTGCCTGAGAGTTTGTAGTCAGGTCTGCACAAACTAGACATGAAGTATACAACCAAGTGAGCAGCAGCAGCACCAGCATCTCAAACAACACCATGACACCAAGTCTAGAGGATGGAACAGGACGCCAGTATTAAGAGGTAAAATAAAATAAAATAAAAAGTTAGCACAGCACCACTTCCAGTAAAAGGTAAATTTTGCATTTCTTTAAGGTGCCTCCCATTAGGTAGTATAGAATCATATCTCTCTACCAAAACTAGCCCCAAAAAGCATGTGAAATCTTGGGGAAGGTGGCGTGTCCACCATAACAGAGAAACATAAACACTGAGAGAAACACTTCAAAGAGTTTCAGAAGAACAACTTCAGCGGAATTGTCTGTAAGAGGGCATATGCATCTGCCTTTAGAGCACTGATACTCTACGACACAAAGTAGTTGTGTAGATGTAAGGGCTATGTTCATCACTGCATAAAAACGTTAATGCAAATTTGACCTGGATCAGGTGCGAGCACCCAGTTACATTTCTATTGAATTCAGCAGAGTACACAATAACGTGTTTAATCTCAGCTATTTACTTTTAATGCTGGCTATGCAAACACACCGTGGCAAGAAGTAAAAGCAGTAGATAAAGCTGTACCTGATCCCACGTTCCACTCCACCACAAACCCTTACCTTCAAAGCATTTTATCCCGTTTGAAGCAGGTGCACGAGTTCCGACCGCTCCAGCACTTGATGCTGGGCGGCCACAGCACCCTGTGCGCCCGGTCCAACACCCGCCCGGCTCGCAGCCCGAAGGGGTCACCCCTGCGCGGAGGGACGGAGAGCCATCCAGAGCAGCCGTGCCCCAGCACCCTGTGGGGAGGCGGCTCCACGCCCTGGGCGGCGGCGGGGGCCGGGGAGAGATGCTGAACTTCGCCAAGCGATGGGCTAGCGGGGAGCGCAGAGGCTGCTCCCCAGGGCCGGGGGGACACGCTCTCAGCTGTGGGTTTGGGGACCGGGAGCCGAGGAGGGGGACCAGGTATCCCCGCCGGCACGCACCCCAGCCAGCCCCGCTCCCCCGGTGCGGATGCCCGGCCGCTCTTACCTTGGAGCCCTTGCCGGAGCAGCGGACGTGGTTGCTCACCCCGGCCGTCTGGTTCATGCTGGGGCCGGCGGGCGGGCTGGAAATTTGGGCTTCGGGCACGACTCCCCGAGGAGCGGCGGAGGGGGGACGGCAGCAGGCAGCGCAGGACGGGCTCTCCCCGCACCGGGATTCTCACCCCGCACCGCCACTCTGCCCCCGTCCGCCGGGGTCTGCTCGCTGGCGGCGCTCCCGGCTCCCCGGCTCCAAAACAAAACCCGAAACACCCCCCCGGCCCCGGCACCGCTTTCCTCCCCCGCCCTCCAAAGCAGAGGCGAGGCGAGCCCGGCTCTGCCCGCCCCCCGCCCTCCGAGGCCGCCGCGGCAGCGGGGAGGGCTCGCCCGGCTGCGCTCGGCTCCGCTCCGCGCCCCGCGGGACGCTCCCCTCGCCGGGGGTCCCGGGCCCGGCCTCGCCCCCGGCGCCGCTCATTCCTTCGGCATCGTTTCATTTAATCCCCCACCCCGGCATGGGCAGTGGGAAATCGCGTTAGAGATGCCAAGGTTCCCACAGAGCTGGGGTTTGACCCTCTGGTGCTCGGGGTAGTGAGTCCCGCTCTTTACAGTGAAAGAAATGCTGGGCAGATGTTTCCTTACCACCAGGCTGAAGGATTTGGGTCTTACTTTTTTGAGCAATTCCTTTTCCAGACGTCCTAGGGTTCAGGGTTTAGGTTTTGGCTTTTTTGTTGTTTTTCGTTTTGGTGAAATAAGAGCTGCACAAGCAACTCTTCTTTGTTGGTAAAAATTTGGTGCTTTAAGTTTGTGGGGTTTTTTAAACAAACAAACAAACAAACAAACATAAAATATCCATGTCATGTCATTATTGGGATATTTTTCCTATCCCCTGTCCACCCCTCCACTCCAGCCCATGAGGTCAGAAGCCACCTCCTCTTTTATTGCAACAAAAAATTGGTGAAATTCAGTTCTCAGATTAGCAAAAGAAAAAAACAACCAAACAAAAACTCAACACACCGTATATTTGAGTAACAAGATCTGGATAGCCAAGGCTAAAAGGATCCATACTTCATCTTATCAAATCATAGTTTCTTTTGGTTTTGGATTAATCTATCCAAATAGATTGTTTCAAGTATTATTATGTTCCTACAGCATACTTGAGTACCTTTAAACAAATAAAACCCTTTCTGCATGTTACAGAAAAACAGAAATAGTTGCTTGTCCTGCCCCAGAGCCCATGCTGCTTTGGAGAAGCCCAGCTCCTTCATTTCTGAAGGGCAAATATCCCACCTTCAACTGGCTGCATCTTCTAGCCCTGTGGCTAAAAGAGATGTGAGGAGCCTGCCATGGAGGCTGACAGCAGAATAAAGTGTAGTCAAAAGGCAAACTTGGTTAGAAGCACTTGGTTTCAGCTCTGAGGCAGGAGAGAAGACCCAGTGCTGCCGTGTGCTGTCAAACATCCCTCCCTGTCAGCAGGGCACACTGGTTTTGAGATGAGTGGCCATCTAAGGACTTGTTTTATCGGGGAAACAAGTTCCTCAGGGCACAAACCACCTTGTCAGGGTCAGTCTTGCCCCTCAGGCAGCTGTCCTGTTGTAATGACCACACTCTGCTCCTTAATCCCCCAGTGTCTGCTCCTCTTTAGCTCAGAGTGCTGCCAGTGAGCCCCTCTCAGGGACAAGTGTCCCACCGATCTCCACTGGCAGTGGGTGCTGGCACCCTGGCTGATCTAGCAAGCATGCTCAGCACCAAACACCACATCATCACTATTCCCTGCTACAGCCCTACAATGGCTCTTACTTTTTTGTGCTAATTAAGATTTGAAATTTCCTGCTCCGGCTGCTCCGTTCAAGTGGTTTGGTTTTCCTACCTTCCCAAGCAAAATGTCTGCTAGTAAAGCCAATTATAGACTTTGAGTTGCATATTTGATGGGCCCTGGCATCATTATATTCTCTCAGTATGGTCTGTTGCATGGAGACATGCAGACATCCCTGGACTTATTTGCAGTTGTACAAGTGAGAAGAAGAAATTGGGGGAAAAAAAAGAGATAGGCAAGCAAAACTGCCCAAAGAGATTTCAAATCCATGGCAAATCCTTCTGGCAACTATATGGGGCAGGTGAAGAATCTGTGCTCTTTTGTCTCTTCCTTGCACAACAAATTCTTTGCATTTCACAGACTGATCATGAGAGTGTTGTGCCACTGGGTTTATCAGTTCTGTTCTGAAGTAAAGCAGAAGACACCACTCCACTGCCCTTTCTGAGGCAAATCCTCCCCTCCATTCATTAACAGCCAGTTAGAGCAGGCAGGGAGTCTGTTTTCACTATAGGGCACATTTTATCTTATTCCCTGGCAGGAAAGACACAAGGAAAGTCTCCTGCTCTCTCTCATTTTTCCACTTAATGCCTGCCCCACTCACGGGCATCTCCGTTCTCCACTAAAACCAAAACAAACCTCATGGCACTGGACCTCCCCTCTCTATAGCAAAGAGCAGTTTCCAACTGAGATATCAGGGGGAGTTCATAGAAAAAGCCTTTTGCTTTCAAAAATGTGAGCAAGCATGTTGATGCTTACTAGCCTTTGAAAGGCAATACTGAATGCATAGTGGTAGTGCAGCCTTTGAAATTTGGGAGAAATTGATTCAATATCAAACTCTGGTAAGAGAAATTCTGCTCTATCTACATGATCCTGGGAAAACAAAACAAAACAAAACAAAACAAAACAAAACAAAACAAAACAAAACAAAACTCACCCACCATTCTTCTTTGCCCTTCAGTGCTCCTGCACTGAGGGAGATCCCACCTCTGCCCATCTGCTTTCAACATCCCTGAAGCAGGACATATCTGTGCAACCCTACAGTGTCCACCATCATTTTGGCCCTTGTTTCAGTGAAGGCCCCTAATTTCTGCACAAAACCAACAGGGAAATCATTAGTCTCTTGTTTTTTTAACTGGAGTGGCTTCTATAGCTAGAAAAGAACAGACAACGCCACAAACAGCACAGAGTTTTCCAGTGCCTGTGAGAAAAGTGAGTGATTTACCGATTAGTATTCGTAGACTGTTTAGTGAAGTGTGAAGGAACAACAATATACTGTCATATAAGCTGTAGCATATAAACATCCCTTGGCATTTTACACTTTGAAAAGGATTATACATAAGCTTGGCTGAGAAGAGTATTAAAAAGGAATCTCAGTCATACTTTTTGGGAACATTTAGTAATCTGTCTTTGGAGCTGAGCTAAAGCTATGCAAAATGAATGCAAGGAAATCCAAGCAATCATGGCATAAGACTTAAAAACAAAACAAAACTTTAAAGCCAAAATTATGTCACAAAATTTAATAATGTGTGGAGGACTTTTTGAGTTCTTCAAATTCATACTTTGCAGATGAACTCTGTAAAGCTGAGTGAAAATCAAAACTAAAATCCAGAGTTTTACATATTTATTCTGACTCCAAAAGCTGAGTCTTTTGAAGAAATATCCAGTGTCACAAAACTCAAAGAAACAACACAGGACTGCCAAGACTGTTAAATTCATCTAGTTCCATGTTCCAGGTTAGATTTAGATGATGACATTTGAAATATTTCTTAATGCTTTAAGTTCTCCCCAAGAGCCTGTTTTGATCTAAATTTGAGTTGTCTGGGGCATGGTAACACTGCTCTGTGAACTGCAGGGGTTTTGAGGTTTTCCCAATAACATGGCCAAGACACAGCACCACTGATTTCCTTCTCCAGTATATTCAGTAGGAAGCTGACTGAGGTTAGTCCAACACCTATATCACTCAGTGATTTTTGACATCACTTGTGATGTAACCAGAAAAGCACATCCGTTTTGTACAGGTCAAAGCCACAGCACAGGGACACAGAAACCAAAACGTGAGCTGGCACTTGTACAGAGTTCAAAGTACTGCAGAAACCACCAAGGTTCACCTTGCCCTCCACCACAGAAGAGAATTGTGGTTAAAAGCCTGGTTTAAGGAAAACAGAAAGATGAGCAGTCAACACGCAGTGGGGGCAGAGAAATTGAGAGCACGGGAGACAAGGAGGATGTGAAAATTGAGACCACGGAGTGCTAAAGAACACAATTCCAAAAATCAATGCAATGATGGATCAGGAACGAATGCAAAAAGCACAGCACGGGAAGGCTATAATTAGATGGTTTAGTCATAGCCAGGAGCCTGACTGAGCTTTTTGAATCCACTCAAGTGGACAAAGTTAATGCAGAGTTTGGTTTGATTGTTAGAGTTCTTCTCGTGATGGCAACACAGAGGTGGCTCACAGGATCTTTTAGTCTCCATTGCAGCAATTTAGGTAAAAAAACCACCAGCACACACAGAGGTCTCTCACACTATGGAAAAGTGCAGACAACAGCATCTCCTACTGCAGCTGTGCTTCTGGGACTGGTGTGGACTCAGCAAAACTCTGGAAAGCAGGAATAACCCCAGCAGCACTTGGACTTGTTCTGCCCACGCTGTGTTCTGTGGCTCTGCAGTGAAACTGCAAAGAGACAGTCTCCACTCTCACCCTCCTTTCATTGCTGCCACAGTGGAGGTTAATCAAAGATAAGGCAATGATGGGGAAAATGCCAGTATAGAGTAACATAGATGGAAACATTAAACCTCCCCAGAACAGAGACATCTTTATAGGCTTCCAGATTTGTCAACAGGCAGGGAAAAAGAGGTGTTTTGAGTGCCCCAAAACCTTGATCATGAAGAGAAATCCTTGCTCAGCAGACCCTATCACAGCATATCCATGCTGACTGTAACAGGGAGAATACCCAAGCTGCTGCTGCCAACACAGAGCCCATCTTGGCCCAATATCCTCTCCTCAAGAAGGATGAATTTCAGTTCTGTGCATTCAAAGCCAGTTCATGGCATCTCTGCAGCCCTCTGCAGCCTGCTGCCCTGACTGGTGGCGAAACCAACCCTGAAAGAAGTTGACCCAGTGAGAATCTCAGAAAGGTGTGAGAGCCAAAAAACTCCACCCTTTTCTTGTCCTGTTTCTCTTGGTGTACTCACAGCAGCTCTCATCTCAACCAAGTCCATCCTGTCTCCTCAGTTACAATTTCCAAATGTTCTTTTACCCAGCCTGTTGCTCACCCAAGATGGGATGGCAAAAGAGAGCTTAAAAAGCAAACAAGTAACCCTGCAATGCTGAACTCCTCTGCTCTCCCACAAGGCTCCTCCCGCCTTTCCCTGCCTGCCTATCTCATCCCACTGCCATCATTCAGGACGGTGTGGTTTCTCAAACACCTGAGCACAAGCATGGAATGTGGGATCCAGGCTTTGCTTTTGGCTTGGCTGCTGATCCACTGAGTCCTTTCAGCTCCCTGAATCATCCACATTTTCTTCCAGCTGCAGGTCAGCCAAGCAGCTGCTCTCACACCCTTGAAGCACAGACAAACTGCTGGATTTGGTAAAGGAGTTTAGTGGAAGCAAAACACCCAAGTTAGTTAGAAAACAGCCAACCTCACTTTTATCTTTTGTAGGTCCCACAGGCTCTAAATTCACTGCGTACCAGAAAGCCCCGGCTGAGGCATCCCTTGGAAGTTTTGAACTTGCCCAGTGGAGAAATCAGGGCTTACAAGGCCAGAGAACACATGTCCAAGGTGAACATCTACAGTTTTGGATCTAAGAGCTTTTTCATTTCAGTATTTCTGGGGTTTGAGCCTGCTTCTGGAATTGCATTTTGTTTCATGCTACGCAGCTGCTTGATAAGCAGTTTTTTGGCCAGATGTGTGAACACTCCCAGGTGAATGCTGTAACTATTAGGAATGTTTTAAGCATGGCGTTATTAAGTAATAATTTACTCATTCCATTTAGTCTACGAGGTCTCCTTATCGAGGAATGTTATTCATCAGCACCACTCTAGCTCTCACTCTAATTTATTTATACTTAATGGCCTTTCAAAGACATCTCTCCACATTACTTTCAGGCACCAGAATATCTATGGGATATTAAATCACATCATGATACATGACATGTTACAAAAATATTGCATAATTTATATAGATTATAAACATAAGAAAAATCATCCAATAAACCCTGCCATCAAATATTCTTCAGGCTAGATTAAGGCTACATGAGCCCTTTTAATTTAATAAATCAAAGAGAAATAATTTTATTCAAATCTTACCTTTGCAGAGGGAGCAAGCTATGTGAAGCAGATGAAAGATTGGTATATCTGCAGTGAAAATGAAGGGCATCTATCTAGCTAAAGCTCTAGTGCTATTCACATGGATGAGAGGAGTTTTAGAAGTGATGCTAAAATCCTGCTGACCACGAGGCAGTGCAACATTTTAGCGGTGCCAGAGCTGGATGACATGTTCAAAGAGCATCGCTGACCCTTGCACTGGTCCCCACTTACATGTTTTGAAAGTTAAGGTCACTTCTGACAGCTGCCAAACAATGCACAAAGTCCATTCTAACTTAAAAATAAAAAAATTTTACTAGCTACTACTTCAGCTTCTCATTAGAGCAGATTGAAGGGGATTTTTTGTTTTGGAATATCTTTGAAAAAGAAAAACAAAAACTGAAAAGCATCAAATTAAAAAAAAGTTAAAATTTTAAGATCCACAATATCTTATTAAAATAAATGAAGTGCAGGTGCAGTGACTGTCACAGAGTTGCTCACAGGAGCAGTAATCCAAGTCCATTTCCCTGGACTTCTCAGTTGCTCTTCACCTGCCATGTTGCAGAACTGTTTTCTTTTGGAGAAGCACCAGAAACCCAGCATTGGCTCTGCAGTTCCTCAGTGGATCCTGGACATCAGAGAAGCATAAGGAGACTTGGAGCTACCAAATAAGAATTTTTATATGGCACAACAGTATTTGAAATCAAAACATTAAAACTTTTCAACAAAAAAAAAATTAAACTCTTCCCCCACCACTTAAGAAAAGCATTGGGTTTTTTTCTTCGAGGAGGTGAGGAAATCCACCCTGCCCTTACTGGGATGAAAACACAGTCTTTTTCAATGGTCAATTTCGATGGAAAATTCCCAAGCAGGCTTAGTTTTCATTTTTGTTCTGTGTGAACTACTTTTTAGCACGAAGGATGCGCAGCACACACACAGTGTCCCCGAGGCAACTAAAGCATTTGCTTAGATGGAAAAGGAATAGCAAAAAGATGTTTTAAGCCAAGATTCTTGAAACCAGATCAGTTCTTCTGAACGCTTCAGTTACTGGACAACCAGCCCGAAAGACCTTCCTCATTTTCACAAAGTGCTGAGACGTGAGCTTTCACTCCCTAAAATCAGGTGCTTTTAAGAAGACTTGCATTAGGCTTGTGAGGAGTTCATGTAGCAGCTTCTGAGTCCTGGATTGCATTTTTAACTGTTTATTTGGTCAGCTTGGAGCGGAAATCAAGGTAAAGGATGAGAAATGTATGACCCATCAGCTTGAGCAGGTCCCTCCAGTGTGCAGTGCTCGATGACACAGCCCCCCACGCCTCTGACTGGTCAGTCCCCTCTGGCTTGAAGGGACTTTGCCCTCCCTTTACCCTCCTATTCTTGACAAGGAAGAGAAAGTTAAAAAAACTAAGTGATTCAAAAACCTTTTAAACTCCAAACTCTAAGATGACACAATTTCCTGCAAAATATTCTCTTTTAAGTACATCAATACAATGAATTTAATGGATGGATGTTTGCCCATTTGTTAGGGACAATTACAAACCCCCTGTTAACTCTGCATGAAGACTGCCTGTTGTCTTCCGAGACCCACTGTTCAAACTTCCATCTTTTACAAGCCAAAAATAAAAGGAGTTTGATGTTGAAATAAACTCCAGTATTTGAAAACCACAGTCAGGTGTACAGCAACACAAATAAGCTGATGAAGGTGACATTAAACAGTAAGAGCTGCACAGAAGCAATCAAACTGTGTTCTCTTTTTGTAGTATCTCTCTAGTGATAGTGGGTTGATCTGGGAGGTTTGATACAGCTGTGGGTGGAACATCCATTATCCCTCATTTCAACACTGTGGAACAACCCAAATTGTTGGCTGAAGCCTTGGACTAGGACCCCGCATTGGAGTCCTGTCCCCATCATGGCCGTCACAAGCTCTGAAGAAGTCAAAGAGCCTAAAAATACATTTCTAGAGAGCTCTGTAGCATGCACACGAAGCAATACAGCACCAAAACTCTCGAGCTGTCACATCAGGTTTGGAGTGATTGCCCAGGAAGGGCCTGATGGCTGGGTCAGGTGCGTGAGCCCCCTAAAAACTGAAGTTGCAATCAAACCTCAGACGGTGCCTTAGGTCAGTCCTTCCATCAACACGATAAGGTGGCATTTTCAGGCTCCCCAAATTAAGTCTGGGTTAATAGTGCCTCTAAAGCCTCCTCCTGCCAAGGGATATCAGATATGTACAAAATCTATTATATCTGAAAGCACCCTGATAGTACAAATCCTGAAAATACACATTACAACATATTGTATTTAAAAGGGCATTCCAGCCACTACATCTGTTATGCTTTATCTGGGGCTTACTTTTTGCTTGTTTTAGGGTTTTGGGGTGTTTTTTGGTTTTTAAGGCAGGCTATATTATCTCTCCAGGGGTATTTACTGTGGCTTTGCATGGGAAAAAATTTTAGTTGCCAGGGAAGAAAAAATGGCATATCCCACAGCAAATACATTCAGGAGAATTAATAGACAGCAGGAGAAAACGTTTGAGATGACAGATTCTCCCTGCATCAAGGGCAGCAAATGAAGCAATCATTGCTATAGCAGTTACCAGAAAAACTAATCATGCGTTGCTGTGCAGGTGTAAGTGCCTTTTCTTATTACTTTTTTTCTCCCTCCTGCATGCTGTTTCTGGTGTCTTTATCAAACCATTTACAGAAATAACTTTTTCTACATGGACTTCTAAATAAAAGTGAAAATCACATAGGAGCTTAGAGAAAACTTGACGAGAAGGTGCTTGTTAGCTTAAATGAATCAATATTTAACAGCCAGTTACTTCGAAGCACAGACTGTGGCTAGGCTCTCCCTCCACCTCTGTACAAGAGGTCAATGAGGAATAATTTGCACTATGGTGATGACACAGACAGATCCCAGCCAGCAGCTAAACGCCACGCAGCCGCTTGCTCACTCCCCCAGCAGTGTGATGGGAGAGAGAACTGGAAGAGTTACAGTGAGAAAACTTAAGAGTTGAGATAAATACAGTTTAATAAAACAGAAAAAGAAGGGATAAAAATAACAATAATAATGATAATAATGGTAGTAGTAG
Organism: Lycocorax pyrrhopterus obiensis; assembly: GCA_014706295.1. NCBI lineage: Eukaryota > Metazoa > Chordata > Aves > Passeriformes > Paradisaeidae > Lycocorax > Lycocorax pyrrhopterus. The sequence continues at coordinate 7,214,123 of JACSVZ010000002.1, read as the reverse complement.
TAAAAGTGTTAGAATATACAAAACAAGTGAGATCACTCACCAGCTGCCATCACAGGCAGCACAGACTTGACTCGGGGAAATTAACTGGTTACCAATCAAAGAGAATAGGATAACGAGAAATAAAAATTAAGTCTTGAAACACCTGCCCTCCACACTTCCCTTTTTCCTGGGCTTAACCTTAGTCCCAAATTCTCTTTTTCCTCCTCCCCAGCAGCACAAGGGCACAGGGAATGAGGGTTATGGTCAGGTCAACACACAAGGTCTCTGGTCCCCTCTACCAAACCCTTGCCATGCAAATCCACTGCAGTTACCAACATTAGTACAAAACACAGCACTGTAGCAGCCACTAGGAGGAAAATTAACTCTATCCCAGGTAAAACCAGGACAGTACCCACCCCTTATTCTATACTTTTACTTCATGCCCAAGTCCAACGTTTTCCAGTTCATCCCAGCTAATCACGATTACCTTTTCTGTGTTTTGATATACACACACAGTTTGATTGTTGCAGGCTGAAGCCAGTTCTGGTTCCATCACCACTGTGTTTGTCTGGTTCTATCACCAAAATTCATTCTTGATTTTTTGAGGGCGATTTTACTGTAATGCTGTTGATACAGCATATGGTCAATCCAAAACACAACATTACACCTGCTGCAAGAAAGAAAACTAACTCCTTCCTAGCTGAAATCAGGACAGATGCTTTATAGGAATGCTAAAGAATTCATCAATAAGATGAAAAAGTTTGCAATACAAGCAGGCACTAATTCTAGCTAATATTGAGGGAATATTGTTGAGACTTTTAAACCAAAAAACAGTGTAGCTTTTGTACTTAAAGTTGTAAAACCTCTTAGGGGTTGTGGTCTGTGTTAATTGCAGTCTGTCTAGGGAAGGGAGGAGGAAGTTAAGTTCATCCTTTTAGTGACGAGTTATTGAAAATGAAAAAAAAAAAACCCAAAAAAAAACAATCAACTGAAGCATTACAGTCAAGCCCAACACATTAACCTGGCACTACACATGGGAGGCTCCATAACAACACACACATGGTCTTAATCTGACAAATAAATTAAACCACCGGGGTGCTCTTGCTGACCTGTTACATGTGGAATTAATCAGTGCAGGACTGATTGGGGGATATGTTATTAAGGTATTACAAATAGAAACCCTTTATTTTCTTCATTAAAGGTTAGACAGAAACAGCACCCAGCACTGGCAATCTCTGCAAGCACAGGTTTATTTGCTGCAAAAGAACCAGACTCCAGTTGTTGTTTTAAAGTCATTGGGTCTGGTATTAGGTTCTTCTCAGGAAAACTTCTGGTAAGGACATCTCAGGATGGGTCTATGGGATAGCAAAAGGTAGAGGAGGGATCAGGATTTCTATGCCTTGTCCAGAACAGATGGGATCTGGCAATACCCAGATGCTGAGAGTGCTCAGCCGTATGAGCTGAGTGCCCAGCTCACCTGAGTTATGCGGACAAAGGCTTTTAAGAGTGGCTCAGCACATAAATTTCTTTAGTGTTACAATCAGCCACACAACTGCTCTTACTTTTTGTTCTAAAATATTCACTGCAGTAAATAAAATCACTTACTCATTTGACACTGAGGACCACACGAAGTTCTTGGAAACAGAGGTCCTAAACTAAGCATTAGAAATTGCCAAAACAGTGCCACTTTGAAGAATAAACATGCTGAAACACACAAAAAAAGTCATGCTCACTGAAAAAAACAAAAACAAACCATGAATCTACATCCAGATTATGCTTTTTTCTTTTGGTTGTTTGTAATTAATTTTTTTTGTATTTCTCTCATACCACACATCAAAACCAGGATAGAAAACTTATTAGTGGAAAAAGAGTATTGGGAATTCAGGTGAGAGACACCACAAACATTAAGGAAATGGAAACTGGGCTCTTAGGAAGGGAGTTTTCTGGTTTCCAGAATAGGGCAAGGCTCAGCTGAAGCATTTTCCCCTGCTGGTATGTTTGTAACAGTTGTCCTTGACTTGGGCTCTCCAGTACAATTTGGCTTCATGCTGCATCCCTTTCGTCTATAAGGAATTGCTTCAGTCTTGATCCTTCTTCTCCCAGGCCAGCTATTTACATGAATCTCATAATAACTCTGAGACTCTTAATTCTCCATCCAATCTGCTTAAAAATGTCCAGTTCCTGCAGAAAGTTTTTCAGATAAACAGATCAATGTATACTTATTAACAGAGACATTCACAGCACAATCATGTCTATCTGTATCTATATTTATATTTTTATCTACATATTTAGCAAACTGAGTTGAAGGACCAACCACATGTCTGCCAGTAAATATTTAATTTCTTCTGAGGCTGCTAATTCTGGATGGAAGATGATGATATAGATTTATTGTGAGTCTACAAGTGGGTGATCCTAATTTCACCTTGTTACTCAGGTACTTGTTCTCTGCATGACAAAGTCCAACCCATTTTGACCTCCAGAGAATAATCAAAGCTTTCATTCTTACTGAGTTATACCTTTGTAGCTGTGGAGTGGTTTAGAAAATGTGAACTGCAGTTTGCCTTTGGCTAGTTTTCAAGTTTCATACTGAAACTATTTTTAATTTAGACTTTAGACCTAAGCAGTTTTTAGCTGTCATCTGTGACAGCTTGAGTGCAATGTCCAGAATTCCTGTGAACTCAGTGAGCTTGATTGAATAGGGAAAAATCTGTTGACTAAACAGGAAAATCTTTATGCTGTAAAGGTTATTCGGATACAGAAAAAGAAGGCTAAACATATGTAGCAACCTGATTTTAGATCAACTCAGGTAGTCAGAAATTATGACTTAAAAGTGGTTCTGAATAGAAAAATAAATAGTAAAATAGTAGAGATTACAAGGATTCAATCTTTTATTTCAATCAGCAAAAAATTGAAATTCAAGAGATTTTTCTTGCTGGGCTTGCACCCTTTGCAAAAGAAAAAAAAAAAACTACCAATCAAAAAACCCAAACAGGTACAAATGTAGATTGTATAAATGAAACCACTGGCTTTTCATTCTCTTTCAGTTTGTTTGATAAGAAGGTGATACCATTTCAGTGGAGTGTCGAATAGGTTTGTTCTTTTTATAGGCTCTGGGAAGTGGGGGACTAGAATTTTCTCCACTGTAATTCTGTTTTCTTCATGATTTTGATTTGATTTTTCCTTCAGATTGATTTTGTCTGGCAAGGAGATTTCCCTGGAACCTGATTCTGCCCAACTGAGTCAATGTTCCAACTACCATGACATCTAACTATGCTTCTTGCGATTTGCAGTGTGTTTACACTCAAAAAGGCTTTTTTCCCTAGGTACAGAGGGAGACAACCAAGACTGGATCCAAAGAAAGCCTCAACTCTCACTGACGTCCTTTCGCTTCATCCCGGGGGTAAAGAACGAATACGTTTAATTTGAATGCTAAAAGTTCCCAAATATCCCAGTTCCCAGTGGAGGGAGAGTTAGGAGAACTGTCTGGAGAACATGAGGAAGGTTGTGTTTGTCCATCTGCCTCTCACACCCTCGGCTGATGGGTGCCTTGCTGAGGCTGTCCTGCAGAAAAAATCATCAGCTGCATTCCTTCAAAACCTGGCCTGAGCATTTTCTCCATCTTTCAGAAATAACCAGCTTCTTAATCCTGTCCACCAAGACCTGTGGGTCCTGGGTTCAGCTTTCTTTTGCTGTAGGTGTTATGGGTGCCTCTCCTATCCTGAGGCTAAAGGTGAATCTGGGATGTGTGTGGGGTTCCTTTAGGGGAAGGAGGGCTGAGAACCAAGACAGTCACTCCCATTTTATCTGGCTGCAGCTTCCCCATAGCATTTGGACAAAGTTCCTCTAGATCCAACAGCACAGCTCAAGCAGCTGGTTTAGGCACTCTCTGGCAGTAGTTGAGGACATGTAGGAGGCTGCTGGTTTGCCCTCTGTCTATAGAAAGTGAGCACTAAAGGCTTTCATATGCTCGGAGGCGATGTGGGTCCTTTATGGCGACTGAATGACCCCACACGGGGGGTGTGTGATACGTAAGCCTGGCCCTGCTGCAGTCTGCTTTGCAGGGCACCATTGATCTCTGCTGTATTGCTCAAGGAAAGAACAGGGCTCAGCCATTAATACTGAATGGAGGAAAGTGATGCTTTAAGTGCCTGGACCGTGGAGAGAGCTGGGTTTAGGAAACACCTCTGCCTGCTGATCTCTTACCAGCTGGTGCAGACACCTTCCTACTTGGGTAGTGAAATTCCTTCTGAGGTATTGCATGGGACACTGAGGCGATGCCAGGCCATTTAGCAGGGCAAGGCCAAAGTATTCAAATCCTTCATGGGCCAAGTCGGCCAGGGAGAATATTAGACTGCTCCCACCTCTCGAGACATCCTCTCCAAAGGAAGAAATTGGACCTGGTCAGCACTGTCACTACTTGACCTGTGGAAAGGAATCAGTGCAGGAGGCAACAAAAGCTTTCCAAAGGCAATTATATTGATGAAAGATACATCAATATTTGTTTAGCTCAATATCATCAATAATTAATACAGATGTAAAGAACCATATCAGGATAGTGCTGACTCCAGGAACTCACACAAATATATTCGTGATGACTGTTATAACTATACTTGGCCATGAAAGTTAAGACTTCTTGCTGTCACCATGCAGATCTGCTTCGTTTAAATTATGTTCATGCCTGTTATATACTAGAATTCCAATTATTATAATAGTATGTTACAGATTATTAATTTGTATGCTAAAAAAAGTAACAGGAAAGAAAGAGGGAACTGTGTTACATTGCAAATCTCTTTCCAGTCCTGTATGTTATGAGTTAGCATAAAATGCATTTTATTCCCAATTAAACTATGTCAGGGTCTTGTTGCAGTGCTTCATTACCCATTCTCCATGAAGAGGCATGGCCCCATCAGTCTTGTGATGAGATGCCACCAAATAAGGTTATTATGCCAAGAAGCAATCCAGGGAGAAGCTATTATCTGGTTTTCTACAAAAGCGGTTTCTAGTCTTATTGTCTTGCATTATGTAGTAGAAATTGAATTTATATTGCAGAAATTGAACTTAGGAGGGTACAGTGAAACATGCATTCTACCCATTTTTCAGCCTAACTGTAGGATGTTAAACTTCCTGTAGAGAGAGAGCAGAGCTAATAGCCCAAGATCTTGAAGTGCACAGTCAGCACCTCAGCTGAAGACAGTGGAAGGAGTCATGCAGTTATGATAAAAAATGTTATACAAAAGTCATGCAGAAATCTATTTCTCACCTAAATATGGTAGAAAAAGCCATCAGGCCAGAAAAGAGACCCACTATTCCTGCAGATAATTGCACATGCCTTCACAAGATATTTATTTACAAGAACAACTGTAGCCCTTGCATGCATAAATCCTATCATTTATAAAAGGAAGTTTACATGATTTGACTGCACAAGGGTGAACCTCCAAGTGCATAAATATGCCTTAGGGCCCGGCTTCAGATTAGAGAGCTCTGGTCCTGCGAGCTCTGCAAAGTTGAAAATTTGTTATCCAGATCTTTCTTTGAAGTATTTTGACTGAAATTTTGCCCATGGGTTTACATGGGAATAAAACAAGGGCAAAATTTGTCCTCTTGGAATTATTATTATTACAAGGAATTACTGAGATAATTCATTCTGAGAATTTAGAAAATGTTGTGAAATTCCAATAGAGGATTCTGTAATGTCCACTCAACATCAGCAAGTATACAGACTTGAAGGCAAACTATAAAATAATGTACTGGGAGTAGATTCATTTGAGTTAGACAGAAAAATATTCAGTCACAGGTGTTTAAACATGAGTATTCACTTTCAAGTTATTCAGAGAGAAAAAAAAGAAAGGGAAGGGAATGTGCATGGGAAAGGGGAAGGGGAAAGAACATTTGAAGCCTTTTTGCCAATTTGGGATTGAGATTTGTTAGTAAAATAAACCAGATTTCATACTTAAAGATGAAACACACTCAGCAGTCTTGGGAAAGGAAACAAAACCCCTTCATGTCTCTTTCATGAGGTTTTGCTGCTTAACACCACCTTTGGTTTCACTGTGATTATATTGTTCAGTCTTGTGTTTTGATCTGTGATGTAAAACCGTGTTCCACGGAGAGTGTCACCGTGTCCTGTGTTCTCTACATTTGTAGCCACTCACAGCCTGTGCTCAGTGGAGTCCCTCAGTGTTTGTTACAATAAATAGGAGGCCACTGCCCGTAACATCTCTGAGTGCTGAAATTCCTGCCTTCACCAGAAAGACATTTTGAAAGGTGTGGTTTCAGGCTCATAAGAAAGGGAATAAGAAAATGAATGCAGCTTTTGGAAATAGCAGTTCTGGCTTCTTTCAGAAATACCACCATTCCAGTATAATCCATGACCAGTCATCATATTACAAGGAACAGCAAGGTACACTTAGTTTTAACAGGTGTTTAAGCCCCTATCTGTCTGCCACCATTAAGCTTGTGCTTAAAGGTTATGACAAAAGTTGAACCCTTCTTGGGAGCTGTGTATGAGCCCATCCTGAAGACTGTTTGAGGAAGAGTCAGCTCAAGACATCTCTCATCAGGCCACTGTGCTGGGAGGCAGCAGATAGAGAAGGGAGAGGAGTGCTGAAGACTCTCTAAAGTGGGAAGGATTGTACCCTGTAGGAGTGAGGTCTTTTGGTGAACCCTGCTTGGCTGTGGTGATGTTGACAGACTGTTGTAGCCCTGGGGACCACAACTCTCTCTGAAGTACTGCAGGAGTAGAAAAGGAAAACTAAAGGGAAAGACACACATCCACTCCCAGGCAGGCATCTAGAGATGGGAGAGAGGCACGTCTGACTTCAGAGTTCCTGAAGAAACTTGAAGGACCCCCAGGTGAAGAAGGTTGTTCTTCAAAAGAACTGGCAGAACTAAGGACCCGAAATGAAGGAATTCACTGGCTCAGATTTCTGTGGCACCGGTCACCGTTCTGGATACAGCAGGTTAAATCTCATCATTAGGGCATGTGAAAAGCAGGCTCGCTGCTGTGCACAGGCTGAGCTGGAGAGTAGAATGTGGTACTGCAGGTGTAGAAGGGGCCACCTCAAGTTTCACCCTGAAATGAATGTATCATGAAGACACATTCTTACTCAGATTTGGGATCATGAAGGCTAAGGAGCACTGCAGTTTAACAGTCTACTCCCAACATTACACTTCAAACCCTGCTCAGATGTGTGGATTTTCAGTGCACACTGTCCTAGTCTTCCAAATCACTTTCCTAAGGAGCCACAGGCAGAAAATGTCCACGGAGGCAACAGCTTCTGCAGCTGCAGGGCTACACAGTCAAAAGTAACACAACAGTAGTAAGTCAAAACACTTCATCACAGTGAACCTGTCTCTCCCTAGGAAGCCCTCTGGATGATACTAACCTTGAAGTTGACATTAGATTTACGGCTCAATTCCCTTGGGTAATGATGCTGATTACATCCATACTAAAAGAGCAAAGCAAGTTCATTTCCTTCCCCTCTGCAGTGAGACTTCACTCACGGCTGCCACAGGAAAGCCTATGACAGGTTCCTGAATTGCTTTGGACATTTGGCAGCTGCAGAGCTCTTTGCAAAGGATAGAAATCTTCCACTGCTCCAGAGCAGCTGACAGCTGAAGAAAGATGATCAGCCAAATTCTTTGTTGTAGCCACTCCATATACCAAGATAAGTAGAGTGATTAAACTGATTTACAGGGCTTGGATACCCAACTGCTTTTCTCCCCAGTATGAGATCTGCAGAACAGGTACTCAATTGCTTAATGAAATGAAACAACCCTCCTTCTATTGACAGCAATATTACTTAAATGTAAGCACAGAGATCCCAAAATGTTGGTTTAAGGCACATTCACCTTTCACATGTGGCTTGAGTCAAAAATCCTGGGGCTCAGACTGAGTGAATTTGCTGGGACAGGTATTTAGCATGGGACTCATCTGCCTAGCAGGAGGTAGCTACAGTGGAGTTATCTCCCTGTGAGTTACACTAAAGGCTCACTTTCTTGTCAATGCAGAACTCATCTGTCACTCAATGGGCTCTAAGACATGATAATCTCACTGTAGAATAGACATCTAAAATATATCAGATGAATCATCTCTGAAAATGTGTATCTCCCCACAATTTATCTAAATCTGCACTTGCAGCTAAGGTTGCCTGAGAACCGAGAACACCAGGCACATAGGAAATCCACTTAAATGATAAGCAAAATTCTCAGGTGCCTTATCCATGCTGTTAGGCAGAGAGCTTGTCCTGCTCTAAGCTCTTGCACTAATTGCTATGTTAAGAACTCCCACACTTAAATCAGAGGGTCAGTGGTCACCAGGTGAGTCATTGCAAAGAGAAGGGGCAGGGAATAAGGCTCTTCTGGCAGCTCTTGTTGTCTGTCACTAAAGTATTCATTCCCAAGGCCTTTTGATAACCAGAGGTAAGGAGGCTGCTGATAATTTTCAACGGCGTTTGATTTAAAGCTGCGAAGCTCTTGGTTTCTTGGTGTTCTGTCAGGAATTTGACCACCAGCAAGGCTGGAAACAAGTGCTGCTGGCAAATACTCTTGACAGGGACCATTCATAACCAGCACAGCTCAGCACAGCCTTTGAAGGAGCACACCTGAAGGAGATGGCTTGAGGCAGTCCTGGTCCAGTGCATTTGCACTGCATATAAATCTGATGATGATCCTAAAGAGGCAAAAAGTTTTAGGGGTAGTTGAGACACTGCTGAAGGTGATGCCATGAGCATTAACCAGGTCAGGACTCAGACTGAGGGCTGTGGAACAGGTCCCCAGGTATCTTTGGAATATAAATGCACCAGCATATCTACTATAACTGCATTATTTAGCATATAGAATCTGAGAGGTTACTAAACTGGGTAATTTCAGTGATTCACACAGGAATATTCACTATTTTAAGTATATGTTTAAATGTCTTGTCCTGTTGAGTGTTTAAAACATATTCTGAGGAAAAAAAAAGTGGTGTCTGAGGTAATCTTTGGTTCTAATCTGCAGCATTTCTCCTCAAATGCTTTGTCTCTCTTTATTTCAGGACAGCCAGACAGCTTCATTTGGGAACAGCAATGCAGCAGCTATCACCATATGCTGTGTGGGTTCCCTCTTTCCGCTCCTCAAAGGAACTGACAGCCTTGCCAGAAAAGAAACAAAACAATGTACTTTACACACACACAAAAAAAAGAGGATTTGAGGGTTGTATTTGGGATCAGAATTTTATATAAATAAATAAATAAATAAATAAATATATAATCTTACATAGGAAAATTCAACAGAGAAACCTCAGAATAGTTCAAAACCTGGGACATTGGTGATCCACTTTCCCTCTCGTGTCAGTGTACCATTCCCCCTTGGTTTCTTCTCTGACTGCAAAGGAGTTTGGACCGTTGGGATATCGGCTGCTCCAAACAGAGGTAAATGTTTTATACCTTCTGTTTAAGACTCAGCGTTTCTGCACTGGAAACATGAGTTTGACTAACCATTTTCTAGTGATTATTTTTCCTGGCATTCTGTGAAGCCGAACATTTTCATCACAGTAGCTGATTTGTGCACTATGCTGTTTCCTCTGAAAAAAGCAGTCAGCTCCCCCTTACAGAATCTCAGATGATCACAAGCTTCATCCCACCACCCTTATGCAAACATTTGCACCGTGATATCAGTGGGAGTTGTGGGTGTGGAGAGCTGAACAGCTGTACCTGTAAAACATCTGTATTGCTAACGTGAGCATTGCTGTTCTGGGTTTCACCTCATGCCTGCTGCTTTTAACTACTTGGTCTGCTCTCCCAGAGGGTATAATTTGGTTAGTCACTCAGCTGACATCAAAGGTGTTCTTCTGCTGAGGTTTACAGTGCCAACACTTAACAGAATTCCTGCCCTCCTGAAAAATGCCTGTGTAAGATAACACACTGCTGAGGGCAGTTGGCTCGTGGCTACCTGGGCTCTGGGTTGTCCATGCCAGAACTGCAGAGCTGACTCAGCTCTAACTGTGCTCTTTGAGGAAGCACATGGAGACACAGCTCTGTTCTTTCCAGGCACTGAAATAAGGCCATTCATTTTTGGGCTGTGCCAACTTGAATTAAAAACCTGGTCAGAATAAAAGTCACTCTATCTGTCTGGCAAGGGTGGTCCTCCTGAGAGCTGGTTGGGCTGAGATCTGAACCACAAGAGTCTCAAAATGTAAATTTGCAATGGACTTTTTGCCTACTACATTTTTCTAAATGAATTTTGCTAGAGCCACTTTAGTGCAGTGAGGTGCATCACAAAGTGAAGTTCATTGCAAATACATTGTATTAATCAATTTTCTACTAAAAACATGCTCGGTATCAAACCTTCATCTGCATGCAAGCAGCACAGAAGTAAATTTTCCTTGTTGAGGAATTATCAAAATGTGTGCATCCACTTTTATGCTTGCAAGTCATACTGAAGGAACAATTTAAGTAGTCACATTCAGTTTGGACAAAAGGCAAGGTCTGGGGAACACAGACATCTAACTTACTTACGAAGTTACAGCTGGGCTGCCCGAGGTTTCCCATGCAATTTTTTCATTGAGAAGCTGCATTAGATTGTTTTTCCAGGCAGTTTTCCTACAGCTGGGATGAAGTTGATTTATGACCCATCTACTTCTACATGTTCTAGCAGCAATATTAGCCAGGCTTCTTCAGTACATATCCACTCTCACTTTCTTACTCAGAAGAAATGTATATACTCCATACTCTTACATGGAGCTTGGTCTTTATTCACACTTTATTCCCCTTATCATGTATAGGTTAGAGGAGGAAGTTAAAGGAAGATTTCTTAGGCACTGTCCCTCACGTAGATTTTGAAGTAATATTGCAACTACCCTTAAAGAAAAAAAAAAAAAAGAAAGAGAAAAATTCTTTTATTCAGGAGCAAAAAAAACCTCCATGGGAGGATAACTGAAAGAAGGAGAAAGGATGCCTTCCCTTCTCCTCACTCCTGTGGATTTGATGATGATGAAAGGGGAAGTAATAGAATTCTTCCATTTCATTCCTATGGGCAGTTCATTCTTGGTCTCTGAAATCAGGGACACCTGGGCAAGATGTCTCTTCTGTGGGGCTCATCCCTTCACTGGGTCTCATGGAGTGAGCGCCAGAGATGCAGCTCCACTGTGGCCAACTCAAAATACAATTAAAGAAGGCAATTGATGTGCTCTAGATAGAACTATATGTCACAGAAATGAAATGTCCATAATCTAAATTCTGAACCAGGCAGAGAAGTGCTGTGAGGAAGCTCTAAGTGTAAAATATTTTATCTGAAATGAAGAAAGGAGTTCATTCATTTCACAGTGTGAGCAAAGCTTGTCACTGAAGAAATCATATTTTGTTATTTTTTCCTGCACTGTGTGTTTGCTACCCTCACTTTTGAGAGCTCAGTGCTCTCTGTGTGGTACCTGAAGCATCCTGCATAGCATTCAGATGCATTAATTGTGAAACTGGTGAAAAAGAAATAGACAGTGACAGAAAAGAGAAGCAAAAAATAATTGCCAGTGGTTTGCACAGAGAACAGAGAGAGAAAATAATACAAGGAAATCTGCAGATAGACATATCTCAATGATTTCTTTCTGATTTGTTTGATGCCTGATAATTGACAGAGCTCCACTCTCAAGAGTAAGCAGGGAAAAGAGGAGGAAGAGAGTGTGAGATAAAATCAGATGGAGAGGGTTCAGTTGCCATTCATTTTTATAATTTTCATCTCCCAGAATTAAGCTTTTGTATCTTTGTTATTCCAGTGGTGATAGATTGAGAGGTAAGAACACAGAAACTTTAGTTTTATCACCACCTATCCTTACAAAAGTCAGGCAAAATAGCAAGTTCCTCAGTAAGACAGGATAGTGATGGAAGGGGCTGGGATAAGTGGTTTCCAAGGACTCTTCCTTTGGGAAGAGGCAGGGTTTGCAGTGCTGGCTTGGCAAAGAGAGTGCAGGAAGAGCAGCAGCTCTTCTCACCCTCCCTTGGATCAGCAGCACTGCACAGGTTTGCTGGTGTTTGTGGATCACTGGGACTTGGGAAGCTGATCCCAGTGGGGTCCATGCCCCTCTGCCAGTGCTGGCAAACAGGGGGTTAAACTCCCAGGGGCCTGGGGACAGTGGGGTGAGGGCATTCTGGGGACATTTGTACCCCTCTGCTGCCCATGCCAAGAGGAGTGAAGTGTTTCCACCAGCGGCTGAGCCAAGCACTTTTAGACATCTTGGTTAATTGTTTTGATAGGGGGTTAAATATGAGCTGAAACATCTCCTTGTTTCAAACTCTGGTTGTGCTTGAGAAAAAAGGCTGAATGTAGTCTATAATGGGACATGGAAAAGCCCTGATTCAGCTACACATTTAAGCATACATATAATTTTCCAGCAAATGTATCATAAGCAGTTGTTTAGACAGTCCTGAAATAGGGCCAAGTTTCCCTCTTGATACTAGATTGTGATTTTTTTTTTCTACTACAACCCAGTGGAAAGAAGCAAGACAACATTTCTGTTAATAAACATTAGCAAACCTGAGAACAGATCATAATAATTTGGCTTTGATTTTCTCATAGGATTTAAAATTAAAAAAGAAAAAGACAATGGTCCTTTTCATCTCCTCTAAAGTTTATTGATTTCTCGGAGAAACGTCTTTTCCTTTAAGAAAATCAGAGGATGCTTTTTGAGGAAGGGAGAACGTTCAAAAGATTCAATATTAATATGTTCAAAATTTCAATATTAAAATCCTACATTGCCAGGAAGCACCTTATTTCAGTGTGGCATCTTGTTAAAGTGAATGGAAACGAAGTGAAGACAAAGTCTTGGCAAAGTTGTGTCTACAATAGCCCTGACTCTTAATGCAGAAGACAGCCCTAATGTTAGAGGATTCATGTTCTTTAGAAAGAGAAAGAAATCATACTGGAAGTCGACTCAAGTAATCTCAGTTCGAACTGGAATGAAATTCTTCTCTGATACCTTTTTCTTTAGAGAGCTTAAACTGAAGCCCCTGTTTAGGGTCATGTCATTACCAGGTCAAACACGACTGCTCTGAGAATATATTGCCCCTCCAAGGTAGTGCCTTGTTCCCTAAAAATGTAATATGCTGCTGAATATTAAAGTGAAAAGAGTAATCTTTCTAATTGCAAATAGATAATAATAAATTGCAAACATATAGTAACAATATATAATAATATGTTGGAGTGAAGCACGCATCCCTACAGCCCTGCTCAGATCAGGTACAAGAGCAGCTTCAGAAACCTGGAGGACTTTAAATGCTAAATAAAACATTTCATCCTCTATTTGGTCCTCTTTAGTGTCCTTCATTATTCCAATTTACAAACAGATATTGTTGTTTAGCCCAGAAACTTGTGCTTGATCATAACATTTATTTCAGAAAGCTGTGCTGGCTTTAAGGACAAATAAGTAGAAAATCTATCATTTCCTTTGGGAAATCTTTCCAGCAGTTACATCGTCATGCTAATAGAAAACATGTCCTTTTTTCAGATTTAGGTTTGTCTTCACTTCCAGACACTGGTTCTTGTTATCCTTTTCTAGGCTAAAGAGCCCTTTCAGAAGCAGGACATTGCCTGTACATCAGTACTCCCACAACAGCAATCCAAGCAGGTTCTAATCTCTTCCATTAGCTGGCTGGGTGAACCTAAGCATCCTGGTTTAGGACATTTTTCTCTAATGCTAAAATCATTTTTGTACCTTTCACTTGGAAACCTTTGCAAATTAATGCAGTGTGAAATATGGATTAAGAGTTCTGAGGAAGAAATTCAGTAGATGGGGAATTTGCTTTCTGATTTGGTACCTATTATCATCTTTTTACTGTCATTTCCTCTTCAGGAAATATTGCTTTAGTAGAGAAAAATAATTTTTTTCAAAACATGTAGGTATTTTCTAATGTGTAAGAGATCAGCTGTGCTGCAGCACAGGCACGGAGGCTCTGGTGTGTGTTGGACATATTACATCTACTGCACCAGAAACAAGCTGTGCATCTGCCCTGCATCACCTGGGTGGAAATATGGGCCCTCAGCTGCAGCTGAAGCCCCTGCTTCTGCATTTTGGCTGGGGGCCCCTCAGCCCTCTGCAATTCATCAGATGTAGAGGTGTCTGCAATCTACATGGTCATGCTTGTGTGTCAGCACGGCTCATCCCTTTGCAGGTCAGCTTATCAAAGTCATTCTTGCTACTGAAAAGAAATCAAACTCATCACTTTCAATCCTAGCTTTCTGGGAATTCAATGTTTATTCCCTCAGCTTCTTCACTGTGGGAAGATTTTTACTGAGCTGACTGAGAAGGAAGAGAATGAACTTGATGCTACAAGTTTATTGCCTCCAAGTGCTTTAATCAGAAGAACTTTAGCAAAGGCATCAGAGGAGAAACACACTGCTCCTGCAGAGATGCTTAAGATTTATGTACAATTTAGGCTTCTGTATAGACTCTGTGTGAACAGCTAAATCAAAGTCTTTTGTCTCCAATAAGTAAGAAGACTACCTGAACCATTAGTCCATAGCAACTTTAAGAAGCAAATAATAAAGGTTGAAAGGATTGAGTTTCAAGCCAAGGGACTGTTGCATTTAAAATCCTTCTGACTTCAAAGAAGGTTTAAGATAAGCACTTCATAACTGAGTTTATAATCTCACTAATTCCTGCTGCTCCATTGTTACACGGGTTTTATATTCAGAGTCCTCAGCACGGTGTGACCCTGCACCAGTGGAGGCCTTTAAATGCAGCCCTTATACTACATTACAGAAGTTCATTTCACAAGTCCTGCTAAGCACCCCATGTTTGTACAATGAGATCAGGCAGCAAAGTTTTCCTGTTGTTCCTTAATTTATCTGAGCTACTACCTACAGAGCTTCCACACCTTCCAAAGGCTAACTAAGCGAAGGTTGTATTTTTCAGATGGTAATTTACTTGTTATGAAGCACTTAACCTTTAATCTTAGTGGAGCATGACTCTTTTAGGAGACATTCAGGAGTTTTGTGGTTCAGCTGTGCTTAGCTGTACCCTTCATTTCCAATACATGGATTTTTCAGTGCAAAGGAACATTAATAAATGGACCAGAGAACTGGTAAAAGTTCTGAGATCACAGAATAGTATTACTTGCCTAGTTCTCCCAAAATCATCACTCCTGGAGACCTCAAGCCTAGACTTTCTATGAAGAAAAAAAAAAAGAGAGAGAATGACATAACTTAGTTGTGAAATGCTGGTGAGGCAGATGGAATTCAGCTGCTAGAGCAGGCTCTGTCAAACTGTGTAACCTGTTTCATTACCTTTTAGAGAAAAGAAATATATAATCCATGGATTTACAGTTAAGATTGGAAACAAGGTTTGCAGATAAGGAAAGCTACAAATGTAAAACCAGCGTCATTATTTCTTACACACCTTCATTTCCCTGGTCACCATTCAAGTTGAGAAGTTTAATTATTGGTTTAGTTAATCAGCTGGATGGCATTACGAGGAATTACAACGCATTAGGGAATCCATTCCTGCCTCAAGTCCTGAAGGCAGAGCATCTGCTCCACAGGTGACAGGATGACCCTCAACCTGCTGACCTTTATTTCTGCTCTCTGCTCCCCCATTTTAAAGACCTCTGGCATTCAAGCCACAGGATTTTCTTCCAAGTGTTTCAGAGGTGCCAGCTGGATCTGTCTGAAGGACAAACTACCTTCTACCATCATTTAACTTTACCTGTTGTCCTGGGTAACCATAATCAAGTTGCAGATCCCACATATGTGTGAATCTTTCACCAATGTTATTTTTCATAGAGTAACACCTGTTTTCCTGGCCTCACATGGGGGGCCATGAGAGGAAAGGGATCCTTTTTGCTATTTCACTTGAGTAGAACTGCTACATGCTGCCCCTTCTGTACAAAAGGGCCAGGATGGAACAGAGATTTGAGCACAGGCTTCAAAGGCAGAGGGGTGGACCCCTCAGCAATTTCATATGGATGAAAAGTTTCTCTCAGAGATCTTTAAATTTAGTTGAAAAATTAGTACATTCTGTTAAACTGTATATATAACTTGTATAGATCACACAGTCCTTGTAAAGTCACCTAGAAAATTAGTGCTTTGAAAATTAGCTGATCAATCCCCTGTCTGAGTACTCAATCCTCAATCTACCTACAGCACTTTACTCCCTTAGCATTTAGTTTCACCTGAAAAGGTAAAAAACTGGCATGCAGCTCAGAGAATGCTTAAATTGATGAAAAACAACATACTTAAACACCGATAAAATTCATGTTTTTGTGTTTTTTCAAAAAGAAGTGTGATTATAGAACAAGGCAGAGGAAGCAATTAGGGAAAAAAACCACTTCTTGGGTAGCTGAGGTTGTGCACCAAAGAAAAAAAATCGCTTTTCCTATCATACTAAATGCACAAGAAAAATGCAAACCAAAGTCTGTATTGTTTAAATCTCTGAATATCCTTTCCAGGTGCATCATTTGCAAAAAGGCTCGAGTGCCAGAAAATGATCAAGGCATAAAAAGAGCTCTGAGAAAGAGTAAGGCCAGATGAAACAGCTGGAAAAGTAAAGTATAACAAAAGGCATAGACGAGATGGTATTCACCAAAAGCTAGGTGAATGCATATACATATATATACTGAAGTATAAAATAGGTGAGCTGCTAGGTAATACCTAGCCTTTGTTTAAAGCTGTCTTAATACCGAGGAGTAAGTGGCCTTAAGATGCTGATTTAAAGGATGGTGGTAGAGGAATCAGGGAATTTAAGCTTTGGGGCGGGATGGCAGTCACACGGGGTAAGCTGGTAGAAGCTGTAGCATATAAAAAACTAACAGACATTGACCAAAGCTGGAATATATTAGGAAAAGCTGAGACTTTTGTAGAAAAAGAAAAAGATAATATTGCTGAAGTCTATTGGAGTACTTTGGAGGAAACCTGTCTGCACAAAGGACTGTAGTCTGATGAGGTATTTCCTCACATTTCCTAAAGGCTTTCAAGAAATGGTTTTACCAGAAATTCTTAAAAAGTTAGTTGTTTTGGAATATGATTGAGAAAATCTTTGCATGAACAAGGAGATAGATGGAAGGCAGGAATAAAAGGGCAGGAATGTGTGGGGTTGTGCCCAGTGCCATCCTACAGAGGGTTCCAGCACATTCACTTTTCAAATTATACACAAAGGATGTGGGGAAGAGCCTTGTCAGTGAGGAGGCTTGCTGATATTTTATTATTCAGATTAGTAAAAGACAAGTGAACTGAAAAGAATTGTAGAATTACAGTATTATGTGACTTCATGATTAAACGGCAGATGAAATTTAACACCAAAGTGTGAAGTAATGAATTTCATTTTAAAAATGCCAAAAAAACCCAAGCACAATCTTAACTTTGCATACATGATTATGGGCTGTGAGCTAGTTATTACTGCTCAAGAAAAACATCTTGAGGTTAGAAAAGCCACTTTCACGCATCTATTAGCTGGATGCTCACTGACGATCAAAAAGGGAAGAAATAAAAAGCAAGAAGAATAGAGAATAGAACAGAAAACATCATTATGCCATTATATCAACCCATTAAATAATCCCACGTTTGAAGTAATGCATGCCATTTTAATCCTGCCTCTTGAAAAGGATACAGACAATTGGATAATACTCAGAGGAAGCTGCAAAGGTGAACAGAGGTACAAAGTTATTTCCATAGAAGCCACTAGACTGAATAGAACCACCAGCAAAGATACAAGTTGTAAATGTCACAGTGGAGGTGGCAAGGTGGTGATTGCACTTCATCCTCATAATACAGGAATTAGAGGTCATCAAGAGATGATGCAAGGTGGCAAATTTAAAACAAAACCAACCAAAAGAGTGGGTAATATTTTCACAATGAATATTTTAACTATGGTAATTTTATCAGACTTTCAGGTGTTGTAAATGCCAAAAGTTTGCATAGACTTAAAGAAATTACTGTACAAGTTCAGGGGAGAAAAGTCTTTGAAGGATTGCTGGACAGAGGAGTCAGCCAAGTCCAAGAGGTTCCCTGGACCAGGCACAGGGGAGGCTGGGTGAGTGCAGCTGCCTGTTCACACCCTCCTCTCTACCTGTGTGAGTGCAGCACTCAAAAATGGCATCAAATATGTTTTTCTGTATTTCTTGGAGAGGAAAAAAGGCATGGGCTGAGGCACGATTCTTTCCTCATATCACCACAAAATGGAGGAACCTTGTACAGTTACTGTCTGGGTCAGAGAGAGAGTTTTGCTAAGAAAGCTCAGTAGAAAAGACAACTTGCTCATCTCAGCAAAACCAGAGTGGAAGCTCAGCCTCTGCCACCTTCTCCTGCATGGAGAAACCCCCACCACAGCCCAGGTCCCTCTCTGAGCCCTGGCAGGTGCCCCCAGCAGAGCTGTCACCACAGGCTGCTCCCGCCCTCGGGCAGTGCGAGCCCCTCCGAAGGGTTGTGCTCCCAGGAGCTTCCAGCCACACCTTTCATCTGCAGCCCCGATGAAGTTCAGCATCTGGCCTGGCACTGCCATTGGGGATGTCTGGTCACCAGAACTGTCCCCTTCTCCCCAGCCATATATATGAAAGCTGGCAGCTTGGTGGGAGCACGTGTGAAGAGCTCTGAGCTGCTTCTGCTGACACTCCTTTGCTCTGGCTGAAAAGTGCCTGGGTGTCTTTAACACAATGAAAATCAGGCCCTTTGTATTCAAAGGAGGATGAAGTTGCTGCATAATTAAAATAATCTAATGGCAAGAAGTCCAGAGGGAATTAGCAGCTTCCACCACAGCGGATTCTCAAATACAAACACTTTAAAAAGCAGTAGTGTATCTGTATAACGCACAGCTGATTCGCAGCCTAAGTGACAAACGTCTTGGGGTTTAAAAAATAATCTCTTCTATTACAATCTTCTCTGTATCCCTCAGCAAATGTATGCACCACAGCCTGAGAGACACTACTAGCCCTGCTGAAGGATATTCTGATGAAACAGCTGCAAACAAGTGTATTACCACAGCAAGAAGAAGAGCATGCATACAGTGAGGTGCAGAACGACACAGTCAGCATTACCATATATATTTACCTAGGCTAGAGCTCTGTGTAAATAATATATAAGGAATGGCTCTTTGCTGTGTCCTAAGGGAGGAACAGCAGTTACAACAGATCCTCTTAACAGGACATAGTGTCTAGGAGGCCCTGGAAAATTCCTGATGTAAAAGTTCTGCCATAGTGTAAAGATGTGCTTGCCTGTGACCTAGCTTTTACAAATGCTTGGATAACCCATAAAATGCCTTTTTGGTGTTATTTATTTACACATAACTCATCTGAATTTACATAAAAGTGCAAAATGCACAGAAAGCTGCTCAGCACCAGAGCCCTCCCATGGAAAGCTGTTCCTCAGCCATCATCCAGTTTGATTTTTCTGTATGGAGATTGGAGGTGACCATGATTCATCCAGGATGACAAGAAACACGATGGAGTAGTAACAGAGAAAGCTGATTGCAGTGCTGAATGTGGATGACTGCTGGGACTGTGAAGAGAGGAATGGGGTTGGCACCACTTACAGAACAGAAGCAATAAGAAGAAGGTCTATAAAAAAGAAGCAGAAGAAAACCTCATGGACACAAGAATAGCTAGAAGAGAGTTGTTACTTTAGGGGACTGTAAGCCATAAAGTGTTGAAGAGGAGTGAGTAATAACATTAGAAGAAGCCTAAGTATCAGGGAGGATGGGGAGGGAACTGAGACCTAGAGAGATGGCCAAAAAAGAGTAGTCAGTGAGAGTTCAGAGAGAAGCTAAAATTAGGTGAAAAACAAGCCAGAAAAATGGCTGGGGGAATATAAAATGGAATTAATGGTTGTCACCAGCATTTCCAGTTGAGAGGAGAAGGAAACTGGGGAGGTGATAAGATTAAAGGGAAGCAGATGAGTACAGCCCTGGCAAGGTGCTGGGTGTGATGGGTAATGGCTTGTAAAATCAGCCGAGGTAGGGCTTTTTCTCTCAGAAATGTTTAAGTATTAAAGGAGTGGACCACTTCAGGAAAGGAAGCTATGAAGGAAATAAAGGCAGGTAATAGCTGGGGATGCAGGATTGATCAATGGAGGAAAGAACTAGGAATAAAGAGTAAGCAGAGATGTCAGAGTGAGAAAAACAAGGGAGAATGAAGGAGGAAAAGATGAGAAGACCATGAAGAAAGAAAGATGGAGGAGGCTGCAGCTTTGAGCCACTTTGTCACAGTTTGTTAGTCTGGGATTCTATCTGGGAGCTGAAATCATAGCTGAAGGAGCACAAGGCAAATGCTTGCAGGAAATTCCTCCAATGTCCCTGCGCCCTCACTTGGCCCATTAACCATGCACTGGCACAGGTTTAGCAAGGCTGGAATGCAAAATTAAGTTTTGGGGGAGAGCTTGAACATGTGAGGGGAAAGCAGATGGAAGAGAGAAGTGCGCAAAACATTAAGGAGAGAGAGCAGATGAGAGAGGAGAAGACTTCATCGCTGAGTTAATGCATAATTCTCCACAGAAGTGCCTGAAGCCACTTGTTACTCATATTGAAGAGAGCATGGCATGGAAAGTAGCTGAGAGAAAGCTATAATCACCACAGAATCATCATAAATGCTGAAACATATCCCCCTCATGATCACATTAGCTGCTGAATCGCTCAGCTTCTTCATTAGTCTGTGCTGAAAAAAGAGAAGGGAAACAAAGAATAACATTTATTTTTTTTTTATAAGGAGTTATTTTTCTGAGCAAGCATGTAAATCACAAGCCAGCATCCCAGAAGAGAGTTCCTGTGCAGAACTCATTGCAGGTTAGTTGTACATCATTTTATATTAAGTGTTGGACATATTGTAGAGGGACCAACTTGTTGCCATTTCACGTTTCCCAGTGGAATGCTGTTTCCACACTGATTTCTTTCTCTTGACAGCTCTGGTAATACTCTGGATGTGATGGGTAATGGCTTGTAAATTAAAAAAAAAAGAAATTTCCCCTCGTTTGGTGTTATGGAAATCTATTTTTCTTCCATTCAGATGTTTTTGCACCTGGCTACCAGAACCCATCTGCTTTTGCACAGACACGGGCAATAATGGGGCAAGGGAACATGGGAGCTCCCTTTGCTTTCCACAAGCAATAATCAGCATTTTGAGACACATCCCTGAAAATAAGGGTTTAGGGAACATGAGGACAGTCCCTTGCTCTGGCTCCTCCCCTGGCTGTGAGACTGAAATCATAGCTCCTCATTTTCAGTCATTAGTATGCTAAGGTTTCTCGGAATAAAAGTATCTCCATTCTCTTCATGTCATGTAACAGGCAGAGCCAGCACTACTTTCTTTTCCATAGGTGGCCCTTTAAGACCTAGATAGACTATAAATTTTCAGCCATTTCAGTCAATATTTTTCATTGCATGGAGGAAACCAAGCCTGGAGAAATGACAGCAGCCTGTCCTGGCCTCCTGCTTCCTTCCCAAGCCTGAAAGAGGGTAACTGGCCTCATGTGCAAAAGAGAAAGATGTGCCCATGAGCTCAGCAGCCAGACCCCACCTGTAACATCAATAACAGCTCACAGCACCATTTCCCAGCTTTTTTTCCCCTATCCATCAATCCTTTATGACTGAAAGGTAAAGCTGCTGCCAGGCACCTCTGTGTTTTCCTTAGGGCTATCATTAGTTGTCCTTTAGGGAGCAAAAACTTCTACACAAACATGAAAGAGAGCAACAGGGAATACAACTGGTGTAAACCATGCTGATTTTGGGTGTAGGAGACTTTGTCCCAACTCCTGGCTGCAGTAGTCCTCTGCAAACTGTGCCACTAGCTTGTATATCCACCCCCTGATCCAGAGGATGGCTGTAGCACCAGGTAATATCAACAACTTTACAAGTACAGGCAATTTAAAGAACTCAAAGCATTTTAAACTGATAATTTTGATATGTTTTACATGAAAATGGCAGGAAAACAGCTGAGACTAATTCTGCTTTGACACCAAGGTATTGCAGTGGAGAGGTGTTAGAATGGAAAAAAAAATCAGGGTTTAACTTCCTATATATTCCCCTCCTGTCTGAACTATTCCCTTCAGTCTCTTCTTTCTGTTTGTACAACATGCTCCCAGGCCTTGCCAGCTCCAAGTTTTCACAGCTATTTGTTTTATGCTATTAATTTAAAGCTGATTTCCCTAAGGTGAGCAGTGACTTTCCCTCTGCTTTTCCATCTCCCAACATAATGGGACACAGCCCCAAGTAAAGCTTTAAAGGTGCAGGATGATGCAAAGTGCATACCAGTAGCAGCAATATCACATTTTCAGTCTCCCTCTTGAAAAGTTATTTATTATGAAAAAAGATAGGAAGAATGCCTTTAAAGTCAGAAGGGGCGTAATGCACACAACTTTTTAGACCTCTGTGTAGCATGAATGCAGGGTACATGTATAAATTCATAATTCAGGTGCAGTAGCTGTAGTTGGATTAGAACTATTTTGAGGGAAAAAGGATTTTCTTTTTGGCCAAAAGTTGAATCCTTAGTGCTAGAACATCCATAATACGTCTCAGCAAGAATAGGCACAGGCAAAATCCTTCTGAAACCCGAAAAGGCAGAAGTGCAGTAGTTCAGGAACAATGGCAAAACTGCTCCCTAAATCAACTGGTGGCCAAAGACTACTTGTGCAAGGCTGGTGCTCATGCACAGGTAGCCCTAGGTGACTGGGAGTGAAAATTACAGAGGTCAGTGAAAAAACAATCAGTGGAAATATCGAATGGCAATGTTCAGCTCACCCTGATGGGTATGTGTTTGCTCAAGAAGCATCACACAGGCAAAATCTCCCCTCGTGGCCATCTGGGCTTCCTCAGGGGGTGCAGTGGATACTTGTGTGCTTCTCCCAAATTCTGCTGTCCCTGGTGCAGATAGCTACAGATGTGTGCACAAACCCTTCAGTTGTACATTATGCATCCCACCGCTGTCTCAGGTAAAACTGTAGGCTGGCAACTTTTTTGACAAATAAGCAGAAAGTAATGAATGGACAGAAGCAGAATGAGATTTTAAAAGAAAATCTGAGTAATCTACAGGTCATGTAACCAGTAGGATAAATAACAGATGGGCAAAGATAATCTTGGATTGGAGGCTGAACAGTGAAAATGCAATAGAGTGACTTAAAATGAACTTGCAATATGAAACCATCCTCTCCAGGACCCCTGACACAGACACCCTGTACTCTAGCAAGGATTTAGAGTCAGGAGCTGTAGAATCCAGCTCTGTCTGAATTGGAGCAGGAAATTAAAGGGAAAGAAGACAAGAAACCAGCCCTTTTAATCCCGAGAAAATACCTGGGTCTTCTATTCATAGAAATAAAACGTGGTATTAATGTTTGGAATAAAGTGACAACCAACCATTAAATCTGCCACAAATAGGAATAGAATCCTTTCAGGGTTACTGGAGTCAGTGGTGATCTAAATAGGCATGAAATGAGGTTCTGAATGAATGTAGTGTTGCTTTCCTTTTCTTTAGGGCCACAACAGGGATATTCACATCACCAACACGGGAAGGAACCACTGTTCCTGGAAACAAAACAGCACAGGGAACGTCCTCAGAGAGAGGTTGTTTGCAGGAGAGAGCAAAGAAGCCATGGGCAGCGTGAGTGGCTGTTTCTTGGCTTTATTGGAAGCTGTGTGTTTGTTTTGCTGCTTTTTTTCCCCTTTTCACTGTGAGGAACACTCTCCCTGGAGAAAGCAGGCTTTACCCACCTCGCTAAAGGCTGTCTGCTATTCAAGCTGCCTAATTACAAATTACGTCACATCCACTCATCTGAACCCCCGTGCAGAGGGATTATAGACCTTGAGGGAGTCAGATGAGGCTGCTAAGTCTCAAATCACTTTGAACATTTCACAGATAGCTACTAATCACAGGCAGTCTCTTCTGTGCAGCTCAGGAAGCGGGGTCATGTCTAATCTGGTAAATCAGTGCCCCTGCTGCCGTTGGTCTCCGGGTGAGCACAGGACGTGTAGGGGAAGGAGGTGACCTGGGCTTCCTACACCGCAGCAAGCAGATTTATAAAACCAGAGTGGGTGTATCACAAGCAGAAACTCTCTGGTAAGGTGGGAATTGAGGATGATTTCAAGGAGTTAAGGGCCTTTTGCAGGGTGCAGGGGGGTACTCTAAGTTGGATGCTTTGAACTCTATTATTTTAAATTCCCTTTCCAAACTAGAGAAATGAGGCTTTCTACCTGGAAGTTTACTGCTGAAGCCAATAATTCACTGTTGTTCTTAGTTGTTTGCTGAGAGTATGAATCTATTGGCTCCTGAGGATTCGACACTGTAGTGGCAGCAACTGGTTCTGTGAAAGAACACCAGAAAGGCACAAATTCTTATTGACTGCATTGAAGTGCTACCACCCAGAAAAAATGACAAAGGACCTTTCCTGAAATATTACTTACAGGTTTTGACATATCTGACTTCTCTGGAGTCTCCTTTGCTACCTCACTAACTCTCCCAGGAAATGAGAACAAGGTGAAAACCAAAATTTTTGACCCAAGAAGCATTCTAAGATTTGAAATTTAATCTGGTACCACAATGAAAACACAAACTCAGTGTTGTTTATTTGCAGTTATTTTTTTCTTCCCTTAGCATAAAATAGTTTCAAATAGGGTAGTTGTCCTTGTTGAAACTTTTTTTCTTGAGAAGATCAAGTCATTCTGTTTACGCAGCAATTGTTGGATTTCATTTTGTTGTTTGAAATTGGATGGAGATCTGAGCAATCCAATCCAGTTGAAGATGTTCCTTCTCATTGCCAGGAGTTTGGAATAGATGATCTTAGGCATATCTTAGGTGCTTGATCACACCCTCCCTGCAAGTAGAAGCCAAACTCCTCTTGATTTTAGCAGTGTACCTTTAGCCCTAGGAGCAGGTCAGAGTGAGGGCTACAAAAGCAGCATTTTTGCAGCCAGCCCAGGGATTCTCAAAACTGTCACGAACCAAAAGGAAAGCCTGGCAGGTTTCAAAGAGCCATTTGCCAGCTGTGCCCCTTTTATCTCATTGTGGAAGTAGGGGAGGAAAGTAGTGATATGTGGAGACAGCCAGATCCAGATCCTTCCCTATTCTGACAGCTTTCCTCCCTCTTCTAAAATAAATATTAGCAAAGTGGTGATGTAATTTACATCTCAAATGGCACAAAAGCTGCAACAGAAGACATGTCCTGCGAGGTGACTATACTTCAATATTCGGACAAGAATACCCCGTCTCTAAGAACTGCAGACCCCTTCGAAGTGCTCTGTCCAGCTGCTAGACAGAGGAACAGAAAAGCTGTACTCTTCAGAGCTGTGACCTAATAGAAGAGTTTGTAACTATGACTATTTTTTTTTTCCTCAGACTCTCCTATCTTACCTATTATTCGTATTTCTTCCTCTTGTTTCAGTAGAGAAGGAATAACCCAAATTAAGGAATATGGATAATACTGCCCTGGAAGTTATGTGTTAAAGGAGAAAATTTAATGGAATGAAGCCTCTGTATCATCTGTGGGTCTGAGTTGATGTGCTGTGGGGTCTCTGGGGAGCCTGGCTGGGTATATTTAGATCTTGAGGCTTTCATTCAGCAAGGCACTTAATCATGTGCCTTGACTTTATGCTCCGGAGTGCTCCTTCTGGACTTCATCAGGAGTCCTCATCTCTCTGACCTTGTTCATGAACATGTAGCTACATCATTAGGTTCATCTGCATTAAGGACCTTAATTAGAAAAGGGCTTCATCTGAAAGGTTCATAGCTAAGCTGAGAGCAGGGGGGAAATGAGCTTTTGAATTCAAGTCACTCTGTGTGGCAGCCCTTAGCTGTGGATTCCTGCATCTGACGGTCTTGTCCAGAAGGGTGCTGCCTTCTGTCTACCAGCCATGGGGGTGCAAATACTGTTGCTTTGGGTGTTATTCAGGACAATTCCAATGTCAAACACGGTAATGACTTGTGTCTTCATAAAATGAGGCCAAATAAACTAAAAAATATGCAGCACAAAGTGAACACTGACACCGCACAATAAAAAAAGGTTTCTGTAAAAAGCTGTGATAAAAAAAAGTTTACATTTATCATCCCACTTAATTGTATTGGGTCTAAAATTAATGAGCCTTAGCTCTAAACTCCATTTAAGACAATAGTTAATTGCTTCATTTTAATAAATTTTGGCAGAATGGTGGGTATAACAATGACTGAATGCTCAATTATTACCTAGGCTAGAAAATGAAGATATACACTATTAATGATATACACAATCTGAAAAGCAATTAGGATCCTGAAGGTAGAATAGGCAACTCACTTAAAAACAGGGTAATAAATGAACTTCCTTATCAAACACAGGGGAAAACAAGGTCTTAGAAGCAAGAAATCTCATTGCCTGGGATTTTAGCTTGATTCATTTCTTGTTCCCCTCCCCTGTGTCGGTGACATGTTCAAAACCTGTCAACAACAGTGTCATGGGAACACAAGAGAGGCAAGCAAAGAGCAATACACTCAGGCTGAACAGCTCGTGCTGTGCAGGGTGGATGTAGTAACTGCATTAGAGAGCTCAGCTTTACAGCAGCATCAAAAGAGGAAAGGGGTACATGACAGATCTGGAAACTGAGGGTCAGAAATGAAAAAAGGCCTTTGGACAGAATTAGTCTTCACTGCACATATGTTCCACACCTCAGACACACAGTGGTGCTTTTCTGAACCCACAAAACTGTGGAGTGTGGGGATGCTGTTTCTACTCCTACCACTTAAATTACTGTAAACATCTTCTTTTCCCCGCTTGTGTTTCCTCTGTGGACTTTGAAAGCTTTCTGGAGCTGGGCACATCCCTTGTAAATGGAGGTAACAGGAGTCGTTGGGTCTCCAGGACATCTCTGTCACCTTCACAGCTGCACCAAGGACCCCTCAGAGAGGTGAACCCTCCTCAGCAGGTGCCTTCTGAGTGCATCACTGCAGTACCCTCCTTGTATGGCAGGGGCACAGCAGGAGGTGGAGGGAATTTGGATAAATATTACTGGAAGTGGCAATATTTCTTCTCTCTTGCACCTATCTGTATTTTTTCTTAAGAGCAATGTTGCCAATGTGATGTGAGAATGTTTACACAAACAGCCTTTTCACTGGGCGCTGAAGGAAAAGTCTAATTTTTTATTAAATTCCTGCATCTCTCGAATCTTTGAGGTGCATAATATTAGCCTTCATCCCTATTTTTCCCAATTAAGAGAAAGTAGATTGTTTCAGAAGCACAATGACAGTTACTCTAGATGGTGTCTAACTAATGCATTGAACAGAAGCACTGTACTACCTCTCCTTTTGATTTACAGATTATTATATTCCCCAGAAAGTCCTGTTTGCATCCATTAGCAAAGTTGCTGCCTAAACTCAGAACACTTTCTGAACCATTTTTGTTTCTTTGACAAATCTCTTTTCTTGGCAGTTTGCAGCACCGTATTTCCATTTTCACAACTGCTTTTTTGGTTTCTTCTTCCATGACTGATTGTGCTCTGCTTATCTATATTTAATCACATTCACTATTTGATATTACTTCAGAGTCCAATTTCAAAGCCCATTATCATCTGTGGGTCTTTAGCATAATTTAAAAACCACAAAACCTTGATTTCAGTGCCATTATACCCAGTGTTCCTATAAACAATAACAAATCTCACATCCCACTGCTGGCTTTTGCAGAGTCTCTCATGGTTGTTAAATTTTCTTTTTAAAGACATGGTTTCTAGAATTAACCTAATTTTAAGCACTGCGCTAATATCTCATGCCTGTATAACTCTGCTTCTTAGATGTTATTTTAATTAGGAACCAAAGAATTGGGTTAAAAGATTTATGAATTTCCTACCCAAAGCAGTGACTGGTTTCGTTACAGAAGCCTTTACACTGACAGTAAAACTCAACATGTTCTAACAAGCCAGTGAAGCACAACCCTTTTTTTTAATGAAATCACATGGGTTTTCCAAAGTAGAGCCTGTATCACCTGTTTTGTGTCCTTTAAAAGCAGATTCCTCCTTTAAACCAGATCCATCCATAGGAGACAGGGCATCATTTAGTGGCTTTGGGGATTTTGTGATGGATCAAATGCACAGCCTGAGAAGAGGATGAAAATCCTGACTACGGCTGCTACTGCTGCCTCTTTTTTTATCATTAATTTATTATATCATATATTACTTCATTATATCATTATATCATTATTTATCATTATTTTTTTATCTTTATTATCATGGCTGCTCACTGGAACTGCTTTTCTAACAAATGTTTGCAAGATGAGCCTGTTTCCACTGCTTTTCAGCTCTCTGTTTTCTGAATCCCATCAGCTGGGGCTTGTGTATCCTGGCTGAGGCAGGATGCTCGCCTGAATTAATCCTTGAGGCAGTTCCTATTCAGCCAGCTTTGGGACCTGTAGAGCAAGGTGGGGTTTGTGTGCTTTGACTTTTCCATGACATTTTGATTCAGGGACTCTGTCAAGGCATTTCAGCTACTGCACTGCCTGGCCAGGCAGCACTGGAGATTTTCTT
The DNA here is from genome assembly GCA_014706295.1 of Lycocorax pyrrhopterus obiensis. Lineage (NCBI taxonomy): Eukaryota > Metazoa > Chordata > Aves > Passeriformes > Paradisaeidae > Lycocorax > Lycocorax pyrrhopterus. Next base: position 7,185,730 of record JACSVZ010000002.1, on the reverse strand, counting down.
AGCAGCTTTAGTACCCCTTTCCCCAGGTGAAACCATGGCAGGAAAATTACCTTTATGCCAAGGATAACTGTGCCAATGCCTAGAATATCTATTGAGATGCTGGTTTTGGAGGTCAACTTGTTTTCCATGGATCAGTAGAGACCTCTGAAAGCTTGACAGCAAACATCTTCCAGGCTTGACTTTTCACTGAGATTTCTCCAGCCTTTCAGCTCTTACTCCTCCTGAACTCTGCTTGCAAGGAGACAGTGACTGAATTTGCTCTTCACAGCTCCAGGGCAGACCCAGATGTTCTTGCAACACATTTCAGCTCCCCAATATCAGGTGTGACCAGTTTCTGTCTCTCCTGTGCTTTCCCCAGATTTGTCTTCTTTGCTGCTAGTATGATGGTGAAGAAGGGAATTGCAGGGCTAGACAGAGTGTCTGGTTAGAAAAGGTAATTAAATTAGATAGAGATAAGGGAAGGGAGTTAGACAAAAATGCTTGGACAAAGAGATGAGCACTGGGAGGTAGAAGAGAGGCCAAGGAAAGGGAAATAAAACTGGGACCAAACAGTCAAGAAGGGAAGGGAGAGACACCTGGCACACTGGTGCTGTGAGGTGGGCAGAACAATCTCTGACCATGGTGGATGGAAAAGAGGTTCAGACCTTCATTGGACTCTCCTGCTACTGATGGAAAAGCATGAAACCCTCTGGCCAGCTCCGTGTCCTGCTCTTCAGTGCCAGTCTGCACTGGGAACAGTGACCTATTCCTGCTCTAATTCCCTGATCCCGGTGGCCATGTCCAAACGCTTTCACTCTGCTGGTTGGGACAGAGGGACTAATTTATGGTACACCATATGCTGAGATTTACCCTGGGTGGTAAGGAGGTTCTGTTTGAGTTTTTAACAGAAACAGGACAGAGGAGCCTTAATATTAAACAAAACTGTCATAAAAAATCATTACTGGAAAGTCAAACAGTCAAATAGGAAATATAGATTGACAGCAGAGATCTCTCATTGTTATAAACACATCTTGTAACTGAGAGACATGTGGAAGCCTTAAATCCCTCAGTAGTTATAACTTCTGGTGCACTTTTCACAAAAATCTTAAAACAATGAAAAATTAGTTTCGTCATCAGTCCTTTCTTTTTCCTTCCCTTTGTTTCCATTTGTGATTGCAAATGGTTGCAGCATATGGGTCAAGAATGAATTTTAGACATTCTTTTTCCAAAGGAGGAGTAAAAATCTTTGACATAGAGATCAACAGGTGAAAGCTGGACAGTTTTATCAGGAGATGAAGGTAACGCTATCAATCTCATTAACTGCTTTAATATCTTTGAAGATGAGAATTGATTGTTTAGAGCTCACCTGTGTGGAGGGAAAGGTGAAATAACAGAGTAGAAATTGGCAGCTTGGAAAAACATTTTAGTTTACAACTCTGTAAAGAAGCTCTGGTGTGTAAAGTGATTTACTTCACAGGAGGGTGTAAAATCTGGAAAAGGGAAAGCAAAAGACCCACATTTGAGATATATTCTGACTCTGCTGATACCCCAGCTCATGCTGCTTTGTCCCTGCAGAATTCAGTTTCGTAGCATGTTTTACAGACATAAATGATTAGATGGCTTCCCCAAGATCATGTGGGGACACCAACCAGAACCCCTCATCCTGTCCTGAGTAAAGAGGTGACCTAAGATGAGATATGGGGGCCACTCAAACCCAAGAGTATAAGGAGAGGGAAGAGATGTTATTTTGTCTATCTCCAAGCAGTCTGACTATAAATTGTGCCTTCTCCCAAGGCAACTCCCAGAAAATCCTTGATGTAGAAAATTCAGCTGATGTAGTCAGCACTCAGTCTTAGAGAGGAAGGCCTGAAAGGACAGCAGCAAAACTGATTTTTGAAAAGGCTGGGAATTAACAAGAATCAACTTCTCAAACACTCAAGGTATTTTATATTTCTGACGAAAAGACTGAGGCTGCCAAATATATTGCTTAAGCCCGGCTAATCTAGCTCATAAAAAAATAGGTGATTCTAAGGAAATAATCATAAACCTGTCTTTGGCCACGCATCACTTTTGCACTTTGCTTCAACCGCAATACAAGACTATGGATTTGTCTAGGGACAAAAGCAAAATTTATTTCCCTGTGAATAAATCTTTTTTTATTGTACTGGTTTTAGCTGGGATAGAGTTAATTTTCTTCGTAGCATGGAGCTATGTTTTGGATCTGTGTTGAAAACAGCATTGATAACACAGGGTTGTTTTAGTTATTGCTGGACAGGGCTTACACAGAGCCAAAGCCTTTTCTCCTTCTCATCTGACACCTCCAGACAGGAGGCTGGGGGTGCACAAGGTGCTGTGAGGGGACAGAACCAGGACAGCTGACCCTGACTGACCACAGAGATAATCCACACTTTATGGCATCATGCCCAGTACATAAAGCTGAGGGAAGAAGAAGGAATAGGGAGGACGTTCAGAGTCATGAGTTTTGTGTTCTCAAGTCACCTTTATGCATGATGGAACCCTGCTTTCCTGGGATGGCTGAGCACCTGCTGCCCATGGGAAGTGAGGAATGAATTCCTTGTTTTGTTTTGCTTGTGTGTGGATTTTTCTTTACCTTTTAAACTGTTTTTGTCTCAACCCACGAGCTGTCTCATTTTTGCCCTTCCAATTGTCTCTCCCATCCCACCGGGAGGAGCTGTGTGAGTGTCCGTGTCAGCCTTGGTGTTTGGCTGTGATTAAACCAGGACACTGCCTTCCAGTATTTAAACATTTCAAAATAGATGGAGACAATTTTCTTTCAAAAGCACATGATTAAGAAGCCTGCACACCAGGTCGTCAGTCCTCCACCCTTCACAATAAAAGGTGATTTATCATGCAAGCAGTCTGGAATACATTTCTGGAGTCTGCATCCTGCCACTTATTCCAGACAGTAGAAAGAATGGTTTCATGAGCAACCATGAGACAGAAATGGAGAGCAAGGGCAACTACAATTCAGTCCCTGACTGTTGCAACATTTCCTGATGGCATTTGCAAGTGATATGGCCCCTTATTTTCTGCCTCAAGCTCTCAAACCACCATTCATCAGTGCTTTTAGAGTGGTTCAGGTCTTTAGAGGGTGAGGGCAGAACTGCCTCCATACTGGACTCAGTAGTTGTTCTGAATCTACACCAATTACAGCAGACAGACTGTGAATTCATATTTTTATTGAGGACCAACTCAGCAAAGTCATTGTGCAATTTTCCAGCTAACTAGCACTGTGATTCATCTCACCTACCTTAAAAACCGAGCTAGTCACTCTTCATGATCACTGGGAGACCACAGGCACTTTGGGGACATAATTTATCACCTCTATTCACAGTCTCAGGCTGCTCAGCTGTTCCCTACCCTCTGTGGCCTCCATCACCTTGCTCAGATATGGATGTCTAAACTACAGATGAATTTTAGTCTCACTGCCTGATTTTCAGTACAGCTAAACACCCAATTTGTTTAAATGTCAGAGGCCTGTTGAGGTGTTTGGAAATTGCTGCTGTTTAGCCTATTTGTGGTTTAACTTTCTCAAACCCTGTGACTTGATAGGACCATGAGATTGTGAGGGCTCAGGCAAAATGTCACCTTGGTACTTCCAGGACACGTTCCCCTCAGTAGATATATCCAGGCAGGGGTATCCATTGAAACACCTCCTGCAAAGTGGATGGAAAAGGCTCTGCCCTCAGGGTCTCCTCATCTTGGCAAACCCAGCTCCTAATTTTTCTCTTGTAGATGAAGGTTCATCTCTACAGCAAGGCTGGGGTCTGAACCTCAGCTGGACTTCTGACCCTCTGAGACATTTCAACATCAAAGATTAGGGCTGCAAGATTGTCAGAAAGTTGGAAGCATTTAGAGCTGAGTGAGCCTCCTTCAAAGCAGCTGTGTTAATCCTATCATAAAATTAAACTCATCCTCTCCAAAGCAGATGTGTTTTTCTGTCCCATGGGAATCAATGGAATTTTTCCATATGCTTCAACAGGGCCAGGTTTCAGCCTTTGCTCTGTTTTAACCCTTTCTTGTGCATTTTACTAATCCAGGTTCTCTTATTAACTCAGCTCAAGGGAATCTGTGGAGAAAGCAAGTTTAACAAATTGGTTTTCCTCGGTACAGATAAGTGCAGTAACTATTTCCCTTGTGGAAGTTCAGAAATTTTCTGGAAATGCTTTACACTGGACAGAAGATGGAAACATGAAAAAAATTATTTTGGAGTTGTTTAGAAACTACAGGTCTCCTGACTCCTGATGGTGTTCAGAACTTCTTGAGTAAGGGCTGAAGAGCAATTAACATGCAGTGCCTTCCAGCGTGGTAACCAAAAGGTTGTCAAGGTTACTTTTTCAGGCAATGGCTTCTATTCCTCATAATTTATATTTTGACATTAGAAAAAAAAATCACATTTGAGAGAGCATTTAGCAGAGGTTATGCATTTTGCTAGCTTTCCTTGGCTGTTTTGTAACCAGGTTTGTAGAAAAGTGTTTCTATTTTAACCCTGTCTCACCTATTGAAATGCTGCCAGACCTGTTGGTCTCACTGCAGACTGTGCAGGGTACTCCAGCTCTCCAGATCTGAATTCTGCAGCCTGATCTCTCTTATCTTCCTAGCTTCTTTCTTGCTTGAGCCATGGTTCATTTCCTAAGAACTAAGTTAATTAGTCTTTGATCTTTTCTTCTTCCCACACAAAGCATCTTCTCTGATTTCAAACATATTTTTCTGCTGGTGCTGATCTTAGTGGGCTACACAGAATGTGTGCAGACATCCCCACGAGAGGAGGAGAGAGCAAAGGAACCCTTAAGCCCTCAGAGCGATGTTCTTGCCCACCTCCCAAGTGTTGTGATGGTACCCCCCGATCAGCCAAAATTTTTCAGTACCTGTGCACACTCTCCAGACAAGTTGTGCGAGATATTGATGTTTTCTGAACACCTACGAGTGCCTCACTGAATCCTGATGTCTTTCCTACAGATCTTCACAGAAGGGGGAAGGAGTTCCCTCCTACCAAAATCTGCAATGGGGCCTGTGTCTCTCTGCTCCACACTGGAATTCAGAGCCTAAATGCCCCTGTGCATCTGGAGTCCTGCCTGGAAGAATGATGGATAAAGAAGGATGAGGGATGTGGGGAGCAAAGAGGGACAGCCAGGGGTGCTGAGCACCTGTGGGAATGAGCAATTGTTGTAAACAGTGTCCAGGCTGGTGTGAGACCACAGGAAGAGCAGGTTGGACTGCAGGCACCTTCGGCTCAGGTCCTGTCACGGAAGCTTCCTGTGGATGATCCCAGCTGGGTTCTGACACTGACCCTAAGGAGATATGGGGAAGGAACCTCTTCCTAGGAACCTCTTCCTGCTGGGATGGACCAGCAACACCCAGCTCATCTGCTCTTGACCTTTGCAAACAATAAAGGTTTCTGAGACACGACACTGTGACTGAGCACGTGTGAGGAGAGATGCAAGTCCTGAATTTATTGTCTGTATTATTTCAGGATTGTTTGGCTTCAGTCCTCATACACTCCTTAGAAAGATTCAGAGGATGGAGTGAAGCAGCAGGCATGAGATACCACATATTCAATCAGGGCTCAGCCAAATCCCCCAAAACAAGAAAGAAATATTAGAAAGGTGCTTCCACACTCTTTCCTGTATCACTTTTATGAGATTTCTGCCCAAATAAGGGGTGTTGGAATGAAGGTCCATGGTGATATTGCCTGACCCTGAAACTTGCATCGCACAGCAACTGAACAAGGATATAGAAACGAAAAAGTCATTAATAGATTCTTCAGGGGAAAAACCCACAAACCTAAGACAGAAATATTGCATTCAATCAGCACAGGCTGCCAGCCAAATTCTGGTGCAAGGAGTTCCTCTAGATTCAATGGGCTTATTCTTAAAAGGCAAAGGAAAAGTATTCAAGCCCAAAAGCATGACTGTTTGCAGTTCACTGTATGATACAGATAATTACAATTGTCCTTATGTACAGCCACTTACCAGTAATTAATTCACAAAATAATTATTGCAAGAGTGCTGCTGTAGTTAGATTTTACATCGAACTTCAATAGAGAATTCTGCTGCTGCTGAATACCAAGAGCTAAAAATAACCAATATGAAATAAGGGCTGCCATAAATACTGGATGGGACTGATTTGTCCTGCGTAAGGGAAAGACAGGAAACAGAGTAAAAGGAACTCGTTCAGCATTGAGGGAAAATTGATTGAACATGAAGTAGTGAAGGACTGAAGATGCTTCTTCCTCCTCCCTTTAATCTGGGGTGAAAGTTCCTCTGTTTGGGCTTTACGGGTGTGTACTGTCAAGTGGTCTAAATTTCAGCTCGTAATCTGAACACTGCCTACAAATTGAGCACAGGGAGCCACTTATTTTTGTTACACAGTAAGGGGAAATAAAAGCCAACAAAAATTCAGCATCATTTTGTTCCCAGGAGGATTTATGTGTGGCACCAGGACGGTGAGCCACTAAAAGAGCAGGTTCCCATTTTGCCAAGAACTGGGATAGATTTAAAAGGACTTACAGTATCAACTTTCACAAATATTCTTTCTGATATATCCATATCACTTCTATCTTGGTTGAGTTTCACTTTTGCCACAGTGACATTGCTTTACCTTTTCCATATAGTTTGACTTATTTTACGACTGATGTGGGATGCGTGTGGGATTCTCAGTCGTGCGCTCAAATGTTTTCCTTTACTCCTCCTTCCCACTGCTTCTGGCATCACTGTGGCACCAGCCATGCAAGGAAACTGGATTACACCATTTGCGGACACATCACACACTGGTCAGAGGCCTGGGGTCAAAGCACAGGATTTTCCAAAGAAATATCTCCTATGGCTTCAGAAGACACCCACATGACACCTAGTATTCCTTCAGGAAAGACATCACAGCCATCAGACCTCCCTGGTACCACTGACAGAAGGGATAAGGCATGTCTGGTTTTTCCACACAACATACGTGCTGCTGAGAGGTGGGACAGAGCTCTGAAATGATTTAAACACATATTTTTATCTTGAAGCTGCAGTAGAGCACAAGACTCTGCCACAGCTCATCAGTCAGGGGTTGATTTTGTTAAGTATCTTCCCCTGTTCCTGGGTCGTTTCTGAACACAGAGACAGCACCAACCTTAACAGAGATCCTTAATGTAGGACCTTGCTCTCCAGTGTGAGAATGAAGTGTTTATTCCTACCCAATTAATTGAACAATTCCTGATTAATTGCTTTCAATAATTAATCTGGAGTAGGAGTTTCCTTCTTATCCCTCAAGAATTTAGTTTCCTTAGCAGTCTTTGGCAAGATACTTAAGTTTTTTTAAACTCCAGCTCCTTTGCAATGACAAAACCATGTTTATCTTCATGCTCATTGGCTCCTTGCAAATAATCTTGATATACGTGAAGGACATAATTTATTTATTTTTTTAAATGAAAATCCTGTTAATTCTTTACAATATATCAGAGTTTTATATCAGTATTTCCTAATTCTTTTCTTTAGTGTATCTTATACAGTTTTTGTCTGGTGTGAAAGACAGAATCACTCATCTCTGGATTCTCACACCACTCCTAAAGCTGTTTTAAAGGGTAATAATATGTTTGCCACTGAGATTTTGTTCATTGCTCTGCATTGCTCACACAGGGAAGCTCAGTTTAACAATACTTAGTGATTCCTCAATTTCATATTTGAGTACCATTTGAATGCTTGAGTTAGTACCATCTAGCTTTACAATTTGCACTTTATTTCTGACCAGCTTTTACAACTCTGCAGCAGTAAAGCACAGTTTGGGTGTAGGAGTCTTCCTAACCTGTAGTGAACCATGAAGCAAGGATTTCTTTTCACTCCTTCATAAAATAGTGAGTACTTCTTTCTAGTCAAGGGTAGTTTATGAATATAATAAGATGTTGCAATATTTCAAAGTATTTTCTCAGCTTTTGTTGTCTGTAATAAAATGTTGAAATAAAATTAATAAAATATCACAACACGCCGTAGCAAATAAATCCTTCCAAAACACATTAGAAGGCTCTATTGAAGGAACAGAATTGCACATTAATTTCTGAATTATACATACATGACAAATCATGGCAAATTGAGCATCTTCTGCAAGGAGTGCTGACTTAATGCCCTGTCAGTTTGGACCTACTGCCTCCTATCCTCCTACAGATAACTCCTCCCTTCAGAGAACTCTGTGGCTCTAATCATCCCTAAGCATGAAAGCCTGGAGCTCATTATCCCAGTGTGTGTATCCTGTAGTGAGAGTGACCTGCCACTTTCTGCCAGCCTGCACACAAGTGAAACTCTCAGTGAGATTTTTTTTTTTGCCAATTGCTGTCAAAGGCAGGCTGGATTTGGAGCTGTTTCTTTTTTTTTTTTTTTTTTTTTGGTGTTTGCAGCTTCCCACAAGTTGCACCCAGAGGAGCTGCAGTTGTGTTTTTGGTGCTGTGGTATCCAGACCTTAAAATGACATTCACCCATCTGTGCAAAATGCAAATCAGGCCTTAAAGGGTGGGTGCCCTGGGACTCTGCTACCCCCAAGACTGTCTTTCCCTGCAGTATCCTGTGGGAGCTGTGAAGCCTGGAGGAAGCGAGGGCTTTGCTCACCTGCGGGTAGATGTCTGCAGGCAGGGTGTCTAAAGGGAACCAGCCCTCCCCAGCTCCCTTTGGAGCTGGTGTGTTCATCTGAACACAGCCTGGAGCAAGCCAGATGGCTGGTAATGCAAAAGGCACTGCAGATTATCAAGGGACCTCAGGGTAAACTGCTCCAAGGTGGTCGCCTACCTTGGGTTGCCTCAGCCTGGCTGCGGGTCTTGTGGGAGCAGCACAAGCAACCAGGGAAGCTCAGGAGATCCTCAGGCTCCTTATCTATGTTTTTTCAGCCTGGCTTTGCCCCTTTTTTTCCCCGTCAGAGCAAAGGCTGAAAGTGGGGGGGACAGCAGAGGAGAATTTCCCCGAATTTCCCTGCGGTGCAGGCTGCCCTCGCTCAGCACTGGCTCCATATGTCCGAGGGAAGGGTAGGAGCAGGTTGTCCCCGGGCAGCTGGCCAGGGGAGCAGATGGCTGTACGAAGGCACTAAACACTGTGAATCAACCCTGGATGTGAAGGGCACAAGTCAAACAAGAACATTTAAAGGCCTGCCCAGCCTGCAGTCAGCCATAGGTTTTAAAGGAGAAGACACACCATTTGGAAGCAGTACTGGGGATTAGGTCATTCTTACTGATGTGGTTTTATTAGTCCCAGTTAAGAGGCTGCTCCTTGGATCTCAGAAGCTAAATGTGTCCCATCCTCAGAAACAAGACCCTCTTCTGTTCCCAAAATATTGCTGAATTAGGGGAACTCTTTTTATTTCAGCATAGATGTTAATCTGTTTGTTTTCTTTTAACAGCAACCAAATCAAACCAGGCTGAATCACTCCAAAGAACCCTGGATGCACCCAAAGTGCTGTGCCATGCTTGATGGTGCTCCAGACACAGGGCAGTGCATCCTCCCTTGGAAGGAACATTCTGAGACAGGGAAGTACCCTCTGAGGTAAAAAAATTGTGCAATGAGGCCAGCAGTGCCTCCTGCTAAGATTGAGGATGACTCATTTCTTATCTAAACAAGAAGCAATGAGCATTTGGAAAGAGAAGAGCCAGTTTTTGCCTGCTTTGCTGTGCTTTTTGGCCACCGGGTCAGGAAGGTGCTAAAATCTGCTGCAGAGGATATTTGCTTCACAGACTCAATAAATCTCTGACTACTCAGATGAGAAATGAGTCCTCCTTTCTTAATCAGTTTTGCATGCACAGTCCTTCCAGTTTTGATCAAAATTTCTTTTAAATTTGTTGTTAAGAGTGAGGAAACCTCTTTGGATTTCCTTTAAGCAAAGAAATGTCTTTCCCATCTAATAGTAGTTTTACTATTATCCTAACCCTAATTCTGCTCTAGTCATGCCCTGACTGCTTTAAGGACACAAAATAACAAATATTTCCCCACATATCTTCCATGGTTTTCTCGGGGTCATTTTTGGAGCCACTATTTTAGCATTTATCAGAGATAAATAATTTTTTTAATACGGGCAGTCAAAAGTAACAGTCACTGTAATTAAAATTGCAGAAGAGTTTCCATAATAAAGCTGCCTAATTCCCAGATATAAAGTACCAGATTCTGTTTGGATTCCTTCACTAACATTGTTCACCGACAAATAATATTCATTTATAGATCTCATGGGAGCAGCAGTTTAAAATGGCTGAAGGAAGATGATTAAAGGGATGATAAGAATCACTTACAAAGTGTTAGAAACTCTGGTACATAAACACATCATTAACTGTCTGGGGATAATTTTCATAGATTTATTGCCAGAGAGGTGGTGCAGAGGAGTGACAAAGGTCCTGGCAGGGCTCCTGCTGTGGCACAGCCTCTCTGTGTGCCCTTGTCACCTTCTCTTAGCCATGAGCTCTATGGGGGTGCCGAGGCACCAGGTGCCCGCAGCTCTGAACCAGTGGGCACCACTGCAGGCGTGGGCATTTGCTTCTTGGGGACACATTGCTGAGGTGCTGCTCCTCCTGTGGCCCCCTCGCTAATTTGACGGATAACTGGTGGAGGGTTCCCAGCTGCAAGGCAGGTCTCCAGCAGAATTAAACCTCTGGAGGTGCCCACACCTGATAGCAAGGCTTCTGGTTTCTTCCTTATCTTTTTAATGCAGGAAATCAAATGACTCCATCGAGGCATGGAGATATTTCCCCATGCCTACGCAGAGGGAGGCATGGAAGGGAAATCTTCCCAGCTCCATGAGAACCTCTGAGAAATGCAGTGGCTGGCACTGGCATGTGCCTCCCCACCCCAGCCATGGGCTGAGCTGTTCACAGGGCTCTTTCACCACCGTGCCCCAGGTGGCTCAGCATCCACACCTGCCTGGGCAGGGAGGTGGGAAACAGCAAAGTAATCAAGAAGCAAGCCCTTTTTCCCTTCCAGCACAGCTATGCTGGGGCGATGGCTCTGGGAAGCAGCACCTGCATGAGAGTGCTGCAGGCCTGAAATCCTCTGTTTCCTGTGGACTTTGATGTCTGTGCCCTGGGGAGGAAGGGAAAAAGAAAATGAACAAGCAGTGTGAAATTAAGTGTCTCTATTTAAATAGAATCTGCACAGAGGGTTGCTCCAGGCCATGGAGGAGGCAATGACTGAGCTGAGAGTCGACAACATCAGGGACTTCTGTTTAATCCATGCCATGTGTTCCTCCTCATTTTGGCTCTCCAAGCAGCACCAGATGGTTTTGTGCTGCTTAGCCTTGGCCTTGGACACAGGAAAGGATAAGGGATGGCTCCAGGACTTAGCTGAGAGGGGTGAGCACCTTTTGCAGGATTTTGGCTCTCTCAAGCCCCTCCAATCTGTGCAACCTCCACAGAGCTGTCCACAGATGCCAGCCTGTGGCTGTAACTGAGAGACATCATCATGCAGCAAGGCTGGACCTAAAGCCCACAGTATATTTTCATTCTTCTGGGAGAAAATAGATCAGGGAATGAAAAAAAAGCATTTTTCTTCACTGGTGCTTTTTTCCTTGCCACTTTACAGCAAAGTGAACTGAAGGAGGGGCACAGGACTAATGAATTTCAACCTGTTTAGTCATAAAGATTTATACCTGTGGCTCAGAACTAACATTGACCAATCAAATGGCTCCCCAAATCCTGCCCATTTTATAAAAGTTAATCATACCCTCATGGCAGGCCAGCCACAAAATAAATTTTGATTTACAACTGTACTAAAACGATCACTATTTTATGCTGGTCATTAACAGTATTTCACACTGGAGAGTTGTTACATTAGAAAACAGTAAAATGGTTTGTATCACATAATGATATTATATTTGGACACCACTCAGAATACCAAGGGCTTATTGAATTCATGTCTGAATGGGAAATTTGCTAAAAACCTGAGCATTGCAAGTGGCAAAAGCATGTACTATTTTCAGAAGTTTGTTCTGCTAACATGCAGCTGGGGCAAGAGTAACTTCTCTGACTTTGGTGCTCTAAGTGAGGCTGATCCATACATTACTCTGCAATGACCATGTAAGAAGGCTGAATATTCAGACGTGTTTCCTCTTTGGTTCATGAAATTTAGAATTATAAAATCATAGAATGATTTAGATTGGAGAGATCTTAAAGATCATCCAGTTCCAACCCCCTGCCATGGGCAGGGGCACCTTCCACTGTCCCAAGTTGCTCAAAGCCCCATCCAACCTGGCCTCGAACACTGTCAGGGTTGGGACATCTACAACTTCTCTGGGTAACCTGTTTCAGCACCTCACCACCATCATAGTAAAGAATTTCTTCCTATATCCAATCTAAACCTGCCCTCTTTCAGTTTATAGCCATTCCCCTTTGTCCTATCACTACATGGCCTTGCCAACAGTTGCAAAGAATATTGGTGTGGGTAGGTCTAGATGCAAATTTATTCTTGCAGCAGAGCTAAGGTTGTAAAATCGTATAATTGATAGACTTTTCTTTTTTTATTCACCTTGTTTCAAAAATTGTTTCCTGTGTTAGGAAGCACATGATGTGACTGCCCCAGAGAACAAATATGCTACTCATAATCGTGATACCTGAGGGTTCAAAGAGGAGCTGCTACCTAAAATATACATGTGCATGCATCACGCTTGTGCTTGTACAATGCCCAGATCCCGGGGAGTTCTGATGAGGATATTCAAAGAAGCCTCATGGTGCACAGTCCAGCAAAAACATTTCTGAATCAGCCTCCAGAAACAACTGTAAATAACTGCACCACTACTATCCCAGCAGCCTAATTTCCCTTTCATTGCAGAACATTTAAAATCATGCACTAAAATGTGCAGGAGAGTGGGATTGAACAAAAGGTCAAGTGCTTTGTAGGGAGTGTGATTTTCCTGCCCTAATGTTGTCTTGATAAGTAACATCTGAAAGCTCCAACATTTTCAATGTTTTATGCACAGGAACAAAGCAGCTGACTTTTAAGAGGTGGCCACTTACAGAGTTGCCTAAATAAAAGGTGAGTTTTGGGCAGAACTCCTTGTAGCTGCTCATATGGTGACCCCTCTGCAAATACCACCTGGGGCGGGACTGCTTTGTGCTATTAAGTGTCTGAAATTTCATCTGGGATGGTACATTTTGTGTGGTTTACCACAGAAAGGGAGAATGTAAACAAAGCTCTACATCTCAGGTCACTACTTATTTTACTTTGGTTGGCACGAGGTAGCTGCTGTTGAAAGACAAGAGTTTTGCACACAGCTTTCACTCACTATTATCTTAGGAATTACATTAACTTCCTGAAGCATTTGCATATACAGGAATTGTCGATGAAGCAGATCACAAAAAAAGGTTAATTTCTATTGTATGTGAGCTCTTAGGAAACACAAATGAATCAAGAATTTTCCTCCCAGCTCACCCCTCTCCTCCATTGGATGTGTGATTGTATAAGCACTGAAAGAGAAGGCAATTTCAGTCTGTAAATCCAAATCAATTTTAGGCTAAAACCACCAAAATAAGTCAATCTGTGTCAAATCAAGTTTATCCAGATAAGGGGGGGAAAATCCAAACAATGCAGAAAACCCTGTAGAGGATGTAAACATTCAAAGTAATACAGATCTGCTCAGAAGGTGACAATTATGCTCACGGATGAACAAGAGTTACATTGTCCAGGCTTTCAAATGCCTTCCTTAAACTTGTTTATTTGCTTATAATTTCTATGTTTCAGGTTTTGCTCCACCACAGTGCCTTGCTTTGCTCCTCCCATATTTTCACCTATCTGTTTTCAACAGCTACTTGGGGAGGAACAAAAACCAGAAATTCTACCAATTATTTGGCTGACCATTTTACAGAGCTGGCATGAAGAGAAGAAATGGGGAACTGAACGTATTGTCTTATTCTAATCAAAATTGTTATTGGGTTCTAATTCCTTGGATGGAAGGAAAAAAACCCAGTCTTGAATTAATGGTGAAGCTTGGAGATGGAGAGAGTTGACAAAGCACTTTAACAACCTGCGGCTCCCTGAACGGCAGCTGATAATGAGCTCACAAACTTGTGACTTGTGAGAGCTCATCCGTGAAGGGGGAATGTAAAAATTGCTTTTATGAGTTTTAAAACACTCATAACTTTATTAAGCTCTCCTTTTCACTAGTAAAATAAGTTTAATTGCCCTTCATGGCTGAGGAATTATGTTTATTCTAAAGTGATTCATTTTTGTCTCCTGTTGAAAGGATTCTTTTATTTTGCTTTTTCTTGTGCATCTCTCAGCTGTTCGCGTGGCAATGAAAAGAGGGGAGGAGAAGGCTGTCACCAAAGCTCTGGCAAACCACTGATGTTTAATTCTTTGTTTCCACTTGATGGGTTTATAGTGTGCCAGTTTCTCCAGTGGTGTGAAGGGACTAAGTTCCCTTTGACAGTCAGTGAAAGCTGGGAGCCTCATAAACATTTCACCATAACAAGCTCTATAATTAAAAATAATAACGAGCATTCAGCAGCCACCCGTCTTCAACCTCTTTGTGAACGTTTGGGTTTTAGAAACAGTATCTTGTGACAGTCACAGGCCTTGCTATGCTAGCTGGATGCTCAGAAGATGATGTTTGGTCATTGTGCAGCCGTTCTGGAAGGTTTTGGTCCATGATTACATATGTGCATGTTGTGTACTACAGGATTTCCCAGAAGTCATGCCGACTGAAGGACTCCTACACCATCCTACTTTGGAAGAGTTTCTCAGATCTCTGCTTGCCAATGCTAAGCCAGATTTCATGAAGTGAAGCTTCAAGGGCTCTTCTTCTTCCTGAAGGTGATCTTCAAGGAGGGAGAGTAAGTATTGAGCCAATTAATCTAAATTGAACACTGTACTCATGATTAAGATGGCTTTTTCTCATTAGTGGTAGCTTGTTTCTACATTTTTGATCTTAACTACCAACTTTGGAAGTTCTTACCCTGTTAGAGTCAAGATCTCATAACAAATTAGGCTGTGAGAAGAGACAGGACCTGTCTGCTACCAGATCTAGGAACCTTATCATGGACCTTTGTGCTGATTCCTGGGAAAACACTTTGAAGAGGAAGTTGTTTCCATTCCTAAATTTGTGCAGTACTTTTGTTGGAGACTTTGGCACCTACAGACAGCACAGCATAATACAGATTAATTCTGAGAAAGCTGGAATTCAGAATTAAAAAGCAGAACTGAAGTGGAAAACTTTATTCCAGAGTAAGAAATTGAACAGACAGAAGGTGGAGAGCAAAACACTGAAGCAAAGGGGACATTTATTAAGAACCTGGCAGCCGAAAATGCGGATATTTTATGGTTGCAGTGTTACTGTCTCCTGGCTGCTTGGCTCACTTTCTAGCTAACCAGGTTGTTTTGTCCCAGAGATTTAATTTCCTGTACACACAGTTTGTCTCATCACTTTCACTTTTTTTATCAGTGATGATGGAAAAGCCCAGCTCTTCTTTTCCTTTTTGCATTTTGGCAAGATTCAATAATCTCTTCAGCAAATTAACAGGCTGGTCATTGGCTGAACCATCGTTTTATAAGTGAGCCTGGCTGTTGGAGCAAGGCAGATTTAAAGCCGTAGATTTTGTGTTCAGTGCAAAATACCTTTGTTTTGGCAGCAGCAGTGACTGAGGAGAATCAGGGAAGTTTTAATTCACCGGCTGTAAGGACCATATGTACACTATAACATTGTAATCTAGTTACTTACTCCAGCAGAAATTACAGCTGAGCAAAAGGGACTTGCTGAACAAGGTCTGTCATAAAAATGGGTACAGCACACCAGCTCTCAAAAGCAACCATTTCCAGAAGGTCAGGCTGGTCCCTGGCTCCCACTGGTTAACAAAGATTCAGAGGTTTCCCAATTTCTCCTATGATGTTTTACATCTCTGCTGTTTCTAGCAACCTGAAAACGAACACGACATTTCCCCTCCCCACAGTCCTACGCTGTGAGGCAAGACCAAGGTTTTGTAAGACTTGCCTGAGAAAGGGATATGCTCCTGCTCTCATTCCCAGGGGGTTCTTCGGGAATTTCATGGGCTCATGGTGCTGTGACCCCTCTCTACAGAAGCAGGCCAACAAGAGAGCAGCCAGTTTAGTACTCACAGATTCAGCCAGGATTTTCAACTGCTTCTGTGGTTTCTTCTTTATAAATGGGCAGTTAAGCCTCCACCTAAGCTGACATTGCACTCCTACAGTCTATGAGCCCGCCAAGGTGTTTTCTTCAGTCTGTGGAGAAAAACATTTTAATGTCAGGAGTGTAGACATCTTTAGGATGAGATAAAATGCATCTTAACGTCTCTGAAAATTCCCTGGTTGAGTTTCCAATGGCCGCACAGGGAGCCCAGGATAACTAGCAACTCCTACACAGAAGCCTGCATTTTATGTGTCTAAATTCTGTTAGATTAATTCCACGGTAATGGTCACAGCGAGTCAATATTCTAGTCAACAAGGATTCTCAAATTAAGTCTTTTGATTGCCCTTCTGTCCTTCATAGTCCATGGTGAAAAGAATTTCCTTTTGTTTTACTGTTGTGATTTTAACCTGAAAATTCAGATAAGTACTGACAGTTGTAACCATGCAATACAGTTGTAACCATGTAAACAGCAAAGCAGTTTGCAAAATTAATAAAGAAACTGGGATTTTATTTTAAATTACACATATTTTCTGATTCTTCAGAGTGCTTATTTTGCATTGTAAGGTGAGTTCGTTAGGTTAACTGCATTAAGAAAAAGGAGATTTGTGTTTGTAGGATCTATCTAAATATCATCTCACCCCTGATGTTCCAGTCTAATGGGATCTGAATTATGTACTGGTATCTAACCTCTGTAAACAGATTGAATCTAAATTTTTTGCATGAAGGATTCAAGGACATCACTTTCGTCCTTGCTGCTATTCCCTCTTGACCAGCTGGTCTACAGCTCATGAAGAAAACATTCCTACTTTTGAGATTGATGCAGAAAGTGTTTCCTAGAGGAGGAAATAGTATTAGAAGCAGAACCCTGAGCTGATAGAGGGATATTTTCAGCAGCAAAGCACTGTGTCTTGCAATCTCCTAATAAATTTTCCAAAATACTATATGGCATATCTGTCTTCTTGATTAGGTAATTTACTATGGTAGAAATTGGTTTTCTCTGTTCAGATAGGAAAGTCTCACTTACCTTCCATCATTTAACCATTGCATCTACAGAACATTTGACAAAAACTTGATGTTTTTGCAAAAGGTAATGCTTCCATGAGGCACCAAAGCTTGTGAACAGTGTCTGGTTGCTGCCTGGGTGACACCTGACTTGCAAGCAGCTGTGCAAGAGCATCTCCATCTGGAGATCCATATGGATTACATGATAATCCCCAAAGTGCAGTTCTGACATCCAGCTCCTACATGACCAGTATTGCAAATGCACAATTCATAGTTCTTGGTTGTCTTAAACCATAGATAAACATCTACTGTCTTAGTAAAAGAGTACAACATAACAAAATTACAAAAAAATTTCCTTTTTGACCCTTCCTGTATCTGCAAGAGAATTTTTTTAATGTTTGTTACCTGTATACAATTGGATTGCTTTTGCAGTGGGAACTACTTGAGAGACTTCAGATTCTCCATCCAGGGTATTAATCAACACATTAAATATGGATGCTGAAAAAACTCCAGCAGAGAATTTCTTCAGCTCTCTGCAGCATTTCTGTGAGAGTTCTGTCTTTCCCATGCAAGTAACTCAAAACAATGTTACAGTTTTGTAAACTTCTTGCAGCTGTAGATTGTTTTGCCAGATTGTTATGGTTCTAACCACAAAAACACTCAGAGGTGGGTGTCTTAGAACTTGACCAATCCCCTTAGGGGGTGGATGGCAAAAAACCAATTACCTTATGCCACTTAATACACTTTTGCAAACTAACATATAAAAGCCTTCTGAGAATTCATTAAAGCGCTTCCATCTATCCCTGAGCCCGGACTTCGTGTCGTTTCTCTACTCGTCCGTGGGGAAAACAGCGACAATTAAAATGAAAAAAAATTGCTCTGAAGCATAAAGATTTGCCTAGCTACAGCACATGAGAAGTCTTCAGGACAATTCAAATTTCCCACCTGGAGAGTTACACTGAATAATTAAATACTTTGTATGAAGGGTGGGAAGAAGTGAAGTCAGTCCCTTTGTTTCGGTTTGGTTGGTTCACTGCCAGTACTTCAACCCCCGCTCTGTTCCATCTCTGCAGCTGGGGAGTCCCTGACCATGCAATGGATTTGTAGGTCCTGACAAGAGAACAAGAAGGGTCAGGAAGAAAATAAGAGGGTGAGTCAATCCTGCAGGTTCATGCAGAGTCATGTCACCGCTCCAGATGGAGCAAAACACAGCATATGGGTAGATGGAGGAACTCATGGCTCCTGACTGCACTGAACAGCCCAAGATGTGTGTCCCCTGCCCTCCCTACATAATTCTTAGCTTGTATTGCTGCTTTCTGTGGGCTCCAGTCACTGAGGTGTAAATTTCAAAGACCAGAGTTTTGATAAGAGCACTGGGAGATTTCATTAATTTTGCAAAACCAGTCTCAAAAATAACGTTGTGACATCCTAGATAATTTCTTCACCTTATGTGTGCATTATATCTTAGAGAAAAGAGACAGTTCCAGACAAAGATACAGACAGAAAACTGTAATGAAGGAGTAACACAATGAGGAAGAGGCAAAGGATAATTTTACCACTCACTACACATTTCTTTCATTTCATTTAGCTGTTCTTGGTTTTGTTCTTTTTCCTAACTGTTTTGTTTCCACATTTGAATTTTTTGCACATCACTGCTAGGCTGGACTGTTCATACTAACAGCTTATTGGCGTTATTGGTTCATAGTATTAAAAGGTCCCTTAGACCATGAAATTTTAATAAAGTGAAATATATTCATTCTTGTGAAAAAGCAGATGTAGGGAAAATGAATTGATCAGGAATGTCTGATAATCAATTTCCTCTGGTAAGCACACAGAATAATTATTCCTTCAGACCCCGCTGTTTAATCTGCCTCCCCTGCTCATTCATCTTACAGACAATCCATCAGCTTTCTTGCTTCCACTAGAAGTAAAATGATATCTTAACAACACAGCTTTCAGATGGGGATTGTTCAAGTATTATGTGCAAAGTATATCATCAAAGCAATCCCTTCCTGAAAAATATTCTTCAAAATCTTTAACCAAGTCCACAAAATAAAGATTTTTCAGACTGAGAACACTCATTGCAAATGAGATCTAAAAACAACAGCATCGTTCAAACCAAGCGTTGTTAGAAAAAATGTCATGGTCTCATCTGTAATGGCTATTTAAGATTTAGTGGTGGCACCAGCAAATGCAAGTCAACAATGTCTCTGATCTGACCTCTGGTCAGTTTGCTACTGCCTTGGGAATAGTTCTTTGGAAAACAAATGGAAAACAAGTTGATAGAAATAGCACCTTTATTACTGACCACAAGTTTATAGCAACAGCATGTTAACTATTGAAGTTTTGTGTCAGAACAGGTGGTCTTGGTACGGAGTACAGCTCCTCACAGGGCTAAGCATTGCATAATGGGCAGAAACAGTGTCCTGTCCCCAGAGACTTTCCACATGTGGCACAAGTCCACAGATGGGGCTGATTCTGACCAAAAACAGGTGTCTGGATTCGCAGAGAGACCCTGACATCCATTACAGTCATTGGTGAAACGTGTGTTTTTAGAGTGAGTCACCTGAACGAAAGGTCTAACCTGGACTAGGTGAGTTACATCTCGCCTGTGCCTACCCAGCCCTGCTGACCGTGAGGGTGACTGGTTCAAACTTTCACTCTGCAGACATCCCAAGGCAAGCCAGGTGATCCCACCCCAGAGACCAGCCCCAGGGAGTCAGCGAGATTAATGCAAGTCTCATTGGCTGCCATCCCAGATGGGCAGAGACAGAGAAGATCAGCAGAAACACAGAATATCCTGAGCTGGGATAGGGACCCTGGGAAGGGACCCACAAGGATCATCGAAGTCCAACTCCTGGCCATGCACAGGAAAACCCCAAGAAACCCACCATGTGCCTAAGAGGATTGTCCAAACACTTCTTGAGCTCTGTCAGGTTTTGTGCTGTGACCACTTCCCTGGGGAGCCTGTTCACTGGCCAATCACCCTCTGGGTGAAGAACCTTTTCCTAATATCCAGCCTAAACCTCCCCTGACACAACTTCAGGCCATTCCCTCAGGTTCCCTTCACTGACCATTGAAGAGCAGAGATCAGTGTTTGCCCTTCCTCTTCACCTCATGAAGAAGCTGCAACTGCAATGAGGTTGCAGTCTCAGTCTCCTGTTCACAGTTCCCTTGTTCACAAGTGAAAAGAAAGCAGTGACTACAGTTATCAATAATTCCCATTTCTGCTGTGCTGTACTGGAAGATTAAGATATTTCCTGAGTGGCCTACATTAGATCCAGGGGGATGAGGGAGAATGAGTCTCAAACAGCAGAGCTGGTTCAGCCTCTCCTTGTCTGTAGCTCAAAAACCCTTCACCACACTCGACAGCGCCCCTGGGGAAACCTCCAAACAGAGGGGACATCAGGCTCAGAGCTAGAGGTGGGAGCCCCACCAGGTATGTGCTGCATTCCTCTTCTGCCGAAAAAACGTGGTATTGTACATCAAGCACCCTGGCTGGAGAATGGGATGCGTGTGGCTTCTCCCTTGCTGTTCTGAAGGAGCAACCCAACAATTACTCAAATCACACTTTTGGGTTTCCGGCCCTCCAGGAGCACTTGTAAGCTATGAAAATAGAGTACAGAGAGCAAGCTGTGGACAGTGTCTCAAACTAATAAATTTCTGCAGGGAAAAAGGAGTAGGGTGTTTGTCTCTGGGCGTGCTGGGCTGCATGTTCAAGATTGATTGCTCAGTTGAGCCCCATACTAGGGGAGAGATCTTATTTCCCTTCTGGCAAACATTAACTTCCTTTGCTTTCCTCTTATATTCACTAATCCCAGAGGGAAATATTTTGCTGAATACAACAGCATTTTTCATGCTGAATTATTCTGCTTGTGCACAAGTCTGACCCTGTGAGGTGCTCAGTCCTCCTGCTCACTCCAGAAATGCGTCAGGATGCAGAGGAACTCATGGCTTGCAAAAGGATCATAAGATCCTCCAGGTTCATGCTCATTGCAAGGAAAGCAAGGAAAATGTAGCACCCACAGTTGGCAAAGCCGCTAAGCAAACATCAATGCTCGTGAGCCAAGCAGAGCTGGGCTACGTGATGGCTGTGCTGTAGCTGTTCTCATCTGCAAGAATAATTAGGAACAGAATGCATTATTTAGCAACTACTCAATGAGCTTGCAAATGTTGCAGATACTGGGCTAAGGAAGGAATATATAATTTTTCAAGGGCACCCTGCTCTTCAGGTAGCACTGCTGGCTCTAGACATGATTTTTGTTAGAGGTGTCTTTTAGCAGCTTATTTCATAGCCCTCCACCAGAGAGAAAACTGACACATTCCTTGTCCTGTAGTGTTGTTCTCTGCTAAGTATGGTCAAGCTCATCACACTGGTGGTGTCAAGTTAAAGATGGATTAAGATGTTATGAGAGTGCTCGAATCAATAGTAAAGCAGAGTAAAGCATTTCTCTAATCAAATCTAAATCTAATCATTTCTTCATAGGAAGAGTGATTCAGGACCTGGCCTGAGCGCCCTGCTTTCCTCTTTACTTTCTGCATGGGAAAATCAACAAGAAATGAGCATTCTAAGACTTGAGCTTGCAGAAAAGGCTCTTAATAGGATTTTCAGATGTTTACTTGCACCTCAAAGTCGAAGTGGAAGTAAGACACGGACTTGTCTCTGTCCAGCCATCTTCTAAAGCTGATGTGGATCAATAGGAAAAATGACTTGGTACAATTCTTTTTTGTTCTGTAAACATTTTATTTTGAAATACAGAACTTGGGGGAAAAAGAAGAAAAGCCAGGATGGCTAGGATGACCAGGATAAAATAAAAAAAACAAAGTTTGTCTTGTTAAAAAACAAAGTTTGACCATGTTTGAAGAAAAAATTCAGTTTTGCCAAGCCAGTGTTTGAAACAAAGCAAGTGATCTAACTTCCTAAAATGTAGCTATTGCCTTTTGCCTCACTAATGATCACATAGGGTTTGCCAAGGATAAGTAAATGGAGGACTCTGATGATCAGGCAGGAAAAAAGAAATTACCTCCACAAACACCCCTGGGTACCACTGGGAAAGACAGCATCTTTTGCCAAGGACTTTTGACCATTACTGGTTTTGGAAGCCTATAGGCAGCAGCTGCGGGCTTCCTAAATTATGTATGGGATCTACACAAACCACTGGCTTCCCACTCATAGGAATGAGACCTTCAGAGGTCAGCTCTGTTCCGAATCATTGACATATCACTGCTGACAGGTGCCTGCACAGCTTCTTCGTAACAACCCACAAAGGTTGTTTGCTGGTCCCTCCTAGAGCTTTGTAACAACCCACAAAGCATTTGCGGGGCCCTCCTAGAGCTTCAGCAACCTTAAAAGGTTTTTCCTAATGCCTAACGAAACTCTCCATTGCTGCTATCTAATGCTGGTTGTTTCCATCCTACCCACAAGGAACAGGGTGAGCAGCTTAGTCCTTGGTGCTTATAATATTTTTTGCATCTCTGAAGGATGTTACTGTCCCTCGCCTTTGACTGAAGGACTCCAGTTAACTCCTCCCAGTTCCCACGGGTGGTTTGTGTTATTACTGGTGTGCTCTGGACTGAATGCTGTGATTAAGCTGAATCTGTGCTTTTCCTGCAGGGAATGAAGACACCATTTTTAAGCATCCCGTGCCTAATTCCATGGCCCCACTGACCCATTTACCCTAGCATCTGCACATATACCCACATTGTTTTCTGCAGCACCACGACCCACCCCAACACTACCCAGCCAGTGTTTTTGTGCAGCTGATTGCCTCCACCAAACTGGAAGCAGGTACTTGCCTTTAGTGAGATACTGAATCTAATCTGGTTTTATAAGTACATAATCCCCAATAGCATCCCCCTCGCAGCTTTTACAGGAACAAGTCCTACCATAAACAACTGAAAAGATGTATTCACAGCTTTTAGGATTTTTCTTTATTTGTTGGTATTATATACCAAAATGACATTAAAAAATTTACCAACATCAAAGCACCATCAATTTTTGGAGAATTTAAATTTTCCTCGGTGTGTTTGCAGCCGTTTGGGAGAATGCAGGTGACTGACTCTTCCACAGGGTCATACATACACAAGGCTTTGGTGGATTAATTTAATATTGAAGAAAGCAGGACTGAATGTGCTATTAGGCAGGTTTGCAATACAGGTTGCTTGCACCTAACCCAGAGAAAGGTCTAGGAACATTTCATCCTGAACTGAAATCACTCATGGTAAATGTTTCAATAAAATCTGCCATCCCACCTTTTTCACTCCACCTAGAGAAATATTTCCCTGGAATTTCAGTCCCTGAGATTTTCCCTAGTGCATTCCTATACACAGAGATTAGGAGATAATATGTCATTATCAGCGACACAAGGAGTACAAAATAGTCTGATGGGCTTTTACTGACGGAAAGAAAACAATTCTTAAAAAAAAAAAAAAGGTAAAATACAATCATAGATTCATATGGAGTGATAGGAGTAATTCAGGAGGAGTCACTTAGCCTGTTTAAATTTCAAAGGCAGCATAAATGAGGTGCCTGAATTCAAGTGTTCATGACTGTTGGCTATTTTACTATCAATCCACTTCCTTAAACAGCAGCAGGGATGTTTGTGCACTCACGTCACATGCTGTGCTCAACGGGAGAAAGGGCAAAACCTTCCCAATTCCAAAGATGCTGCTCACCACGAAGTACCCGACTATGTTAATCACCTGGGGGCTTTCCCTCTACGATCAGCTGCAGTGGGGAGCCCAGTGATCCTCTGATCCACGTACTTGTGCTTCAGAAAGATGTTTAGCCCAGCCCTGCCTGCATTCCCCACACTGTGCAGTGTGCCTAGCACCACTTCAATTTTAACTTCAAGACACCACTCCACAGGAATGGCAGGATTAAGCCTTGCATGGAGCTGCCTGGGCAGTAAAGCCTCGGGGACCAAGTTGTGCATCAGAATCTCCTCGTAGCAGGTGATACACAAGCGCATATCTTACAGCTCAACACAGACATACGGCTCTAAAAGCCAGGTATTTCACATGGAGGTGCTGAGGCAGTTAAACATGCGTTACAAAAGGAACAAGAAGAGCTGTGTTGCTGCAGAAAACTGTCCTGGTTGATGCAGAGGGGAATTTATTCGCATAGATCTACACACACTTCTTAAAGTCAGTTCAGATAATTCCTATTAAGACAGGCAGTATTGGCCCACTAGAACTCGCACCCAGCCTGGAATATAAAAAAAAGAAAAAAATCCCTTAAAAATTTAGTGTTGAGCCATGGAAATCAAGTCTGAGTAATATTTATGCAACAAAATAGATTTGGAGGTGTTGTTTTTCTAAGCATTGATCTAAGTTATGTATAAAGCTAGGCAAAGTTTGTGTGGAGGAAAAAGCATCTTTTGTTACATTAACTGATTTGCTTTGAAACAACAGACAGATTTCAGGCTTAAAAGCTCTTTGCTGAGCCAGGAATAGGTAGACCAAACTTCAAAGGTGAGTATAAACTGAGAACAAAGGATGGAATTTAATTATGTTCTCTTAATCAGTTGTGGGGGGGAAAGTAAGAGGAAAAGTTTGATAGCTATAGCAGAGAAGAAAGGGTATTGCAAAGGGAAAGGTGACATGAGAGTGTCTACCACTGGAAAGAGATACACAGAGAGAGAGAAAGGAGAGAGTAAGAATTTATAGCTCATGGCACATGGGCAGTTTAACTGGGAAGCAATTTGGGGTGGTGCTGAAAGGGGAGAATTATAATGTGCCATGGATGTTTGTCTCTGTTGATGCTGTGACTTTTTCTTATCCTGAGTAATGTCTTTTGATTGCCACCTTTGGAAAGTGTTTTGTGTTTCCTCTGGAGGATAGAGACGGAGAGAAAATTGAGTGTCTGTGTGGTAAAAGTTTTTAGTCTACTAATAACTGGGTGTTTTTGCCATTCTGCTTTGCCTATGCTAGTTTTTTTCTGACTCGTGGGGGTTGTTACATCCATAAAATTTCTGTGAGGATGTTGTGTCATAGGTGAAGTATATTATGTTTTGGGAGGAGCCCTGGGCATAGGATTCCGGAATATTTTTATGACTGGGGATATATTGACAATTTTCCTACATAATATTCAAGGAATAATGTGATTCCATTTGGTACATACTGTTCTTTTGTATTTTCCTTTTAATGCTGAGTTTGGTGGTCTATGGTGCAGCTCAAGGTTTTTGAAGCAAGTTTCTGAGAAAATATAAAAGAACCGTCTGTGCGGAAAATATTTACTTTGCAAGCAGCTTCTTCAGACTGTCAAGGTGGGTATGGGACCCCTTAGAACAGATGTGATGGTGGTGAAAACCTGGCAACCTATTGTCTCTTTTTTAGTATGTTTTGGATTGGACTGCTGCATTTGTGTTCACTGAGGTGTGACTTGCACAATTTTATACAGCACAGTTTTTTGGATACCATTTTTATGCTGACTATGGTTTGCCGGACTTCGATACTGCTAGAACAGAATTCAAGAGATAGTTGATGCTAGATTGAAGTGTATTCCATTTGTCTTGGAAACCTGTGAGGGAATCCAAAATTTCAGCCCAGACAATAAAGATACCATCTGTGTTTCTCAGGTAAAATGCTGACTAAAATTGACTTCAAACTGTGGTTGTTTAAACCTCTTCAACATTGCTCAATGAAGCTGTTGTAGCTTGGAGACACCTTGGTGCCCACTTCTGTTCACACAGTCAGGAAGAACTGTGTTGGCAAGGGCTATAAAAAGATGAACTTGGCAGTTTATTTGGGCTGGCAGTATATTTAGGCTGGCCTATAGGTTGGCCTTATTCTGACAGGTCCTCGGTGCAGCCTGTAGGCACCAGCACAGGCTGCACTGCCCCCAAGGGTGAAATACCAGTGTACATCCTTCACAACTAAGGCGGCAGCAGCAAGGTAGTTTAAGTTATACCATCAAATTAATTTAGCTTTGAAGGTGAAAGATTTTACTTTGGCCTGGAAGAAGGGACTGTTTACCTAAGAGTTACCCTATTTTAGCCAGGGATGACAATCAATCCAGAAATCTTTTACCTCTCTCCAGAAAACTGGCTTCACTTACAGCCTCAACTCAACAAGCTTCAAAGCTTACTAAGTATTTCCATGACTTTTCAAAGCAGTGCCATCTGCTTTGGGTGCAGCCTAGACCAAGACCCCTGAGCCCTGCCTGGCCACGTAATGTAGGAGAAAACTCCTGCCACCAGTCCTGGTTCAGCCACAGCTGATGAGACATCTCCCATCACACTCGGGAGCAGCTGTTTCTCCATCCCAACACCCCCAAGGCTCTGCAATGACTGCATTGGAAGGTGAGTAAGCTGTTAACAAACAATAACAATTTAATCTAAAGCCCACTGCACATTACTGCATGGAAACCGAGGGCACTGATGGAATATATCAAGCTATAGCTAGGATTTCTGACAGCTGTTGAATTGCGATTAACTATGCAGTGACCGCTCATGGAAGAATTATGGTCCAGAGAAGTAAATGAAAATGAAACATTTGACAGCAAAATAATTATTTACATCCCACTATTCAGAGTAGGTAGACACATGGTAGCTCAATGAGAGAGAAACAAGGGGCAGGTAGGGAAGGAAAAGACAGAAAGAGAAAGGTTGAGGGGGGAATAAGAGGGTAGTTGAGAGGCAATGCTCAGTCATCAGGTTCCTGTGGGAAAGGAAAGGGAGGTTTAGATTATAAGATAGGGAAAAATTTCATCACTGAATTGTTGCTCAAACATTAGAACAGGCTGCCCTTGGAGGTGTTGGAAGTTCACTGCTAATGATAGTGGAAATGGGAGGGAAAAGAAAGGATTCTTGAAGCTGAAGCAGAAAAGCATGCAGGAAAAGAGAATCAGATTAACATAGTGTTGCAAATTCCCTTTGAAATGGGAAAGGAATACACAATATTGCAAAAAATGCAAATTATAGAGAGGGAAAAGGACACTCCATGAAAGAAGTCTGTGGAGGCTGAATCACAGACAAGAGCAAGACTGAACCAGCAAAAATTATAGGAAAGGACAACAGGTTTTTGTGCTGAGTGCTAAGCAGGAAATTACAGCAAAGAATGCAATTCTAGGAAAAACAGCAGCTGTGCAACACAATACAGCAATGAAACAATGCTTTGCACCAATGAAAAGTCACTTATGAGGAGAAATTGTATCCATGAAAACAACAATGACAATAAAAGTATTAACAATATGGGAACAACTGAAGATGCAAATATTTGGGTTAGAGAAAGGGTAATGATGGCGCAGAAATCAGTGACAAATCACAAGAATTGTTTTCACAGTGCTTCTTTGCATCTTGTATGAAAGAACTGCTTGCAGCAGATGTCTTTCCCAGAACCTCTAGGAAGGCACAGATTTCTTTCAAGCTTCTTGTTATTATTGTTATTACTGCGGGCTTTATAGGAGCTCAATGACCTCAGCCATGGGTCACAGCTCCGTCTGTCCCATGCACTGTACAAACATTCTGGGCAACTTTATGAGTTCTGACCCGGCAGGAGGAACCTGAGCTGATAAGCAGGAGAAGCAACCGTCTGGTAAATTTGGGCATCAGTCAGCACTGACTTTCTTGGAAGTGTCACTGAAGAGAAAAAAGTGTCCCATTGTGGCACATTATGGTCTGGACAGTTAGCTGACCCTGGGACTGGCGTGGTTCATGTGGCTTCTCAAGCTGTTCATGGCCTTCAGGAAATTGCGGTACTTTGACAAAAATGAAGAACAGAAGTCATGTCACATTGTTCCAGGGCTGCATGTTGTCTTAGCACTGCGTTTCATGTTATTAAGGATTTTCCCTGGCAGCTTCCTTCACATTGCTGGCTCCTCACTCATCTCATAAATTACTGGAAGTAGTCTTAACATGCACTTTCAGACGGAGCCTGGACTGACAGAAATACAGCAGTCTGCTATTAGCGCCAGAGCAACGCACTTGCACTTCCAACTCAGACTGTGGCAGCTTCCCTCCATCCCCCCTGTAAGTGCAGAGAGGTGCACAGATAAATCACTGCAGACTTCAGACAGTGCTTGGCACCCAGCACACGGCCTAAGAAGAGAAAGAAGCCCATATACTGTGCTTCGGGCATATTATCAATCAGGAGACTTGCATGAGCACTGAGTACTTCTAATTTTCCTGTGTAAACAGCTTGTTCTGCAAAGCCTGACATCTCCTGATGAATCCAGAGGTGACTGAGAGGAACATCAGCATCAGTGGAAGAAATGCAGGAAATAATGTCAGTTGGGAAAACTCAGAGTCTTTTAGGTTTCCTTAATTAGATTTACAACATTATTTAAATATCCCAAATGCCCTCCTCTCACCAAATAAGTAGGAAAGTGAATGAATGTTTTGACATAGTTCTGGTTCGTATACAGCATTGCCTAGGCAAGAGCAATTTTGCTAATAAATAACTAACCCTGGAGGTTGAGGTTGTGATATTTAAAGAAAATGCTGTGAGTTCCAAGGTTAATTCTAAGGGAAAAGGTGAAATGTGAAGGAGAACCTTTAAGTGAATAGCAACCCAAGTTAAGCACATTTTAATGAAAGAGAAGAAATAGCTGTGTACTGCTGCTACTGCAGCAGCTTTTGATCCTATAGAAGAGTTTGATGAATGTGTCTGTTCATTGCTTTATCGGTTTTGCACTTGACATCTCTGACCCAGATTCTCTGTATCAGCCTGTGGATTTAGCTGACTAAATGGAGGTAGCTGTAGCTGAGCCAGTCACTGCAGGCTGCCTTTAAAGTCATCAGAGGTTCAGTGAACAGGGACAGAGGTGGGGGAAAACCATCCTACTGACAGAGACATCTGAAACAGGTCAGATGACCTACTCTCTTAAACTACCTTTTTATCTCCATTGACAACAAAGAGTCCCATTGAGGCAGATCTTCGTGATAAATCTGAAGGGGTAAAGCTATTTTGATTCCTCTGTAATCATACTGAGGTCTGACAAATTCCTTTTTACTCACCCTCTTTTTTTCTGGACCAATTTCAAGCTATTAACTAAAATAAACAAAGGGAATATGGTGCAGCAGTCCTTGACAGACTCCCATAGGAAAGCCATCTCCCTGAGGCATCTTAGCATAGCCCAGGATTAGCCTGTGGTCTTTAGAAGCAAAGGCCTGAAGATGCAGCAGCCACAGGGAAAAATTTTTACTTTCAGGCCAGACAAACTCCTCTCCTGAATTCGGGGATTCCAGAAAACTCTGTCCTTGAGGCTGAGGAAAGAAACCTGTCCATAACGTAACAACAGCATCAGTCTGTCTTCACAGGACCACCAAGCATCTATATGTGTTAACAAGCATGAAAACCTTACACCAGCTCTTCAAAATTTGGCATAACCCAAATGATTTCTACCCTGTACACCACCTTGTAAATTCAGGTTCCTTTCTGCCTTGTAGAGTGCTAAACTGAGCTTCGTTTGCCTCATCATTTCCCACTCCAGGTTCTGTAGGGCACATGCCATTCCCACACCTCAGGACTCACATCATGGACACAAACCCACGCTCAGCTACAGAGTCTGGGTCAGGCTGGGTTAAGCACAGGTGTGTTCACGCAGTCTGCACAAATGCTGCTGCATTCAGGAGCTTTAACTCCCACACGTGGCTGTTGTTGTTGCAGGCTTACTCTGCTTCCAGCTGCCTCCACTGAGGTTTCACTGCAGGGCTCTTGCAACACAAGACCTCATTACTTTACGACTGGAGTTGAGTTACGGTGGCCAGGGGACTTGTGTCCTTCTGTATCGCTTTCACAACAAGGACATGCACTCCTCCTCTGTGTGCTGGATGCAGGCAGGGGCACAGGTCCTGGCAGATCATCTTCACCACCACATCACACAGCTCTTCCACAGCGTGAGGAGAATACTTGTCTCCCCAGTCACAAGCACGAGAGGAGTGATTACAGCATCTGTGCTGTCTAACACAGTTGTGGGAGGACATGAGCAGCACGACTACACTGCAGTCACTGCTGTTGTCCTTTATGGACCTGTTTTTCTTTTTATTTTGTTCATTTTGTACCTCGGTGCACATGATGGTTTTGGCTTTGCCTCCAGGTTGCACAGAGACAGCTATTGTTTTTGCAGAGATTTGTGCACCTTTCCCATTAGCCAGCTTTATGCTTCCACTTGCCAAATCCCCGCATGTCAACGAGCCAGGCAGGCCACTTCAACATCAACCATGGCAGCTAAAAAATAAGCACATCCTGTTGAGCTTTGTACAAGGATTTGTCCCTTTGCCCATGCCTCTGGTTGACATTCCCTAAGAGACGCTCACCAGCATCTGGCTTGCAGGAGATCACGAGAGTCTGGACACAAACCCAGAGCAGATTTGCATGTTCCCAGTGCAAATGCTGGTTTTGACCCAGTGGTCTAATTGTCTTTGGTCTGCACCTAATTCGAGATTCACCAAGCCTTTTTAGCACCTACTCTGCGCTTGAAAGTAGTCTCCAAGTATCTTTCACTCTGGGAATGGTGATACCTATCAGTGATCCAGGTTTCTGAAAGCAAGGTGTGACTTTCTTGCTCCATACTTAATGTACAAACCAGACCTCTCCTCCAAAACATCTTCTCCCCTTCCCCTTACAATTTTCTCATTTATATATCCAAAAATGAGCAAAAGTCCCAAATGTATTAGAGTTTTACCACATGTGGAGGTTAAAATAACAATTTTCTCACCAGACTTTGGAGATTGTTTGACACAGTTCCAGTTAGCAAGTGCTAACACGTAATTAGAGTAAAAAGCAATTAAATCAAAACTCATCTGTTTTATGTAAACTTATTTCCCATTTTACAACAGCAGTGCATGAGGTCCGTGGTGCCCCACATGAGAATGAAATGAGTAATAGAAATTGGGATCACAAGTCTGGAAAGATTCCATCTAACATGATGAAAGAGTGCACAGCAAGATGTGCTTAAGAAACTGTAATGGAAATATTTCTGATATACTTTTCTTCCAACAGATGCCTTTGAGCTTATGGTTTGCCAGGCAGAGCATGACAACTGGTTAACAAGGATAACAGAGCTGGAACTCAAGCTGTGTGGAAACTTCTATTTTTTGGTGCCTGTAGCCTGAAACTCTTTATCTGAACATCTGCTTCATTAGGAGATATTGTGATGCTATTCACGACAGCAACAAAGAGCTACAGAAAGCACTATTCTCTCTCTCTTTTTCCTACCCACATCCCACACCCCCCTTCAAAACTTTACCACTACAGATGTGTGCCACAACATTTACTGTTGGCTTTCACTGTGCTTCCCCACAAAAATGGTAATGTGCTTTAAGGGAACATCATGGAAAGCAGACCAGTGATTTCTGACTGTTTCTGAAGTAACAATCTATGCAATTTTATTGTTGTTTCTGTTTTTGAGAGACCCTAAATGGAGAACAAGGGAGTATCTCCAAGTAGTCTGCAATTACCCAGATATTGTCAGAGCCCTGCTTGGAATCAAGTTGAAAAGGCTGAATTGCAGACATGGTTTTAGAGTTCTGTGCTCTACTGATGAACAGCTGCATGAGGGAGTAGAATTTTAAGTTGTCCCTCAAGCAGGATTGAAAACATTGCTTTTCCAATATTTCTTGCTTCCTCAGCCCCTTTGGAAATTCATAGGAAATAATGAAGATTACTAGAAAAACCTGTATTGAATATCCTCTTTTAACAGGAGACCAGCTTTATGCTGCTTAGTTGTTATTCAATTCATTCTTTTAGTTAATCTTGCTTGCTGCTGGTTTTGCCTCTGATTTCCTACTTGGTGACCTCCTGTTCCATCTTCATTTAGAGAAAGCAGGACAAAGAACACAGTATTTTTAGGACAATACCAAGGATCCCCTGTCTCTTCTCACTGATAGACCTAGATAGACTGATGATAATAATTTAATATCTAAAACAGCCAGAGTGAATTGCAGCCAAGGCCGTCCTCCAAAGAAATAGCAGCAATTGCTTGGGAAAGTGCTAAAATTATCCAAAAGGTGGGTGAACAGGGACTCTGCAGACCCAAGCAAACAGTAAAAACTCCCCAAAATTCCTTTTCCTTCCATAGCTTTTAGCACGTGGACAGATTGGATTTATGACTGCAGCTTCCAGGTAGCAGAGCAGTGCAAGAATTAAGCCAGAAAGAAGTATAGATGTCAATTCATTTGTTTCTAGATATTTGCATATCTTTAAGCAGACATGATTTGCAGGAGTAGGATGAGTGGGTGTTGCACCTTGCAGGCTGTTCTTTAAAATTAAAGCAAAGCATATCTTTATCCAGCAAGGGCTGGCAATTGTCCCTTTAGTAACACTTGGCACAAACACAGTCAGCCACTAAATGCTTGTGCTGAGACCTACAACTCACCCACTGTCTCCCAGGCCAAAAATTAAATAACTGATGTGGATATATCCGCAAAATTTCAACAGAGTGTGCAGCAAGGGCAGTGAGGAGCTGTTAACTGACACCAATAAAAACAGGAAAACAGTGTTGCTACGGGGTCATGGAGAGTTTGGGTCAGGGTTCAGTGATGCCTTAGAGAAAAACAGATATGAAGAAGCATCACTTCCAGGTGGATCTGCCTTTGAGGAGATACTTTTCTGGGACCTGGCTGTCCCCACAGTGGATGGCACATACCCAATACACACAGCTCAGTGCTGTAGGTGTGTCTACCTTTAGAAGCCTGCCTGAGTGGATATAGATAAATATTGATGTCCCTAGGCCATTATTTTTCCGAAATGAACTACATGAAATTAATCACCTTTATAAAGTAGAGGTTTCCTTTTCCTTTTCCTTTTCCTTTTCCTTTTCCTTTTCCTTTTCCTTTTCCTTTTCCTTTTCCTTTTCCTTTTCCTTTTCCTTTTCCTTTTCTCTTTCTTTTTCCAAGCCCCATGTGGTCTCCTGGGCATTGGCACATTGAAATCCAGGCACGTACTTTGGTTCCTGGGCACATGGTTTAGGAGTTTAAGTTAAAAAAATGCTCACCATAGTCTCCTTAACTGATTACTGCAAAAAGCACTAAAGCATGTGAAAGGCATCAGCTGAAAAAGAGCAGTCAGTACTTTTCTGCTTAAAAGCATCCCCTGGATTCGCCTGAGATATGTGGAAGTTGCATTTTTGTTTCCTATTGACAAACAAGCAAGCAAAAACAAACAGAGAAGCAGAAAAATCTGAGCACTCCATTCATTACCCTCAGCACAACGTTGCCTGAAGGATCTCTTGTCAGAAAGACTTTATTCCTACTCTTTTTCCTCAACCACTGTTCTCGGATCTGGGTCAACAGCCCCCTGAACATGAGCCAGGTATGCCCAGGTGGCCCAGAAGGCCAATGGCATCTTGGCTTGTATCAGCAATAGTGTGGCCAGCAGGACCAGGGCAGTGATAGTCCCGCTGCACTGGGCACTGGTGAGGTTGCACCTTGAGTGCTGTGTCCAGTTCCAGACCCCTCACTACAAGAAGGACATTGAGGGGCTGGAGAGTGTCACAAGAAGGGCAACAGAGGGTGCAGGGTCTGGAGCACAAGTCCTATGAGAGCAGCTGAGGGAGCTGGAGGAATTTAGCCTGGAGAAAAGGAGGCTCAAGAGGGGACCTTATCACTCTCTACAACCACCTGAAAGGAGGCTGTAGCCAGGTGGGTGTTGGTCTGTCCTCTCAGGCAATCAGTGACAGAACAAGAGGAAATGGCCTCAAGCTGCATCAGAGGAGTTCAGTTTGGACATCAGGAAGAATTTCTTCATGGAAAAAGTTGTTAAAGTTGGAATGGACTGCCCAGAGAGGTGGTGGAGTCTCCATCCCTGGAAGCATTCAAGAAACGATTGGATGTGGCACTCAGTGTTGTGGTGTAGTTGGCAAGGTGCGGGTTAGTCCAAGGTCTTGGAGGTCTTTTCCAACCTAAATGATTCAGTAATTCTGTGGATGCTTCAAATGTTAAAAATTAGTTGGCACTTGAACAAGTGGCCTGGCCTGGTGCAAGCTCTGTAATCACAGTGGTGCCACACCTTGTAGCACAAGGACCCTCTTCCAGCTCAAACACAACCATGGCAGTTCTGCAGAGGACCTGGACCCCAGCCCCATGCATAATGGGAATCTCAGCTCAGTGACAGACATAGCAAATGGATCTGGCTCCAGCCTCTTCAAGAAACTAGATTATTCAATGCTTATCTTTGAGTTTTGTGCTATTGGAAAACTGTAACAATGATGTAAACTTCAAGATAATGACTTTAGCTTGCATTATGTTGCTTGGTAATGGAAGGTTTTCTGCTCAGAAATAAATAAAATTGGTCATGACCAAATAGAAATTGCTTACCTGGCCCTTGCGGGATGTTAAACACATTCTTGATTAAAAAAATAAATGTATAAGAATATGCCAAAGGCACTCACACAAAATAGAGCAATTACATGCTCTGACTTGAATCTCAGCTTCCCTCCAAACCAGCTCATGGGGAGGAGCATGCCAATACTCAGTTGCAGTCAGGATAGAAAGCAAACAGCAGTTTTAATCTAGGACATTCTGAGCAAGAGCAAGAAACCCAAGCAAAGCCCCTGATACACAGAGAGGATCTGGTGTGCATCCTCCAGCTGCTACAAGCAAGCCACTGTCACAATCTGCTCCATGGGATTCAAAGGTGCAAGTCTCCAGAAACTCTCATTAGAGGAGCTACATGCCTAAAAGCACCACCCAGAAAGGCACATCTGAAATTTCTAAGCACCATTGCTGGAGGAAGCTGGTATGCAGAGAGCCCTTAGAAATTAGGACAGGAAAATTTTACAACCCTCCCTCCTGTCCCCAGGAGATGGAAGGGTGGAAGACACGAGTGTGAGCATTGCTGTAGGCTCACATCAGAAGCTGCCCCAACCCGAGCCACGCAGGGCTGGATGGGCTGGAGAAGCAGCCACATGTGGCAGCTGCACCAGTGGATCTTTGAGATTGTTCCCAAAAACAGATGTGCTGTGACACTGCTGGTCCAGCTGGGCTGTCTCGACTGATCCAGATCAATATGGGGCTGATGAGACACTGGAATTGTTTTCTGGGCATTTTCAAAGCCCACATCTACCAAATTATTTTGAATTGAACAAAACAAAGTACTGGATATACTTTAGATGACAGTCCTGTAATAGTAAGGGGATGAATTAAATGACCCAAAAAGTCACTCTCTCTCTAATCTCTGTGATTGCATGAGACATATGAGAAAGGATTTTTAGAACCAATAATATTCATAGACTAAACATCTTTCATCCAGGACAGAAAGACAAAAAAACTAAAAACGTGTTAAAAACCAATAGCTGTGTTCATATATCAATTCATTCTGAAGAATTTTTTCATTTTCCCAGGCATTTGGGAAGAAGTAGATCATGAGAAAAGGTTTTAAGAAATGCCTCGAGCAATGGAGAAATACAAAAAGCACTTTGCTGCTTCACTGACATGTTTAACATAAAAGAAATTTAAACATGATAATTTTTCAGCTCAACAATTTTTGACTTTGTAATGAATAAAAATTTGAGGAGAGAAGAAGAGGAAGGAGAAGGAAAAAATACTACATTAAATGGTGCTCCAGTCAGAAGCCTTGTTTATTGATGCTCAAGGACATTCACAATGTATATTTTTTGAAGACTATGGCTGGATTTACCATTAATATCAAGTTTGGTTTGTTTGAGTTTTTTCAAAAAATTAAACTGACTCTCAACAGATAAAGATGAACTCAATTTATGTCAAAAATCATCTTTCCCTTCTGGTGGTGCACTCCATATTAGGCACCCAGCTAACCCTGCTTCACTGAAACTACGTGTTACGTTCGTTGATGAAACTTGAATATTGAACCATATATAGGAGGCACTGGCTATTGCATTTTGGCATAATAAATAATTTTAAAATTAATAATCACTCTGTGTTTACTTTAAAGCTCACAAAATTATTAATTTCTTGTTCACCACCTCACGCTGGGCCTTTGTTTGGAGGAGATGATTCCCCCAGTTCCAGTGGTGTCAGCGGTGAAGACAGACTGGAACTCTCAGGCCCTACCCCCTTCTATTCATCCCAGTCCATCCTTTCTTCCGTCAGAGCATCCTGAGGAGGACCCAGCCCACTCCAAGCCCAGCATGGAGAGTGGCACAGAAAGTGTTACTTTGGCCATGAAAAGGCATTAGTAACCACCCACTGCTTACAGACTTGCCATCAAATGGCTTGGAAAAGTCTAAAACTAGGCACTGTAACAAATGCCAGCTTAGTCATGTTTCACTTCTCCTACTTAACAGTCCCAATCATTATTTTTCTTCCAGTGAGGTAATTAAGTGTATCTGTCATGTATTAGACTTTTAAGGTTACAGGCATTTGGTGAAACATTAAATGAAAACTGCAGTGATTCAGAGTTGTTAAATTTCTAATACAATATTAATCCTCACTCAGACTTCTATGCATCATGCACACAGCCACATGCACTCTCACTCCTCCTGCTTGATTTTTCCAAACCTTTCCTTTATGTGAGTCATTATTTTAACTGGGCAATAACAGAATGCTTCTATCTCTTTGCAAAACACATGGACAGCTGCTCCTCATCTCCAGCAGGCCATGGAGGGATTTCAGACTAACCCAGAAAAATGTGGACTTTTCACTTAAGGCAGTGTTTCCTTATATCATAGGGACCAAACACAAGGAAAACAACTTGTGCTGTCTCTTCTCCAGCATTAGAGGCTGCACCTGGAGACATCATCATTCCCAAACAGAGAGTGAAATTGTGTCTAAGGGCAGAAAAACTGTTCATGGGGACTGGGACTCCTGCAACACTTCTGGTGCCAGAGACGCTCATCTGGGTGATGGGGAACAGCAGCTCACATTTAGTACAGCCTTTACTCTGCTGTCACAAAGGTCAAAACCTGGCTTACTGGGCAGGAGAATTGGTCCAGCAGCAACTGCTTTGATAAAACTCACCATTAGAGCTGCCAGGTACACGCTTTCCACATTTCTATCAGTGTAGGGAGAGCAGAATTTTATTCCTTATTCCTCCATAATTTGCTATTTCCTTCTCTGGAGGTGCCTCACTGGTTCATAAGCCATAAGCCACCAGCAGTGTCACTAAGGTTATTCTCATAGCTTTATTCACAAAACACTTTCTAAAACTTGGTGGTTTATACTCTGCTGCCCGTGGAGCCTGGCAAGTGAGAGGACTATTCCTACAGAGTCAGAGAAAGGTAAATAAGAAAAACAAGCTTATTTTCTGTGGGTTTAACTTTGCTATACATGCGTCCTCCCACCAGGGAATGGTTGCAGATAAAAAGTCGGAATACATACATTTAAAGTATAGAAAGCTTCTAGGAGAGAGAAGCAAAAAGCCTTTTTCCCACTAAAGATGCATTCAGAGGGCTAAATGTAACTCCCTGCGCTTAAATATTCTAACCCACCCTGATCTCACAAGAATCCCATCAGAATTAGTGGATATTCAGGGAAGAGAGTGAGCAGAGTCTGAGAGGAGCAGCTCCTCTGAAAACAAGCACCTGTAACAGTGCTGTCAGTGCCCATTCCTCTTACTGACTGTAAAGGAAGCCCAGGATGATACCAGAGATATCTAAAGCTATGTGAAAATAAATCCAGCTGATTTATTAAACCCAAGCAGCTGAGCATGGCAGGGCTCAAGAGCCAGCTCTTCCCTCCCACCCCGAGCAGCCATGATCCCCACACACCATCCTGAATTAAAGTCAGCAGTCTCTGGCTGAGGAGGGCACTGAGAGCTCCTCTCCGTCCAGAGAGTTCATTGCTCATTCTCCCTGCCTTCATCTGCACTGTGCAAGCTGCCCCCAGCATAAAGAAACAGGCTTGTCTCATCAGAGAACAAAGGGGAAGACAAACACACACAAAGATGAACTATCATTCTGTCGCCAGGCCTTTTGTAGCAGTATCAATATTTTAAACAGCCACCTTGGCCCTGTTCAAAAAGTGGGCTGCCTTCTTCGTTTTCTTAAAATAAAGACAATATTTTTCTTTCGAATTTTCCAAAAATATTCTGCAGGTTCAGATGTGCCTCCTGCCTCTGTGCAAACTGGAAGAAAGAAGTGAACAGCACTATAAAAAGAAGTTTGATATGCAGCAGAAAAGGTTCTGCACAGCTCCAGAGGTTGTTGACAGGCTGTGCTCAAAAGATGGCTGGAGTAAAAAGAGGAGCAAGGAGAATTTTATTAAGTTTGTTGTTGCCACTGAAAATTTCTTAAGCCCACACTGCCTTGGAGATTTTTTGGCACAGAAGGGATCAGCCAAGACTCTTGTTCTTCTCTCACCTTGGCTATCACTGCCAAATCCATGATTTGTGTAGATGTTAGCTTCTAATTTTTGCTGGTGATGAGGGTTTCAGCTGCCTGATGCAACAGACCATGCAAAGTGTAAATATTTGCAGCTCTGTCCTCCAGCAGACAGAGCACACTGCTGCTGCACCAAGGAATGGCTGAGTTGGCACACAGGGATGGGCTCTGCTGAGTGCTCATTTTTCTCTCAGCTCTTTCTCCCTGTTTAGGCAAAAGACCCCAAATGCATCATGACTGACTGGATGCCTGCTTGTTAGTGACATGCCAGAACGACTTCTCAGACATTTTGGTCAGCCCTGGAGGCATGAACGACTTTTGAAAGGCTGCAATGTCCTCTCCTCTTTCTCAGCAAATTCCTCTGGGTTCTGATCTGGACCAACTGGAGGTCAATGCACAAATCTTCAGCCAGTGTTGTCCGCTGCTTGGAGGGAACCAGACTGAAGACAGGAATCAGCTTTTGTAGAAGAACCAGACACACAGGCAACAAAATCCCCTCTATCCCCATCCTCTTGTGCACAGTCATCACCAGTGCTGATGTGTTTCAGTACATAAATTCTGGGTGCTCGCCTGGAGAAAGATGTGGGAGCAATTGCAATGCATTTAATCAACTCAGAACAAAAGCTTTTGTTCTAGCTAATGTGCAAATTAAGTATCTTTCTCCTCCAAGCACGTTAAAGTATTTTAAAAAGTGGAGAGCACTCATCTAATAACTGAATAAGCAGCATTGCAGGCATTTCTAGTAGCCTTGGTCCTCACAGTTATCTGCACACCCTTTGGAAGAATCCATACCCACACTTTCCTGTGTCCACCCCCTATAAAATGCAGCTCCCACACTCTCTCTCCCCTTCTAATAGACGGTTAGGAAAAAAACCCTAAAAAACATCCCCAGTGGGACCAAAGCAGTGACTAGACCTGGGCTGGTGCTGCCTAGGAGGGGTGAGACCAACCCTGCACCAGGCAAAGAGGGAGGCAGGCTTAGGAGAGATGCCCTGAGGGGAAAGAGAAAAATTACTGAGATAGGAAATAAGAGATGCAGCCTCCTCCTGCCCAGCCATGTGCAGCTCCCACAGCCTACCCTCTATCTGTATTTATACCTGTTATAGAAACGCTGCTCGGTAGGAAAATGGGATTTCTGGCACATCTTATGAGCTGGAAGAATTCACAGTTGTGAGCCACAGCAAGGTACAGGGCAGGTAGATCTGCAGCATCCTGACTGGTCCTGATGGCAGATAAAAGAACAGGATGACTTTTTAGGAGCAGACAAGTCTGTCTGTGACCCACATAGCAGGGAGACAGAAGACATAAACAGTGTTGCAGAGACTGGTGGAAAACACCAAGAAAAAAAAAAACAGAGGAAAAAATTCCATCTCTGGTGCTTTTGTTTCTGATTTCATCCATTTAGAGTTTGGATGGTTTGCCTGTAGAAGTGGTAGCAAGATCAGAAGTTCTACTAAGAAGAATCTCCCTCTCTTTCTTCCTCTCCCATCCCTAATATCACAGAGTTAGGGCCTTATGGGAGAAAACTCTGTTTATCTCAGGCCCCAGTGTGAACCTGTCCCAGCATCTCTCCAGTCCCGGGTCAGTGGGACCCTGTGGTGCACCAGAGCTCTGCTGCCTGATGCCAGTATGCAGCTGTATTTGTAGCTGTATCTGGATGCAAAATACAGCAGGATTCATCCAGACACGGGACACAGGAATAAAAAGCTGCTCTACATCTTTGGCCATGGTTGTTTATCAAGCCAGAGATTATAACCATGAAGGTTGAAATTAGCTGTGCTCAGATACTTTTGTGGTTCAGCTGTATTACAGCAGCACTGGAGGTTGCAACCATCATGTGCTATTCAGGTACAAATCTACTTTTCTGACTCTTTTTATAGCCCCTTGCACAACACACTGCCCCTCTCCTCTCCACAGTGTGGCGAGACTGTCTCTAAATGCATTTCATCCCCTTTAGGCAGGTCTTGGATTGTGTTATTTAGTTGATCAGTGACATAACCAGAACTGCTGGGTGGGCTGGGATCAGCCTGGACCCTGGAAACAGCACTCCGTGTTTCTGTGAGTGGAGGAGACTGCCAACACCAGTAAGGAAACATGAATGGCAGCTCAAAATAAGCTGCAGCAGGTATGTAACTGTAACATCCCTAAATTTAGTAATTTTGGCACGCCCAAAATTTTTCCTTCTGCTCCAGCCTTGCCAGCAAACCTCCCAATGACAGAAAATGCATTTGTTATGATTTCTATTACAAGCTTAATTCTCTGAACAGCCAGGTGTAACTGATGGAGATTGCCTTTCTCGTTTGCTCAGTCTTGAGGCTTTCCCTGGAAGATCTCCAGGAAAATTCTTTAATGGTAATTTTTCTTCCACTTCAGTTGCTCTTTATGAACCAGAACAATGAGTGGGCCATCCCTTTTTAAGGCTCCCTGAAGAGTATTGTCATATTTGACACCAAAGGGAACAGTGCATAATAAAAGAGAACTATTAGCAAAGACTCCATTCCTGTCAAAATTTTGAAGATGCAGAGGGATAAAAAGCACTGCAAGGGTCTTCAGCACTTTTAAGGAAAATACACAGTCTTCTCTGGAACCAAAACAAAAAACAGATGCATTAAAGAGAACTTTCTGCTGAAAGTACATGAAATGCAAGACAGACCTTCTGAAATCTCACCCCTAAACTTTGCAGATTTAATTACAAAATTGTACAACTGAAAAAATTAACAGCAAGATTACATTCTTTCCTAACTAGAGAACTCTTACGAGAAAAAAAAATTAACAATAGTTTTGTTTGATTCCATCACAAATGCTGTTTCCTGGGAATATTGTGAAGTCTCGTGTCACAGGAACATGATGACTTTCACTGCTTTTTTGTTCACAAACCTAAAAAAAGGGTGGGAAATATCCCACTGCTACACACTTACCAAATCTGGAAAAGCGGCAAATGTAAGGAACCTGCATTTCTTTTTGCAAGTGGCCTTTGCCTGTTTGTATATTGTAAAAAAAAAAAAAAAAAGACAGTAAAAAAATCAGACTGAAAAGGCAAGTACTTGAAAATATTGAGATGTCTCAGCAGAAGTTGGCTGAGGTAATTCCTCATCTCTGCTTTCTGAAAGAGCAGAACTACTTAATGCAAAACTGAACACAGAAAATTTGGATCAAAACGGTTGTAAAGTATTGATGAAGGAATGGAGCTTTAAAATAGCTGAAACAAAATCCCACACACTTCTTTTTTCAGACGCCTTCATCAGTGGTGGCCATGGGAGCTGCTTCCAAAAGCAGGAAAAGCAGGTCCTGGCCCTGTCCCAGGTCAGGAATGACCATGCCATGGTTTGGGTGTCTTCACTGCTAAACAAGTCACACCTTGGCTTCTCTGCCTGGGGTGTCGCAGGATGTTACACCAAGGTTGGGCATGATTTTTTTCTAGTCTCTCACTGCCTGCTAGGTATCCTCAAAGTAATAATTCCATAGGGCTTTGGGCAATAGTCCATTTAATCCCCAAGAGACTGAAAGCTCCCTGAGGCATCATCTGCTATTCAGCATCACTAAACAATGCTGAGGCTCTGAACTCTGCTCTTAGAAAAATTTATTATCTGTGTGTATCATAGCAAGGCTAAGAAATCATCGCCTGGCTTCAGGATCCTGCCATGGTGGGCCTGAGAAAAACACATTTCCCCACCCTCTTAGGGAACCATAAAATTGCCTTTCCAGGCCATTCATAACTGCCAGTATGAAATTTACTTTTGGTTTTTTTTTTCAACTTATAATTATTTACATATAACTCTACTAATTTTAAGCCAATTGCTTTGGGATTATTGCTGTTTATCTTCCGAGCTCTAAGTTGTGAATAATGACATTTCCAGGCTTTTCTCATTAATCATAAAGCCATTAATGTGTTTACGCTCAATCAGAGGTAGAGAAGAGCTGTGCGTGATCACACAGACCTAAACACCAGGGTTCGAAGAAATATGCAGGTATTTTGAGCTTTGTGAAAAAAATGGCACTGAGAGCTAGTGCTTTATACAGCTAAACCCTTTCACACTGCTACAGGTAGGATAACCACTTGCCACCAGCTGCGAAAGTCTATGTGTAAAAACAAGCTGCAAAGATGGGATAATGGTGTTGTCCATTTGCCAAATACCCTGCAGTAAATTTACTTTCACCAGTGGCACCAGGGTTTATATAGAGGAATCTTACTGAAAGGCAAAAAAATGATTTATATACCAAAGAACCTGAGTGTCAATCTAAGTCAGATTGCGGCATTCTTACCTTTAATGTGTTTTAAAGTGGCCATAGAGTATAAAACATACAGTGCAGATAGAAACTTCAAATGCATACCTATGAGCTTGCTTGGAAAAGTCATTATGCAATGTGGAAGAACTGATAGCTTAATTCAGCAAAATTCCAACTTAAATAACTTAGGGTTAGTACTTGACAATGTCATTAGTGGGTTTTTTCCCTGGTTTTCAGTGCAAGGAGGCAGTTCTGCCTTCTCTAGTCAATGCAGGTAGTGCTCAAAGCGTGGTGGATGAGAATTAACTCTCTCATTGTGGTTGTCTAACTCAATACATATTGATTTGTGGGTCCTGTGACCTAAAAAAAAAGACAAACTATATTAAACTTCAAAATAATGTTAAATAAAGATGGGCTTCACCCAATTAGATAATAGAAAACACATCCCAGTAGCACTCTTGTGGTAGGAATGTTAAAAGACATTGGCATCTGGAAACTGAAACTTACTGGCAGCAATATTCTGTTGGCTAGTTTGATCTCAGGCCAAGCTGGCTCACTGGCATGGAAGTCATCACAGCCACATCAATCCTGCCCAGCTCAGACAGAGTTCAGTTCAGTGGTAAAAGCTAAAGACATCTCAAGGCCCTGTGACTGATACTATTGACTGGTATTTAAGAGAATTATCTCCAGCTCTGCCGCAGGGTTCACATATGGCGTTTAACAAACCCAGGCATTCCTTTTCTGTGCATCTGCCAGAGGGTAAAGGCCTTGACCACCCCAGGTGCAGCCCTGATGTCCAGATGGGGATCCACCACAGCATGTTGTGGCTCCTTCTGGCACACAGATCTAGGTTTCTATGACGCAGGAGAGGCCAGTGAGTGTCTGCCTCTTCTCCTGGTCCTTCACCATGGTGTAATGAGGGCACGTATGTGACCTGGAAGATGTGCC
The DNA here is from genome assembly GCA_014706295.1 of Lycocorax pyrrhopterus obiensis. Classification (NCBI taxonomy): domain Eukaryota; kingdom Metazoa; phylum Chordata; class Aves; order Passeriformes; family Paradisaeidae; genus Lycocorax; species Lycocorax pyrrhopterus. Next base: position 7,142,238 of record JACSVZ010000002.1, on the reverse strand, counting down.
CTAGTTCTGCTGGGTTGGCAATGTCAAATTAAGTGTCACAAGCCACCTGCACTGAGCTAGTTGAAAATTTCACTCACTCAGTGAAATTATTGAACCATGAAGAGGAGGAGAAGAACCATGCAGGTGAGGGCAGCAGAAAGAGAAGGGATGCTCTGTCTCCATGGCAGCCTTTGTTTAAGCCGACTGAGAAACCATATTTACCTTTGTCATCCACATTTCTCACCAATTCATTTTGTTCCATGAACTGGTTTCCTGTACTCAAGCACATGGTTCTTCCCAGATTATCATATTCACTGATCCACTTTACAACCAGAACATAATGGAAATGCTCATAGTGCTCTTGTTGCAAGTTACACTGGTGGCACCAAGGACAGGATGTGGCCCTTTGCTGTGACACTCCCTGTGAGGCAATCAGCAAGTGCCTGGCCCTGTTCAGTTGTTCTGATTTTTGCAGGTGACGTTGTGCTTCTTCACATCTTTCTTTGGATGCTAAATCTTTTATTTTAATGTGACACATTCAGGTGGAAATTAACAACTAATAAGGCATTAAAATAATAATTTTAACTTAAGTAAAAATAGATGTGATATTAGACACAGTATTTACTGGCAAGACATAACTGACCTAGCCTACTTGGTGAAGAATCTTATCTTTTGAAGTCAGATTTGTTGAGCATTTCTGATGGAAACAGAGCACTGATAATTACATAAGAGTTTGTGGTAGATATTTTATTACAGCATTAAAATAAAAGCTCTGCTGCACTCTCCCACTCTACCACAAGCCAATGCAGACTTATCCAAGAAGTCTCATGCAGAACTGATTTTGCCCTGTGTGAAACACTAAGATGCTCTGATGCCATTTGTACCCACCCTTCAAGCCTGTGAAAACCTACACTTTATAGGGCTGTATAGAGAATTCCAAGTAGGAATTAATTTGCTGAGAGGCGTTCCTAAGTATTTACAGTCTCTTGGACCCATTTTCTTCTGCTCCAGGAGCATGGTGCAAACCTGCCTGAATTACTCTGGCCTCAAAGCAGAAGTGTTACCTACTCTCTTCTCCAGCCACTGTACCTCAGCAGAGAATCTACTGAGGTTTATTAATGCAAACACACCCCTCTGGTGATAATCTCGGGGCAAGGGCCAGGTGTCCAATAGCTGGGGTTATGACAGGCTTGTGGAGCACATATCTTTACCTGTTGAATCAGTCCTGTTTTCCTATTATCCATCTCTTTCTAGAACACTTCGGACATCTTGAGCCATACCTGGGGTAAATTTTTCCACTCACCCTCTTTAACTCTCTGGTTTACCTCCATTTTGCTCCACTGTTCCCATGCCAGTATGAACAAGTTACAATTAGTACTCTTAACTTGGATGTAAGAATGTCCAAGGACAGAAAGTCAGGAGATCTCTGAAAGATTTGTCAGGAGTTACGAACAATCTTTTTCTTCCTTTTTTTTTTTATTTTCCTTATTCTGTATTCCTCATTTTCTTTTCCAGTTTTTCTCTCCAAAACAGCTAGAATGGTAGGAACAATTTTATATTGATGTACAGTTTGGTACATGTTCAGTGAAAGTTTAGTGGTATTCTTTGGAAAGTTTTAACCTCAAGAGCATCGGTAAAATGTTGTGCTGAAGGGAACAATTATCAAAGACCAACTCATGAGCTGGCAGTGTAGAAGAATAAAAAGAGCTTGTAGAAGCAAAATATCTCCACTTTTGCACTGAGACATTTAGCTTGCAACAGTATGGCTTCTGACACCAATAGAAGACTGAAATTAAAAAGAAAGAGAAGCATTCACCCTCTTCCAGGATGCTCTCACAAACTTTACAAGGTAGGACATCAAACAAGAAAAAAACCACCACAATATCAAGGAAACACTCCCTGACACTTTCAAGGGCATGTAAATGTTAATAACGCCTGACACAAACCTTCTGACTTAGTTGGCAGTGCCCAAGTGTAATAGTTTGGTAAAAAGGAGCAAGAGATTGAGAGAAATGGATTTTTTCTTTCAAGTGACATTAAATGAAGCCTCTTCACTGGAGATGCCTCTCAAAAATGTTTTCTCAATGCAACTTCCCTTTCAGTCCTCCACAGGATCTTTCTCATCTTTTGATACAGCAAAGGATATTTTCTATCACTCTTCCCCAAAATATCCAATAACCAAGGAAAGAGTCCCCTAGGCTTAAAGAATTCAAGGAGGATTTTTTAATGAGTTTCCAAATTCTCCAATTCCCCAAAGTCCAAGAATTCCCAAACTTTTTTTTTCTAAGATAGTCTCAAAAAGTAGAACAGAATTGGACATGGAAGAAGCATGCAAAGTCTTTCCCTCTGCAGCAGGATGTGATACCATTGTGGTGACAGCCTCTAGATAATCTGAGCATCCTCAAATGACGTGTTAGAAACTGTTTGACACCTTGGCAAATTCATATGCAAATAAATATCCGGCCTGAATTTTAAGAGTGTATCTGAGACAAGAATGGGACATGTTGGGAACAAATAGCTACTCCCAGTGTTTCCCCTTCCAGGAAAGCTTAGATTGGCCCTGCTTATTTCCAGTTGTGGTTTAAGTGACCCAGAAGAGGTCAAGAACTGTTCCCTGTGGGAACAGAACATTTCCCAAAGTTACCTCTACAACATTAGGAGGCTCCTCCTGGTTTTGTCAGACAAGTCTGTCCTCTCCCACTGAGCAGTTCCACTTCCTTACTCATGCCAATAACTTGAATTAACTTCAGAAAGTTGTGTTCTTCTCAGGGCCACGATGGAAGGAGACACTCTGGTGTGGAGAGAAGCCAGACAATCTGTGTGGATCATTTACCATCTACAAAACATCCAAATTGCTACTCTGTTTTCTGCTCTTATCTGGGTCGTGCAGGTCAGAGATTTTTAAGATATTTATAGAAATGTAAGAGAGGTACTTAGCAGAATTTTCTAAATCACCTGACACTCATTGAAATAAAAGACAAATAGCCATCAAGGTACTTTACAAAACCCATTCAATACCAACAGGCAAAAATGCTTTTTAATATCTAGCCTGCATATTGTCCTAGAGACAAAATATATGTAATTATTTTAAGTGAGAAAGGCATGGTTTAGCAAAAAAATTATTCTCACCTGCTTCTAAAAAAATCCAGAACTTCTTGTTTCTGAGCAGCTGTATGGGTCAGGAGGACACAAATGAACTAGTGGACAACACTTCCCTATCCCCGCCCAAACCTGTAAATTCAAGCCCAGTTTTGCAGAAGACAACATGTAGGAAAAAAAAGAGGCAAACCACATTTTCTATATGTCACACTGATTTTTTCTTTAGCTGGTGCAGAGAACATCTGTCCTCGCCCTGCAGACCTTCCTCCCACCATCTTATGCTGATCAAGGACATAGAGTGGGAAACCCAAACCCACACAAGTAATGTGTCACATCAGAAATGTGCAGTGTGGCTGCTGCCTCCCTGCTTTACATACCTCCCCTAGCAGAGGACTTGTGAAGTACCTTTTCTCCTTATATACTTTGTCTCATGTACCATAGGAAAGGAAATGCAGCCCATGCTACAGAGAAAACTGATCCACTTTCCTACTCTCACACAAAAAACCTAGGAGAAAAGTCCCTTCTGGAACCTCAATGCAGACAAAACATAATAACAGGGGCTAAAAAGCCTAATGCTGCCAAGAATACCCAGTACATCCTCCCTATGACATCTCTAACATTAACAGTTTTCCATTGTTTCTCCCTCCCAGCAGCCAAATTATGGACTAAAAATGGGGAAAAGTAATCTTTCGTGTCCTCTGAGATAGCCAGGAGGAGTTCCAAAGCAAGAGGTTAACATGGCATAAACATGATATCCATGGACAGCAAAAAAATATGGGGTTTTCCTTTGTTTTTCTGAGCTCTTGGATCAAAACTACTTCTGTTCATTTAAAATGCAGTGATTAAAAAATCTTTCGTAAGCAAAATGGACCACCTCCTTTGGAGAATCTTTTTTTTTATGGAAAAAAGGATTTGTTTTTCACCAGCCTGATGGGATTTGCCCTTCTCATGCTTGCCCTCACCACCACCACCAATGCAACTGGCAAAGGCCAGGCTACCTACCAATTGTTAGAAAGTAATGAAGCAGGGCCTGAGCTATCTCCCCTCTTTCCCTGATGGGTGTGGACAAGGGCATATCCTTGTTCTGGATCATGACTAAAACCTGGGAGATCCCTCCCTTATATGAATTCTGAGGTCCTCACCTTTAGTCCTCTTCCTGACTTGTATTAAGTTCTTATTCAGAAAAAAAAAAAGAAATATATATATATTGTTTTAAGTAGAAACCTTGCACAGTAAAATGTACCTTTGTATCACCAGGAAAAACTCCTAGGTAAACACATTTACAAGACCTTGTGGTCAATGAGCTGGAAGAACATCCTTTGCACTGTGTATAAACTTAAGTGATGATTTAAACAATGAGGGATTTAAGGACTTGCATAAATGTGCTTAAGTCAGGCCTTCATCTTGTGAAATTCTTTTTCAGGGAGCTTCACAAATCTTCAGTTTTTCTCTTTTGCGAAGTGAATACTATATACATTTTATATTTATATTGAAAAAATAAAGCAAACAAACTAGCAAAAAATCCTGCAAAGATTCAACCCAGCTTGCAGTGCTGCTCCAAATAAATAAGATCAGATGTAATATTATGCAGATCAGCGTGGCTGAGATCAGCTTTCAGGTGTTTCAGTGATGATAATGGGATAATTTACAATGGGATGAAATCATGTAAGCCTATGTAGGGCAGGGAAGAATGTAAGAGAAGCAAAATATGCATTGGATTCCTGTCCAGGGCTTCACTTCACCTCTCTGGCCTTGCCAAATCTCCCTCTGACACAACCAAAAGCTCTGGGTATGCAAAGAGCAAAGCAGGAAGTCAAATGCATTATGTATTATTTGTTGGCAGTCTTTAGAGATGACTTAGTTTCTCTTGCCAGACATTTTCTGATTATTTTTCTGCTGCTTTAAGGGGAGACTGTGTTCTGCTTGTCTACACCTTGTTTCCAGGCTGCACACACTTTTGCTTTTTAGGCTGATGTTTATCACTCTGTGTTTACCTTTTAAAAAAGAATCTGTTTCCAGTAGTTATAGTTATTAATTCTTTCATCTCCTTCCCCATTTGTTTCATCTGCATTGCACTGCCACACGGTTTATATTCATTATTGTGCTTTTATTTGCCTCAAATATGTTTCGCACTGTTGCATGAATTATTTTTGACAGCTGAACAAAGGCAAGATGTTAATCCAAGGAAGCAATCTGCAGAAAGTGCTATTAAACAAGAGCAGGAATGTCTGTGCAATGTACTCTATCCAAAGAGGAACAGTAAAAGCTGGGAATCATCAGCTGTGGGTGTCATCACACTGACAAAGCCAACAGCACTGGGAAGCCATGGACCAGTACCGTGGTTTAAGCCCAGCTGGAAATGAGGGAAATCAGGCACCACAAAGGCACTCTCTCTTCCCTCCCCACCCCCATGGAATGCAGAGGAGAATCAAAAGCAAAACTTGTAGGTTGAGATAAGAACAGTTAAATAATTGAAAACAAAGATACAAAAATTATGGTAAATAATAATAGTAATGATAATAATAATGATAATACAAAGGGAAAGAAAAAAACCCACAAGAAAAAAGTGATGCACAATACAGTTGCTCACCATCCACTGACCGATGCCAGATCTCCCTTCCCGAGCCCAGATCAGCCCCTGCCTCCAGGTAATTTCCCCAGTTTGGGCATGACATTCTATGGTATGGAATACTGTTCAAGTCACCTGCCCCAGCTATGCTCCCTCCCAGTTTTGGACACTGATTATATGCCATACACACCTCACCCTTGATCACAGACCTACCCATGGCTTATGTTTCATTCTCAAGTCCCTGATGTATCACTCAATAGGTTTCAGTTCTGCAACTGTAATCTTAAAACCCCACTTGCTCACGGGGCATGTAATAACATTCAAAAACTTCCATCATGCCAGAAAAGTTATCCTTTCTACCTCAGTGAACACAAAACCGCACTCTCTTCTAAGGTTGCTTAACTTTCAGCTGTTAAAACTGAAGCAGTCACTTACCAAAAGCACTTACATATATCACAGAAGTAATAAAAAGCTAATGTCTGTTCATTTATTTATCTTCTGAAAGACGGCCTGAGTGCTACCTCACTCAGCACTGGGAGGTATGAGTAACTCCCAAGCACAGATGTGGATAAATACATATATTATTCCTTATTACTGACAATTGTACATGGATGCAGTAGGAGCATTTAGAGCTCACTGTGCAAGTGGGAGAGGGCTGGGACTTGAGTCCTTTTAGCTGAGGAAAAGTCACTGTATTCAAAAGGGCTGGAAGCAGCAGAGCAAGAACATCCTGATCCTACTCACAAATGGAGAAAGCACAACCCTGTCAAACACACAGCTTTCGTAACTCTGCACTTGCCCATTCACCCTCTCCTCACACAGAAACCACTACTGTCAACAAGAAATGGATTACAGCTCTCCATGTTGGCTCCTGTTCAAAGTTCATTCGGATTTTTATGGCCGATCCTGTTTTCCCATTCACAATCCTGACAAATAATGACAGTATTTGGACATCCATGTGAAGATTTCATGGCAGAGACTACAAAATAACCCAGATGTTTCCTGCAGGCTGGTGAGGTGTTTCTTTTCGTTCCTTTGGGAAAGACCAAAACAGGAGTTGGACATGGATTCACTGTTGTCTGAGAAAGGGGAATGCTGTAGGACAACCAGAGATGCTGAGATCCTTTTGGCAAAGTGTTAACAACAGATTTGAGTAGTTGGGTTTTTAATATTTCTATTTAATTATTTATTTATTTATTTGAATTGTCATAGTGCAAGGTTTCAACCTTGTCCCAGCTGTAGTTACAAGAAATCGAGAAAACAAAGCCTGTGGGTGTTGCTTTTTTTTTTTTTTTAATTGATTAAATCCATTTTACTGACCATTTTTCCAGTGGGTGACCATTTTGCCCTTGAGAATGTAGATTAAAGAAAGACTTTTTTTAATTGCTTCATGCTCTGCAAGAAGTCACAAGGGCTCCTGAAGTTCCCTGGCCACGTTGTGCCAATCTGGAGAGCTGCTAAGCAACTACAGACCGATTAAACAGCCAGTGAGACAAATCCTTTTCTGATTCACTCTCTGTGGAAGATGGCTGAAATTTTGATCTTGAGAAGGATGTGAATCAGGGCAGGTTTTGTCAAAGTCTTTTGCATGCAATTTTTAAAAATCTTAAAAGAATAGCTTGCCTGCTCTTGCACAGAGCTGTAGAGCACACCTGGGGTGGTGGCAGTGCTGCTGAGGTACAGGGTGGTTTCTGGGTTTTTTTGGGGAGATGTTCCTTAGCTACAACAGCAATGACTCTTCACATCCTTAGTGTTAAAGAGGTATTTGGAAGGACTAAAATGCTAACAACAGTCTCCTGAGCTGAAATCTGCCACCAAGAGGCTATCTGTCCTCACACGTCCCATCAATTTCAGTTTTCTCTTCCCACTCCAGTGCCATTGCCCATCCCAAATTAAGCTCCTTGTGGTTCACAGAGGGATTGGAATGTCTGAGTTTGGTCACAACTGCCTGGTGAGTTTTCCCAATTCTTTAGCAGTGACCCAGGAGACTGAACAAGACAAACCCCTTTTTGACTCTGTGCTAGCAGAGAAACATTTCCTTCATCCCCATTCTAAGGGCGCTTGGCCATTTTCCATCCTCTCTTCCATGGGCTTCACTCTGAAAACTTATCCATCACATTCCCATCTTGATGAATTCCCCTTCAGCTCTCCAATCTCAGTGCTGTGTCTATCCCATCTCAAATGCTATTAGAAGGTCTATAAACAGTCACCTCCACACCACCTCTGCAGAGATGTAACACCAGGCTTATTTCACAGGAAGGAGAGTTGTGAGGTTTTGTTCTCCACATGAAAGAATCAGCTCTTTGAGAACAAGAACCAGTCTGGATCTTCTAACTATAATCTCAACTGTGACTAGGAAATAGATCTTAATTTTCTGTCACCAGAACACATCATAACATCTGTGCTCGTGTTACGTGGTTTTATGAAAAGAGGGAAAACAAAATGAAACCAGAAGTCTTTTCATACACAGAAATCTAATGTTTGATTTTAAGACCACAGAAGCATTTAATTTCAGCAGTGCCAAAATGTTTTGCAGAGATAAGGAAATAATATATCAATTTATGTGATGCCTTTGTAATGCTGTAAAAATACATATTGGCATTTAATGGAGCAGTCTAGACAAAATGAGTCGGGACAACAATGTCAGAAAAAAGCATTTTTTTCCCTATCAAAATGAAATGAGAAAAAAAGTCACTTGGATTTTCTCCTGCCTTATTTGGTGAAAACTTACACATTCTTACATGCATTTCTATTTAAATGACTGTGATTTTTTTGTGGAAACCTGTTGGATCCAAACTTTTTCATAAATCCTACTAATGATTCACTCTTATCTTGTGGATCAAATATAATAAAGTCATCTTTTGACTAACTGTGCCCCACTTGTGGAAAATAAAGCCTGGAGCATGAATTAAACCTATCATCTAGTGGAAAAGAATCAGAGAAATATGAGGAATCCAAAAGCAATATGTTCTCTTGGATTATTCTGCTGAGAAAACAGATTCCTGGATGCTGGAAAAGCCACAGTTTCTATTTGTCCATAGATGAAGCATTTCAAGAACTGCATAATTACCTAAAGTGGTCAGCTATTGAATTTTTCTGTTTCCCATTGGTATGAGAAGCAAGCACGTACTTTTTGCCAGGCAGAACAGTAATCAATAGGTAATGGAGAAGTAATTTGTCTGATGACATCAACTGGATGCGAGTCCTTCAGCACCTCTATTAATAAATGTCATGTATCCATGCCAGGAGACTTGAGCTCACATTGAGCTTTGAAGTTACGGTATTGACTATGAAATATTTCTAAATAATGTCTCAATCTATATTGCCGGTTTCCACATGAGATTCTAGATTAGATGTGTCTCTCATTTCCATTAGCTGGAGTTCAGAGCAACTCCACTGGCTAACTCCAATATTAAATTAATGTTGCTGAAGGCAAGAATTTGGTTCACTACATAAGTATCAGATGCAAGTTTAATACTTTGCAAATCTCCAGCAAGACTCTCAGGGTGAATGAACATCTCTCTGCTGAAACCAAATATCTCACCCTGGAGATCTACACATCTAGGTCAGTGTTCTCCAGAATGGATTGATCCAGGGATAGCTTTCTCTTCCCTAAAGTAGATAATTCATTTTTAAATGAAATTTAGAGTTTCAGTTTTCAGCTTGGATTCTCTTGTATTCATGCTCATCTTCAGAGAGCAAAGATTTCTCAGGGCACTGCAAACGGGTGCAGTATCACTGCAGCCGTACTATGACTAACAACCTTAAAGGCAGAGGAGACCTTTCCCTACCTGGGGAACTAAAGAATCCTGTGATCCTGTCCTGCCATCTTCCTCCTCATTCCATCACTCCTCACCTGAGATCCTGAAGGCAACTTTGCCAAAGTGACTCCCGCTTGCAGGAACAGTTGCAGTAGCTGCAATAGCTGTGAACCATCTGCTTTCCCTCTTTTCCTGTGGAACAGACTGAACTTCATCTCATGTCGCTTGTATCTTCGCTCCAGCCCTGTGTGCCCATCTTTTCCTGTTCCACCCTCTGTTTTATACCACACTCACTGTTCTAACCCTTTTATTCACTGAGATTTCTTCCAAAGCCTCTTGTGTCTCTGGGTTGTTCCTACACACTGTGATCACATACATGATTATGCTGTTTATTAGTGATACTGTCTTTGAATTCAGGGATGCAAACTGGGTCTTTCACCAGCATTCAGGGACCTGCAGTGGCAAATAAATAGATTCACATACCATTGACTTTGGCATCTTTGGGACAAGCCTATGGTGCTGACAAAAAAAATCTGGTCCAGTGACATTTATGCAACAGGGCAGACTGAGAGAGCTCTTTTGAAATGCATTGGCATAGATTTAAAAGAAGCACCTCACAGGGAACTAAAACCCTTCTCATGGGTCCATTGGGGTCAAGTTTAGGGCTGAAAATTCAGAATGTAGAGATATGGTTGGATCAAAGTGTGTGTGATGGCACCCATTAACAGTCTGTTACACTCCGAAATCTGATGCAATTCAAAGTGAAGAGAGCAGATGTAACACAACATGCTCCCAGCACACTCCCAGAGCCTCACAGGAGCTCTGCCTCTATTCATTTTGGTTTGCAAAGCAATTAACTAATACAAATTAAGGAAAACAAGAGATAACTGCTAAATCTGGCTGTAAAAAGAACATTATAACACAACTGCCTTAGTGTCAAGCTTCTACAAGAATTTGCTTGGGTAGTACGGAGTCCAACATAGTACTGAGCTGTACACACACAGTAAACAATATTTTTTTTAGCATATGTAAAAATATCATATTCTTTTCTGAGAGACTGTCTACTTTTCCAAAATACATTTGCATGGCTGTTTAGCAGAGATACTGTGTATTAACACCAGAAATTGTGCCTCATAAATAAACCTGAGTGTCAGATGGCTGACCACCTACATTTATATGTCCCTTCTTTCAGTTTAGTGAAGTTTTGCTGCAGTCAGTGACAGGCATGGGGTATTTTTGAAAATCAGGCTGCTTTTATTTCAAAGACATCTCTGACTCTGTCAACCCACTGGCTAAAATCCCATCAGGAAAGTCCCATGAGAAATGGAAAAATAGACTGGGAGTGTTGGCACTTCCTAAGTCCCTGGCCCAGCCTGCTAGTGACACTGCTGTCATTCCCTTCTGCTTGTGTCCTTAAACAGGGAGAGGGCTATTTTATTTTTTCCCTTTTAACCACCAAATTGAATGAACAAAGGGGTTTCAGTGGGAATGAAGTGTGCATTTACGCAAGTGAAACTTCCAGTAGATTCATATCTAATTTCCAGAATAGGATTGTTGTTAGTTTGGGGTTTTTTGTTGGATTGTGGATTTTTTGTTTCTGCTGAAAAAAAAAATGAAAGTGTTTTAGAAATATTGGAGTTTTGTTTTCAAGTTTCACAAATAAATACTTTCTAACATGATGGAACATTTCATTTCAACGACTACCAAAATGAAGCTCTTGAGTTTGTCACTTTGAAGCCTCATTTTCTGTTCAGAAGCAGAGGAAAAACAGAAGGCTTTTACAGCCCACCCAAATGAAACCAAACATTCCAAAACAAGTATTTTGATTACAGTGTAAATAGATGCCCACACAAACAGATTCCACCACAACCGAAGAAGGGACTGGAGAAAGAGGTCTGCCAAGCCTGACAGCCTTCACTGTGTGTCTGAGGGGATGTCCAGGACAATGGAGCCATGAGGATGGATCTAAAGATGGCCCATCTTCCATTTCTACTTGCCTATCTCCACTTCCTGCTGTTAAACCTCTACCTGTGGTCGTGATCTTGCCACATGCTGCTCAACACAGCCAGGTGTTCTGCAGCATTGGGAGCTGTGGATGCTAAAAAGCTAGAAGCAGGGAAATTCTTCAACTTTTTCTCAATATTCTGTGAGAACATTGCTTTCACACACAGACTAGATGAAAACAGCAAAGACACTTTTGTAAACTAATTCTTTATCTCTACACCTGGAGTCTGTTGTGCAGAGTTGTTATATGGTACACATTGAAAAAATATTTTGAAGTGGGTGTTGTGGGTTTTGGCCAGTAGGCCAAGGGGTGGCTGGTCAAAGAACCAATGGTCTCCTGTCATCTTTGAGAACCAAGTTATATAAGCGGTCTTTAATTAATAAACAGGGCTCAATTCTCCCTGGACTTGGAACTTGGATCGTGTCGTTTCCCACTGTTCTCGGTTCAACAGCGACGGGGAGCTGATGTCCTCTCCTGGACACAAGTATAGACAGCCTGATGGGAAACTCTAGGTCCTCTGCCCAAATATTTCACTTTTTCAACCCTAAATCCACAACGCAGATATTGTTCCTGTTGTGGCTGGAACTTAACTGGGGGTCATAGTTTACCATTTTGAGTTCTGGCCACACCTCAGTGGATGGAGGAGAGGGTCACTGGTTGCTAATTATTTGCTTTAGTATTCACTCTGGTGAGTCTTACTCATTGCTTTGCGAAGATTAAATAAAAAGGGAGCTGATAAGATAATTTAGTTGGTTGGAAAGAAAAACACTTCCTTCAGCTGAAATTCCTGGCAGAATCTGTACTTGGACAGAGAAGGTTTTCAGTGTGAAAGCACAGCAGCTGCCCAAGCCTAATGAGAATGAGTTCATACTTAAGGTGTTGTGTACAGCTTTGACACATGTCTAACATTTGTAGAGGACCCCAAGGATGCAAAAAGCATTTCTGAAAATGCCCTTTAGCTTGTTTATTTGCCTTAAAATTATGACAAATAATGTCAGTGCCTGGTGGAAGCTAAAAAAATATGAGTGTGCATACTCGTAAAGAATTCTGCCAAGACTATCTTGGCAAATCTTGCCCTCTGTAACCTGGTTCTTCAGGTGACAAAAAATGTCAAGTACTAGTTGTGTGATTTATTGTGTGCCATTGCTGCAGGAACTGGCATGATTCACCATGTGCTAACCCAGAGGAAATTACTTCTTGCTATTAAAAAAAAAAAACAAACCCAAAGTTAAAAACAACAACAACAACAAAACTAACAATAACAAAAAAACCACACCTCAAAGGTGCATTTCTCAGTTTCTGTTTTAACCATAGACCTGCAAACTAGCAACCATGTTTTTTTCCATAACATCTTTCACCGCAGTGACCGAGAAATACTTGCATTTCCTTCCTAGGTGTGCTCATAGATGGAGCTTAAGGCTGGGAAGACACTGTGGTTTTGACAGGTGCTGATCCCACTTGGCCACAGATTATCCTGGCACACCAGCACTTTTCCAAACAGTCATCTTTGTTCTCAACAGGGCTAAAATAGAGACATGGAATTGATTTTCCAAGGAAATGGCAAAATGGATTGAACAATTTGTGAAGTATTTGGAGGCAATGAGCGTGACTGTTGGTTTTATTGTCTCAAAATTATTCAGGTTATAACGTCCTGGCAGTGAAATACGAGAGCTGTAGAAACAAAGCATCCACAAGGAGAAGAACACATCTTCTTATGGCAAATCTCCATAGAGCCTTTTGCCTTCAATATCACTCGAGCTGATGTTTGCTACATCAATTTATTACCCCACCCAGAAAGCATTTTTGGCAAGTTCCTCTTATGTGGTCATCATAATATTCCTGAAAGGGGGAAAGTGTCACTAAATTTGAAGTGCTTTAAAAAGACACTCTATGACAATCTTTCATGAATAACAGACATCTATGTAATTCATGTGTTTATTTGCAACTAATAAGAGGTAAACCAGAAAAGTTTAGCAATTAGGAGGGATTTTTCCCTTAACTCACTTTGAAAACAAATTCTGCAGCAGCAGATCCTGTGAGAGTAGAAATGATAAATGGGAGCTGAAGACATCTTTTTCTTTAGCTTTGTAGTTTGGGATGTTTGAAATATGAGAGACAAAGCAATATCCTCAGCATATTAGATGACAACTTTTCCATTAGCTGAATGTGACTGAGGGGAGTGTGTGATGCTGCAATGACCACAGGAGAGGGAATAAACACAAGGCCCATAATCCTGCAGCTAATCAGGTCTCAAGACATTTTGTTCCAGCTCTTACACAAGCTCTTTACATGTGACTTTGGACAAAGTGTCTGGGATGAAATTTTCCAACACTCAGATCCTCAAAGTCCTTAAATCTGTGAATTCTTTTCAAAAAAGCATCAACAAAAATTGGAGAATATAAGTTCTTAGACTTGCATAGATTTCAGAATTGCCACATTTATTCTCCTTGTTCCTACTACCACCTACAGCTCTAGCTCCTGTATTTTTCATATCTATTGGTGATGAACTCCCCTCATCAGAGAAGGTGATTGAACAGAGACCTGCAGAATAATAGCAGTAATAAGAAGCATCCAAAAGAGGAATACTTTCAGAGAAAGGAAAATTTGAACAAACAATCACACCAATGTAAGCGTTCTGTCATAAATTGACAAAATTGCAAAACAGCAGAGCAACACTGATGACTTGGAGGGGGTCTGGTAAATGTGAACTTGACCTCTGTGACTAGGAGAAAAGGCTATGAAGACAATCAGACTGCTAATTCTTATTCCTTTTGGAATCCAAGGAGAAATAAAATTGATGTATATTTTGTCAACTGCAATCAAGACACTTGGGGATTTTCTTGGGAGGTCATGATGGCATAGTGTAAGAATAAAGGATGTAAAGTATAAAATCCATTCTAGCTGTATTCAGATTATCAACTCAAACTTTTCTAACCATTTTGGGATGTGAAAAAAGAATAAAAAATGCCAAACTCTCAAAATTGAAAAAAAAAAAAAAAAAAGAAAAACCAAAACCCATGAAAGCCTTCCAGGCTGTGTGGCTGAGCTGTGGAAGTTCAGCAGCACAACAGACATAGATTGATTGCATAGGTCACCAGAAAACCTTGATCAAGGAAACAGGTCACACACAGCGTTGCCCTGAATGGTAACACTTATGCAGAAGAAGTGTTTGATCGTGGTATAGAAGAAGACAGCGACAAAACTTCAAAGGAAGCAGGACTTCAGAGAAAACAGCACTGGAGCCAACATTACGAATGACATCAAATTAATTTTTAATAAACTGGTTTTGGATCAATCATCCAGTTGTCACCAGTGATACACCCTCTGCAACAGTGATTCAGATGTTCCACAGCAGTAATGATTCCTAGAGAAAGCACAAATCCTTTATAATGACCAATATAGAGTCCTTTAAGCCCCAGAGGAGTAAATGCAGTCTTCTGAGAACTCCATAAACAGCAATTACTCTGTCTATAAGCACAGTAGAACCTACTGCAGATTTGGAGGATCCCAGAACAATATCCTAATTGTGGGGAAAATGTCCTTTCATATATTTTAGAACCAAAGAAATAATGAGCCACTGTAACATAATTCCGGTTAAGTGGGAGGTACTCCCATTTACATCCATTGCAAAACTCCCATTGACTCATTGAAGGCAAAATAAAAGGTAAATAAGAGCTCAAGTTTAAAAAAATTTCTGATCCATGAAGCTTTATCAGGACTGTGGGTTGGAAGCTGTCAGTGGAGTCCAGAAGCACCTGAGAAGGACACATCCCCCAGGCCCTCTGCTCATTTTCAGTGATTTGGTGTGTGTGATCAGTAATAAGTGGAGCTGACCACTAATTTTCAATTAACTTTATTCCCTCAATGACACCATTAGGAAAGGAGAATGGGGGAGGCTGGGAGAGGAATCAATGGAGTAGGAGAGTTCTTCCTAGGGAATATGAGAATAATTTATATTTTCTGGTGGAGACTTTGAGGATTAGGTACTTCCTCATTAATGAATAGTTTGCAATATTGATGCTTCCAAAGAGCATGTTTATTTTCACAGAAATCATGACAAAAAAATCCTTTCCAGATTTTTTGAATCAGCTTTTTGCAGGACTTCTGAAATTTTAAAACACAAGCTTGTTTCATTCTGACATGCAAGGAAATATTGAGGCATTGACATGTCCATTAGTACAGAAATTCTCTTCTCCACATGGTTCTGGTTTAAAGCTTTTCTGCTCCATCTTACTCTGCTCTTGCAATTACAAATGGAAATGTGAACTCAGCTATGGAAAGTTTTTTGTTCTTGTCATTGCTTCCCAGGATAAAACCCAGCAGAAGAAGAAAATACAGGAAAAAGTTTTCTCAAAAAAACCCACGTTTTTCTCTTTACACACCTGTGTTAAAGCCTTTGCACCCCTACCTGGACAACCATTCATGCAGCACCTCAAAGGAAGGAGAATTTGATGTGAACACTCTGAAATGTTATTTTCAAAGCCAAACTCTGTTTCTTTTTAAAACGGTACAAGACACAAACACACACAAAATGCAGGACACTATGACTCCCCATGGCAAACCTGTGTAAATATTTCCACAAGGTAAAAATATGTAATTATCTGTCTCTGAGAGACTTTGGGTTTTAAGATTAAGAAATCCCTGCCACAAAGGTAAGCTCATGCAAGGAGTTAATTTTGGCTGGTGCTGAGCACTGTCACTCTCATCTGCCAAAGTATATAAGCATTCTCATTACTTCAAACATGTCAGTAATTACAGTCCCCAGCTGAGGCTCAGACTGAAGTGATTCTGAGAGCAGGACCAAGTGCTCCATTTGGTTCCATTTGGTTTCATGTCTGGGGGGAAATTATTGTCCTGTGTGGGGGACGTGTCATGAAGTGGACACCAGAAGGTCTGATCTAGGTTTACAAAAGAATCCCAGTGTTACCTGAACTGATTAATTTATGTCTTTCCTGCAGTGTCCATGTGTAATCAGGGGAAAGTCTTGGTGTCTGCATCTCCTCTGCCTCTCCAGCAGCTTCCTTAGCTGGGAGTCTGTTCCTGTGACCTTCAAACCTTCCCTTCCGTCTCCCGCATCCTGAGGGAACTTCATGATCAAGGATTTTAGAATCTCACTTATCGGGACTTAAAGCAGCCACCTGTGATTAGAGGCCAGCGTGAGGAAGCAAATCCACCTGTCTCCTGCCAAGCTCTGTGGCTTCCCTCTGAAACACTGCCTGGTGCTGGTGTCAGAGGGAGCATTCTAAACAAAGTGGGTTTCAGGTCTGTTTTCAGGTGACAAGGTTCCTACATCCCCTGAACTACATGATTTGCCTTTTTTCCTAAGATCAGGGGACTTTGAGACATAGAAAATATCTTACAAAGTTTATAAAGCACTGTGTAAACTTTTACTAGAAATTTATCCCACTGAGCAATAATGATAAAGAACAGTGTGTGAAATCTAAGCTTTTAGAGAGAAGGGGTTTTATTTCAGAATCTGTACTCTCCTTGCAAATCCAAAAGCTCATATAATGATGTGAAATAGAACATGTTCCTTGATGGCGAGCCAAAACCTACAGCTTTAGAAGTCCTTTTTCAGATAAAACTTTTACTTCCTACATTTGGGTGACCTTCGATTGCGATGGTTATAATTATTATTTTTACAGAACAAAAATTTGTGGTAAGTGCTTTCAAAGGAGCAAAGGGAGGACAAATTCTTTAACTAGAAAGAACCTTTGATCCATGGATAGGAATTATGTCCACCTTACATGATGGCAGATCATTTTTCAACCCATGTTATGTTTGAAATATGATTACTTGTGTTATGTTTGCATGGCAAGGTTTTGGTAGTGGAGGAGCTACAGGAGTGGCTTCAGTTTTTATTTCTCATTATCCTACTCTGACTTGATTGGTAATAACTTAATACCAGTAGCTTTTTATGAATAATTACCTCCTTCTTCCCACCTCTCCCTTCTTCCTGGGCTCTACTTCACTCCCAATTTTCTCTGCCTCCTCCCCACAGCAACTCAGGGGAACAGGGAATGGGGATTGTTCATCACACGCTGTCTCTGCCACTCCTTCCTCCCTGTGGGGAAAATCTCACCTCTTTCCCTGCTCCAGCATGGGGTTCCTCCCATGGCAGACAGTTGTCCCTAAACTTCACCAACACGGGTCTTTTCCACAGGCTGCAGTTCTTCACTAACTGAGCCAGCTGGCATTGGCTCTATCAGACTGTCCCAGTTTGAGACAAATTCGGAGGAACATCCAAAATGAACGTCCTCTGATGGAAGGCAGGTTTCAGCTGCCCCTCTCCCACCAGGTTTGGAAAGAATTTTCCTCAGACGAAAAGGAAAGGAAAAAAACCTATTTATTGAACAGACACAATGCACAATGGGAAAAGAATAATGCTCAATAATAAAACCTCTCGCTGTGGGGAGAACCTGGTAAATTCTCAGAGTCCTTTCTTTGGGTGTGGGGTCTCCTCTTTGGAGGTAGGTCGGCATGAGCCCCCTCCAGGCCTCGGTGGAAAGCTCTCCCAGTGAGTTCTGGTATTCTGAACAGTTCCAGAAGAGAAGAAGAAGAAGCCGAAGGCCCAGGGAAAAAATAAATAAATGAAGTTTAACTCTCTGTCTCTCTCTGCAGAAACAGAGCTGAAAGCTGGCTGAAAAGCAGCAAAGAGTGCTTCCTCCCCTCTTGCCACCGCAGAAGCACACAGAGGAGTAGAGTGACCTTGGAGCACAAACTGCTTTGATAAGTTAGTCTGGCCTTTTTTTTCTTTCTCTCACACCCAGTTTTAAAGACACAGAAAGGCACAGGATTCATGTCTGGGCATAGAGCAGGCAGCAGGGGATACTCATCATAAAGTCACCCCAAGACACAGACACAGGGGGAGCTTCTGGCAGCTTCTCACAGAAGCCACCCCTGTAGTCCCCCTGCTACCAAAACATTGCCATGCAAACTTATCACGTTACGCCAATCATCATTTCAATTCAGCACTTTTTAAATTACTATTTTTAGTTTCTGGTGCTTTAAAGTAGGAAAGATACTTTAGGTCCTTTCTTGCATGCTTTCTGCCCAACTTGACAGATGCAGAGGGAAGCACTGACAGCATCCCCACATGCCCTGAGGCTCTCTGTATATCCCCCTTAGACCCATTTTGGTTTCAGTGTTGGCCCAGCCCTGCTGCTCTGAGTTCTCTGGCTCTCACCCTTTTCATTCCCCTCTCACCAGACTGCTCCCAGGAGAGGAGGGGAAGAACAGCCCATAGCACAGGACAGCCTCACTGCACAAAAAACCTTTGAATCTTGGGAAACCCATGTCAAGGACCATTATCAGTCAAACCCATGTCAAGGACCATTATCAGCCATGGCATTACAGGTATTAACAGTATTACCAGGGGATACAGCTGCAGCCAGAACAAAGCGATGAAGGGCAGTGTGTCGAGCTACATTCCATGAGCTGTAAAAGCTCTCCAGCATTTCCCACGAAAGCCCTGCGGGAGCAGCAGCTCCCCACTGGGACTCCTAAATTTCCATTTCAGCCACTGGACAATAGTGGATCATTATGAAATGGGCATTTGTGGGAATGCAGCTTCCCACATATGCATGAGCTCAAGGTAAGGGAGCTATGAACAAAGCTCAATGCTCCTGTCCCTTGTGGCTCCTGGGCTTCAGAAATCTGTTCCTTGGGTTTTATTCAGACAGTTTTACACCCTTTTATGGAGTTGCAAGGCTTTATTACAGAAATATTCGTAAAGAAAGCTGATTCTAATAGCTCCCTCTCTGGTAGGAAAATTATTTTTTTCACTAGGTTTATAGCTCTTTAAATAAACACTGCCTCATACTTTTCCATCCCCTGTATCTCTCTACTGTTAATTACACTGAACTTCTCTTGACCTCTTGTTCAGGCAGAGTGAAAATGAACAGGTTGCTTAACTAAGTATGACCTGCTTGTCACAGCAGTGCTAACAGCTCTGCAGTCACAGTGCAACTCTTCCTGTCCTCCCATCCTTCAGAGCTTCATGGCACTTTTTTGCAATGGCACATGGTGCTAGAACAAGGGGCAATGGTTTTAAACTGAAAGAGGCCAGGCTTAAATTAGGGATTAGTAGGAATTCCTTTCTCGTGAGGGTGGTGAGGCACTGGCACAGGTTACCCAGAGACACTGTGGATGCCCCATCCCTGGATGTGTTCAAAGCCAGGTTGGATGGTGCTCTGAGCAATCTGATCTAGCAGGACATGTCCCTGCCCATGGCAGGGGCCTGGAACAAGATGATCTTTAAGGTCCTTTCCAACCCAACCCATTCTAGGATTCTCTGGACTAAGAAACATATCGCAAGTTTCATAGCAAATGCAGCTTCTGTGTCTTGCCACTGCAGAGGGAAAGAACTAAAGCTGCTTCAGCTTCAAATCTCAGGGACAAATTAAAGCATGAGAAGAGTTTCTTGTGGACTTAAGCCAGCCCAAGCCCAGAGCACAAATGTGCACACCAGGTGATATCATTGTGAGTCTTTAAGGGGCTTTGGATGAATCACAGGACAACACTGAGTTGGGAAGAGATGGTCTTCATGTCGTATCATAGTGAGCTACCCCTCACTTAAACATGGATGTAAGTCAGTTCTTAAAACGTGAAATACTTTGTTTATCTTCTAGAAATCAGAATCTTCCTACTGAAATCTACAGCAGAAATACTTTTCTTGTCTTTCTTTAACATGACAAACTTCATCTTCATTCACCTAAATCTGTTCTTGGAAATGACCAAAACATTCAGACAGTTTCATTTAAAACACAGGATACTAATTTGGGAATGTCTCTGATACCAAAATGTGATATTAACAGTAAGTAGTACTTGCAGAAGCTTAATTTTCATGGGTGCAGTCTTGAGGAAGGTTTACAAAACCCTGAGAGAAGCTGGCCCATTGCCATCAGGTGGGACATTGGCTCAGAGCTGCACATTCCTCCAGGAGGTGCTCCAGCACCTGCAGACAAATAAAGGTTAATTACCTTGTCTTACACTGGGTCTCTGACCTCCCTGCCTTTAGACAGCCACGCTAAGAATGAATGTGGCAGTTTTTGCAGAATACAGTAAAATAATGGCAATAAGGAGCACTGAAAACCCATAATCAGCTATGCTTTACCACATGAGGAGTTAGAGCAAGAAATAAAATTATTACAGCTCTGTTTTCTTTCCAGTTCTGTTAATGATTCAGGGCATGAATTTTGTCCTGATGCCCTCTTGCTCTTTGTTCCAGCTCAGATATGATAGACATTGTACTCAGCAGAAAAGTCACAGAGTTCAGTCCTTTGGAATTAGCCAAGTCCTCAGGGTTAACCAACTAGAAGATGTGGGAATCAGTACTGTAGGTTTTTTTAGCAAGAATTCCCCAAATGTGTCCAGAGAAAGATGGGAAATTTCTGTGGGTGTCCATCATTTCTCACAGGTCAGGCCATTTACATCCAGGTGTGCAAAGGCAGAGTTAACAGCCTTGTCCCAGCCAGCTGGCTTTGAACTCTTTAGCCAGCAGGAATTCAAAGGAAGTGCTGAGCACACCTACACAACAGCAGCGCATTATCAGCCCAGCCCCTGCCTTTTCCAAGACTATTCTTCATGTATGACACAAAAGTCAGGGAAAAGCAACCTGCTCAGGCAGTTAGAGCTTACACAGTACCAGGACACAGCCAAGCTGATGTGAATGAAAAGGCAAAGTCAAAGAATGGATAAACATGTAAAGCAAATTAAATTTATGTGGTGGGATGTCTTTGCTGCCACTGGACTCTCCGAATGACTGGGATCCACTGGCAAAATCTCCTAAGTGTTTTGACATGTCATGTCCAGAGGCTTCTCTCCCTCTTGACTGCACATCCAAAGGCTGTTTGCCATTTCCATTATGTAAGGCAATTCTTGCTGGCCACCACTACCTCTTTTCCCTGAGTAAAATGCACTCAGGCTCCCTCCATGCAGCTGTGCAATGTGCAGCTTCTGCTAATTTGAAGGGCACCCCTCCTCCTCCTCCTCCCCTGATGATCCAGGAATACAGCAGCAAAGTGCCTTAATGGTAGCATCAAATAGCCTCATGCCATACATTTTTAATTTCTAAAATGGTCCTTGTTAGAGTTTCAGGGTTCAGAGAACTAGTGTGAAATGTTGCTAAAATGGATAAAAACATCTCAGCTAAAAATAAATTATTGTCCAATTCCTGCTGCATCACCTCAGTCAACTGCTGAGAGTTTCTCTAGTGACTAATACAGCTTTATTACCACAGTATCCAAAGACCTGGTAATCATTAAGGAATTTTTGGCCTTTTAGCACCCTAGAGATGTAGCAGTGTAAAATACAAAGACTTGAGTCAGTGATGGTTGAAGAAAATGTGCATGGACAGTGCAAGCTCTTAACACAGGCTCTGAGATCCTGTACAGTATCAGGAGGATTCTGAACTGCCACCACACTAGAGGTCATCACTCAGCCCTCATTGTAAGAAATGTTTATCAAACTTGGATATTCTAATCTGGGGCATAAGGAGTTTGGTTCAGTTGTCAGAGGAGTCAATCCCAGGAAGTCTCATTGTACCATCTACAGACAAACTTTGCTTGATTGGTCTCCCAGACCCTGTGTGCAGAGCAGTTGGGCTTGATCTCACGGCACCCAAATAGGAAATGTAATTAAAGGTTCCTTTTGAGTACCTACCACTCCAGAGGTCCTCCTGAAGTGAGTTAGAAAGACTAGTTGCAAAGCACCTCTTTCCTTTTCTGTTAATAGATGTCCAGCCACTATTTCCAATCTTCCCCTCCACGCAGAAGCAGAACAAAGTGTATTACTTTTCTGAGTAAGAATCCACTTTTGAAGTGAAAAGTGCTTTATTTCCCAGAGGAAGAAACAGAACATACAAGGCAGTCTGCTCCAGAGCTGAGTTTGACACAGATATTTTGATAGGATAGGGATGGGACAAGGAGTAATGGATACAAATTGAAAGAGTGGAAATTTAGGCTGGATATTAGGAAGAATATTTCTACTGTGATGGTGGTAAGACCCTGGAACAGGTTGCCCAGGGAGGTGGTGGATGCCTCAGCCTCGGCAGTGTTCAAAGCCAGGTTGGATGAGGTTCTGAGCAACCTGGTCTAGTGGGAGTTGTCCCTGCTCATGGAAGGGGGGTTGGGACTAAATGATCTTTCAGGTCCATTCAAATCCCTTAATATTCTATGATTCTGTGATCATCATTAGCTGTTATTTCCCTTGCCCCGTAGCCTGAGGCTGTGGTGGTATCACAGTCCTTTATCTCTTGCTGATCTCTCCTCGATGCAGAACAAAACAAACCCGGAGTGCTGACTCAAAAGAGAGACAGAAGTTTACAAAAAAAAAAATTAGGATGCTACCTCAGGTCACAATAAGACTTTTATCTCTAGTAATGTCAAAAATTATCAGGAGGACTTTGATTTTATATATTTTCAAAGCTTCTATATGAGCTACCTAAAGCTGAAGCTAATCTCATTTGCTTAAAGAGCGTTCATTAGCAATGCAGACAGATCAGAGCTGTATCACAAGCTCTTGTGGTTCCATTAGGATACGTGGTGATCAATAACTACCGAGCTCTTAGGGCTGCCACACGGAGAGGAAAAAAATATGGATAATCCTTTAAAGAGCTTAATTATGCAAAAGCAAAACTATTATTTTAATAAGCCAAAAGTATTTAATATTAATCTAGTTGCAACAACTTCTGCCTGAGGATTGGGGATGGCCTACATTAATCACTGAGTGTATAAAAGCAGGTGATGGCTGATAAAAGAAGCAAAATAGGCAGCATCTGGCAATGGGATCTGCTTGGCAGCTTGTCTGCTGGTAGGCAGTGAGCTGTGGGATGTTTTGTCTTCATTTTCACTGAGCTCAATGCTCAAACTCTTGGAGCTCAGAAACTCTAAATGGGGCAACATTTTCAAAAGACGTCTATTGCAAGCAGCCAAGGAAACGCTTCTGAGTGTCTGGAGCCTCTGAGCAGGTCAGAGGGGTTCAACCTCTTCCACGCTCTGAATTCATATCTCCAAAGGGAAAAGTTTCAACACATTCTTAGTCTCATCCCATTTCAACACACGTGCCTCGCATTTTCCTTGTTCCTTTTGCAGTATAACTAAGAGAGACAGAAAAAGAGAGAAGAGTGGATTTCCATGTGATCTCTGGATCAAGACTTTGTGATCGAAGTCTTTAACTGCATTTGTTGCTAATTAATTTGAAAGAATTTCTTCCTAATATCTAACCTAAATTTCCCCGCTTTTAATTTGTATCCATTACTCCTTGTCCTATCCCTACCCTATCAAAACATAGCAGATAATATGCCCTTAATGTAAACATTTCAGCCTCGAGATACTGAGAAAAAAAACAACACATAAAAGCATAGGCAGAGCAGTCATATCTAGCATCCAGCTTGTGACTTCTTAGTACTTAGAGGTTTTCACATTTCAGCCTTCTATTATGCTGGGAAGTAAACCAAAGAGCTATCAGGCTGGGCATGGTGAAAGGCAGAAAAAGGCCCAGAGGTAGAAAAGGAGTTTTGAGGAAACAGAGTGCAGATGTAACACGGAGGGAAGAACGAGGAACAAACTTCTCCAATTGGTGCCTCCTTTATCCTGCAGCAGAAGCGAGCGCTTTGCACAGAGTGGTACTAAAAGCCTTCTCTTCTCTATCGGAAATCCCAGTGAACACATTTAGTAAGCAGAGACCTGATTAACTGCCTGCCATTCCCAGAACAAACCCGATTTACTGCAACCATTTCCCCTGAGACACCTTGTTCTAGCAGGGTTTGGACAGCAGGAGCTATCTCAATACTGCTGCCTTCTCCTTTTCCCCACCAATGGTCAATTCCCCAGCCAGGGAGGATGGACATGAGGTGGATGCACACCACACTTCCACTCTGGGTGTAAAGCCTCTACTCTGACATCCCCTTGATGCTGGCAAGAAATTGGCGTCTAAATACCTGGAGCTCTGTGTCTAATTCACCCACAAACTTCCCTGACATTTCCACTCTTGTGTTATCAACCGTGTGAAATTATGTCCACCACAAAGAGAGACTGCCATTTTCTAACAGCTTTGGCAAACTGCCCCAAATTTTTCACTGGCCTTGTTTTCAAGAAACTATGCAGATGAGGAGCCTGTGAGGCTTTTACAGTTGGGCATCAAAACAGCAATCACCAAATACCTTTGACACGGTAACCATAAAACCAGCCATAGAACAGACCCATAAACCCTTCAAGGCAAAGAGTAACAATTCCCCTTCTGAAATTTCAGCCAGACAGCAGGGACAAAATTATATATGTTTTTGTCATTAAGGAAAAAAATCTATTTCATAAAACTGAGATCTGTGTTACTGTATACTGCAGAGTACTGTTGCTCTCAGAGGCGACCATGATTTTTAGAAAATAGTTTTAAAAACACCGATATAGAAATATGAATCATTTTCTTAGTTTAACAAATCAACACTTTACAGTTACTTTACAGCAACTGACCTGTGTTCATGCTTTTAGTCCTCAATGAACAGAAGTTTAAAAGTGTGCTAGCCCCAGGTCCCTCGCATTTACTGACAGGTCCCCTTAGAGGACTGCCTGTACCTGGGAAATGGGCATGAAGCAGCTGCCACAGAATGATTTAGTGCTCCCCAGTAAAGCATTCACATGCCCAAACCTTTCCATTGCTAAACATTTGGAAGGATGGGCACAGCAGAGCTATCACACTATAAATTAAGCACCGGTGAGCCAGACTAAACTATTTTTCCCTGCAATAATTTAAGCATTTTTCCAAGATGGTGTTTTAAGCACGCAATTTCATCATCACCATTTTCACAAAGACTAAATTTCTGTTGGGAGGTATTTTTTAACTCCTGTTTGTTCCTAGGACTGAAAAGACTGCAAGAATACAGAACATTGACTGTTTGATTGAACAACTAATTTCAGGTTTCCAAAGTCACAGAGTAACAACTAAAAAAATAAGTTGAGGCATTAAATTTCTATTTACTTCAGTGGATAGTGAGCCAAGATTTCTTCATAAAAATGTTAACCTAGTTCAGTTTCCTTACTTCCCTGCTAAGAGAGGGTTTATTTAGATGCACGGTCTATAGGATAGACCTGTCAGTTAAAGGAATATACATTCAGATCTGCAACTTTAGTTTTTACTGCCAGCCACCATGATGGTTCACACAGCAGCACTGTGCGAGATCTGCTTCATTAGCCATCTGTGCATTCAATGAGGGCACAAATGCAAGAAAGTACATAGTTCTGATTTTCCTTCCATCTCTTCCTCTTTGGCCTTCCCAAGTTAGGACACAAGAAATAATAGCTCATTTCAGCTCAAAGTTAATGCATTTTCTTTGATGGCTAGAGGGAGTGTAAGTAAGCCATATAAGAAGCATAAGCTCCACAAGAAGTGTAGACATGAGAAGTATATCTGATTAGGAGATGAACATTTTCTTAGAATTTACAGTACTGCTTGTTCAGAGGCATTACCGTGAACAGTAAGTAACATTTCAATTTTTATAACTGCCATAAACCAATAGGCCTGAGCCTTGATCAGCATACAGCCATCTACTCTTTCATTGTATGCTTTCTAAATAATCTCTCAGCCTTTCTATCAATCCATAATGAGGGAATTTTCCATCACTCAGATAAGAGGTACAGTCTGTTGCATCCATAGTTGATACCTTCATCTGGATATAGTGCTTGAATTTACATCTCCCCTCTCTCAGTTTAAAGCCATTTCCCCTTGTCCCATTACCACATGCATTTGTCAAAAGTCCCTCTGCAGCTCCCTCGTAGCCCCTTTAGGCACTGGAAAGTGCTTTAAGGTCTCCTCAGAGCCTTCTCTTCTCCAAGATGAACAAACCCAGATCGCTCAGCCTGTCTCCACAGCAGAAGTGCTCCAGCCCTCTGAGCATCTTTGTGCCCCTCCTCTGGGCTCCCTCCAACAGGTCCACATCCACCTTATGTATGTTGCTGCCCTGTTTCTCATGATACTCAAGAATCTACTGGTTTGCTTTGGTGTAAAGAAGGAGATGCCAGAGTAAGACATTTTCTGCAAAGGTGCAGATAAAGATCTTCTGCAGGGTGGCACAAAGAGACACCTCTAGATGCAGTAGCTGGGAAAGATAAATGGAGTGGCAAAGTTATATACTAGCAAGTCATCTGAAGCTGATAAGTTACAAGCAGGTAAATAGTGAAATCATCCACATTTTTTTGTGTCCACGGCAAACTGTGTCTGTTTCAGGACTTTTCAGGGACTGTACTCGGAGCCAGCTAGAACTGCTTACACAGAGCATGTCAAAAAATGATGATCAGCCTGAACTCATTTTGTGAGCTTCTGTGGATGGAAATGCTGATGAACAACAGGAGAACAAAACCAAAACTCTAAAGGAGTCTGAAATATTGAAATGTGTTCAAGCCCACTAGAAACATAAATGAAATGTGATTTATTGTATTCTGAAGGCTGTGCATAGCAGCAAAAGAAATGAAAGTGCAGTGAAGGATAGAAGAAAACTCAAAGGAATAGAAAATACAGGTGAAAGATCACAATTGCCCCACAATTCCTACCCTACAGAAGCTCTCTTAGCCCTGAGGTGACAAGTAAAAGAAGAGCTAGGAAGGCTTACTGCACTTAGAGAGTGAGCTGTTGATTCTTTCTCACAGTATGACAAATAGGCCCCAAGAATAAGCAGCCTGCCAAACACCTTACCACACTTCAATTTTGTAACCCATTGCTGTGATATATCATACGAGCCAGGAGAATAAATGGATTAAAAAACAAATTAGTCATAAGCCGTATTAATGGGTGACAGGTCTACTGGCGGCTATTAAACACAAAGGTTAAAATATGGTTAAGATTAAAAGATTAAATCATTTGTGATTCTAGAGCCTCTTGCTTTTTCCTAAAATTTGCTGGGCAGGTGAGAGTTCAGTTTGCTCCCAGACAATGGCATTTCCAAGAGTCACAGCTCACAGCATCTTCTTGGTGATGGATTGCGGTCACACATCTGTTCCCATTCCTTCAGACGTGCCTCCTGTCTTTGAGGGCCTTGATCAAGGGATCTTTTTTTTTTGTCTGACATTTTTGGTTCCCACTGACTCTGAAGAGATTTGCTCCCTCCTCATTTTTTGGATGCTCTTGGAGCTGCATGAAGAGTGTCCACCTGTTCGAGGATGCTTTTAAAGAACTAGATCATGAGCCCAGTTTTGCTTCTCTGGCCACTTAGTTCCTCACTTGCTGTTTTCGTTTTTGGTCCACCCCATTTCAGATTACATTGATTGGATCCCAAATGTTAAGTATTAAAACAAGGGGGATGTCGCTGTTGTGCAGAGGATGGAGAGAAAGCAACATAGACACGATCCAGAAAGGAATGGAACTATTTATTAATTTACAAACTCGTTTATATATCTTAGTGGTATAAAGTTATTGGTTCTTTGTTTATCCACCTCTCAGAGGGATTGGCTGAACCTTACAACACCTACTTTAAAATATTTCTCCAGTCAGTATCACAACAATACTGCATAACAATCTTGCACCTGCAAGATAAAGGGATTGGTTTACAAAAACCTCTAACTGTTTTTGGCCAGCATCCATGTGAAAGCAAGACTTTCACATGTATGCTAGCAGAAAGCTGGAAAATCTCTCCATAGCCAAGCCTTCAGCATCCACAGGGGGATATGCAGCTCCTGAGAGCCCCTTGTGCCTGCAGTCACTTCCCCTGCCCCAGTGCTGCCTCCACACAGACACGGCACTGACAGTTTCAGTGCATGAAACTCTTCTTAGCTTTGGACGCCTATTTTCAGGGAAAATAACAAGACACTGGAAAACATAGAAAGCATCATAGAAGATAACTGACACTCTGCAGGTGAGCAAAATCTTTAATTTTAAACTTGAGGCACGCATTTTCATGCCACTGCCCCGTGCTTGGCTTTTGCTGTAGCCAACCTGTTGCCTTCACTGCTGAGAGCTCCAAGGTAAAATGTAATGCTTCACTTTGAACCTCTCCACCATAATAAAGAATTAAATCAAGGCTCTGACTCACATTTCACAGTCTATTTAACGATGGCTGATGTTTAGGCTCTCTGCCTCTGTCTCTTCACAGAGATATCTAAACTGAGCTTAGAGCCACCCCTGAACTGCCACAATCACAGCCCCTAGACTAATGCAAATCACCACCAGCTGCAGTTTATATTAATGCCCTGGACTTCAGCAGTCCTGGCTTAATTGCCTGCAAGCCTGAAAGCACAGTTATGTAGTTTGATATCACTGTGGAAAGTGCTGGTTCCATCCTTCCCCCTGCCCTGGGCTGTGCAATCCATGGGAACCACTCTGCGAGGAGCCTCATTTATCTGGCTGTATCAAGGTTCTCTGGCTCTCCTGTTGGGGCATGGCAGGCAGCTGGGGCAGAAAGCAGTGCAGTTTTAGGCTGTCTTAAATGAGCAACTAAACTACAGTCTTTATCTGATAGTTTTACAGGCCAGCTCCAAGGCACCACTTTTTGCCTGAAAAGGCTATTTTCCTGGGGTGTGTATTCTAGACAAGCTCCAGGACTGGAGTGTCTGGGGCTTGTGCTTGTGGTTGTCAAAAACCCAGAGAAGAAGTTATTTTAGTGGGATTTTTTTGTTATTGTCTGCAGAGAAACAATAATCCTCCAGATGAAAATCTGAACCAAATTGCTCAGAAAATCCTGTAGAGAGGCTTCATTCTGCTCAGCTTCAAAATCTCAATTAAAAAAATATCACTGTTGCCAGCAAAACAAACAACACATATTAAGCCTTTTTATTACCATGTCTAATGTTTTACTGGCTGTGAAATCACATTTTCCAGGATGAACTGTCTCAATACACTTCTGAAATATCCTGGTAGTGCTCAGTGTCCATTGGAAAGAGGAATTCTGTCCCAGCCATAGGCAGTACACAGAAGTCTTCTGCCTGAGGACAGCACAAGACACAAAGCTCCATTCAACCAGATTCAAATAGCTCCACATCCTCCTGTTCACAGCAACCCAGCTCATAAAGACAGCCTTTGGGTTCTTTGGTGGGTGTACATTTATTTTCTTGCTCCCTAAAATGCATATGAAATCTTCAGCAATAACATTGATAAAACAACAAGGACTAATACGATATACTTCTTTCATCAGCAAATAACACAATTTGCCAAAAGAAAGGGAAGCATTAATATCTCTGTTTATTCTTGGGTAAAATGAGGCATGACAATGTCACAACACTTTTCCATGGACATCAAATAGGCCACACTGAAGAAAGGAAACTAGGTCTCTCCACTGTTCCTCCACTAGAGTACTTTTCTTTCACCCAGAAGGAGTTGCTGCCTCTCTTTTAAAGACAGTTGTGACTGGATGAAAGAAAGGCTATGACTTGTCTGGGTAACCATGGGAAGAAAAAGCAAGCATAGAAACCAGACACAAATTCTCAAGTATTGAAAATAACAGTGCGCATTGGGAGTGGAAGGAAGAAAATAAAGCACTTGCACCTGCACATGGATAAGTGTCTTAGCCTGTTACCTTGGGTCCCTGTACCATTTCTTGATTCAAAATTCACCCAAAGTGCAATCCTGGAATTCTTGCTATTTCAGCTTTTCCACTGATCTCAAATTTTCAAGGCAAGTGTGTAAGGACCAGTTGTGTTTGAGACATTCATTAAGTTCTTCATGCTTTAGAAGGACCTTTCCGTGGTTACAAGCAGTGGCTGTCTATTAAATATGTATATAGTGCTGGTATTTTGCCTTTCATGTGCCTGCACTGGACCATAGAGGAGAGATACAAAAGTAATCTTATGGTTCCTGTTAGACATCATTAATGTGATAGTCAGGAGAATACATTTGCAGTAACACTGCCCTGCATGAGGTGCTGTAGAGACAAGCAGTTAATCAGAGTTCTTGGTGCAAGCAGCTCACATCTTACATGAAAAGTTAAGATCAATATTTGTCCTCTGGGGTTTTTTCCCTTTTTCCTGAAGCATACAAGTAATTTCTTCCTATAACTGCACAAATCCAAAAGGATTAATTCTCCAATTTTTTTCTATGCTGAAAATGCTGTTTTGGGGCAAGAGGATCTATTGAATCTATTGAACTTAATGCATTGTTTCTGCATAAATAACAAAATGATGAAAGATTTCAGAAATCTTACAGTAGTGTTTATGTAATAAAAAGAACGAAGGACTGGATCAACTCTACTCTCACAAGGATATACCACAAAAATTTGAAACAACTATTCTCACCCTTCAGGTGACTCAAGTTACAGAGCTTTCTTCCAGATTTTTTTTCTTTTTTAAGCAGTGCAGCAGGTTCAGGGAATCCAACAGCAGCCCAAGTAAAATCACATTTGAATCCCTATTTTCTGCATTAAAAAGCAGGAGCAGAGCCTCCAGCTTTGTTTTTCTCAGGAAAACAAAATCAAAATCTCAGGTCTTTGTATGAGAGCCAGGGGACAGATGTTGTTGCTGAGCTGCCATGTTGCAGTATAACACCAGCATGATGCCAGATGCAGGTGCTGGACTCCACCATGGGCACATCTGCTAAACCCTGGCCCCTAAACCAGCAGAGCCCCTGTTGCAATGTGTTGCAACAGGAGTTAGAGTTGTGCCTTGCAGTCCTGACAAGTTATCTCATCAAGTCTACGAAATGTCTTTCAAAACAGGAGATTGAAATATTTTACTAATAGTCAACAAAGTGTAAACCAGGGAAAAAAGATTTCTAGATGCTTTATGAGCAGGAAAATGGGATGTCTGGGGAGTGTATGAGTGTTTAGCACTGGACATCTTCAAGAGCAAGTTTGGCACGATTAACATCGATAAAGGTGGTCCTGCCTCGGGCAGTGAATGTACTGGCTGACCCTTGGAGGTCCTTCCCAATACCACGATGCTATGAATTTGAGAAATCAAATCACTTCTCTCAGTGATTCCTCCTGGGAGCTTAGGACAGACCTTACCACTCAATTTCCTTGCAGAAAATTGTAACTCATCTGTCTTCCTTTCACTCTGTGGACACAGTAAAACTGCAGCACACAATTCACACAGTGCCATAAACATCACTACTGCTGAGAAACCTTAGCACCACTCTAATGCCATTCTAGCAACAATTCACCTCTTCTATTTCTCCTCAGTTATACCACATTTGGTAACCATGCCACAACTCTTCTATTCTATTTATCTTCAGAGAATGGAGTTTAGCTGCAAGAAACATTTAGTTGTAACATTAGTGAAAAGATAATCAAACAGAGCCAAGGAGCTCTTGCAGGGGATTGACAGACATCTGCTTCTCACCACATGGTCCTTCTAACACCCTTTGCTTCGGTCTTGGCAAATGTAATTTTGCCCAGCCATAATCCCCACATGATCTTGACAAGATATTTTCCCCACCATTTGTTTTTCTCTTCACTCTATGCATTTTTCAATCACTTTTCTCCCTATCAGATATAAACCTCCTCACTGTCTTTCTTACCTTTTTAGTGTCTATCCTCAGCTTGCCCACTGCCTACTTTTCACCAGAGCGACATCATTTCTCCCCCCAGCTGGCCCATTTTCTCCCACTGCCCACACAGAACACTTGTCTGTATTCCCAGACAAGGGCCTTCATTCCATTCTAAAGGCAGAAGCCAGAAGCTGCTGAGAGCCTCTCTCCATCTCCATACGTAAACAAAGGTAACTTTTCTTCCAGAAGCTGCAGGGAACAGGAAGCCATTTGGATGCTCTGAATTTCTGAGACATTTCTCAAGTAGGAATGCGTGAACATGGTTCAGGTGATGAAAGCAGCAGCACAAACCCAACCTGTGCAGCATCTTCTTGGCATTGTGACTTCCATTAGGGCAATGATGAACAAAATAACCTTTTAAATATAAGCTCAGAAGTGCTTGAATCAGAGTGCCTTGAAATAGAAAGTGCCACTTCAAATAAAGCAGTGAATCAGAAACCTCAGCAGATAGTAGAACTATCTCAAACACTACTACAATTTATAGAGACCAATCAATTAGCGGATGTGGGTTGGAAAGGCATGAATCTTTTGGAAAAGGGCTGACTTTCTCTATCATTTACCCACAGAAGGGTAGAGAGCTACGTGCAAAGGATCGAATTCTGCTCTCTTTAAGGCAGCCAATCCATTGCAACTCTCAGGATCTCTATATTTACAGGACTGCAAGAGAATCAGATTTAGCTAATGCGTCCATTTTGGGATGCAACAAAACAGAGGTGACTGAAAAGTGCCAGAACCAGTGACTTTTACTGCTCTAACTCCTTCTGATGAGCTAATCCAGCAGGAGACAACCTCCATGCTCATGTCACAGGGAGCAGTGAGCCAAATTCATCCACTCCCTTGTTCCCACCAGCCCACCCCAAATACTGTTTCAGCTTGTGACTAAATCATCAGATTGATTTTAGCTTTTTGGACACTTCCAGAAAGTTACAGCTTTTACAACACATGGGAAACATGTCACATCTGGAAGACTCAGGTCTCCAGCTCCTTCCAAAAGCATGACCCTGTTGCCCTAAGCAAGGTTTGCTGGAGGTAACTTGGGGAGAGTTGCAGGGCTAGGAACTATTCGTCCCTCTGTGGTCCCCTGCCTTTAACATATTTTTTAGCATGTCCCTCCCACAGAGGACCACAAAGAACCTGCAATTAAAAACAAACAAATCACCTGCAATTTAAAAAAAAATCCAACACAAAGAAGAATTAAACCATTTAATCCCAAAACAAATCCTAAACTTTATTTTTAGTTCAATTTCCAATGTGATCTTGTATGTGTTATTTTTACCCCAGCTGTCTAATTTTGTTTAGCATTTTATTGATTGGGCAGCATTTGATGAAAGGCGCTTGTGGGCTGTTGGTTTCTCTTACATTTTTGTCATCGGTTCATCTTTCACTAAAAAGTTTAGAGCATTCTACTCATCTTTTAAACCTAGAAAGCCATAAAAAACTGCAGATAAACCACTTCTCTTCCTCCACAGAAAAAAAATAAAGTTATCACTCTGATGTAGATAAACCATTTGCAATACAATTTTTATCAGTGTAAAATAAGGGAAAAGTACATTTATCTATATAGGCAGGAGTAATTCTATATTTTGTTTAAAATACAGAATTACTCCTGCCTATAGTTGCAAACTGTGGCTCAGGAATTGATTTTCTGTCGTTTGAGTTCACATTTGAATTCACTTTGACTGGACCTTCACTCAATACTGCATATATTAATTTTCTATATGTTTATAGTCATCCATTCTACAAAATCCAGGTTGCCCCTAAGAAAGATTGATATACCCAAAATGCAGAAAGGTGAGTCCTTTTCTCAAAGAAAATGATTTTTCACCAGGAGCAGTGCATTGTAAAGTCTGACTTCTACATGTACACTTAGGCAATAAGTATCCCGATTTACCTTTGCTACTGGGCACGTATTGTAGAGCCAGACCCAGAGTCTGATACAATAGAATGCCCTGCCTCAAAAGGGTAATTTCTGTGTGGGAATCACAAAAAAAGGTAGAAAGGCTCTAGATTGTGAGAAATAAAAGCAAGTTTCAGAAATAAAGCAGAAGAGTTTAGGGATTAGCTTTGGCTGCGAAAACCTGAAGAAGACACAATTATACAACAAGCAAGGACACTAAAACAATGGTAAGAGTTTCTAGGCTTGGCTGAGATAGCTTTTAGAGTTGCAAAAAATATGCTTAGCAAGATAGATAAGGTTAAGCTTAATAATGGAATAATGTGCATTGTTATATAAGGTATAAACCAAGCAAGTATTGTGTATAACAGATGTACGTGTGCTATTGAAGATTGGTTAAGACAGCTGTCTGTAACTTTTAAAAAATATGCTATTGGCTGAAAAGCTTTTAAGAATGCTCTGTAACCAGGAAGTCTCTGGATTCCTGCGGCAACGTGAGCCTGTGTCTCAACTCTGTATGTGAGACTGATAAAATAATAAAAAGGCTCATGGAGCATCTCTTCTGGCTCCCCGTCCCATTTGGATTTGACGACATTTCTGAGCCTACCTGTGAGACCTGGCGTATGGAAAACACAGATAAATAAAACCAGCAGCAGCTTGGGGCTGGACTTTTCAGCAATAGCACAGGAAACAGTGCCAGGCTGAGCAGTCAGAGGGGGAGCACAGAGCCAGATCCATTTTCCACCCTTCTCACACAGAGATCCCCTGGGACAGGCTATTGCTGCCACGGGGAGGGGACAGAGAAAGGTCACAGCTGGAGGTGGGAGGAGGTGGGTCTTAGTGAGACTAGTGTGGACAGCACTTCTTCCCCCCAAAGGTCATTGTCACCCTGCACAACCCCACCCCTTCAGAAGCTGCCACCAGCCTGGCGTCCCAAACCCCTGGCGTGTGTGACCGTGACCACCTTCCCACACTGAAGTGTGCCACAGCACCCCTTGCCAACAAAATCCATAAACAACACCCAGCTAATGCAACGTTATGCTGAGGAAAGTGCCTTTAGCTCATCCAGCTGAAGAGACAGCTGTGCAGGAAGTAAGGAGGCTTCAGAGCACGGGGGTGGGAAACTGTGCCACTGTGAACTCTGCTGGCACCAACCTGTGCTGCTGAGTGGGTCATGGCAGACTCTTGTTTTCAGCTACAGATGAAAGGTGAAAGATGAGCACTCTCTTAAGCTCCCAGGAGACTGCTTGTTCCAAATGGGCAAAACAAATGATCATTTGCTTTTTTTAAAAAGGGGAAAAGAAATTAAAACATACGGAGTTGTGAAGATGAAAATACTCATTGCATCAAACAATTAAAGAGCCTAAAATTGTCAAGAATAAAGGAGGAATTTGAGAAGGAAAAATTTATACTCAGAATAGTAAACTAAGGGCGTGGTCCTTATTTCAGATACGTGGCCACCTACTACCAGGCAAAGTGGGGAAAAGAACCCAGCTTTTACATATTTGGCCAGTGGATGATACGAGCTTCAGAGTGAGGTGGGTTTAGTTGTAGCTAAAACAAGCCAATGAGACTAGAAAACACTTAAGGCTAAAGCATTGTGCTTTGAACACAAGTTAAGTACAAATCTTATAGAGAATAAGTAAAAATTAATTAACTTACGCTTTATTGAACAAAGTCACCATTTAATTTAATGTACAGTGCTATAATTGCCAGTCTCTGCTCTGGAGAAGATCAGTGGAGGAGCTGACGGGCTCATATGAGACATTTTCCATTTATTTGACCATTGCTTTCTGAGCAAGTTGCAATCTGTCAGTAATGGACTTTCCTGGCTCACAGCATTCCTGTGCAACAAGGAAACACTCCTGCCTCTGTTTTCCAGCTGGGACCAGAGGATTGAGGTCCACTGGTGGGCTGGGGCACTGCAGGGTTGAGTGGTACCATAAGCCTGTCTGCAGGGGTGAAGCTCAAAGTATTACCAGCTGGAATGCTAATTCAAGGAGAAAGCTTAAATCTGTTCTCTCTGACAGTGCGGAGGTTCTGATCTGTAACCCACTGTGAGAGGGGAGCCCTGTGCCCAGACCCCTGCTCCCAGGGTTCCCAAACCCAAAGACAGGGGTTCCAAGCAGCCCTACAACACAGGTGTCCCACTGGCTTGGTCAGGACAGGTCAGAAGAGCATTCTCTTTCCCACTGAACCCTCGCATCACAAAGAAATGTGCATCATTAATTACATTAAAAGGTAATCACAGTGGCTGTGCATAAATTAGTAGTCTTCCCCTAATTCTGGCTTTTCCTAACCTCTGTGTGCCTGATTTTGTAATGCTACTGGTGTTTTCCATGAGTTTTTACAGGGTTAACATAAACATACATTCCTATTTTCATGCCACTTACGGCTTATGCAACCTCAACAGGCCATTTTTATTATCTAGTCTGACTTCACCCATCTGCTGTACCACAGGCCAGAGAATTCCAGACAATGCCTTCTGCATGCACAACCCAACATTTAGCTGGGAGTCTTCTTTCAGAAAGCCATCTCATTGGTACTTCACATTTTTTATGCCTCTCCTGGGAAGGAGCTGCATTTGAAGCCTGAGTTGCCCAGACTCTGCTCTGGGCAGACTATTAGGCTCACAAAGTATTTCTCCTGCGTGGGAGATTTGGCAGTAAGTGGTTTTAAATACAGCATTTCAGCTCATTTACCAGCTTGAAAGTGCAATGTTCATCTTACCACTCTGCAGAGGAAAACAATATGATCAGCTTGTTAAAAAAAAGGGAGCTGCAAAAATGAAAAATATGAAGAAAGCTTTTTGAAAAGATACTTCTAATATGACTCAGAATGCAAACACTGGGATGCTCAGTCATAGCTCTGGCATCTTGTGCTTCCCTATTTAAAATATCATCTCTCTTTAGAGCTTTACCTGTGCTGTTTGTCTCTAGCTAAAAATACATGCAGTCAGCTTCCTTCTTAAAATCATGGTGTATGAACTACAAAGCCAAGTACATAAAAGCAGGTCCGTGTCTGAACATTTTGTCCGCTCCATCCCGTCCCTCCATGCACCACTGTAAATTGATTCAGAAGAGTAACTCAGGGATGTAGGACCCTAAGAACCATTTCAAATGGTGACAGCTGAGAACAGAGAGAGAAAACAGAGACACTGAGTTGCCTGAGGGGCTTTAGGTGTTGTTTGCTTTTCATCTTTGGAAACCGGACAGTGGAAAACACATCCCCAGGCTCCTTCCTCTCTATTTACAGCAAATAGACTCCACTATCCTCTCTTTCCACCCCCATGTTCCCTCCAGAGGCTGATTCCAGGGAGGGCTGATCATGATTTGCCTTGCACACAGAAAAACAAGTGCTCTGATTGTTAGCCCAGTTTCAGAAAAGCTAGTCAGGGATGGGGGATTTAATCTTTAATTGCATGAAGTGTATTTATAATTAAAACCAGTGCAGCTGAAGTGCTGATTGCAGAGTATTACCACATATTGTGTTCAAAAAGGGCCAGAAGTAGACAGCACATCCAGGCAAACCAAAGCAATATCTAGGAACCACAGAAGATGTTAGAGGACATTTCCAGAAGAAACATGGGGATTTAGTAGCATAAATCCTATTGCCACTGAGGTACATGTTCCTAAACCTCTTAAGTCAGCATGTAAATCTCCTATTTATATCTTCATGGTCAAAGTCAAGTTTGTTTTCTGTGCCTTTTTAAATCTTTTCTGCTCAGAGCAGCACCACAAATAAATATTTAGTGTGCCAGTACATTGCTAAATTATTCATGCTTTAAATTCATAAATGGGAAAGACAATCTTCCTGGCTTTACACACTCTCCTGGAGAAATGCGTTATTCATTGGTGATTTTAATTTCATATGCATCTTATTTGTCAGTCAGTGCAAAGCAGAGTTGGAACATAGGGGGAAAACTGACAAAACATTTTAGAGGTATTTAATTTCACCCTACTTCTTTTCATTACTTACCAAAAAAAAACAAAGAAAAAGGTGTCAGTTAGAGTTGCATGAAAATACTTTGAATGGTTTTAATGCTCACAAAATTGAGACACATGATTAAACTGGATGAAAGCAGCACCATTTTATTTTGCTCTGGTGACATGTAGGAGCCCTGTGCAAGGTGCACTCTGAGGCTGGATGCTGCCCACCCAGCGAACTGTGCCTGGGTGTCACACAAGGTGGGAGCCAGGGAAATGGGAAACCAAGGGGCAGCCACTTGTGAGGGGTGTTAAATGAAATGCACGTGT
Source organism: Lycocorax pyrrhopterus obiensis (assembly GCA_014706295.1). Taxonomy (NCBI): domain Eukaryota; kingdom Metazoa; phylum Chordata; class Aves; order Passeriformes; family Paradisaeidae; genus Lycocorax; species Lycocorax pyrrhopterus. Next base: position 7,104,212 of record JACSVZ010000002.1, on the reverse strand, counting down.
CAGATACAGTGACCTGTGCATGGTGGGCTCCAGAGGTCTGATGGAAGCTGCAGCCTGCATGCCATGGGCATCAAACGGGATCAATGAGCATGAAAGTGACGGTGCAACCCGTGCCACAAGGGCACTGTGATATTATCTCTAAATTACTCCACTACCAATTAAGTTCTGTTTACAAGTAAAGAGTTCTTGTTTATTCACTTCTAGCAAATGACTCCTATAACCCAACCTGAACAAGAAAAATAAATTGAGACCATCATCTCAGAAGCATTAGCAAAACATCTGATCTGTTAATGCTGTCAACAGATGAGAAAGCCCAGCAGTCATACTGAGTTATTTCTGGTGAAAGGTGTCTACCTACCAAAAGGAAGAAGAAGAAAAGGGACAAGGCCAGTATGGACTAGGAGGGGATTAAAGTTCTAGATAAAATATGAAATAAGCATTATGTTTCTTGTTTCAATAAGAAGAAAGAGGCAGGATTGCTTGTAAAGCCCAGGCAATCAGAATAGTGGAGCACAGGTAGAAGAGTACAGTCATATCCCAGGTAAAAGCCAAGTCCGGGGATCTCAGTATACCTAGGGTACTGAAAAATCACTCACCTAGAATGCTGGGGAAAAAACCCAGCACATAAAATCCAACCCTGACAGCAGGAACTATAAAAAGCTTGCTGGATTGGGAATAGTCCCACAAGAAAAATAGCATGGCTGAGGGGAAGAGGGAATTCAGCATGAAAATAATCACTGTGAGCCAGGGACTTTTCAGATGTGATATTTCCAGTAATGGTACAGCAGGGCAGGTATTTTCCCTCAGGAATAAACAAATTCCTGTCTTTAATACTTCACTACATAACTTCAGACCACTGCACTCTAAAACACAAAAGATGATTGGAAAGAGGTGCTTACGATTTGCTGTGCAATTCTATGAGACAATAAGTCTGATCTCCTCTCACTCTGAAGTCATTTATCTTGTGATTACCTTGTTTGGTTTAACAAATGAAAGAGAGATGATCATTCTGTAAAATGTGAGATGATGGATTGGCTATAAACCCTAGAGGGAGGACTATTAAAAGAAATGCTGGAACAAGGATTTAGCTGTCAGTAAATTTGGGCTGAGAATCCTATGGCAGTTTCTGGTAGAAGAGTGAGGATTCTGAATGCCTTGCTAGTAATGGAGGAAAGGCAATCTAGATAATCTCAAAATAGAGTTTTTCAGCTTATGAACAGCATTTACAGTGTTCACAAAGGTGAAAGGTGTCTGGACTTGATGACCCAGAACCAACCAAATTTTTTTGTAACTAGTTGTTCCAGAGCTCAGTGTGAAATGAAACACACAGTGGCACTGTTTTTGTGTGAATTAGGAAATTTCTAGAAATCCTTTTTGTCATCCTTGCAAAATAACATTCCATACCTACCAGACAGGAGCATGAGCTTCAAGGGCATCATCCTCAAAAGTTCCTAAAGTGCTGGCCACCAAGTGGGCCCTCAAGCCCTGAGCTTGACCATGGTAGTACCAGAAATAAGAAATGGTGTAGATCCATTACCACCTGAGTTAATACATCCCATGGGAATGCAAGATAGGTCAGCTGGACCTCAGCCTGAGCAGCTTTACTGCTGCCAGACCACAGCTGGCATCTCCCCACAGTGCTGCCCTGTGCTGTGTGTGGTGCCAGCATGGATCACTGCTGGCCCTTGTCTTCCATCCTATCCCACCGTTTGACATGCCATAACTGAGGATATTGAGGCACAAAATTAGCAGTGAAATCACTCTTCCAGTTTTGAAAAAGTTCCTGGAATGAAGCACCTGTGTTTCAGGCTGCGAAATCTTGACCATGACTCTCGTTCAATGTTTGCTTGTATTCAGTTTGTTCAGCACAGGTCCATGAGGCCCAGCCACAGTGATCCCTCAGTTATGGTTTGTGGGGTCCCACAGGTCCTGGACACAGCCGATCACCACATCCCTGCTGCCTCCACTAACCTTTCACTAAGAGCACAAATGAGTAAGGTATGCCTGGGGCTGAGACCTTCCTGTGGTCCAGAAAGTTTGGAAACTGTTCCCCAAACTCTGTCCAATAAATGAGAAAATATTTTATTTTGAGATGCTAAGGCTGGTAGATTTAATTCAGATTAATCTTACAATGTTAGTCGCAGAAATAAGCCTCTTGTTCCCAAGATCAGGACCCAGAAACCGTGCTCACAGTCAGTTAGAGACAGTGTTTTGCAATATGTCTAACAGGTCAGGGGGAATCTGTGGTCCCATTTCTGTCATTGCCCTTCACATGATCATTTCAATAGTGACTTAAAAAACATTCACTGGTAATGTAAAAAAAAGTTGCATAAAGAGATCCCAGCTAGAGTGCAAGACCTTGAAAAACTCCTAAACCTGACAGAAGATTTTAAAAGATTCTGTCACTGAAAATTATAACCTTTGAGAGCTGAGAGGTGGGATTACTTCACCAGGAAGGTAACTGCTACCACAGGTGTTGCCCTGGGACACTCCAGGTAGTTTCTTTACAGTATTAACCATCTCTCTCAGGTGTTTAGAAAATGGTTGCAATTTAGTATTAAGGAGGGTGAACTGGGAGTAGCTTTGATGAAGATGGATTAGAAATATCCATTTTAGCCAGCAGTCAATGCTTTTCCTATCTGCTTTTCACAATGGATGAAAGTTTTAAATGCAGGCCTCAGGCAGCAAAGGAGATATGTAAAAACAAAATGAGGTTAATAGATTGTACCCTTAAGTTTTACCCATAAATCAAGAATTGAGACAGACTACCAGGTCAGATGGAAGAAGCACAAAAAGAACATTTTTTTAGTATTTATGTCCTTTGCTTGAAAGTCTGTATTAGTAATAATGAAGCGTAGAGTGAAAACAACAGCCTTACATAAACTTTATGATACTTCATATCCTAAACCAAGGACTGGCACTCTGGGACAAAGGTACTGAAGGAAACTAGCTTGTATTTTTCTCTGGTGCAAGGAAACAATGGCCATTGGGGTATGATAACTGATGACTTATGGAAATTAAAATAATGTCAAATTTAAAAAGGAAAACCCTAAAGGTTCAAGCTCTTACTGTGCAGGGACTGACAGAGACAGCTCTGAATGCTTCCAAGGAGAACATATGTAACCACTCACAGAAACACTGCTGAAAAGGGTTCACCAACCTTTACCTGCTTTTTACCATCCCTCCTCCTTTCTACACCCCCTTCCTTGGGGAATTTAAAGGAGCCCTCTCCACTAAGCCAGTAGAGCCAACACAAAAGCAGACTGGTAGGTGAGCATTTGCAGCTTTCAAAGAGGACAAAAAAGTTCTACCTGACTCTAGAAGCACAAAACAGAGCAGATAAAAATAATGGTGAAGTTAAATATGGAAATAGCAGGAGATTCTGCTGACTTAAAAGGGAATATTTTTAAATATTTTTGGCACAGTAAAAGGATGCAGAGTTTTAGAGAGATGACTTGAGGGAAATTGGGAAGAATGTGAAGTTGGATGATTAACCCACTTTCTAAAAGCTGCAATCCAACTTCCAGCACTCAGTAAAGCCCTGCAAACGTGGCCTGACCTGTGCATGGGCATGACCCCAGCAGACCTACCTGCCCCAAGCCCACCTGTGTGGCTCAAGCACTGCAAAGAGTACCTTGAGCCTGGACCAGCCTTGGTTGTGGCTGGGACAGCAATGGCTGCATGTGGCTTTACCAACAGTAAAATATATTCTCCATCACCATTTGAAGGTTACTCTGCTCATAGAGATAAACCAGGTTTTGGCTACTAACATACCTCTAAGGCACCTTGCTGTAGTCAGAGCATGCCTGGGGACCTCAGTTTCCAGCAGAGATACGGCTCTGCCTCACTTTTTTAGTGGTCTAAGATATACAAGGATGATGCAGGGCAGATAGACACCTCTCAGGCACGATGACAAGAAGCTCATACCTGCCATGCTGACTCCAAGGTGGTCAATTTGAGTCTGTATTTTGAAAAACTCTATTAAAATCATGTTTTCCCACTGTTCTGAGAACCTCCTGTGTTTAGAAAACCTGAACAATCCAAAGCTCTTTGGCTCCTCAGAAGTGCAGCTGTACAGAAACTCCCAAAATACAGAATAGAGTTTTGTGTTAATTTGCTTCTTTGTTGAGCATTTATACCAATACCAACCGTCAGTCCAAAGTTAAAACTTAATAATCCATCAGTAAGCAGTCCAGTCACGTTCCCAGTAGAGTACTTCCCCATTAAATTCCAAAAACACCATGAAAAGTTGAGTGTAGAGGAGGGGAAGGTGATTTTCCTGACTGCAGGAAGCTAAAGCATTTGTGTTCCTGAAGAAGACAACTACTCAAAAAGCTGCAAAGTCGTCAGGAACAATGAGCATATGTTCTTCAGATAAATACAAGTGTTAGAACATTTTGGGGGAGGAGCAGAATTGCCCAAGGCTCCCTGGCTTTGCAATCTGTCAGGGAGAAGCTTCATCAATAATTTATTAAGAGAGGAACAGTTTGCAAGACAGCACCTCACACTTAGGGGGAACAGATGCACTGCAGTGAGAGGACCCAGCTGCACCCACGGCTGCTTGGGGAGGTGTTTGATTGGAGGTCGTGGCATTGTCCTGCCTGAAGGGAAGGCACAGGTGGACAAGAGTGTGGGGAGGGCTTCACACTGCTCTGTAGGAGCCACTCTGGGCAGGAGGGACCCTTTCTCTGCTCTCCCTTATCCCAAACCCATGGTTTGGAGAATAGGGTGCAGCTTTAGAGGTTTTCACACCACACCCTTTCCTGAAAGTGTGGAAAAACTGAGACTGGAGTTGCCATATTTTCATGACTGGTAATCAGGAGCTGGGAAAGCTTCAGCCCCACACTTTGGTGCCCACCATTCATAGTAAGCTCTTCACTGCTCCATACAGCAGCTCTGTGTCCTTGTTAGAAGATGAAGGAGCCCCAAGACTTTACGGCTGCAGATTTGGAGGGTCACTTGTATCCCTGTGTGACAGCCCCAAGCTTTCTCTCTGCTCTAAGGACAGCAACGCTTACTTGAAGTCAGCAAAGAGTCCCTTCTTTCCCCCTCAGCAGCAGTCATGGGGCCTGGCATTTCACCTGGGCTCTGAGTTTACAGAATGAGAAAAATGTTGCCATTTTGGTGGAGGGTTGGTTTCCTGCTCCAGCACAGACTTCCTATGTGCCCTTGAGTAGCTTCCCTGTGCCATCTGGAACCTGCCCAAGCCAACAGATCCTGTATGTGAGTACCTGCTGGCAGAAAGGGAAAGGGAAGATAAGATTTTAAGTATGTGTCACCAAAACCAAAGGGGCAAACCCACAACCTCCCCCTGGCCCTGCACAGATGACCCCTGATGGTGTCACAGAAGAGCTGCATCAGTGTGGGGAGCAGATTGTGCTGAACGCAGTGAAATGGAACCACAATAAAAAAATATATATCAATCAGTTTAAATGGCTGCTGTCTTTCCTACAACGTACTATCCAGGTAATCCCTACCAGCCAGCAGGACTGTTCCCCATGGGAACATGACATGACGTGTAGGTGTTGATGCTTGTAGACAGGAAGACATGAGAATTTGGAGAGGTTGAAGTGGTCAAAGACAGGAGTTTAAACTAGTAATGTGGGCTTCTAAATGCACCCACATGGGACAGAAGGGGGAACTTCACAAAGCACTAAAATGGGGGACAGGGAAGGGCAGAAGATCAAATTTCAGGAAAGAAATACAGAAACAGACAGCAAGGGCTGCAGGCACTCAAGGGCAGCAGCAGCTAGTTTGGATCAGATCAGATCTATCAGTTCAGGAAGTCTCTGAAATTGGATCCGGTCATAAAAAGCCTGCCCCTTCTTCCAAGCATGAAATGGAAATTCTGTATTTTCATTGCCGTGAAATTTGCATTTAGCTCTGTCTGCTTAGGAGGATAGATGCTTGTTACTACACTTCAGATGTCGTACCCCTTTGGAGATAAACACTGAATAACTCTGTGGGAACTGAAGCTCACAGCTTCCCTCTTTTGTAGCAGAATCAAAGAAATACCTGACCTGAGTAGGTGTTAAGACTCTCACTGTGCATGTCCTTTACAACAGGAATTTAAAATGTTCAGTGTTTCCTGGGACCTGGTCTGAAACTCAGTTTTAAGCAGAGAAGCAAAAGACTGCAGAAATGTAGTTTGATAGTGACCCAGAGGAGTTTACATCCCAGAGAGGAAAGGAAATGCCACAGGCAGGAAGCAGCACTACGTTTCTATCCTCATTTTCCTGAATGCAGAGAGCTGTGTCCCATAATAAACTGGCATGTTATTAATTTAGGATACAGATACTACAGAGAGCCACTGCAGCAAGTGATTTTGAGAGATCTGGGCAGACATGGGTATGATGGGAAAGGACACAGTGCAAAGCCCTGATATCTGATCAGGACATTCATGTTCTCTGTAGGCTCCGACTGCAAAGTTTTGTTGCTTGAGCACAGAAAGTGGACAAAAACTGATATTGTCACCAGTAAGACAGTGAGGACAAGTTGAGTGATGCCCTTTACAGATCTGTGTCTCTGTTCTTATCCTCCAGCAGTCCCATCTTCAAACAAACTCTGTACTACAATGGCAGTGTAACTGCTGGTGAACTGGGGCTTTTTGCCTGGACACCAAGGTGAAGAGGAAATCAGCCTCATCACATTGGCTAGCAAAGAAACCATGCTGGCAAAAATTTGTGGTGTAGAAGCCTGGATGTTAGTGAACATGACTCTTTATTCCAGAAGTTATGTCATTTTCTTGGGTAATGACTATCAGTGGCAAAGGAGTTCTGTCTTTTTTCTTTTTATATTTTCCCATATTCATGGAAAGAAATTCAGATATATTTCTAAACATCTCTCTAACTCCTCTAACACTTTCATACAGATGACTGTAAAAAGAGGGAGAGCAACTTTTTATGTGGGCAGACAGTGATAGGACAAGGGGGAAAAGTTTTAAACTAAAAGAGACAAGATTATGATTAGAAATTAGGAGGAAGTTCTTTAATCAGTGTGTGGTGAGGCACTGGAACAGGTTGCCTGGAGAAGCTGTGGCTGCCCCATCCCTGGAACTGTCCAAGGCCAGGCTGGATGGGGCTTGGAGCAACCTGAGATAGTGGAAGGTGTCCCTGCCCATGGCAGGGAGGTGTCTTTAAGGTCACCAAGCCAAGCCTTTCCATGATTCTATGACTCCTGTTTGTTCAAACTGCTCAGGTCAGAATTCAAAATGAGGACAAAATTTACAAGTGGTCAATGCCAGGATAAGAAACAGTTGCTCACTTCCAGCAGCTGCCACCTTCTGTTTCTCAAGCAGTGCTCCTCTCTCTAAGTGCTACCTCCAGATAAGCAGAAAGATGTGCTCATATCCTTCCTAATGAAGGTTGTGCCACTATTGGCAGCACAATTTAAAAGAATCACTGAAAATAAGGCTTGGCCTATTCAGTCTCTGTACCTTTAAAGTCATTGTCTTACAAGATTAAATCTTCCCTCCTGTTTTTCCCGTGGGATCATCCAAGAATCCCAGTTAAGGTCTAAGGCAGGATGGATGGAATTCAGAGAGACCTGGCAGCTCTTCTCTGCATGTCACAGAAGGGACAGACCTGTTTCCACAAGGTGATAATCATTTTTAACTAGGAAAATCTTAGGATACATCTGTAAATATGCTCTGAAATACTGCACAAAACAAATATAAATTAAAATCATGAGCCTGGCTTTGACCAGCTTTAGTAGCTCCCTGTGTGGTGAGGTATCTGAAGCCCAGCTGTTAGGGAGTGTTTGGGGAGCATTTGGATGGGCCACTGATTCCAGCTCACAGAAGAAAAAGCCTCAGTGTCTACTTCTGCAAGTGACAGTTATAGATTTACGAAAGGCTGAAGTAATTCAGATATCATTTGCTTATAAATATCCCAGTACTATGTGGGCAGTTGCTGAATTAGATTTTGAAATTTTTTATTTTTATTTTCTTTCTAAGATGGATGCATCAAGGAGACCTCTGTTATTAAGCTGAGGAAGAAAGTAACCTTTAATTTGCAGGTCTGCCAAGGGGGTATTTGGAACACTGAATTATCCCCGTAGATCTCTAAATGAAATTGTATTTCCCTTTCATACAACATTATTCAGATAACCGATAACTTTGTTGAACTGCAGACATAAATGCTGTACATGAATTAATACACAGTCCAAGCCAAAGGCCACCAGGATGGCTGCATGGCCAGACCCAAGCGTGGTGTAAAGAGGTGGAGATCTATTGAATTCTAATCACTAGGGCTGCATTTCTGACCCAGAGAGTCATGAAGATTTAGTGAGTTATGGTAGCAAGTTGTTTGTAAGCCTCAGATATTGGATTAAAGACCAGAGGTCTTAGAATTGATGGAGTGTGAAGTTTTTTAGTAATCATAAAAGCAGTGCTTGTCCCACAGTTTATTTTCTGTACTCTGCACACCTCCTCCTCCTCCCCACAGCAGACACATAAACCAGAGCATCTCTTACAACTACATACCTGCCTTTATGTCTCAGTGATTCATTATCTTCTGCCGTTGACTCTCAGGTCTTTGGTACATATCCTTGGAGGTTGGGATGCTCAGGGATATACTCCCTGATGGATGATATGCTTTCAGGGCTGGGGAGGAAGGTTTGCAGATTACTTCAAAAGATATCACATCCAAAACTCAGTCAGCCAGTGTTCAAACACTGCCATGAGAGCCAAAAAAAGTCCTCAGCTGAGGACAGTGAATAACAATTCATGCACCCATGACATCACCCATTCCTCTTTAACATAGAGGAGTGCAGGGCAAGAAGGGATTTCCCAGGTCAATGTGTTTTGTCTCTGACTGTTGCAGGCAGGCAAAGTATGTGCCATCTTCAAAATAGTCTCATTTTGCATCCTGACCCCACCCAGAAACTGTTCCAGAGCCTTGCTCCTCTGATGGTTAGAAATTTCTGACTGAAGAGTATCCCCAGCTAATCTGTGTATGTCTGTTCCTTCACCTGTGTTAATCTTCTCTTCTCTTCTCTTCTCTTCTCTTCTCTTCTCTTCTCTTCTCTTCTCTTCTCTTCTCTTCTCTTCTCTTCTCTTCTCTTCTCTTCTCTTCTCTTCTCTTCTCTTCTCTTCTCTTCTCTTCTCTTCTCTTCTCTTCTCTTCTCTTCTCTTCTCTTCTCTTCTCTTCTCTTCTCTTCTCTTCTCTTCTCTTCTCTTCTCCTGAGTCTCCATCCTCACAGGTTTGTTGATGGTTGCCATACACCTGTTTATCCTTCTTTTACCAGGCTGTAGAAGTTCTACTCTTCATTTCTCCTTTCATAAAGGACAATCTCTTGCTCCTCTCCACTCTACTTTCCTGCTCCTGTTGGTTTGTTGTTCATATCACTTGAATGTAGATGGCCAGAATTCTACATTTACATTCTATATAGAAAAATGTTACAATTCCTGATGCCTGACCAGTGCCTTACACAGTGGTGTCATTGCTTACCTACCCCTACTGGAAGAGCACGTGCCAGTGCAGCCTACCAAGGTATTTATCTTTTCATAGCCATGGTGTCTCATAGTCACCTCGTGAAGGAAGATATTTCTCTTTCCTCACCATTTCTCTTTTATTTGTCTATTAAGTGATCTTGCAAGGATTTTTGAAAAAGATTGTCAGTGACTTCCCCGAGACTGACATAGCTCCTGTCAACTACTAAAGCTTCCTTCCTTCCTGTCATTTCACTGTACAGTTCTTGCACTGGTCCTCATGTTTTCTGATTTTGCTTACAGTTTCTCACATGGCACTGTCTCAAATGGTTTTTTGATGTTTTTATATGAGGTAAATCCCACAGATATAATCTCTTTATCAGCGAAAGGTATCGAACAGCACGACATGTCCCTTTGATAAACCTGTGATGTTTTTTAGTCTGCTTTCTGCTCACCTCCATGTCTCTGATTTCTCCTTGCTTTCAGAGTGGTTCAAAGACTTTTGGTATAATTACAGTCAGATTATTAATGTTTGATTTTCTCTATAACTTTCACTTCTTTTTTTTTTTTCTCAATGATAGTACTATTCTCCAACAGTCCTAGCACACATTTATAGATTTGCTGCTGTGAATGCAATTTCACCCTTCCGGCTTTTGGTATTGCAGGGCAGTGATACTCCAGAATGTCCAAGCATGTTAATGTCCTTATGTTCACTATTCCCTCATGTTTAACACTGTATTTTCCATCCATGCATTCTCACTGGCCAGCACACCTTTACTTCCAGGTCCAGCCTCATCAATATTTTTTGAAAACTGATGCTAGGCAAACAATTAGGTTTTAATCTATATTTAGTTTTATACTTAAAGATCGTTAAAACCTTCTTCTTTTCTTGTCCACACTAAACTTGAGATCCAAGGGAAAAATCTAGTGGTCATCACAACACAGACAAGAGAGAAGGGACAATGTCCAAAAAATGTTAACAAGGCAAAGCTACATTTAAATGTAATTCTCTCTTGCTGAGAAGTGTCCCGTTTTACGGATGAAGGATGATCTACCCACGTAGGATTTCATTACCTTTCCTTTGATATATCAGCACATTCAGTGTTACAGCCCTCCCACCTGTCTGCTTTACTTTATTGTCTGCCGTTACCTTGCGGTGCTAAGCGCAGCCTAAACTGAGCTCCTCACAGCACACACCTGCCATTCCAGAGGTCCATGAAGTGCTGTGCCTAAGAAGCTGTCTGAGTGAGCTATCACAATGCAATAAAGATGACTGGAGTGCAATTACAGCTGCTAACTCAGCTTTGAAAATGACATCTTAAGTCAAGAACATCCAACAAATAGACAAACCATAGGCTGCAACTGGGAAAGCTTTGAGTCCTCAGCAAACCCTGCCCTGGCTCTGTGACCTTGGGCCAATCTTTCACCTCTCCAGGCATCCGTTTCCTCTCATACCATTTCTCTTTAGTCTGCTGGATCTCTAGGGAGAGAAGTGGATTTTTCTTTCATCTCTTTTTGTTGCCTGATGCGTCTCGCAACACAAAAAACATACCAACCCCCTCAGGTTCTGTTTCTGTTTTAATCCTCTGCCCCCACATGAAAGCTGAGCTATTCTCTTCCTGGCCTGCATGTTGTCACAAGCAGATGCACACCTGGGAGTGTGAGTTTTCTGCTCAGAGCACAGTGTGTGACACGGGTGGGAGCAGGGCAAAGGAGCAGAGTGGCTGGATCCTTCGCAAGCCCAAACTGGAACTTTACCTGAACTAAACCTCAGCAGAGCAGGAGCATCTTTTTCCTTCTTTAAAAGGCTGTGCCTTTAGATACAGCACTCGCTTCTTTCAGCATCACACCATAATATTTATAGTAGAGTAAATTTTTCTCACTCTCACAAGGAATAGGTATTCATGTCTTCTTTCTAAATTGCTTAAGCCCCTTCAACCTGTTACCAAATTCCCTTGGCTGATGCTGCCCTTTCCCATTTTATCTGTCTTTGCCAATGAACATCACAACATGCTGTGAACATGGCCCAGGACCTGGGAAGGTGCATCTATGCTGATATTTCTTATCCTCTGGCAGCTATTGGTGCCCATAAGATATTAGAAATTCCTTCCTAGAGTCATTACTAGAAATAAAGCTCAAATGCACTTTTTTTTTCCTATTTGTGGAATTGACCAAAAACTCAGCATGAGAGCAGTAGTTAGTGCACATTTGCCTTATTTTCATTTAGTTACATATAAAAGGCGTTGCAACATTAGCTCATGTGATACCTGAGGTATTTTTTTTTTCCAGAAGCTTTCACAGTTCTTTGATTGAAAGGCAAGTCAAGATGTTTTGACCTGTTCCACCTTCCCATGCCTTTGACTTTAGCTCCCTAACAACAGATCTTCACACCTGAGATAAGCATTCGCTCTTCTGCCTTCTCGCTGCAGAGAAAGTCACCTCCCCACACTCTCTACTTTTCTTAGGAGAAAATCATGAACAAGTGTGAGGAGAGAGATGACTAAGGAAAATAAAAGCAGCCTTCCCTGATGGGTTGGCTCAACTCTAGCTCAGCCGAAGTCCTCTGAATGCTGAGAATCTCTACCCATTGCTAAATTTTGCCAAATGAGCCCTGTCTGCTGTAGGCAGATCTGTCCAATGCATGTTGGTGGCAACGTGACATTTTTACCACTGCTAAAGCACATTTTCAGGTACAGCAGGGTGTGGAGATTGCATTTTCAAAGGCTTCCCTCCTTCATATCATTGCTTTTCAATAGATTACTGAGAACTCACCGGTGTTAAACTTCTGGGGCTGGTTTCTGACATAGACGTGTGAGATTTGCTTCTTCAAAAGTCGTTAGCAAGGTTTGAACCCCTGACCTGTGGAGCTGAACACAGATCTACACCTCTCAAACTCAAAGCTGAACTTCACCAGCTGCATTAGACTCTTATCTTCTCAGACAACAGGGATGCATGACGTACACTTTGAAGGCAACTGCAAGTTCTCCTGAAGCCAACTACCTGAGGGCAGGGACTTGGCCTCTCAGTATTTTGTGGATTTCCTTGCTCAGACCAGTCAATTAAAACACAGTGACATTTGCTACAATACTCCCTTTTCCAGCTGTCTTTTAGGGTTTTTCAACAGGCTTTGGTGCCCAGCAGGAGCTATAACGGGAGCAAGTGTCTGACATTTTAAATTCAATTCCGTGACACTTGCCGGAACGACCCTTCTGAAGTCAGTCACGTAACGCTCCCCTCATCCACCTGTCCAAGCAGGTCTGACTTGAGTGAATGCTTCTGCTGACAGAATAAGTTTTCTTTGCTAAATTTATGACACGTGTAGAATTATCGATGAAGGTTGAAGATGAACCCAAATAAAACCTTTCCCATAGCCATAAGCCAAAAGACAGAGACAGAAATAAATAAAAAGAAGATAAAGACATCAACTTTGTTACTTAGACCAAGTCTAGTAGGAATATGACAGAGGACAAAGATGTTTTGAGCTCTGAATGTATCAGTGTGAGCTGTAGAATGCCACTGGGACACTGCTGTCAGCAGCATCCCCTGGTGAGTTCTTCAGTTCAGGTTTCCAGAAGCATTAAAATACTGAACATGGAGGGTAAGACGGAAGAAAAAAACATAGAAATAAAAAAAACCCCACCATGTTTTCATGCCTACCTGACTGGGATGGTGGTCCCAACTATGTGGACTCCCACTGAGTGCTCTCACTATAGCAGAAATTTGTCTGTTTAATGGAACATTTCCCAAATGGTCACTGTGGTCCTCTTCAGTGCACTTCATTGCTCAGCCATGGATCAACTTGCTTGTATCTTCTCTCACAGCTGATCTGACTCAAAATGATGCTTTGCTGCCAAGAAGGTTTACCCTCTGAACAGAGACTCCAAAGCTGTGAAGCCAGGGTATGGTCTGGAGACGGAGAGGAGACTCTACCTTATCTCGATTTCCTCCCGTTGCTGACAGCATGGCTGTCCTTCTGTTTGTATACAGAATATTTCTCATAAGCAGGAATGGTGCTGATACAGGCTAAGCTCACTGGGCCCAGCTCCAGAAGACTTAAAGGGTCTGTCCTCTGCCTCCCTGTGTGGTCACTCTCAAGACACCAATTAACATTCATCCCAATTTAACAAAGTGCTGCTGCTCGTGCCTCAATCTCTCTTCACTTTGTCCCAAGAAGCAAAGCAGTACTTTTATCCTTTGCACCACAGCAGGGCAATCACTTCTGGCACAGGGAAGAAAATTCAGGTGCTGAGCTGGACACATAAAACAGCAGAGCTAATTGGTTGGAAAGTGTTCAGCAAGATATTCCTTGTAAAGAAATGATGAATCAACAAGACTCTTTGCTCTTCTTTTTTTTTCCTAAAAAAAAGTTCATTTTTGTTGGAGAAGAAGAGAAGTCAACCTCAGTACCTGAGTACTGATCAGAAATAAATCAGTACCTGAGTAGGGGAGGGAGACACAGACCACTCTCTTCCCACATGTGCTCATGCACAGAGTGGTATCAGACATTGAGGGGAGATTGAAAGGGCCCTTTCCCTCCTAACAAGCAGAGCATCCACAGGGAGCTCAGGAGAGGGACTCAATTGCCAAGCTGTTTGCTCTCCCAAGACTGTTCTGTTCCTCAACCTCCCCTTCCTCATTTCTCAGGAAAAATAAATAAGTAAACACAAACATTTTGATAGGTCTCCAATGCACGTGGGTTTGGCACAAAGAACTCCGTGAAGCTTCAACATTTTTTACAAGACAAGATAATGGATTCACACTCACTTCTGATGACCCAAACCATTTTCTGCTATGAACAGCCAGCATTCAAAACTACCTCTGAACATCCATCCTTCAGCCAGTTCCTGAAATATGTGCCCCTTTAAAGTGCTTTTCTTGGGTTTCTGATTAGCCTTCAAAGGCTAATCTACCTCATGAGAATTTAATTGCTTAGGGTGTTGGTACATAAGGAGCACAGTGCATTAATGACCAAATAAAAGACGTTTTATTCAACATGAAATGCTGTTCTTATTATTCCTTTTAATCATTTGAATAGGCTTGATGATAAGAAGCAGAAATATTTTCAAACATCCAAGAATAATTAATCTTGTTTGTTTATGCAGGGAAAATGGATAGATTCATGTAATATAAAACAAGGGCAAGGAAAAAGTAATTTTACACAAATGTCTTATTATTTAAATGTTTACTTCTGCTTCACATGATTGAAGAGGACAAGGAGATCAGAAAAATGAAAAGAGTTTTTAAAAACTAAACAATTCTTCCAACACTCTCCCATCTGTTTTCTTACACACACAGGAATTGCTCACAGACAACTTTGTGGCAATTTTAATGACTTTTGTTAAGCCTCTGAATGAGGGGAGGAAAGACTCACCTGCACAGGGAAAGCTGGCAAGTACAAAAATAACAGAGGGTCAGAGAGATTTCACCCAATTGAAACATTTCTTTATAAGACCACTGAACTATTTCAAACAGTAATCTACTGCTTGGAAACAGAGAAGCACACCCCTGGTGCATAGCCAGGGATGCTGCCACAGGAGCAGGTGCATTGTCAGAGTCTGCAAACTCTGGAATACATATGAACCTCCCTTTTGGAGCCAATGCTCCTGAAAAAATATGGCCACATGCTTTATTAGAGCCTGTTCATACGTGGAGGCTGTTGTCTGGAGCAATGAGGTCCTGCTTCTGGCTTACTCAATGTCTGCCAGCCTCAGGTGAATGGCTAAAAAAGATGTCTCAGATGACAACGGGTCAGCCATAATTCAGGATCTGTCATAATTCAGAGCAGCCCTGCCTCTGCTGCAAGCTTTGTCTTGTGGATCCAGGTGTCTATAACAGGAATTGGATATTGCCAATCAGCATCTTCCCCTCAGTGATCTTCAGCCACCATGAGGAAAGGGCAGGGAGAGTCAGCTGTGTTTCCCCAAGCAATTTTCTATCAAGCAAGGCTCTTCAGTGCTCTCAGAAAAGGGCAACACAAAAAACAGAGAGGAGAAAAGCTTCAGCCGTGTGTCAGCTTGAACGAGCTGAGAACACCAACACTCAGTACTGAAAGCACTTTTGCTGACTGCAGCTTCTAATAACTGGTTTTCTTCTGAGGTCACATTGCTCTCCTTTGGTAAAATGAGTTCCTACAGTGGGAGTCACATCAGGACAGAGACATCCATGTTGTGCCGAAGTTCTCTGTTCACCTCACACCCAGGTGCTAAGTCTTGTCTTGCACCAGACTGGCAGAAGGTGAAGTGACCCAGGAAGGTTTAACTAAGACACCCTCCTGCCCTATTTGCAATCTGAAGACACAAAACGGCCTCAAGCTGTGATTCTCCAGCACCTCCTGCTGAACAGGTGTGGAGTACTCCCATACTGATTGATAACTGTGTAAATGACTGTAAAGAGCAAAGGAAAATCAAGGCACAGCTTTCTCCCCTTCAATCCACTGGTTCTGGCTCACTCACCCTTACAGGTACCCTCCAGCCTTGCCCCTAGGAGATGTTTTCAACTGAGACCAAGAAAATAAAACCTGGGAACTATCCAGCACTCACCTCTGTGCTGCCTTCCCTTCACAGAGGAACCAGGATCTACACAGCATCGAACAGGGAAGGACAAGAGCACCAGGACAGCTGCACCCATTTTCTAACCAGGAGTTTGAAGCGAGAGGAAAAGGCTGTGCAGAGGATCAGTCCCAAAGTGGTGTGATCATGGTGAGCCTTCAAGTGTAAAGATTTAAACAGGGATTGAGCCTTGCAGGATGAGGAGTACAAGTCACAGCAACCAGTGGGGGACCATTTTCATCAGCAAGGACTGAACTCGTGGGAAACGACAATCCTTAGCTCTCCATGTATCTATCTGCAGTGCCCGATGAGATTTTCCAATCTTCCAGTAAAATGATTATGCAGTTTAAACATTCGCTTAAAGTAATTCATCGCTAGACAATTTCAGAGCATTTAATTCTGCTTGATTACCATTTCCCTTATTACTTCCATCATTATAGGTGCAGCATGAATTTTATTTGTTTTAGGCAGATGAAAGACAAAAAGAGACATACAAATCTTCTACTGATCCCTGGTAGCTAACAACCTTTTTGTTTGGAAAGGCAGACAAATGCAGGGTTATTCACCCTTTTCCAAACACGACCAGGCAACATTTGAAAATTAGACCTCACACTTTTCTGTTTGTTCTAATATTTGATTAAGCTGCCAGATAAACATTTTTCAGCATTGAAAATATACTTCCTTTCCACTTAATGGCATTAATATGAATTACTGTGTTTAAATTATCTTCAACTTTTTAATGGAGTGTGTAAAATATTTTAGATATGCAACTTAAATGTCAATCCTTGTGTGCTACTTTGATTTCACTGAGCATTAAGAAAAGAATTTCTGGCATAATGTAACACAAGAAATTCAGTCATGATTTATGAAAAGCCTCATTTAACATTAATAGAGCTACAGGGACCATTCGCCCCTGGTCAGTGCTGTATTCTTAAGGCAGAGCACAAAAATGTGCCTTGAAATATGCTTTGCAGTGCCACAAGAGGAGAGAGAGAGAGAGAAAGAGGGGGAATTTCAGCTTTACTGCTCAATCTTAACTGCAAAATAGTTGGAAGAACAGAAATTAAGAGCATTGAGCAGTCTCAGGTAGGACAATCCAGCACACAAGGAAATGTAAATGAAGTTCTGTCATCCTTGTTTCTGGGGACCTCCAGTTTGCAGCGCATGCCCTGGAAGGGTATAAAAAGGGCTGTGAAAGCAGTAAACACAGCAGAAGAGACCCTGTGACCCCAAGGTGCAGGAAAGCACCCCAGAGCAGAGAGTGCAGGGGTGCACTGTCTGTTTCCTCCCTAAATGAGCTACATCAAAAGTCTTCTCAGATACAGAGAGAAGGAAATAATGTAACTGTGCTGAGATCAGAAGAGAATTTTGTCCTAGAGAATTACTAAAAAGCCATACACTTTGCCTGCTAATAAACTAAAATTACATAAATATAAAAAATACATGGTACACAATAATACTATTATAATTTTTGGGTCTTACTCCATGCCTATTGTAAATGTGGGCTTGAGAAATTTTATATTTTTTGTAGAAAAGTGTCTAAAATCCTTGAAGCTTTTCTTTTTTTATCTTTGCAATATAACCTCCGTGCTTTCCATGGACATACTGGCAGGCAGAGTAAAAATATGTCCTCAAATGACATTTACAAAAGGAAAGAATGATCAGAATAAGAAGAAAAGTCCTACAGCAGATCATTTTTAATGGTCTCTGAACCAACAGGATTCTTGATTGAGCAAGGTCAGGGAATAATGCCCAAAACGTGAGCTGGGAGACTGTCAGGGTAATGTCCTCTTCAATGTCCTGGGGCCTGGATGCTGCAAAGACAGGAGGGCAGCTGTTCCAGAGCACCGAACTGACCACCAAAGGTAAAGAAGACAAATTTCTGTCTTTTCACCAACTTTTATCCACACTGGAGTGGAGAAAGCTGGTTACACATCTCCCAGACATCAAACCACTAGTGACACCCACCCCTCAGGTGGCCTTTATTGGTGCATGGAAATACATCACAAACGGAACAGTCTAACTGCAGTAACCAGGCACGCTGTGAGACCAAGAGCATTCTCCAGAGTTACCCACTTGTTGCTTGCCCAGGCTGCCACAGGGAAGAGAACCTGCCCTCTTTTCAAAGGACAGTCTCCTCCTTCCAATCAGTCCCATCCAGCCAAGGAGGAAGATGCATTCCCAGCCTCAAAAACTCCCAAACTTGGTCGTAACTCCATCTCAGAGTATTTAGCTGTGAGTCTCTCACCAAGTAGCTCAATGTGAGGGTAAAAAGTGATGTTGATCCTTCTCCTAGGCGCAGTGAAGCCAGCAAACTTCCACAGCCCTGTCTGTTTTTCCAGTCAGGCAAATCACTCCTCCCAAGTGCTAAAAAGTTCTGAAGACATTGTTCCTAAAAGGGACAAAGGATTTCCTTTTTCTTCCTATCGCCTCAAAAGCCTCTTCAGCTCTGAAGCTCCTGGAGTCATTGTTGTTCTAAAGGCTCTTCCTCTCTCATTTTAGATCCAATTTGCTGCCTTTGTCCCTGCTATGTGGTCTGTGCTCATCTATGGAGTCAGATATTGCTGGTCTTCTCATATTTTCTATAGTTAAAAATGTTGGGAGTAATAGGTCCTATTGCAGTCCTTACAAAAGGGCATTCCTCTTACTTCTATCCAGTGTGCTTTTTTTGTAAATGGAGGGTGACATTACAAATCATTCTGCTCCATCCCACCCCCCTGAGCTGCACACTGCCTGCCATCTCCTTGCCATCCCCTGTATGCCACTCAGAGGTTTGATAGCCCAAAGGCTGAGCTTCACACAGCAGTTCCTTTTAAAAGAGAATTACCTTTTTAATGAATCCTTATCACTGGTAATTATTCTGCTCACAACTAGATGACAAGCTACTGGATCTAGGGTTAGGTGACAAAATTCTGCCTCATTAAAACCTCAAATATTCTGACACAGCCATCATCTGTTTCTGCCACGAGCTGTGATTTCATTGCAATCACCAGGCTAGGTTACAAACCACAAAGTGTTATTCCCTGGTATTCATTTGACAAAATAAAACCTTCCAAACCAGTACATTCTTTTCAGTGGCATTCATGGCCATAACATGTTCCTGATGCAAACAGTTCCAAGGCAACCTTCTTCTGCAGGAGGGTCACTGGCAGGTTGAGGCACGGACATGTGCAACAACCAGTGAAGGCAGAACCTGACCATTGCAAGAGTGATATCCCCACAAGCAAAACCCCACAAGCAAATTCAGAATTAGCTTAATTATTTGCAGCCAAGACATCCTAAACTCTTTTTCTAAGGTTATAGAAGTTAAGCAGCTCGTTTCTGTATGTATGTGTGCATACCAGAGAAACTGTGTGACACTCCTGCTATAATAAAACCAAATTCAGGGCGAGCAGAAATCTCAGAGATGTTTCATGAAAATTGGCTGACAAAGAGAGCTTGTAAAGTACTAAAAGATGCAACATGAACACACACTTCATTAGATACCAGACAGCCAGCCACAAGATATAACCTGGAGGAAAACAGGCTGCATTAACTCCAGTGCAAACAGACCGATGTGCTTTTAACAGGGAGCCCCGGACGCCCAACATCCTTGCTGCTTTCAGCATTAAGTACTTTGTTTCACAACAGGTTGGGAATGAAAATTGCACTCAGTGGTGTAACAAATCCTCCAAGAAACTGAAGTAATGTCTAACTTTTAAAATATTAATTTAGGAGAACAAGGATTTCAAGTGAACTGCCTGGAATAAGTGAAAATCAGTGTTTTTCGACAGGCACATTTCATGGGAATTTTCAGCTCAGTTCCGTGCACAACTCCCATGTTGTCATTGACATTTGGAAGCCCTTGAGATTTAAGCATTAATCCTGGCTCATCTGTATCTGTGGGTTTTAATGTCAATATATTTAAAGGTTCGTTTTACAAAGGACCCGTGATCTTCTTGGGAATTTGAAAGGACAAGAGAAGATTATCAGCCAGACAACAGCCTCCATTATTGGAAAATATAATGATGCTGACACAGGAAAATATTAAACAGTTAAAGAATGACCTCACTTCCACTAAACTGAGACAGATAATTAAATCATCTTATCTTTGTTCAATTTAAAGGGCAAGTACCAGTAAAGTGAAACACAAGCAAGCAGAGCCGGTAAGGGAAATGCCATTGCCACAACAAGATGTCAAAGCCGGAGCCATGGTTTGATGCTATTGAAGCCACAAGTGGTGGCATTGCCACCATCCTTGTCTACCATAAGAATTCCATGTGTCATTTTAGAAACTTACTGGCTCCAATCAGGGCAAAATGTTGCCATAATTAAAGCAAAAAAAAAGTGTTCCACTGAAATGTATTTTGCAAACTTTCTTTCATTTTGAAAGGAATGCCAAAATAAAATCACAACGTGCTTTGCATTTCACACGGCTGTTTACTTAAGCATACTTTCAACCCTATTGAGGAGTCAATTTCCCAATTCCTCAACAGGAAAAGACTATATAAATATAAATTCAAACAGCGGCATCAAGTAACCACATTTACTCTATCTGGAAAAAAATAAAAAGAAAACTCAGGAGTTTTATGACTAAACTTATCCCAAAGACAAAATGTTTCGCTCTTTTCTTGATCTAAGAATCAACCCACATGCTCTGTGACACAGGGCAGGGACAGCTGGATATGTGCAGAAAACACTACACATGAGCAAGATGTTTGGCAGAACATTTGGCTTTGGCACTGGAGGAAAGAATACTACACATGCTAAGCACGATTTCTTCCCCTTGCTGACTGCTAGACCAGAAAACCTTGACATGTCTGCACCAGTTACAGAAGGCTACACAATGTTTTCAGAAATCATTATGTTTATTATAGAACATCAGCAGGAGGAGAATGTTGGTAATTATTTAAACAGGTGATTATGCAAAATACTATTACCAAACAATTTGTGTCTCTCTTCAGAGAAACTTGAACAGTGTTTCCCATTAGTGAGAAGCTGAATCTGCTGCCATTCTTGGAGTTATGATAAGTAATAAGTAGAGCTGAGATAAATGCTTTGAGTCACTGTATGAAATCAATATGCCATCAATGAATTTTATATTTATATTCCTACATAACATCCCAAGTGTTACCCGCAAGAGTGTTTGTGATCTTAAAGGATAATCAGAGGGCAGTTTAGTGACATCATATCCACTTATCTTATGTAGTCACTCCAAAGGAGGTCAATTATGAATCTTGTAAGTCTCATAATTGCTTGTATCAGTTAATTCTGTCTTCAGATAAATTGGTGAAAACATGCAACAGCACTGTGTACAGAGCTGTTCTCCTCTGGGCTGCAAGCAAGCACTGATAGCCTAAGGGGAAAAAATTGCAGTGTTTAAATACTGCAAATACCACAAATGTTAATAACAGACAAAATAACATACCTGCACAATTTAGTAAATAATTCTTTCCACTCTGATTTCTAAGCTGGACAATGCCACCTGAGCCATGGTGGCTTAAGTGGGCAGTGACAGGAGCTGTTTTGGGGTTCACATTTGTAGTTGGCCTGAGCTAAGCTAGGCACTAAGTCACTGAACTGTCAACCATCCGTGAGGGTGGCTGAGCTGACCCTATCATTCAGACAAAACTCTGGTCCGTAAGGTACCAAAGTTTTATTTCTCCTTCTTCCAGCCAGAAACTCTTGGATTTGGGGAGCTTCATCAAGGTTTGCACATGACTCGTATAATTAGAAAGAAATTGAGCTCACTTAACCTTTAACATCGGAAAAAATGAAGGGTTAAATCAGACCATCTCACATCTGACTCACATTATAGTCAATGGAGAGAAATTGACACTTCTAGAGTGAGAACCACTTGACTAATTTTAGGTGTCTGCTTCAGAATGAGATAAATTGCACCATAGATACCAGTGACTTACACTGACTAAATCTCAATTGATTTAGTCATGGTGTAGTCAATGGACATATCGACTAGCTCATAGAGATGTCTGCATTGTAGATATCTAGATTTATTCAGACAAACCTCTGTGTGGGGCCATAATTAGTTTTCTAAACATAAGTGTACTTGCTATGCAAAATGCCCTTGGGCATCTGGGATGTGAGTCTGGCAGACAAAACACAAGATCTACAGGAGACTTGCCTCCTGCAGTGACACTGTTTGGGTGGGAGATCCTTGGAAACCTCAGCTGGCCCCTGGTGTGTTTGACCCATACTATGTGGAGAAAAAGAGAATGAAGGACATTTTCAGACAAGCCAGGTCTCCACACCACCTTCCACGGGGGCAATGACAGCAGCAGCAGCTTGGGACCACACATGTGCCCAGGGAAAGGAGTTTAGCAGCCTGTGCCCAGCAGTCCCATCACGCTGCAGGCTGTCCCCTGCCAGGCAGAAGGTCCTTCCCAGGAGGACCTCTGCAGATGCCACCAACTGCAGGCCCTGCTGCAGAGCTCCCATTGCAGTCACCACATTACATGGTTTATCTTGCAAGCTTACTGAGCTCTGCTTCAAGATCTGACAGGTCACTTTGCTCTTACTCAGCTATGTGAGAGGTAGTTTTGTGAATTGGAGCGATCCAGTCTAAACTCACTCATGAAAAATATATAGCAATTTTGTGTTGTTCCAATTCTGACCTCTGGCTGAAATTGTTCTTTCTCCTCACTTTTACTTTCTCCTCTGTTACACTCACAGGCAACAAGTTGCCTGCAAGATACACAAGCATCTTTTCTCAAAAGGATAAAAAGGGGAGAAGAAAGCATCTCATTTTTCTTCCTGGGGAAATGAACACATAGTCTAGTCACTTGTAAAATGAAAATGCTTAACTAACCCTATATGTCTCTGTTCAGTTCAAAGCCTGAAAGCAACGAATTTAAAGTGCAAAATACTTTTCTTCTCTGCCTTGTTAGAAAGGATTAAGACTGGTCCTGCTTTTCTCCAGTTTGGTATTACAGGGATGTACATCTGGTAGGAGCCTGGAGAGGTGGCTCCTGTTCCCTGGCACTGCTGTCCTCCAATTTCAAAATGTGTAAATCACTCACTTTGAAAAATTAACCAGGATTGTCTCAAGTATTTTTACAGACTTCTGAGGTGAGCCAGACACTTCTCTCTTCTTCTCATTATGCTTTTCTCTGCATTTCCCTACAGTTTAAAATAATAAAACATTAGTCTTGCTGCAAGTGACGCACATGAGGAAATCACTACAGGTTAGAATGAAGCACATAAAGTTGAAAAATTATATCAAATGCAGTAATGGAGTCTGGAAGAATAAATAGTTAACCAGTGGTGGAATAAAAATATAATCCTTTGAGAATCTATGAAATAAGACAACTTTCCATCAGTCTGGAGCTGTGTTCCCAGGATGTGTCTAGTACTAGACTGAAATCCAAAACTGACCTTACTCTGAGACACAGGTGAAGAAGAAAACTGATGTCTGATCAGACAGAGGTTGATACCATATGTATAAATAGATATTTGACCATATCAATTTGTTGGAATGAAAAAGTTCTTCCTCGATGTATTAGTTTTGGAATGCTCCAACAGACTGAAGGTTGACTGCTGCCTGCCCTGTAGCTTTGGAGACCTGGTTTCCTGTCACCTTGCCCCAGCCCCTTGCTCATCTGCCCAGTTGTTTTTCAAGAAACTTCAGTGTTTTTCCTGGCTCTGGTTCACAGCATTCCAGGTTTCCATGGCTTTTGGGGTGCTACTGCTGGCTAGGGAAGTGGTCACCCTCAGTTGATCACTCACAATTAGATTTTTTTCCCTCTAAACAACTCTAGTAATGGGATGGGACCACAAAAACAAGCGACACCAACTTTTTCTATAAGAAGTTCTGGGATTTCAAAGGTTCTGTATCTTATATGAATATCTGAATTGGTCTGCAGGCTTCCCACCAAAAAAAAAAAAGAGAAACAGGAGTCGTGTATGCTTGCTCCTGTTTTCTCTGTACCTTTGCTAAATGTAGTTCAGCACTGTCCTTGAGGTGAATTTGGCCTTGTGTAAATATTCAATGACAAAAGGAAACTGATGTAATAACTGCAATTTATATCAAAACCATGTTGTTGGTTGTCAACAAATGAGTCCTTCTGCATTCACTTCCTGACACGGCAGTGAGCAAGAGGCACAGGCATGACTGCAAACTATTTGTATTCTCAGCAGGATGCAGACTGCCAGGGACTGAATGGCATTAGCATCAGAAGATTTTTAAGTGTCCAGTACAGGTGTTAGAAACTGCCCATCAAGAATCTAAAAACTATAAAATAACCAGTTCTGCTGAGCAAACCCTATAGAAGTTTATGAATCTCCCTGCAATGGCCCTAATGAGTTGTGATGATTTGTACTGTTAATCCTCTAGCACACGTTCTATCTAGGATATCTCTCTAAAAGGATGGGTTTCAAAAGGCCATACAAAATTATCTGCCCTCCAAAAATCCCTAACCTCTGTGAGTTCAACATAAATCCCAGCAACATTAACACAACCTTCTCACTGATTCCAGTGGCATTTGGATCAAGGCATTTTTCCAGCCCTATAGAAAACACAATGAAACAGTTCAGTTCAGGTTTTGATGAATGGACAAGTTACAGGTCACTGTCATGTGCTGCATCAGTTACTCTGGCAATGGTGTGCAAAGCAAAAACATTCATTCCATTAGTTGTCAGAATCTGAGCTTGGCTCAAGAAAGTGCTTGTCCTCTGCATAGAGATATGAGTCCCAGGGGTGTTTGCTGAGGTAATGTTGATCTATCTGTAATGCAAAAGAGTCTCAGAAATTCATGAAATACACTCAAGTTCCAGCACCTTCAGTCTGATACAAAAAAAAAAAATCACCAGAATCAGCAAATGTTGTTCTACCAGTCCAAACCAAATACACAGAAGAAATAGAATGAGTGTACAAGCGTAAGAAGCCGACTGTGCTCACAGCAAGCTCCAGAACATTACTGATAACAGCCTTTAAAATCCCACACAGCTATGTCCTCTGTCTAGGAGCATCTCCAGGACACCTCACAGCACACCCAGCAGCAGTGCTACAAAATCTGGGAAGTTTTATGACCCAGACCTGCACAACTGCTAAGGTGCTCAGAGAGGAAAATCTAATTGGGTTTTAAAGATTAAAAACTCAAGCTTGAACCAAAAGACTTGGACAACTTGGGTCAGTAGAACAGAACCATACTTGAGACACAGACTTGGGTGTCTTTGGCTTTGGGATGAAATCTGAAGTATAGTCCATGTTTCATCTTAATTTTTTAATTGCATCAAAATTAAAGTAGACTTATAATTTGTGAAAAACAGAAAACTTCTTTTCTGAGGTCCTTAAGTGCTTTCCGCTTCTATGGATCTCAGTGGGCATAGTTTTCATGTTAAAATAAAGCCACTTTGGTACTTCCTAGCATTCCACGAAAGAGTAAGGGCAGTACTCCTGGTACCTCTCATAGACCCTTTCAAACTCCAGGGCTAAGATCAGGACTTGTCTGAAGATTTATGTATTGGGGAGGATGTTTCAAGATCCAGAGAAGAAAAATATTCTCTTACTGCCACTGCCTAGTCTTCAGTGACATGTGTAAACACACCCAGATTCACTAATAGTACAAATTTACCCAGAGCTTACAGTAACTATAGCCAAAACTGCAAGTTTGCAACAAAACCTGGAACCTGTTACTGCAGTTTCCAGTTCTGGACTGCAAGTTTCACAGGGGTCTTTTTTCCTGTCTCTGATAAATGCCTTTTCAAGTGGTAAGGCTCCCTTTGAAAGCATGAAAGGTGTTCCCCTTTGAAAATGCCTTCTGTGGAGATTAGGCATTCCTATGATTAATTTTTCATGCTGCCCTTTTTCTGTCTTTGTGAGATTCTGATTCTCAAATGATAACCTCCTAGAGTCATTGCACATTTTATTTTAGTTGAGCTATCATTAAAAATAGCATCCTCATCATATCTCTCCCAGATGAATCATGTAACGTTATGCAGGACTTTTTTCCCCCAGTGAAAATGGTAGCAGGACTTCCTTCACAGAGAAAAAACTGCAACATTTTCCCTCAAAGAGATAGACATATTGACTAGAACTGGCTCACTTACAGTGAGGAATTCTGGGCAAATTGCTTCAAATTGTTTAAAATCAAAGTTGAGTGACTGTCAAGAGAAGTTAAACTTGAGACGTTTAAGCTCAAATGCAGACCTCTGTCATTTCTGTTAATAAATCAATCCATCAGCTGGGTGCAGTCTTTGCCTGGTACTTGTCAATAGCTCAGATAAGAGCCAAGAAGCACATAGGCCTATATCCAACTGGAGGAATAAAACCAGACCCAAAAATAATTTGAACTTGCGTGCTTTTTTAAGTTATAGCCCTTGATTTGTCTATGGTTAAAATAAAAAGTAGTCTCAGAGGGATTGTTGTCATGATGTAGCCAGCTTAGTGAGACCCAAAGTTTTTCAAAACTTTCAGAAAAAACCTCTGAAATTTCTGGTGTAGTTTCTTGAGGATTGATCCTATAGAAGACTCTTTTGCATAAAACTAGTTATAAGTTGTAAATGTGGAAAATTGTACATTTGTTGTCCAGGGTTTTGTTCCAAAAGGAAGCCTTTGAAAGGTAACTAACATTAGCTATGAGACTGTGTCTTCCTACCTGCTAGAGAGCAGCTCTGCTGAGAAGGACTTGGGAGTCTTGGTGAGTGACAAGTTGACCATGAGCCAGCAGTGCCCTGGCCAGGGCACCAGGAAGGCCAATGGTATCCTGGGGTGCTTCAGGAAGAGCGTGGTCAGCAGGTCAAGGGAGGTGATCCTGCCCCTCCAGTCTGCCCTGGTGAGGCCACATCTGGAGTGCTGTGTCCAGTTCTGGGCTCCTCAGTACAAGAGAGGCAAGGGGGTACTTGGAGAGGGTCGAGCAGAGGGTCACAAAGATGATAAAGGGTCTGGAGCACCTCTGTTCTGAGGAAAGAATGTGGGAGCTGGGCCTGGTTAGTCTAGAGAAGAGAAGACTGAGAGGGAATCTCATTAATATAAATAAATATCTCAAAGGTGATGTCAGAGGATGGTGCTGGACTCTTTTCAGTGGTGCCCAGCAACAGGACAAGGAGCAATGGCCACAAACTAAAACACAGGAAGTTCCACCTCAATGTGAAGAACTTCCTCGCATCGAGGGTGGCAGAGCACTGGAACAGCTGCCCAGGGAGGTCATGGAGTCTCCCCTCTCTGGAGACATTCCAAACCCTCCCAGACACATTCCTGTGTCACCTGCTCCAGGTGACTCTGCCTTGGCCGGGGGGTTGGACTGGATGGGATCTCCAGAGATCCCTTCCAGCCTTGAGAAATCTGTGATTCTTCACCACTACACTCATGTGCACAGTAGAGGATGTCCTAATTGGGTGATGAACTCTCTCAGAACAAAGACCTCTGGGACTATCCTGCTTAACCCACCATTAGTATATAGAATGTAATCCTCCTGCCATAGGTTTCCCACGAGGAAGAACTCTGCTCATTCAAATAAGCTTCCGCTCAGGCTTATTTGTCAAAAAGTGAAGCAGATGACATGTGGGCCATGATAATTGTTACCCCATGACAAGTAGCCCAGGACTCCTATTTATATGAGATACAGAAGAAAACCTTGGGACACTTTTCTACATGAGTTGATCATAATATGCAGTCTTTATGCATGTGCCAGTCAACAAAATATGAGTCTTTGTTTTGGTTTGTTGGGTTTTTTTTATAAAGAGGTGCTATATAAAGAGGTTCATGTGCAGAGTATTAAAAGTACTTAAAATTAGGTACATTTATTATTAATCCATCACACATTCTGGTAACACCTTTAATCCTCCAAAAGGACTTTACAGAATGAATGAACAAAGCCTAGCAAATAGGGCTGTTCTAAATATTTGCATAGAGCCTTCAGTCTCTACAAGCTGGATCTACACGCACAGAGCCCAGTGTAACATTCTCAAAAGCCTTTCAGACTTGGAGTGAGGCTGTTTGCATAGCTCTGTGAAGCAAATCCCACCTGGCCTCTTCCACACTGGGGTTCATTCAACTTTCCAAGAGCCTGCAGCATTGGGGCTGCACAATGAGGCTCAGTGGAGCTCACCCAGCCGCACTCAGAAGACCTTTCTGTGATAGGTGCACACTGGGGCCCTCATTTTACAAACACACCCAGGGGCACAGTTTGAAAACTGTGATTAATATACAGAGAGAATAAAGAAGAAGAAAAAAACCCAAACAAACAGGTCAAATAAATTATTTGTTACACGTTGTTCACTCAGCATCCCTTGGAAGCAAGCAAATTCATAGCAAGGTCTGGAAATGTTGTGCTGTTCCAGCGCTGGTGTATTTTAATAGCATTTGGCTCTTCTTTTTTTTTCCCTCTAGCTGGCAGACCTTCAGACATTTCCATAGAGGCAGGAACCCCTGGATAGTAAGTTAGCCTAAGCATTTTTTTTCCTTATTTCCCCTTCAGGATCCCTAAGAAGTAAGCAGATTGCCTCTTAGCCTCCTACCCTCATCTTCTCTCCAAGGGACCACAGACTGAAAATCAGGCTGCGCACATTTTTCTGTACATCTCCAGCCCAGACTCTTCGTAGTTCTCTATCTAAATGAAGCCCTCCCATTTTCAGAGCCTGTTCCAAATGCATTGAAAACCTGTCAAGAACAAAACAGGCTCCTAAAGTAACATCTTAGGGATCACAGAGTTTAAATATTGTACACCAAAATTAGAAATGTTCCATTTATTAAGACCTAGTTTGAACATCTAATAGCTCAAAGCTTCTAAGCTGCTTTTTCTTCTTTTTTTCTTTTTTTTTTTTGGTGGGGTCCTTTTTTTCAGGTTTGGGGTTTTTGGTTTCTTTTTTTTTATTATTTGTTTGAGGTTTTTTTTGAAGTAGCAGTTGGCTGGACTGATTCTCTCTCTGAAAAAAATGGGTCTTCTGTTAGGTCCTCTGAAGCATGGACTGAAAATGTTCTCAACTGTCTGTAGAGAAACATTTCCAGAATTCTGTCACTTTATCAGCCAAGACATTGAACTCACATGGAAATAAAAAATGTACTGGAAAATTAGAAGTTTGTCTAAAAAAACCAGAACTCTGTTCATGTGCAAAAAAATCTCTAGGGACCAGTTTAAGCAATAAGAAAAAATTTCTAAAGCTTTGCTTTCTTGTTTTGAAAGAGTCTGGCCATCCTAAATCTATTCTGATCAAGTATCTGCTGGTCGGGGAAGAGAGTGACAAACTATTTTGACAACTGTTGATACAAAATCAAAATGACAGAGTGGGTTATGTGCTTAATAAGAGATAAGGAATGGCTGGGAACCGACAGAGCATGAGGCACTTGATTAAAAGTGGCTTTTATCTTAATTCAAGTCAAAATTGCACCCTAGACAAATTTGCATTAATCTGTTCAAGTTAAGCAGCAACAAGAGGAATAAGTCACCATTTGAGAAGCAAAAGTGATGTTTTTATGCTAAATAATCTGATAAAAAGAAGTCTACTCTGTTTCTTGCTCTCTACACTGTTAATATGCCGAATTGTCTCCACAAATAGCACTTGTTAGTGGATCTCACAAGGCATCAGTTGGCGCCTGGTAACGTCAACTTCTGCTCTAAAAAGTGGTTTTGCATTAATGCCAATGTGAGATTCTGTGTTTAATGCTTCTCAGTGGTTTCCAAATGAAATGGACTCAGGAACTGAGTAATTTTCACATGGGACTACCCCAGTAAAATGCACTCTCCTGAAGAAGAAAAAAGAAAAGCATAAGACCATAAAGTATGTAGCTGACGCAGTCACAAACCATTCTGCAGACTTAAATGAAGTTTTTACACCTCAATGGATCCTCCTGCAGGAGTCTCAAACTCCACAATAGTAAAACAGTCCTCCCACGAGCCAGTACAATATTCTGGAGTCCAGATAAATTTAAATATCCATCTGATGGGAGAGTCAAATAATATCTAAATGAAATTGAATCCTTCAAAAATAATGCTGAAGGTTTTGAAGTCCCCAAGACCAACATCCCAGAGTATCCGCTAGTCTTTCCATGCTTTGTGCCTGCTCATCGTGGATTTGGCTGTTTGTGCACAGAGGTGCCACCCAAGGAGGTACACACCTGCTCTCGTAGGATGCATTTTGGGGCTGAAGGTGATGGTGCCTGATCACAGCCTGGGTGACCTTCACAGGTCGAGAGGTGTCAGGAGCTGCCTCTGGGCAAGTCTGGCACTCAACAGGCTCTTCATCATCCCCTGTACTCTTGCCAAGAGCTCATTTCTCATAGCTAAACGTCCCTCAAACCAAAACACCTGCAACACACGTGGCCCAGGATGGGTTTGGTTGATTCCTCAGAGCCTGAGGAGGACTGAGGAGAGTGAGACAGGAGGCCTGGCTGTGCAGTATCATATTTATCTCATATGTAGGCAAATGCAAAGGCATCCAGTCTCTTGCTTCCAGCTCTAGAAGCATGCATGTTCAAAATGTTGTGCCTTGCCTCCCTTCCCTTTTCTCCTTCCTGCCTTTCCTCACCCTTTCCTCCTTGGATATTGTCACAGTTCACAT
The DNA here is from genome assembly GCA_014706295.1 of Lycocorax pyrrhopterus obiensis. Classification (NCBI taxonomy): domain Eukaryota; kingdom Metazoa; phylum Chordata; class Aves; order Passeriformes; family Paradisaeidae; genus Lycocorax; species Lycocorax pyrrhopterus. Next base: position 7,073,741 of record JACSVZ010000002.1, on the reverse strand, counting down.
CCCACATCAAAACTTGGCGCCTAAAGGTTGTGCCAGTGGCAAAATTTCAGGTGAGTGAAATTGCCACCTCCACAAAGATGTGATTTTTCCATGACATTCCATCTTGTAGATTATTTGGTGTGTGCAAGGTCTGAGGTAGAAGCTGGAAATCTTAAGCTAATTTCATAGAAATGACAGAAGTTTTTCAGCCTTATCTGCTCCCAGGAGGATTTTTTTAAGAAAGCTGTTGGTTTTAATGTATTTGCACAGGAACAAATTCTTGGACTAAAGAAAGAGACTTTGGTGCTAACACACAGAAAGAATCAAATGCAGTTTGTTGCCTCTTGCTGTGCAGTTGTTGCGGAAACAGTAAAAAAGTGCATTTGTCACCAAAACCTGGAAGCCTCCTTAAAATAAACATAGGAAGCCACAACCCTGTGGATAAGAAGGTGTCTTTTTTTAAAATAATTTTCTTCTCAGAAATGAATCTAACCAGTTTCTGCAGTGGTATACATTTTAGTTTAAATGATTCATATACCAGCTTACTTTACAGCTTGCATATGATGCATTTTAATTTTTAATTTAAATACAAAAAAACTTGTAGCGATGTACTAATGGTGGATAGGAAGAGAATACAATCAGGATTTGAGGAACTGTTGCCCAATCACAGCTTCTATAAAATCTGCTAGTAGTGGAACACTGAAGCTATTTCCCTGCCACCACCATAAATGCAGGATTATATGCATGCCATGATTTCAGTAATGACTTGATTACATCCACGACTAAAAGATATTATTTAGGATATTATTTAATTAATCTCCTCAGTACATTTCATTTACAGTTCATTTTTTATAGGTAGAGCGTTTTCATGGCGAACTGAGTGACGTCTCACTTAATTTTGGTTTCTATATGATAGATGACAAAAATAAAAAAATCTCTTCCAACATTATTTGCCTTTAGCTGACTATTAATGGACTAGTAAGATACAATTTGCCAGACTTGTCATGATACAGGTTTGCAAATGTTTCCAGCAAGCTGTCAGTCAGAGAATTATGATTGTTCAAATAACTTGTATTTGAGTCAATAATTTTCCTAATTTTATATTAACAGATGTTTTTGCAATGTATTAATTAAAGATAAACATAAATAAACATTTTTATGAAGGATGTTTCATGAATAGTACTCTATTTTCAGTTACTGTGTAGCATTCCCTCACATCTACTATAATATAAGAAACACATTCCACATTCATTAGGTGTTCTGAGCCCAAGGGCCTGGTATTTATGAATGTTGTATTTCATGTTTATCTCAGTAGCATACAAGTATTTGTACTGCTCCAGGCTGATGAGATTCTCTGAAGCCCGTAAGCCCCTGCCTAAGTTACTTTCTATCACATCTGCAGAGAAGCCCTGTGACAGAAATAATAATCTGCTGTGGGTCGATTATGTTCACACGACCAACATAACTCTCCTGAATGGGTCAATTAGAGCAAATGCTGCCAGCGAGCCACCCTACAAATGTGGGATGGTTACCTCTTAATGACTGTTTTCCTTAAAATTCTGAAGGCTGTGGTAATTTGCAGTGCATACATTAAAGAAAACAAAAACAAGACTGCAGAAGCATTTCTTGCTGTTGCTCAGAGATCCAGTTTCTCCCCCAGAAGCTCTTATAAAAGGCAGTCCACCCTCTCTGTCAAAGCTTTCCAGCATTCCTTAGTTGAGGGCATGCTTCTAGGTGCAGGTTGGTTCCAACTTCCCAGGCCCATGGCCTTGAACGCAAACAGTAACTATTGATTTTCCATAGGGCATTTATAAATGCCAGGTATCTTTTAACCTGTAAAGCACAATAGAGAAACCATAACCTGGGCTTGGACTTCACAAACAAAATAAAACAGGTGATAATTTAACAAAGTTTATGCCAAACCTTCTCCTTAGATTTGGCCATTCCTTGTGCTCGCCTGTTAAGTCCACAGCCCAATCCCTGCATCTTAGACTCCCCTTTCCTTCACTTCAAAGCTGAGTGAAATGTATGCAGGAGATAAATTTGGGAGCCTTGAAACCCTTTCCTAGGCAGATGATCAACACCTACTAGAATTACATGTTTGTGAGAGATGCAGAATAGCATCCGGTCTTGATTTGAAGGCTGTGGGAGACAGCAAAGACACCATTTCCCCCATTAACTTGATACTTTTGTTATGTTCTTGATTACCCAGATCCACATCACTGTCAGCTGGCCATGAAAGAAGCCTCTGTTGTGAATTGGAGGTGTCGGGGCTGTTTGCAGAAGGATGAAGCCCAGAAATGTCTACAAACATAGGGGATATATATATATATATATATTATAAATTTGTGTAAGTGAAGGTAAAACAGGTAGAAGGTAGCAAAACTCTTAAGATTTTAGATTCTCTGGTCTGTTCCCAGTCTCCGAGTTGACAGCTTGCCTACAACTTTCCTGGGTTTGCAAAGTTTGAACCTCCTTGCTCTCCCCACTCTGGAACGGCATGAAGCAAAGAAGTCTTGAATGAATGGCACCATCAAAAGAAACACTTAGGGATGATCTGGGTCCACATAACACGTGGAAACTTTACAGGTCTGTCAACCAATCATCAAATACATGCTAGCCTTGGAATAGAGAGCAGTGATTAAAATATTATTTCTTCTGTCTCACTTCTGGCCTTCTGTCACTGTGACAGAAAGGCTCTTCCCTTTCACTCACTCTTTTTCTACAGCTTTCTGCTACGACATCTTCTCTTCTCTTTCAGTTTTAGTCAACAGTTTCCCTTATCTGTGCTGTCTGAAATCATCAGTCTCCTGTCTACATTTTTACCTTTCTGCTTGCTAAGGACGAAGTATTTGGACCTCAGATAAAATCTCCCCTGAAACCTTCACCTGTGAACAAACCTGGTCAGAGTTTGGCATTACCCAAATCAACAGTTTCGAATCTATATGGAATCAGCATCAAATGCAGTTTAGGTGCCTGCTTCACCACGAGATTTGGCAATTGTTTGCTGAGATTGTTGATTCTCTGCAAGATGGGTTGCAAGCTGACAAGTGCACTGCAATGGTTATGGTTCTGCCCTCTGCTGTTCCTCACAAAGAATCATCTCAGTTATCCCATCACTAGGTCCCTCTTAATCCAGACTCCTTGGGTCTCCTACCCCCTTTTACTTCATCGCCCTTGGTCTTTGCTCCACTCCATTCTCTCTGCTGCTCATGGTGTTGGATTTCTGAATCTAATGAGAAACAGGTACAAACTGCAGTTTTTCAAATATTATTATTTTGTATTCGTGCTGGCAGTTTTTTTTCAGAGGAAGGGCAAAAGCAGAGATCTGACCCACAATCTTCGAGTTATAGACTTCAGTCTTTAGCTCAAAACAGAGAAGGCTATGGCTTCCCAACACCATGGGAACACCATGACTACAAAGAAGTATTTACCATGCCTAACATGACATTTGTATCCATTGGTTCATTCTCTCTTGTTTTCAGTGGGAATTGGAAAAGAAAAAAAAAAAAGATTAAAATTTTTTTTTAAAATGTTTGCTCTCCAAGACATATCAGTTCAATAGGTGATAAATATGTTTAATCTAAATTCTGAAGTCATTAGTTCAAGGTCTTTCATACCAAGCTGTGAGTTAGGCATAATATCAACATACCAGGCTTTGCATCAGAGGGATACATTCTAGCAAGAAATGCTTTCAAAGAAAATTGAGTTGATTGTCCAGGACATACAAAAAGAATAAAACCGTTTTCCCGTGTCCATAGAACAGCAATGAGCAGAACAAAACAACTGAGATTTTTGACACTAATATGTTGTCAAGAAATAATCTTTGAGCCTGGCTCGTCACAGCCTGCCTTTATGCCATACAAATTGCTGGATTTGATTAGCATGAAGAGCGAAAAAATTTCTTGAGCTTAAAACTGAAGCGCTTCTGGCTCTGTTCAGAAATCAGCCTTAAATTTCATAGCAAAATTTAAAAAGAAAGTGAATGAGAACCAAGTCTAGATATATATATTTGTCTGTGTGCAGAAGGAGCAGGGAGGCACAAGAGAAGCAAAGTATAGGAGCAGTGAGGAAGAGAAGGAAAACAAAGGAAATAAACAAACATGCAGAGACAGATTCTCAGCTGGGGTAAATCATTGTTGCCCTGTTAAGGTCAATACATCCAGACAATTTTTATGTTTAATAAAAGACCCTTTGGCTTCAGCTGTGGTAGACCAATTGCATTTAAGCCCACACCATTTATTTTCAAAACTGTAGGCAGAAGATACAATACTCACTCCACAAAACTTTTCTAGTACAGTCATTTTTTGAAAATAATTTCATCCAGGCCAAAGCAGAGATATGTTTTGACAAAGGGGGATAATACCACCCCCAAACAAAATTTGAAATAACAGTCACCACTGTCCCTGACAAAAGGCAGTAGAGAAAGTCACTCACTACCAGCAAGTTCATACATTTCTCTCTCTGTTAAATTGTTTCCTGTGGCTTCCTTTTTCCTTTTTCCTTTTTCCTTTTTCCTTTCCCCTCCCCTCTCCTCCCCTCCCCTCTACCAGAAAAACCCTTTCACCTTTCTAATGCCACATTCATTACATTGGTCCAGATTCAGCTTTCTGCTTAAGTTTTCTGTACTGACTATGCAACAGAAAAGGGTTTTTAAATCTCCTTAATTTAACTGAGCTGAAACTGGGAGCAACAGGAACAGTCCTACTGAAACTGGTTGTGATTTCTGCACATCCGATTACTCACACATGAGAACATTTTTTTTTAATGACAATTTTACCCAGACATCTATAACCAAACTCCTGCTTTAATGGGAAAAATCAGGAGACACTCCCAGCTGAATGAATAGTTCCATTTTTGTACAGAGCTGTTCTTGGAAATAAAGCCTGTTTTGCGATAAACTGTTCCCAGGACTGAGCCTGATATTTGTTTTCTTGTATTTATGTCATGAGAGCTCTCTAATGCGAAAAGATGTATGTTCTAAGTATCTACATAATGGCTTCCCTCCAAAAGGGCCATTACAGGCTGCAAAATAAATAGCACTCATTTAATTCCTTTTGTAAATATACACAGTTTGGAGACAATAATAACACAGAGAAAGTAAATTAAACCACAGAAAACCACTGCATCCAAATGAGTTTATGAAACCAAGGGAAAAAAACAACCACAAGATAATGGAAGAGTATCTTGTGGCGAGAGTCCCCAGCTCAGCAAACTATTTAAGCATATGCTTAATGGAAGAAATGGTCCTGGGTAACTTGCTAAGTGAAGACTTTGGTTATGTGTAGACATATGATAAAACAAAAACTGCCTACCACAACAACCAACTGAATTTAGAATGTTCAAACCTCTCATAACTAATTGGATGGACCCCTATTTGATGAGCTAAGAAACCCCTCCACTCCACTGGTGAGACCCCCAAACCAGGAGTCTACAATGAGTCAGTTTTATCCACCTTGGCCGGCCCTTCCAGGGACTCAGTTTCTCGAGCAGCAGCCTCTGTCCAGCATCCATCCCTTTGCTCTTTGTTCAATTAACGACTTTGTATTTGCTGTTGCAAAAGGCACATTGCTTGGCCAAGCTCAGTTTGCCAATCAATACAGACCATTCCATCTCCATCACACCTCCTCTCATTATTTATCACACCCCCAACATTACTGTCATCACCTTGTTTTATCAGATAGGATTTTATTCAAAGCCTTGACAGAACTGTTAAATAGCAGTCTTAACTAGCAGATCACCTGTCCAGTAATGATCTCTAATTTACAGGAATGTTTTGAGTTCTTCCCATTAGCAACTTTTAATCAATTTAATGCATCGATGTTGATTTTCTCTTTTTCTAAGGACTAAGGCAAATTTTTTAGCAAAGCCTAAGTCCATCAAAGAGATATTATTTCCCTTATCAACATAGTTTGTAAAGCTATCAAGTAAAGTTATCCACTTTAGTTTGACAAGATCTACTGCTAATAATCTTAGGTAGATTAGCATTAATTACATTATTGTATTTTAATCCTATATCAGTCAAATCCCAGATCGACTGTTCCATTATCTTCTGTGGAATCAATGTCATAGAGAAAGAACTGCAATTACCCAAGTCATACTATTTATCCTTTAAAAACATCAGTGTATTTACTTTCCTGCAGTTTCAGGGCCTTGCTAACCATCAGTTTTAAGGAATTTAAGAGTACTTTGGCTGGTTCCTGTAAAACTCTTGAGTGCAAGTTATCCCCCTCTGTTCTTTTACAATCCTTTGACTTTTAACTTCTTACGGCTTCCAACAAGGGAAATACTCAGTCAGAGGGAGTACCACCCATCCAAGCATGGTCTCTGTCACAGGCCACAGGGGCAAGGATGTCCCAGGGGAATCCAGAGCTGCCACTGGTGCCAAACTCTTCCAGGGAAAGAGCTTTTCTCACCATGGCATAAATCCATGCTCAGTTTGAGGCATGGAGAAATCTATAGCCTGCTCAGGACAAAGACACATTTCCCAATTCAGGGGGAAATTCTGGTGGAAATTGAACTGTTGGAGGACACTGAAATCCAGGCTGTGAAATTTGGGAGTATCTGAAGGATCAGACTGATAAACCCTTTTTTGGAGTGATTAGAACAAGTACCTTGTGATCCTCACTGGGTACATCTAAGGGAACTAGGATTTTGTATCTCATGACTCCAGCACAGTTTTCTTACTATACAGGAAACAGGGTGGCTCCAGGCACTGGAATTTCACCAACAATTGTGCTGAGAATGATTTCTTTTGCGTTTTTCTTGTTTTGGGTTTTTTTGGCATTTCAGGGGGCGGAATTTGTGTGTGAGCACTATAATGTGACTCAAACAACTTTTTTACTTGTCTTTTTAAAAAATCTGGTTAAAACAAGAGCAGTAAAGAAAGATGAATCCCTCATCTCCACTAAGTCATGTGCCAATGCTTCAGGAAAAAGTTTTCAAACAGGACTGAAAACAAAAAGCTGTTAAACACTGGGCCAATAATATGTAAGGTGTTTTAATGACATTACTAGCAAATCAGTCACCTACTAAGCTTGTCCCACTGAATTAACAGTTAAGGTAGTGGGAAAACCACCATTATGGAATACTAAGCATGACTAAGTATTAATTATCAGAACTTAAAGAGTTTGGTTTTAGAATTAAATCTTTTCACTTATCTTTAGAACCAAATCTTTTTGACAGTCCCTTAATTTTTGCTTTGTTATTTACTAAACACAGAGTACAAATCATTAGTTCCCTTGCCTTGCTCAAGTTACATTTGGCTGTGTCCAGCTTACTTTTTTCTAACTTTGGGAAGAGGCCTGCATTCAGCACCCAATTTAGTGTAAGTGAAGAGGTACATTCAGATAAACCAGGGAATGCAGCCTGTTCATTTCCACAGCACCCAGATGGTAAATTCTGCCCTCAGAGTGGCTGACAGCAAACCTATCCCTTGCTTCGTACAATATGCTGGACAAAATAATATGATAGAGCTTTCCATTGTCGTTCAGACTCCCATTCCTGACACCCCTGGGTTGTCAGAGGCAGGTAAGTGCCAATTTGTTACACGTGTACCCACAATGGCATGTCTGAAGAATTAAATAATTAAAGGCATGAAGAAGCTTAAAAATGAAGGATTGAATTAAATATCTCAAATAGAATCCTTTCTTCTCCCAAATCCCAAACCCCCTGCATTACACAGCAATCAGAGGAGAACAAATCAACTCAATGGACTTGTTGCCTGTCAGACAAAATGGGAAAAAACAATTTTATTTAAAGGTTTCAGTGAAGTATGTGTTGCTTTGCTGCTGTTCTAGTTTGCTTTTGTTTGTGGTTTTTATAATATGTCTCAAAGGTTTAGCAAATTCTAAAGTATGAGATGACTTCACAGTGAAAAATGATGCATTCAGAAAATGTCAGAAGTAGAATGTTTTGCTGCCTTCAAACTCTTTCCTTAGGTTGGCAGGGGGAGACCGTGTGTGATAGGCAGAGACAGAGAGATTTAGAGGGTTTTATTTGCTTTGAGCAAAATGTTGTTGAAGATGATAGATATCTGTTGTTCTTCTTTTTAATACATGTGTTTGGGTAAACCCACAAATTTTTTACAGACTACCATAATAATAGGAAGCTGCAATTAACCCTGGAAGCAGCCCCATCACTCCTCTGCTCTGATCCACTGGCATTAAGGGTCTCCAGAGTCAAATTCAGGGGTTTTACTGCTTCATCAAGGGATTTGCCTCTTCTTGTGGTTGCTTTGAGCCCAACCTCCCTGCAGACAAGGTGCCAGAGAAGGATATGCAACATAGACTCAATCTTTTGCATTAAAATGTGCTCAGGCCTTTGGCAATGCAGCATTTTTTAACAAATTGCTGAAATTTCCTCCTCCTGGAGCACAGATGCCAAGAGCCCTGCACGACTACAACATCTACAACTCTGAGCACAAATCCCAGCCATGTGTGCAAACTCATTTGGTACGCAGAAATACTTGTGCAGTTTATGGACATACAAAGTTCCCGAAGCTTTTCAGTAACACTAAATATCTTGCTATTGTTTTCTCGTAGCCTTGGGTAAGAATTACTAAATGGGTGCTTGGCTTAACTGTAATGGAAAACGGATATGAAAATAACAGGTAACAGCAATATAAAGCAAATGATTCAAAGCATCTCCATTAAAGCATCACCATAAGCATCAGAGGAATGGTTATGAAACAAGAGCACAGCACTTTCCTCCTTAGCTACTCCTTTGTGAGAAAGGAAATGGATCAGGTAAAAGACAGAAAATCTATATCCATTTTTTTCTAAGTGGCCTATTACATCAGAGTAACACCTCAATATCATATTAAGAATTTTATAGCTTAGCCTATTGGATTCACATGAATTTGATATCTGGTTTTACTCACTGAACACAACTCATTGTGGGCGCAAAGGGCTGCTGTGGACCTGGTGAGTCTGTATGAAGGCAGCCTGCTCCCCTCCACCTTCATGCCCTTCCATGGTGCTTCCCAGCATGCAGTGGCCTTTGGAATTCACCTCACAGGCAGGTGGTTTTTGTTGTTTTTTCACTAGTTTGTTCAGGTATGGCAGAGTGACAAAAGCAGGGCATCAGCTGTGGTTCCTGGGACCTCTGCTGTGATGGAGACTGGAGAAGCATGGGGTGTCTAACATGTAGTCAACAGTACTAGCAAGGGATGAGAGGCTTGATTCATTGGCTCCACTGGAATGGGAGATAATGTCCATGCTGGGATGTGCTGGCTGGAATTGTGGTCTGGGCATTGATATCAAAAGTGTTAATTCAATTTCTGCTTTGTCCTGTGGGGGTCCCTGGGCAGTGTATCACCCCTGTGGCTCTCCAACAGCCACGCTAGCTGGGCTGGGTCAAATAACATTTAACTAATACTTCATCAGAATGGGAAACCACGTTCTAGGTCTCGGGTTTATACTCTGGCTTTTCCAGACTTCCCTGCTGGGACAAGCCTTTTGCCTTTTGAAGGGATAGATAAGAATGAAGAAAAGGAAATGCCTCACTGAACCTGTCACTCCCCAGGGGTAGGCCATCCAGGCAGCTGGGTCAGCCTGAGACTCAGCCACATCCCAGTCGTGCTCTTCTCCTTTTTGTGCAATCACAAGAGTGGCTCTCCGCGGGGTGGGCACAGGCACCTCTGCATCAGTAACACCTCACTCCCAGGTCCATTTTCAGCTGCTGCAATCAGTCAGGGTTCATGCTGCAAGTGGGTCTTTAGCTCTGTCATCCTCCACCTGAGCTGTTTGCTGTCTCACCAGGGCACAGGACATTCACTTCTAGCTTCTTCCATGTCCAGAGACACCTTTCTCATGAAACAGCCACAAAATCTAGTCTAATCCCCCTCCAACCACACTGATCCCATCTCCACAGTGCCTGTTACTGCTTCCTGCTGTTTGTATACTTATGGGCCTTTAGAGTGCTTCCTCTCCCTTTCAGGAGTTACCTCATTTATCGCAGATACCTCCCTAAATGTCCTTGCATCTGAAGGCCATTCACCTTCACCTTCTGTCCATTTAACCATACCACAACAACCTCCAGAGCTGCAGTCTCTTGGCCTAGGATATTATTTCTGATTTACTTGCCATCACTCAGAAGTGGATCTCCCCAGCACGCCTTTGCTCGGTGTGTGTGTGCCAGTGATAAACTTTATCCACTGAAACTGCCTGCTCCTGAGCTTCCCTCGGGGGAGTCTGGCTCTCTGTCATATTCACAGTTGGCTGAGCAACAATTTTCCAGAGGTGAACATAGCAAACTGAAGCCACTAGTTCCAGGCAGATACATATGTTGACTTTTCAACCCAAATCTAAAATCTGAAGTACATATACTTTATTTTTCCAAGGCAGCTATGCTCCAGTGCTGCCTCCAAAATGCAGTATGATGGGTATCTTTCACACAGTCCTGTTCCTCAGATTTGCCTGCCAATTTTTTATTAGAAGGTGATGCATCAGTACTGCTGGGTTTGCTGCTTGTTTTGCTAGTCTGACACTGCTCTGTACTGCGTTAACTACTGCCCTTGAGATGGCAAGAAGAAATGCACCCGGAGCAGGAAGAAAAGACGAGTTGGGGCAGAAATGATTCAGTAAGGTCTGGCTCACATTCACTTAAACATGACTCAACCTTTGTCTTCATGCCCAGTCAAGAGAATCTGTATTATGATTTATCTCACCCTAAAGATGATAGCTAAGCAATCGCATACATCATCCTGTAAATAGTTCCTTTCTGTTAATTGACTGAAAAAGGAAACAAAGTAAGATAAAATGGTTCCTCTCTCTGGGAGGAAGAGCTCAAGTGCTCACACTGATCCCCTCTACCTGTATAATTTAAACAATGTTCACGGCTTTCTTCATATTCAGACACGATGCGTCTGTGGGTGGAATCAATTATCCTTAAAAGATACCCGCTGGGAGCATAACCAGCCACTGGAAGCTGGTCAAACACTTGATATCTGACAAAGATGACACCCAACCGTCCACCACTTCTTCCCCTTCTCTGCCTAAGTGTAGGAATATAAAACATTGGTGGAGATATAGGTCTGTATAGCAGTGTGGTATGGGGATATATTAATGTTACCTACAGCAGATCGCCCCCAGCAGCTGCTGTGATCTGCATGGGAGGCACTCAGGATGCACAGGTTTCCCCTGTTCAGTGAACAGCTTTCCAGCACATATTTGTATTCAGTTCTGGTCCCTGATACGTGTCCCAAGGGCGTATCAGCACCAGTGTTCAGAAGGAATAGGTTTTGTAACATATTAGAAGTGTTTGATCAAGTGTTAGGTCAATCTCTTCACATGCCTGTCACCATGTCCCTTCAAGCCCTTTAATCACAACAGGGTTGGGTTTTTTTCCTGTTATCTCCCAAGAATAAGTAAGTTTGCTTATTTTTAGCCTTGGGCCTATTTGGTGGAAATCAAAATAGACTGAAACACAAGTGTTACGTGAGACCCATCATTTATTTCTAGAATGTTTTCACTATCTCTACTCAAGTAAGGGCTTAAGCTCACCATGACTTGTGCTGTCAGCCAATTCCATCGACACAACAACCCAGAACTGCTTTTCTTATGCTTAAATATAGTCAGAAGGTACTGCCATACCCCATCTCCCAAGCTGCTTTTTCTTTGCCTACAAGCAGCATCTTACTCTAGGATGAAAAGCTGGAGGATTTCTTTAGAAGCGCTGATGTTTTTCTGCCTTAAAATAACTAGACTCATAAATAAAGCAGAACTGTGCCCTCAGAATCAGATAGTGCTGCTCAGTATGCGATCACAGGAAACAGATGAAGGCCCCTGTGGCCTTGGTGACTCTCTCTGTTGTGTAGTTGAAGTGTTTACATGCAAATAAGGATAAGGAGGCACCAAGTTCTCCTGACACTGATTTTTCTTCCAAGTTTAAGTGATTCATGTGACCTATTATGGCTCTTATGCATGACAGGGTGAAGCATGTCTTGATCAATGGTGTGATTCTTCTCAAGCTAAAGATGACATCTACGATGAGTCAGATGAGCCACTCCCTAAACATACATATTTCTTTCCCTTTAACGAGAACGGTGACACCTAAAGTTGGGTGAAATCAATCTTGGCAAAGAGGTAGACCCCAACACAGAAAAAGTAAAGTAGAGTTTGGAGTCACACAGCAGTTCAGGCACTGAATAAGGAATAAAGCACAGGTTCTGCTTTGTCTGTTGTGATATTTCTGTCCTGTTGAACCTGTTCTCCCCAGAGCTCCTAAGCAAATCCAAGTATTCAGAGCTTGATATTTGTGTTGAAAGGCCAGTGGCAGAATAGATGCTGAAACTGCCTTTATGCACCACAAAGAAGCAATAAAGGGAGCAAACTTGTTTTTTCACATTTCAGCTTTGTAATTCACCATAAAAGGGAAAAGCTCCCAATAGTGTCCATGGCATTCAGAGTTCATAAGAGTACTTTGCTGTAAGAGTTCACAAGAGTACTTTGCTGTAAGACCTGCTGGAGCAGTGTCATCTTCTCTAACAATCTATAGCAACTAAAACAAAAAGGCCTACAAAATTGTCTAGGAGAAACAATCAAATCCTAATGAAATTACAAGAGCCTGCAAATAAGACTGCCATAACATGTTGTCCCAGTCCTACCTGCTCTTAGCAAGAGCTGCATTGCAGTGGCCAAACTTCTCAAGGATTTCTTTCCAAATAAAGATGTTGGCAGGTGGGATATGTGCTTTACTGATCTACAGGCAATTAAATATTTGTCATTTGGCTGCCCAGGGAAATACAGTGGGAATTCCAATCTGTGTTTTACTTGTGTTTCAGAGATCTCTGCACTCCTTTATGCTCCACTGAGAGGCCAAGCCTACAACGAGGGCTGTCAGTGCTGAGAGATGGACAGCAGGATAAATAATTAAGAATGCATGAAGTACTAGACAAACACATTCAGAAATTTTAGTTGTCATTAGATATCTTCATGGGTTTCTGTTCATTTGAGTTCTTGCCAATAGTGTGACACCATTGCCAAACTGTATCCAAAACCACCAGGAGTGCAACTCAGTGATAGGAACTGTCTTTACTCAATCTTAGGAAGAGGGAAACATAAACACTTGTGATGCATCATTTTTAGTGTTGCTCTTGGAGTGTTGATTTTTTTCCCTTTTTTTCCAATAAAAAGAAATAATTTTCAGGAGAAGACTAATGTGTGCCCTCAGTTATCATCTTTCACCTGCATACTTCCCTCTTGCTCTGGATTTTGCCAGCATGGCATCACCATGTCTTTAGTTCCTGATAAGTTTTCATCTCATCTAAGTTTATTCGCAATGCAAGAACAAAAAAGCCAGAGGCTGAGCAGGCATTAGTCTACTTTCACCTCAGCTGTAACTGGATCCAGTTTTGTAGCAGGGTTTAATAGCACAGAGTAAAAGCCACCATCTGTGATGGTGAATCTCTGCATTCATGATTTAGAAACATGGTTTTCTCTTCTGTGAAAACTACTCTGGCCCTGTTCAGTAATCCTCCTAAAAACACCTGAATATTCATTACAGACATAAATGCACACACAATAGAGAATACAATGCATACAAAATAGGGAATAGTCTTCTTAGAATATCACATTATCTCAGGGCAGAATGAGGTATATTTGATGTCAGTTAGTTCTTCACTCTAAATCTTCTTCCTAATACTACCAACCCCAGCCAAAAAAAAAAAAAAATAGAAAAAGACAAAGTAGAGTACATATTTGGGTTATGCTGGCATATGCTGAAGACTTCCCAGAGCTGTACCTAAGAAGTGTGAAATAACAGCAAGAAGCAGCATTGGGTTGCGTGTGCAGAGCCTGCTCTGTCAGGTTTGTTTTTCAGAGCTGTTTGGTGCCATATGGTACAAACACACCCTCAAAGACTGGGCTTGGCTTGCAGTTGAGGGGATTTTCCTTCTGTGCCTCTGTTAAGATCCCCTCCTCTCCTGCCTTGCAGCCACCTGCAGGTCCAGGCTGTCTGGAATGGATGGGCAAAATGCCCTACAGTGGTGAATTAGGGAATTAGGGAGCAGCATTCCCACTCCCAGCAAAGACCAAGCACTGGCTGTTGATGAACTGAAATGCATGCAAGGGGAAATTATCATCCAAATTTGGAGGGTAGCTCCCATTCTTTGATTTGTTCTCCACCCTGTTGGTGAAGGTTGGCTGTGAATGGATAATTTCAGGAGCACAGGTTTCAGCTTCGTATGCCATCAAATTCCCCAGGTGGATCCTCTAAAAAGGTTATTGCAACAATCTCAGTGAAATAGGAATTTTCTTTTTAATATATTCAGGGTTTCAGTTATCTGCAGTAGTTCATTGGAGCAGATGGTGAGATGAAAAGCAACCCCTGCCTTCCCACTGAGCCATGCACAGGGTCTGATTCAGACCTGCACAGAGGAAGCCCCACTTTTAACAGGGACTGAAATGATCTGAGATTCAATATCCCTACCACCACAACAAAAGTCCAGTGCAGTAGAGCTAAACTCCAATAGACAACTTTGGTAAAAATGAGGAAGCTTGTTAAAAAGTTAAAACAACCAGCTGAGGGAATTAAAGCCTCTTAGGCAGTATGAAGACTACTGAAGGATGTGAAACTGGAAGCACAGTGAATATCACCCATTAAGGAAATCTTGAGAAAGGATAAAAGGAAAGCAGCTTGATGACACAGCAAAGAAAAAGAGGTTATTAGAATTAAGAAGGCATCATTGCACAGACTGAAACTGTACCCAAACCAAATAATAGTAATAAAAATACTAGTGAAGTATCATAAATTCTTTTTAGTAAACACAAAATAAAATCAGGCTCATGAAAAAAACAATTTGAGAAGCAATTGACTAAAAGATTAAAACAAATAGTAATTTCTTCTTCCAATACACCAGGAGCAAAATGCCTGCCTAGAGAGCCTGTAGGGCCAACTATGATCCCAGTGGACAAGGATCACTCAGGGAAGACAAGGGCACTGCCAGGCAGCTAATAAACTCTTTGTACAGCTGTTTGCTGTGGAAGAAACTGAAAAGAGTCTTGTATAGCCTGTAGGTCTGTCTGAGACTGAATAATCACAGAAGAGGTGCTGGGACAAATCAGAAAAGTGAACACCAGCCTCTGACCAGGGCATCCACTCCTCCTAAGGGAGCCCAGTGATGAAATAGCCAAAATATGAATGGCAACATTTTACCTTTCCCTTAAAGCTCTCTTGGGATCAGAAGGATGTGGCAGGTGGAAAATGAAAGGACCACAGGGGGACCTGGGATAGCAACAGCCTGAAAGCCTGGTAGTTTCACCAGTCAAGTTAGTAAAAGGTACAAGAAAAACAAACTAATTCCAGATTGTGTTATTTGTTTCAGATTTTATTCCCGTTATAGTTAAGCATTAGTTGAGTTATCAATGGCTGTAGGTGGCTGCTGTCCACATGGCAGGGAAGAACTGGAAAACACTACACACCTGGCTGAGCCCCTCAAACTCAGTGCTCTCAATACAGGCCTCAGATAGGTTTTTCAGAGCCAGTCCCTCCACCTCAGGGATTTGCAGGACCTGAGCACTGAGGCTTGATAAGCAGCAGCAGGATGCACTGCTGGGACTAATAGACTTTTTATCCCAATTGGTATGGTCACTCTTATGTTGTTAGCACTCTTGTGACATCTCGCACTGGCTGCTGCAAAGGTCCAAGCCTTCATGTTGGTGCTTCCTTCATAAGAACAAAACTGCTTTTTCTTCAAATTAATACTGGATATAAGTATTTCTGCTGGTAGCACATCAAAGAATGAATCTGAATTGTCAAAAAAGCTCAAGGGAAGCTAAAGTTTCAGGAAGCACTTAATGCTAGCCTGATTCCGCTTCTTTTAAAACCAGGCAAGTTTCACTGCAGCTTTTTAGCTCTCAGCTGGGTATTAGAGAGTTTATTTGTGCTAAGACCTTCAGCAGGGCTACAGGGCACAACTTCTTGATCACAGAGATATAGACAAATGACCTCTCCACTCACCCCTGTTATGCAGCACAGCTCTGAAGTAGTTTACTGTTTGGGGATGTTTGAAATCCAGGCCTGGCCAGATTGTTTCTGCAGATATTGATTTATCAAATCACAAGACATGGGGTCACGATCTGAAAGCACAAACACAAAAGCCTTTTGTCTGGTTGCTGAAAAAACCAAATATCTTGTGGTCATCCTCAGAGCTGTGTCTCCTCCAGCCTAGTGCCTGTTTCTCACCCCAGCAGTGCCAATCTTTCACGGTACAAAGCACAAAGCTATAGCAAGGAAGGCATTGATACCAGTCATGGACTAGCCAAGTGAGGAATAAAGACTGTGTGCAGGGTTACAAACCTGCCTACAAAGCAGAAAACACTGCTCTCTGGGAGAAAAATGAATCCTTATAGTCCTGTTTGTTCCCCTCTCTTAGAAGCCAATGCTCTGGCTTGTGGAAACGTATTACTGAATGCTGAGAGGCAGAAATCTCTAGAGCACTGGTCTCTGCAACTTTACTTTTCCTCTTAAAATTCATGCTTGCCGCAGATCACCACTTCCAATAAAAATATGCAACAAAAGATAGTCAAAGCCAGAATCCCCTCCTTGTTTTGACTCTCCACATGCAGGCACAGAAACATCTGGATCTTCTGATAGTGACACCACAGCCCTTGATGTAATAAATTGATGCTACCAGAAACAGAATGTCCAGGCTTGCACACCAGATACACCAAAACAGACAACTACTTCAGAGATTTACTGCTTATTTCACACAGAAAGGGCTCCTTTAATTCTCTCTCTGAGTGTCTCAGCCACATGGGTTTTGCAGCCTGAGAGTGAAATCAATGATAATGGAACAGCCAAAAACTGCTATTGCCAGCGAATTTTGCATGGCAAGTGCTGACGTATCCTGATGATGGGCAGCAGCACCATGGCTGAGACCGATGGGCAGACAGATCACTCTGATCTGAAGGTAGCAGGAGGACACAGCTTGTTCACTTGTAATTCAGGACTGATACACCCCATCCTCCTCTGGAACACGGAGACTGCACAGCACACCAGCCCTCTGCGGTCATTGGGATGCAAGGCGCATCTGCCTTGGAGAAAAATCCTTGGAAAAAGCACTTTTCACGTCATTTCTGCAGTTTCTTCCAGAATGAAAAATCACTTCCTTGGGTTTTTCTGTGAAAGAAAAATGAGCTTTTTTTGTATGGATCAGCAAGTGGAAGAGTTGCTTTTTCTTCCTGCTTACTGATAGAATTGGTTTTATCTCTCTCTTAAACCCAGCTCTTCCTGGCCCGTCTCCATCTAGGCAGAGATCTAACAAATGTGTCTAAAGTATAAAAAGAGGAAACCAAATTCTGATCCCACTCTTGCCATAGTAAATCTAAACCAACTCTGCTGATTTCAGAAATGGCTGCCCTTGTCATGCAGCTGCCATCTGCTGATACAAGAAATGGAGATGCAGGAGATAGCAGTGGAGATCTGCAACTGAGAGTTTCTGCTTCCTAAAATCAGTGATTCATTGAGCTGCAGCATCCTACAGGATATTTCAGTCTTCCGTTAACTGCTTCTGCTAAGAAAATTTATTCCAGTTTTGTTCTAAACCACTGTGACTTTCCTGATTTCAACAGAACAGTTTGTTTCAGCTGAGGATTTGCCACTAGGCCCACATAACTGCACCATAAATTCAAAGACTCCAACCTTTCATATGGATGGATATTAGGGACCATTCATGGTTTGATCATTTGGGGGAACTGTAATCTGGCTGGTGAGGAATGTACAGTTTGGGAAATGGATCTGGATTTCAAACACCAACCAGTATTCAAGTACAATCAGGCACCACAATGGTGTGACAAGAACGTCTGGATGTGGTGGCTGGATTCTCTTTGCCTCTCTGCCAGTAGGCATGGGCATGTCACACATTCTTCCTTTATAGCAGTGTAATGTGGAAAATTATATTCTCTTCTTACAGCATGATCAGATCTGGAGCTGAAAATCATACAATATTATTTTTTAAAGCTTTTTAGTAATTCATGACAAAACCACGCCATAAATATGGTCTTTTCCTTCCTGGTATTTCCCTTCTCACATGTGCCAGCCCTTTGTACAGCCACCCACTTTGAACCCAGACTCCTTAACAATTAATCAATATTTAAATCTGAGTCCACTCAATCATTTATTTAAACAACTGCCACACATTAGTGTCTATAAAAAGCCCCAGAAAAGATGGAGAAAGAAAGAAAGCTGCTTGAAATGCTCATAAACAACGAAGAAGAAAATAAACATCAGGAAAAAAGATGGCTCATCAATAAAGATCATCTTGCAGATTAAAAGTAGAAGTCACAGACATGAATGTACATTTTCTATCGTATAACTCTACAGTCCGCAAACAATGCACTGAGCCCAGCTGCAGAAATCCTACAGTCCAGCTAAAGGCGGATGGATTTGCATTGGGGCACCTTGACCAAAGCCTCCTGTTTCTGATGATGATGAAGAGGAAGGGGTCTCCAGCCTGACTTCTAGATTTGTGTCTGAATTTGAACTTGATTTTTGGCAGAAATTAATAGATGAATCTTTTACTTGCAAGACAAATAAATTGACTGAGAGGTCTGTGAACACCGACTCACGAATTTCTATTTTGCAGGACACTTTCTCCAGCTCTTCAGAATGCTGATAATATGAATATTGTCCACAACACAGCAATCAGTACTTACTTGAGCCTCTTGAAGGTCTAGCCCTCCCCAGTAAAGCACAGCCATACCAAAACAAAATGAAAGTCACACATACAGATTATACATACACACCTTACTAGTGAGCCATCTCTAAAATGCTCTGAGCAGTGGCATTCACAGAGCAAACCCCTTGGGACACCTGCTCCCCAAATAGCACCACAGCTGACAGACACTGCAGGGCCTTTCCCATGCAGACAGTTGTTGCTTTTTCCAAACCTTCGGCTGAGTGAATCCGTGAGGGTTGGCTCCGTGTTTTGTGGATTCAGAAGGGCCGCCTGTTTTTCTGAAGGGTGTTTCCATCTCCACCCTCCAGATGATGACAAAGTCTGTCCTAGGAGCACCAGTGCAGTTTGTGTCTGTGAGAGAGGGCAGATTCCCACATCTGGCCCCAAATTGTCCCTTCCCACATCTGCAGCCCCTGACTGGATCTGACATTGGTGTGCAGGCGGGAGCTGATGTCTCACACGCACCATCCCTACAGCACCAGTGATGCAAATGGATCCAAGATCACCTCCACAGTTTTCTGGTGTCAACGTTACCACTCGATGTAAGCCCCTGAAGTTTTGCATGGTGGAAATTAGTGATACAACATTTAAATCCACACTTCTCAGTAGACTGCATAAACTGATACCCACCGACCTGTTTCCATTCTCAAGCATTACTGTGCCAGGTATGCAGTGAAAATGGATTTGATAAGCGTGAGCACTTGTTTAGCTTCAGGGTCCTGTTAAGGCTATCTCGGGGAATTGAGAAAATAGTCTAGACTTATAATATATTTTTTTCTTGACAGCAAAAACATATTTACACTGTTTAAATAAAGGAGGCATTATTTTTGTGGGACACTAAGATAAATTCTTTCAATTATTTTGACTGTTTTATCACAGACAGAAAGAATGAATTCTCATTTGAAGTCAGAAGAAAATATCTTTATTTTCCCCTTGCTGTTGTTCTGTTTTGTTTTGCGGTTTGGTTGGTTATGGGATTTGGTTGTTTGTTGTTTGGGTTTTTTTTCATTTTAAAGGTTTTTCTTGTATCAAGTAATCATTTTTTTTTCACTTAAAACATTTCTATACTGTCTTTCCTTGAGTCTAGGAGCAGAAGCCATATTTAACTCTGAGAGGTCCCTCTTAAAACAAATCAGGAATATATTGTTCTAGTCACCATTTGCTGGAAAAATGAAATTTTTATTGGTGAGATCACATCTCCAACAGGAGTTGTGGAAACCAAAATCTAAATGTTACCTGGCTGTGAAAAATTTGCTATTACTTTAATGTGTAACCCCTTACCTCTGATCTTTGCCTCAATATATTTTTGCCAGGTGCTCAAGAGAATGTCTGAAGCCACAAAATATGACGCCACTCAGAGGATCTTTGTCAACACACTTGAGCAATAGAGAAATAGTGAATCATGGAAACTTTCTTCTAATGCTTGAAAGAGTGGAGTCTTCGCTGCCCTTGTGTGAAACTGTTTCCTTTGTCTGCCTGACGGCATTGACATTGCTCTGCTTTCTGCCTCTGCTGCCCAAACCATCATCTCCCACATTCATCAGCCAACGGTGTCAGAGCTGCTCTCTCAGTATCTCAGTCACTGCTGTGCAACATCAGCATTTATGCAGCATCACATATGCCAGCTGGTACCCAGTTCCCCACTAGGATTTAGTCTCAGACCCACAATGGCTGTTAAGTAAATAATTCCATCAAAATCACCGAGTATGAGATGGCTAATTCCTATCTGGACAGTTGTATGCCTTTGAGGACCTGGGTCTTGGCCCCACACACCAATGCCATTCAGAGTAAAGTATATGTGCCTTGATTAATTTTTTAATGAGGCCAAAATGAAGGTTGTTTTATGATGGGAGTTGAATGTTATTTGTCCCTTTACAAATCACTAGTCCAAATAAATGTGGTAAGAAGCAGATCTCCTCTAAAGGCTGTAAGTTCCCAAGGGCAGAATAATTAAATTTTCCAAAATACTTATCATAATTATGTTTTGTTCAGAGATAAGTTGAGCTGTCCTCTTGGGATCAATTATGAGTCATCCTAAACCCAGAAGCAAAAAAGTTTTTCAGTAAATCCTATTGAAATGACTACCAGCTGTTACACACAATAAAGTAGACTTTTTCCCCCCCACACACATTTTAACATGCTAGTGAAGTTATTAAAACGTTGCTCTTGGTCATTCTCCAGCATTTTGCACAAAGCACTTGAAGGTCACTGTGGCTGGCAATCAGAGAGTGGGATATGCAAAGGAGCTCTCAAAGAGCCATGAGCCATGTGCAGGAGTCTGTTTAATAAAAGCATGTGGTTTGTGTGAGAGAAATTAATATTGCTCTGCATTTTCTGATGGAAAGAAGCAGCAGGTTAGAAGGTTAGAACAGAACAGAAAAAAAAAATCAAAGGGCCCAATTCTGATTATCTCATCGTTTCCGACCTTCAGCAACTCTTGTGGAAGCAGATTTCTCATGTCCTGCTCCTGAAAAAAAGGTGCTATACTGCTAACTTTAGCATGAGGAAGGTGGTCTTGGATCCTCATTCTCCTGGTATGTTTCTGTGGACAGCATAACTCTTGATTTCAAATAACACTCTTTAAATCACATGTCAATGGTACCTAATACGTCAGCTCTGGAATTCTGACTCCCTGTGATGCTGTACAGGTGAAAAAACTGCCAAGAGCTTGAGTACTGAGCACAAACACCTCTTGTTCATGTCTGGAGGTGGTTAAAATTGTCAACGTCTTATTCCAGCCTGCTACTGGGGAGCAGAGAGTTAAAATGCTCACAAGGAAATGGTCTCCAGACCCTTTCTGTCCCCCAAAGCAGGACTGGCACAGGCCAGTGGATCCAAGCATATTTCACAACTGAACTCATGTTGCACAATAATACCCCAGTCTTTGCTTTTGTGTTTTTAAGGCTTTGACACTTTTGGAAAAATTTTGTACTGTATGCATCTGGTATCTTCAGCATTTAAAAGACAGTCCTGGAGATGATTGGAGAGGAAAAGGAAAGAGCAAGTTTCCAATGTCTTAAAGAAGCTTTGCCTTTGAATCTCCAGGCTGGTACATCCCTTTCAGTGGGGGTAAGGATTGATTTTAAAATATCCCATACTGGACTCCTGACTGGATGACATCAAGGGATTGCTGGTAACATCACAGAAAAGAGAATCCTCACATCCTGTATCATTACACATCCACTGCCCATCTTTCATCCTCTTTGACTGGTTTAGTGAACTTGATCAGTTAAAATTACAAGGGGAGGATACTTCAGGCAGAAGGGTATTTTCCATAGGGAATAGTCTGCCTGTGACAAGAAAAAGCAGATTCAGTTGTCAGGAATTATTTTCTCCCATTATAAGAAAACACAACCTTTAGTTTTTATTCATTGTGATGTCTCCTTTCTGCATCAGTTAAACACCTACTGAAAAGAGAAAGATTTCAGTGGGCAATTTTTTTGTGATGCTTTGTACGAGAAAATGATTTATTTATCAGCTCTTACTGTGAGTATCATCAGCCAATCAGTTCTGAAAGGTAAATCAATTGCAGGAGCCAAACAGATCAATAAAAAATGGAGCCATTAATTTTGCTCAAGACACTTTACAGGATATCATTTGCCTAACAAGGAGGAAACTCAATTACATCAATAACCTCTTAGGGTTAGAAAGGTCTGCTATAAGAAATAATTGGAAGTGATTATAAAGATCAGATTTCCACATTTACAAAGATTAAAGCATTGCAAAATGTGGTCTCTCCTGTGAAAAGCTATTTCTTCAACTGAAGGTTGCTGTAAGCAGGAAGACAAAAAAAATATCGTTTGCATTACCCAAAATTCAAGCCAGACAGCTTAGGAGACAGTGTTTAAAACATATATGATGTATTAATCTTACCAACAAGAGAGAAGTATCACTTTGTCTTTATTGAAAGCAAGTCTATTATCAAAGTGATTTCTATCCCCATAGAGCACAGGTAACCATGGTACAAATACCTGTCTGCAGATGGCCTCACCCAGCCTGGGGAATCCTTATGTCAGAGGGTTTCCTCATGGGAAAACACTTCTGATGACAAAATCAGCAGCAGAATCAAGGCCTGTGTGCGGATGGATGCTGTTATCACACCTTATGTCTGCTGTAGGCTTATCTCTAAAGGACACCAATGACCCTCAGACTCCTCAGAACCACACAGCTGCAGCAGCTGTTTGTCAGGGTATCTGCATGAATTCATTCAGACTAATTCTTCAAGCAGAGATGCATGCCAAACCGGCAGCCCCATTCCCCAGAGCAGTACCTGGTTATTTTGCTTCACATGGATTGCACAAACGTGAACACATTTGGTCAGTTCATAAAGCTACCTGCGCTGGGTCTGCAGGTGGTCACATCCAGGCACGGCTGCACCCAACCAGATCCCACTGGATGTGAAAATACAGCATAAGGTGCTGATCAAGGGTGAATCAAACTGAAAGCACATTGCCATGAGCCCCAGAAGTTATGGAATAGAATCCTAAAGTGACCTGGGTTGGAAGGCACCTTAAAGATCCTCTAGTTTCAACCCCCCTGTCTATGCAGGGACACCTTCCACTAGAGCAGGTTGCTCAGAGCCCCATCCAGCCTGGCCTTGGACACTTCCAGAGATGGGACATCCAAAACTTCTCTGGGCAACCTGTTCCAATGCCTCACAGTAATGAATTTCGTCCTAATATCCAATCTAAACCTACTCTCTGTCTGTTTAAAGCCATTCCCCACTGTTCTATCTCTACCTGCCCTTGCAAAAAGTCACTCTCCAGCTTTCTTGTAGGCACCTCCAGATACTCCTTCACTTATTTGAGACAAAGCTGGAATGGACTATCTGTCCCCTCTTAACCCTTTTCTTGGCCAGCCCCATGCCCTAAGAAATTTTTTGAGGCTTCCTCTCTCCAAGCAAGGGCTAAAAAATTCTGGAAAGGCCTGAAAAAGAAAATGAAATTCAATAGAAGTATCTGTGCAACTGAAGGGATGGAAAGCTTGAGAGTGTGACTAAAAACCATTTAAATACAGGACTAATGAGCAGGCTGCCTGTTGTCCATCAGAGGACTAATGCCAAATGCTGCTGAGTGCAGAACTCCCCTGGAAATTAAATACTAGAAAAATAGAGGTCTATCCTGAAATTAGTCTAAAACACCTAAGATATCCTAGCTGAAATGTTTCCCCAGAACCAACTTGCTCTTAGAGCAGTATGATATCACCTCAGCGTATGTGGAGGATCTCTTTACTGAGGCCTTGCTCCTGATTTTGCTTATGTTGATATTATATTCTGTCATTTTGGTGGGATTGCTTCTGCTTGCTCAGTTTGGGTGAAGAGCAACAGGTATTTCTAAGTCTGGCACTTTGGCTGTGCTGGTAACTGACACTTTTTTGTGCCTTAATTGAGCCTCCCCTGATGGGGGAGGATTCTCCGAGCTCTTACTCGGGCTCCGCAGACGAACGGGACTTTTTCACGCTTTGCTCTCAGATAGTTGTTTATTAATTCTTATCAGGGGAGCCCAGACAGAGCGACGTGACTCCTCTTAGGAAGCGCATAGAACAAGTCTAATTATCAAGATAACACTGTTCTTTTATAGGTAAATTAACTAATGAAAGCTCGAAACGAAAGATATTTTTACTTTTTTACTAACGTTCAATAAATCGTTCTGTCACATGAAAGGAACTGCGGCATTTTTCAATCATCTCAATCCACTTTTGCCGCAGAATATGGAGTAAAGAAAGAAGAAAGAAGAAGGCCTAAAACAACAACAATCCTCCATTTTGGAGGTTTTGTTTCTTATGTATTTTGCTAAATTAACAAACCCAACACTTTCAAATTTTCACCCTGTGACAATCTTATGTAATGTTCTATCACCTAATTCACACCAGTGTAGATTCTACTTCCTCCCAGAGGGTAGGTAATTTTCTCCATAGACGAAGGTCAAAGACAGGGTTGTCCAGGGGGGTAAAACACTTCAAAACAGGCAGAGAAATATTCCCTGCACGTTGGACTCCAACAGGTAACCACAGTGGAACAGAAAAGAGAAACAACCAGCATAATAAAGAGAAATAGGAGACTCTCATGAGCACTGAGTGCTCCCAGCAAGCTACAAAGGACTGATGTGTCTGGTGTACACCAGTGACTTAGTTAAGAAATGGCTGCACAAACAAACAGGCAAACAGAAAACCTGCCAGGAGACTGTCAAGGCCAGTGAGCACAGCTGACAGAGACAAAGCCAAAGACAACACACAGGAAAGGAAAAGCCCATTAAAGAAGCACAAGAAGATAAGAAGGGAAATTAGCCAGGCACCAAAGAGCATCCCATTAGAGTGAAATTTGGTGTTACAACCACTACTTATAGTCATCATATGGCCTTAATGAACAATTTGTCTCTGCCAAAGCCTGCTGTCCCTACTGCAAGCCACCATGTTTGATGTCCTTTTAATGATCCATGTGTTTCATTTGTAACAGCCCAATTAACAATCAGGCTCAAATAACTCTAATTATCATCTACTGTTAATATTGTTTCTGTACTGTAGGGAATTTGTTAAACTGCATTTTGCACAACTGAGATTTTCTAACTCAAAGTCCTGCTCGGCCTGTTAAACTTCTGGAGGGGAATGAACTGGTAAGGACAAGAAAAATGAAGCTACAGAAGAAATGCCACTGAGCTGCTGCAGCAATTTCTCCTTTCAGGCCCAATTCTTAGCTGCAAAGAGTATATTACGTGCACAAACCATATGACACAGGGGCTGTGAGAGCCCATGGGCTGATGAACAGTCTGGAAGGGAGAGTCACTCTCTTGATTTACTTGCCAGAGTGCTGAGAGAGGAGCACACTGCTGGGTCACTTCTTCCATCCTAGAAGTCAATATGCTGCAAACAACCAAAATCAGGGGAAAATTCCTGTCTCAGACACACAGTGGGCCCAAGTGTGCACAGCTGTGAATGGACCAGATTAGGAGGATGGGTGTTGCTGGTGAACCCAGTTAATGTTACTTGGCTTAACACAACCCTCCACAAACAATATGTGGAAATGGCCAGGTATGCAAAGAGGATTTCAGTACCCTCCATGGGCCAGCACAGAGGTGGTAGAGAAAAACTCTGATTTATTTGAGGGGAAAACTAGAAATTCTGGCTATTTACATCCTGTCTGCTGAAACTGCATCATATGAGACAAACACAACAAAACAAAAGTGAACAGAAAAGAAAACAAAAACCAAAACAAACACTACAGAAACCTTCCACAAATTACAGCAGCTCTTGAACCCTTTACATATTTGCAATCATTTATTGGGTTCACAGATGCAAAGAAAAAATTACAACCAAATGATGATGTGGACTGACTGCCTATCCACTAACAATGCCCTTTGGGGGTCCTTAGAGGTCCACAATAAATATAAAATAAACAACTTTAGAGCACCCTTCCTAACACCTCATTATCTTCTTTGAATCTAATCCAGTTTGGGACAGCAGACTCTCAACTGTGCCCTTCAATTTTTGTGTATATGCTGAACATTGGTGTTTTCTTAGAAACTATACATGCACACAGTGTGTTATAGAGAAATAAAATGGCTAATTTAACTCCATTTTTAGCTTTTTATACTCTATGTGGTGTAAAAATAAATTGGGACTTTTGTAAGATCGGACTGCAGATGCTGAAAGAACAGATCAGTCCACCATCAGTTTTCTTTTCATCCTCCTTGTTAATTTGTGTTCCTTGATTTTCTGCATAAATTGACAATATATTTCTATATGGTGTAGCACTGGATAGCTAGCAGTCTGGAAAACAACAAAACAACTTTCTATTTATAGAGAACAAATACCTGTTTCTTTTTTTAGCAGGCTATTTTTATTTTTGCATTAGAAAGACAGAAAAAAAGCATTTAGAAAATCTTTGAGATTCAAGAAGATTGAGACTAGGTAAACTCAGAAAAAATCTGTATATGAGAAGAAACACAAAATAGAAAATATCTCACAACTGTCCCTGTTGACAACATTTATATATATTTAAGTGCAATGTACCAAAAAAAAATTGAGATATTTTTATATATGTAATCAAAGCAAGAAGATCTAAATCCTCAGAAATCCAGTGCAAATTATGTGTGGGGCTAATGACCAGTGAATATTAAACAACACACAGAGGTAAGCGAAACAAGGCTGCCCAAAACCACCAAGATCTTCCTTGATCTACCTGATAGATGCCCTTTGAAAAGCATCTGGGTTTCTGGAAATCATGTTAAATTTTCCTATTACAGTATTGGGCAAGATGAATTTTACTAAGACTAGCAGATTTGGCTCTTAATGGCAGAAATAATTTACCAGAAAAGGCAGAGGAAGAAAGGAGGATGTAGAAAGGGACTGATTAACAGCTGCACTTACACAAGATCAAACAATCTAATAAAATTAAGTATCTCTGCAAGACCAAAATAAGATCCAGAAAACTAGACCCTATTTGATTCAAGTAATAAAGATGTTGTAGCCAATAAAAGTTTATGTGGAAACCTAATCCTCTAAAATGATAAAAACTAATTTAACCCAGAATAGTTATGAGGTTACCAAATTACCCTTTTTTTAAATCTTTCTTTTAATGTCAGTCATATTTCATAGATCCTGTGACAGATCTCAGTGTAGCACTTGAGTTTCCACCCTGTGAAATAAGACACATAAATTATTTTTATTTCTCTTCTGATATTTCTGAGAGTTTTTACTGCTATTCCCAGACTTCTACCTGCACCAGCATGTCAGGAAGATATTTCCTGCCCAAATGATTTAATCATGTAATTGATTGGCTTATTTTATATTTGGTGGATGGACAGGGAGAAAGTGCTTTTCTGCAGGGTCTTCATGACCCCCATCTTTATACATCTGTAAGGTGAGCACTTACATCTGACCTATATAATCAATGGAAAGAAATAGGCACTTCTGGGGGCTTCTCTTGACTCAGATGTCTGCTTTCACGAGGTGAGTCATGCCTTTGTAGTGCCTACTTGTCTCCACTGATATTAAGGCAGACTGAGGTCATGAGGTCAAATGTAAATTTGATCAGACAACCGGCCCACCTCTGCTAAGTGCATCAAAATGGGAATGTCAAAAAAAATTACTGTTGCCCTAAATTATATCTCCTTCCTTTTTATCCTCATTTCCTGTCTGAACCAGCTCCCTAGGGATGTCATGCTGTTACAAGAGAAAGTTTAATTAATAAGTTGGTTCTCCGCAGTAGAAATTCTACGCTATTCTCAAAAGAGCAATGTTCATCCACAGGTTTGGTGTTACCTGTGTCACAATCCAAGTTATTCTGGCCATATGTGGGGCAAGCAGAACATGCTATGGAGAATCATACAATCATTCAGGTTGGAAAAAACATCTAAGGTTAACAGTTCCAGAGCAGGGACACATCCTATAGCTCAGGGTGCCCAAAAGGCACACATTTTTTGTCACACAAACATGTCCTGCACCTCCAGACAACGTGTTTTCCAGCCTCCTCTCACTGCTTTCTGCTCCTCTGCCTCTTTAGACCAAGTGGTGAAGAGTCATGAGATAGGAGAAGGATGGCAAAGAGGGAAGTTGTGGGATGGGGCCACACCCTCAAACGTATTTTCTGGCAGGGCCTCTGCAAACATGGGGACCCTCAGGGGGAAGGTTTCTGGGTTTGTGCCATGGACACTCCCTTCCTCTGGCAGGAGAAAGTAGAGACACAAGCCACAGTGTTCCCCATTCTCCACCTGCCTTCTTGCTACTGAACACATGATTCAGCCTCCATTTTGAGTTTCTAGGTTCAGTGAATCAAAATATCATTTATAGACCAATAATACAGTATGAAAAGCATTCTCATTTCCTGCAGTATGCACAGTAATTGATGTTGATGCCAGTTGACTGGAAGATAAAGGGGTAGATAGGAAAATTCAGTAAGCCTGGCCCCAAATCCTTAGGTTATTTCTTCTCTCTGCAGAGGGTTTTGGATGAAAGTGTCTGCAAGCCCTTCAGAGAGCTCGAAGTTGTCAGCACTGTGTTATTACTAAAATACATATATTTTTATTTTAAAAGCTAGTGGCTGATTTATGATAGTTTTCCTTTGCTTATAGAAAGCACAGTACTAGCCAGGTGATTTCTCTACTGGCAGTGACAAACTGTAGAAGATTTGAGTGGCATTAGTCTGTCCCAGAGTTTGATGCAAAGCAGAATTTTCTCCCAGCAGTCTGCAGCCCACAGCCACATCCCATGTAATGCCCTCCCAGTTGTTGTATCCTGCCACCTTTTATATGCACATATCAAATGCATGTTAATTTCCCCCACAATAAATAATTGTGGCTGAAATAGCTTGTCTACCGAGAATTTTTTACTGATTTATAGTCTACACTTGTCTATACTATAGATTTAAAGTGATCTGTCTACTACTGTAGCCGAGCAACTGCAGTTCCATTTGGATGGACTCTTTATGGCAATCAACCACAATTTGCAGGATAATATCCTTGCCTGCTTTCCAACAGAGGTAATTCCCACTGGTGGAAATTTTGGCTGTCACAATGAAGATTTGTCATTGTGCAGTTGTACCAGTTAGTGAAAGTGGGGACATGTGAGGTGTGGGCAGAACTGTAGCACGTACAGTTCCTTTTGGAGTCTAAGTTGCTCGTGAATGAATTGCCATTTAAATACAGGCAAATGAGCTGGAATTGTCAAGAAATAAATACATTATAAAATCCCCTACTCTGCTAGAAAATTTACTAGAACACCAGAGGGGAGGACTGAGACTGGGTGTTATAACAGTACTTATGAAACTCAGGCAGGTGCTGAACTGTTGACTAAGAGAAGATGAGGGCTACACGCTGCAGGACAGCTCTGTGTACAACATGTGCTGGTCTCCTAAATGTTTCCTGAATGTCAGCACCCACTGAATATCAGCCACAGGACGAACTGTTAGACAACCTTTTGGTTTGACCAGTGTGGCCATTCATGTACACAGCAGTAAAAGGAGAATTAACAGATTCAGGTCAAGTACTTGAAGATGACTGAGAGCCCTTTCCTGCAATATAAAACTGCCCTAAAGCCCCAGTCTTGTCCTTATAAGAGCATTTTCCTCTGGAAAAGATTTCAAATAATTAAAAATTCAGACTTTAGGGCCTATTTCACATGCTTCAAGATTAAAAATATGGGAGTATTTTCCATATTATTTGCACAGCCTCAGAGAGCTGATTCCTTGCTGATGGATTTGGGTTGGGTCCACTCTGCCTTCAGAGAACCAGCCTTTAGTGACAGTGACAAAAATATCTGTGAAAATATCAGAGAAAAAAAACCCCAAAACATATTCATTGCAGTAACAGAGTAAGAAAAAGTAGGAAATGAACCTCAAACAAAACAAATACATGCTTGTGATAAAAAACCCTTCTTTGGGAAGGTTACTCATGAAAACTGCTCTCTTTTCTTTTCCTTTCACTCACAAATCTCCTTTTTCTTTCTATCAGCTTTACCTATGTTGCCCTTTACAACCACTTGACTAAATTTAGACTGGGTTCCTTCACACGTTATGTTACCATCTTCAGATAGATATTCTGTTACGTCTAAGTGTTTACATGGAAAACAGACATATATAGAGAGGCAGATCTAGAGATAAATACATAGATTTTAAAGATTGCCTCTTCACACTTCTTACACCCTCTTTAATTCTAGCTGGTATGAACAGGCTCACACATTTAGATCATGAATCAGAGCCGATTAAACTCAATGAAAAGCTCACACTGACTTCAACAGATATTAGATCATGCTACAGAGAGGGTAATAGACCTTTCAGTAGAGAAAATGAAAGTGTAATAATACACTGGCTTAGTGTATAATCATGTCTTCATCTAAAGGCGAGCTCCAGTGTCTGTAATAGTCCACGGATTTCTGACAGCTGAAAGGTTTACTCTTTTGGCTCACTTTTTACTCTTTTGGTGTTGAAGGTCAAGGATTCACCTCCCACCAATAGCCACAAAGTCATAGATTCACTTCCTACCAACAGGCAGGATGTCTGAAGGGAGGCAGCTGTATCTGTGTATGGAGACCCCCGTGGAACGATGTGAACTCTGGCTTTTAGAGGTATTTGTCAAAAATGAACAATATCTAATAGAACAATTTCGTTTCTGAATTCTTGAATCATGAATTCTTCCTTTAATCCTCCACTTCAGAGACTATAAACCCAGGTTTTTACTGACAGCACATATAACTGGCACATAACTCTAAGTTTGCTGATTCACATGGCTTTTTGAGTACTGACATTTGTGAGCTCAAAATACATGTAACTCTGGTTATTGCAGAAGCTGTATCTCTACTACTAAACTGAAATATGCCAGGCAATGTCCCCAGACTTTGAAATGCTGTCCATCCTGATACACTGTCAGAGGGCTTCCAAGGGCAGTTTGACCAATATCTCCCAGAATCTCGCAGATTCCTGGGCAGATTTGACCATTCCCTGTAGGTTACTTTGGAACATAAGAGAACCTGGCAATATGCACGTGGACTGGTTTGTGTCAGATGGACTGGTTTGTGTCACATGGACATTGTGCCAGTACCAAACAGCTGGAGGCAAAGGATCTGGATCTGTCTCCCAGCACATCTTCATCCAGTCCAGAGGAAAACTCCTGTCATAAAAGTCTGTTCCAAGTGGCATTGCTGCATTTTGAAGAGCGGCCAGGTGCACTACACGGAAGAATATTGCAACTGCTGGTCTATATTTCCTGTATTATAAACATTAGTCTGAGGAGGTTTTGGCACAAGGATTGGCTGCAATGATAATTTAAAAAATCGAACAGATAATAAAGATTTATGTAAGAACACTTCCACCAAATGGACATGTTTTCGACTGACATGTATCTTTTATCTGTAGTGTAGGATGTGAGAAGAAAAACCCATATGCTACTGCTTCAGCTGTTGATAGCATCTTATCAGCACTGTACAACAATGACTCATGGAGAGCTTTTCCAGCTCATACCTGGGTGAAGAATTATTGACTGCAAGGAGGAACAATTCAGAAAGAAGATAGCAAAGAAAAAGTATACACACCCTATATCTCTGAAAACACCCTCCCTTGTATTGTCTGTCACTGGAAGAGACAGAAATAACAACACCAAAGGACATAAAATTAATCTCAGAACTCCAACAAAAACTATATGGAGAAGGCTGACTCCAGCTAATCAACTCTGTCAGTCTTTCATCTACTGCAATATACTGTATGAATATTCTCCTGCAGGCTCCTTACTTGAAAGATAAATGGGAGATTGAGGCAAGAAATCCCCTGTAATGATAGATTCTGACTGGTATGAGTTGCCAGGATCAGTGGGAACATATTCCCAACCCATCATCACCACCACCTTGCCTTTTACTAAGTGTCTCTTGTAACATTTTCCATGCCTTTCACAGATTCCTACACTCGAGCTTTCATTTCTAAGTAAGCAGATGCAGGAATGCTGATGCTACCTTGATTTAGCAATAACTTCATTTACAAGATATCTTCTACCAAGATTGTCAAGAGCCATGACTGCCAACCCCATCTTCTGATGTTCTCTCCACCCCACCCCACTGTCCATCAGAAAAACAGGTTTTCATATACATTCAGGCCTATAATGACAGAAAAAACTTCCCTTCAAAGTACAATATCCATTTACTCTGGTGTGTAACTAACATACAGTAGGTTATAAAATGGGGATAATGCTCAGCCACAGCTAACACAAAGCCAGAGCTTCTCCACCTCACTTTTCAAGTTCTCATATTAGCACTTCATAACAAGTATATGAAATACCTGACATCCCCCAGCTACGACTCTGAGCAAAAATTCATAAGTGCCCATTTTAAATTATAAACATTATATTTAAACCTAATCCATAAAGAAAGGACATAGACTTTTAAGTTAATAATTATTTCAGTTCAGTTTTCTAGAGACAGCTTCTTCTCCTTTCCCTGACCTAGGAAATACATCATAGTATAATAACTCCTAATTATATTGTTACTATTGTAACTATGGCATAATAGTATAGATAATCATGGTACTGCAACTAAAAATATGCAAAAAGTCAGATTCTATTATCACTATATTGATTTAGCTATTCCACACACCTCGACAACAGCATCACTGACTCATGCAATGAATTCAGCTTTACACCATTTCAGTTCTTGCATATCTATATTATCCGAAGTCTTCCTGCCTTATCTCACAAAGTCTCTGTGGGTGGCATTTCATCTCACTTTAAACATCCACAGAAAGGATGTCAGCTGCCAAACAAACACCTGAGTGCGTCTTTATGGCCATCAGGAAGAATTAGATGATTCAAGGATGTGATTAATTTAAATTATTTTGGGATGAGTAGAATGACACACTGTGAGTCCCATGTTTTGACTCCGGTGCCTGTAAAGGAAGCCAAGGAAGATTAATTCAGCTGTAGTCATCAATGCCAGTAACTCTTGTGCACAAAGTCTTGCTGTTTGAGTTTTTCCAAAAGAATATTGACTTTATTCAGGACATCAGACAAAATTTGAAACATGATTTAGAAGACTGAGAATGTCCAGCAAACTATGCCTTCCTCATAACTGCTTAACTGCCATCTTCCCCCTGCTTAAACTTCTAAACACTCAAAGTAATTTTTTCAATACAGCTAATAACAGATGTGATTCTCCCCTAAGAAAAGAGTTTATTAAATGGTAATCCCTAGTGGGTTCATTTTTTGACGAAGAATACCAAAAGAGATGATTAAAAAAGAGCACTTTGTATCAGGTTTGTGGTAACTATAAAAACCCCTTCTTTGCAGTGATGAGGCTTTGTTGGAACCACTGTTAGGGACAGAAATAACTAACCAAGACAAATCAGGAAATGCAAAAGAGAAGAGTGAACACTACTACCTGAATGAAATTATTTTGTCTCATTAAGGGTAAGAGTTACAGCTGAGAGAAAATCAGCACTTCCAAATCAGAAAATCAGCTGTGCCAGTTCCAGCAAAGAGCCATTACACCCTTCTGCTAATTCTTCCAGGACTTGTGCCCACACCTGAGAGGCCCTGAATGCCTTTGGCTCCCCCAAAGCCAGCCAAAGTGATGGATGCTCACACCAGCAGGAGACCAGGAATTTACCAGTCATGCTGCTCAGCTTAGAGATTCCAGGAAACTCTATCTGTCGTGGTTGAACACCACACAGGCACTGCCTCCTTCCCTCACACAGTGGGACAGGAGACAGAATTGGGGAAAAAAAGTAAAATTCTTGAGTTGAGATAAAGACAGTTTAATAGGACAGAAATAGAATTGAAAATAATAATGACAAAAATAAAATAATTAAAATATACAAAATAATGCACAATGCAATTGCTCTCCACCCACCAACCCATGCCCAGCCAGTTCCCAAGCAGCAGCCCCTGGCCAGCTTTCCCCACACTTTATATACTGAGTGTGATGCCATATGGTCTGGAATATCCCTTTGGCCAGATGGGGTCAGCTGTCCTGGCAGTGTCCCCTCCCAACTTCTTGTGCCCCTTGAGCCTCCTCTCTGGTGTGAGAAGCTGAAAACACCTTGGTTTAAAGTAAGCAGTGCTCAGTAACAGCTAAAACATCAGTGTGCTACCAGCATTATTCTCATTCTAAATTCAAAATGCAAAACTGTACCAGCCATTTGGAAGAAAATTAACTCTATCTCAGCCAAAACCAGGACAATCTCATAAATCCTTTTTCCTTCCTTCTCTAAGCTGAATTTGTAGTAGAAGCTAATTGAATTGAACTGAATTGAAACAGAGTAAATATAAATTCTTGATTTTGCAGAATCCTGATTATTTTCATCATTAAATAGTTTTGATTGATTATGCCACCATAACCAACCCTAAGGCAAAAAAACACTGTAAACCTTTCTCTTCTGTACCCTGAAAATCTGGCCATTCTTGCTCTTAGGACAATGAGTTAAGAAAAGTGATAAAAACACAACAAGACTTTGAAAAAACATTGACAGGAATCTTTTTTCAGTCACTTACTCTGACTGTCACTGGGTCTCTCTGGGATATACTCAGAGGGTTCCTATAACTTATGAGAGACTATTTTAATAAGAAGAAAACTAATAAACAGAAGAGATGGAACCAAGTGATTATTAAACGAGAATTTTTGATTAATACTGCCTGAATTATTTATAACAAAACATTCACTCATATAATTGCAAAGCCTTACATAAGACCACAGCCAGAAAATTCATTTATCTATTACATTTTAGAAGTACTCCAATATGTATCCTTCTTATAGCAAACATAAGATCAAACACAGGAAAATCAACAACAGCATAACAAACACGAGCTAAAAAATGAGAGGACTGCTTTCAAAACAAAAAGAATAAACTTCTGTTTAATTATTCAGTAAAATTATTTAAAACTACAAAAGCAACGGAACCGTTATTAATGTTTCCATTAACGAGCAAAGTGTCTTTGCTCCAATTAGGTTTTTTACTGCTAGTGAGGGGCTGTCACTCTCTGAGAGCTAATCTGTGCTTCAAATGGCTCTTACAAGAACAGGCTCTGATCAGCCTCAGAGACAAAGCTGAAGGAGAACTCAGTCTTCTTGAAATGAAGAGTGAAATTAATTAGAGCTTGTTTCCTGTCTGCTGCATGTTTGTTGAGGTGGGCCATGATTCAGACAAAACCCATAATTTAGTCCATCCCAGAAGGAAAATTATAGCAGTTCAGGAGGATTTTTTTTAATATTGGTTGTAAGTGTGCAGAGCAGACTGTCTGTAGCTCAGAAAAAATAATAAGCTGGTGAGACAGCAGAAAGAGAATGATCTACCAGACAGTGGATGAGCCATGGACCAGAGCCAGGATCCCTTGCTCAGTGTTTCTGATCACCAGTTCCGAGCTGCAGAAAACATGTGCTGCCAGTTTCATATCACCCTTCTGCTACAAACACCAGACACACAAAGGCATTTAAACAAGCAGGTGAGGGCTCCAGCACAAACACACGCTGCATTTGCTACTCTCCAGCCCCGAGGAAATTTCTTCACTACACTTCCAAACCATCAGATGTAAAGTAATTCATGCTTGAGCTGTTTCAGTCCTAACACCGATGAAACGGCAAAACCAGTAAATTTTTTGGAATATTGCCCAAGGCAAGCAGCCTGCCCAAAAAAATTACTGTGGTTGATTTTGTTATCATCAAGTATAATCAGAACCCAAACCTGTTGCAATGGGGATGAGGATATTTGGTTTACTTCGTTATGTGATGAAAATGAGAAGCACTGCTGAATTTCAAGGAAAGCACCCAAAAGCACAGCAACGACTTCATCCCTAATTGTTGCTTTTTTTTTTTTAACTTGTCATTTGCAATCTTATTTTTTATTTTGTAGCTACTAATCTGTAATCTTTGCAGCTCATCTGCCACCTTGTGGTCCATCTGCAGACTTCGAGCTGAGAAGGAAGAATGAGCTCCTTAGCAAAACCTCTGCATCTGCTCTGCACTTGCCAGCCTTCATTATAATTGCCCTGATTAGCTTTTCATTCCACAGTGTGAAAAATTAGAAATCTAAATAGAAATCATCAGGCCATGTCTGCAAACTACCAATATATATTAGTCTAGTATATGTGTATATGTGGGGACAGAATCAGGTGGATCTATTAAATCATATAAATGAAGTTCTGAAAATATATATACATAATACATCATGAGATATACATTGACAAGATGGTAGAAAATGAGGCTGGAAAAGACCTTGTGATCTCACCTAGTGAATATTCTTCTGCAAAGCTGGACCAGAGTTAACACATCATTCTTGATGGGCACCTAAGCTTTTCACAAAATCTTCAAACAACAGCGATTGCCCACCATCCCAAACAAACTGTTCAAGTGCTGACTGTCTTGCTAGTAGGCATCTGCTCTTCTGATTTAAGCTAAACCTTTGGTTTTAATCCCATCACTTTCTGCCCAGTGCGAACAGAAAGTGCAGTTTACTCCTTCCTTTCACACACACAGGAAACATTAATGAATTGATATCAGTTTCAGCTCTTTTTCTGATACTAACTGATTCTGATATGGATAAATGGTGGATATTTACATTAGAACTATCTGGGTTCAAATTATTTCCAAATAACTAAGGAGATTGCATGTCCAATTTAAATCTCATTGAAGAGGCTTGATTTCTGAAGTGTCACTTTGCAAAAATAGGTCTCTGTATAGTGAAAAAATAAATAGGAAACTAGAAACTGGGGCACCAGAAATAACTGGTTGTTTTTGAAAATGAAAACGCTGATATTGTGAAGAATAAATCAACATTTGTATCTTGTGGTGATAAAAGTTTTAGCGAAAGAGGGTCCAGGTGCCTGATCTTGCTATCTTGACATCTTCCAAAATTACAACACTCACACCCCCCTCCCCTCAAAAAAAAAAAAGTAATTTAAAAAATTATTTCTGGCTTTTGATATTTTACCTCAATTTCAAAAACAAGCTGCTACTCCATCTGCTGCAGCAGAACACATTTACAGAGTCGAGCTGCATGGTCTACATGCTAATACCATTGTGTGAGCTGCACAATTACTGCTCAGAGACAGATTAGATCTGCACATCAAAAGGAACCTACACAATATGCCAATTTGAGGTGTTCATAAGGAGCAGTCACTTTTACAGCTGGTGCCATGCCTATTAAAGGTTCTTATGCACATTTGTGATATTAAAGATCTCCCTCAATCTTGTCTGGTTATTTACTGAGAGCTGTTTTTATATTAAATGTCACCTGACATACAGCTTCCTTGGCTGAAAGGGTGGAAGAAAAATGCACAGCAAAACTCATCAGGGAGATAAAATAATTTAATACCCCTTTCAGTCTTTGCTTTGAAGTGTCCCTCCCATCCCCAGTTCTCTCAAACACAGAAGTTAATTATACTCTTTTCCTTCTGTGGTGTTGCCTACTGATTTTTTTTAACTTTTTTCACTTTAGTCCACATCATCTCTTATTCACACACCAATTCTATCACAAGATTCTCAGCCAGCTACCAATATGACAATATTCACTGCGGAGACAGAGACTCCCCTGTGCCTAGCAGCTTTGCAGGTCTTTGCACCACTACCTTTAGGCACATTTGAAAATGCCAACCCCCTCATTCACACCAGCCCAGAACAAATTAAGCCTCATCCCATGTCAGTACATGGCAACAGGTGTGAATCACAACTACAGCATGTTCCATACCTATTCTGGCTAAAGCACTGGCCTTGTATTTTTGGCCTCAACATTGATTGTAATGGCAGGTGGAGCAATTTAGTTGTGAGCATCTCAAGTGGTCAGAAAACCTTGGCTGCCATTTATTGACAGGAGATAGGAAAGTTAAAACTCACATCATCACAGAGGGCAATGACTGATGCTTCCCTTGCAGGGTCACTATAATTTTTGCCTGCGGGCAGTTAAGGCACTTGCTGAAGGGTTATCCCCCTGCTGATTTACTCATGAACAGATCAATATGTTGGCTGGGGGGCAGAGAAAGCTGTAGAGTATGAGATAATTTTGCCCAACTACAGCTGCTGGACATGAAAAGGGTTGAAAAGATACCTGCCAGCCATGTGGCAGATGCCTTCCATCTCTCCCAGAGGGAGTCCAAATGCGAAAACACAGCGCTTTTTGTTGAAGTATTGACCTCAGCCTGTCTCCATGGAGGCACCTGATGCCCAGGGTTGAGGCTGTCTCCAGCTCCCCCTCATGTTCCTGCCAGCTTGGGGGCCCCTCACAACTTCTTTACAGGCAGCCACCAGTGCAGCCCTGATGGTTTGTTAGCACTGGTTCTGACGCCTGTGATGGAGAAGATCAAACCCCAGCTGCCTCCCCAGTGCCATGCATGTGCTGGGAATGGGAAGGGGAACGTGCTTGGTGATGGATGTCAGAGAAAGGGCTCAGCTGCCGCTGGCTCCAGGCAGGGAATACACACAGCCATGCAGGGAAGCTGCAGGCTGCAGTCAGCACCACGCTTCACCAGCCTGGAACCCCGACACTGCCATTTCCCCTGGCAGCCAGCAGCGCCAGAAAGCCTCTCAGGCAGCAGACTGGCCTGAAGTGGGACATGAGCACTGCAAACCCCTTCAGACACGCTGTCCCCTTGCTTTCTGACCATACAGCATTGACCTCAATGCAGCTCCTCATCAACAACTAACACATGTTCTCCATGAGCCCCGGGCTAAAAATTTACTGGGAGCAGGCACAAAGTATGACCTGCACTCTGATGTTTTCCTCTTGAAATGTTTGTACTGCAAAATAAAGTGTTATTGATCTCTGCTTTAAAAATCACAGGGTGCAACAGGTCCAGCTGCTTGTAGGGTAGAAATATAATGCGTCATTGCTGTCGAGTTACCACTTGTGAAGTGTGTGAGAGCAATAGGAGCAGTCCCCACAGCTCTGAAAGCCACCACTGTTTTCTGAGAATGGAGAAACTCCACCTGCTTCACCGGTTTGATGGACAGGACTCTTCACTGGGAACAAACACAAGATGCCTGAGGTTGTTTCTTACACAAAAGCTCTTCCTGCCACCTCTCTGTGAAGGCCAGTCATCAAGAAGTTTAAACAATGTCCACAGTATTGCAAGGGAGACCTTGGAATTACATGGTATTATGAGGGAGACTGGCTCCTTTCAGGTCAACCAACAGCATGAGGGTGTTACAGAAGCCTCAGAGCAGACTCTGTCCCAAGTACCTTCCAAGCAATTAAAAAACACTCTAATGAGGCATAGAGATTGCCACAGTAGGGTGCAGAGAAGATATCTTCCTCATGGCCACTTGAGACAGATTTCAGATGAAGACCTCGAAGGAAGGGGCACCAAAGAGAAGAAATAAAAGTATAAGCAAGCTGACCAGTGATCATATTCTTATCAAGGATGTCTAAGAAGGAAGAGGCAAGGGAGGATTAAATAAGGTGGGCAGATAAAAGGATGCAAAATGGAAAATATTTACCACAGCCTTCCAAGGAGGAACAAGGAAAAATAAACTTTACCAGCCAGAGAGCATCCCTGCAGAGCATCTGATGGGATCACAGCTGGGTCCCATGTGCTATGTCTCCCTCAAATTTCTCTCTTGCATATGTATTTAAGACCATCTGCATTCACTCTTTGCTATTTCAGAACTAGTCCAAAGAGCTCCCTTGAATAATACATATTTCATCCCTACCAATATTTTAAAACAAAGCAGTTCTGCATTATTTGTTCCAATCTGTCTGCAGTTTAAATTCTGCCACAGCAGAATGTTTCAGCACAAAATGCATTTGAAATATAAAATTGTTTATGCTGCTTTTTCCCCTTTTCCAACTGAAAACAACCCAATGTACCAGTTGTAATGGATTTTTAAACACATTTATCATTAAAGAATCTTTCCAAGGAGTAAAAGCCAGTAAGTGGAACACAAATGGACCTTCCTTACAATATTTCTCCATGGTATGGCTGTGTACTAAAAAATATGCCAGAGGCTTACACCCTCTTAACAACATTTTCTTTGTATTTGTGATGAATTAAATTTTCAGCTTAAAAAAATTTTTAAAGGAAGAAAATCTTTAATTACTACAGTTAAGTAGACATTATTTTCTCCGCACAGATCTCCCCACTGCCATTCATTACGTAGGAAAACCCAAACAAATCTCTCCAGACTATGGAGCATTTCCAGAAAGGACTTGTCTTTTCCCAGTAAGGAGCTGAAAGACAGTTATTTCTCAAACAAACAGAGTCAGAAGAAGCTAAGAACATCCCCAAAACCCCAAGTTCAGTTTGTTCTAATTTTCATAGTGTCAAACAATGGTAAATTATTTGCCTACCTACCTGGCAGAGAGACAGCCTTGTTCTGCTCTTACTGTGAGAGGCTCTAAAACACTCTGTCACACCTGTGTTTATAAATTCTCTGAATGAAAAAGTGTTGAAGAAAGGCCATATTGGCCATGTTGTTATTGGGATGTCTTGCCTCTGGGGAGGCTCCTGCAAGCAGGGAATTTATTTTATGGCTCAATTTGTCCAGAGAGAGTGAATTGTGAATGGTTTTTTGATTGTCTGGAGTGAGAGTTTGATTTGCTTTTTCTGAATATCTCCCTACACAATAGATGCATTATGCTAACTTTACTAAGAATTCACATTAAGAAAATATCTAGATTCCATGCCATGGATATTTCTTTCAGCAGGAATTTATTTTCAAGGCTTTAAGATTTGCCATTGTTTGAGGATAATAAAAAGTATATCCTTGACTTCCCCATTGGCTGTCTCAAAATAAAAGATTCCTGTATCTGTACTGACACTAAATACCCAACCCATTAGTGAAAGAAAGAAGAGCTATGTGTATTTTCAGCTCTAAATTACCAATCCAAGGGCACTGTTATGAAAATGTAATTAAGTAGAACATAAGTATTCATTTCAGCTTTGGAATTAGCAAGAAACTGTGCACCCCGCCCTAAAAAAAGTATCAGTAATGATAGAGGATATAGGAAAATAATAACATCAGACCTATCTGAAAAAGAGATTTGAGCAGGGTTTTAGCCAGACCTAAGAAGCAGCTGTAGTTGCAGAGAATTGCAAAACTGAACAAGCCTGTTGACCCAGAGATGTAAAAGTGGCCAGGTTTTTCACAGTGCTGCACCTCTTGTAGTAATGGCTGTTGTAATAGTTTTATGGCCCATCAGAGAAAATTAATTTATCGAGGCTGTAAGCTGTAAACTTGTGACCCTTGACACTGTGACCTGAAAATATGTCTTTCATTTGCTGAAACTCTGTGCATCTTGCCGCTCACACCACTTCCAGTCTTGGCTCCACGCAGAACATAGGAAAGGCCTAATTTTACCCTCAGGCAGGTGCATGCAGACATCAAAGACTTCAGACAGACATACCTGGCCATATCTGAACATATTCCAGCAGCCCCTACCACTTGCTCTATG
This sequence comes from Lycocorax pyrrhopterus obiensis, assembly GCA_014706295.1. Lineage (NCBI taxonomy): Eukaryota > Metazoa > Chordata > Aves > Passeriformes > Paradisaeidae > Lycocorax > Lycocorax pyrrhopterus. The sequence goes on along the minus strand of JACSVZ010000002.1, from coordinate 7,032,234 downwards.
TTGCAGACACGTCTGCCCCCATCATGATCATCAGGGCAAGATTCATTGGTGAGACAGAAAATTACTGATTAAAAGACTAAAACTCAGATAAGGAATCTTGTTTAAAAGAAGTCACTTTCTTATGACATATTTGTTTTGATTAAAGAATAATTATTGATTGAATTTTTTTTAAAAATCACAAAATGTCTCTGCAGTTGTAACAAAACAAAGAAATGGAAATGAACGTATTTATAACAAGGATGCAGTCAGAGGAGGCCAGTTTCCTAAAACCTCCTTTTCTACAACCACAGCTGCATGAAATATGTAGGCAAAAGCTCAGTGTTTTCCCCAGAAAACAATTTATATCTCACTATGACAGTTAATTATGCTCACTGCTACTTTTCAAAAAACCTTTAAAGGGAAGAAATCACTTATTCCAGAGGCCTCAGCCTGACAGTTCTGACTGCATTGACTGTTGCGTTCATTGACGTCTTTGCATCTTTATTGTGCCTTTAACACACATCGACTTAATGTGGCAGACAAAGCTTAACTTCTCCCTGAATTTGCTCCAAAACATCTTTGAGAGTAATGGTGCAAAAAGAGCCCTCTCCCTCTGCATCCTCTCCCTCCTCCCTCCTCTGTGTGCACACGGCAGTGCAGGCAGACACGTGTGCATCACTCACGCACGTGTGTAAGCAGCATTTGTTTACGCTGGGGTGCTGAGACAGTTTAATAGCAAAAAAATACCTCAGTGATTTGTTTAGATACTCAAGTGGCAATAAAAAAAACACATTATGATATGAAGTTTTTGCTTTCATGTGTGCCCGCTCGAACTTCATTTGGACCTGATGTTAGCAGAACGTGAATGCTTAACAGTCTGCTTTTCAAAAAGATTTATTCCTGAGGCACATTTGAAAATCTCACTAGTGATGTGTGTCACCATTTACACGGGGAGAATATGGGATCTGCCCATTGCTGCTCAGCCTGCACCTGCTGTAAAAGAAAATGCTGGTTTAAAACCTTTAGAGCTCACGTTTTCTACATGGTGAGGGTACCAGAAGAATTCTTGCCTTCACCATTTTTATCGATATTCTGCGACATGATAACATGACTACAAACCTACTCATGCTTTGTAAAATACTGCACAGCTCTGATCTCAGAAATTTGTGATAAAAACAACTAGGTGCTGAATTGGGTGGTGATGCTTCTGCTGGTAAGGGTAGAGTAATGTTAAAGGCAAAATCTGTAACAAGTCTCTGCTACCTCTTTTCTTACCTCACACACAAGAGGGACAGAACTGTCATCAATATTTTTAAGTCCTTGCTGTAGCCACATAATTAGAAATCTCTGCAATTTTCAGGATTTATGCCTCTAACTTGACTCCAGTTAATATTTTGCCATGAAAATATAAACATTACAGGTGATTATTACTGCAAAACATGTTCATACCATTTTAACTGCCCTGTACTTTGCCAGTGCAGGAATGACAAGTCCCCTGCACAGCTAAGCTTCCCGCTTAAGTCAACAAAATAAAACAAGACAAAGTGCAGGATAACAGATCAATAGACAGAAAGCCTGAGGGTTGCTGGAAAAGAAGAAAGAGAGAAGAGTGGGGGATTTTAGTGATTTTAGAAAGTAGGAAGAGGAAATAAATAGGAAGAGGCAGAATAACAGATTTGTAGCACAGGGAAAAGCAATGCAGAGAAAGGAAATGTCAGAGGAGTGGAAGAAGTTCAGCATGTAAAAGATAATGAGAACGAGCAAGAATATAGGCAAGAAGAAACTTTCTCTAAAAATAGTTTAAAAATAAATGAACCTGGCCCTGGTCCTCACAACCCTGCCAGGAAAGACTCAAGAACAGGGATGTTTCCATCCCAATCTTTAAATGCCAAAACACAGCCCCATGTAGCTACTGTGAAGAAAATGAAACCAGCACACACCATGACCCTGGGCAGCTTCAGTCCAGTGGTTCCTCTGCATTTCAGTGCCTACACTGAGTCAGACACATCCTACTGCTCATGGCTAAGTTACTCAGAGACATGGTAATTGCCAGCCTATGGATCAAAGATGAGCCACTCCCTACTCCCTACTTACCAGCTTGAGAATGACAGGAGACACAAATAAGATAAAAACCACACATCACAGTATGTTTCTTGAAGGTTAATTAAAAATCTGTATGAATTATAGAATATAGGCATGAGCTAATATAAATTCATCTGAGGCACCATTCAAGCCTTAGCAGGTAGCACTGTTGCTTCAGTCCAGAGTCTCATCATACTTTAATAATATTTAATGTGAACAAGACCTCATATAATCACTTGCTTTCAAAACTGTCTTCTGGTTTTAGGGATCAGGTCTTATTTATACAGGGAGGGAACACTGGGGAAATGGAGACCAACAAGGACTTGTGGAAGGAGGCAAGCCCTCCTCTTAAAATCTCTCTGCTGGAAGGCTCTCAGCACTCCCAGTGCTTGTGGGAGACCACTGAAGCTGGGCCTAGTTTTCAGGGCTCCCACAAGACTCAGGACTCTGTGGGGCAAAGTCTTGGATGGATCTGTTTTGCCTGGAAGAGCTTTAAGACAGAAAACCACAGCATCCAAGTAACCTCAGCAGACCAGTGAAAATAAGAAAAGACTTCCCCTGAGTGCCCTGGGCATCGGACTACTTGTTCTTGGGGTTGAAAAGCATTTTAATTTCAAGATTAAGATAAGAAAACAGACACTTGATGGCAGGACCAGGCACCCATTTGCACCCATCAAGAATCTGTCCCTTAGGTCCAAATTAATTCCACAGTTTCCTCAAGAGAATCTAGAAGTAACAATGGATTTTAAAGATTAATCTTTTCAGTGCAAAAAAGTAGCACAAGCCGCAATGCCCTGGAATAACTTTAAAGGAATATTATCCACATGTTTTTAAATTTTATTATAGTATAGTTTTCCACTAGTATATTTAAATTCTAGATGTGTTCTCTAAAACTTGAAAAATAAGCTATACATGAAGACCATAATTAAGGAATAGGTGGCCAAATATGGCTTATCAGGCCGGACTGGGGTTGCTCTTACTACTCTGATAGCTCCGGCTATCTGGAATTCCACTCTGGGGCTCCGTGAATAGGGTGGGGAGAGGGGCACCTCAACAGAGCACTTTAGCCCATCCTAAGGTAAATGTCAGAAGAATCAGCATGAATTTCCTTTGTAGAATAAAGGTAGGTCTCTACATGGGGTATTTCCAACATATTAATCACACTGTGATTATATAGAGAACATGATGGGAATTGGTTTACCAATAATATACCAGCTGGCGTTTAGGCTTTCCATCAAAATTAAAGGAAAGAGAGGCAGCCCTTGAGAGTAACACATGCCCCTTGCTCAGACACTGCTGTTAAGACAGGATGGAATACCTCTGGATGCTTCTCACTCCCTGCCAGCTTCAGCCAGAAGCAGGACCATTATTTTGAGAGCTTCTGAACTTGAACACAGCCCAAACAATGTATTTGTGCTTTAATGAGGAGTACAACCATGGTTCAATCTTTTGTTTTGCCAGTGGGTCTGTATCCCCAGTATCTCACTGGGAATACACAGTCCCATGTCAGAGAGGCAGTGAACCACTCAAACTGAACTGGACCCTGACTGAAAAACCCACAAATGGAAGGGTTGAGCTGTTTGCCAGGTCTGGGGAGGAGCAATCCAAGCATTGTCCCATTAAATCGGATTAAACCCAAACACGTACACAGAAACATGCAGCTTTCAAGCACTCATTTCACATAAACCAGTTAATAATATCCCACAGTATTTTCTTCCCTCAGAAGAAAAGGTTAAACGTCCATTTGACTGACACACATCCCAGCCAGAACACCAGAGTAACACAGAAATATGAACAGATAGCATTTAACTGTGTATTTTAAAGTCATGCCTAAAAATGTAGCCATAGAAGTGCACTTGAAAAACAGCGAGGTGAGTCAGACACCCAGCAATTACACTGTACTTAAAATGAGTGAGAGGGTTGCTGCTGGGAGGTCATGAGAGATCATTTTGTCAAGCAGTGTTAAATGAAGCAGTTGCCTTGTGTCTTTCTTCTGAGCTGCTCTGTGGAACACAGAATCTAGTCATTTAAAGGTGATGTGAAGAATAAGGCAGAGGGTTTTCAGAAGAAAAGCCTGGCTGTGTCCATTTGCTTTCATTTGCAAACACATGGACAGGAAAAGATGAGAGATGCCTTTGCACGTCAGTCAGTGCATCTCTGCAGGCTCCAGCTCTCTGCTGAAAGGGGAAGAGGGACTCTGAGGCTCTTGGGCAGGATTTTTGCACAGCAGTGAGGCTTGATTTCATGCACTGAAGTTTAATTCTGGCATCCGCTGACAGGCAGGGTAGCCTGGATGTTGAAGATGTCCCAATTCCGCTACTGAAGGTGTGATGCCATTAACAAAGTCATGATGCAGCTTATAACACAGATAACTTTTTATATGGAATGAGATGTTCAGAATGTACAAGGACTGCCCTGGTGTTTCCATCCCCAAAGTTTTCTTCAGCGTTTTCATCTGAGCTCACCATTTTTTCTGTCTTCCTTTACTCTGAACATTCTCAGCATGAGATATGAGAGCAATAGGCAGGAGATGTCCCTTGTCCCCTGATGATTATTTGAAATACAGATTGATCAGACCAAGCTCCTGCAACCTTGATGTGAACACCAGCTATGGTTCCTGTGCTGTGCGCTGCTTTGCTGGTTCCCTGATCCACCGATGGATTTGCTGACATTTTGTCCAATATTCTGGGGCTTCCAAAATTCTTGGTGTTCCCCAAGAGTCTTCTTCTTCATGCAGTACAGATATACCTAACATTCCTTCATCAAACAGCAGCACACAAGAGCTTGGCACTACTTTCCTTGGAATAACACTTATACATAATGTAGAGATGGCCATTGTCCCAAAAGGCAAGAATCTGAGTGCTACTGATAGCAGTGAGAAAGATGTCCAGTGTGAAAGTTACCCTCTGGCACAGTTTAGCGTATTTAAACACCACTAACTTTATGCTGAATATTCACAGAGCTTAAAGAGCCCCCAAGTGCTGAGCTGACCCCTGAGTTTGTCCTTTGTAACTGCAGTGGAAGCACACGATAGCATTTGCCCTTTAATGGGATTTCAAAAGCCTTTATAATCCTTTAACAAAAAATAAAAAATACAATCAACAGAAAATAAAGCTGCACTTTCAATTAACGAGGACAATTACTTCTAATGGTAAAGCTCATACATTTTTCAAACGAAGAGATATCATTTTGCCTTAATTGGTAGGTGCGGTGAATAGGCAATTAAAAACACATTAAATTTGGACCCACAGATAACGAGGAGCAAATTTCTGTCCTGAGCAGATTACAGTTGTGAATGTGCCTCTGTTGTCACTTTAAAACCAATAAAGGGGCTCCCTGGGCATATTTCATGGTTCCTCCATTATTGCCACTGAAGATAAGATATCAGCATTTCCATTACAAACAGTTGGGTTTCAGGGGGAGTTGGCTAAATGATCCTGCAGACAGAAGTGTGCCATCACTCAGCCCAGGAGAGCTGAGAATGGTTTTAAAAACACTGGGCTGCTTTTTGCTCCTGTTAGTCATGCAGCGCCTGCCCTCTGCACCCTGGTGGATGAGCCCCAGCAATTAAACAGTGGTGGGGACCGTGTTGGTTCTGAAGTGCAGATGCTCTAATTGAAATCCCTAAGACAAATGTGCCCCTTTATCCCCTCACACACACTGATGTATGCTGTGTCTGCTGCTGGCAATTGCACAAAGTGGATAGCAAAAAAGAATTTCTCACTCTTTCCCCTGGTCTCACTCCTGCAAACACTGAGCATATCAGCCAGATTTACAGAGGAACAGGTCACCCCTTGAACTGAAGCAGATAAGCCATGGAGAGCCATGTTTGTTTCTGCTACACAGCATCATCATGGGACAAATTTACATGTGAATCCATTTGTGCTGCTATTTATCTGCAAACCAAGAATGACACATGCAAAACAACAGTCACAGCTGAATGGACTTTGCAAACTGGGAGAGCTTCTGTATTCCAGTTCCCTTCCTCTTGTTTATTTAAATCCTGTCTCTTTCTAACACTCTGCCTCAGTCAAGGAAACTGAGGCTCTCTGAGGGCACTAATAAGAAATACAATTTGGGATTCCTAGAGATTAGTGGAGGCTGAAAGGATTGTAAGTGTAAAATGACCTCCAAGACCAGAAGTTTCGGCTGTCCATCATCCTCTCAAGCTGGAGGGGTAGCAGTCAGGTGGAGAGGTGAAACCCAGGCCTTGTTCATGACAAGTGTTCAAAAAAGCATTCACAACAGATACTTGAAGAGCCATGCTGTAGTCCCTAAACTTTCCCCAGCAGTAAAGCTAATTTGGATTAGAAAATTCTTCAAGTTACTACTCTGTTCATACAGCCCAGGGAATTTTAATAATACCTAAAGTTAATAGCAGACATCATTATACACAGGACATTCAAAGCAAAAACAAACCACAAACTCCTATCTTTTTTTTGTTGTTGTTAGATCTGTGCTCAGGAAAGCAGAAAACACATATTTCATTATTGTGATTTATCATACACATAAACTTATTCCATCAAGACATCTCGACTTGAGCTGCTTTCATGCCCAGAGCTACGACAGTGGAGAGCTGACTAAAAGTAAGACTGATCAGATGCTTAAAGGTAAGTCTATCTAAGCACCTGGCTGATTTGGGGCTTTTAATGAAATAATTCATGGAAACCCAGTTCATTAGGCTTTAGTCTTTATTGATTTCTTGCCAGAACAATTTATAGAGTTGCAGAACTCACAGCTTCCTACAAAGATTCTTGTAGAAGTAGTAGAAGGGTGAAATTCAGAAAGGGTCTTCGTGCTCATGGATGAGCAACTCTGGCTCCTGCCAGTCCCCCACAAAGCTCATTTAGTTCTCCAGAGGAGGAGAATTAGGGATGTGGACCCAGGAGCAGCTCACAGGTCTTACCTTGGTCACAGTGGGGACTAACCTGGTTAATGGACGTTATTGTCTGGAGCTGTGAGAGCTGCCACGACAGACAAAAACAGGGCAAAGAAAGCAGTGGGTTTGTTTCAGAGGCTCTGAGCAGTCCAGTGAAAGTATAGCTACAAGTATTGCTGTAATATTGATCTTTACAAATACAGATAAGGTTGCTTCTAAAGCCCATTTGCACAGTTCAGACTTCTAAATGTTTTCTTTCTGCAACATCCAAGGCAAACGTCATGCTAAAGGCCAGAACAATTTCCGTACAGATGAGACCTTTGGTAGCCAAAAGCTCTAACTTATTTATTTAGCAGAATAGACCTAAACTTTGGCTGGTTTTGCTAGATGGCATTCGTGGCACTGTGCTGACAGCCCTCGTTTGCAGTTTCAGCTCTTTGCTGAAGGACATTGTTCATTTTGCACTTCACAGCACCCATCCCAAAAGTTCCCTGGTGCCACAAAAATCTGAACCAGCAGGTCCCTCTGAGAGCCTCAAGCAAAGTTTCATGGTGATGCATCTAACCAGTAGAGACATCTGAGTTGCTTGCAGTCCCAGATGTTCCCAAAGCTGCCCAGGAAGCAAAGTGTGCCCATGCTGCACTGGGTATTCTCCTGCCTCTGGATGACTTCAGTATCCACAATGCTGTTTCTGAAAGGAAGATCCTGAGATTTCAGACAACTTCCAGCCACCATCTCTCCAGAAGCACCTGCCAGCAGCTAAATCCCTCCAAGAGAGACTGAGAAACAAAACGGGAATGGAAATCAAGATTCAAAGTCAGGTCTGATTCACCTGAGGAGCAGAAACAAAAAACTTCTTCACCTAGTGATGGGAAGCAGTAGAAGTTCCTGCCTGATGCATGGTCAGGGGGAGCCTGGAAGTGCAGAAGGGCATTACACCTCTTGGTGCTCCTCTTGGTTCCACAGCCACCAGACCCAGGGTTGTGGAGCATTGCCAAGCTGTGCAAAGGGGGGAAAGAAAATAAAAAATATTAATAACAAGTGATATGAATGAACTGTGTAAATGAGGAGGGTTGATATTACTGAGAAGGCTCCCTAGGGCTCAAATGCATTTGGGTCCTGCAGCCATGATATTTCTCATCATTCTGTGAGTAGATAGATAGATACAGCACAGACGGAGAAAAGAAATTGCAGGGCTTCAGTCACGGAGCATATCAGTAGAACTGGTAGGGAATTTTCTGTTTAGAGGCTTCTGTCCTCTCAGGAGATGCAAGTTCATCAGAACAGAAAGCTCACTGGACTCGAAACTGGACTTGATATACAATATTTCTCTGTGCTATCAGAAAAAGGGCAAATGGTAAATCTCATTTTGCATTGTATTTGCATCTTAAGTTCAAAAGCATTGCTATGAATGAGGATTTTAGGACACCGTATTTTATTTATATATCTGAAAAGAGTACTCCAGTATTAAGGTGATGAAAAAATATTTGCCTGAGAACAGTTGATTTTTACAATATTAAAATATTCCATGTGCAGCAACCTGAGTAGACCAAGAAACTATTTCATACTTGGGTTGTGAGACGCATAAATATGACGCATTACATCAGGGAGTGTTAAGATATGTTTATAATTAGAAGGACTTTAGAGACTGTTTCAGTGTGGGAGATACCAATAAAAAGGGAAGTAATCTTGAAGAGAGCTTCGTTGTATCCCTTGGAAAGCAAGGCAGCAAAAGATAAACTGTGACCACAGGCACACACTTAGTTGTCTTCCTTTATAAATATGTATCAGCTAAAAACAAGTACATCCAGTACATCTGTCTCAGTATGTGTGTAAAAACCTAATCAATATGAAGGATAACAGAGCATGGGCTTGGTCTGGTGAATGCACAGATGTTGTGATATATGAATATGTTAATAGAACCCTGGGATGGTAATGAGTGCATGGGTACAGCTATAAATACACAGGCGTGGGCTGTTTGCACTGATCTTTGCTCTTAAGGGCAATGCTGAAGCAGCAGTTTGCCACTTCTCTTCCTGACTGGCCACTGCTAATCAATAGCCTTATAAATCAGTGCATTTAAGGCACTGCCAGTCTGATTGCTCATGTAAACACTTGTCAGGTTCAATTAATGGCCAGCCAGGTCTGCTGCTCTCCCCTTGCCTTCTCCTGATGCAGCACAGAGCCCAGCCTGCATTCAGTTGGTAGCTCGAGTTGTTCTTCTCTTCCAGTGGTGATGAAGGAAAGAGAAAAGCATCCCTGACTCCTTTATCAGTGGGGTTTCTAGGCTTGCTACTTTGCTCCTAACTCCACTGGCCTTGCTCCCAGCTCACTCCCATGTAATCCACGGGGAAGGTCTGCCTTTGTGAGAAAAAACCTCACCTGGAGGAGGAGCCTCTGAATATGGATGGGAAATAATGTAGTGAACCGCAGGCATGGACAGACCAAGAAAACAAGTATGTCCTTACAGATTAATGCACACATTAAAACACAAGAAACAAAAGGAATAACGAAAAACTGGAGAGAAAAAGAGAGAGAGAGGTAAAGTTAGCAGGGAAGACCCTCAAGGATCCATCCCAGAGTTTGTTCAGCTCAGCATATTCATAAATGGTTTAGGGAAAGGAATAAATAACAAAAAACTATTCAGAACAGTCAATTCTGTGCTGATTTCAAAGACTCACAAAAGGAGCTCACAATGCTGAATGACAGGGTGATAAGATTGCAGTTGAATTTCAATACTAATGAATACAAATTAATGCATTTGGGGAAAAAAAACATAACCACACATACAAAATTATAGGTTATAGGAATTAGAGAGAGGGAAGAAAAGGATAGGAGAGGTCTGTATAGGAACTGTGCAGACAAGAAAGGTTGCAAATAATTATTCATGATGCCCAAGAAATAGCCAGTGCGAAATGCAATGATCAGAAGGAAGGTAAAAAAACCCAAAACCAACAGAAATTATTTTTTATGCACTTCATAATTAAATTGTGTAACTCGTTGCCACAGGAAATTGTAGAGATAAAAGCAAAATCTGGTTCATAAAAAAAAGTTTAATCTCACTGATAGAGAATATGTCATTGCAGATTAATGGTGGCTCAGAAATTCCTTGAACTGCTGTTTGCCAGGAGCTGGTAGGATATACCAGATAAAAATAGCTTCCCATACAACCTGTTAATCCTCACCCAGGGGAATCACTGATTACAAACAGAGAAAGGATTGGACGCTACCTGCTTTTAATCTAGCCCAGAATGCTGGTTCTTATATTTTTAATAACAATATTCTTACCTACTTTGGGGGAAAAAACCAAACCACAAGACCGAACTTCCATACATTTCTATGAAAACTAGAGAAGGTGTGGAAATAAAGGGATATACTACTTTCAATTTCCAGCCTATGGAAAAAGGGATTATTTCCCTCACTTTCCTACTCATTGGGATAATATCCATATCTTAATCAGCATCTCTGCTTCCCCATCACCCTGACTTTGCCACAGACTCAATTGTTCCAAGCTGGCAGCTTGCCTGGCAATATAGGGACTGTCAGCCATGAGCAAAAAATGTCCTGCTTGTCAATAGTGATTCACAGTGTGGCCTTAACCACATCAGAAACTCAATCCAGCTCCAAAATACAAAAGCTGTTTCATGAATGGTAAAGTTTAAAAAATACCATTTTCTTGCAGTTCTCCCATGAGTCGGGTTCCATGAGTCAGGTTTTCTACCTTCTTTCCCATCCACCCCAATCAGAATTTCCAGTTCCTTCCAGCAGAGCAATTTGGGTCTCATGTGACATGGCCCGTGGGCACTGGCTGGGTGGCTCTTACCCCCAGGATATATGAGCTCATAAATGCTTCTTTAAGTGGGTGTCCCTTGTTCCTTCTTTGATCTCCCTTTGGTGTCCCTTTTGGTCTCCCCCTTCTTTGGTCTCTCCTTTGGTTCCTTCTTCTTTTGTCCTCTATTTACCTAAGTTTTAAAGGTATCGTTAAGGACTTTAATTCTTACAGAATCTTTTAGGTTGGAAAAGACCTTTAAGATCATCAAGTCTAAATGTTAATCCAGCACTGCCAAGCCCCCACTAAACCATGTCCCTAAGTGCCACATCTACACATCTTTTAAATACCTGCAAGGATGGTGACTCCACCATTTCCCTGGGCAGCCTGGTCCAGGGCTTGACAGCCCTTCTGATGAAAAATGTTCCTGATATCCAATCTAATCCTCCCCTGGCATAACTAGAGGCCATTTCCTCTTGTCCTATCATTTGTTCCTTGGGAGAAGAGATTGACCCCCACCTGGCTACAGGCTCCTTTCAGGTGGTTATAGAGAGTGATAAGGTCCTCCCTGAGCCTCTTTTTCTCCAGGCTGACCACCCCAGCTCCCTCAGCTGCTCCTCACAGGACTTGTGCTCCACCTCCTTCACCAGCTCTGTTGCCCATCACTGGGCAGACTTCAGCATCTCGATGTCTTTCTTGTAGTGAGGGGCCCAAAACTGACCACAAGATCCGAGATGTGACTTCATCAGTGCTGGCAGGGACAGAGTCACTCCATCGTTGAGTGAAAATGCATCAAAAGCAGTAGAAGGGGAACAGACAGACCAAAAGCTCCAATACACAACTTTGATTCCAAGACAAAAGGGTCACAAAAGGTGTCACATATCACTCTTTGTCTGCAGAGCTTATGAAAATTCAACCTCAAGGGACAGAGTCATTAAGAGAGAATCCCAGTGTGTATTAAAGGAAGTCCACCATTTTCCCTAGTAAAACAGACAGGAAAAACAGCTTCCAGGACATTTTAATTTATAAGAACATATTAGAGAACAAAAGGGCTTTGCTACAGGTGCCCAAACTTGTAAACATTTTTGGTGTTTTCTGTTTCACTATGAAGAGGGATAGCTTCTGCCTCTGCAGCACCTGATGAAACAAGAAGAGACAAACCCAACCACAGGATGGAAACAAATTGCAGACCCCATCCAATTACACAGTTCAAATTCTTAAATCATATAAACTACAAGTCAGGCATTTCAGTTCAGTTTAGTGGAGAACAAGGAGAAGAAAAAGATTCTTTGAGAAAACTCATTTTGTCTGAAAGCAAAACACTGCCAGGCAGCCATGAGCTGCAAGTTCAAACACCTTTGCTAAAAGCTTCTATTCATTTGCAGTTTATTGGATAGCATGAAGCTGCCCATTCTGGTTATATTCTCTTTTTTTTAAATGCTTGGAACAGGTTATTCATATGCAATATATGTTCATTAGGTAAATTTCAGATGACGAATGAAATAGACTACTTTGCATAAATATTTCTCATAAAATATGAGTGGGCATCATATTTAATAAAAATCACAAACAAGTGGAGACTGATTGCCCTGCACACAAAAGCAATATAAAATAAACACCTTCATAAGCAACAGTTTCACCACTTACCTCCACAAGCCATTCTTATATACAATCCACTTATAAAAGCAAACTGGGTCTGGGTTTTGCCATTTTACAATTATTATTCCCTCATGAAGAAGACAATATGAAACTTTATGGTAACTTCTCTTTTACTTAATACTGCACATAAATTATTGTCAGGTCACAGGGGGCAAATAAGCAGAGTAAGTCCCATTTTCTTTCCATTCCTTCTTGTCTCCTTTTTGTTTTTATTTTTTTTTATTACTGCTCCTTTTGAGAAATATTTTCCATGAGAACATTTCCTTCCACATTAAAATATAATCACTATTTGGGGAGGAAAAATGGGCTATAGGTCAAGTTTTATTGCTGCCTGTTAAGAGACCAGTCACTGCTATGGAAGGGCATAAAATCAGCTATACTGCAGAATCAGTACACCACTGAACCAAATGAAAATAAATTATTTGAGAAACGAGTGTGCAGTTTGTTGGAGCAACACAGAGCTTTACCCTAAAAGCCTCTTTTTCACACGGGTGAAAGCCTGAGAACAGTCAGTCCCTTGGGGAACAACATGCAAGGCTGCCCAGAGCTGGCACAGCACTGGAGAAGGGGAACACCTACCCCCAGTTCCCTCACTGTAAAGATAAAATCTAATAAAGTCAGTGTCCATAGGAGACAGTCTTTCCTCCTGGAGTAATGCAGGGCACAGGGGTCAGCATCCAGCACTACCTGGACCTGCCTAGCCTTTGGAATTTTTATAAATCCTTGTACATAAAATTTCAGGGCACATTTCAGAACAAAAATACAAATTCATGGAGAAAAGGGTGCTAAATGCAAAGATGCACCACCTCTGGCTAAGGAATTTGCTGAGTCACATATCAGAGGTTGGAAGAATGTGCTGGGAAATATCACACTGCATTTCTTCCCTCTACTATTGCCCACTCTGAGAGAGTACTGAGCAAGATGAACCTCTGCTCTGACCTGCAGCTGTTTAATAGTTGATCATTCTCAGTCTAATCTAAGCTAAAAATATGCTTCATATTTTTCATCAAATACAAGCAGAAGCTTGAGTATAAATAACCATGTGTGTCTGGTGCAATGTGCTCTAGGAAGAACTCCAGAAAATCAGGCAGTGAAGGAGAACGAAGAGGGAAAAGTTGGATAAAGAAAAGCTGGAAGCTATGGGATGCAGAACACACCTAATTACCCCTAATGACAAATGTCATAGAGTCAAATGCAAGGACACGCCGCTTACTGAAAACAAGCACTGATACCACCCTGAACTTGTCAGTGCTGTGCATCATTTTTACTGACACAGTCTGACAGTTTGCTGAGAAGAAGAGAGTGGTTTTTCCTTCACTGACACAAGCAGCTCAATGACAGGGCTTTAAGGAGAGACAGCAAAGACATGTTCTTGTCAGAGATTGCACTTCACCAAGGCCTTTAAGAGACTAGGATTCTTTAAAAATTGCTTTTCCCATGATTGGTCTACACTGTGTGGTTTTTACCTAATGGAGAAGACTCTTGAATGCAAGAGTCTCAAGGGTTTAGCTCTATTTTTCCAATTGTGTTAATAGAGAAGAGTCCAGGGTACTAAATTAATACTGAGTCAAGAGAATAATTAGTGCAAACCTTCACGTGTGTCCCCATCAACCCAGGGAGTTTTACAATTCACAGACACATCACAGAGCACATTAATGGCTAACAAAGCCTCCAGGGGTGCTTTGATGATTTACACCAGCTAACCTGTAGTTTCTGAGCTTTGGCCTTTTGCTTTCCAAATGAGCGAGGTTTTCCCAAAGGACAGAAAGTAGAAATAGGAAGTAGGAATTTAGGAGGTGGAGAGAAAGAGAGATATTGGAATCCTTCTGTCAGAAAAAACTCAACAAAGCTCTCAGAGCTTCCTGAGGATCCACAGGCTGAACTGCACCAAACTGCATCTTGTGTTCAAAAGGGATTGAGCTTCAAGACTGCTATTTTGCCCACCTTGCTGTGCTGTCTGTATTTTACTGCTCTATCAACAACCTCTTTCTCTTTTTCCTGTGCCTTATTATTAAATCTTCCCCTCCTAAATCTACCCACGAACATAAAATATTCTGAAATGGCATCATCTGTCTTACCAAAAGGATAGAATTCTACCATTTGAATTAAAATTAGGAAAAATAACATGGATTCTATCTTTTCAGGCTGAATTACTGCTTTAATCCATCATGCTGGCTACAGTGGTAAATGATGGCCCAGAACTCTGGGAGACCACTTGATTAGCTTTTAATTACCCATCACACTGATGCTGTGATAAGAGACATCGTAGGTTCTTGATTTCTACACGAATCACATAAATGGCTGTGATTAACACAAATGCTGTGAGATTAATAAGAGTGGTTTTGGAAGAGATTATGATGATATATTCTCAAATAGAAGGAAGAGCAAGCCATGATTTGTGGGTTAAATTACAATTTTGCTTCCTCCCCCTCAAAATTTCAGTGCCACAGTGCCAAATAGTGTATTGCCTTGCATGCTCTTACAGCTATTTGCATTTGTAGTAGGCACTTTACAGCTGGTTTTTCAGGGAGAAGTGGCTGCATCACAACAAGGTGCTGGAGAGTCAGCTTCAAAATGTGCATAACTGGTATGAATATTCCATAACAACGTTGTCCTTCTTCTACCTCGGGAGCCAAGTCCTGCAGGATAATCTGCAAAATATGAATACCACAAATGGACAGACATGCAAAAGTATAAAGGAAGACGGGGGAAAAAAATACGCCAACTTCTTGTCAAACCAAGTGGCATTATCAGTTATTAACTTGACCTATTACATCACAGTGGTGGGAAATCTGTTGAGGAAGGCACAAGCAGGAATAAGAAAAGGAAATACTGCATTGCCCAGCAGTAAATATAAAAACAAAAGCAAGCTGATGTTATTTTTTCATTTCTTCCCCAGGTACCACACTTTTTGACAGTGCTGATTAACAACCTCCCTCTCAAAACGTGCGGCCAGCCTCAAAATAACTCTCTCTGGTTTCATTCCCTGGTAGGTCTTGATAAGGCTTCTGCAGAATTTTTGATGCAGAGCATTATCGCACTGCTGTGGTATTGATTGATCCACTGTGATATGGGCAGGAGGTGCTCACACAGCCTTGAAATCCCCTGATTGGGCTTGCAAATAGTTCCCTGAGGCAAGATTTATGCTACTGAGATGCGAAGAAGTAAAGCAAAGTTCACAGGGATTTTAGAGATGTAACTCTAGCTCCTAAACTGTTTGCATATTTTAAAACATATGTGTAAAAAATGCATATATTATTTATCCTCATTGTTCACAAATACTGTGTCACTGGGGACTTCTCAGTGATTTAGGGGGAAAAGCTAATCCTCCTGCTTTTCATAACACAGCTGTCAGGTTTCTCAGGCTGTGTACCATAACACATTTCAGGATCACTCTTAATTGGCGCCTGAGAGAGAGCTGTAGTAGCTTGATTTGATGCTACTCTTTGCCAGCAGACAGTACAGAGCAGCCTGTGAGCTCAGAGAAGAGACTTGTACTGGCTGAAACCACCAGCTCAGGGCAGCTGCTATACATCAGAGCACAAAACCACATCCAAGAAAGGGGACACAACCAAGAGAAAATTCAGGCAGAAACAGGCCACGCAGTTTGCAGAAGACTCAATTTATTTGCAGGGCTTTTGTCCTACTAGAAGTTGCAGACAATGACAGCTGTGACATTTGACTTATACAGCATCTACTTGGCTTAGTCACTGCCTGAACAGTACTGCATTTCCATTAAATCAATCACTGAATTGGTTTCCTCCAGACTAAATTTTTTTTATTATTATTGCAAATTGGTCTATACTCCCAGCTCTCATACTCTGTCAGAGCTCACACTGTGATAAGAGCAACCATGAAGGTGCAAGTGCTGTTCATTATAGAAGAACGTAAGTAGGACCTAAATTATTCCCCCATATTAGTCATGTATTAATTTCCATTAGTTACTAATTACCAGTAGTTAGCATCTTTGGGCTCATGCAAAGAGACAGCATGAAGTTCCTGAATCTCCTATATAACTTGGCATGTGAAAGGAGCCCTGCTGTAACTCAGCTCTGATCTAGAGTTGGTGGGAAATACTACAGTCAGTTCAGCCTCAGGAAATATCAGGACATCAAATTCTGAGTGTTTCTATAAAACTCTCCTAGAAAAAAAGTGTTCCAATGAAATACACCCTCCCTTATCCTTTTAGATTTGAACTCTGCTCTGTTCCAAAGTGGTTCCATGATAGTACTTAGCAGCAGGTACATGTACCACACGACTGGGATAAAAGATGCCCAAGGAAACAAAAAATTATATGCTATTATCCAAATTTGTTGCAGATGCAGTCACACTCTCCCTGGACGCTAAACCAGCCAGAATTACAGTGAATATGGTTAACCTATCTATAAATGAAGTATGTTCTGACTTTCCATAGGAAGAATTGATAAGACTGTCCCCTTGGAGAAGCAGCCTGTAAGGGATGTGATGCAGAGCACAAGTACAAACTCCACAGAATAATCAACTGCATAAGAGATAAGAAGCAACTGATTATGCAGCTCCTCTACAAAAAGGATTTGGGGTTTTTAGAGGATCAGAAAATAAAGAGAAGCAAATGTCAAACTGCTTTAAAAAGAGAAAAGAAGGAAAAAAAAGGAAAAAAACCATAAAATAACTTTTGAAACACAAACAGAATTTCTTCTTTGCAACTCAAAGTTGACCAAATCCCTAAGAAAACACTCTTCTGCTTTGAGCATCACAGTTCAAGGAATGCATGGATCAGAGAGAGTAGAGAAAAATAACAAGAGCTCTAGAAAATGTGACTTAGAGGTAAGGCTTGGGGCTCAGTTCAGCTTGGAAAAAGGAGACCAAGAAAACAAACATCAACAACATAAAAGATATACACACACAAAAAAAGATATTAATAAGGTGTTCTTCATGCCTGCTGTAGCTAGGAGATAGATATTCAAAAGCTGGAATAGACTGTAAGGAGGGGTTTAGACTGTCATCATTATAGGTTTCTAAGAAAATGGCAGCTAAACTTCACCCTACATGGGAGAAAAAACATCATTCCTTGTGTCAGCTTCAATAAGCACATGCCCATTTGTCCAGTAGAGCCATCGTCCTTCAGATCCACAGCAGACAGAGCAAACCACTCTAGTCTTGTGCTAGATAAAGGCTCCTGCCTCTTTGTAAAGATTGGTCTGAAACTGCTAATTAACCTACATTTGTGAAATGCTTCAAGATGCTCTAAAATATAAAGGTGGGCTTGGAGCATGGAGGAAAGCAGTTAGAATGAAGAGAAAAGCAAAAGAGAACAAAGCCAAATAATAGGCTGAGTTCTGCTCCTGTGAGTCGTGCTGGAATTCCAGTGCAGTTTTCTGTGGGGTCACATAGGTGCAATTAACAGAAACAAATCACCTTTTCTGTTGCACAGACTTGTTAAAGATGTCATTTGCATGATTAGCATCCAGCTACTCTTGCCCAATCCAAGTCTGTACAGGACAAAGGAAGTAGCTGCCACATGAGGTGTCTCAGTGTCTGGTGGATGTCAGAGTCTTTCAGCCCTATGATCTGACTGTTGATCATAGGGGGAAGAACGTTGTCGGGTGGGGCAGAGACCTAGAAACAAAATTACCTTTTTAACAAGAGGTTCAAGGTGAATCCAAACTGGGTTAGGAGGTTCTAATGCACATTTTTTCTGGTTCATCTGAAGGAGAGTTGGTCCTTTAAGAATTTTTTGTGAGGGGAGGCAACTCTCACAGTCTGCTATTCATATATCTCAGAATATTTCAGGTTAGATAATTTGCGAATTCATATTTCTGCTTCTTTTTGAGTTTCTCATTGCATTCTTCATATTGACATTGCTACCACTACAGCATATTTTTCAGCTACTTTTACAGTACCAGTCAGAACTTCTCCTTGATAGTCAGTTCCATCTGACACACCTTCACATAGGTTTCCTCTCCTTAAATCCCTCTTTCCCTGTTAATTCCTGTGCAAAGATCATCATCTTCAGTGACCAGTTATCCAAGAGGGATCCAAGGTCCATAATAAAAAACCACCCAGTTTTTAACCCCTGCAGGGTGCTGACATTTTCTAGACAGCACCAGAAGCAGCCCACCCATGCTACCATCAGCTGAGAGCTGCAGGTTTGCATCTCATGGGCCACTTCAGGCTTCTCTTCTCATGGGGCTCTGTTGTCATTAATTAGGTCACTGCAAACTGGGGCTGCTCTTTGCACACCTGACACCTGGACATCCCCTCTCCAGCCACCAGCACACCCTCTGATGGTGCCACCAGATGTGTCCACACGTCACATTCCTATTTCTCACTCACTCTGACTAAAGAGTTGCACAGAAAATGTACCTGCTTTTAGTGACATGAAGAATACAGGGGATTATTTTACCATATAAGAACACACCGGCACAAATTATTACAGAGTTCATGCAATTGATCGGGAAGAAAACAAGAGCAGGCTGTAAATCACACCTGAGTTGGAAGTGGCTCTGTGCCACAGAAAGCAGCCATACAGGACACCATGTGGCATTGTATACTTACCACTATCCCCATGAAAAATTCAGGCGTCAGCCAAGGATATCCTTGTACGGCACTATGGTATTTCCCAAAGCCTTCCCTCACAGTCAGTGCAAAACTCACTTTATCTCACTCCAACTCAGATGACCATGGGAATTTAGAGGTTGAATCTGGTTAGCGATTACAACACAAGCTGGTGTGCAACCATGTATGTGCATCTTATTTCCGAATATACTGGTTGTACTGAGAAGGGTCTAAAGATTGCAGAAGTTGAGCAAAACTTTCCCTCTCATTACTCCTTCTTCAGCCAGGAGACATGTAAGGGGAAAAAAAAAAGTAGTGGGAAAACTGTTGGTCTTGAAACACAGAAGTAAAAATTCTGTGGAAATTAAAATATCAACTATGCTTACAAATTATTAAAGTCCATACCATAGTATCATACATCCACAGCAATGAAAAGCAGAATAAATATCATTCTTTTATACTGCTAAGTCTTAACTTCTTGAGATATTGATTTTGCAAATTGTGCAGCCTAAAGTCGTGTGCATACAGGTAGAGAAGGAGGTCTCCATGGTTTCTTATAGTAAGAAAAAATATACGTATATCCAGTCTTTTAAAATGCCTGGGTACAAGTTCTATAATTCTACATAACGGAAGTGTGGTGGCCAGTTAGCCTGTGGTACAAGGGACAGAGGTCTCTGGTAAGACAGTCCCTAGCACAGAGACTTATGCCAGGTTATGGTGAGAAAAGAAGCCTCTCCCAGCATGCTTTGTTCTGTTATGGTAATGTACCCCAGTTCTGCATTCCTGGTTGGCTGTTGGCTGCCCCGCTCTCTTGTTACCTTATATGTTCCATGTCCTAGAAAGTTCTCCACTCCAGGTTCCCCCATTGGCCTTTGGCCATTGCCACTCCCCCAGAGCTTCCTCACTGGCTCCCATTCCCTAGTCCTGCCTTTGTACCGCCCCCGTGCCCTCAGATCATTGGTCTCTGGTGCTCACCCTGCTCCCGTACTTAAATGTGGACCCTCCATTGTTCCTTGTCTTCGCCTCTTGACTCCTTCACGGCGTGGGTGCAATAAACCTCCGTGGAACTCTGTGTGGAGCCCCTTCCTGCCTCTTTGCTGTCAACCCATATTACTGAAGCTATCCGTGCGTTTGTGCGTGCACGCGTGTGTGAGTGTGTGGCTGATCCTGCCAGGCGGCTTACGAGATGCTTTTGGAAGATTGCAGCACCTCGCGCTCTGGCACGGAAGCCGCAGAGCCCGGGTTAGCGATACTGAAGTATTTTGTTTCAGGATTTGGCACCACTTTGATACATCTCTGTAGCAGTGTGCTTCTCTTCACAACTTTTTTTTTTGATCCAGCGCACTCTCTCTCCCCATGTTCGCACAGATAAGACCAACAGAAGTGCTGAACCCTGCTTTGAACATAAGAAAGGAAAATTCTGCTGGAATATCCTCTCTGAGAATGCTGCAGCTTGTAATCTTCATTTTCTTTGCTTCCAAAGTACACCAGGTCTGCTCTTGAGGGCACAAAAAAATCCCATTGGGGATGTTCCTTACGGAGTTTCAGACATTCAGGGGGTGTGTGTGCTCTTTCTTGTCTTAATTTGGTTGGATTTCTAAGTACCTGTTAAGGTGCCTAGATCCAGGAAGAGACGCTCCATTAATGTGCATGGAGAAATTTGGAATGAATAAATAAATAAATTGCCACCTATTATCACCCCAAACTGCAATGCCCGACATGTTTTTTCTGCTTAAATATAACATTAAACACGTATTGCAAGTTTTCCTATTTCACACAAAATCAACCTTTGAAATAATAATCTGGGGGAAAAAATAAAAAAAAAAGAAAAAACTCTCTTGTTTACTCCTGATTCATCTTTTGGCTAGGGTTCCAAGAAGCAATCACTTCATCCCTGAGAGATGCCACTTCTGCAGCACATTGCAAAAACAAAATCCCACCCCCACATAACAAAAAACAAGAACAGAGCACACAAGCAGACTCACACTTCAGAACTGCCGCTCTCAGCATTCAGCCTTTGCAAGTTTTCCCTCATTGTTAGAGACATTAGTGATTGCTGATACACATGGATGCAATTAAGAGGGAGCAAAGAAAGGATCCACAAACAAGCAGATGAGCTTTGTGTTTGGAGAGGATATAAAAGCGGAATGATTTATTCATTTTTCTGTTTTAGCTGTGAAAGGAGGGTATGGACTCATCACTATGAAGAGTCTTGCAGCAAAGCTTGTAGCAGAGATATAAAGTGGATTAAAGAGGAAAATTTCTATGTTTTGTGCTCTTTCTCTTTTTATAGCATTTATGTCTGCTTTTCAAAGTGAGGACTATGGTTTCATTTGGATCTCTATAACCATGTTGTTGACACAGAGGGCATAATTCTGCAGACCACGGAAGTCATCAGAAATTACTGATAGAAATAGCGCCATGCAATTTTTTTCTATTTTTATCTCATCCCAAGAGACTTTGATGATTTTCAGCCAAATTTTCACTAAAATAATTTAATTTCCTGATAACCTACTTTTAATCTATAAACAGCATTGATGTTCCCTCTTTCAGAGAATTTCCATTTGTGTGTATTTCCGGCAGAACATTTGAAGGCCCTCACCGGGAATTGCCACATAATGAATAAATGCCAAAGCTGAGCTGAGATCCTGAGTTTACCTCCAAAGCTGTCGCTTCATGCTTTCCAGGGACATTGACATCATTCTGATTTTACTTGGGACTCTAGAGGAAGCCTCGAGTAGAATTAATTTGAGACAAGAGATTCTGCCCTGCGTGCAACCCAGGGGATTCAGGATTGTTATTGAGATCACAAAGCAGTCATGAATACACTCTGAATGTGAACAAATGTTTTCCAAATGGCCCACGTGAACCAGACTAGCTGCTATATTGGCATTAAATCTGTGCTTTCCCTGTTGAAAATTAAGAGTCCCCCAATTGTTATGTGGAGCCCTGGACAGAAAGAGGTTTGTATGAAAGCAGGAAATTATATAAGCCTGAATTTTTCTTTGCTTTCCTTTGCAAGCAGTTCAAGCACAACTTCCCAGGATGCTGCTGGCTATAGGAATGAGTATTTGTAGCACCTCAAACACATGAGTAGACTGAATCATGGAGAGATTCAGTGCACCTCAGCTCAGATGCTATGGTAGGAGCACAGGATGACTGGTTTAGTGATAGATGTCAATAATTCAACTGTCTGAAGGATTTTCTCTCAACTTTAGGAACAGTGTGTACTCAGGAAGATGAACTGCTCTTTTCAGGAGCAGTAAACACCCCTTTTTCCAATCCATTTTTTTTAAAAATAAAGTGCTGACAAAGATTCAAAGCTGCTATTAGAGGGTGCCCTTCGTGGCCCCTTATTGAGATGTGCAATTTGCACATCTGCCCTTAAAAAGGAGGTGAATAAACCGATAGTGAAATCTAGACTAATTTTGGAGCTGTAACTTCTAACCACACGAGCAGTCCCATTGAGTTCAAAATGCCTAAGCCCAGTAAGACTCTGTTTTGACTTAGTCATACTGAAATACTGTTCTGTCACATTTTGAGTAATTGCTGGGAACTGGTGGATAATCATAGGCAATTTCCACAGCACAGGCAAACTGACTCAACTCTTGCAAGCAAACATCAGGAGAGAATAGCAGGAAGTATTTACTTACCAAAATTCTCAAGATTTCCTTGAAAATGTTCGGATTCAAACACCAGTGGCTTTCACAAACACAAAAGCTTGATTTTAAACACAGTTGTGTCAGAAGGATCCCTTTGGTGGCTATCAAGGGACATTGTGTCCCTGCCCTAAATTTTGGGGTCTCCAACTTTGGTGATCCTGTAAGGTCTGAGTAAGTCTTCTAACTCCATCAGATCCATTGGGATCTGAACCTTTTTCCTGCAGTGCTGCCTAAAAAAAAATCTTATGGTGCACCAGGACATTCTACAGAGTTATTTACCGGAGGATTTGGTTTTATTATCAACAGGAAGCTAAGAAGTCTGCAATATGTCATGGTTTGCTTCCATAGCAGCTAGGAATAGCCATGAATAAATCATGAAGATGCTTAGGAGTGTTCATACGTTTGAATTACGTTTCCTACACTAATTAAGAAATATTCATCCAACTTACTTAGACTCTGTCACATATTCCATATTGGTCATGTCAGCATTATACTTATTTTCCTCCTGAACCCACTCAGTATTGGCAGAGTAGTTTGCAGGCATATGTATTGCCCAGCCTCCCTAGCAGCCCTAAATGAAAAGGGAGTAATCCTCCAGAGAAGTTTTCACTATGGATTTGCATGTCTCCCTGGATTGTTAGAGCTTCTTCACCCCCAGTTCATAATATCTAATTACCCTGTAGCCTGTTCTCAATTACTGAAAGCCCAGCCCTTACTTATTGAATTATAAAGTTTAATGTTAATAGATCAGAGGTTAACTGGCTCAATATTAGAAAAGGAGTCACTGGCTCAGTAATACAAAAGGAGTCAGGATTATGTTGAGCTCCTCAGTATTATTAATCGGGCTTTAAAGAGGGAACAGAGACCAGCATATGTCAGCCAAAGCAGGGTTTGAAGGAGAAAGTCAATATTTACAGACCTGAGTGTCTCCTGCCTGAGCTGCAGACAATTCTGAGCAGCTAGGGCTTGAAAAAGTCAGCTTCAGACTTCCATGGATCAGACCAGAGCGAAGGAAGTGATATCAAAACAGCAATACTTTACCCACATAAACCCGAATACTCTTAACACTAACATAGATACAGTATTATTAGATGCCTTCTAACTGACTGGGCAGGAATGGTACTGTGTTATCATCAATCAGACACAAATGATACAGGGTTAATTCCCCATCTCTCAGCTGTTTTCCCTCCCATTTTGAATGTGTTAGGGATATGGTGGTGGTAATGCTGTAGGCTTTTAAGGAAACCAGGAAATACAGGGAAAGATGACTTTATTTTTATTAGACTGGCTGATGTAGTCAGAAAAAGCATAAAAGTTTTTGATCATCTGTTAGATACCTATGGGGTAAATGGGCTGCTTGCTGTGGTATGAGAGGGGAAGACAAACCAGACAGCCAGCAGCTTTGATCTTCCAGATAATGGTAAAGCAAAATCCCAGTCCCACTACCTCTCGTGCTTTATGAAGTGCTCAGACCCATTTTTTTTTCTTTTTTATTTTTTTTTCTTTCTCTTTCAACCTGTACGTTCAGGTGACCGAGAAACAGCTACCATGGGCTAGCTGAGCGTTGATTACCATCCGCAGGCACTGCTGCCCACAGCAAGTACAGTGTAATACAAGTTATTTTAATCTCAGTGGAAGAAACTTAAGCCTCATCATCTCGCGTTTACCAGGACTTAAAGTGCTCCCAATACAGTTATTTCTGCTATTCTTATCTGGTCTTTTCAGATAAACAGAGTAATGTTTTATGCCACAGTTACGAACTAACATTTTGACCAGTTTCCAACAGCCTTTTTCCTGTTTTTTAGGAAGGCATTTTTGACAGTTTGGATTAATTTTACACAAGAAATCCCTTTTTAGAATAACTGTAAACCACATCACCGTTCTCCCAACATAAGTCTCAGAAGCAATGTCTTCCACTTAAGAAAATAACAGTATTATTATTACTGAAATCAAGATTTCAGTTCATGCTCCTCTTTTCCTTATAAGCATGAGCTCAATGTAACTGGACCCTTAACAGAAATTGTTCTAAAGATTCACACAAAGCTTTTCTGAAGACCAGGATTCAAGAAGTCAAGCCTTTTCTATACTCAAATTATTGGGGCAGTTATTCTAAAAGCCATAACGTTCCTAACCCTGCTGTTCTCAGCACTTATTGTCCAGAGCAGGAGTTTATACCTTTGTAACAAATAAAATCGTTCCCTGTTGAGGAGGATCTCTCTATTTGTAGAATGATGTAGCTTTTAGGCTTTTAAACCCACCATGCTTCTTCTAAGCCAGACAATTCCAATTACCCTTATTAGTGCCAGTGAAATTGTTTGCAGTAATTATTTGTCTTTTTAACACCCACACAGAACACAACATTTCGCTGCTCTAAAGAAAGCCTTTTACCTGGAGTTTGCTTCTGAAGGCGTGCAAGCTGTTAGGGGAAAGGTGAAACAAACAAAAGCATAGTATTGAATTCATGGAAGAGCACTGAATCAAACTAAGAATCTGGAGTTCAGTGACACTGAGACTCAATTATCTGTCATGAGGTGAACCTAAGCCTTCCAAAGTTTCAAGCCTTCCAGCTTTCAAAACAGCAAGAAGTTATCAGTCTGTATGAAAGCTAACAGCACAAGAAAGCAGTTGTTGTGCAGCAGACTGCAGGATTGAAAGCCCTTTGTCCAGCTCTGAGGGCTGAGAACTCTCTGGGTCACACCAAATCAGCAGCTGGTAGCAGCCAAGAGCAGAAGGGCAGAGGAAGAACTCACTCTCATGGAGACAACGCTTGCCACAAGGATATTCCTGCCCCATGGAGTCTCCAGATGTCCCCTTCACAGAGCTGTTACTGCCCAGCTCCTCAGCAGAGGCAGAACAGCTATGCCTTGCTTTGAAAATCCACCAAAAATCCAGGGAAAATTACTCAGCTCATTGTGCATCCAGGCAGGACACGCTCAAGCCTGCAGCCCTCCTGGCACCTCAGCATGAGGAGAAGTGGAGGGGCTCACCTGGCAGATATCAACCTTTGTGCAGGGTGACCCTGGGTCATCCTTGGCTCAAAAAAAAACCTGAGCTAATGGCAAACCACCCTCAGGGAGAGCTGTTTGGAAGAACATTAGCAGGGGTAATCCAGTCTGTCTTCTTTCACATTTTCTTTTTAACTTGGTGCCCCCAAGTTGGGCACCATGGAGAATTGGCCCTTGGGCTACACAGGGCCATGCCCTAGAGCTCCCCATAGATGTGCCTCATCCTCCAGATCCTGTGCTGATGATGGCTGGTCCCAGGGGCAGATCATGGCCCTACAGGCTTCTGTAATGACACCTGTATCCCCAGCATCTGCACCCCATTCCCCAAATCCTCGGTGGTTGTTACAAACTACCAACTCCTTGCAATATTGTAAATGACCTGAATTGAGATGCAGTTTTCATGTTATTGATAATTGCAGGAAAATATAAGAATTTGCACAAAACCATGAGCCCAGCTTTGATTATTCAGGTGCCTTTTGTCTTATCTGACACAGAGTCCTATCCAAATTATAGCCCCCTGTGTACAGAGGCAGCCTGTTACATTTTTCCTTCTATGAAGGGAACGTGGTTTTTCTTAGATGAACGGCATCAGCAATGCCAAACAATACCCTTGTTGGGAAAATATTGCCTTATTTCTGAGGAAAAAAGTTTGCCTTTAACAGATCAGGACAGTTTTATGTAACCACTGACTAAAGTCAACAAGATTTCTACAATAATTATCCTCTTTTCAACTCCTATTTCCAAGAACTCCACCAGCATCAAATCCTTATCAGTTTATATACAATCGCTGCTAGAATTTCCTTTACATCAGCAACATGTACCTAATTATTTTTAGTGATCTCATTAAGTAAAACACTTAAGTGACCAGAACCCAAAATTACTAGGATTTGGGGAAGCCAAAAACTAAAAGACCATCTTATTTCATTTGTCTAAACTCAATTTACTTTTATGAGATTCACTTTTTTAAGCTGTCATTTTTAACCACTCGTTTTAGTAGTAAATTTTTTGAGTTAGCAAATTATTCAGACTGTGAAACTGCTGTTCTTTTGCTGACAGAAGTGCTGAGATTATTGCTGGAGATGTGCTTCTGGTAGCCTCCTGTAATGAGATTATTCAGTCATCAGTGAGTCTGGACAGACTTGGAGATGCCTCTTCCAGGGCTGAAAAACTGGAGGCATTTTAGTACACAAGAGGCGTTTGAGGGTTTATCAGCCCCTTTCTAGTCCTTGCACAACCCCACATCGCATCAGCCCCATCACACAAGCTCTGGGGACAGCTGTGCTTCCAAATTAGTGTGCCCTGATCACGCTGCTCCATCTATGCTATGTCATTATTCATTTAGGCTGCTGTAGCTCAAGCACAGAAATGCAGTGAAGAAGGCACAGATACAAGTGCCCTACTGCTATTTTTCATAGATGTGTTCATCAGCAAATGATAGTTGAAAGTCCTCAGATGGGTTAAAAACATTTGTGTCCCAATACTGCAAGAATGTTGAGAGAAAGCACAGAAATGCAAAGAGGTTTTTATGTTGGAATGCTCAATATGAATCCTGAAATCTGTCTAAAGACTTTAGAGTGTGTGAGCAGGTGACTCTGGTGGCCATTCAGTCCTCCCCGAAGCTTAGAGGTTTTGCTAACAAGAGCTGAAGAGTAGGAAGATTAAAATGAGAGATCACAGGGGAAACCAAGAGATTCCTCCCAAAAACACATTTTACAGCAGCACTGCAGGGAAAGACAATCTATATTTGTAAAGTGTGTGTCAGGCTCTGAACTGCCTTATAACAACATCCTCAGATAACAGAGGTGGGACAGCAGGGGAGAGAACTACTGTGCTAAGGTATTTCTTTTTAGCCCTACAAAGCAAGACATTTATGCATTTTTCATTCTTTAATGTTTACTTACTCAGCATTTCCTAAAAAGGAATCAAACCCAATGTTTGGAGAAAGACACTCAAAGGATAACAGCCCTTTCAGTAGCAACTTTTGAACCAGGAGGTCTGTGTTCATCTCCCAGCCTTTTTGGGACTGGTCATGGCTATAAAATGGGTAGAAGCAGAGGGAGACTGGGAAGCAAAGTGACATCGTGTCTCTCTCCGCATGGTGGCTTCCCTTGATGCTAATGGCGTGGGAGGGGAGCACTGGCTCCTTGAGTTGCCTGTTAGGGCTGTTGCTGATTGCTCTAAATTGTCTCTTGTTTGAAATTGCTTTTTTCCCAGCTCATGCTGAGCTCCTTGTTTGGAGTTGCCCTGTGCTCATGATCAACATCAATAAACACAGGCGTTTTCAGGGAAGAAAACATTCAGAGGGTTGGGTGGGATGTGGCTCCCCTCCTTCCTCTGCACCAGGCTCTTCACATCAGGGCCTGAACCTATCAAAGTAGTGATGGATTTTGAAAGATGGGGCCTCATGTTCTGAAGTTAGTGGAGCCAGGTGTATTACAACAGAGAAGGAAAAGTCATCAGGTCTGATTTATGTCTGCCTCTGGAGCAGTACCTGTGACAGCAGAAGATTTAGGAAGAGGCAGCGTTGTTTAGGTCTCCTCAACACACCCAGATAAGGAACACTGAAAAGTACCATGGCTCCTCCCTGATAAGGAAAAACAGCAGTGCAGGAAAGCAAAAGTGAATGTAAATTAACTTTGCCCCAGGGAAGGCAAGTTGCCAAAGGATAAAGCAGGATCATTACCTATAAAATGTGTAGGTCCAGAAGATGGTGAGTGTGTTGTAGTGGCTCAGGGCAGGGTTAAATAGAAAGACCAGCCTGCTCTAGCACTCTTCTATGGAATGTTTAACATCGAACTGGTGGTTCTTTCTGACCACCTTCTACACTGAGGAAATTAAAACTCCAGCTCCATGGCTCTGCTCTTTTGGTCATTCCCTCCCAAAAGAGCTTACCCCAAGGGAAGGCTCTGCTATCCCACCCTAGTGCCAGCCCTTTCTCACACACACACAGCCTCTCCAATGAGTCAGAGAAATTCAGCCCACTCACAGCCTTCTGCAAGGCAAAGCCCCTCGTAGTCTGAATCACCCACTGCTCCTGGTCCTTGTTGTGTGGCACCACACAGGAATAAGAGACGCAGCACCTCAGCTGGAGGAAGAACAGGAGGGATATCTGGGGATAAAAGGGAAATATTTGAGGGTAATGTCTTCTCTGTTAGGGGAATATCATACAGAATGCAGACCAGGAAACGTCATTATTCTAGAAGTTATTTCTTTAATTGAATTTAATTCATTCATACTCCCTTCAATTCCATCCTTCCTTACTATTTTTGATTAAATCCCACAGGGCCAGGATTTTCATCTCTCATCTTGATAAGCAGTTCTATAACATCACGTACAGATACAGGAATGCAGCCAACCAGCCTAACAAGAGGCACCTGAACTATTGGGTTAGACAACACAGAACCAGCAAAACTCCCTTAAAATAAGAATTGAGAAAGGAAAAAAATCCTGCATGAAGAGAAGTAGTGCAAACAGCTAGGTTTCCATCTAGAGGCAAAGCAGTCTGTCAAAGAAAGAAGAAAATAACACTTTTGTTTTTGTAAAAGTAGGTGGAAATCCTGTTCCATAAATAACTTAAAAAGATGCTAAAGAATAGGCATGAATGCACAAAATTGAATATAGCACTGCATCCACCAACGAGGGAATTAATAGTTGTTTCCATATTTGTTATAAAATATGGGGAGGTAACATAGTCCCTAAATGAGTACCCAGATATTAGAACATCATTAATAAAGATGAGTTTTGGTAACAACTTGACAGAAATGTCCTCTGGAATTCAAAAACTTTGTGGTTTTCCATCTGGATCAAGTTGAATGATGTTTTTTCATTCTCCAGATTAAAATGGATTAAACAAAAAATCTTAACACATAGGCCAAGAGACAATACAAATTCTTTTTCTAGGAGAAAAATTTAAGTGTACAGGAAAATTACTGTGCAAATTGGAGACGAGTCTTTCTGAGGGGAGCAATACAAACTTTCATAAAAATGCAAAGAGACTCGAGCAGAGAAAGTTTGTAAGAATAATTTCAATCATGTGGGCAGAATAATTTTACAAAAACAATGCATAAACAAAGTACAGCAAAAAGACTAAACTTAAAAGCTTGGAGTGTATTATTTGTAGTAGCACAAAGAATAGGAAACTGATATCACAGGGAAAGGGGCAGGAGTTTTCCTTAAAGAAGAACAGGATCAAAGTCAGCACAGGTCTGGAGCATTATGTCCTATTAATAAGATTTATTTGAGCATGAGTGACTGGCAAACGCAGGTGAAGTAGGATTGAATTATTACATGAACCTCAGTGGAATTATTATTCAGTTGCAGAACACTGTCAAAAATTTGTCAGGTTCAACTCAGTTATGATAGCCATGGACTCAAAAAATGATTGTGACCAAAACTTTGCCAGCAAAGTAGAAGTTACATCCCGATACTTATTTTATTTTTAATAATCAATAAAAAAAATCAAACCCCACCATTGTCCTTGCAGGAGAAGAAAATAGGTTTATAATTTTCATCTCAACATTTTGTTGAAATAACCAGGTCGATTCATAATGCTAAGTAAAGGAAAAATAAAAGACTGCAATTAAAATATTGCAACAGTAGTCCAGAAATATTTTGGAACAACTTCAGATAATCTGTGCATAGAGAATATAACCAGAACATGTATCCTTACATGCCTCTTAGTTCTAGAAAAGTCCCTCTTTGATGTAGAGAAAGCTGACTTTATACAAAAGGGAAAGTATTATTTTATGCTGATTTAAGAACCAGGGTTTGTGCTGATGTCTTGAATTGGATTCCTGACAAGGAGAGTCTCTCCTGTGATTTCAGAAAACCTTGCTGAGGAGGCTCTGAGCATCCTTCACTTGGTCCCTGGTGGAAGACAGAAAATATTTGGCTTCAGCTCAGTCTGAAGGAGGAAGGAGAATCTCTCTATGCCTTTTACTTTTATCAAAGCTGGTAAATTTAAAATTTGAAATGAGCTTTTTCCTTTTAAGCAACTGAGCACAGGGCTGTTGAAGGCTACTATTTCCCTACATATGCCATATACTACATTTATCCGTAAATAACTACAGAATGCACTAACAACTTGAAACTCTGAGAAATGTTGTAATAGATATTTTATTAAAAAGAAAAAGAAATAAAGGTAGCTGACATAGTATAAATATTAAAGGTAGATTTCTTGAAGTGTATAATATGTGTTTAATTCTGCTTGTAGTTTAGTCAATGTTTTTGGAAGTCTCTCCCAAAACCAGGAAAAAGATTTATGGCATTTGGGAACCAATCCAATTTCCACTGCACTCCTTATTATTTTAAGGAAAAGCAAATGGTTTCTCAGGGGAGGTGTAAAGCAGCACAATTAAAATTGTATAGACCAGCTCATGCAGGGCAATGAAGACAGATCTATGCAGGGCCAGCTGCTCTGCTCAGAAACCCCAGAGTAAATTCACTTCACTACCAGTCACACTGAAATTTCTCTAAATGCTCACCAGTTTAGCAGGGAAGAGAAGAGAGCCCAATGGCAGAGCTGTAATTTTCTAGGGGAAAAGAAAAAACAAAACTAAACTAAATTAAACAAAACAAAACAACAAAAACCAGTTACAAGACCCAAACATACCTGGCAGAGACTCACACTTCACCCTTCAACTCTTTGAACATGCAAGAAGAAACATGCCAAACGCCAAAGTTTCTAGCCAATGTTGGCAGTAATTGGCCACTGAAGTTTTGATGACAGAGCTGTGGAGGGGGGGAAATGGAAGCAGGGCCCAATATCTCTACAAGAATTCTCCGTGGGATCAGCAAAACCAGGAGGTGCTGTACTTCCCTCTCCCTGCAGAGTTGGCACAGTTACGGGGAAAAACCAAGGCAAAACAGCAAAACAGCAAAACAGGCCCCCACAACAGCACAGATGGACTGAGAGAACCCCTTGGAGGAAAGGGCTGGAAGGAGCCTTGCGGGATGAGGAGTGCTGATCTGTTTCTCATGACCTGCAGCATGGGTGGCAGCGTGTGCCCTCTCCATATGCCCTTGCTCATCAGCACTGCTGAAATGACATTTTAAACTAAACAAAACCAGAAGGATCTCCAGCTGCTGAGAGGACCTGAGAGAAGCTTCTTGTGCAAAGCACTGTTCCGGAGAGATAATCATTCAAAGCTGATATGCTGCAGGGTCCGTGACCCCCTTAGCTCTCATGCAGGGGCTGCACACTAATTCCCAACCTTCACCTGCTCTTACTGATTTTCCTCCAACTCTAAATGGAGTTCTTGCCCTCCAGAGACTCTCAGAATCAAAAGCTCTGGATCCAGGCCACCATGTTTTGCTGAGGTTGTTCAGCTGACAGCTTGCAGTCTCACCAAGAACAGAGGCACAAGACTTTAAAATACCTTGCAAGTGCAGTGTAGCTGCTTCGTGTGCTTTGATCTTGCTGCTCTGTTTTTCCAGGTGAGGGATGACATGCACAGCAGGAAGGAAGGAGATACTGCCTCTAAACACACCAGGAACAGCAGTCCAACATGAGCCAGTGTAAATCTTATCTCCTGAACAACTGATGCAGTTGCCTAGTGCTCATAATACAGGTCACATCCCTCAGACCTGGTCTTGACTCTTCATCAGCTTTTATGCTACCATTGGCACCATTTTGCAGTCTAAGAATGGGTTTAGAAATATCAGAAGGCGAGATCCTCCACAAAGGCTGCTTTTCAGCTGGGAAGGGGAAATATTAGGGGTAAAGCAAATTGGCAGGGGTCCTTAAAGCCATTCTCCCTGTTCCTCAGCAGTGGCTACATAGTGATGAGGAAACAATCTCTTCTGTTGATTGTTTAACCAACATAAGGCTGGAATAAAGCTATTAAAGGACTGCAGGAATCACAGAGGGGCCACTGGATAAAACTATATGGGTATTACCCAAAGTTTCCTTTGTAACTTAATCCGATGTCTTCCCTGGGGAATGAGCAGCCAGGTTCATACTGGCTCTTGTTCCTCTAGAAAATTAAATCCAGGACAAATTTTTCTGTGCTCTTTACATTTGCAGTCGTTGCCCTTTTAAATTAGAGGAAGGAGTACTTGAAAGGACACACTCTTAAGTACTTTTCCTGTAGTTCAACTTTGTTTTCCTTTTCTCTTCACAGTTTGCAACAGCCTCTTAGGAGCTTAAAAACAAACATTGCTTCATTCTCCTTCCAAATGTGTCTTCTTCTATTTGTCAAACACTAATTCCCTGCACCCCTTGTGTTACTAATTAAGCTTAAAATTAACATGCGAGTAAACAACTAGAACTTCATTTGTGCATCTGCATCATCAGAGATGACAGGAGAAGAAATGTTATGTCGAGTCCCTATCCTCACAGCACATCTCCTGGAGCACAGTGATAGCAAAACCAGTGAAGTTTCAAGCCTTGCTATTCCACAGGGTCACCATAAACAACAATAGATCTTCAAGGCAACCTTCACTGATTCTCAGATGAAGGGAAAGCAGAAAGACTTTGGCTTGGAAAAGTCCACAAAAAGTTACCAAAAATGCCTCCAGCATTTTTTTCTTCTGAAAATTCCCACCCCTCTGACTGACGTATAAAGAGAAAAATATTTACTGAAAGGCAATGGGCACAGCAATTGACAGGCAACCACCCAGGGAAGATCCAGCTTGAAGCATTATAGAAAAAGGAGGAGGTTTTAATGGTGGCAGAAAAACAGGCTTTCACACCCTTTTGTGCAGCACAGCTAATGAGCTGCAGTCATACAAGAAAGCGAGACTATTTCATGACCATACATTAGGTTTAAGAGTTTAATTTTTCTCCTCCTTTATATGTTATTTTTTGACAGTTGACCGGTGAGAGCAGAGTGCAGTTTAGAATTACAAAGTTTGTTTCCACTTTCCACAGATTTAAAAAATGGGGCAAAGCCCCAAACAGGAAAATCAAGACCAATGTCATTCTATTTTACTTACCTGTTAATTTCTTTTAAAATGCAGAAATACATATAAAACTGCAAGTTCTAATCTGACTGACCTCTATTGGGCATAGTGAAACCCTACTGTCAGCAAACTCCCCAATTCCTTGAAAGACACATTTGTTTGAAGAGCAGAGAAATTCGTGTTACTCATTGAAGGAAGGGTTCATTCCACCCCAGTGGAACTCTCTGGAAGTCACAAGTACAAGGCAGATGTCTGAACTTCCTCTGCTTACATGGAGGACACATGTAGTCATGCTCCACCAACACAGCATTTATTTTTAGGTGAGGGAGGCTCTCAGGGCTTGTGACACTGCTGGTGTCTGAAATACAAAGCACTCAGATATAAACCTGACCTTGGGGTCTCCTTTCTCCTTCTGATAATTACTTCCTCTCACTGAGTGTAAGGGGAGCAGTGGCAGTGGGTGTGATTACATGCATGAAGGAAGCACTAATACAACTGAAGTGCTAATGGCTCTGCACAACTTGGTATTTTCTACCACTGAGCACGAAAAAAAATACAGATAGACTCTTTATTGTCTCAGCCTGGTCGTGGGAGAGCCCATGAGCTGTTTCCACCCTCAGATGCCATTGTCCTCCACACAGCCTACGCACACGAAAAGAAAACAAACCACCTTTGGTTTTATTGGGAAGACACGTACAGGAGGCACTGCCCACCAAGGATAAGGTAAGGGAGTTAAGGTCATGAGTGAAGTAATCCCTCTGATTAGAAGTCCACTTCAATCTTCAGATATTTGAGACCAATTCTATTGGTATTTCTGATCCTACTTTCCTCCACTGGTATATTGTGATTTGCCTGAGTCTTATCCACAGATCAGACCACTGGGGCAGTGGCTCATGGCAACAACATTTCTGCAATAAATAATCTTTTACTAGCAAAGTGATAGAGATGAAACCTGTGGTTAGTATCTTTTGTATTTTTGAATCTTTCAATGAAGTTTTGGCAGTTAACTGGAGAAGTAGAAGTATGAGAAGGCCCAATAGTTTAAATGCAAATGTCTTCCCCATTTTGAATTTAACTCTTGATTTTTTTTCCTTAAGTTTTGACATTCACGGGTTGGTGTCTCCCAAAATAAATTTCATATCAGATTCTTCTCCGGCTTCCCTGCAGTGACGTCCCACGAGAACAGTTATAACATCAGCTCGTACCTCCTGTATCACCTGGACACAGATTTTCTTGCCTTTATTGAAGATATTCTTGCACCAAGCTGAATAGTGCTTGTCTTATGCATATCCCTCCAGTAATTCATGTTGGTTTTTTTAACTAAATACAGCTCTAAAAGCTGTTCTCTATATATCAATCCACCAAGCCACTTCCAGCTCATATTCTCAGGTGATTTATGCCTGTTTTCTGACATGGAGCCATTTCCTTGAGCTCAGAAGATGGCTTAACGCCTGTCTGACTACCTAAGTGGCAATTTAATCTTTAATTAGAAGGCACTATTTCCACTTCTCCACGTGCCTTGGAAATGAACTGTCTGTAGTATTTCCTCTGTACAGAACTGATCAGAAGGAAAATTTGGCAAGGGTTCTGCCATTTCCTGCAGCTCACGCCAGAGGCTGGGAGTGGAAAACACAGATGTTAGTAGAGTTGGATGCCTGAAGAGATAAATTCAGCTCTCATTCTACCAGATTCAGGCTGACAAGGACAGGGAAGCACTGTTATCAGCTAGGCAAAGCTGGGATTTGAACCTATTTCTGCCAAAGTACAAGCTGACAAGCTCCACCCCGCCCCCAGAGGTATTAAATTCACATGCACGTTGCTGTGTCCTCATTTCTATGCAGAGTGCAGAACTTACCATAACAAGTGCCTCAAATACCACCATTTTCCTTTCTCCTCTTGAAAACTGAATGCCACTTAAGTATTTACAATTTCTACACCAAGAACTACATTTCCTAAGGGTTGCAGTCACCCTGAGCAGAGGATGAAAGCAACAACAAATGCAAATCCCCTGTCATCACTTCATTATGTACCTCAATGTCAGACAGCCCCTGTGTGACAGTATTCAGTCTGTACTTCTAAAGTCCACAGTAGGGTCAAGGGCAGCTGGGTTTGACAGCAGAGATGCTGAGGAGCAGCCCAGGGGAAGGTGTGATAGTAGCATCTGACAGATGGACAGCATCTCCAGGAAGGGGATGTTATGGGAGACAGTGCCCCATGTAAAAGACTGAAAAGGGTAAGTAGCTCTAAATTGGTTACTGGGGGAAGGCTTAACCTTATCACCTACTGAAAGCTACAGAAAGTCAAAGCTGCCAGCTCTGAGAACCAAGGTTCACAAGGTCAGCTGCAGGCACAAGGCCACTTGTGAGGAGTTCAGTGGGCATAGCTGAAATTACTTAGTTCAGGGATCCTGGTGTGGGTTTAGTTTGGTTCACAGAGAGTGGCTGTGTCAGCCTTGTGTCCCATAGGGAAAAGGGATTTCTGAGAGTAGAATGAGATGTCTGAGGCAGAATGAAGCAGGACATGGACATGTTGGAGTGAGTCTGGAGGAGGCCATGAAGACGATCAGAGGAGTGGAGCATCTCTGCTATGAGAGCTGGGCTTGACCAACCTGGGGAAGAAAAGGCTCTGAGGAGACCTTAGAGCGCCTTCCAGTACCTGAAGGGGCTACATAAAAGATAGAGACAAACTTTTTAGCAGGGCCTCTTGTGATGGAACAAGGGGTAATGGTTTTAAATAAAAAGAGTGCAGATTCAGGCTAGATATAAGGAAGAGATTTTTTACAGTGAGGGTGGTGAAACACTGGCAGAGGTTGCCCAGAGAAGTGCTGGATGCCCCATCCCTGGAAACATTCAAGGTCAGGTTGGATGAGGTTCCCCATCCACTGGAAGGCAACCCTGCTCATGGCAGGGAGGTTGGACTATATGAGCTTTAAAAGTCCCTTCCAACCCAAACTGTTTTATGATTCTGTGAATTTCAGACTATAAATACGGAGCACATTTAGAATGGGGAGTATAAAATACTCATACAATTCTGGACTCTCCATCTCAAGGGGCAGCTGAACAATGACTAATGTGCTGAAAGCTGTGCGAAAAAAAATCAGCCCAAAGCATGAATATGGCACAGGAATTTCTAAGGCCATTTTCTGACCATCCAGAGAAAGATTCAGCAGGCAGAGCACTGAGATGCTAACCCCTGTCCCATTCTGTTATCCAGTGGAAATACAAGACTGGAGAGGTCACACAATCCCTCATGTGTGAGTAACCATGAGTCCCTCTCCCATCAACTCTTTTTCAGCTGATCAAGCAGACACCTCATCAGCACTCTCTGAAAATGAGATGTAACAACACATACAAGCCTCCAGATTTACTGGAAAGGGCATCATGCTGCTCCTTTAACAATCTCCAGTAGGGAATTGTCATTCTGTTACATTTGCTTGCTAAATTAATCATTCAGCCTTACAAGTATGCAAACCAAAGGAGTATTGATCTGAGGATCCATTGTGATGTGTTGACATGGAATGCTGTTACTGGGGCTCCCCGTGGAGCTCTCCAGGCAGACCCAGCCTCTCCACCTGCTCAAGGCAGCTCTCCCTGCCCTACCCAGCAAGCCACTTGCTGTGGTAAATTCAGTCAGAGCTGGGTACCCATCTCTAATGCATGGATGAAAATGTTTTTTTCCTGTTTATGTAAAAATATGAGCTTGTAATAGCGTTATTTTAATTTTTTTTTCAATTTTGACCAAATTACTCTAAAAATTTGAGTTGAGGTATCTGTGTCCTCTATCCCAGGTGGGATATGGTCACTGTAAAATTAAATGAGACAGAGCTGGAATACAAGTTGTTCATTCACCTGACATTTATTTTCTATCCTATTTATCTCAACATCACAAGGAAGGAAGAGGCTCACTGAAAAGGATGGAAAGAAAGAAAAAGAAAAGGAAGGAAAGGAAGGAAAAACTGTGTTCTGTATAATACCTAAGTCACTTCACAGTTGAAATAAACACAAAAGAATTTTTGTTCCTGTTCATAAGCCCCCTCCCCCTGTGCTGTTCTAACAAAAGCAGTTTCAACGACTTTACGTATCAAGAATGCCAAATGAACCTACCTTTTATATTGCAGCACATTTTTTTCCATAGGATAACTATATCTCACAGTGCCTTAAGTTTTGCTAATAGATGTGGTTGTTTTACTAATCCAGTCTGGCCAAAAATGGCACTTTCATATTTCACTAGAAGTTCAATGGCTCGTGGCAGAAGAGCTGGGACATAATTCTGCCTTTGTATGAGTTTTAGTCCCCTTTTGGAAAGATTAATCAGTTTGCAGGATTCTTTCCTTTTGCCTATAAAATGAAGACTGTTGTTTAAGAGGTTTCAGCTTTACGAAAAGGGGTTGATTAGCTAGCTCGAGACCTCAGCACCCAGTTATTGCCTCTTCCATTACCCACACTCACATCAGCCTTACCCAGGCTGCTCTCCACCTTCTCTGCAGCCTCTCTGGCCACTCTCCATTACCTTCTCAGCAGGCCCATATTTCAGTATAGAATGGGCAGGGGAAATGGCTGGTTGAGTGGCATACAACAAGCCACGGTCTTGAACATTGCCCAGAGAGGTCCATAAATCTCCTCTCCTGCTGGTAGTCCAAGAGTAGAATCCAGGTATTCTTCTCTAATAGATCAAGTCCAGACCTTCCACCTTTTTCTTTAAAGTTCCTACATAAATCTGCCTACAAGGTGATCCATTTCCTTATTATTTCTCTCATGTCCCTACACTCCACCCAACGTGCATCCCTCCCAGTTTTCTCCTTAACACCTGCAGCATTCGAGCTAAGCAGGATATGGTTGTGCAGCATTAATACAGTGCTTTACGGGGAAATGGCCATTATTTTAATTTCCATGTGTAACAGGTAATTATTCTCACCTTGTTTATGTTATCTGGGTAATAAATAACCTATGTTGTTCTTGTGTTGTGCAATACTATTCTCATAAACCTCTATGGCTTGGTGCCTCAATAGCATATCACTATTAAGAATGAAAAGCAAAGAAAGGTTTGGGCAAGGTTCAAAAACTTCTGGTGGGAACTGACCCAACTATGTCCGAAGGAACTTTGCAAACTAGTTCCCAGCACAACTTAATGGGGCAACTTTATAATGAAATAGCTCTGTAATTACCTAACAACTTTTAAGAGCAACAACACTAGTGTAAGCAAAGGTCCAGGTTGCTTATCTTGCCAGAATTGCTAAAGCTGGAGGGTTTTTTTGAGGGATGGGGCCTGGAGCAGAGATCTTTGCCACCAGCTGTTGCTACAATTCTTGTTTCACCCAGCAGCCAGGTAAGCTGTGATTTGTGACCAAGAGCTGTGCTGACAAAAGCTTTGCAGTGTGGTTGTGTTGCACATGTGACACTGCTGCTGTACTGCTCAAGGGGAAGGAATGAGCTGTGGCAGCAGCAACTTCTCTTCCCCAATATAAGTTGCCTGCAAATACTTGTGAATGCTAAAAGCCTGGCTGCAGAGAGATTTCTCTGTTTTCTGACAGTGTCCGTGCCAGATGTCGCTAGTGAGCAGAGACCAAGGAATAAAGTGACATGGACGGTTTAGGGTGAAAAGAAACCGACCCTTTATTAATTTACAGATTCGCTTATATACCTTTGCACGCTGGACTGACATAAGGTTATTGGTTCACTGACCAACCACCCCCAGAGGGATTGGCTGAACCCAACAACACTCACTTCAGACATTTTCTCTTTGGTACCATAACAATACCATAGTTTACAAAATCTCCCAACTGTTTTCCCATAGCGTCCATGAGAAAGCAAGGCCTTCACACAGACACTGTCAGAAAACTGAGAAATCTCTCTGCAGCCAGGCTTTTAGCATTCACAAATACTCATTAATACAACTACCTTGGCCAACAACCACCAACCTTCAGGTCTTAGTTTCCTTGGAAACCAACAAGACATTGGCTTTGGATTGTCGGTGTAGCATCAAAAACAGGTCTGGTCTCTTCTGTTGCTTATCAATTTTGAAAGCATTACTCATATCTTCTTTTCTTAAGTTTCTCCTAATTCTGTGGTTTTATACAGAACCAGTAAAAATGAATCACCAGAGCACTGGGGAGCCATCCCCAGCTGAATTGTTGCAGTATCCAGGCTCCTTCCAGGCTTCTTCTCACATCCATGGAGGGAGTGATGCTGATAAGCTCTCACAAAACTACTCTTCCTGGCTGTTATTAACCCATTTTAACCTTAAGCCTAATCGTCCCTTCTCCTACATTCACCTTCAGCAGCCATTTCATTTATTTTTGTTAAAAAAATTTAGAAGCACCACCTGAAAAATGTTACCCACACAAAAATAAAAAGCCAGGTAATGTCCTGCTGTTCACACTTTGATGTGCTAATTCCCTGAGATACATCACTGGTATAATCAGATTTAAATGTTAAAAAATGGATCATAGTAAGAGCAGTGATGAATGGTGGATTAAGCACTCATTATCATAAAAAACCAGATAAATAGAAGTGAAAATGTGTTGAGTATAAGCAGTAAAAACTCTTCCAAAGGATTAGCTGAACACTGTTAACAATGATGTCAGGGAAAGTACTTGATTGTGGATGCTGATTAATAGCTCTGTTATTATGTTATTCTTAGCATTTTTTAATTAGTATTTACTTTCACCTAAACAATCCTGAAAACTCTTTTGTGGCTAGTGCTGTTCATTCCTAGAGGTAGATGAGCTTCCTCCAACATATGAAACCAAACCTCAGGGAAGCAGATCTTCTAAGACCACAACCACCTTCTATCTTTCAGAGAACTGAACTTTAATCAATGGCCACATTTCATAGCTGGGCCCCAGTAATAAATTTTTGAGATGTACAAAATGAGAAGAACAGAAAAGAAAAATAGAAATGCCGGGTTGTTTTATTCAGGCTACACGTTGGAACATCAGTAGGTGAAAATGAAGTAGAAAAATTCAAAGCTGAAGTTGATCATTTCAGGGGAGTTCAGTAAAATGATGATAAAAGGCGTGATGTTTTAAAAGTCCATTTACATTAAGATTTCTGGCAGATTTTGAAAGGCACCTTCCCCCCCGCTCTAATCTCAGAATACTGCAGAATAAATCTATGAGACAAAAAGAAATAAACATCTGGCTGGCGCAACTCAGGAAGACAACAATATTTCAACAAAGGAAAAACAACATTTCAGCACTCAACAACACATAATTAATTTCAGATCTGTCCCTTTCAATCACAGATTATAGACAACCACTAGAAAACAGACTCTAAAGAAGATCCTTGCCCTGGCTGGGGAGGGTGAGAGGATCCAGGGCAGCAGCTTTCTGCCATCTCCCATTTCAATCTTCCTTTTGCAGATCTCTTGGCAAAGCCGAGCTGCGAGTTCAGCTCAGCTCAGCTTGTGTTTATGCGCTCTGAACTATTTAACATCTTCAATAAACCCTGTGGCTGGGAGCTCATCATTTTACGTACTGAGAGCTCCATTAGAGATGGCTGTAAGTGACACTTTACATTTCCCAGTTGCTTGCAGGTGTAGCTTTTGCCAGGGGATTCTTATTTGGAGAAGAGTGCACTGAGAGGCGTTAATTACATTTCTCCCTTGGTTTTATATACACTGATTTATTTCCATTAGCTTTTTAAACTCAGAGGCAAATCCTTCGTTCTTGGACATATAGATATTTTTGCTATATTTATGCATGGCAGGGCAGAATTATTAGCCCAGTTTTAATGCCTGCTGCTACATAAAGCAAGCTTCTGATTTTATGAGTAGGAGAAATAACATCAAGACTATTCCCATGCCTGGGTAGCAAAGGTGATTTATCATGTTAGGCTGTAAATCCCTGTAAGAGCTGGATTTTGGTTACCTCTTGAAAAGCTTTCTTCGTTGCCTGCAATGGTGATGTAACAAGACAAGGCATCCCAAGGTATCCTCAACACATGACCTCCTTCTTCTGCTGAAGGTCACGCACCCTCTCCCAGCTCACTCTCAAGGAGTTTACTTTGGAATACATGACAATAAGAGACTTTTTTGTCTGAGTGAAGACAGGCTTTGCAAACCACTGCAGTTTAATAGTATTTGGTTTGATATAAAACATGCAAATGACATCGTGCTTTGAAAAGAATGACATGTATGTGATTTAATCTCTCTAGCACTCTCCAAATTTGTCTTGGGATACATCTAACATTCATTTATCCAGAGTCTAGAATTGAGAACTCATTTGGTAGAAGAGTTTCTACCCTTTTAGATATTCTATTTTTTTATTATTTTATTTGAAATAATAAATTATCATGGCATTTTGTGGGTTTATACTTCCTTATTACTCTCTGTGATTCAGTAAACAGCAAGCAACTCCAGCAGATCTATAAGCTTAGTCCCAGTTGAGGATTTGCCATGCCTGAGTCATTCCAAGCCATGCTGAGCTGAGTGCTTCTCAAAGACCTCCAGTGGTGGAAATTGTACAACTCCCATACAGCTCCACAGCTCTTCCAAAAAGACTTCTTCCTAACTTCAGTGTCATTCTAACCTGAACCTCCCTTTCTCTGAGGAATTAAGCTCACTACTTCTTGTCCAGTTCCTAGGGCACTGCAAAATTCATCTTCATTATTTTCAGTAAATTGAAGATTCAGGTCACATTTTCTAGTCCTCTCCTTCTGGAGTTCGTCTTTCAGAGTCTCTTATTACTGCTCAGCATTTTCTTCAAATGTCTCACTGATACGTGTCTGTAACACTCAGCTGAGATCTCACCGCTGCTGGCTACAATGTTCAGTCTCTCCCAAATAATCACATGTACATAAATCTCCCAGCCCTACACATGAGTTAAGAATAGCTCAGTACACCAAGGGTCATGAAGATCTCAGAAAAAGACAATGCAAAAAATTAGGTTTTCCTACTTTTTCTGAAATGCTAATATCTGGAAGAACTTTCCCTCTAGAATGCCACAAATTAGTTTTCATTAACATGCAATCTATACACCCCTACAAAAAAAATCAATCTATTCAATTTTTCTGTTACAAATTTGCCATTAGTTTCTTTACTAGCTTGGTTTGTAAACATAGAAAGAAACAATGTCTTTCCTGTTGAGGAAAGATGTCTAGAGACACCATCCTCTTGCAAAGTCTTTATCTCCCATGTAAGTCTGTGTAGGACAAGCACTTCTGCTTCAACCACAAAACAGACACACTGCTTTTCTATTCCCACTCCCTCCCACTCTGCCAGAATTATAACACAGACCAGGATCTCTACTGGGATCCAGGCTTTTTCATTTAGGATTGCACTGGAGACTGCTAGTCTCAATGTTTTGCTACCATAATTAGATTAGTCAGAAGCATGAAATGAAGTTATACTTCTAGCGGACCAAATTAAGCTTGGCAATAAATTCAGTCCTGTAACTATCATAGAATCATAGAATGGTTTGGGTTGGAAGGGCCTCAAAAGATCATCTAATTCCAACTCCCCTGCCATGGGCAGGAACACCTCCCACTAGAGCAGGTGGCTCAAAGCCCCATCCAACCTGGCCTTGAATACTTCCAGGTATGGGGTTTCCACAACTTCTCTGGGCAACCTGTGCCAGTGTCTCACCCTCTGAATAAAGAACTTCTTCCTAACGTCTGATCAAAATCTATTCTTTTTAGTTTGAAAGTATTCCCCCTTGTCCTATCACTGTCTGACATGCAGAAAGTCTCTTGATGCAGAGCTGAAAGCCCCTTTCCAGGAGATTTGACAACTCTGTGATACCTTTGTATTCCTATGTTGTGCTGGTTGGTGGTTTCTAAAGGTTACATTTAAATGTCCAGCCTCCATAGCTGCAAAACAGACAAGAAGAATTCCTGATTCAGTCTTTGAAGACCTCCAGTGATTGTTTAACTGTCCCTGGCTGATCACCTGCTTTGCTGGTAGGTTACGATGCATTGCAACTGGGTGCAATTTGTGGTGCAGTTTTACAAACCCACCTTGGTGAGGAGAGAAATGCACAAATGCAGTTTGGGAAGAATATGAAAGAAACTGAGAGCAATCAAAAGGGTAAATCAGACCACAAAGAAAGTTAAGTGGCAGTATAACATATTTGACAAGCAGAAATGTCACAGCTAATAAGGTGCAGCAAAGCACAGGAAGTTATGTTTGATTGTGAGTCATTTATAAGAAACCCTTCAATTGCCTGTCACCATATTAGCATATTTAAATAGTTCTAATCTGGTTTCATCACTGTGATTAAAATTGCTGACAAGGGTGGATAATAATGATGAACAGAATCAAACAGCAAGGAGTGAGATTGCAAATGGGTTTATAGAGGTATTAGGACCAGCAGCACACCTAATACAAGAGCAAAACCAGATCCCAAGGGGAAAACTCAGTAGGCAAAATTACAAGTGACCATGTTTCAAAACTTTCTTTCCTTTTCCCATTTTAGTTCACTCTTCGAATTAGATCACAGTTGAAGTGGGTGTCAAAGGAGGTAGAAGATACATGCATCATTCAAAAGGCACAACTTAGGAGGCATTAGTTCCCAGGTAATTTGCTCAGAGGCAGAACTCTGAAATGTCCTGTACTGTCAGATCTGCTGATGGGCAGACTTTGTTGGCACATCACTGGTCCCATCAAAAATAACTGAAGAGGATGACAAATGCTCAGAAACATCACGAGCCTGGAAACTCACGGGAGCTTTCTGAAATTATCTTTTGCTTTAAGCATTCTGATTTAAGTAGCTATCTTAACTTGGAATCTAGGAGAGAATTTTATTTGATAACTGAGAAACATTGCAAGTAAGGCTTCAAGGAAAAGCATTGATGGCTCTTGAAGAAATTGAAAGACCTGGAAAGTATCTCCTTTCTGCATGCCCCAAAGCAATTCAAGCAAGGACTAATTTCAATTCTTGAGCAAAACAGTAGCAGGAAAATCATTTCCACATTAAGAAACAATTGATGTGATTTTGAAGAACATTCACAGTGTTGAGGAAGTTCCTCTGTATTCCCCAATATCTGCAAAACTCTATTTTGAGCCGCTGGGTTTCTGCAGTCCCTCCTCACCGGAGTTTGGAGATGGAACAGCTGCTGTTGCTGCAATGCAGGAACAGCAGTGTGGCTTTCCTGAGGGACTGCTTGCCTTCCCTTCAGGCAGCACAGCCGTGGGCACTGCATACTCAGAGTGAGATGACAACTGACCCAGAGTCTTCTCCACACACCCATCTCCATTTTTCAATCATTTAAGCACCCCAGAACAGTTCCGATCTCCACACACAAAGAGGATTTGCATCTTTAGGCCTCCAAAATAACGTTAAAAACCTGCTCTCTCCTAATACCGTGCCAGTGCATAGACAGTGTGTTGTGGTATATATGGGAATTAACCTCATGTACTAAATGTCAGGCTACCATCCAGGAGACCATTCCTTCTCTCCTTTGTAGGGACTACAAGTCTCCAGAGGGCTGAGAAAATC
This sequence comes from Lycocorax pyrrhopterus obiensis, assembly GCA_014706295.1. NCBI lineage: Eukaryota > Metazoa > Chordata > Aves > Passeriformes > Paradisaeidae > Lycocorax > Lycocorax pyrrhopterus. Next base: position 6,987,326 of record JACSVZ010000002.1, on the reverse strand, counting down.
AGCATCCCTCTCTTTGTTCCTGCCAAGAGGGGTTATGGGGCAATCTCCCCACACTTGGATGCTGCCCCAGGGTTCATTTCCTTATCCCCAAGGACCATCATTAGGAGTTGGGAGCATATGGACCCCACCCAGCATCTGCCTCTGTCCTCCCCTGTAGGACGTGGCCCTGGCTGTTTTTGTAGAAGTTACTGAACTGCAGGAAAGCCTGTAAAAGCTCAGCAGGAGGGTAAAACAAGCAGAGAGAAACCAACTGGTGTGTAATCAGAGACAGAAGAAGTACATACAAAATAGATCCCTCTCATTCCTGGAAATCCATCTCCATTTGTATCTTTTACACCTAAGCTTTTTCCATTGAAAATGACAGAAGGCAGTATGTCACTGAGAACAGAGATGACAATTGCAAATGGTAGGTGTTTTCACTAGAAATTGCCAACACAAATTTTGATGTCTTTCTCCCATGGAGGCCTGCAGGAAAAAAAAATGATGCCTTGGAGGTTTTTTCAAAAGCTGGAATATTGCAATAAAATATAATGCAGTACAAGGCTATATAAAATTTATAGGGCACCTTTTATGAGAACATCCCAAGGGGCTTCATATAATAGCTATAAAGCAGTAAAACATATCAGGGCACAGATTTAATTTTTAAAATGGCAGCATATATATTAATGATTTACCATCGTTACTCCTCGTTGGAGGTCTAAGAACACCAATAAAATGGTTCTATCTAAAGTTAATTTACGTGAGAGGTTTTTAATGTCTGAATATGGTTCACATTTTAGTAAGTTCAATTGATTGATTAAAACAACACCAAAACAAAACCAAATATGCTGTGTTTCATTCAGGAGGGGTTTCTGAATTATTAGTCACTGGAATTTTTTCACTGTTCCCTAAGGTTGCCCAGGTCCACACCTCCCAAACTTGCAAAAGAACAACTGAGAGGAAATTAGCTCAGCTGACAATTCTGAGACATTCACCCTTGTACTATCCCACCCGTCAAAATGCTTCTACCAAGGACAGTATGTAAAGAAGAAGGAGGGTCTGGCAAGAAGCAGCAAGTAAGGAAAGGAAAGGAATCTACACTATCAACAGCATTAGAAATGTCCTGGCTCCCTGTCATACCTCTCCTCTGGCATTGCTATAACCGAATTCCATGCCCCATCACCACCTGGACCACCTTACACATTAAATGTTGACAAAAGCTGTGCAGTCCAGAGCTTTCCCTGAACTCCCATGGGTTAACAGCTACAGACTGATTTCTGCTGAATCTAAGTTTAATTTCTTTCAAATGAGAACTGGAACCAGATTGAACTGCAGCTCTGCAAATGAGTTGTTTGAAGAAAGATAAGCCAAGCACGGTGTAACACGCAATTAAAACGCTGAATAAGTTATGAACTGACCCCAGGGAATAAAAAGTAAAAGAATGGTGTCTGTTTTTCAGCTCTTTGATAATGGAAAAGAGGTCAAAGCTGGAAAAAAAAATCAAAATCATAGACCAAAGTGGGAACATCAAGTCAGATGGGGCAGTAACAATTAAATGCATTAGAGGTTGTGAAAGCTCAGCAACTGTATTTATCTGCTGCTCTACACTTAAGTTTAACACTAAAGTGATCAGCAGCCCACATATTTCAAAGAACATCAGGGGAATCTACATACATGCAGGGTCTTTAAATATCAAAAAGCCACCTAGGCAGTCTGCTGGACTCATTCTGTGGGCAGTCTGTCTGTGGGAGGTTGGGTTGAAGAAGTAGAGGTCTTGATTTGTTCTATACTCCAAGGTCCTTCATCCCACACTGGAAATGAGCTGAAGGACCAGCAAAAGAGAGTGTTTGAGAAACAAAACCTGTATCCTTCAGGCAGCTGTTTAGGGACAAGGAAAGTCTTTTGCCATGAACAAAACCACATTTACATGATGTGCATCTACTGGTATTGAAGACCAACCCAAAACACAAACCCACACCTTTGAATTTGACCTGCTCTTTGATAGTGTGTCAGGGAAGACTGGGCTACAAAGACACTTTCAGCAGAACATCTGTTGAAACTGCTGCAGGTTTGGCTGGAGGATAGGAGTGGCAGCATTCCCACCTGGACACCCCCAGTGCACAGGCTGTGGGTGAGCACAAACGTGCCACAACAGCCAGGCACACCCACTGGTGTGGAGAAGACCTCTTATAGCCCTAACTCCCGGTACATGGGAGGCAGAACCATGAGCAGAATGGGTTTTTATCCTCAGGAGAGTAATTCACAGTGATCTTCTGACCCTGCTCATGCACTTCTGACCACCTCCGCACTGTCTTCAGGAAGAGAACATAGACACACGCTTATATCCTCTGTCTGCAGCATCCATAGAGTGAAAACACATTTGTCCTCTTGTCTGTAAACCGCTGCAGCAATGAAATGAGCATCTGGATTCCTCACCTTTCCCTCCAAACCCTCTGGAAGAAAGCACCAGATGAAGCCTGGTCTTGTCCAAAGGCAGATCAGGGATCGTTCTACAGTAAAGCAGACAAACAATCCAGACAGGCATCCCCTGAGCCATCTTAGTATCAGTCCTTGTCTCTGGATGAAGCTGAAGAACCTTATATCCCTCATACAACTTAAAAAAAAAGCTTCTGATGCCCAAAACTTTCTGGATATTTGCTAACAGGGAGGCAAGTTCATTCCCTAAGGACACTGAAGTCCCTGTGTGGAGGGACTGGGATCCCCACAAGGGCTGAGTGCTCTGTATTGACAAAGGGCATACATTGGTCAAGCCAGCAGAAGCAAACCTAGCCCGTAATAGGGCTTGTCAGGCAGGATATCACCCAGCAGGCTTAATAGCTCTGACTGATCTAAAAAGCTGTAAATTAACAAAATCTGTATGTTTTACAAAATTGGGTAAGTAATCAAAGCCCTGCAGTACTGAAATGATAAGCCCAAAGATACAGCACAGGAGAAAGCTCCTTATTGCTTAATCCTCAGCTCTCAAGCAAGCCAAGCATAAAATCCTTTAATCAAATCTAATAACCTGGGATAATCTTCAAAATAATGACTGCAAGGAATAACACATTCCTGCATTCATTAATGCCTGAGTTTTTCAAAAAAATGGATTTTCATTAGCAGCAGTGCTAAAGGTATTCTCACGTGTTGCATTATGCATAACTTCCCACAAGTTAAAAAAAAAAAGAATATTTAAAAACTCCATTGATTACGCATTCTGGTATTAAAACCAGATCCCTCAACACAGTACAGCTGTTTCCTATGTACAGGAACAAATGACATGTAAGGGTAACCATATCAAACACTGAAACATGATGCTCTCTGTCCTGAAAAAATTGTCCTAGATATCAGAATTATTCATGGCTCATGAGAACAGATTTATTAAGAAGAAAAGTCTTACTCTTGTCCTTGGTTCCTCAGAGGTTTTTTTAGCTGCCAAACAGTCTTAGGGGGCTTTGGGTTCGTATGTATCAATCAACTCACAGCATCATTTATTTCTAGGAAATTCTGTCTTTAACTGTTTTCTAAAACTGAGAGTACACAAGGCTGAAACATATTGTCTTATGGAAAGCTTTAATGCAATTAAACACAACAAACTCTGTCAATACAAACCATCTCAGAGTCTAACAAGAGTCATTTATGCCTCCTCTACAACTGATAGATGACAAATGATAGACAAGTCCTAACTCCTTGCCAGTTTTTCTCTTCAGCAATTATATTTTGCCTTTCTATGATGTTCTTTCAGATTTATTCCATTCTGAAGTGTGACAAACAATGAAAAAAAAAGAATGTACACAGAAGCTGGTAAAATTTATTTCATTTCATAATGTGAACAGATTTGCCTGTATTACAAACAAATGATTACAAAGATGTTTATTTTTCTGCTCACTCATCAGTTGTGAAGTGATAATGTGGTATTTACACATCACACAGAAATAAACAGTTTTCAATCAAAGGTTTCTATATGAATTTCACTCTCTCTGTATAGAGTGAGAAATCGGCTGTGCCATGGGATATTATCCCTCTCTTTGGTGACTAGATGTCTGAAAGTAAAGACAGGGCAACAACAAGTGATTACTGCCAGCAGTATTCCTGCTCCTCCTCATGTCATTCTGCTCACAAGCCAGTATGGCATTAGTAGGGAGAAGGGTCACCACCTCCAAACAGTAATGCAGATAAAACCTCATTCACTCACACCACAGAAAACTGGGCTGGAAGATATCCAAGAGGGCATTACCTGGTCCACCCATCTCCCTGCCCAAGGCATTCCTGATGAACGTTTGTCAGCTAAGTCAGCCCCAATGACAGAGTCTCCACAGCCCAATTTGAAACTTCCTCGCTGAAGATCAAGCCTTTTCCTTTTTTCCATTTTCAAAATGCATTTAGAGAAGACACTCTCCTTTTTTCTTTAACAAGAGACAACAGGGGGGAAAATAAGTAAAAAGTAATATGAAAATTAAATAAGGAAGATAGCATGTTCTTATCAGCATTATTTTTTCAGCTTGAACAAGCCCAATTCTTTCAATATTTCTTTGTAGGTCATGTTTCAAACTGTTCTCTGCTAGAGAATAGATCATCTCTGTCTTGAAGGACAGCACTAAAAATGGCACAATTCTCTGTCTAAGGCCATCCTTTTGCTACACAGGAATAATTACCTCACATGGCAGCCTGTGCTGCTGTTCACACATTCCCTGTGACACTAACTACTTTGAAAAGCTTGCCATCATTCATCTCTGTCTAGTTTGCAGCTCTCTATAGCCTCTTCACCCATCTCAGAATGTCCAGAGAGTTTTCTTCTCATCCTATACTCACATACTTTATTATTCCTACATAAGTGTAATCATTCCCTATTAAATAATATTCTCATTTTTCAGGTCATACTTCCATTCTGTCAAGATCATTTTGAATTATGGTCTGTATCGTTCTGATGGGGATTCTCATCTCAGGATCCTCTGCATTGTACAGGTCACTAATAAAAACACTGGTCACAGCCAAGCCCCAAGGAAACCTTGAAGCACTTCACTGACTATATCCTTCATTTCAAGGTGAAATGCTCATGTGTTATGTTGTTGTGAGAGAACTCATCAGTCTACAGTCATTTCCTCTAGACCACACTTCCCTAGTGCCCATCCACATTCTACACCCACTGGGTACCTCACTTATCTCCAAGCACTCCCGTGGGAAAAAGGATGCTAAGGGCTGCTAAAATTCCTTTGACAGAAAAACTTTACGTGATCAATTTGAGAACGCCCTCTGCTGTTTTGCTCTCCTGCTCTGGCTGTCATTTCACTCCTTTTTGCACAGGTATTAATAGTGCTGTCTACCTGATGGCAAGTGAAGATCAGGACAGAATAAAGCATTAATCATTTTAGGCTTCTCCAAATCTTCTGTCTATTAAGTGTCAACGTTTGGACTTCTCCTAAGTAATGTGCCTTGCTACTTCATCTCACCTCATGTCTTAACCTTTTTGATTAGGTTACTGAGAGCTCTTGCAATGCCTTTATTCTCCTCCTTAGTAACCTGACCTAGTTTCTACTCTGTATCCTTTTCTCCTGTGTTTGAAGTCAATGAAAGGCTCATAATTTAACCAAGTTGATCTCTTACTGACTTCTTATCTCTCCTCCACAAGGAGAGAGCCTTATTAATATTCTTCTTTAAGGAACTGCTAGCTTTCTTAATTCCCAAATTAAGTTCCATCAGGCTTGCCTCCCAGGCAACACCTCCCAATTTTGTGAGCATTGAAGCCTTCCTACTTGAAATCCATTGTTACTGTTTTGCTACTTATGTTCCTTCAAGTCCTGTGAATCATAAATGTATCATTTCATGATGATTCTCAGTTAACATGATCTTTGTCTAAGTATTGTTAGTTTCTTCCTATCAATCAGTATTTAATCAAAGTTCACCCTGTTCTACTTACCTTAATTATCTTTACCAAAGTCCATCAGAAACACATTCAAAGCACTTGCTGAACAGGCTCCCTCTGAAATACATTTTATTTGCAACAGATATGCGGGTAACTGAGAGCCTGCATTAAGATTTACAGCTCCTTCTGCTTGTTCGTCATCCTTCTTGCATTACAGTGGGTGCTCTCCACTCCTATGACTTTATGAAGAACAACCCAGCCTGATTTTTATGTCCACCTAAGTCACCATTTTTTATGCTACTTCTGGGACTGATTAATTCCAAGTCAGAGATCTTCACTGGTCTCCATTTTTGCTCATCGCCTTGTCAAACATCATTCTTAGGAGAGGAAAACAAAGACCTCCAAGTATGTAGCCACACATTTACTTCCAAGATGTGTGTTGTCACTCCCTGTACACTGATCCCAGACTGAACAGGCCAACTGTGCTCTTGTTTCTCTCATCCTTGCCTCTCCCCAGCAGCCTTACGACCACTTCAAGCTGCAGTACTGAAATGTTCACTGAAGAGAATAAGACCCCACAAGACAGGAAACCTGAACAAGTCAGTGAAAGAGAAAGCTGTGTGTGCATGGCTGACCATAGCAGATCAACTGACTTCAACAGTTCAGTGAAAGGAGTTTAGCTGCTGGAAAGAGAGGGGATGATCCAGCAGTTGTACCATGAAAAGACAGAAGGCAGGACAATGGAAGAGGGAAAAAGACATCCACAGAGACAGTGATGCTCAGAGAATCACTGGCTTTGGAGATTTTCAAACTGGACAGAACAAGGCCCAGGTCCCTGAAGACTCAAAGTCTGTTCTACTGAAGTCTGGGGCTGTGATCCTGCTTTTTGCCCTCCTTTCATAATCCTGACTTTTACCTTCATGCAGTCAGTGTCATCAAGGTTTCTGCCAAACTCCACACGCCCCAGCACTGTAAGCGTGAGGTTCAGCAGTGTCTCCCCACTCATCAGCTTCTTAATCACCTATGTCAAGAAGCTCTTATCAGTGCTGTCATCAGAAACCTGTTGCATTGCCTGTGCCCTGCTGGGCCTTTCCAGCACATATCAGGGTGGCTTAAGTCCACTATGAGATCCAGGGCTTGTGAACATGAGGTTTCTGCCTGTTGTTTGAAGAAAGTCTCACATGCTCTTTTTTCCTTCATCCTAAATGCTGCGTATTTTGTGAACATTAATACAAAAACTCAGCAAAGATGGAAATGCATTTACAAATCCACAGCAAGTCTAGAGCGCTGTGCATTACTTATTAAAAAACTGCAACGAGGAAGAGACAAAATGAAGAGGTAAATTTAAGGACCCTTTCCTCTGAAGATGGGGCCGTAAAAGACTTTCTTATTAAAAACCAGACAGGTTATAACTATTAAAAAGCAAGTCTGTGAGCTCTAGGGATGGATTTCATACCACTGTAGTCAAGATATATACAGATGTGCGTATATCAAACAGTAAAAGAAATAGCTACACAGAATCCTAGAGAAAGGCCAAGAAGATATATTGATAAGAACCCGTAAGCAAAACTGGGAAGCAACTGCAACAGAGGTGAATTTTGCAAATGGTGGAAAGCAGGAAGCAATGGCAGTAACACAGCAATCAGCACAACTACAGGAAAAAAAAGACTACAGGAAAAAAAATTCGGTCAACTGCACAGACAATGGACAAAAAGGCTGTGTTGATGTGCAAAACTTATGCTCCAGTGCCCCTAAAAGTCAGTGGAATGTGTGTTTTAAACACAGTAAGGTATTTTTAATCATTGTTTTTGAGAGATCTTGTTAATTAAATAGCACTCCAGTAAGACACACAACACACACAAGATGGACACAGAGGAGCAAGGGTAGCTAAATACAATGACTGAATTAAACACAGTGGGAACCATTAAATTTCACCAACAGAGTATCCTGTACAGAGCCCAGAATAAAAATATGACCAAACAACATGTGCCAGTAAAATCACAGGAGTTCAGAAAAGACATGGAGCATGTGGCATCTGCCATACAAAAGCAGGAAACAGCATTCAGAGAAGAACCCAATTAATGGATCTGATTACTTCTTGGTTACCAGTAAAGCAAGGAAAAAGGTAATTTTATATCAGAATTACAGAATTCTTTTTCATACCTCCTAGAGAACCTGCTGAATCTTCCTCATACAGGAGTTTTTGAAGGCAGGCTAGAGAAGTGTCACATGTGGGTAGCCTGGCTGTACCTACACAACACCATCAGAGGGAGAAGGCCTTCTTGTATGTTTTCCCTGCATTTTCTATTGCAGTAGGAATCATTTTCTTCACCTTGGAAGAAGAATTCTGGGCCATTATCTTGGATTGCACAATTTTTTGGTTTTGATGTGCAGCTGGTCAAAATTATGCAGAAGTGTCAAGTTTAGTGACATGAGAAGTTGAGCATTCTCCTTTCCTCAGGACAATGCCATGGGATGCAGCAAAGGATCCAAAATGACACTTTTGTACCTTCTGTGCCATGACAGAGGAAACTGGTAGAGCAGGATGCTAAATCTATGAGCAGAGCTGAAACACATCTATTTCCACCTCACGACTGTAAAGTAGAATTTAAATATTATACAGGAATGTGTATAGAAATTTCACTGGACAGCAGGCCAGACAGGGTTCATCTGAAAATGTGAAAGGGCATGCTGATGGCCTGGGGATATGAGCTGCAGCAAACACCAGGAATGACTGAAGCAAAGGGTCTTAAGCCATAAAAGATCAGATGTTAGTTTCAAGCAAGAGCTATATTACACTAAAGTGCAAAAAATCCTTGCCCCGTGACCTCATTTTCCAGTAACACTGCATGTGCCAAGACTCCAATATAAAATGGTTCACAAGTCAGAAGGGAAATGTAAGTCCCCTGCAAAGCTCACAGAACTTGTGCTAGATTAGCAGACTGCCATGGATGCTGCAGCACAAGAGGATCCCGAAAAAGAAAACCCTTTTGGCATCAGCAGAAAACACCAACCTGTTGAAAGAAATCAAACTCTCCTTACAGAAGCAGCAGGGAGGGCTGGGAGCAGAACTTCTGCAGAATCACAGAGCAGGCTGTTTATTAGCCTCTTACACACCCACAGGTTTGGGAGCTACTTGAAGATGTGTACACAAAGTGAAATAGATGGTGCATTTGCTATATTGACCCAAGCAAGTATCTATGAATAACATTTTCAAGCTTCCCCTGGAGCTGCAGTTTCAAAGCAGAAACTAATCAATGAGCACTGGCTGTAAGACCCAAAAGAGAAACTAACAGATACCACCAAAGAGGATTTTGCAAATATGGAAGTACTTAATCACAACTAAGGTTCAGCTTGGGTCCCATTAGTAATACCACAAACACTTTCAAGAGCAGCTAATGATCTGAAACAAGCAGTAAACCTGCATGCAAACATGATAAAAAGCTTTGCATTGAATCTGCAAGTCTGCAGATGAGCTAGAAACAGATCAGTGAAGAAGAAACATTGCAAATAGAAGAGGATCGGTCTGTGTGAATGTTTCTACTGTCAAAATTCTAACACGTTTGTCTGGGATGCTTTTCAGGGCTGAACAAACCAACTTCTATGCTGGTGGAAAGAAAAATGTCAGAATGAATACCAGAATCAGAAAATCCCAGTAAAACAAGATGGTTCTCATTTGGCCACAGATAAATGGAGGCATTAAAGAAACACGAAAGTACCAGAAGAACAGGGATGCTGAAAACAAAACTTTTCAAATAAATGAAGGAAATTGATTTCACAGTTTAAAATAGCCAGAATTGGGTAAAATGGACACTCCTAAGCCAAGCTATTATATTCCAGAAAGAATCATTTCAATCACAGTCACTAAGGAGAGATGAAGACAAGACTTTTAAAGGAATCAAGCTTTTGAGAGAAGCCTTTTGACAGAAGGAAGTGAAAAGGGCAGGCACCTGATAATCCATGCATTGACAGCTCAGCAGAGTGTTGCCCCAGAGGGCTGCAAAACAGTGGCTTGGAAAGATTGTGCCCCCTCCTGAGGCACTGAGATACATTATTGCTGCCTGGAAGCAAGGTAAGAGCTCTACCAGTTATTGGGTTAATCCAATAATGATAGTTTACTTAGAAAATATACAAAGGGATCGAAAGCCAGACAAGTAAAGAGAGATTTCCAGGAACTGAAGCCTCCTTTTGCCATGATTTCTGTATCATGTATTGTGTTCTCTGCAAGATTTCATGTTCGAGTGAAGCAAACCCACACAGAGTCTGGCTAGAAGATGGTATTTGTGAACAAGTATTTCATGTCCTGCATGGGTAGATTCAGACTAGATATAAGGAAGAAGTTTTTTGAATTTGATTTCTTACAATAATTTTCAGTGAAACACTGGAACAGGCTGTCCAGAGACATGGTGAATAATCCCTGGAAACATTTGAGACCAGGTTGAATGGGGCTCTGAGCAATCAAATGTAGTTCAAGATGTCCCTGATTATTGCAGAGAGGTTGGACCAGGTGACCTTTAAATGTTCCTTCCAAACCACACCATTCTATGATTCTATAATCCTTACAAAATGTCCTTCCTTTAAAAAAAATTTTCTTTGATGGTCAAAACGTACAGCAAAGAAGCATTTGTTTTCTGTCACTTTGGGTATCACACAAGAACCCTGCTTGCTAAACAGAATTCAAAAATCATGAAAAAGTGTTATTAAACAGCTATTTCATAGCCAGCTTCTGTTCTGGCTGCACACTGCTCCTGAAGTCCAATTCCCTCTCCTTAGCACTCTGTAACAAGAACGAGTTAAGTTTACATCATTCCTTATTACCACTGTAATCACAGTCTTGAGACAAGATTCGTATTAGCCATTTTCTGCTCTTGTTGCATCATTTGTCAAGAAAATGAGGAATAAGAATTTCAGCACCTAATATGCTCTGTGAGTTATAGGACTGTGCCAGGATTATACTCAGCTTTCCTGATAGTTGGTAGCTCTCTGTCCTACCTTTCTCTGCATACATCTGCTTGAGAGCTGACTTATAACCAGCCATCACTTCACTTTTCTAGGGAGAGCCTTCACTTCTGGATCTGGCCGTGCTGTGACATCTAGTAAGCAACCAAAAGAGGATAGTAAATCTATTAATTGAACTATAGCCCAGCCATAAGTCCAGTATCACCTCAATCCGTTTCGGGGAGCTTGCTTCCAGCTCCCAGGTGTGACCCTCAATATGCACATGGTCCATTTGCAGTGGTACAAGGAGACAGGGATGTCAGGGCAGAAGGGTTTTTGTGTGTGTGTCCTTTGGCTCCTGTGTGTGAATTGGGTGGGTGTGGATATAAACACATATCAGTGCTCCACACCCCTGTGCTGAGGCCAAAGCCAAGGGCAGTGAAGCACTGCCTGTGGTAGAAGAACATCAAATTAGAGACTACACAAGCCTGTACCAAAGTATACAAGAACAGGAAGGATGCATCCAAGGGTGCTGACAAATATCATATGCATCTCGAAGAATGGCAAGAGGGAGTTGGAGCAGGGCCTTAACAGACTGGAGAAACGAGCTGGCAGAAATTCCCCAGAGTTCAGGAAATGCCCTGCACATGGGGAGGAATCATCTGCACACTGGCACAGGCTGGAGGCCAAGCAGCTGGAGAGCAGCTCCATGGGTAAGGATCCACGGGTGCTGGTGGGCAGATTGAGGACAAGTGAGCACTGCACCACTGCAGTGGTGGATAAATAAAAACACCCAAATACTGGGCAAAAGCATAGACAACTAGTCAAGGGAAGTGATTTTTCATCAGTTTGGCACTTGCAAGACAGCATATGGAGTACTGCATATCATTTGGGGCTCCCGTATACGAGAGGGACACAGACATACAAGAGAGAGTACAGCAGATGTTCCAGAGCCTGGAGCACGTAAAGTACCATAAGAAGCTGAAAAAGCTGGTTTGGTTCTGCCTGGAAAAGAAAGGGGGTCCAAGGGAGGATCTTATCACTGTCTTTAACTATTTAGTGGGGTGGTATAGATAGAAAACACACAAAGTGTTCAAAGAGGTGAAGCACACTAGGACAAGGGGTAAGACCTGATAGTTACCACAAGAAAAAATCCATTTAAACGAAAGTAAAAGCTTAACATCTTGAGGGTAGTCAGGCCTGAAATCAGTGTCCTCGAAAATATTTACAAACCCAATTGGAAAAGGCCCTGAGCAATATCACCTAACACTGAAGTCAACCCTGCTTTAAGCAGGGACTTGGACCAGAGAGTCCTCTTCCAACCTCACTTTATCCCTTTGTGAAATGAGAGCAAGTTCAACATCATCCCTTTTCTTGACTGCCTTTTTCTCCAGCCTTACAAGGTTATTTGTGTTGTTGTCTCAAACACTCTCAAACGCACCCTCCTCAGGGAGCCTTCTTCCACGTCTCTAAATCTTTTGAAGTATTCTAATGCTGCCAATAATTACAGTCTACCTTTGTATTATGTATGGAAAGTGGCACATTGTTGAATATGAAAAGTAAAGTCACTCACAATGTACATTCTAACAACAGGGAACTCAGAGTGGAATTAATGACTGATGAAACCACAACGAATTGAGAAAAGGGTAATGAGCTCCCTGTGGCCTCCACTGTGCTGCCCACGTTCCATTATCTGCTAAAATCTCTCTTCGAAAATCTAGATTCCAACAATATGTGAACTGAAACTAATGAAAACATCATCTTAATTAACACAATATGATAAAACAGTTGGAAAGCACCTCTGAATAGCAACGGACAGCAGCCCTAGATGAAAACAGATGTATGTAGACATAGATGTTGAAGAGAATTCTTTTCTGCAATTAATTTCTTGCATGGGAGTTGATTCCAGGAAAGTATTTACACCTCTTCCTTGCAGACATATTTTAATACTTCAAATTAGATGTTCCAAAATATTCACAGCAAAACATTCACATCAAAAAAGATAACAGGCAGATGAAGTTTTCAGATTTCACCATAAACTTGCAACCCAGATTCCAATAGAAACTGTACAAAGCTTTTGAAGGTATTTGTACAATTTTATGGCTTTCAGTCAAATTCTCAAGTTCCTGCAGGCCTTCCAACAGCTGCCTCCCACACAGACAATATCAGAGGAGAATGAAAAACAGGAAAGCCTCTCTCCTGCTCCAAGACACTTCTTGCATACTAACTTGATGTAGAAATGGTATCACAGGGAATTTTTATAATGAGACATTGCCATCCTGTTTCACAGTTACAATTTTAGAACAGCAGGATGTCTCTAGAGCTCTGCTGGACTGAACAATTGGGCTTTAGCTATTGTCAGGGTCCTCAGGGGACAGATATTTACAGAAGAGGAGAGAAGGTTAAATGTTATCAGTGTCTTGGAGTTCTTGGAGTCTTTGCTGAGGAAAAAAAAAATACTTTTTTTTCCCCTCCCTATTTTGCTGCTGTGTGTTGGACCAATTTAGATTATTGCCCAGTTCCTAAGGCAGAAATTCTATTAGTGCACAAGTCAGTCTATCTCTGGACACATACACAAGGACTTTTTAAGAGAATTTTTTTTCTCCAAGTGACAAATTTTAGAAAAACTGTCTGTATTGGGTGGAAGCTGACAGGAGGAGATAGGCTGTGTTTGTGGCACCACTGCACTTCTGACTTCAGGTTTCAAAGTGGCTCAGGGCACAGGCAGGACCAGCAACAATTTGCTGAAACCTGTCCCTACAAAAGCAGCCTCACTTTGCTCCTTCAGCAGTGGAACCACTGTTCCAGGTCACAGTCCTGGCAGGGACACACAGATTCCCACGAGGCAGCTGTTTCTTCTCCCTCACACCTTTCCTGAGCTCTGTTGGGAAAGACAGAGAAGGTATCAGGGGTGAACTGTGCAAAAATCAGTTGAGTGTTTGCCACCCTGACCATTCCCTTTAAAGCCTGCTGCAGTCACCTCTGTCCAGGACCTCCTCCTGAGGGTGAGGTCAGATTTAAGGGCACTAATGTTGCCCACCACCACAAATTGCAAAGCCCACAGCACTGTAGTCCGTGTTGCCATGCAAGGTCAGTCTTGGTATTCCTTCCCTTCCTGGAGAGCTCTGAGGTGTTTTTGCACACGTTCACTGGGCAGCCACTGTGAGGGGGATTAGGGGGTGCAGCAAAATAAAACAGCACAAATCACAAGGAAAAGGGGTAAGATATCTCGTAGGCCTCCCTCATATTCCCCTCACGTTTACAACAAAATCCAGGCTTGTTTAGCCTTCACTGGGCTGCAGTAGTCACAAGAGGCCAAAACTTGCTTTTCTGACCCAAATCCAGTTTTGCTGTCTGGATGGTGAAGGCTCAGCAGCAACATAAGACACAGGCAGCCTCCTTAAGCTGGAGTTCCACAGCAGCAAAACAAGGGAAAGGAACAGAAGTGGTGTAAATAAGTGTACTTCCATAAAAACTGTCTGTGTGCTGTCTCCCTGTCATAGGCCTGGGGACTGTGCATTCTGCATGGAGCATCCTCCTTCCCCCATTTGGACACTGCTTCAAATGACTCCAGTGCCGGTCGCTGCCTGTGAAACACAGAAGTGCTCTGCAGGGTCAAAACAGCCAGAATGCCCTTTTGCAGCAGCTTTTCTCATATCCCACAGTACCTAACTGTGGATTTGCACAGCTGGGGCAGCCTGGGCAGTGCGGACTCAGCCGCTCACCCAGCTTGCTCTGTCAGCGCAGGTAAATCACAGAATGAAAAAATACAGAATCGTTAAGGTTGGAAAGACCTCTGAGATGATTGGGTCCAAAATTAACCCAACACTGCCGTGTTCACCATGGGTTCATGGTGGGTCCACGCAGGGGTGGGATTATATATATTACACCAGTTATATATATATATATATATATATAAAATATATATATATTATATATATTGCACCAGGTAATATATCCCAGGTATATCTCAGGTCAAAGGCAGGATATATTCCCACTAGTAATGGTCCATTTCTTTCAGACAAGGATCAAGAGCAAAACAAGCTCATAACTCATTTACAAAAGTTAGAATACATATCTGTATTCTGCTCCCTTTTGCAAAGGTTAGATCCCTACTTCGTCCAGCTCCCTGGAATGAACACTTTTAGGATCCAACTCACCTGACCTATTGACCAAAAGGAGCTCAGGTTGTCTGGGTTTGGCTGCAAATGACTTGATTACAGACATCCAGAGATAAATACCTTAATAACTGCACAGCAAGCTGAACCTGAGAAGAATGATATCAACCCTGTGTTAAGTTGTTCTCACACCAAACAGATAAAGCAGACCCTCCTCTGGGGCTGTCTGAAGCAGCTCTGCTGAGTTCTGTGGAGCTGCACTGCAGAGCATCACTACTTCCACGAATTAGAGACCAGGCTCTTCGACATGGTCTCGTTACAAAGAGCATTTCTAGAGTCCACTTTGAGTGCAATGAATACAACAAAGATCTTAATTAAAATGAAAGATTATAATCCTTTTTTTTTTTGCTGTTCTTTGTTTCCCCTCAACAAAACACTTGCAGATTTATAGTGAACAAGATAAAGTGCAATAGGAGTTCTAGGTTTTCTAAAAAAAAAAAATGAGAGAAACATTTGTCATATACTACAGCCACTGTTATATGCATCAGCACATGAAATACGACCCAAACTGCATCTTCAAAGCTATCACAAGAAATATTGTTTGTACTGAGGGTTTGTAAAATGCTCTAGCAAGTTATTACATTTATAGTCCACTTTTTTTTTCTTTCCTTAAGATTTATCTTCAATTTTTACTTGAAAATCTGGGACCAGAAAAATCACATTTGAGCTTAAAAAAAATAATCTCTTTCCCTCATTTCCTCTCAATTTGATAAGTTAGTCTTAGTACCCAACTTAGAGCTACTTTCTCCTGAAATGCATAGTTACTATACAGCCACAATATCTTAAAGGAAAGAACTGATATTTTACGAGTCATTATTGTAAAATGGAGTTTAGAGTAGACTTTAGTATTCCTATTTCCCAGCTGTATTGCAGCAATGTAGCTGCCTTCATGAAACATCAGCAAATCCCTTATCACCCTTAGTACTTGTTGGTCTTTTCTTTCTGGTTTCAGATTAATGTGCTAACAACAAAGAGAAATAATGAGAAAACACGTTTGCTTATTGCCCAGAGAGAGGAAAAACTTGATAGCTCTCTGAACTCTGTTACTGAGATCCTTTCCTTGGAGTGTGTTGGGCTGGAGCGCTTTGAAAAAAGGAAAGGCTAAAAAAGTGTTTTAACTCTGCTGCCTGATAATACCAGAATAAGGAACACACAATGAAATGATGAGGAATAATGACTAGTTGTCTCCTGACTTCTTCTGAATCTGAGACTGCTCCTTCATTGGCTTTTAGGACATGGCTGGGGTACAACAAAGAGTGGAAAGCAAATCCTTTGGGGATATTTTTCTATCTCTAAACATGTATTGCTCACTTCAAAAGTTAATTTCTGTGAAATTTTCAGGTAAACAGGCAAGAGGAAAGGATGAAAAGAAAAATGTTATCATTTACCTTAAAATACCAGTGAAGCGTGAGAGGCAAAGCATTAAATTATGAAGCCTTAAAGAATAAATATACATGTCTCTATAACTCAGGTTAGCAACATCTGGCACAGCTGTAGAACTGCAAAATCTAAAAATAGAAACATCCCATGGTAATACACAACTGCCTGTTCATGAGACCATGGAGACACCGTGACTGGAGATCAGTGCACTACAGTTCTGTCATCATTCTCAGAGTGCAGAGGTCAAGCAAGGGTTCACAAAGGATAAGGAAAAAAGGTCTGTAAATTACATTCAAGGTCTGTAAAACCAACTTTCCACCAAGAGTTTTCAAACGCTCAGTTTGGCTTAAATGATAAATTAGTCTATAAATACTAATATTTCCTACTCTAAGAAAGAGATTTTTCTGACTTAACAGGATCTTTAGGTTAGCAGACAAAGGCATAACAAGGTCCAATGTCAAAGTGAAACAAATTTCAGCAGGAAATAAAAGTGTATTTTTAGGAGAGAATAACAAACCACTATAGGATGCTTCCAAATTACTAAAAGGCTTTGGCCACCCCTTCCAATTAAAAAATCTTTCTAAAATGCAATGTGTGGGAAAAATAACATTAATTCAGGGAGACTTAATACAACACAGGTTTGCCCAAATCCCAATATACATTTATAGGGACTCTTTCTCTGTGTTTCTGGAGAGGAAAATAATGCTGTGTTCAGAAAGCACCTCAGAAATTGATTTCCAAGTGGTTCCTCACAGCAGCCACCACGCCTTTGCTTTTATCTCTTGGCATTTCTACAAGGCAGACAGGCATTAGCCATCAGCTGGGATTTCAACACAGGAAGGTATTGCCTGCTTCAAAGTCCATTCAAGTGCAGTACACAAGAAATTTAACTTTGCACCATCACCTGGGTTCATCAGAGAGTGTAAAACTGGGGAGCCAAACCTTTCTGTTTCCAGTCAGCATTCTTAGATGGGCAGACATGAGTATTTTATTTCCCATCTACACACAAGAGCAACCCATTCCTTCCCACTCTCTGCCAGCACCCAAACTCTGCCAAACCCCTTTTGTGATCTCCCCATTCAGAACAAGTTCCTAAATCACAGTGAGAAGGCCCCTCTGTGCTGTCCAGCAACTATAAAAGCCAGGTGTGAACTCCACACACATAAGCAGAATCTCTTTCAAATCAAGTGTACAAGTGCTCTCTTGGTGCCTGAAAATCTGGATTTCTCTCCAGTAATTTGCAAAATTACACTCTTGCTTTTTACATAATTTATAAACAAATTGGCCATGCTTTCTAATTCTATAAGGAATAATTCTATAGAAATTACAAAATAAGTCTCTGTCAAAATGGTAGGTATATTTTAATTTTGCTACAAAGTTTTATTTCCCATTGTTTGCTTAGAATGAAACTGTCTTAACATGTTACATGTAAAACAAGAATAAGCCTTGTTCTCTGCACCTTTTGACACACCAGGGTGGTTTCCAGAGCATGCCCAGCAGAAAGTATCTCTTGAGAGCTACTGACTCTTTACACCAAAAGACAAGCAGAGATTTTTGTAGACAATCCTCCATCCACTCCCATGATTAAGAAACAGCCATCAATTTTCAAAAGATTTGAACCATGAGTCCTGCTCCAACCATTTTTGTAAGGTTGATTTGAGACAAAAAGGGGTTGGCCAATCCCACTGCCTTTGTGCATCCTCCTAACGTCAGAACCACTCAGCCAGATTCAGTGAAAATTTGAAGGGAGGAACTGAAGGCTTAGATGCATTTAGACTCTGAAAGTTTTGTGAAAAGAGGTTCCAATGCAGAGGAGAGAAATTAGTTCAGCACTACTTTAATTATGGAGCCAGACATCAGAGAATCCCCCTGAGTGCAGACTGTTACAAATGCTGTTAGAAATTCAGGAAAGGTTTCAGTCAGAGCCTGCACTTAATTTGGTGGAAGATAATCCAACCATACAACATAAAGCCACAGGAAACCAAGATTTCAGTTTCCTCAGTCACAGAGTCACAGAGCACACTGCTGTATTTTTAGACCTGCTTGGATCTCACTTCTGCAGCTCTTCTCAAGGCTCTCAGGCTCAGCACCAGTGAATTAACTCACACCAATGCATAAGCCAATTTTACTAACATTTAGAGTATGCAGGCTGGAGCACGGGAAGGGTATTCACCAGCAAGATCTTCAAGTTTCATGAATTATAATATTCAGGGAAAGCAGCTAAGACTCATCCAGGGGCTGCTGTGGTCAACACCAGAGGCATCGACCAGTCTTGCAAGGTTTGGTTAAAGTCTAAGGGATTTTTATGAGACCCTTAGAAAATATATGAGATTTTAAGAAGGATAAGGATTTTAAGAAGGATTAGCACACAAGATAATGATTCAAAAAGTGTGGAGTACTGCACAAAAGGTAGAAGGATGCCAGAAGCAAGAGAAAGATAAAAAGAGAAAGTTGTGAGATGGGCGGAGATGTTGGCAGACTCAGAACAATGTGCAGTCTCAGAATGACTGGCAAATTATTTTAAAAAACTACTAAAATACATCAAACTGAGAAAGGGAGGACAGAAAAACTGGCAAAGACTGTGACCTGTCTAAGAAAGGGTGCAAAACCATCAGCAAATTCTGCTTGATCTAGCAAACATGCAAGAAGTTCTCTGGTAAAGGTGTAGCAAATAGTTTGAAGCTGCTTTGCCTAAGGCCATTCTCACCATCATATTTATGTATATCTTGTAGCACTTTTTCTCAAGTCAAGTTTCATTTTTCATCTCCTCCGAGACATCAATTGCCTATTGATTTCTTCATTTCAGAATCCATTGGCCTCAATTTGAGTACAAAGGGGATTAAGATGGCCATCGATTCACCAACAGTGGATTAAAGTCCATGTTGACACACTCACAGCTACTCAGTGAGGAGACAGGGCCACCAAAACACCAAGCTTGCACTGAGGGCAAATATACAGAGCTGGAGCAGAAACTGACAGCCAGAGCAGACAGTCAAAAATGCTACTTCCAATGGAAAATAATTGTTTCTGTGGAATCAAAAGCTTCAAATGGTACATTCCAGTTTTCTCAAAAAACTCAAAATTCCCCCTCTTTCACCAGCTACAAGTAATCCAAATTAAAGTAAGAAAAGATAAATAATATTAACTTGTCTTCTCCTAATTATGTATCTTGGTATGTACTTAGCTTTTCAGTCAAACTCTTTTTCCACTTCTTTGAACAAAGTCCCAGTGACAATTTTCGTCAGCCATTTACACAGCTTCATTAGGCAAGAGGTTACTCTTCACCCTGGTATATTTGGAATAAATTCAGCAAAGCCAAGCCCTTAATTTATTAAGAGAAATAATTTTCAACCCATGCATGCAGCTGAAATTGAGGCTTTCCACAATGATTCTTAACAGATGTACATATATTTCTTTAAACCTTTAAGGCTTGAGAGTCAGATACAAATTTTCTTTAGCTCTGCTTTACACATTTTGACAGAAACTCACTCATTCTTGCTATCACTCCTTCTTGCTGCCTCACAAGATCTGAGTTTTATACACTCATTAATCAAACTCTGACAAGAGCTTAAACCAGGCTAGCCATGTTTAATGAGCAAGGGAAGCAAAGGTCTGAGCATATGAACTGAGCAAACTTTGGGCAGATGTGACACTGGCCATTGGCTCAGTGTGATTTACCAGGCACCAGCAGAGGCTGCAGACACTCAGGGGACAATCTTGTGCTTGCCTGTAACAAACAAGGTTTCCAATATGTTCTTTTTAGTTGACTAAAGCTGTCACGATACAATGCTCGCAGAAAAAAAACTCTTCATACCTAAGGGGTTTAACTGGATTGACAAGAGCTCAATTCCTTCCATCTCATTCAGTGAATGAGGATTGGGTTAACATTAGGCTAAACTCAGGATTAACACAGACCTCAGGATCAGCTGTGGATTGCCCCACCTTTGT
This sequence comes from Lycocorax pyrrhopterus obiensis, assembly GCA_014706295.1. Lineage (NCBI taxonomy): Eukaryota > Metazoa > Chordata > Aves > Passeriformes > Paradisaeidae > Lycocorax > Lycocorax pyrrhopterus. The sequence continues at coordinate 6,967,043 of JACSVZ010000002.1, read as the reverse complement.
TTCTGTTGGTGTTAACATAGAAACACATTAAATGTTTTTATGAACTAATGCATTCTACAGTCAGACCATATTCCAAAGAGGGTTACTACCTGGGAACACCTACATTAGTGTTTATTGTTCCATTAGACATTTAATCCAAAATCCTCTCTTTGATCTGAATGTCACGTGTAATTTAAACTTGACTCAGAATAAAAGAAAGTGCAGTTGCATTTAATACATTATCCATTACATCACAATATTCTATGATCTGTGACTGATCTTTCATTGTTATTATCAGTGCCACAGGAAGTATCCACTACAGTAATATTTAAGCTTAAAAAATAAGCAATAAATAAACAAAAAGTTCATTATTTCTGTCCTAAACTTTCTGTTCTCCATCCAAAGGTAAAAGAACAACATTCTCTCAATGATAAGAACTAAACAGAAACCCTAAGGAGACTGGAAGAAAGCCTTTATAACAACTCATCTTAAAATAATTAAAATACTTTTGCAGATATTTACTCTTGCCTGATTAAAGAGGCTTTCCTTGCACACATCTGAAATACAGTGGGGAAAAGCTCCTATCAGAAGTGTAAGGAGATGAAATCTTGTTGTACTTGCTAGCACACCATGCTAAAAGAAAGTAAATTTTGTAGCTACCAAATACATTGGTCAGGGTGAAAAAATGCTACAAAGAGAAACTTTAGTTATTTGCTGTAGTCCAGCAAACTCAGCAGGAGTTACCCAGGGAATACACTTCATGAAGTGCACTGTATTTTTCCTCAGTGAGGATGGTCTGCTAAACCCCAGCTAAGTGCCTGGCATCATATAAGGATTTCTCATTAGGTACCTGGAGCCCAGTCATTTTTGACCTAAAAAAAATGTCTCGGTGCTTCCAAAACACCCACTCTGCTCTCACCCACATCATCCCTCTGCCAGTACTGGGAAAATAGCAAAGGGGCAGACCCAGAGCTGCATTCTGGACAATTCAGCTTTCCCTATGTGGGAATCAATAGCACAGCACCCACTGAATTCAGGGAGACAGGAATGAACCTCGAAGTCTGGGAGTTTGCTCTGAACTCCAGAAATGCTGAAAACACACACACACACACACACACACACACACACTTTAAAAAAAGCAGAAATGCTTTCCTGGCATTCCTAACAGATTCACAATCTGTAAACGTGTAAGTGGTGTGTAAATTTACATACTTCATGTTCCAACAGCAGGCAATGGGGAAGAAAAAGGAGGAAGCTCTTTTTCTACAAAATTGTCCAATTCTGTAGAATTGGATAATTCCTCATTGAATTGACAGCATAAACTAAAAAATTAGGGTTTAGCTTCCCACTTAAGGCTTCTGAAAATGTGATTTGCTCCCAGTAAATACTCCTGCATTCAGTACGGAAATGCCATGCAACAGAAAGAAAACTCTGGTGGTCACCACTGAATCCACTTCAGAAAACTTAGTTGTTGCTATGACTTTACATGTTAAGGCCAGCTCTGAGAATGCTCTTTGAATTTTTCTGTGGGCACAAATATGATTTAGGTAAGATATCCTTCCATGAAGTACAGCTCAGAACAAGTACGGTGATTTGAACAGTGATAATCTTTAATCTTGCAATAAATTTAGTTTTTCTCTTAAAACTTACTGCTTATTACTCAAAAAGAGGGGATTAATGCATACTGAGAGCTAAAAATATATAATATACTCCTTTTTTGTAAGTGTCACAACCCACTATTTTCTTGTGATAAAAGACTATGGTAAGGCATTTGTAAGACACTTGGTATATACTTCAAACACTATGGTAATTGTTTTCCTCCTTCTTGTCTTACCTTATTCATTGAAATAAACTAAGGAGCTCTTTACCTCTTCAGCATCAGCCTTTTGGTTGGTAATACCTGTGCATCACTGCAACCCCAGGTGCTTTGCCAGTGCACCTGCACCCACTGATTTGTCCAAAATGGAGAGAGATGCTTTTCAGAGTCTCCAAGGCAGCTTTGCATCCAGCTACCATGACCTACCCAAGCGATTTCCGTTGGCATCTTGTTGCTGTCATGCCCACCACTGTGTTCCCCCAGTCAGTAAGAGCCTGGGTCTGCACGTCCCACAGGCAGGAGCAGGGTGATCAGTGTCACATTCAGCACAGGAGGGTTGGTAAAGGCATTCACTGACACTGGCATTGCAAAAGGTTGTCAGTTTACCAGCTCTCCCTCACCCGCAAAATCTATACTAAAGCCCCATTTATCAAAGTCCCCTGAAAAGCCAAGCAGGAAAACTAGGGTTTTCCATGCAGCTGTTTCAAAAGAAAGAAAAAAAAAAGAATGTGAGTTCTCTAATGTCAATAAATCATGTCCAAGTCTCTCCCTACTTTTACTACACCCGGCAGTGACTACCATGGCTGAACACAAGGCAGAGAGCCTGAGACTGCCGGTTTCTCCAGCCCTGATTGACTGTCCTGTATCCATGACCAGATGTTAACAGCACATGGAGAAAACCACTGGAGCATGAGTCCTCAGGCCACAAGGTAGTTCTTCTTTCCAGTGCTCCCACTTAACTGGAATCAGAAGGGCTCACAAGTACCGTAGGTGATGTGCACACCACACTTTCCAACCATTTTCCCCCATTTTCCTAGCTAGAACATGGCAAGGCTTGACTTGCTGTTGAGATTTGTAACCCGTACCTGTGTTCTTGAAATAAATGTTTGTGTTTATCCCCTCTTTCATTTCTCAGCATCTCTAATTGACATTTCCTTGTAAGTGCTGAACACTACATTAATTCTATGACTTTCTGTGTCTTCATGGAGCTCTAATGGTCAGAACCATCCCATTCTGCTCATGCCTTGTTAACAGCATTTGTTGTTTCAATCACACTTGCTCTATAAGTGGGACAGACCTATAACCAGCAAATAAGATAATATGTGTGAGCATGCAGATCCATCTCTGCTTCCTCGCAGCTTTTGCAATCTCTTCTGGTATCTGTAAAGCAGAAATCCAGAAATATTTCTCTAAATGCTGTTCTGCAGGTACAGTGCTGTGATGTTGACTTTTCTCTGTTTACTCTTTCCAGTATTAACAGGCAGGTAGAGAAGTCAACCAACAGAGTTATCCAGCTCAGTGTAAAATAAACACCTGCACTCTCCCACCTCTCTGTTCTTCTTAATTTACTCAAAGCTGCAGTAGCAAACACACAAGACTAATGTTTCTTGTAAATACAACATCTTGTTGTGAAACAAATACTGAGTTTCAAAGGCTAAATCTTGTGGAACAGTACAGTTCATTCATTCATTTACTAAGAGAATGATGGCACCACTGTTTTTAGAAAATCCATACTAGTGACCAGAGCAAATAAAAGCAGAACATTCTTTCAGTAGATTTTTTTTTTCCACCTGCACTTACCTACAACATCAATTAAGTAATGTTAGTACCTCTGGTATGGTTGATGAACTACTTTTGTTTGTCTCTGTTGATAATTTAGCAAGAGAAGATATATTTGTGATATGTTTCAAAGCAAGAAGACCATCTCTTGTACTTAGATGTCGTTTCTCACCTGAAGCTTCACCTCATCCCTCTGGGAAATTTGGAGTTAGGAAGACATTAGCAAAAGGCTCATTCCTGATGAATGCAACATTTTCTGTTGCAGTGTATATATTGCTGATGTTAACGGTATTCTGGTTTTTTTCTTCTTGATTCAATGTATAATTTTAATAACTGCTGGGACAGAAAATTTCTGCTGTATTTATATGGATAACAGTAGGAATCCTTCCACATATCATCTTCACCAAGTTATTTTCCGCTTGTCCATCCTCATCTAATCTATTACACTTACCCAACACTCCATTAGTGCTTGTCTTTACAAGTACACATTTTATTTCTGAGAGAAGTACTGCAGCTTACCTGCTGGTGATCAACTTGCAGCTCATCTCAGTTTCCGTGAAGTTTCCCTCATTAGAATCCTAATGCCCAGTTTTTATTACATTCAAAAGTGTTTTTAGCAAGAAACCACTTCATTCGTTCTGAGAATTTTTCACCTGTGGCATTCCCTTCTTAACAAACCTTTGGTGGTATCAGGAAACGGAAACATCTGTGGATCTGGGAAGCTCAGGAAAATATCCCGTTAGAATGCATCCATTGCTGACATTCAATTTGCAGTTGACATTCTTGAAGTAGCAATTGTGCCTTGCCAGGAAGGGAACACTACTGATTCCTTCTTCAGTGTCCACCTCTTCAGATGACACCTGCATGTGATCTAAAATTATTAAATACATTGTAAGCAGCAAAGCAAGTTTACTGATATGTCCCAGTTTGAGACAAATTCAGAGGAACGTCCAAATTCGAACGTCCTCTGATAGAAGGCAGGTTACAGCCACCCCTCCCCCACCAGGTTTGGGGAAAAAAATTTTCCTAGGAGGAAAGTGAAAGGAAAAAAAACCTATTTATTTAACAAACACACGGGAAAAGTATAATAATGCTAAATAATAAAACTTCTTGCTGTGGAGAGAAACCTGGGAAGATTTCAGTCCTTTCTGTGGATGTGGTGTCTCTCTCTCTCTCTCTCTCTCTCTCTCTTCTCTGGAGCTGGGTTCAATGTAGGCCCCTCCGGGCCTCAGTGGAAATCTCTCCCAGTGAGTTCTGGTGTTCTCAGCAGTTCCAGAAGAGAAGAAGAAGAAACCATAGTCCCAGGAAAACAAAGGAGTTCACTCTTTGTCTCTCTCTCCTGAGAAAAGGAGCCAAGAGCTGGGAAAAGCAGGAAGGTGCTTGCCTCCGCTCTTGCTGCCGCAGAAGCACACAGAGCAGATAGTGTGACCTCGGAGCACAAACTGCTTTGAAAAGTTTGTCTGGCTTTTTTTTTTTTTCTTTCTCTCACACCCAGTTTTAAAGGCACAGAAAGGCACAGGATTCATGTCTGGCCTAGGGAAGACCATAGGGAATACATTATCATACAGGACAATTTTTTTCAAATAAAACTAAAAATATCAGATGTATAAACAACACAGGATACAGCATCAGTGACTATCAGGAAGGAGTTACTCATCCGGCAATTTTATCACATATAGAAAGTTGGACTTCAGGGAAGACTGAAGTATACTTCCAAGACACTTTAGGGCTCAATATCAAGTTCACCATTTTAGATTCTAGACAAAGTCATTCACTCATGCAACACTTCAAAGAACAATGGATTATAAACTTCACCAGAAACTTCAAACTGATGAAATTTCAGCCACTAGTGATGTGTCAAAAAAAAAAAAAAATCAACTGTGAGACAACTTCTTAGCCTCAGCCTGGCCAGGAAAGAAGATTAGTGCATGAATATTACCATATGCACACACTCTTTTACTTTCCAAAAATTCTTTCAGCCATGGACTGACTGCCCATGGTGAGCACCGATCCCGGAGTGCCTGGGAAGCTCTAAGCCGACACAGAGGGAGCACAGGCAGATGAAGTCAAATCAGTGGATTATTTATGTATTTACACTTGGTTGCTTTAGAGCCTTAAAGGGCTTATGACCAACACCAGAGGTGTTACCATCCCATCAGAAAGGCAAGACATAAGCCCTGAAAGACGGAACAGCTTTGCATTTTCTTGAATGAGCAGAGATATGATTTTCCATGGATCACTGAGGGAAGCAATAATTGCTTTGAGGCTTATTGCAGTTTAGGCAGGCAGAGTTTCTTGGTTGCTCATGGTGAATCATCAAAAGGCAACATGCAAATGGGGCAGATGTTAAAAATTTCCACAGGTTTTGACAGCAAAACAGTTGAAACACTTTGTTGCCAAGGTCCTTGGAGGAGATAGAAAATGACAGGGCTACAGAAGGGATAGAAGTGTCCTTTAGCATAACCCACAGTCACTCATATGGATACCCCAAGAGCAACTCCAAAGGTGGAGTGTGAACCTTGGAAAACACAACTTAGAGGTAACAGGATGCATCTTCACAGTTTTGTGCCAAAATCTGTCAGTTCTTCCTCCATATACCTTACGCATGTATATAAACCATTTCCACCAAAAAAAAACAATACATGAAATGGCTGAAAAGAGCTTATTCTTTCTCTACTGCCACTAATCCTTGAAATCATGGACATACAAAAATGTCTCCCAAAACTGCTTGTTTCTTTGTGCTTCAAAAGGAAACAATCCATTGTCTGGTGATCTGCCAGGCAGCAGTGAAACTTCATTTAGAATAGTAGCAGGTGTAAAAAGGTTACTGCAGTCAAATAAATGGCTGAGACTTCAAGAGTACAACCTCCTTTGGGGCTGCTATTTTTAATGTGTCTAATGTTCAAAGGAAAACAAGAATAAGTATTTGCTTCCATTCAGGTGCTTCCTTCTCATACGGTGTCACACAGCAGAGCACCCTGAGAAGAGCATCCTTTGATCTGGAAGTTTATGTAACTGCAGTTTTCAGTCACTTGTCATGTGCCAGGAGAATTTCAAAATTACAGGAAATCCATTTGTCAGCCTTCAGCACAGCAAAATGTTCAGGCACACCCACACAGATAATTACATGTATATCGAAAGGATCTCAAATATTTTCCAAAAATTGCCTCTTTCTATAGAGACAAGGTGAGGGTTACATTTTCTTCACAGTGGCAAAGATGAAGGTAGTGGAAAGACACTTTTGACTGAATAGTAATTATGTGCTAAAATTGCATGCTAAAAATTTCAAGGTGCTGTCTTAGAAGCAAAAAATTCTCATCTGGGGTGTGCTCAAGTCTGTGACACAAAGGATTCATTGAAGAGCAAATTACAACAAGAAAATAAACCAAATCCAAATCACAGAAAAAATTCTTTAATTGGATGTATAATTTATCTAAAAATATCTCAGGGCAAAAAAAAAAATCTCAAAAACAGTTTCATTCTGTGGCATGAGTTGGCTCTTGAACATCCAATTTCATAGCAAATAAGATAAACTTACCCTGAATCAGTCTTTTTCTCTGGGAAGAAAAAAAAAAGTTGACTTTTAAGGTCCCAAACACTGAGAGGCCAAACCTTAATACAAGGTTGGATCTGAACATTTTTTTAGAAATACCTTGTACCTACTGGCTCAGTACAGTGAGTACACACAATATTCCAGAACCTTCAACATCAGTTTCCTTCAACTTTTTTAAAACATGTGGAATTTATTACATCCTTTCCTATCTCTAATGCAGCCACAGAAAGAATATTTTCCTCTGTGAAAGGATTTGGGCAGATGCAGCATCTTGCTGAATACGGATTCTGCTAAGGCTGGAATTCTATTAAAATTGTCAGTGGAACAGGTATGGATTTTTATGACTAGGTTTACGAAAACAAAATGTACTGAAATATATAAACACTGATAACATGCAGCATTTTCACCAGTAAATTGAGGCTTGTGGTGACTGACAGTACATTTCAAAGCAGCAGAAATATACATTTGAGATAGAATACACGTGATTTACCGAGGGAAATGCTGTTTTCCTGGGAGATTGTCTAAAATTTTTTCTCGTGATCATGTTCATTGTGATCTGTTGGCAAAAAGCCAGTGAGGCCCCAAAGGTCACAGGTCACATTTTGGAGGACACATCAGACCAGGATCCATCCCCTGGTGCTACACACAGAGCCCACAGTGCTTCCCAAAGCCTTTGCCTCTGGCAACACAGCTTTGCTGAAGGAGCATTTTCAAAAGAAAACCTCATTTTGCAGTAAAACTTTTCAGATAACACCACCTCCCGCTAAAAATCTGATCTACCTCTGCTTTTAAATGCAGCATTTATGGTTTGCTAGATCCACAAATTATGTATCCATTTTACATTTGCTCTGTGGTTGTTTCTTAGTGTGCTGTTGAAAATGAGTAAAATCTACAGTTCAGAAACCCTGTGCCTCGCTCAGGCATCTCTAAAAAAGCCCAGCTTAGAAATAACAAAAGAGCCTTGGAATCATCTAAAGGTCTCTGTTTTGTGGGCTTAATTTAATTTTCTTGCTGAAGTCAAAAGCATGCTGTCTGCAGGGCACTTGGAGCTGCAACAGTGACTGTGTTAACATCAAATTCAAACAAATCACATGTGTGTTGTTTATGGAAATGGTTGTGACTTACAGGAACAAGCATAATTATATATTTGTTTTGGCTATCATTAAAGCCAGGGAAGTTGTTCTGTAAGATGTGTTTAGATACAAGAGCGAGCCAGAGGGAACTGGATCTACAGAGCAGCTTTGCCGAAAGATCACTGTAAATTAAATCTGTTTCAGATGCATTCAAAATAGCTTGGTAAGCAATTCTCCTAGAGAGCTTCCAGGGCTTTGTATGGCTTTTGAATGATTACAAATTCCTAAAAAACACAGAGTATCTGTGGCATAAAAATCCCACTATCAACTCTGAATGATGGCTTTATAGGCTTAGTGGTTATCCTACTCTTAATTGTAAATAAACACCGTTTTTTTTAATAGAGTTCAGCTTCTGTGTATTATCCACATTACTGGAAGAGGCAGTTTTGTCTAATTTGTGTCTTACGCTGAAAGAAAAACAGCAATTTTAGCTTCTAGTAAATTGTCCTGAAGGTTTTCAGTGCTGCCTGGCAGACTCAGATATAAAGTGTAGCAGAAATGGAATTTAATTCCATTAATGAAATTCCAGTTTTATACTGTGATGAGATTAAGAAAGTCAGGTAACATTACAGGATAAATTATGGGTATGTAAAACTGCAGCATGCAAAACATTAGGCTACTATTTTATTACTCAATTACATATTAATATGGAATTAAAAGACATCATGGTGCAATTTTATGGCTAACCACATCTGTTTGCATTTTTTTATAACCAGCCACTGAGTTCTTTCATAAGAAATTTCCTTCTTAAAGCCTGAATTACCACGCCAAGAGGAAATCTTTTAAAATTCAACAATCAAAAGGGCTAATCAAAAATGTTTAATAAAGGCCTTCTACTGGAAAATGGTGTTCATTCAAAGCATTCTCTGAGGATAATTTCAAACTTTAAATGAAAAGCCTAAACCAATATGAATTAAAAGGGGGATGGGGGGTGGGAAGAAAGAGAGAGAGAAATAAGATCTGCCCAGAAATACAGGTTTTAATGTGGTTCAGCAGTTTCTAGTGCAGATTTTGGTGCTGTATTTTCTGTCCTGGTAGTTGGGCCAGATCCCAGACTTGGCTGCCCATCCCCTACATCTTCCAAGGTGACTCAGCTCAAGACCATGGCTCACCCAGCCCAGTCACAAAGAAAGTGTTTACAGCTCACCTCCAGTACAATTGCTAAGTGCCACAGCATTCTTAATTTATTTTTCCCCATTTGCAGCCAGGAACAGGCAAGGTGGGAGCAGGTGGATTTGTTCTAGTTGGTATGGACAGGGCACATGTGGAAAAACTCCCAGTTATGTCTGACTCACGCTGGTTGGGTCTACATTAGGGTATTCTGTTTGGTTCAAAGCAGCAAGGAGGCTCTGAAGTGAATCCCCATTGTTTTGGTCTGCAGCACAGTGTTGGCATGTGTGAAATAAATCTCCTCTGGAGGAAACTACAGCAGAAGTTCTTCTCCACGTGTTCACCAAAAGCAGTACAAATCCCACTCCCAAATGGGTTGTAGGGTTACAAACCAAGGGCTGAGCCTTTGAACGGCTTCAAGCTACTTATAAAGTAGAAAAACTGACTCCAGAGCACCAGGCTAAGTTTGGTTTGAAATAAAATCTATCATAGTATGAGGCTAAAGGGGGTACTCAGCATCAGCTCCTCTGAGTGGTCTTTCCTAACACAAACATGGCCAATTCTTGTCAAATTCAGGCAAATAATTACCAGGTCTATGTGCAGCAGCACAGGTGTGTGCAGAAAGAGCCATAGCCAAAGCTCCATGGTGCTCATATAAATGTAAGTATCTCCATCAGGTGCTTTTAATGGGTGTTCAGACTGGTACATATGCACTGGTATAAATGCTGCCCAGACCTCTGGAAATCAGCCTGTCCTCTTTTTGTCAGTGCAAAGCATCAGCCTGGGTACGAGACAAAATCCAGGCACAAAAGCAAAGCAATCTGCTTTCTCATTTTAAGGGATAAGAATGGTATCACTGCAGCCCGTGCAGTTATTTAAATATTTTTCCCCAGCAGATGAACCTCATGAGAGAAATATCTAATTTTCTTGGAGTTCCCAGAGAGGCAGCGGTCATAAAATCCATGTTTCAGCGTCCTGCACACAGCACAGACAATGTCAAGCAGAGCAGATGTCACCATGCTCTGGCATAGAAATGAGGAAGCAAACAAGCGGCCCGTGTCTTCCCTGCACCTGCCAGAAAAACAAGCAAGAGGCTCACGTGGCTTGCAAACAAAATTCACTTTGCAGCTTCTGAACAGCTCTGAGTAGTACAAACCGTTGAAAAACTGAGCCCTCATATGAAAGATTTATCATCTTCCTCGCAGAGTTCCTGCACATTTGCAGCAAGGAAAAGAAATGGCAGGGATACAGCCACAGCCTCAGCTGTGCACTTCCACCAGCTCATGGCTTTGACACCTACTCTGGCTCCAGGAGGGACCGCTTGTGGCTCACCCACATGCAGAAGCACTCAGAGCCACTGTCAAACCAACCTTCCTTGTCTGTGGCTCTGCAAAAACACAGAGGAAATATAATCCTTATGACAAGGAAAAACAGGATGGGGAGAGAGGAGGAAAAAAAACAAACCCAAAGCTTTGACCAGGCATTCAGGAGGTTTATCTTGTGAATAGGGGTGTTGAGGGAAGTGACGTGTTGTTTGCTGGAGGAATGCATGTCTGGCTGCTACTGTGAGGCACAGAAGGCAGGCAAAAATGTTGAAGAAAAACCAAAAAGACAACCAAAACACAGCCCTTGCGATGGGGTACAGGAGTCCTTTCCAAAGGGTGGGTGTGCTGAGTGGAAGAGGAGTTGGAATGGTACAAAAGGATGCAGGAGTATGAGATGTGCTCCTGGGATGTGCAGGAGTACAGGATCTAAATGAGCCAATGTGATCCAGCCATGGGCAGTGGCTGCTCACCATGAACCTCAGTCACGACTGTGTTGACTTCTTGGGCCAGTTATGATTTACTCATTAAATGCTGCAATGTCAGTCACAAAGCACTGGCTGGGGACATCAGTATTTGTGCATGAAGATACTCAGAATGCAGCACCAGATACCAATATTCCTGTCTCTCCTGCCAAACCCCCACGCACTGGCTGTGTTATACCCACAGCCACAGGCTCCTGTTGCCCACACAATTCCCTGGAACCTTGCAGACAACCTCTTGTGCACAAGCTGTGATCCACCCCCGCTCTTTGCTTATCAGAGTCGATGAGGGAAGGGAACAGTGCTAAGGAGAAGCTGTTTTGTTCATCTTCCCACAAAGAGTTCCTATTCCAAAGAAGGCATTTCCCCATTATCAATGTCCTTGTGAGATAAACTACCCTGGGATCTGTGCCTGTCAGGAAAAACAAATTGCAATAGCTAAGAAAGTGATAATAAATGCAGTGCCATAGCCCCCAGTATTAAAAATTAAGTCATGCTCTACGATATTTACCTAGAAGTGATCTGCAACATTTTCCTCCAGGCATTAAACAAAAAGAATTAATCAAGTTGTTTTCAAGAAAAGGGCATGGCATCCCCTCTGGTAGCTGCTTTGCTTTCTGTACTTGACACACCTTTTGCCCATTTCAATTAAGGGGTAAGCTTTTAGGGCAGCTGAGCTATTTCTAAGGTAATAACAGTGACTCAATGAGCAATATTTATATCCTCATGCAAATGGTAAACAGGGGACAACAAATACCTAAATTTAGTGTTTGGCCAGGCACCAAATGTTGTATTAGGAAGTGATATTCTCTCAATGCCAAATTAGAAGTGAGAAAGGCAATGAATTATTGAGTACACCTCTTTGTGTTTGATTTACATTGCCCCTCATGCTAAGGTCTCTGTAGCAGCCTGATACTAATGAAACCAGAAATAACTGATAGCTGGTGGCGCAGCTGAGCAAAGCAGAACACAAACGAGCTCTGTAAGACCCAGCACCATTTGTCAATGGCCTGTTTTCAGCCTGAAATCTGCTGCAAGAGCAATCCCTGACTCTGCTTTTTTGGTAACAGCAGCATGAAGGAGAAGGTCTTGCACAGGAGGCAGGGGAGAGTCAAAGTCGTGCAAGCTCAAGCTCATGTCCCACAAGCGAGCGCTGGGTTGCACCGTCTGCCTGGGCATTTCAGTGCCAGGCTGGGAGCAGCAGCTCAGGCTACAGCAGGATGTACTGACAGCTGAAAATTCAGCTGGCAATAAAAGGGTCAAATGCCATTCATGGATTCAGCTCACCTTCCAACAACACAGCAGGTAGCTGGGATGCAGGGAAGAGCCAGGTCTGGGTGGTTGCTCTCTTGTACCCTAAATACATGCAGCTAAGACAGGGGATGAAAATGTTCAACAGCACTTGATCCCTTCTCATGGCAAAGCTGGGCAAAAACATCCCATCCGGCTGGCAAGAGGGAAGCATCATCCAGCTACTTGAAGAGTGACGATTTCAACGGGGGGACAGCTGGGGACACACAGCCAGAGGATTGTGTGAGAGCTGTGAATATCTCACATGGGCTGGCTACAGCTGAGTGCATCTGACTGATGGAGCTATGCTCATTTACACTGCATTTTTGTCTCTGCAGGAATGTTTCAGAAGGGACACTCTGCAAGGGAGATTCAGGGACCAAAGGAAGAATGAGATTGTCACCAACCTGCAGCAGAAATCCCTGGGGTGCAAATCTGAACTGCTGAGTGAAAACGTGGAGCATATTCACCCAGCATCTGCAGGGGTGGGAGCATCCTTCAATGTTCTTTCTTTGTCCTTGGAATGCTCTTAGCAGTGCAATTTAATTTTTATGGCAGATTCTGTAATCTGAGGTGGATGTAAGTCACACGTAGCAGGGAAGGAGCAGCAGAAAGGATCAATTGCGCTGTGCCTCTCTCATCTCATGGCAATAAGTTAATAATTCACAACTCTTTAATCCTCATCTCTGTCTATTCCCAGAAGTTTTGTGATTCTCTATTAGCTCCTTAGCTCTGAACAAATTAATATTCCTCGTACTTTGTTTGCAGTACACCCTTCATTAAATTTAGATGCCTGCCATTCATCTTGTGAGCTCCTGCTGAGATGCAATAATGGGGAATGCTGGGACCGGGGCAGTTTTGTGGGATGAGGAGGACATGGAGACATCCCTGTACTCTGCCTACCCACCTTCATGCAACTCTTGTTCTCTCAAGAACCCAAAAACTCTCTCAAGAGCCCAAAAACATCCCACCTATCCACAGATGGAACTTTCTGGAGCTGAGCTGTCAGCCCAAAATCCCTTTCCTCCCCATGGAAGGACCTTACAAACACGATCTCTCTTCCTGTTCTAGATACTCTATGATGGTGATCGAGTCTGTACTACTGAGCTTCTCTTGGCTATGAAGGAGTCACAGAAGGACTCTTAAAACAACTACAGCTCTTTGGATTGTAGCTTTCACCCTTCCCAAACCTTCTGAAATTGTTGTTGAGGGTTTTTTTTTTGGGGGGGGGGAGGATTTTCCCTGATGAAGCCACCCTTGAAAACTATTTCCCATTTCCTACCTTCCATTTAACAATTGCTTGCCATTTGCTTAACTTCAGGGGACTGTCAGAGTATTTTCTTTTAGGCTGTTCTAACATGTTTCACCTTGTTCAAGGAACAGTAAGGCCTGATTTAAGGTAAGACAAAATTTAGTAAAATATGCCTCCCCTTTGGACAAGATCATTCTTTTTAGACTATAAAACCGGATCATTTCATGGGAAACAAAATTAGGTAAAACATAAATTACAGTTCTTCTCCTGTTTTAAAGACTATTTTTCTTACTGCTCCCTAGAGTTCCCTGATGTAACATTTATTTCACTTTTGTGTGATATTTAGCACTCTCATGAAGAGGAGCAGCCCCTTAATGATATTAAATATTTATGTCAGCAAAACATTTTAAACAAAAAAAAACTATTTAACCTCTTCTAATGCAAACTGGTCCTACCAATGTACAAACCCAATACAAGAATAGCACTAGAGAAGCCACCAGAAAAATAAACCAAATACTCACTACTTAATGGCCTTCAGATTTATTGAAAATAAGTCAAATATTTTCCTTATAAGCTTGAGTGAGGAAAGGGACCATATTGTGGGAACACTGCTGCAGAATAATAAGATGCCTGTAGTAAAACCCTCCACTGCATACTTCTATAACCTTTAGGGGGGCAGAACTTGGCGCTTTTTTAACATTTCTGGTAAAGGAACAGTAAAGAAATATCTGCTGAAGATATCAGCTCTCCCCAATGGAACAAACATTCTTAACAAGGCCCTGGATATGGGCTGGTGGGATGAACCCCATGACAAATATCCACAGCTGGGCCTCAGGGCAGGCAGACCTCCTCCTTCCCATGAGCTGTGAAGCACTGGCTGGTAGAGGTAGAAACTTATCCTTCAGAGCAAACGTTTCACGCTTTTGTGATGCATGTTCAAAAGCTTTTCTTGTCAAATGCCAATTTTCTTAACAAATTTAAACACCTCATGACTTTTTGCTTCACCTGTCTCCTTCTTGCAGAGTCTTGGATGTAGAGAGGACCCTGCACCCACCCTGGATGCCCTGGACACAGGGGTATCAATATTGCACAGGCTTATTTCCCTGCACTACACAGCACAGCACACACTGAGCTCCAGAAACACATGGGAAAGCTCAAACAAAAAATTCAATGCCTTCTCACTTGAAAAGAAAAGCACATTTCTTCCCAACACAACACATCTGACAAGCCTTTGTCTGGGCTGTTTGCGGCAAGGATCACACCAGCACAGACACAGGGGAGCTGGCCTGCAGGATGACTGAGAAGAAAGGTAGCAGCAGGGAAGAGAAGTTGTAAGCCCTGTCCATGGCTGGGAGCGACAAGCCAGCAGTCACAGGCAGGACTCGATTTAGAGAGTGACCTGTGCAGCCTTTAGATCACAGCTTGCACCTTCCTCGAGGGTCTCTCTCCTGCCTCTTTCTGCTTGTGTGCAGTGTGCACTCTGATAGCACAAAAGTTTGTCTTTTTCTCTCTGTGTTGCAACAAAGAAAAGAAGAAAATAGTCACAGCTCGTTCTCAAGGAAAGATGCTTACTAAATATGCACATTTTGTGAAGCTTCTGATAGTGTAGTAGCTTTTTGTTAATCCTGAAAATACAGAGCAGAGGGCTTAGAAATAGTTTGATGTCTTTTACTACACCAAGATTTAGTGTCTCCCATCGGACACTGGACTGCTGTTTAAAACTTATTGAGGGCATTATAATCTCTTCAAGTCCTGTAGGGAATTTATCTTGTGCCACTGTTTGTCAGCCTGACTCTGACTAGAGGCTCAAAGTCTCTGTTACTACCTTAGGAAGCTCAGTCTCTGCCAGCTGTGCAGGGCCTCCTTCATTCTGCTCAAGTAAGAAGCTATTTCAGTGGAAAACTACACTGAAGCTGCTTTTTGTCAGATCAGAGACTGCAATCACTAATTCAGTCCTCTCACAAGGATGCAGAGAGCCAAATGTCTTTCTGCTTTTTTTCCACAGGCCTTGATGAAGCTGGCATTATCATGCTAAATTACAGTTCAGGACTGCTGTGCTTGTACAGATTTATCAGAAGAAAGCTATTAAATGTCTTCAGTACGGTGCCAATTATGCAGTCCCCAACACGTAATTAAGTAGGGCCCCAAAGTATGTATTTTAATCAATCCCTGTTCAGCAAAGCACTTACGTGCTCGTGCTTTACTTCAACACTCATCTAGCAAGCACAGGGGTCCTTTTGTGAACAAGAAAAAACGTGGGAGCAGTAAGAACTTCACCAATGCTATTGGGCCAGGCACTACTGGGATAAGATACTTGGATAATGGCTTATATTTTCAAAGTATCTCTATAACTCAGAAGCCAAGACCAGTTTCTAGATGGACCTTGGCACAGAGTTGTAACTAGGGCAAGTTAAAGACAAAAATACACAAGTTCTGGAGGAATTAATATTCTTTACTGCATGGAATGCAGTTGGATAAAACTTTAGGCAGCAGAAATCTTCTTACAGGCCAGTAAAGCTAGGATTTATCCTGTTTGACCTGAGCTGGCCCCAGGTAAGCTATGCTTTCTAAACAACTCACCCAAGCTTTGTCTGCAGTCAGTGGAGAACACACGTAGATGCCAAGGATGAGAGGAAATTGCCTCAGGCTGCACCAGAGGAGGTTTGGATTGGATATTAGGAAAAATGTCTTCACTGCAAGGGTTGCCAAGCATTTCATGAGGCTGCCCAGGGAAGTGCTGGAATCACCATCCTTGGAAGTGTTCATGAAATGCATGGATGTGATACCTGGGGATGGTTTAGTGGTGAACATGATGGTGCTGTGTTAGCAGCGGTCTTTTCCAGCCCTACTGATTCTATGAATCCATCCCATGTGGAGGTTTCCAGAAAGGGTAGGATGAACAATGCTCTGTTTCTCTGTTGTTTTTGTTGGAAAAGCCCACACAAGTAGTTTAGATTAAACACGTGAGCTTCATCTGACCAAATTCAAGTGTCCATCTATAGTGATTGAGGCATGGACCCAGACCAGCAGGGAATCTGAATCGTTTATTCAAAGGAGTGAGCTGGTTTTATACACCTTTCCAAGGCACAGTATTTCTTTATATGGTAACCTTCACTGCGTGACCTATCCCGTGTTTCCACATCAGCAACAAACTTTCCAAATGTCCTTCTATGGGGTGGTTACTCGCTGTTCACCCGTGGGTCAGCTCCCGGCAGGCTCCTCTCCGTAGGGGTCTGCCCTGTGACACCTCCTCCCGCCAGGGTCCGGCGGAGACAGGCTGTCTGTGCTGCCATGTGCTCCTTTGTGCCGCCACATGCTCCTCTGTGCCGCCACGTGCTCCTCTGTGCCGCCACGTGCCCCTCTGTGCCGCCACGTGCCCCTCTGTGCCGCCACGTGCCCCTCTGTGCCACCACGTGCCCCTCTGTGCCGCCACGTGCCCCTCTGTGCCGCCACGTGCCCCTCTGTGCCTCCACGTGCCTCTGCAGCACACATCTCACAGCCCACAGTTCAACTCTGTCTTATCTCTTCCCACATCCATCCGAGCTACCTCTCTGTACTAATGAAGATATTGATGTTGCAGACTAACTAGACACAAGCTAAACACCTAACCTGAAATAACTCATGCCCTGAACAGAGTTACTTCTCTCCAACCTGGCCTGCACTAACTAGCTCAGCTGCAGAGAGGGGGCTACATCCAGCCCCATAAACATCACAGCCAAGCACTGCTTTGGGCACTGTATGTTATCACAGATGGCCACCAAATGCCATCCCAGAATAACACTGGTCTAGAGTGATTCCCTTAGAACCACAGTGTGTCATGGGAGCTCGGGGAGTGAGATGCCCTGAACACCCCACGATTAACACCAACATGACCCAAGGTGAACACCTCCCTCTATCGCACCTCCTTAGGGTGCAGCAGATCTCCTTCCACCTGCCAGGCAAAGCAAGAGACAAAACCAGGTGGTGAAATCCAGTCATTTACACACATCATGGGCTTTCTTAAAGGACATGGGCAGCTCCATTTGACTGCTCCCACTTTCAGCTGGCATCGGGCATGGATCATTTCAGAGCAAAGTGGTGTATCGTCCCAAAAAACAAAGAACCTATGAAAAACGTGTATTGACTTAGAAGTTGCTATGCAGCCTGAGCTACAGCACTGAGAGCCTCTCTGTAGTCCATTACAGCTGTGCAAAATGTAATAAAACTACTACAAGGTGCTCTAATTCCATTTACCAATAATCATAAAAGTATTTGAGATGCATCTGAGGAACTGTTTACAAGATGCTTTTTTCAAAGATGATTTGTAGTCCAAAGAAAAGCCTTTAATACCATATAAATTAGATTTTATGTACAACAATATTTAAAACCATTGCAAAGGAGGTGTTTTGTTGTTTCATAGTCACTGTTCAGTCTTCATTGAATAATTTCTTTGAAGAAAATAGTTGGCTTCTGAGTTCTTCCCAATGAATCATAGAGCAGGATTAATATCATAATTTATCTTTTTTTTATCTGCAGATCCCATTGTGTTCAGTGTAGTTCTACCCAATTAATCTGCACAGCTTCTAATGAATTGCATTTACTAAAACACACAAAATTATTTTTCACTTAGCAAACATCCTCAGCGGCTCCACTGACAAATCAACTCCTACGCTATGCAAACACACAAATGTTTTCCTTTTCCAGAAATAGGGGCTGGGTGTGCCAGAGAAATACATGGATAAATAAATCAAGCATTGATTGATCTGCTGCAGCATTGATATCAGCTAGTTTGATAGGTTGAAAGTGACTGCCATATTTTTATTTTTGTCTTACCATCAGCTTTTGCCATCACTAGGCACTTGTGTGGCATCTCACAGAAAAGGGCTGGTCTCACTCCAAAGCCAGATGCACATGGGGGCTTCTTACACTTTTGCTTTATGCCATCTCTGATCTGTCACTCCTGCATAAAAATTCTCCTTAAAGGTACAATTTCCTTCTCTCCCATTTGCTCTGGGAGAGCAGGTGAACATCAGGCTGTCTGTTACTCTGAATTTTTCCATGATGCTGCAATAGTGAAGATGTCCCCACTCCTTGCACCTGGCATGGCCTTGCAGAGCAAAGCAGACATAAAGCACACTCTCTTGCACCCCTGCCAGCCTGACTGCAGGCTTGCCTTAATCTCCTTTCCCCCTGCCCACAGGCATCCAACAAGGAACAATTCTTCTCCCATACACAGAATTTTGCACCCACTTTCCATTTGTAAAGCTGGACTAGGAATGCTTGCCCTCACCCCTCACAATGCCATGTAATTTAAATATTGGGTCACAAAGAAGTCAAGTTTTGCGTTTGTCCACCAGAGTAAAACACATTTGCGAAAGACAATCTATTAAACACAGTGAAATAGAAAATCTGTCTCCCCAATCGGATTTCTGAGCCTTTTCAGCAAACCACTATGTCACCATCAAAAGTCTCACAGAAGCAGGAGTTCTGGCTAACGCTGCCAGTGATACGTGGGGTATGTTAAAAGCAGCACAGTCTCACACAAAATGCCTCTGCCAACTTCATTCAAACTTCCCCCACCTACAGCCTGTGCTTGTAAAAGAAAAAAGAATTAGAGAAGAAAGCTGGAAATCTGAGCAGCACTGAGCTGCCATATATTTTTTTTTTAAGTGTGTACCAAGACCTATATTGTCATCAGCTTTTATTCCCCTTTTTACCCATTGGTGGCACAAAGCAAATGCCATATCTCCAAAAGTTTTCTTCTTTTTTTTTTTTTGCAGGGGCAAAGGAAGTCTCTGAGGTCAGCTTGAACAGCAGGCAGAGAATGAGGAACTCTCTGAAATCAAATACCACACACTGAAAGTGCTGGTATGAAAAAAATTTTGACAACCCTCCCATCCTGCCCTTCCTCACCAAAGAAAAGTTTGGGAAAGGGGAAAAAAAAAAAAAAGAAATCAATAATTTTGCATTTAGAGAAAATTCTTAATTTACTTGCTTATTTCTTGAATATAAATGCATAAAAGATTAAAAAAAGTCACCGTTGTCCTTTATACCTTATACAGCAAAAAATGATTGTGTTAAAAACTCTTTCCAGCCATGCTGTCCAACAAAGATGTTACCGACTCTGGCTTAAGGATTTGCCTCTGCAGTAAATTTGATCACTATAATGCCCCATGTAATTCTCAGTTACTTACAGTTATACACATACAACACACAGTCCTACTCAAGTGTAACACAGACTTTTGGACTTTTTTCCAGCTTAGCTTATCATTTTAACCAGTTTAAGTCGGGCTGAAGAAAAATATTTCGACTGCAACAGAGGAGCAGTTATGTTTTTGTGGTTATATTTTCATGATATGCAAGAGTCTTAGCACACTCCTGGACATCAGCTCTGCTGGGTACTGAATAATCACCATCCCCAGGAGAGTCTGGGTAACACTACAGGACCAAATCTAGGGCAGTTAGACAGACTCAGTAGAGTTCAATAGACTCAGTGCCCACTTTCCTGCATGTCAGATACCAAATAAGCATTTGCACCATTCAAATCTCAGCCCATCGTTTTCCCTTCCCCTACACACCCTGCTTACCCTGCCCTGCTCACATGTGTGGGCCAGCAGTGGATGAGCAGAGCAAAGGGTGCTCCTGGTTTCCCTGGCCATTCCTTCAAGCACTGTTATATTTGGAGCAAGACTTTAAATACACACAGGCAAGTCACTCCTATTTCCCTGCAGTCAGAGCAGCTGCTTTATGCCTGTCAGTGGGACTTAGTCCTCTAACCTGAGCAAAGCAAACTTCTACTTGGGAAATTCCACCTGCTCGCACTGCACAGAAATTCAGACAGAAATTATTCACAGGCAGTGCTGGCACAGCAGCCCAACAGTGACTACCAACTAAGCCTTCAGGGAAGATTTTGGCTGGTTGGGCTCCATGCACTATAAACTATAAAAATAGGAAAAGGCAGCAGGAGAAAGATTTCCATCTTTCCCACTTTGGCATTACCTCTGCTGCTGTCAGTACACTTCCCATGGCTTTCACTTTCCAGGCAGCAGAAACACAAAAAGAGGCATAAATCCTGTACTTCTGACTCACACTTAACATAAAACCTTTGGAGTCACCCACCTTACCTGGCAGCTGACCTCTGCACTCACATCCTCAGCAGTCATTCTGTCCTAACACAACACAGAACACACTGTACAGCTTGAGCTGAAAGAAATGGATAAACTCTTATTCCACAATCAGACATATCAACAGACATCTAGAGCATGCATCTCAAATCTCCCAGCACAGACCATGCTTTGCATTATAATTTGGTTTGAGCAGCAAGATGCTTAAGCTGAGAGATGAAAATCAAGGCTGGGAGGCAGCTGCCACTTATACCAAATCAACAGGGAAGACTGAACAGCTGCAGGTGCTTTTGACTCCTACAGGTGTAAAGCATATGCTAGAAAATTGAGTGAGTTTTTCCAGTCTGAGCTGAAGTATTGGAAGTTTATATTTTACCTAATTTGTTATATAATTACAAATGTGCCAGTTTAATTTGACTTAAGCGTATTTCTGCAGGAATAAGCAGTGTTTTTCTTTACTTGGCAAATGCTCCCAATGCAAAACTTCTGACAGCCAAGATGCACAAAAGTTTGACTTCAAATCTTCAGAGGTTTTGTGAAAACAGAAGAAAGGAAACCTAGAAAATCCCAAGGGACATTGCTCAGAGGGGAGATGTTTTAACTCTTGTTTCTGCATCCATTTTTTATTCATCAGTCAAGAAAAATTCAAATTCCTCCTTAAAACCGTAGGCTACATTTTGAGATTTACACCTTCAGAGAGGTGCTAGCAGTGAGTGCTGAGGTGTGATGCGTGGTGTGGTGCATCCCAGACAGGCCATTCACCCAGGATTTAGAATTTGGACTGCCAGCCACCACATGCAGAATAACCTTTCCAGGGTAGTTTCATCCAATCAGGGAAGATAAAATAATATGAGTGATGTGGATACTCAGAAAAGCTGTCACACCATGCATGTACCAGTAGGAAACTCACTGATCATGTCCTCATGCATTATTTGTTGAAGTTTTCTGCCAGAGACAACAATTTCCAAAAGAGACGGAAGAAGGCAAAATGAACCACTGCGCTTAACAGAATGGGGTTAAGAAGTCTTGGCCGGTTTTAAACCTAGTCAAAATACCTGCTTTTTGCCTAGAGGAATATAGGATGATAGAGGTAGCAGAGTTTTAAAGATGGTGCTTAATTTATCCCCCTTTCTCAAGGCAAAACTGATTAATGTGACTTGAACACACACATCCTCCCCATCACAAGCAATGTGAACACGACAGCATCTCCAAAAGAAGCATGAGATTCTGGAGGCATGAAAAAGACATCCGAAACTCCCCCAGAGGAATGTCACAGACCAGGCTGAGCTCAGCAGCCAGACTCCCAGAAAGGGAACTCTCACACCTGTGTCCATCCTACCAGCTCCCTTCAGATCCCAGGCAGATGCAAATCCATACGGAGCAGGCTGCAGGACCAAGGTGCTGTTTACATGGAAAACCTGCCACCGTGAGACGATTTTATCTGCAGCTGTCAGCTCGATCTCGTTTGAGAGAAGGCGTCCTGCCAGCAAACGTGGGCTATGTGTCGCTACATTTCCAGTGCCACTCCCCACTCTTGAATGCGAGTGCTAATGTTTCCAGCAAATTACCTTCCAAATGTTGCAGCACGACATGCTTTATAGGAACTAATGAATCACACAGTAAAAACTAATTGCAACTTACATACTGTTGCGAACTGAGTTTTGCAACATAAAAGCAATCAGCCAGCAATTAAAATGCTAATATGTGGCTGAACCTCATATAACAGTTTGCCAAAATCTAGTGCAATACCGTGCTTCCTGGAGTATTTGGAACAGATGGAATTTGGTTAGTAGGTAGTCATTTCATCAAGCTTATAAACCTTACCATGCTGGAGGAGGGTCCCCACTATGATACATTACATATTTCCAGTATTAGAAGTGGCAGTAAAGGATCATTACATATTTTCTTCTTTTGAATGGCTTCTTCTATTCTCATGTAAATGATTAATAAACTCTTAGCAAGTCAGAAAGGAGGGGTACATACCAGATGCTCTTTCCAGACACAAACATCTTGAATTTCTTTTTGTTGTGGTATAGATGGACTCCAAAAGTGGTGGTGGACATCACCAAACCTACTTTCTTTTTAATTATAAAAACTTATTTTCATAGATTCACTAATGCAAGATTGTGAATTGAATGAAACAATTACATTTTAATTGGGTTCACCTCCCCCACATCCCCTTTTTCTTCATTACATTCCTAATACTAAGACAATCAAAATACATTAATTAATTCAAATGGAGAATTATTAATTTTCAACATTATCAGCCTTGGAGAAATTACCTCTGGTCCTGGAACAAAGCTCCTAGGAAGAGCTTCTTCCATTGCGTGCTAGCCTTTAAATTTGTACAGTCATTATTGGTAACAGCACTGAAAAAGCAAAAATGAGCTCTAAACTGACTCGCTAACCCCTTGGTACTGAGCCACCTGCAAAGAGAAGCCAGGGAGGGCAACCGGGGTAGGCACCTGGAGCTCACCTGTATATGTACTGCCATCCCATCTCCTCTCAGCTGGACACAGAACATGAGATACTCAAAAATGTCCCAGGTCTTGCCTGCTTGGATGAAGCTGTCCTTCAGCCACAGGGAATCTTGAGTAATGAGGTCTTGGCTCTCAGGTCCTTGCAGCCCTCCAAGCACAAAAGCCAGGCAGAATCACTGCCTGGTCCCAAGACACAGTCAGGCACAGATAACTAATACAAATAACAAAAATGGACTGAAGTGTTTTCTTCTCATATGTCAGTGGCTTTCATATCCTCCTTAAGTCTTCTATTCCAAAATAAAGCTATTTTTCTCACATTTCCTACAGTCCCTTTCCCTGTGCAATGCCCTTCATGAGAAGCCCTGTGTGGAGGACCCCATTCCTTGATTAACATCCCTCACTGTTTTATCTCTAGCATCTCCAAACATCCACTTTCCCCATCTCCTCACCACTCCAGCCTAAGCTTCAGAGAAATAAGCAGCTGCTGCTCCCAGCTCAATCCCAGCAGTAAAGCCCCATGCTCAGCACACCTGCACTCCCCTCCCATGCGTCCACCCTGAAAGGAAACAGGACAGAAAGTGCAGAAACTGTCCAAAGGCATGAGAGGTGCCTAAAATGCAGAAGATGTGTCCAAAAAAGCAAGAAACACCCTCCACCTGCTCCAAAGGATGGCAGGGACCCTAAATGAGAGGAGATAGGCTGTGCTTTGCTGCTGTGTTCACTGCTACAGCTCCACCATCACATCAGAACAGAAGGTGTCATTCTGAGACAATTTTAAATTTATGAAATAGGAAACCTACTGCTCAGGGTGCAAAAGGTGAATCGCCATTAAAGAAGTGACCTGGACTCTGAAAGAGGTCTGTCAACAGAGGAATTGGAAACTTTAAGCTTGATTTCCCAATTACCACTCTGAGATAGCTTTGGAAGAAAACTGACAGGAGTGTGGAGAGAAAAGGCACTTAGACATAAAAGCATCTCTCATGACAGCAAGGCAGAGCCTCCCTTAGCCAGGCTAGGGAAGGAGCGGGTTTCACAAAAACCCTAGTATTCCTGGAAATCATAGAGATTTGCTTCTACCTGTTTGCCCTGGGAACCCAAAAAGTGATGGGAGTGTTTATGATCCATTATCAAGTCAGAGGAGCTCTGGTGCTCAGCCCCACAGGCAATGCATCCCTACAGATACAACCTGACTTTCTCAATGAGGGCTTTGTGTTAGAGAATAAAAGCTGCTCTGCTCTACAGTTCTCAGTACAGAGGAGAGGAGCAGCACCTTTATTTCACCCCAGTGAGCAGAGAGAGTGTGTCCAGGTGAAGGATGTGCCCCAAATCACACAACACTTCGGGTAACCCACCCAGTGCTGTCATCATTACGTTGTTCTGCTTCACTCACAGCACACCCATAAGGCAGTAAAACTCTGAATTCCTCCTTCCAGACACCAAGCTCCCAAGCCCACACACTCAACACTCACCAATTTATGTGTGAACCGGGGCCTGTAGCACCACCACCAATTTTCAGTAGTTCATTCATCTTACAGTAGATGCACACACTCCAGTCTGACCCAATTCTTCTGTTTTATTGGTAACTGTGGCCTTGAAACCCGTACATTGTGTAAAGGGGAAAATAGCTGTAAATAGTTCTAAGCAGTGAAATTTGGCTGATATTACAAACACATTAACGAAATAGTGTTGGTTTGTGTCTCCTGGAAATCTGACCCCCTTAATGTGCTTCCGTACACATTTACAACAAGCTGTAGGCACACATATTATCTATTTTGTACCAGGCAGAAATAGCCACAGTGCACATTTGAAGCGTAAATACACTTCAATTCAAAGGTAAGTAAACCAAAGTAAGGCTGAGATGTAAGCTGGACATGATAAAAAATGCAACTGTAATTCCTTGCAGTATTAAGCTCTGTCATTCCATCTGATGCCTTGGGATAAATATTGCAATAGGGCTGAAGATCTCATTTCATTGTACCCTGGGAAGGGAATGGGTTCGGACTGCCTGTTCTGGGAGCCTTAGAAAGAGACTTGTTCAATGATTTCATAACTATCTACTTTCATGCAAAGCTTTGGGATAAATGGGAATCATTCAGCATACCTGAAGCTCTGCTGTCATGTTATTGTACCTGTGTGTACCACAAAACATCTCAATGAGCAGTGAAGGCAGAAAGTTGTCCTCTGATTTAAAAGAATTTCTTACACAGAAATAGAATTTTCAAGGATGGCACAAAAGCAACCAAATAATCAAAACAGCTCTGTGTCTTCCGAATTTACACTTTCTTTTGTTTTATTCTCATGTATCTCTCTAGTAGCACAGCAGAGTAAAGGCAGGGAGGAAGGAAAAAAGGAATTTTGTAGTTAGCGAGAGGATTGTGAAGGGAGTTGAATGTTCAGGAAGAATAGGAAGACAAAGGAGTACAGTCATGTCAAAAAGAAAAAGTACTAAAAAGCACTTTCTCTTCTGACATAAGGTCAGAGGAGGAATGTGGCATGCCACACTTCACTCCTTTGTGAGTGAGAGATCAAGCAGTAACTCTGCTCATTGCCTCTGGAGTGAGCCTCAAGTGAGAAAATAACTCAGGGAAAGTCTCGCAGCCTGTTCCTTCGCAGGCAAATATTCATCTGAGGCTGCACTAGTGACTGGGGAATTTGTGTTTAATTTCAGGAGCTGCCCTCCCACCCAGAGCTATAGATCTCACTGTGGGAGAGGAAAGCTCAAGGTTATTTTTGGAGACTTTCCTAGAGTGGGACTCAGCTGCAGGACATGGGACCCTGGCTCCCTGTGCACAGCAAAGGACTCAGGCAGGTGTGTTTTATGTACAACTCAACACCTGTGCTATGCAAGCTTCCTCAAGGGCACTTACCACAAGCACTGTGAGAAACCAGCACTGTTCTTCAGCCAAACCAGAGCAGTGCAGCTCCTGGGATCAGTGATAAAGCCAAACATCCAACAGAGAAATGAGCTGAAATGGGAATCAGAACATTGTGAGGAATCAGAAACCTGACTGATGAGTTTGGGACTCATGCAGCCTAGAAAGGGTAACTGCCCAGATCCTCCTCGCCTCTGAGATGGATTACAAAACCAGAAAAAATTACACAAATGGGCATTTTTCAATAGGCTGGGGCTCCTGCAGCAAGTCCTCATGCCCAGACCTTCTTGCATGACATCCCTGACATGGGGCACTACAGCAGCAGTTGACAGAATTTCTTTTTTTAAAGAAGTACTAGTGAGGTGAATGAAATTAGGAGATATCAGAGGCATCATGGACCATGGTATATTGGCATCAGTCGATAAAGTTCGATGCAGGTGACCCACAGGAATACAAGCACTGACCAGAAACCTGCTGGTGGACAAGGACAGAGTCACAGACATAACCCAGAGCCCAAATCGGCCCTATGAAGGAGCTTCACAGCAAGAGGCAAGAAAGGCTGGAAAGGAGGGAAATGGTCAAACCCAGGCACTTTGAAGGATCAACACAGTGAGAAGTGAACCTTCAGGGGCATTTCTGCGTTGTGGCTAAGAGTTTTTCAAGTGGTGAACCATCCCCACTTCCAAACGACAGCCCATAAATCACACAAAAATCACCATCGTGGGAGACAGCAAACATGAAAATAAAGGTAAAAATTAGAATGGGGCAAAGGGAAAGGATGTTAGCTACAAGGAAAGCATCAGCCTTTCCAGAGAAGTTAACAAAATCAGGGATAAACAAACAAAGCAGAATGAAGAGACAGAGGAAGAAGAGCGAAGGTGTGAGTGCTGTGTCAGTGCGCAGCCCCCTCCACATTATGGTCGGGTTTGTAAGAAGGAAAAGAGCAGAAGCAGCACAAAAATAGGTCAGGGAGTGAAGGATATGGGAAATTTGGGCTATTCGAAAGAGGCATATCTGAGGATCATGACCTGACAGCAGTGGGATGGGATGGTGGGAGAAGAAATAATAGGAAGAGGAATGAAAGGAGCAGGAGAGGAGGTACCCAGGCACCAGTGGGATATCTTTCACCAGAAAAGTTAGCAAAAAAATTATTAAGTATTAATAGTATGGGCATATGAGGGTTTGTGCAGTGGATGTGGGAGATTTTTTTCTGCCCTTACTATGAGATGCTGGTGTATAGATCAATTTTCCTCAAGCCAGGTCAAGATGCCGTGGATGAAACCACTGCCTGAGTGCCTGGTCTGTCTGTGCTCTGGTGAATCACATAATAGCTTGGAAGAGTGAAGGCAGGGAAATGCACGGAAAGTGCTTGGAAGCAGTCAAGAAAATGAAGTGAGATTGGAAGAACTGAGCTCCCCATTGAGGGTACTGACTTGATACAAAAATAATGAGCAAAGTCAGAAACGTGAGATTTGATGAGGACAGAGACGTCGGGTCAGCGAGATGAAGGCTATAATTGAATACAGTGAGGTGGCAGCAGAGGTAATTAGGGCTCAATAAGCTGCAAAGGGCACAAATTAAATGAGGATAAAACAGAAGTTAAAGCACAAAGACAGTCAGCGTGCTGGTTTTCTTTGCCAATGGCAATCTGGCTGATGAAGATCAATTAATTGAATTCAAAGAGCTGGGATAAGCCAGGCCTCCTGGGAAAACAGAGTTTGGGTTGTGAAGAGGAAGAATAGAGCTGCTGAAAGAAAACCAGGTGGTACAAAACAAAAGTAATTTGGGCTCAAAAGAAGATAAGAGGGAAATGCCACGAAAGGAGAAATTAGAAGAGAGTGCTGGCAGTGCAGGGAGGAAAACTCTGAGAGGATTAAAATTTGAGAAGAGTATCAGAGAGGAGGAAAATTGAGGAGTGGAAAGGAGAGAAGAGCACTATCGGAAGTGGGAAGAATGAGGAACATAAATTCATCTGTGTTGTTGCCTTGTTGTCAGACTGGAGGGGTGGGTAGTCACAGCCCTCACCAAACACTCTCCTCTTGTCAGCGGCTAACACACCCTGCTGATGGGCAGCGCTCCATTCAACACTGGATTTCACCTGCTTTTCTCCTCCCTTCATGCTCAAACCATGAAGAAAGACACAATCTTCTTCCTGCTAAACCATGGAAATTAAAACTAAAAGCACTGCTAATAATTTTCAGGGTTTCCCTCGTCTCTACTCAATGCTGCTGGGGGAAGTCTGGCTTTGTGGTCAGAACTTTGGCTTCACCAAGCCATTTCCCAATCTTTTGTAGGCACATGGTGCTCTCAGAAAACAAGATGCTCCAAGAGGACTCCAGTTCTCTACCACCTGGTGCCAGGGAGGCTCTTAGGTTGGTGCTGGGGAGATTGAGGGTGGAGTCACTGCTGGACAGCATGGCTTGAGCCCCAACACAGTCCTGGCCAGGCTCTCCAGTGCTGTGTGAGGTGTCAGGCCTGGAGAGGGCTCTCCCTCCATCTTCCCCATCAAAAACTCAAGTTCTGCACTTGGTCAAAGCACATCCTAGAAGGAGGTAACCTTTAGGTGGATAGAACTCGGGTTTTACGGGTGCGATGATTGAGAATAAGGAGGTGTAAACAGTCCTCACATGTTGGGTCCATTCTTCCCAACTGGTTCTCAGCCCAGCAACCCTCATCAACTCCTGGAGCTCAATGGACTCTGCATCCTTCAAGGTTTGTAGGAAATGTCTCCTTCCTTCCTTCCCTCCTTCCTTCCCTCCTTCCTTCCCTCCTTCCTTCCTCCCTCCCTTCCTCCCTTCCTTCCTTCCTGCATTCCCCTTGAAGGCTTTAATGTGGCCCCGCTCCTTGACTCTCTCCAGAACTTTCTGGTCACCTCCTCTCCTACAGTTTTCCAGTCCCTGAAGGTTTTCCCAGTTAAGTGAGGTCTGCTGCTGTCTGGGAAGGAGCAGTTCTCCCTCCCAGGGTCCTCCCTGACCCCAAGGTGATGAGTTTGTCCTTCTCCTGCAGCTTCACAGCTCTTCATACTTTATTTTCAACATCTAAATAATACCTAAATGCAGGATTAATACCCAAGATTCTTGGGCTCATGTTTATTAGATTTGCAGCCTGGAAAGATAACACAGTGGTGAGATTTTTCACAATCCTGATTCAAATAAAGATAAAATATCCCTTGAGAAAGGGTTTTTTCCATGGATATTTTCATGCTTTCCTGCACTGTCCGCCCAAGAGGTACAGCAAATTGAACTGATCCTAATTTAGCCAAAGACTGATGGTGAATATGGGCCAAACGCAGAGTGAATAAAACAAAATCTGTCAAAGCTGATGGAGATCCACTCATGGTAAGTTCTTGAGAGGACACACAGTAGGTTTGTTTTAAAACCATTTATGTAAGATTATGAGATTCTTCCCCACTGTGGAACAGTCGATAATGCTGATGAAAAAATCATTTGCCACTTGAACAGTTTATATCCCATTCAGTGCATAGTAAGGACAGAAATGAGGACAAATGGACACCTGTGAGTGTCATTTTGAGAAAGAGAGGGTTGGGTATGCCTTGTCTGCTGACTGGTTACTGCTGTACCCGACCACCTCCATAAAGCACTCCTGGATACACTGATTGAGAGCTTCTCTGTTGGTACCTGATGTTCATATTACTGTTATTTAATTTTTGAGCCAAATGGGCTGGTCTACAGCCATGGCCATGAACTGCTCATTGTATGGATCCTGGTGGCATAAAAACAGTCGAGGTGGGATGAAGCTCTGTACATATACGAAGTACAAATCTTGCCCAAAGAGTTCCCCAAACCAGGAATTTTTTATTTCTCTTTTCTTTTTCTTTCTTTGTCCGTTTTGCGTGCTGGGAATGCTGACACAGACAGGATTAAGCACTAAACTATTTGTGTAATGGCTGCAAAGCCTCCTCAGTGACGATCAGATAAGGCAGAAATACAAAAGAAGGTAAGGCTAAGAACTGCCCTGAGTAAGATGCCAGACCAAAGCAGGCATTGCTGCTGTTCATTTGGCCAGGAGTGCATGGCCACTGTTATAATTTTTGACTCAGCAATTGCAGAGTGATGACCAAAGCTGGAAGGGCTGGCACTTGCTGCTTTCCCTGGGAGCTGAGAACCAGAGCCTTTCCACGGACTCCCAGCACAGGCTCATCCCCTGTACTCCCACCCTGACCCAGTGCTGGACAAGACTTGCAATCTTGGTTGTTTTTTGTCCACTGTAGAGTGGAAAACTTAATGATTACACCTGTTTTTTCTCCTCAAAAACTGGTTTGGGTTTCTAGTACTACTTTGATTAGACTGATCCAAGTATGCAATCAGTCCAATTTATATTCCCAAAACAGACAGAAGTGCTCTGACTGGAGTCCGTATTTTCTGTCTGATTGCTTTTCATTTCACACTTCTTTGTTTTAATTGCGTTTTAAGATTAAATACGGAGATTGTAGTTAGTTGCACTCCATGGATATTGTACAAATTCAAGGGTCAAAGGAAAAGGAAAGGAAAAAAGACAACTAATACCTCATTGTTTGCTGTGGTTCCTATTATGTGGGCAGCCAAGTGCACAGTGAGTTTTAATAGAAATTTGGCTTGATTGTGATTAAATGATGAATATACTGAATGAATTCTTCAGCTCAAAACTATGGGCTTTTAATTTTTTTACATGTATTGAGCCTAAAAAAGCTGATTCTGCAGAACTTTCTTGACCTCATTGATTGTAACCAATTGCGAGAAGGATGGCGTGGATTTAAAAGCATCAGCCTGTTGCAGCAGCTGGCCAAGTATGTCTTAGACAGCTCAACAAGGAGATGATGGGAAAGAAAGGGACACATTGTGGATTCTATTATTCCTTTCACTAAGGCTGTAAAAATCCTGCTTGGCTGGATCATGAGGTCTTTTTAAAAATTAATAAATAACAAAACAAAACAAAAGAGATATCAGTAGTTTTAATATTCTTTAATTAATATAAATATGAATTTTTGAAAAGCTGTTGCTTTCCTTTATTCTCAATGGCACTGAGAAGGATTTTCACACAATCAGTATGGTTCCAACAGTCCCCCAGCTCCCTTTCTTATTTCCCCTCTGGTACAGCTTCAAGACAGATGCTTCCCAGAACAGCCAGTACAATTGTGAAGGATGCTTTCAAAGCTGAACTGGTGAGAAGCAGAGAGAATCTCAGAACATGGAATGGCTGAGGGAATTTGTGATGTTATTCTGCACTTCACACAGCTCTTACATTACAGCCCATACCTTGTATTTGCTATGCTGCTATGAAAAATCCAGTATCTGCACCTACTAGAATTTCCAAGGCCCAGAGGAAGACAAGGAGATGCTCAGGAGGAAGCAAGAATGGATGTCATGCCAGTGGTTGCACAGTGAGCTTTATGATCAAAAAGCCCTGTGAAATTCCATGGAAAGCACGCAGATTCCTATGCATCAGGATTTAGCCCTGTAATCACTCAAGGTGAGGCTGGAGGGGGCTCTAAGCAGCTTGGTCTAATTGAAGATGTCCCTGCTCATTGCAGGGAGGCTGGACTGGATGACTTTTAAAGGTCCCTTCCAAAAACTAGTCTAGAATTTTTTGATTCTTTAACTGCACCTCCACATGGGGTTTTTTTTCCCCCATGTATGTCTGTCTAAATGATGCACAAAGAGGGAGAGCTATGGCTGTGATTTACTCATTTCTTTATGTTTGGATTTGCAATCTTAAAAATTCCTGACACATCTTTCATGCTAGGAAATAGATACAAAAAAATCACAATGTCTTCCTGCTTCTTTTCTTCTCTTTAGGCACAGAGATATTTAATAATGGCAGATAAATAAACTAACCAAAACACTTAAAAAATCCATGACAAACTAAATCAAGAAGAGGAATAATACCAACAGTTCTTGCTGTCCATACTTTTGCTGACTGTTAAATCGTTTCTCTGACAGCAAACACATTTGCATTTTTTTAAGGGCATAATCCTGCTTATGACTAACTGGGCATTAACCTGTTCATAATTAACTGAGTATTAGCATCTCTGACCATGAAGGTCAGCAGTCTGTAAGCAGCAAGGATCCTGAGAGTTCTCCAAATTAATTGAAACATCAATAATATAAGTGATTAGGTCCTCACTGCAAAACCTAATGAGGGTGTTTATTTACTTGTGCATCCTTGGCTTCATGGAGAGAGTTTCCTTTGACTGCCAGAGGACAGAGGTTACACTTGGCTACAGGAGCCCAACCACAGACACCCAGTGACTTCTGGATTTCTGTGGAGCTGTCAAATTCCTCTCACCCTTTTCAACAACGATGAACAATTAGTTGATGGTATAAAATGGCAACTCCATGGCTGAGGAGAGAAAGAAGTGTCAGGACAAAATACACAATTATACCATGCTAGAAGAAAATCAAACCCATCTTCTGAGCTCTATGAAGAACATGGTGCAATAAATATGAAACAATAAAAAGATTTTTTTTTTTTACTCCATCCCATTCAGCTTCTCATACCACCCATATTCCTCAAAATCTGAGTGTAAACCTGAAATGATTTTGTGAATGGAAGTAAGGGCTGATGAGCCTTCCAGCCAAAAATTCAGTGATGTGGCCATTTTTTGGGGCCCTGTCAGGGTCCCCAGATGAGAGAATTGTGATACCCTGTTCTGCAGTGCTTGGAGAGGAGGATATTCTTGACTTTCTACTCTCCATACTAAGAAAGTTGAGTCATTTAGGGTCATGGTAATTCTTTATTCTTATGCCCACAAGAGCAATGCCCAGAATTCAACAGGCAGTTGTAACCTTCACCCGACATTTTAATTCTGTAATAGTCAAAAAATTAAAATCCTTCAAAATCTTACTTTTAATCAGTTCTAGAGTTTTTAGAGACACTTCTGCAGAACACTACTGGCTCCCAGTTCAGAATAAGTGGAAAGTAGCACTCTCCACATCTCAGCCTTAAAAAAAGACTCAGAAAAAATGAGATGTCTGACATTTTCTCATGCCTTATTAGCAATCACAGATCCAAGGCAACCTGCCTATATACTCTTATACTAAAGAGTTGTTTCCTAATATTACTGGTTTATTGCTGTTTCTTCCACCTGTAGACTGTTGCCCAGCACTAAACCAAGTAGAAAAGCATAACTGCACTTCACAAATGGGAAAATGGAGGGATCTTTCCAACTCTCACCAAGATCTTTCACAGGTGAAGCCTTACAGAACCCACTCCCTCAGATCTGACAAACGCTGTGATCCATGGCTGATGGAGGGATATTGGCGTTACAAAATAATACAGCTGAGTAAATTTACCAATAAAAGAGGGACAGTTGGTAGAATAGACATCAGTCTAACAAGTTTCGTGGTATTTTAAAGCATTTTTGTTGTTGAATAACAAGAAAAACCAAACACAGACAAAATCCCCATTTACATAAAGTTGCCAACCCTCCCTACTGGAGCCACAGGTTCCATTACACCAAGGGCACAAAGGGCTCCCAGTCCACAGACATCAGCCCGAACTGGAGCACCAGGTCACTGATAGATCATAAACCCTCCATACTTAGATTTTCAACAGGGCACGTGCCAAGGGAAACTCCTTTGCCATTCCTTACCTCGCTCCAGGAAGGAATAGAGCACTCAACTGCAGTGAGGAATGTTCTTCTGTGGGTTCTGTGCTGTGCATTTAAAACACAAACAGTGCTCAAACAAATGGACTCGATTTAATTAAATCAATAGCCCAAGCAAATTACTTTTTCAAGTGTAAGTTTCATTAAGTATTATTTTACATTACTGGGAATCTTGTGCCAGGAAAAGGAACTGGGCAAGGTAGTGAGCAAAACACAAAGCACTGAGCCTTCTGGGAATTTCTTTTCCTATTTATCCAACATGCTGGTACTCAGCCTATTGCTCAATTGAGTGCTTTATACAATGTCCTCTCCTGGTTTTCCTAAATTAATATGAAACGTGATCACTAATGAGATGCATTGCACTTGGAATTTTACTTATATAAGAAGTGGGGAAAAAAGGGAAGGGAAGGGAAGGGAAGGGAAGGGAAGGGAAGGGAAGGGAAGGGAAGGGAAGGGAAGGGAAGGGAAGGGAAGGGAAGGGAAGGGAAGGGAAGGGAAGGGAAGGGAAGGGAAGGGAAGGGAAGGGAAGGGAAGGGAAGGGAAGGGAAGGGAAGGGAAGGGAAGGGAAGGGAAGGGAAGGGAAGGGAAGGGAAGGGAAGGGAAGGGAAGGGAAGGGAAGGGAAGGGAAGGGAAGGGAAGGGAAGGGAAGGGAAGGGAAGGGAAGGGAAGGGAAGGGAAGGGAAGGGAAGGGAAGGGAAATGAGAACTTGTAACTGTGGAGACCTGGAGGGGGAATTAAAATACTCGGTACTAATCTTTCTGCAAGGCATTTGGGGGCCAGCCAAATTTGAGCAGAAGGAATTTCTTGAGGGTGGTGAATATTTCCTTTAAAATAACCTGCTCGTGTTAACTTCTATAAATTTATCAACCATGTATTTTTTCTCAGAAGATAAAACAGGGAAGATAGATTGCCTTGACAGATGATTGCTTTCTTGACTTAGAGTAAGGAATCACACAACTTCTTGCACTTCTCAGCCCTTAGTCCTACTTGAGAGCTTTGGGTGTGCAATGAAGCTGTGGGTATAGGCAGTGGGCACACATTTCAGATGTTCTGCAGTCCCCAAGCAATCACTTTACCAGGTATTGCAGAGGTGTCCAGGGCTCAGGGAAGGAGCTCTTACTGCAAGGCTGACACAGAATGGGACAGGCTGACATTGCCCCTGCCAACCAGCCCCAACACTACTGGCCACCAGAATGGTGAGCTGAAATTCCAATCCTGTCAGCATCATCTGCTGTTGCAATACCATGTGCATTCAGGTCACCTGCTGGACATATTGTCAGTGCTACTTTCATTCATTTTGAATCCTTCAGAATTTAGATAGTGAGAAAAACTGAAGTCCTGGGAAAAACGTCATGGCCAAGACATTGGTGGTAGCAGTGAAATCCTCTGATGGCAACAGCACCATCCTCTTTGGCATGAGAGCCACAAGAGTTCTTGGAAGAGTGGGTAGCATAAGGGTTTCCTGGAAACCCCTGGGTAGTGCATGAGAGATGGTTTTCAGGAAGTGGAAAATGGAAGGAGGAAAATTAATTGGAAATGGGTAGATGAGTCTCTGAATTTAATACACCAGGGGTAAGGACAAAAGTGAAATACTGATGTGCTGAGCTGCCACCCTAAGGAAAAGAAGGGGGGAGATGAGGGCAGGTGGGTTTGGTAACCAGAACCGAAGCTGAAGGTCATGAAAGACTTTGTTGAGGAAGGTAATGAATCTAAATTGTGTGACTGCTTGAGCTGGAGCACTAAGGAAAAATAAAACAGACATGTTAGCACTTCAGAAAGGAACCCAAAAATCACAACATTCCTCTTGTAGAAAAATTCCCAAACTTCCTAGTAAAATTCTTTCCTGGAATGAGAGGCAGAAGGGCAGGTAGGACTGGAAAGAAGGAGTTTTCTTAAATCAATATGACAGGATAAGGGCCAATTTCTTCCCCAGCAGCAGAACAATAACTTGACAATATGGAGAAGGAAATTGGTCAGCCATCCAGAGGTACTCAACCATCCTTATTTCTTCTCTGTGCTCTTCTGTATTTTCTGAGCAGCAGTTTATGAAATGGCTCATGTAAATAAAGTGCAAGCACTTAACTGAAACAGCCTCCAAGTCTAGTTAGTGTCACTCCTGATATGTGGCAGTGAGTTTGGCAGAAACTCAGATCGTTAGCAAACTTTAACCTTCTACACAAAAAGCCTTTGGGCTCTTGGCAGCCATCACCGTCCAATGCTGGCTGCCCGCCTGTCAATAATTAAAATGCAATCTAACAAATAATCGGAAATTACTACTTGTGGATGCCTTCCTGATAGCTGAGCACTGGTTGCCTTGTCCTGAGCTGTAGGAGCTTTCGGACAGCTGCTACACTTGAGTGAGGAATTGGAAAAGAGCTGCAGACAGCTCCTCTTGACAGGTTTTTCTTTCAACCTGATGGTCTCCAAAGTTTTCCTGAGGTTTGGTAGCTTTGTAACCCATTTCACTGGCTAAGTGGCTCCTCAGGGCCAACTGTTTGTTGCCCCAGTGAGCAGTGTTGGATTAGAGCACTCAGGTAACCTCAGCAGCTACACCTCAAACCTAACCTGAGATACAGGTTACAGGAGAGCAGGGACTGTGTGCAGCACGTCATTGACTAAGGGGATTTATTCTGAGCCTCTGGAGAAATGGGAAGGGAGTTTTGCTGACTCCCAGGAGAGTGAATTCCTCTACATCCCACCTGGATGTGGCTAGGAGTGATTGATTTCCCTCCAGGGAGGAGGGATAAGGCTCAGGCTGAGGAGTTGCAGGGGGGTGGGGATCTCAGCAGCAGCCAAGCATGCAGGAGGGGTTGAGTTTTGTCTTCATTAATGTGCAGACTTCCTTGAAGTGAGGATGTGTGTAAAGCCCTTGCTCACAGCATCCTTCTATTATGTTAAATGACACCTCTTCCTTTTCATCTGTATTTACACTGCTCTAATGTCAGGCTGTCACAGAGACAAACTGTGCACATTTGGTGCTTAACTTTTCTTCATAAATCCTGCTCTACAGCCCTTATTATTATCAGTGCTTGAATTCTAGCCCGTCCATCAGTGTGTCCCAGTTATGACCTGCGTAGGGAGACCAGAAGATTAAAGGCACACAAGTTTAGGCAGAGTGAAGTCACTGTCTCCTCATCCCATTTCTCCAAGCCACAACACCCATGATTGCACTCCCGGCCCTTCCTACTACTCCTTATGTGCTCAGTCCTTCCACTGAATCTGGAGTTTGTGCAGAGTTTTTCTTCTTTAAATTACCTTTCATCTAATTTTTCCAATCTCCCCAGTTTTCTGTCTCAAAATTTTTGCACAGAGTTATAGCATCATAGCACATTTTGGGTTGGAAGTGACCTTTAAAGGTCATCTAATCCAACCCCCCTGACACAAGAAGGGACACTTTCCACTAGACCAGGTTGCTCAGAGCCCCACCCAACCTGGCCTTGAATGTTTCCAGGAATGGGGCATCTACCACCTCTCTGGGCAACCTGTGCTGGTGTTTCACCATCCTCATTGTAAAAAAATGCATTTCTTGTATCTAGTCTGAATCTACCCTCCCTTCACTTCAAAACAATTCCCCCTCATCCTCACAAGAGGCCCCCATCTTTCTTATAGGCCTCCTTTAATTACTGAAAGGTCACTGAAAGGTGTGACCACAGCTCTAACCTGCCTCTCCTGTGAATCTCTGGCACCCAAATTTGGTGTCACTAGGCACTATAAAAGCATTGGTAAACTTTTTGAGGGGAAGGAGGAATGTCAACGTGACTTGTTTGGGTTGTTCCTGCTCTAAGACAGCTTGTCCTGTTGCTGCCACAACAGTGTCAGCACCTGGTTTCATTAGGTCCAAGCAGTTTAAAATTCCATATTAAACTCCTAGTAGAGACTTACTTAACACATGATTAAGGAACTAAAATGAAACTGCTGCAACAAGCATTTTTTTCCACTAAAACCTCTATATAGAAAAAATTGATAAGATGTCAAGTTTTTCCTTTAACCGATTTATCTTCCCTGCAGAGTTAATGGTAAGATCATCTTGAATAACTAATCCACAGCCCTAAAGCAGAAGCTATCATTTATTTTAGCATTTGCATTTAAACAAAATGATATTACAAATTCAGCAGGACATGATATGTAATCCAATAACCTGAGGTAATGTAATTCTAGTCCATGTAGCAATTATTCCCACAAATAATCTGACCATACATGGCCAGCACAATTTATAGCAAGCCTTTTTGTATTTACTGCTATAATATTACTAAATTCAGTAATGAAAATAATAAATGTTCTTGACTTTAAAGAACTGATTAATTGAACCTTAAGCATTCACTGGTAAAAATTTCATTTGCTTTACTACATCAGCTTTGTTGTACCATCAAGGCTTCTGATTTTTACTGAAACACCAATGTGAATCTTTGACAGCTATTTGAGGGAATTCACTACCAAGGTTTATTTATTCATGAAATATAATCCCAGGACTATCTTTACTCTTACAGAATGTCAAATCAGTATCTTGGTTCCCAGAGAGCCAGTCAATCTTATCTGGTCTTTAAACCACCAAGATCTCCAGTCCTGGACTTTTCCAGCAGAAAGGGCTTTGGATCAGCAGCTCTGCCATAACTTGCATTGCTGACCTCAGCCTGATGAGAGCACCAGGCATTTTTACACAAATCTATAGCATGGCCACTGACGTCAGGATTATGATCTGTGTTTGTGAAGGCAAAAGAATAAATCACACCAAAAAAAAAAAGTGTATGTATAAGGAAACCATAGAGTGCTGGTGGTAAAGAGGATATATTGTTGCTCTTCTGTTCTACATTTTCCCTCTGCCACTTCATTGGCTGTGCCAAACACAGGCTTGGATGGACTTTTGATCTGACCTTGTATGGTCATTCTCATGTTCTTATGAATTGTTCATTCAGTAAAAACTCTTTCACCCCCTTCAGACTGATAGCAGGGCTTGCCTCCTATTACATGGACAAGTTAACAAACCAGAAAGGTATAATTTTTTTTTTCCCAGAAAGCCCTTCTGTACATAAGGCAGCCACTTACACAGGAAAAGACAGAGTTGTTGGGTAAACTCTTCAGGGACCTTCACCTAGTATAGGACAGCATAAAGTTTGCAAGACACTGGCAATCTTTCAGAGGTTTTTCAAACACCTTCCATATACTTTTCATAAAAACAGTGCTATTGGCTGAGTGGAGTTTGGACAGGCATCAGTATAAGTGAAAGGTTTCAAACTTCTGCACTAATTACCAGGGGAAAAGACATCAAATCCTTTTTTCCCTAGAAATGTAAATACTGCACACACAGCCTCTGGAAGTGTGTGCCGGAACCCTTTTCACCAATGAGGTCAATTAGCACATCAGTAATGAGGCTGAAGGCAATGCCAGTGGCTAAAGGCAACTGGCCTTGGCTGCTCCAAGGGAACTCCACAACCAGCCTGTTGTCACATTCCCAGGCTTGAGCTGGGCATGGCTGAGAGAGAAGCTGAGGAAGACAAGAATCATCAATCCCATCCTCCTCGAACTGTCCATCCAAGAAAGTTTCCCTCTAACTGTTAATACCCAACAAAATTATGCTGACTTACTATGATAGTTCTGTAGTGGGACTTGTCAAGCAGGCTCAGTGACAGGAGTGTCACTTGTGGATAGTGCAGGAGCTGCTGCCTACACTGAACAGGTGATGGCTCCACCACCTGCCTGGCAGCTGAAAAACTGGTGCGTGCTGCCTCCCCCAGCTCACCAGGCCAGGCTGGCTCAGCTGTGATGTCAAACTGTCACCACAATGCAGCCTTCTCCTTGTGACCATTATTTCATTGAATTGTCTCAATGTGGTGAGCTCCATGACAGCTCAGGGCAATGCATTTCCCAAGTTAAATGTTCATCAAAATCATTCATCCTTCAGGCGCACATTTTCTACCTCTGAGCTTTCCTCTGTCCTCTGTTGAAATATGGAGAAAGAAGCCACAATTATTTCATGAACAGGACAGGCTGTTGCTGGTCTCATTCTGTAGTTTGCAGAAGTTCCAGAGGTCTCAGGGTTATCCAAGGGAATAATGGCACTCAGATCTCTGCTGATATTAAAGAACTGTCACAGATTTTGCTCCTAAACCTTAACCTCTTCAAATAATAAATTACTTTCCTTCTGCTTTATTAGCTATTTCTTCCAGCCTCAAATTCTTTACCTCAGAGCAATAATTCCTCATAAACTTTCTGTTGAAATTGCATTTGTCCCTGTACTTTGCATTTTATTCCTTGTCTATCAAGTTCTCTCTCGCCTTCCTGACTTGTATGACTTGCACTTTACATCTGTAAGTGCTTTGCAATTAATCTGCACTGCAATAATTTTTCATCCCTGTTGCTTTGTCCTTTTTATTGGTTACACCTTTTAGTCTCCCCACCTGATCTGGTATTATTTGCCTGTAAAAATGCCTGTCCAACTGTTGATGTGACAATGTAATAGCAATAATTTTCCAGGGAGCTGAGAATACACTTCCCAATCAGTTCCTCGGAACTGCCATGATTTAGTGAGTCTGAAAAGTATCAAAGGGTGCGTCTACATCACACCAAGTGGAATAGAGCAGAAATGCCAGAGCAAGTGATGGCCACCCAGGCTCCAGAGCAGCACAGCCCCACCTCTGAGGGCATTAGTTTTGCTAAGAGACAGAGATTACCAGCGTGAGTTTGTTGCTGTGCTAAGAGTGATGAGCTGCTGGGGTCTGATCTAGTATCTCTGCATGACTCAATACCCACATGATCTGTGTCTCCATCAGAAAACTCCACATTAACGCTCTGATGCTTGCAGTGAAATCAGCTGCAAGGTGTAGACCTGACTAAAGGCAGGACAGATCAAGTGATGGTCTCCTAGTGTAGCTGTGCACTAGGGAGGGAGCCCGCGGGGATAAGGAGACAGTTTTGACAAAAAATGAAGCACAGGAGACATCAGTCCTCTACTAGCAACCTAACCGATATACCTGTGCCCCTGGCCCACTGATTGTCACTTACTGGTGTAAGTGAAGAGCTGGTGTCACACAAACCTGCTCTGTAGAGGTGTCCCAAATGTGGCACTCAGCTCACAGCCCTGGGGACACTGGGCTGCCTGGGCATGATGCCTTCCTTGCGTTGGTGAAAGTCCTGGTAGAAGCTTTATGTGGCAGAATGTCCAGCAGCAGCTTGGCTACTGAAGCCAACTAACTGGCAAGCAAGTTTGCAGACAACACAGAACTGGGAGGAGGGGTTGGTGAACCAAAGGCTGTGCTGCCATCCAGAGGGACCTCGACAGACTGGAGAAATGGGCCACCAGGAACGTCATGCAGCTCAGCAAAGGCAAGTGCCCGGTCCTGAAGCTGGGGAGGAGCATCCCCAGGCACCAGAATAAGCTGGAGGCTGACTGACTGGAAAGCAGCTTGGGAGAAGAGGCCCTGGGTGTCCTGGTGGACACTAAGCCGAGCACAAGCCAGTTCAGTGGCAATGTGCCCCTGTAGCCAAGAGGGAAAATGGCATCCTGGGCTGCATTGTGAGAAGCATTGACAGCAGGGGACGGCACAGTGCTAAACATGGGTAATATTGGTCTGAATTGTTGCTGGAGCAGGGGAGAACCATGCCAGCTCACTCTGTGGCCACACAAACAGCCTTCTTCCAGTACAAGCCCTAAGTATGCCCCCCTGCAAAAATGCATTCCCTCTCTTACCCCTGCCAAAGCCTTGTGAAAGCCAGCCAGGCTCTGTCTGTAGCAGACCTTTGCTGAAGCAAGGCTGCCTAGGACTGGCAGGGAAAGGTGTATTTTTGCAAAGAACATGTATTTGCAATTCCTGTCACTGAGAACAAGCCAAAGGTCAGTCCTCGCCTCTGCCTGTCTCCCCAGCACAGCACAATCTCTCTCCCCAAGATATGACCCAGATAGCTTTCTCCACTTAAGAATGCAGCAGCTGCACCACGGCTGCCCTTCAGTCATGTGTTTCTTAGGTTCACGGATTTGTAATGCCAGGAGGGAACATGAGGATCAGTGAGTATGACAGCACCGTAATACAGGGCATAACATTTCACCTGGTAATTCCTGCATAATTTCTGCTTGAACTGAGTAAAGCTTACCAAGAGAAATCCAGTAGTGATGCAGAATCCAGAAAATCATTAAATGGAGTATTACCAGGGCTGCTAG
The DNA here is from genome assembly GCA_014706295.1 of Lycocorax pyrrhopterus obiensis. Classification (NCBI taxonomy): domain Eukaryota; kingdom Metazoa; phylum Chordata; class Aves; order Passeriformes; family Paradisaeidae; genus Lycocorax; species Lycocorax pyrrhopterus. The sequence continues at coordinate 6,925,332 of JACSVZ010000002.1, read as the reverse complement.
AGTGTAAAAAGTTTTGTGTTGTTACCCTGAATATATCCAGCTTGAAGTTCTGGCACAGGATCTCACCGTGCCTTTGCCTGCTCATTTCCCCAGCCCTCTACCTTCAGTAATTTTTTGTCCCACACAGGTGCTTACAGTCTGTGAGTAAGACACATTTATTTCTGAGTAACCTTCCTCTTGTAATTAGGATTTTTGCCTAAACTCAGATAACTTTTAAAAAATGTAAGTGGTTATTCTTGTAGTAAGGACTGCATTGCACCTTCGTTCAGACTCCAAGGTAATTTCTGGCCATTGAACGCACTACAGCAGCAAACAGAAGTAATATCACTTTCTTTCTTTCGTTCCATTTTCCCCTGGATTTACATCTGAGGCTTCCATTAGCTCCCTGAGCCACACAATTATATCAGACAACCATTGCACGCTGTTTGTTGACCATGACCTCCCATCCCCTCCCCAAGCTGATGCCTTCCAGCAGACAGCCCCACATCCTGCCAGCTCCGGGCACAACTCCACTTTCCAGGGGCACATGTTGGCATTTGGGTACATTAAAAGTGCTGGTTCTTTGAATCATTCCACCTTACAGAACACTGTATAACTGCCCTTCCCTCACCATTATTCACCACTGCCAGCTGCTGCTCCAAACCACAAACCTTGCTAGTAATGAGCCCATCTTGTCCTCTGGATCATTAATAAACACAGTGCATTGAGCTACATCCAGTGTGTAACTACTCACTGAGTTCTCCTGGTAAGTCAGCTCTTTAAGATATTTTGCATGGTTCAGATGATTCAGTATGCCATTTATTGCTGGGCTTAATAAACAGTTTAATGGTCATTTAATATCACCGAGCACAACTGCTGTAATCCTCCCACCAAAGTCATTGTTCCCCATTCATGGCATCCCTCGGGGCAGATACCAGAATTGCTTTGGCCCACAGGCATTTTGAGAGATGCACACCTCTCTTTTGGGAGCCCAGAGCTATGCTGTAAACATCAATACAACTTTAATCTAATCAAAGAGAGAAACAGCTCCACTTGTGTGCCCACACACCCCTCTGCACACATCCATAAACACGCGGGGTGTGTGCCTTTGCCAGATGTGTGGGTTTGCAATCTCCAGCCCTGTCTCTGGGCAGATGTATTGCACCAACACATCACGGGCAGAGCAGCACTCTGATTAGGACTTGAGGTGATAGATGACCAAAGGCTGTCACTGGGACCGTGAACAGCTCACAGCACTGCAGCACACGTGTACAAGGTACCCTGCATTACGAGAGGGATGGTCAGCGGTGGGACAGGAGGAGCTGAGGAGCCTTCAGCAATCTGTACTTTAAATATGCCGTTAACTCTCCAGCCCTGTCTGGTATGATTACACTACAATTTGTCAATATTTGTTAAAATACCCCATATTTTCAGGGTGCATCAGGATCGCAATCCATATTAAGGGTATGTTCACTTTCTAAAAGGTCACTCAATGTTATAGATGTGGCTGTTCAGTGCTATGATTTCCAATAACCCTTATTTGGCTTTTCAGTTCCTTTCTGACTTTTGAAAACCCTTGGTAAGATGCAACTCCATTGATTGCACCGTGGTGCTCTCTCCTGAGCTCCCCATCTGAGACTCAGCTTTATATTCTGTGGTAACACCCTTCTTGGCAGGGTCAGGTGAAAATTTCAAAAGCCCGTTGATGGCTCCACAGCAGGAGGCTCCATGAGTTACAGCTTGAAATTTTGTGGACTTTAACAGGGGTTCTCCTCCTAAGTAATTTTGATGCATTGGAAAAGCTGTTCTTTCCAGCTGCCTTTTGTTTAACAGCAGGATCCCCAGTTCCTGCAGAGGCTCTGTTTTGGTTGCTGCTGTTACAGTGCTAGTGAATATGGTGGGAAGGAAGAAACAGTTGATCTGTTTATTTTGATGACTACATTCGATGCATCTGGATGGAAAGATACAGAGAATTATTGTCTGATTATGTATTCTTTGGCACTAATCTCAGCAGCTGAAATGAAATATTGGGCTATTATGAAGTGTGAATGAGCTTCTAATGTGATCGGGAAGGTTAAGATTTGAGCAGTGGCTTGGTTTTCTCATTCATCTTCAGCATGCCAGATGGTGTGACATCAGGCTTTTATTGGTTCTTTATCAATTTTATTAGCCATATGATTTGATTGATCTTATTTTGCCCAAGCAAAAAAATAAATTCAAAAGGTATAACTCACAAGAGCAGCTCCCTACCTTAAAGAAATAGAAGAGCCTAACAAGCATTAAAATGTGTTGAAGATCAGCGTGCTTAGAGAGGATCCAAAACACATCCACACAAGAACAGGCATTGTCATCAGGAGATGAGGCCACCAGGAGAGGGAGGAAGATGGATGTACTTCATCAGATTGGAGGAGACTGATGGCTCCTGCAGATGCAGCTGAGAAGAGGCATCAAGGCACAATAATCCCGCAGAAACAGCAGCACAGCACTTGCACTGCTGTCTGCACTTCATTGCTCAGGCGGGAGGCAGCCGTGACCTTTGGAAGCATCAACAAGGAAGAAAGAAGCATTTCCAAGCTTGGGGCCAATTCAACAGCATTTCTAGAAGGGCTCTCTTTCAGATGAGGAGTCTGGAGAAGGCAATTTTCAAGGTCCCTGCCATCCCTTGGGACAGACATCACAGTAGCTTTGACATCCAGCACTGTCACATCCAGGCATATCTTGCCAGGTGAGACATCTGCAGGTGACCTCCCACTATATCTCATAGAGAGCCAGCCTGTCCAGTTAGTGAAATCTAGGGAGTATTAATCTCATCCTACATTATGCAGAGCTGAACAACTCTCTGCAATATGGTCTCTTCATCAGCAGGTTCTTCATGGAATAAAATGGGAATCTGGGCACCTGGCTCACACACAGCCATCTCAATCTGAGAGTTTACCCATCCCTAAATTTAGGACAATCTGCATCTCACCAGCAGTTTCTGAAATCAGGACTAGAATACATCTCTTTTTCCAAAGTTAAAGTATTTTTCTATTCAGCACTGGAATATAGTTGAGGCAAATTTTTATAATGTAGACATCCTAAATTAGGGGATACAAACACCATTCACACTGATGGCCATGGCTTTTTACAATAGAAAATGGGCCCAAACAGGTACAAACACCAGTGTGCTGCAACAGCAACCCCAAACCTAAAGGCAACACGGGGATTTATAAACCTCGTTCAGTGCCAGGAGCAAGCCAGTGCTCAGCTGTGGGGTTTTATGCCTCACACCAGTAGTGCCACTGAGCTGAACTTTTAGGGATGGAGCAGCTTTTTTCACACTCTAAGAGAGAGGGGATCTGATAGTACCTGTGAGAACACATATCCTATTCACAGCCATATGCTCCTGCAGCATCCCGGCCTTTGTGAAACCCCATCTAACAGCTTCCTGATAAGAAAGTGTTTCAGAGTCAAGGTTAAAGTAGAAAATCAGGAAAGAGCACAGCCCTCCTCCCCACAGCCCAAATGGAACAGGGAGAGACACAAATAAAATGCCCAGTCAAGAGGAGGGAGGAAATGCTGATGAAGAGAGTGTGAGTGAACATTGTGAATCCCATTACACTTCTATCTCACGGAGCAGATTGCTGCCGGCAGGAATTTCTGATGTACAGTCTAACTTGCTGTACAGTCTTATCACATATAAAATTGCAGTAATCATAATGCCAAGGAATGAGACAATGACAAATGAAAAAGCTTTCAGAAGTTAATGTTCACAACGCACCGCCAGCAAAACACACAATCTATTTAATTAGTAAAATGCCATGAGATACTGTTCAATTCTCCATTCAGAGAGACTGTGAGTAAATATGCAAGTGTTATAATCCAATGAGATGGCTGCATTAAAGATTGAAATATATGTGGCTGGTGAGATGCAGACACTGCACATTAAAATAAACACACTGCCTCATAAATTTAACACACTCGACATCATAATGGGCAATGAAAACTATGTCACCTATGAAAACAGCTGCAGATCCTTTACAACCACTGGCACTGACTGCTGCACACTCACATCAGCTTCCCCAGTCTCTGGTCTTGCTACTCAGGTAATCTGAGGCCACCAGAACAGCCATGGGTGTAAGAAGAACCAATGGCTCTTTGTTGGGATGGAGGGAATCAACGATTCTCCCATGCCGTGGTGTCGATTCTCTAGACACAGCTCCTTTCTCCATTTTCCAGGCTCTTCACTTGGCTCTTTGCCTCAGTTTAGATAGCAAATTCCACACTCTAAATCAGATGCAACGTCATTAGCCTCAGCCTTTCCTAAATGCTCTACCCCTTCTTCCTCTCATGCCTGGGGACTATCACGTCCCTTGGTCTGTTCACAGTGTAGGTGGAACTGAGATCACCTACACTGTGACACCAGACACCACCTGCAGCAGTTCCATAACACTCCAAGCCAGGAATGGGCAGGTATTCTGAGCTCCTATTTGGCCACCGACTCCTTCTACCATCCCCAAAGCCACCTCCATTGACAAAAAATATTCTTAAAATGGCATTCACACTTCCCAAGAAGCCCTGGAAAGCAGCTTCAGCCATCATGAGCTTATCCAACCTACACAGATGCCAAAGAATAACTTTTATTCTGGGTAAGCTCACCTGTGCCAACATGGAAATCCCAACTCCCTTTGTTATGCTGGGCCCAACTGAGTGTGGAGGGCTCACCCCAGCACAGCTGAGATTCCCTGGAAATGGATGCATTAGGATGAGTGAGTGAAGAAAAGGACACGAGGGCACTGTCATCAATTCAGGTCCCTGTGCATATTTTAGACCATTCTGTTGCACTTTTCACATGCAGCATGGAATATTTAATATTCATGGGACTCCATGTGGTCCTCAAGATGTCTACCCAGCAAACTATAAATTCTGCTCTATAAGCAGTAACTTTGATTTAGCATTGCTGGTGTCTATTCCTAAATTAGCTTCGATGTCTCCAACTCCATGCCATCATATGTCTGTTTCAGCAAGTGATGCAATGATTCACAGCGAGCAGTCTGGGTCATCAAATAATCTATTGCCTCACCTCAGTTATTATTTTTAATTGGTGATTTATGCTTTTGTGAGCAAAGCAGATTAAAAGCCTAGCACAGCATATTTCAGTGTGTGGTGCATAGCTACAACTTCTAGGATGTGGCTTTGAGTTCATACATCTTTCTCAAGTCCAGGATTGACTGACACATCACAAAATGTCACTTCATTAGGAGACAAACAGAAATAATCCAAGCAGAACAATTTTTATTGATAAAGTGGAGCAGAGAAATATCAGGGTCACTTATCATTTTGTTCGTGGGGAAGAGGCAATGAAATCTTTATCGGAAAATTCTCTCTGACAGGAATGCACTTAATCTTGTCAGAGATAACACAGCCACAGTAATATAGTGCTTGATATTTATAATAGCTACAGTAGATAGCCCTACCCAAACATGCTGTTTCAGCAGTTCACAAGGCTTAAACTACTTTATGTCAAATGCCTTTGAAGATTTCATTTCTCCCTATTTTTTGCCAGAAAAATCCAGTATCCAAGCATTTATAATGTGCCTATTGCAATTTCTCAGACTTAATATAGAGCACAAAAGGTGCCATGTGCTCTAGAGCACACAGGTTTTGCTATAGGACTCTTGCACCTTCAGAAGCTGCTTCTGCAGGACAGGCAGAAGGTTGATTTTGATTTTGAGAGGTTCAAAATGGTGGATGGGATTCCTTTAACAGGCAAAATGCTTTCAGAAATGCTTATACCACTTGTTTTACAAGTAGATTTGAAAACAAAACTGCCTTTGAATTGCTCCAGAAAGACTTATTTGTTCTTGCTGCCACACCAGTGACTCCTCAAGAAAATGTAAGCACAGCCAGTAACCTCTACAGAGGGAACATCCCAGTCTGGTGACATCCTCAATTCCAGGGCAGGAAATGTTTCTGTAAATGAAGCCATGATTTTTGTAGTGTTTCATATATTGTCTTTCAATTATACTACAATAGTAAAGAGACCTTATCTTTCAATTACTTGACTGTCAGGAATCCAAAACAACCTCCCCTGGCAGATACATGTTGACAAATACCTCAAATGTTGACATCTCCACATCCTTCTCAGTGAATCTCTATTCAGTCTTTCATTACCAAGTTTTTTGTGATGTCGATTTTAAATCCTCCTTGCTGCAACCAAAATCCATCAATTCTCATCACATTCTCCAGGAATTTGAAAAACAAGTTATTCTTGGTAGCAGTCCTCTGTGTATTTGAAGACTAGAACTACTCCTTCTCAGTCTTTTCATATTTAGGCTGAGCAAGTGTTGATCTCAATCTCTCCAGGTTATATTTAATATTTACAGCAGTATTCAGCTGCAGAGAATGAACCTCTACATGAGTGCCTACCTATAGCTCTATACATGGAATCCAGGTGTCTAAGACCCCAATATAGTTAACAGAGTTTAGAGAATGATTCTATTCAGCTTAAAGCAGGTATCTCCAGTGACTATTTTGCCTTCATCTTCATCAGCTATGAGAGCTTAGACATCTGCTTTGCCTGCACATGCTTACACTGTAGCCACAAAATCTTAGGAATCTAAACCAGATATCAAATGATCCCCATATAATTTTCATTGTTTTCCACTGAACTCAAACCTCTGGGGCAGCTTCAAGCCCTCGCCACTTGGCTTGTATCTCTCAACAATTGTATTCTAAGAGTTTTCCCCAAAATTAGTTTTTTACACCATATATACACATAGTAAGTTATTTGTAGCTCAGACAAACAGTTCAGAAGACTCCTGTCCTGAAAACATTAAATTGGCAGGAACTTTTCAGTCAGGGATTTTTTAATGGCAGATATCTCAGGCCTAGGAATTTAAAAAAAAGATTAAATCTGGGGCTGGGAGCTGTTTCAATGCTCCACCAGCCTGAAAACAATTACAGTGATACTGGCAATCCTCCTGACCTTTCCACAGGGCCAGATGCACCATGATACAAGCAGGAGGACCATACAGCTACATAGCTGTGCCCTTATCAGGGAATGTGGGCATATGCTTCTGGTCCTGATCCAGGTGGATCTTAGCCTGTCTCCTGTAAGTCTTATCCCCAGATGAAGCTCTGAGGAATGTTGTCACAGCCTCTCCCTCCCGTGGAAGAGTTTTATGTGGATACTGCCACCCCCACAACCTGAGCAGCCTCCAGACCACTGCCATCACTGCCTGTGCTGCAGAAATGCAGAGCCCAGAACAAGCACACTCTGAGGGCCAGACCCTGGGCAGGCACTTACAGGCAAAACAGACTCAGCAACAACAAACAAACAGAGAAAAACCTTGCCAGGTCCAGGGTCCCCAGTCTGGGATGAGATGCATATGTAAAAAACATTCCTGCATCTCCTCACTCTCCCTTCCTTGTTCTATATACACATTACCTTGCAGGCTCCGTGGCCAGTTTACCCACTGGGACCAGTCCCAGCTCCTGGCAGCTGCATCTGTAATGGGAAGAAAAGCAAGCCAGTGCATGTTAACTGGCAGCATGTTTCTGCAAGATGAGATTGGAAGTGACTTCAGCAACAGCTGCCAACTGAAGCATCCTTGACTGTAGATAAGGAAGAAAAATTCATTTTCCTCTGTGCTCCCCTACAGACCAAAGTGATGTTCCTAAAGAGCACCTAGAAAGCAGGTCCTGCTGCAGTCACCTGTGGGACAGGAAAGGGCAAACCACACCTTGCCTCTCCAGGTTGCTCAGAGCAAATATATCAAACCGTGATTTCGATTCGCAGAGCTGAGCTTCAGCATCCCCCGCTTCAAGCTGAAGCTCCCCTGAAGACAGAGATGGGGAGCAGAATGAAGCCCCCACAATCCAAGGGGAAAAGCTCAGGGACCTGGTACACCACTAAAGACACACACAGCTCTACAGGGCCAGATGGGATCCACCCACAGATACTGAGGGAGCTGCCAGAAGTTCTCACTGGGACAATTTCCATCATTTACCAGCAGTCCTGGCTAACTGGGGAGGTCCCAGTTGAGTGGAAGTCAGCAAATGTGATGCTCACCTACAGGAAGGTTCAGAAGGAGGATCCAGGGAACTACAGGCCTGTCAGCCTGACCTCAGTGCCAGGGAAGGTCATGGAGATCATCTTGAGTGCCATCACACGGCACACAAGGACAAATAGGGGATCAGGCTCAGCCAGAAGGGCTTTAGGAAAGGCAGGTCCTGCCTGGCCAACCTTATCTCCTTCTGTGACAAGGTGACCTGCCTAGTGGGTGAGGGACAGGCTGTGGATGTTGTCTACCTGGACTATAGTAAAGCCCTTGACACATCCTCCCACAGCATTCTCCTGGAGAAACTGGCTTCCCATGGCGTGGATGGGTGTACTGTTCACTGGGTAAAAATCTCTGGATGGCCAGGCCCAGGGAGTGGTGGTGAATGGAGTTTATTTGAAACATCTTGGAATGGAAAAATAAGGCAGTTTTCAAGGGTTCCAAAGTATTTTTTTAAATTATTTCTTCTTTTTCTTTTTTTTTTTTTCCTTATTCTTCACCCTGAATGCATTTATTTTGAAATGGAAACTTAGAAATGATGCTTTGTCCTGCCCAGAACAAATTGTTCCCTGGGAAAGAAAGGTCATGTCAATGGTGAAGTTACACAGGCAGGTCTTCCTGACCCTCCACAGAACCAGGTACTTGATCTAACCCTCTGCCTGTGAAAGTCCTCCCAGCATCACCAGCATCCTGCACAGGCAGACCTGGTTGGGCCATCACGTGTGGCAGCTGGAGCTGAAAGAGCCATTGATTTCACCTGCACTGAAAAGGACTCCATGCTCCACTTGATTTTAGCGCTGCTTTTGTGCAGGAATCTTTTAGACTTGTTCTGCATTATCTCCACACATAAAAACGTATCCTGCCTTGAATTACAAATGCCAATAGTCCAGGTTTCAGAGATAACATTTTTGGATCAAGGTACCAGCTCGCTGTAAAAGATGTACAGGTATGAATCCATCACACCCTGCTGAGACATCTCATGATTGCTCTGGTTCAACAAACTGATTATGGAAGCATGGGGCAGTCAGGGAGTTTGTTTTGTCTTTGGCACATTGAATTTCAGGGAGGTACTGATATTCAGAAATAAAACAGCAAAATTCTTGACCAGAGGGAAAAAGGGTTGCAAGTTTAGTCCTGACACACGTGAAAACATCTAAAATCCTGCAAACCCTATAATCCAAGCCACAGAGCAAAGGCAGGAACACAGGAAGGTTTGGGGGCTCAGTGGCTTTGCCACAGAAATCCTGCATGTTTCTGTGGACGCAGTTGGCTCACAGTGCACCTCAGTTCTTCCACCTGTAAACCGAGAACAGAAGCACTGCTGGGCTTGTGGGATGCTGCAGGGTTTATTTCACTAATTATTGAAAGATAATCTGAACACGGGAAAGTGATAATTCAAGATTCACAAAGCAGCCAAACCTTTTTACCAAACCCAGATGTGAGAGAAGGGAGAAGCTGTGATAAGAGAAAACCTACAGAGTCTTCACAAACTTTTCAAGACAACAGACACAGAATTCTTCCTGTGTGAAACCACAGCTCCAGCAGGAAATAATTGGGGTCAAACTGTTGAAGTCAATGAGTGTCATCCCACAGACAGCAATTGGGTCAGGCTGTTAAGGAGCAGGCACTTGAGCACAGGAGCATCCCATGAGCAAATGTGCTTCTCACTGGAAAACACCCCTTACATACAGCTCTGCCGACTTCAGAATTAAAAATTAGACTTTTTTTTTTTTAAGCAGATGTTTGCCTTTCCACTGTAGCAGGAATTCATTGTAAGGGAAGCTGAAATATTCCTCTATCAGTGTGCCCAAACTTTTTCTGGAGATCAGACAGGCAAACAAGCTCAACAAACCCCAATTTCTTACACAGAAAACCTATTTCAAGTCTTTAGATGTTGTCATAAGTTTGGAAAACAGTAGGCATGACAGGTTGATGATATTAAAATTACTGTTTTGAAGAGAAAAAGCAAGCCTGAAATAGCACATATCTTTGTCTAAGAGCTCCCTCTAGCTCATCAGATAGTGTTCAGTACCACAGAACTATATCTTGCACCACAGAGCAACAATGCACATATGCAAGTTGGACTTTACAGAAAAGTATTGCAGTACAGAGTATATGCAGTTTGAAAATCTACTTCTCATCACTCCCATAGGATCGAGAACAACAATAAATACAAACCAGTAAGACATTAAGTTCAGTTTCCTGAGACTTTTGAGTTTACTTTCCTTAATTTTAAATCCAAACTGGCTTTAAAAGAGTTTTTGCCCCTTCTTGCAACTCTCTCAGCATCTTACACAAAAAAAAAAACCCAAACAACTCAGCTTTCAATATTGTTGTGCCAATCTGTGTAATGCAGCCAGTTTTGCTCTGCAGGTTCATCAGGAGGAGGTGGCAGAGCAGAAATTGCTCAATTTCCTTGAAACCATTGCAGGCAGGACCTCTTCAAATGCACCAGTCAGCCCCTGAGTTACTGTCTCTGGTTCTCCAACACCCACATGCCCAGCAGCAACACCCCTGCACTGTGTTAGGCAGCAGCAGCCATCCCACCTTTCCCACTGTCTTCTCCTTGTCCTCAGGTAGGAAGTTGGTACCACAGAGTGGTTGCAGTGGCTGCTGGAGGGACAGGAGAGATCAGAGAAGAGATGAAAACAGTTGATTTTCCAGAGGGCAAAGAAGGTTACACCCCTGGAGATCATGGGGATGGGGCCACACTCCCACATCCAGCACTTGCAAAGGCTGGACCACGCTGCTGCAGATGCTGAAGGCTCACGCTGGGCTTTAATTCACTGCCAAGGACCTCAGCACAGTTTATGCAGAAAATAAAGTACAGCTGCCCTGCATTCCTTTATTGAGCAATAGAGACTGGTTTCTCAGTCAGCTGCATCTGTCTGGGGGTGATGTCTGAACAGAGAGCTGGGTCTGGATATTTGTCAGAGCTGGACAGAGCTGTGATAACAACTGGGAAGGGTCCAACAGTGGGAGCAGGCAGCCTCTTCCTCCTTCTGCATCATGGGGTACAGGCAGCACCATGTGAGGCCATGATGGGGAGTGACTGGGGGTCTCTAACACCATAAATCCACATTCAGACAGTGCCAGGTACCCCAGTCTCTGCCAGTTTTCACCCTTTGTTGAGTTTCCCCAAACAGACACTGTTTCACAGAAATCATCGTAGTTGTTCTTCTTGATTTATGAGCCTTGAATGAATGACTGATAAAGAAAGTAAATGGAAGTAAGGCTTGGAGTAAATGCCTTGAGACAGATCAGTTCCTGCCTCCTCCCGACCCCCCACCAGCCTCAATTCAGTATTTCTCTTTGTTAGGGCAATGTAACTGGAATCACCATAACACATTCATTTTTAGCTTTATACAGCTTTCCCTCAGAAATAAGTCCTACCTAAACAGAAGAAAGTCAGAACAGGAAAAGCTAAATTTATTAATCATCCCAAGCTGGATCAAGACACTTATTTTTATTTAATAGCTCATCCTGTGTGTGAACGTGCACAGCGCCCACACTCAAGCCTTGCCTCCAAACAAAATCCTGGTTAAATACCTACTACCAGCCAAGGAGAGCTTTTTGTTCAGAATAGCAATCAGACTTAAAGATTAACTGCAAAGAAGTTTCCTTCATCTAAACTTAATTAATGTGCATCCTTATCAGGTTTTATAAAATTGCTGAGAAATCACAAGCTCTGTACAAAAAGAAAGTTTCTAGAAGTAGAAAGGTCTAGGGTTTCTTTCTGGTAGAAAAAAGATAAAAAATTGTGTTCTTATATAATCTGTAATTGTCCAATAAATTGCAACTATCTGATTTTCTGTTAAAGGCCAAAAGGCAAGAATTCAAATGGAAATGTCTTCTATCACTGTGTTCTGTACATAAAGTAATGTATCAATGCAAGAAGGAAGTTAATTGGTTTCATGTTGCTTAGAGTGCACATAGAAAAAATATTCAAAGGAACCAATTGCTATCTCTAATTGGAATTTCTGAGGAGCAACATTGTAGAGATGGATTGTCAGCTTCCTCAGGCATTTCCTACTCATGCCAGTCAAATTTATGCACTCCATTTCCAATTAGTACCTTAATTCCCTTTCCCATAACGACCAAACTGGGGCTGGTCGCTAGTTTATTTTAGTTCACAGAGTCACAGGGATCTCCCAATGAGCAGCTGGGCAACTGGGTAAATCCCTGTGTTGCAGTGATGGCCAAACACTGCTACATAGAGTATTTCTATTATGAAATTAAACCCATTACGATTGTCATCTAGGACAGTACTTCTAGAGGAGAAAAGAAGTAGGTAAAAAATAGCAAAAATATTTTGAAAACAATATGGCTGTCATAAGATATTCAAATACATGAGAAGGCTTTCATGAATATCTCTGCTTTACTCACAGGGTCTTCTGGAAATTTGGGCTGGATCTGGTTATTAAGTACGGTCTCCTTTTACTGCATTGAATCCACATAGGAGGCTGTCAAGTCAAGCACCACAGAAGGGCAAACTGATCCGGTGGAAGATGTCCCCACCCACTGCAGGGGGCTTGGACTAAATGACCTTTAAAGGTGCCAACCCAAACCATTCTATGATTCTATGGGCAGGTGTCCTCCCTGAGTACCAAACTATGAAAAAGTCAAACTTATAAAAAAGCAAGAAATTAGAAACTATCTTACACAAATTCACACTCACTGTGGTTTTTCTTTCCTCCCACTCCTTCCCAGCACAGCCCAGCCAAGCAAATGGGAAACCCTTGCCACTCAGCAGCTTTCCCAAAGTTAACTGGTTTTATCGAAAGCCAGAGGGATTCCTAGAAGTGGCAGCACAATTCTGATGGTAATGGGACCTTTCTCGGGACAGAAGACCCCTTGGCCTGGGGCCTGGGTGCTAATGAGGTGTTAGGTGAGTGTGGTTTGTGGGATGACAAGTAGCACAGGTTGACTGTAAGCACACAACAACAGAGAGGCTGTTCAACACAGGGGACAGCGTGCTCTGTCTGTGGCAAAGCTGGCAGACTCCAGGGCAGGTGTAAATAAGAGCTGTTGGCTGGTACATGCAGGCAGAACTAAAACATGTTGTTCTACAGATGTGCTGAGCTATTTCTCCCTGCTCATTTGGTGCTGCTCTCTGCAAAATGTCTTGGCCTTGGAATTTTGAATTTTTCTAAACTCAGTTTTCTGCAAAAAAGCACAACACACCACCCTGCTACCTCTAACCATTTACTGCAGGGTTTTTTTACTAGGTGTGTTCTAACCAAAGACATAAATGTAAATTATAGAAGACAACAGCTATGCAGTTGTTCCTGTGGCTGCGAAAAGGTGCAGTGGGCTCTGTGCTCTGTAGCATTTCTGTACATAAAGTGTTATTGCATATGTGACCTAAATGGGATGTGAACTGCAGCATTGCATCAAACGCTGGTTCCAGCCCTTCCTGATTGCACTGGCCACAAGCTGCTAATTAACACCTGCCAGGTTCAGGATTCTACACAGGCAGCAGAGAAGAACTGAGACCACTCTTTCCCCGACAACCTGCAAGATCCCCTTGGATATTGGATCCTCCTATCCCACCGTGGCTCCTAAACCGTGCTCTTCTGAAGTGACAAAATTAGAAGATGAGGACCAAGCAGCCTTCCCAGACCCAGTTTAAATCACTACTGAACATTATATTCTGTATTTGATCTCTAATGGGACAGCGAGCACTGGACAGTGACAGGTGGAATCATTACTGAGAGCTGGGGATCCTGCTAGGACTGATGAGAGACATATTTTGATTGTATAAAGGGTATATAAAAGTGGCAACACCTGTCCATCAGATTCCCAATTATCGACACTTCCTGAAAGCTCTGCTCTGCTATTCCCACTCACTTCTGAAGTGGAGAGAGCAAACCAGGTCCAGGACTTTGGGCTGCCTCCACACTTCCGTCAAGTGCCCCAGTAAAATTTCAGCAAAGATCACTGAGGTGTATGACAGCTTTTTTTTACCATCTTCAAAATCCCTGAAAAAGTGTACCTATTAATACCTGGACATTTCACTCTTCTGAGAAGTATTACTAAGGTATCCTTTCAAAAGAAATTGTTACAGCATAGAGGGATTCCTAATTCAACTCAGGCAGAGCTACAGCAGAATTAAGCACTATGATACATTAAACAGAAATGACCTTGGAAAAGAAATAGTTGGCAATATACCAGAAGCACTTTACTTACACAAAAATCAGAGTAATGAAGGAAATTGCTGTTCAGTATCTATGACTTTTGCACCTTGTAGGCTAACCACAGTGGTGCAATTCCATTTGCTTATACAAATGTTAGGCGAGGAATAATAAATTTGCATCAGTTAAAACTTCATGCAGTGAACTGGCCAAAAGCTTGGACTTTTTTAAAATTATCGAGTGTAATGACAGGATCCTAACACTACAAGTAGGATTTAAAACTGACTAAAAAGCAGGAGCCAACAGGTTAATGCAGACTGCTCATGATGGTAGTGGTGGATGGCTGTTGGGAAATTCTTCATACAAACTTTTTTCATCAAAATTAGGAAAACCAAATGTTTTCACATTCTTATCCAAGTTAAGCACAACAACAAGTAAATCAGCTTTTTAAAAGCATTTGAACTTTTAGCAACTTCCTTAGAGAAAATTAGAGCAATAAGCACACTTTACCTGTGTATCTTCTCCCATATTATGAACCTGCACAGCAGCTCAGGTTCTTGCTGAGGACCACCAGAAGTACTGCAGTAATCAGCAGGACACAAGGTAGTGCTGTGATAAATCTAGCAATCTCCAAAAGAAGATGGGCACAGAATTGGACCCAGCAGGCACACAGACCTGTGCAGCAAATGCATGCAACCAAAACGGCATCAGGTGCCCATGGGCTTTAGATTAAATGTCAGTACCCCTCCCCATCTCTCCGTGCCCCACAACCCTTTGTGCTCAAATTCACAGTCCAGACTAATGCAGCCATTTGGAGTGAATTAACACTGGTTTTCACTCCCTAAGAAAGCTCTTCCAGTTACACCTGACTATTTTAACAGCTTGACTAACAGATTTGCACTGTGCTCCCAAGTAAGAGGATAAACTGAAACACCTTCCCCAGAACCAGTGAGGGGCAGGAGATCCTATCCTCAGCCACTGTTGTTGCTTTTCTATTTTTAGGTTGGAGAAAACATGTTGCTTGATCCTGACTGCTGCCTTCTCCCCAGTGCATGCTTTCCATAGGTGACTCCTTCCCAAACATCCCAGGCCTTGCTGCCAGAACATCTATTGTCAAAATCCTTCCCAGCCAAGGAGGTAAGAGACATTTGCCCTTGTGTGTAGGCTGGTGTCTCACAAACTTTGCTCTAAAGCTGCCAACAAATAAACAAATAAATGAACATTATTCAAGAGCATTCACTCATGAAATATTGGTCTGCTTCAACCACTGACATCCCACAGCCACTGTACACATTCAAATGACACCATCACAGCACATGGGAAATCCATGTGATGGATTTCCAGATCTAGAAAATGGTGTTGTCCTGAACAGCAACACAATAGTTCAAAAGGACCAACAGCTGAGCTGCTCATGTTACTTCCGTCAGTGATTCAGGAGGAGCGAGCACAGACTGAGCTGCTGCACTTGCCCTGGTGTGTTCACAGAGAAAATTTTCCTGCAAAGAACCTAAAGGCCCTGTGATGTGCCCAGCACTCCCAATCAGTGCAGCAGAAAGACAAGTGTGGGTATTCCAGCAAATCACCCACCTGTAAACAATTTAATTAGAAGGCTCTCCTCAGAGTGACGTGCTAGGAAAATGGCAGCCCAGAGCAAGAGAATATTGACAGCCCTGAGTGTGAGCAGGGAAAATGCTCCGGCCTGGGATTGGAGAGGAACCTTTGATGCTTTACCACCACCACTGACCTCTGTACTTCCTAAAGCAAGTCATTTACTGCCCTCTGCTTTTGCTTCTCCATCTGCAAAGAGGCCATCAAAATATAGTCACCTTGCACAGGTCTTGATTTGCAAAAAGAAAATCCACATGTAAGTGGAGGGTGTCATTCCTGTGACACAGAATTTGTTCTCTGCTACGAGCCTGCCCTTTTTAACCGTACAATTCATGATGTGGCTGGAAGAGCAGGTGGAATGGTACAAATAATTGTAGGTAACAGCACTTGCCTTTTGCTTCTTCAGAGTCATTCTTCCTGGGTTAACTTACCTTCACCAGGAATCACATCTTTGTGATGAGGGACTTGGGGTGCACCTCAAAATTTGAAGGCAGTTGACACACAGTGTCTGATGTCAAAGGCAATTGCTGTTGTTCACTGCAGAGGAGCAAACCTGGCTGAAACAACGGGACACTTGACAGTAATTTTCAGTGTGCAAGACAAATAGCTGGACACTGTGCAGCTGAATGGCTGAGATGATAGATGGGAACTGTATAATAACAGCCATCACACAGCAGCTGAGAGCAGGGAACAGAAGCACCACATTTGGTTTTACAGCACCAATGAAAACACCACCAAGCTGGACTTGTCCAAATGTTCTGAACAGCAAGTGCTAGACTGATCACAGCGATGCTTCAGACTGGCTAAAAGGGATTTTTTGAACTTTTGGCCAATGGATTTGGCACTCTTTATATGTTTAAAATTTATATGAAGGTAATGCTTGTGTCTTCCAAGTTCTCTACTTCTCCTCCTGCTGCACCAACAGCAAACAGATCACACAGGGACTTTAGCCCACACCACAGGAACCACAGCACAGCTTTTTTACCAAGATCTTTAGCACCACATCACCTTTGTGGAAGGACAAGAGAAGGACCACCGAGCTGGGTTGTCATTCACAGCCCTGTCAGTGCTTGTCACATTCCTCATCAATACCACTGGTAACCAGTGATGTCCAAAGGAGCAGGCCAGCTGTTTAAAAGGCTGCATGCAGCAAAGCCACGGTGTGGCTGTCTCAGGTCTTGTAATGCTCATCAAGATGATCATAAAAACAAAAGATCAGGTTCAAGGTAATGGCGTTCCTTTGGCACCTCCCATCTTAACATCCATTTAGCAAACAAATACTGATGGAACAGGATCCTCTGGCTGCCCTCCTTCCCCGCAAGGAGTGGTCAGGATTTAGTCCCAATCTTCTTTCAGTGTGCTCACAGTTTAACATATTGCTCTCCTCGTTGTCTGTCTGCTTCTTCTCAGAAGCTCTAATTCATGGTTTGGAAAAGGTTAAAGCAACCCTAAATGATGTGAAATGAATTCATGAAACTATTTAGGACTTTGTTCTTTGAGTGGCAAGAAATGCAGACCCAGAAACAGGAATTACAGTCACTGATGAACTAACAGTTGCCTTTAGGATAAGGAGGATGAAGCCCCAAATCTGAACTATTATTGAACTCCAAAGCTATAATAAATGCCTTGTTTGATGCCCCCAGCACTCGATAAATCACAATATAGCAAGTCATTGCAACCCTGTTTGTTAGAAGGAAGAGATGCTGACAGCTCAGTGAAAATAAAAAGCAAATAACATTAAAAGCAGATTCATGAAACACAAATACGGAAGGACCCAAGAATAGCTACAGTCCAGGAGTAAAATGATTTCAAAGACATCAAAAGAAGATCTTTAAACATAAGCAGTACTGTCACAGAAACAACAACAATGTGAAATGAACCTTCTCAGCTCTGACACTGCACATCAGCTCCAGGCCTTTGAAAAAATGTAATATTCACACTCACACAAATTACATCGGGCAGCTAAAATACAGCATCACAAAGTACTACTGAATAATGAAGGAAGGATGCATGGAAAGAATAAACACTCACAGTTTATCTGATCGTGATGGTTACACTCAATTTAGTGCTACTACCAGCTGGTAACTGGTAAATGGATGTCTGAATCGACTCAAAACTCAGGGCAGCAGGAAAACATTACCAGAAATTTCATTAGGAAATGCAGGTTCTTTCCCTGCTTCTAGAAGTCAACGCAGCCTTTCAGAGATTTTAGTCCTAACCTGATCCTCTCAGGACTCAGAAAAATCCTGCTGTTTCTGAAGAAAGGTTAGCAAATGTCTGTCCTTGTCAGAGACTGGATATACCACCAGAAAATTTAAGCCCAAGCTTGTGACACAGATTTGAGTTGAAGAAAACTCTTCTCACCCAGTTTCAGCTGCATGTCTTGATCTCACTGCACGGAAAGAAACAGGCAGGGCCATGGAGTCGTTCCCCTGACCTATTTCAGACCTGTGTAAATTATGCTCAGCAGCACACACTTCCCTCCTAGGATTACAAAAGGAGCCAAAACTGATGAGCTCAGGTTCAGGTATCTGAGAATCATAAAGTGGAAGAAATGAATTCTGTCCTAAAAAACCAGCATGTCATCTCAGGATTATAACCCTGTTTTCTCAGCACACAACACTGAGTTACCTGAATACCCACTAAGGATTCAGGAATATCAAACATGAGGAATTCCCTCCTCACAGAAGAGCTGACATCTTCAGGAAGAAAAATTGCAAAGTAAATTCTTCATGACACCCTTCCCCACTTCCAGAAGGATTTGCTCACATCTAGCTCCACTCTGCTGCCATTCACAGAGCTGAAAAACCTGACAGAATGGTCAACAAGAACAAAAACCAGAGAGCTCTAGAGCAAGAGATGCTCGTGTTGAGCAGTTGTGCCAGGCTGCTGTATGTTTGCCTTCCTAGTCAGCACTCACCATTCCCATGCTGGTATCAGATATCATCTGGATGGAAGAAAATTAGTATCTGTTGTTAATTACTGCCATGGAGGCCTGGTAGAGTGCCGAGTGCATCTCTGGCAGTACACGGCATTGGTCAAAACATTAGATTTATTGGAGCTCACAAAACCAAAACAGCACTTTGACCAAACTTTTGAGAGAATTTAAATGAAATGAAAACTTATTAAAAAAAGTATAGAAATCCTGAAAGAACTTGTCTGTAGTCCAAAAGGAAAGGAAAATCCCAATCAAAGCCAATCATAGCAAAAGTGTAGCTTAACTATCACATGATGTGTAATACTTCTATTAGCATCATTTGGAAAAGAGCAATTTCAGTTTGGGGACTGAAATACTTTTTTTTCCTCACAAAAACCTGATGCCTGACATGAAAAAGTGCTTCATCAAAACTGGTTTTTGGACTAACCCTACTCTGGCTGAGAAAATGCCGAGTAGCCCATCACGAATCCTTCCTTTAAACAAAAAACCAAAACAAACAAAAAACCCAAACCTAACCCAAAAAACCCACCCACCCAACCAAAAAACAACAACAAAATATTAGTGCTTCATTTCGGGTGTCTGGTTCAAGTGACAGCTACCTTTAGAAGCTACAGAACCATCCCTCTGATGGGGGAGCAATCCTGAACAAGGAGCACCAACCCTCAGGACATGGTCTGAAGGTACCTGAACGGTCTCAGGGAGCTGCTGATTTGCCAGCTGATGATTTCTGGTGGTGGCTGGAGAAGGTAAAAAGTGGCTGCAAAGAGGCAGCTCCTCTTCCACATAATTTATTATTCAAGTGTAAAAGTTTAATGTACCTATCTGAACAATTAAAGTGTGCTCTCTGGAGCAGAATTTTCTTTTTGTCTCTGAAGACACAATGCTTCATGAATCACTAAGTGCTACAGCCAGGACCCTAACATGCGTTTAACCACAAGTCGCTTGTTGCTCTGTACACACCCAGGAGCAAGAAATAGCTTTATTATTGTAATAGGCACAATTAAAGAAAGATAAAATCAGGAACCTCACACAAAACTCATTGGGCTTCTGGGACAAATCTGCTCACAGCTGGAAGCCTAATATGTTTAAGGGTGGCTGATCTTTAATACAATTTTTATAAGATTTTTGCAGTGCTGCTATAAAAGCCTGTGGCACAAATAGTGATTGGAACAAGCAGACCTTCCCGTCAGAAAGAACTGAGTTGGCTGTGCTGCAGTTTACTTCGTTTAACATTTCAGCTGTTTATTTCTTAGCAGTTTAACTGATGGTTGGACCAAGCTGTTGCCCAGTTACATTCAGCACCAGCAGAGGAAATGGGAATTAATTAATTACACTGTTACCTCCAGTTATTAAAACTTTGGAGTACTCACAACCCAGGGTCTCTAACTCACTGAATGGATTTAAATTACTATTCTGTGAAAGATTTGCTTTCTTTGGCTTTAATTACAAGTGTACAGGCAACCTGTGAAAAAGAAAGCAACGCTTGGCTCTGAAAAGAAAACACCACTAAACTTGTCCTCTGCTGATATTAACAATTTATTTTTCACTGCTCTTCTGCTGCTATGCAAACTACAATGGCAACTGCATCTAGCAGTGTTAACTCTGCTTTACTATTTCATTAAGTTGGACCCATTTGAGAAGGCGTAGGTTCAAAAGACTGCATCTTGCCAAATAATGAGAGTTGTATTCTGTGTTCTCAAAAATGACTACACAAAGAAACTATTTTAGAAGAGTTGCCCAAAAACTCTTCCCCTTTCCACTGAAAAGTGCCATTTTGTCACACCAACCTTTTTTGTTAATTTAATAATTTAATTGAATCATCCATGCCAACTTCTTAGGACCAAAACAGAACAATACTGTGGCAGAGGAAACAGGGAAAATACCATACAGACACAAAAGGACAAAGGAGAATTTTTACTACTGTTTCAAAGCAGTTTCTGCTTGAAGAGAAAGACAGAAGAGCTTTAATGTTCATGCCATGCACACAGCAGGCTGGCTCCAGCTGCCAGGCCTTACTTGTGGCAATACTCCAGAACAAATTGTTCGATTGATAGTTCCGTAAAGCCATCCGGAGAGACGTCAAAGTCGGGCAGGGTGGTTTTTCCTTTCTCACGTGTTCCCATCAGGAGGAAAGATTCTCAGAGACAAATTAGATCTTAGATAAATCTCTGTAATGAGAGCTTTACTGAGGTTACATTATGGTAACTCATGCAAAACAGTGACATGAAAAGATGAAGGAAAAAATCCTGTTAACCATGAAAAACTGCAAAAGCTACAAAAAAGTTAGGAGTGTAAGCTGACCTGTATTGTTACGTATGTTCAACTCACACATTTAAATCTTATTCTGACATTAGGAACAACGTCTTAAAAACTATTTTTTTATTGAAACAAACTGGGGAGTCTTTATTCATCATTGTTATCTGACAGTCCAAGGTTCACATTTCTTCATCAACTACAGTAAAAGCACTCTCCAAAAACATAGATCAGGTTCATGTAAAAACCAGCATGACAAAGATCTGGGGTCTTAAGAAAATAAAACATCCTGTTTGAAATATTTAGCATCACTCTGCTAGTCAAAAGACATAGGTTTGATTTATGCTGGTAAATTAAACAGTGCCAAGAACACTCCCAGGTGCTGCAGTGCCATCAGCTTGGCTGTTAAATTGTGATCATGATCCACAGCACCATTTTGGCTATGGCCTACTGTCAGTGAGCCAAGTAATGGCAGAGCACAGCTGAGGAATTAACACAGTGCAGAGACCAGCCCATAAAGCAGCCCAGATGTGGCCACTTCATTGGCACAGTCAGGGAGGTGAGTAAGAACAGGCTGTTTCATGCAAGTGGGTCTCAGTGCCAAAGAAGGGCTTTGAGCACGTTCAGTTTACAAGCATCGCTTCAACCACTCAGAACTGACACGGCAAACAAGATGATGCATTTCGAAATTAATCTAAGGTTTGATACTACCCTTCAGGAGAGTCATCCAAGTTCACAAAGTTAAATGGCATTTAGTTTATGTGTTGTAATTTGGCAGAAAGCAGCCTAAGCTTTCCAACCAACAGTTCAGCACTCTTCTGCTACTCCAAAGACAATCCTTAGTTCCATTCTCATCCATTTCAAATAGCATCAGCGTTGGTTTATCTTCATTACAACTAAACACCTGCAGTTCTTCAGAGAAGCGTTGATTGCAGAGGTTCTTGGAGTACATTATTTTCAGATATATAGAAATAAAATGTTTATATCCTACTACTTGTGTAATAGGTAACAATATATCATGAAAGCTTCCACCTCCATTCCACAGCAATGGAGAATCCACAGCTTTTTGCTGAGGTGTGAAGGAGGAGTGCAAAAGCGGAACGAGTTTAACAGTGCAGGGTTGGCTACTGAAGCTTGTCTGCTTTCACTCCCTTAATACTTCAATTTCAGGGTTGTCTACTCAAGATCTGAGCTACTCTGACCAGTCCCTGCATGGCAAACTCAGGGTGAGGGAAGGAAACAAGCATAACATAACACAAAACATTCTACTGGACTGTATCCTTTAATAACATTCCCTGTGAGAGGTCACCAGCTCCTTAAAGCCGGTGAGTTGTGAACAGCATATCCATGAACTGCATGTTACAGGAAACAGTCTGTAATCCCCCTATTAATCCTTGGCATCAGGGCACATACAGTGTAATTACAGACTGCAGCAGAGTCATTTGAAAACTTTATTCCACAGGCCCATAATTAGATCCTGGCTGTAATCCTTTAATTGGCAATATCATCTAATGCATTACAGACATACCACACAACTACACGAGCAAACGTGCTAAAAACTCATGCAAGAGCCACAGCAAAAGCAACAGCAGAGCCAGGAATGCAGGCTGTCAAACAAGGATTAATTAATTAATAAACATCAGAATATACAACCTGAAAACATCAGGATTTCTACTTTCACTCTGCATATTTGTTGCATCAGTAGAAGGTGTTCAAGAGCACCTGACTGGATGCACAAGTATTGAAAAAAATCTGTCATAAATTGCCACTTATGTCACTCGACCACCATGAAAAGTGCAGAAATAGATTTCTAGCAATTCTGTGGAAAGAAGTTATGACTTACACTGCAGTAGATGCTGATCCAAAATTGAGTCCAAAATGGAGTGAAACCACAACAGACTAGACAGCACACACCCAGCTGTCAGTTCTGTGCTCCTCTGTGGGCCAGGGAGGTGCCCACCACCTCAACAATGTATCTTCAATTGTGTTTTAACTAATTCTTACTGGAACTAACCCAACTACACCCTGCACGCAGCTGCAGATTACCAGCAGCAATAGAATTACAAGCAATACAGGCTTACATTAAAAATATATTTCTCCTTCATACCACCTGTTGAAGGCAGTGAACAATCTTCCCTTTGTAAAAGTGGCTGTGACTCTTGTCAATACCCCACAGGGTGCAGGAAAAAACAATAGCACAGCAAACAGCTGAAAAATTGCTTGAGAGGAGCACAGCCTCCCAGTTAAACCACTCTGCTCCTTTACTTACTGATAGGAACACACCTAACAGGGCATCACTTCTTTAAGTGCATCAGAAACTCACTATCTATGGTGGCAATCATTCTCATAAATACCCTCTATTTACTGACTTTTCAAATCCATGTCCACTCACTTTGTTTCCCACGCAGAGACACACCTCCCCTGACTGGCAGCTCTGTCACTTCCTTGCCCTGTTTAAACTGGAAGATAAATTGAAAATGAGGGGGAAATTCCTTCATGATTTCCGTATATTCATTAGTAACACAAGATACCATGTTTGTCAGGAAATGTAAAGTCTTTAATTTTAGACTAGTCTAAGCAATTGGGAAGATGTAACAGAAGCAAAGCAGCACCCAACCTCAAACTAGGCCCAAGTAAGAAACAATTACTAATAATATAACCTTGTAATATTCACCAGCTGAACTTAAGAGGACTTAAAGGGAAATAGGACAACAAAAGCAGGAGAGGTGACAGGGAGCTTGTTTATCTACAGGTACTTACATGAAACCCATGCCTCTCCCCAGTCTGACACAGGCTTTTATTGTAATGTATCGGTAAGAAATGAAAGTCTCATTTAAACCCCTAAAAGAGTTAGGAAATTCTCTCTCTTCTTCCCAATTTCACCCAATGGAAAGTTGAAAAATAATCCAAATGTCCTGATTTAGCTTGACCTCTACTTCAACAATACCTGAAGGCAGCAGATGGATGCTCAGGTTCCTCCAGAGCCTTTCACCTGCCCAGCAGGAGAGAGCTGCAAGGCACAAATGCCACTTCTACAAGCACTGCTTAGAGTGGACAAAACTTCCTTCTTGAACAATGTGGCAAGTGCTGGTACAGCTGAGAAAGCTGCTGAGAGCTGTGTGCTGTGAGATCACACCATGGCAGCTCCATGTGTCCCCGGGCACACGGGAACAGCCGTGGCAGCTCGCCCTTACCTTGCACCAGAGGAAGCTGCAGCTCACAGGAGCTACTCAACCTTTCATAAAAACAGGCAGGAAAGAGCAACTAACACGTAACAGGGTGGCACAGCAAGACCCGAGCTGTGAACACACAAGCAGGACCACAGAGGTTGTCCATTTAAACTTCAAGGTAAAAAGAGTCAGGTTCTTTGGAAGCCAAAGCAGCAGAGCAGCATCCTTCAGCATTTTTCTTGGGTGTAGTGCAGGGAACTGCAGCAGCCCCTCCTCAGCTCCCTCAGCCACACTGCTTCAGTGTGTTCAACCCACAGTGCCCAGAGACCAAATCAGGCTGGGATTTTTTTTCTTTCCCCCTAACTTTGAGCCTTTAAGAATTAGATGTAACATCTGTGCATCACATCACAGAGTTTTATTAACTGAATGGAAAAAGCACTGCCAAAGGATGAGTGAACCAACTTCTTATAGATGCATACATGCTAGGATGAGATGACTTGTCCTCAGAATGTAACTATGCTACTCTTTGAAGCCAAAGTGACCATGTCAGACATCTGCACCTCAGGATTTGTCACTTAAGTCAGAGCAGACACACTGAGTGCTAAGGTAGTGTCTTAGAGGCAGTCTCTAGGAAAAGGTTAGGAAAAAGAACACAGAAATGAAGTGACCTGCCTGAAGTGATGCAGCATGGGCAAGACTGACATGGCAAGTGGCTGTAATAAATGGAAAAGAATATAGAATATTACAGGATCAATAATGCCAAAGAGAAATCTTTTCCACTCACTTTGGATCAGGCCCTGGATATTGACAGAGGAATCATAAGAGGTGAAACAGCAAGAACAAAAGTGACCACAAAAGCAAGACATGAATACATATCCTTTTGATTCCTTCTTCCATCATGTATGTTAGCTTGCAGAAAAGAAACCTAAGAAGCTGGAAAGTTATACAGTCACTCCCCTTCGCTATTTTGTGTTTTTCTTTACCTTTTGCAAAACTGCTCTTGCTAGGGACCAGTGTATGAAAGTGAGGTAAGTGGCTATTTCACAGTTTTACCTGAACTTTCATTCTCTGTAACTATCTGACAGCACCACACAGCACTTCTTAATATCATACAACACACTTTCCATTAGGCTGGAGGCTGCATATCTCTGCTCAGCATCCCTCGTGGTTTTTAATAAGGTTTTTGCTTGTTCCATTGCCAACATTTGTTTGACACAACAGCAATTTTTCCAGAGAGAGAACCCAGTGATCATAAAGAATGAATTATTTACAGAAAGATCAGTACTCCAGTACACATCAAGACTTCACTAATTGCAGTTAATGGAAAGTACCACACTCAACATATGCACAATGCTCTTCAGGTTCATAAAAGCTTCAAGTGTTTTTAAATACTACTGAAGAAAAAAGGGAAAGGCTCAGAAGATTGTTAGCAGGAAACACCACCTTCCAGTTCTAGAACATTGACTCAAATCAAGCCAAAGTTAATCAAAGAACACATCATCTGCTAAGTGGTCAAGGGGGGCAGGTAATCCCTTTTTCTAATGGGCACACAGTATCATAAACAGAGCCAGAAGCCCCAATTACAGCTATGCAGATCAGACTGAACTTGCTGCAGTTTAGCTTACCTGTGCTCTGCCTCCATGCAGGCCCTCCACTGAAGCCATGCTGTTGACCTAGATCTTTGAAGAGCTTTTAAATAGATATTCAAGGCATTCTACAAGCCAATTAAAAAAAACCCAAACAAACAAACAAACCCAAAACAAACCAACCAACCAGAGGAACCAACTTCACAGGACTCGTTTAGAAAGCAGCAGCAAAGCTCAAGACCAATTTAAGTCCAGGTTCACTGTGCTATTCATAAACTTGCAGTTCCACCACGCATGGTGAAGCACTAACAGATCATTGTGTTCAGGAAGGCAGGGGTGGGGTGAAGTTGCCTGCCAGGTTAACACTTCACATCATCTCACAGAAGTGTCTTGTGATCACCAGGGACAAAACAGGATCACAACCCCTTCAACAACAGCTGTAAGAGCAGCAAACCTTTACCCTCACCAGGTTCCAGGAATGTATTGTGTTTAGAGAGAGAGCACTCCCTAGGAAATCACGCAGTGCAGAAGCCCACTAGGAACTGCTGGTGTGTAAGTGCCTGGAAGCGGACTAGGTACCTGCTGGCCCTTCTTGTTTACAAGTCTTGGGTTCAATTCCTTCCTCTGTCCAAAAGGATTCAAAGCCAAATCACATGCTTCTTGGGTCAGCACCCAAAACACAAGGTGAGGGGATCATTTTCAGTGTCATTGTGGCTTTTCACTAACTATTTGCAAGAAATCCATAAAATGTAACCGAAAAGGCAAGCTTGCTTGCCCTTAAATTATCCCAACAGCATAGAGACGGAAGTGAGAAAGACAGAAATATAAGATAACTCACATTTGCACTGGTCCCCTGACAAATCTCACCTTGGATTTTTTTCAGCTCAATGACTGTTTTAGACTCACATGGTCTGTACTGTGGCAAGCAGTTCAGCCCTCCCAAAAGCTGAATAGGGAAATTCAGCTTCAGACCATTCAAACATCCTAAACATTCTTACTATCTATATTTTTAATGAAGAGCAAATATGAGCACATTTCCCCATTTGTTTTCAATGCAAGTCTTGCTCACTTTCTGAAAGCTTTTTTTTCCCCCCAAAACAAAACAGATGCCCATGCCTTATTTCAGAAGTTTTTAGCAAAAAATTACCCACCTCCTGCAAACTTCAAGATGCCTTAATGCCTGGCTAGAGCTGTTTGCAAGCCACGTGTAACTTCCCATGCCACTTGCCCAGCATTCTCTATTTTGTAGCACCATGTGAGTGTGCTGGGGCCTCAGCAACCACTTTCTCAATGCAACAAATGTGTGAAATCTTCCTCTGAAGCCCAACTCCAGCCACGTTGTACTCATGGCTCTGGATTCTCCTGTACAGGCCAAAATCCTAAGTAGGCAGCAGTGCAGTGACAAACTCAAAATGTAGATTTAAACACAGACAAGTTGATGTAACACTGGAACAAGCTGAAACAGTACACATTGTAATAGAATATCCGTTTCTTTTTTAGTGAGAGGATTGAGCAAATTATGCTTCAAATGCTTTTCCCCTGAGTGCTGAGCTTTAAGTTCAAAAGCAGTCAGAAGCAGGCTTGAGTCCTGCAGTCCCATTTTGTTTAGTTTCTAACTTATGATGAACAAATAATTGGTTGGTCTCAATCCCTCCATGCCAGCTAAAATCAAATTGATTTGTCTTACAAAATTCTTACTGGGCTACACAAACTGTACAAAACCTCTGCTGACAGAGCTAGGATAAATATCAGCAAGGATAGAGCAAGCAGGATTTCCTACTCTGTTAGATTTAAGCCATAGAACAAAAGCTCTGCCCATCACACAAAAACACGCACCCATAACAAGGTAGTTAAGCCCTGGAACAGGTTGCCCATGTGTTCAGGAACCTCCATGCACAGAAACTTGACTGGCCCTGAGCAAACAGAGGTGATTTTGAAGTGAGCCCTGCACTAAACAGGACTCGGGACCAGAAAACTCCAGAGGTCCCTTCACATTCAGTGTGTGTGATCCCACAGACACTGACATATAAATGCCAAACCAACCTCATGAGATGAAGTGGGGGAGTAAATCAGGACAGCCACAAACATTCATAAAGATGTTAACAGCTTTTATTTCACTGGTGCAAGGCCCGTGTGTCATCCACCACTCACCAACAGCAAAACAAAACATTATCTCCTAAAAAACAGTTTCAGAAAATTCAAAACAAAGTAACAGTGGCTATAATAAACTTCATACAATACTGTAAATCACTTTGTATCATCCAAACATGAACAGATCAATTTCTATCATAAATGGCTTATTTTTTCCCCCCAAAAATATACCAGCACAACTCCAATACATGCCTCACACCTGGAAATGCATAACACCACTCCATGACATTGATAGCTGTTCGTGCTTAGAACCAGTCATCAATTCACCCTACCAATATCATAAAATACAAAATGGTATGAAAACCTACATTTACAAAGTACTGTCCCAATCCTGCAATCTATTCCATTTGGGTAGGTACCTGTATCCATTCCAGCTCCCCTAAAGGCAATGTGGTATTTAGTGCTCCATTGCTAAAGGTTTGATTGCAAACTCAGGGCACAAGTGGGAAAGGTTTAAATCTTTCCACAAGCAGTAAAACACTGCCTTATTCTTCTAGATTCAGTTTCAGTAGTATTTGCACAACGCCCTAAACCGAGACTTACCTATGTTCAATTACCTCACATTTAGGAAGAAAGAAGGAAAGGCTCTGAGTAGTCAGCAGAGAAATGGCTCGTACTGAAATGACTTGGGGCTGCAAGCTGTGCTTTAGTGCACAATGGTGATCCAAATGCCTCAGAGTTAACCACAT
Organism: Lycocorax pyrrhopterus obiensis; assembly: GCA_014706295.1. NCBI lineage: Eukaryota > Metazoa > Chordata > Aves > Passeriformes > Paradisaeidae > Lycocorax > Lycocorax pyrrhopterus. The sequence continues at coordinate 6,896,782 of JACSVZ010000002.1, read as the reverse complement.
CTTGCTTCAGTATTTACAGTATCTGCTGCCTTCCTCTGCACTGCATGAGTTTCTTCACCAGCACAGTATCTATCAGAGACCTTACTTCCATTGGATGAGCATTATGACATGACTCCAAAAACGGGATTATGACGACAAATACTAGGGCCGTACTCTTCATAGTCCTTCTTGGTGTGACATACTTGGAAAAACTCTGGCTATAAAAATATAAAACAAATCCCCCCAAAAGCATAAGAACATAAGTAGAGAAAAACAACAAATATATAACATCTTGGCATTTCTGTAGACTGCAGCTTTACAGCACAGTATTACATTTTGAAATAAAATAAAATGAGAAATACTAGGATATGAATACAACTAATCAAGAGAAGTTTGTCTGTAAGACTGCTTTTAAACACAGCAGTAAGAACTCCCACTTGGCAGACAGCAATTGCTCCCATTTTCCTGTATTTGCTTCTCTCTTGCATTTAAGACCATTGATTTGGATTCTATATTCCTGAAGTCCTAACTGATCTCTAGTGATGACTTCAGGAATAAAGGCACTATATTGCAACTATCATATAAAAACTACTTCAGAATTATGTCAACTCATGATATCTTTACTCAAGCTCCAATTTGCCTTGTCTAAATTTTACTGAGATAAAAACTTGGGTAAGGATTCCAAAATGTGACATAGTTTAGGCTGCCACAATGAAAAAGTTTAAAACTTAGTAGTCAGATCAAATACACCCAGAATTCAACATGCAATAAAAATTAAGAACAACTTTGATAAAGACTTACTGTTGAAGCCAGCATGGAACCTCCAAACCAAACTGCGTAGCGCTGCATGTGATGTGTTATCACTTGAACTTCCACTGGTTTGGGCTAAGGAAAACAGTGCATACTCAGCTGGTTTTTCAAACTTAACATGGTCAGAAGCAGACACCTTCAACCCTCCATTCACATCACTACCACACTTATTACTCAGATATGTTCCCCCTAGGATACCAAGTCACAGAACTCTTCATGATAACTGTGATGACACGAAGCTAAATCCCTCTTGCCTACTGCTCACACATCTCCTAGAAGGAAAACCAGAACTGCTCACAGTAATTTTAAGATTCCTATAAGGAGATGTCACACACTGCAAAGCTATCAGTGCATTTAACAACACATAAACACACCCTACTGACTTTACAACGTATTCTCACTAGTGAGGTGAAAACTTTGAACTTAGTTTCTGTCACTAGTCATGTAATTAATGCACTTGAAATGCTCACTCACCTTTATCCGACCACCGCTGAGTTCCTCACTAAGGCGCAATCTTGCATCCACCACTCTCTTCAAATCCCTTTGCAGTCGTCGTCCAAAGTCCCTGAACATCGTGGATCCTCCTGAGAGGACCACATTCTGTGCAGAAATTAAAGACACATTCTGTAAATCCGTCTTCAAGCAAGTTTCCCACCAGCCAACACTGCAGAGGCGACTATTTGGATCTCAGCATCATTGGGAAGCTGACAAGGAGGGCAGAACACCTTAAGAATCCCCCAATTCATAGGAGGTTCATGGCTCCCCTGCTTTTCTCCTTTAAATACATTTATGTAGAATGGGTTATTACAAAAGAGGATTCCATTAAAACCACGAGCTATTACCCTACAAGTGCAGAGCAGCAGAAATAAGACACTACATCAAGAAGTTTCTCTGGGGATGTTCACAGCATGCAGTTTTAGCCCTGACAATAAAAAGGCTCAAGTCTCATCATATTACATAACTAAAAGCTACAAATTATCTGGAATTAGATTATTTTTTTAAATTTCCAGAGTTCTTCAAAAAGACACCACACCTTCACAGAGAACTGCAGCACAGAGGAAGGTATGATGCCTCTTCCCTTGCTTGTCTGGTACTACTTAGTTTTCCACGCAGAACCAAATGCTTCTTAGCTGGACTTGTACTTGGATTCTAAACAGGCATTTTAGGACTTCCCATCCCTAATTCTGATAACGTTGCAGCATCACAGACTAATGCAAAAGCCATTTCAAACATGGGGATTCAAAACAGGACCCCTAGAACATAACACTGGACAGGACCCCTAGAAGTTAACACTACAAAAACGCAATTCACGATCAGAAAAAAGAACTGCATATGACAAAACTGCACATGTGCCTCTGCACAGTGCTGCAACTGCAACCCCAAGTGCCAATTAGCACTTTCTAAAACCACTCATATGCCTTTGACACATGTCCACAAGGAACTTGGATCAGGAGTTCATCATACACAGGTCTAAGGATTATCTCTCAGTAATATTTTTTGACATTGCAGACCAAAGAAAGAATCCCTGACCCACTGTTTTCAGCCTGCACATGGAAGAATCAAAGATATGCATAATAAGTGTTCACACTTGCAGGGTACAGAAGTGCTTGGATTTTAAGCAACAGATAACCAGGGAAATCTTGTTTGTACCTTGTAAAGGGAGAAGAAAGCTGTTTGTTTATTCATGAGAAAAAAAATCCCTGCACATCATAAAAACCATTACAGTAGGAAAAAACTCATTTCTTCACAGCTTCAGATTATCTACAGTATAAAAGAATGCTAACAAGGCAGGTGTGCTTTAAAGGAAAAAAGCACAAGTCCCCATAACATTACTGAAACATTTCCAGAAGGAAAACAGGAGGACAGAGAAGAGGAATAGAGCCAGAAATCACAGCTGGTCCTAAAGTTAAAGCAGGAGGGAGGACTCCCCCTACTCCCCCCATACACAAGAACATCTCTACCCCTGCATCAAAGTGGTCATGCACTCCACTTGGGAAAAGGAAATTGCTAATGGGCAAAAAAAGACAACAACCAACCTGAGTGATGAAATAGCAATTAAAAAGATGCCATCAGAAAATATTACCTGGAGATAATGAAGTTGGCAAAGAATGTGAAAGCAGTAATTCTATTCAAGGCAAATTAAACTTCAAGCATACTCCATAAAGTGGACAATGCTACCACTAAAACTAGATTCCAAAATAAACCCAAGAATAATTTTTCAAATACATCCAAGACCAATTCACGCAACTACAGAGTTAGCAGTATCATTGGGAGGATCCTTCCACCCAGTTACCATTCCAGGGTTAGAGGCTAAGAAGTTACATGTTCTTCAAATTATGATTATTCAAGTACTTCTACACGCTGAAATCAGTTCAACAATAACACTGCCCAAGGAGAACAGAAGCACCAAGGTACCAATGTTGAACAGAGATGAGTCACCTCATTATCACATATCTGGACCAGCCAGGCTAAGCAAAATTCTGGATATAAGTAACTAGGTGACACCAACTGCCTTTAGAAGAAGGTTAATTACACAGTCACAGTTCCCCTGCTCCCTGGACTTCTTGTCAGTGCCAGACCAAATCCATGCTAACTCTTTAGTACAAGACTTTTGACATACAGCCTTCAGTAAGTTCTAAACTCAGCAAGACAAGACTTCTGCAAGGCCAGAAGCCAGGTACTCCTCACTTACAATGAAAGCAGAATCCACACCCATTCCACACCCCTCAAACACCACACCCACCACTTACAAAGGACACAGTAACAGTGAGAAAAGATGGTCAGATGAAAAAAAAAAAACAACAAAAACCAACCCCAAAAAACAACCAAGGGAGCACCACCCACCTCACCTCTCAAATACATTCGCTAGAATAAATCTGAGTAATTCCAATAACTACTTAACAAAAAAAACAAAAATGAAGCATGCTAAATATGTCTGTGGAGAAAGCCTACTAGAGATGTTTGGGTTTCCAGCCTGTCAGGGAATCCTCTGGCCTCCCAGAAAAAGACATCAAAGAAGTTAGGCTTTTAAGTATCTGTTTCCAGCTGATTCCTTTAAAGAAGACTTCTTCTGATCTTACTCTGCTCAAACACACTTCAGCTGGTTTAACAGCTCCAAGCAGCCCCCACATTTCTCAGCTAACACCAATTATCATACCTGCTGATGGAAAGAACCTCCAGCTGGTTTTCATTTTTATAGCTAACTGGTTGCACATTTGTTTCGGAAGGATGTGTTCCCTCAGCAGAGAGGGATGAAGCCCTTCCACACACCTGAAACAGTTAACTGCAACAAGCAAATAAATGAAAATAGGCTATTTCTGGAAGGAGACCAGGGGAGTGGACACCAATCACAGAATCATTAAGGGTGGAAAAGACCTCTAAGATCATCCACGTCATCTCAGACGGCTGGCAAGAAATTTCTCCCTTCTCATCTGTACCATTTGCTTCTCTTACGAACTCTGTGGTACTGAGTTTCTCGTTGTACCATTTCTGGTATTACGCCTCTACAATGTAATGCTGCAGAGATATGAAATTACCCAACAAAGCAACCCAGCTCCTGCAACAGAAATCTGGCTAAATCAAGCTCACATAAAAATCCCAGAGAGTGAAACTAGCTCCTGAAGAACTCAGCACTACCAAACACGAAATGCTGAACGGGTTTGTGCATGGTCACACTGCACCGTGGTGTGAGCACACTCTCAACTGGACACATCAGACTTTGCAGCACCAAGCTGAAAAGCATCCCCTGCTTTTCTGGCAAGTAAGAACAACACATCCCATTTTCCCTTCTTTCCAACTGACAGCCTAAATTAAAGTTAACATGACATGATCAGACCACCAGAGACATGTACTGAGATCAATATATGACTGTTAATAAAAATTATTATGGGTAAAACCAGGAAGGTTCACAAGCTGAAGCCAAGCACTTCATTAGCAAGTGAATCAATTAAGCTACATGTTTCTGTTAATTTGGTTAAAACAGGGCACTATTTGCCAACATGGTATGGAAAGTATAAGAATAAATACTGTTCATACCAAATAACAAGTATAATACAAAGAAGTAAATTCATTGTGAGAAACACTATTTTTCAAATACGTTTACTTCTAACGATAAAGAAAACATTTCTTTTTCCTTAAAATCATGATTTTTAACATTCATTTTGCATTTCAAGTTATAGCAAGAGATTTCAGCATGACTTATTCTGCAGAAATAAGCATCAGACACAAAAGGAACCAGAAAATCCTGCAGATGCACTGAGCCATTGTTAAACCAACTAGCAGGAGTAATCTTATAAATTTATTTACAGCTGTGACAGGAATAAGCAGGGCTTCTCCTCAGTACTCCTGTGCCGCACTGACGGAGTTAAACACTTGGGGCTTCCACTTGAATACCACAGCAGGAATGCCATTCCTTTCCCATGTCCTGTCATGGTGCCAGCAGATCCCACGGCCTGGCAACCTCTCCACCCTTCCCAAACCCCCAGAGCCTCCCCACTCTGCTCTGGGTCAGTAACAGGGAATTTCCATGGTGCTGGAGCACAGATCAGCAAAGCCAGTCAAACAGTGCCATCTACCCACCACGCTGTGCAGCTGGAGCTGCTCTCACACCAAGTGTTATCTATTTATCAGCAACTGAAGTCAGAAGTGATGTCAGGGAGTTTTTACCACCCCATTAACCTCCTGCACCCAGGACCTCTTCAGTCTTTGAGGATGGGCTCTTGTGAGCTGGGCAGTTTAACTCGCTGAGTGAACACTGACACAACAAGTGTAGTCCAAGTCTTAATTGCACCAACGGGCTCAACTTCACTGTTTCATTAAGTTTTTGTTTTGAGAGAGTCCACAACAGCTACACATCCAGCTAAGAAGTCACCTTCTCTAAGGAAAAGAGCCAATATTGTCAAAATCCTCTCTCCGTGCACCTGCGCTTCCGTGGAAAACCTGGATAATTCATCAACAATACAACACCACGCTTGCCAATATCCTACAGTCCCCACCTCGAGCAGTGTTTTCAGCTTGAGAAGTTGGCTTGAAAGTTTAAGGTCAAGGATGTTGTCATTTGATTCAGCATGATCTGAATCATGAATACTTAAACATGCTTGGGATTGAATGGCCAGAGGTTATGGGATCTTGTGGAAGCACAGAGAAGTTGACTTCAGTTGTGGGATGGATTTTTGGGGGTGCATCCTCCCCCACCCCAGGCCCCACTGGGATCTGAGAAAGCTCATTAGGCCTCAGCCCTGACAAACTGCACTTGGACTAAGCCCTTTTTGAGCTTAAGAGAAACACTGTCTGTTCCCAGGTGTTTAGTGAGAGGTGTTTAGTGAGAACCTATTTTTAACAAACAGCCTTGCAAACTTATTTCCCTTGCCTGAATAACAACTCAAGTGAAATAGTATTTCTGTTATTGAACTTTCAAAGAAACTTACCAACTCAAATTGTGGCCAGGGTGTAAAACTACTAAAATTAAATCCTACTCTCTACTGATCCTGTGAACAGCAGTCCAAACTGAGATCCTTTTGAGCTCCCAATTCCCAGAAAGTAAGGGGCTCCTGTGTATGTCTCAAACACCAATAACCAGATGGTTGTGGAGCCAACCAAGGTCCGCTGGTAATAACAGACAAGAATTGCTGGTAATAACCAGGGACTAATGGTAATAACACACTGTGAGGAAGAAAAGGATTTGGCTGGAGAAGAGGGGCCAGGCAGATATAGGGCATTTATCCATGAGAAAGAACCACAATGCAGTACAAGGAATGAGAGGGAGGAAGTGGGCATGGACTATAGGGTGGGATTATTACCACCAAAGGTCCCCAAAGCCCTCCAACCCATTTCTGGAAAGGCCTGAAAGAACAGACTGTACATGGTAACTAATTTACATGGAAAGCAAAAAACCTGTATTTGGGGCAGAGAAACCTGTCCATAAAAAGGTACCCCCACCCCAAGCCTGGGAGTGCCCCCAAGACCCTGGACATGTCCTTGGCCAGACTGATGCAGCTGGATTGATGCTGAAACCAGGACTGGTGCTCCCTTTTTCTTTCTCTCTTTAATTCACCACTCCCTCTTATTTCCTCTTTTCCGTTTCACTTTACCCCTTTACCCAAAACCTACTGCTGTGTGCTTGTATAGTAGGTCAGAAACTAACAGACCAATTTCCATGCCAAGTGTGTAATTTATTAATAAAACTTTCAGATCCTCTGACTTTTGTCATTCCTTTTGACCAATGAGCATTTATGAATCTTAGATGCTTTCTTCTCCTTAAGAGTGGGTTGTCTCAGATCTGGCTAAAGAAGTCTTATCAAGGTTCTGCTGGTCCAAACACGAGGTAAGATAACTGGCCTTGTGAGAGAGATGTTGATGAGATTTGGACACAGGGATACTGTCAATAAAACTCAGAAATACCATAGGACATCAAAAGATGGGTTGTGGAACAATGACTCAAAGGCTGCACACCACATAAAGCCTGCAAGAAGGGTATTAGGTACTTCGGTATTTTCTGCAGGAACACCAAGGAAGAATCCAAATACATTTGATGGAAACTCAGCTCCAAAGCACAGGGCCTTGGCTGGCCACCGCTCAGCACCATGGGCAAGTGAAACTGATAAACCTCAGAGAGAAAGTATGAGTGGAATATTTCTGCATCCATACACTGTTTTAAACAATGAGAACAAGAGATGCTCATCCCTTTGAAGTGACCTTGCTTAAAGAAGATAGCAACTATCACCACTAACAGCTACTGACATCTCTCAGTACATTCAACGGGTAATTGTGAAACATTATTTTAATTAACCACGTATAATGAAAAACAGAAAAAGGAAAAACAAAGTCTCAATCAGTGGCAAGACAAGAGAAAGTTACTTGTCTGTTGATTACGATGAGGCAAAAGTAACAACCTCAAATTTTAAACACCACTTTCTAAGTCGGTATCAAGTCCTACCCTACCAAGCAAAGAATCTGTTGCTGTGAGGAAGCTTTGGTCTTTCAGGTAAAAAGCAGAGACCCTAAGCACAACCATACATTAAGGGGCTCCTAAACCCTTCTGCTACCTAAGTTTGAAGCCACTGAAGATACCTACTGCAGAAATCACATGTGAGCCTGTAAAGTAGTTTAACTACCCCTTTTATCCTGTCCCACAGATCTGCTCTGGAATGCTACATCTTGTTCTAGATTACAGAAGGTGTTTACCAGGCAAAGAGAAGAGACTGAAAAGTTTTAATAGTTACAAATTACCCCGAGACATGACTTAGCTGGAAGTTAATGCTCATTCTAACAGGTGAGGAACACTACCACCTTTTACATGAGCAGGCAAATCTCTGTGTGCTATTGCTTTATGCTGTTATTTCCAAAATGGTACTGCTCCTGCTCAAGCAGAAAATTGGGAACCACTACAGCTGCCAATACAGAGCTTGCCATGGACTATGCATGTCAGTACCTTACTTTTCACTCCTTAAAAAATTCAGGGACTGCAAGTACTCTGGACTACACCCTAGGCAGGTTTAAGCTGGCCTAACTGTTGTCTTCTGAAATATTTTCAGTTTTCATGTACATTGTAAGTGATTCAATACCAACGAAAACTGCAGACAACGGCCAGGTAAAAGACAAGGCTATGAAAAAAAATATTTGAAACCACTACTTAATAAAGCAGGGGAAGGAGGGGAGTGAGAAGGGTAAGACCACAGTATAACCCTTAAAATGGGCAAAACAAAGTCCTTAATGCACAAGAATTCACATTCCAAATGTCAGATAGAAATAACACCCCTGTGCCTCAGTTCCTCAGGGACAATACTTATGTATGTATCAGGCCTTTACAGATTCTTTTCTTTCAAAACTAAACACCAGCAAATATCCAGTGGCATTCAGAAGTGGCACTTCGTTTAATTTCTATATAAAGTTCACATTTCTCATCATGGTGGACGTGATATCCATGAATGTGCTTCCGATCATGATGCTGGTATTTAGTCTTTACATAAATTACATGAACCTTACAAGAGAAAGGCCGTACCTTATATAATGGACGCCGGACATCAATGGGACAGTTCTGTATAACTTCATCAACTACATCAGAAATGGATTCCATGAAATCAGGGTTAGCAAACTAAAATGAAACAGAACAGGCATTAGATTTTTCATCCAAAGAACAGAGAAAAAAAAGGCAGAAATAAGACTGTGGAGAGATTTTATAATACGGGACAAAGTGGGAGTTTCAAGTCTTGCTCACCACTTATTCTACATTAAAACAAACACTTCTCTACAAGGGAAATGAGAATTTCTTTTTCTGCTGAGAAACTCAGATTCTCTTCCTTGGTCAGAAATTCACTGTTTACAATTTATGCGCTATGGGCCTTTTATTGCCTGCAACATGAGTTTGAGTTCTCCTGCAATATTAAACACACTGTTACTGTGCACTGTGGCCCTGCCTTTCCTTTCAAGTGAGATAAAAAATACCAGTGTGCAAATCAGAATGTTTCCCTGTAAAAAAAAAAAAAAAAATTAATGCTACTAAAATACTTCAGTTAAATTTCCACCAAAAACTTAGATTTTTTTTCCCAAGCCCAGGAAGTATCTAATGTTCAAAAAAGCATAAATAGTCTACGGTTTTGAGTGAAAGCCCCCACCAATGCAAACATCAATACAGTGCTAATGTGAATTTCTGCATTTATAAATACTAGAGAGTCAAGAGTTGCTAATGCTAGAAAACATTTTAGTGGCATTTTTCCACTTAAAACTTAACATAAGCTTTAAAGAAAAGAACTGATAAAAGCCCAGGTTTTTTTCCTTTCAGAGGTTAAACTCTGAAAAATTAAATTAATTACCAATACATAATAATATATTATTCCAGATATATTATAAGCTTTTCCAAAGGGGTAGAAGTACGTGGGATTTACATCCAAAGCAAGATGAGGCATCTACCTGGATGAACAAATAACAACAGTCAAACATAACAAGTATACACTGAACTGAAAGAAAATTAGCAAAGGAAGTCGGCTTGGAGCTCAGGAAGCCCTAAGAATGATGGGGGCACTCCCCAAGAATCCAAGTTAACTTGCACAGTAAGAATTAATCATGCAAGAAGCAAAAACATGAAGCCACATAAATCACAAGAGAAGCAAGCAGCCGTGCTGCTGCACACAGAGTTTTCATCTGAATGAGCTACAGCCTGAAAACTCCTGAGCTCTCCATAAAGATATTGATAAAACAGCAGGGAAAAAGGAGTAAGTAGAAACAAGAGGTAAGGTATAACATCATCCCAGAACAGGGACAAGAGAACTGAATGTAAAATTGCAGTCTGCTAGCCAATACAATATGGTTGGAGAATGGCAAATAAAATATCTAATTTTAAAAGTGGAGAAATAATGTGGATAACCACAAACCCCAAGACCTAACTTCAGGAGTATTAAAGACTTCAGAACAAATTCTGTAAACTGAAAATAGGAAAACATTACAAGACAGCTTTACCAAAGGCAACTTTTACTTAGCTAAGCTGATACCCTTTCAAGTGAGGAGTTAATGAAACACAACAAGAAATTCTCTTTGGATGCTGTACACATCATCTACTATGTTTTTCTTGTCTAGGATGTCAGTTCAGGATCAGGTGTTTTTTTTCAATACAGAGTAAAGAAACTATCAAGAAATGAAAAAAATGGAAATTGGTCCTTCATCCTGTTCCCAACAGTCTTTTCAGAGCCTATGGAAAGAGGAGCTCTTAAAATGATGTCTGACACAGGATTCAGTGCTTCTCTGTTAAATCACATGGGTAAACAGCAGGGAAGAAAAACTATTTACCCAGAGATTAAATATTGGCAGAAGATCAGATGGCTACAAACTGACCACAGAAGATTAAAGCTCGAATTTAGACAAAAGGTGACAGAGAGAAGCTTCTTAATATTCTTCCAAGGAGGAAGGTAGAAAAAGGGAAACTTCACCAGTGTTACTGTGGATTTTAATAAAAGTTTTTAACAGTATTACAGACTATGAGTGCCTGCATAAATTCAACCAAGTGTACAGGAATGGAGAAAACTGTATTAAAACTTGACTCCTTCCTCTCCACAATATCCTGAAACTCACTCAAACTGAACTACCAAAAATCAGACACATGAGGTACAGTAATCTTTCCCAGAATTGTACTTCCTACTTATGATCACACCAACAGAGATTTCAATGGACTTCCTTCAAGGATAAATTTATCATCCATGCCTTATAAACTGACTCAGTATCAAAAGTCTGCATCCAATATTTAGAATATCATCAATGCAATGCTGAGTAATGCCCACAGGGATTGGCAGCAAAGTATAAAGGAAGACTTTTTTAAACTGACACTGAAAGAAAGAGGAAAATACTACATAAAAACTGTGAATTCAAACAACTTCCTCTCAAGTTCAGGTTGCCTTTAAAGGAACAGAACAAGATGCTTTAAATGTTAGACAGGACATCAGAAAACCACTTGTCTGCTGTGCTGAAGTCACCTGTGAGTGCACCTGGCTTGTGTTCAGGAGACTCGCTGGCCCCTCACTGCCACGGGATGGCGCCCAGGCACCGGGAATGGCACAACCTTGCACAGCTACTCCCTGTTCTCACCTCGGGATGAAAGAAGATTTCGGGTCCGAGGAACCTCTCGTAACCGACATCTATAACAAACTTGGTCTTGTTGATGGCGTTGATGCCCGTGTATTGTTTGATCCACTTGCGGGAGTCTCCGTCGTACTTGGCAAATTCCTTCACTATGTCGGGGCAAATGTAACAGTACTTCTCCTGTTAAGGAACACCACGGATTAGAAACAGCCAGAATAATGTTTGGGTACACCGGTGAATTAAAGTGCAACACGATCAAAAAAGAAAACTGTGAGCATTTTTTCAGATGGAGCTGCTCGAGGGACTTTCTCACCCACATGACTACCGAAGCCTCAACCCCACAAGACAGGGCACGAGCCCCATTTGCTTCCAAAGGGCTGCACACGCTGACTCAGCTACATTTGCCTCTCCCAAAATGAAAACATCACCAACAGCAGGTCTGGGACAATAAAGAAGTTCAAGGGCAAGCTTTCACTGCAAGATCAGACCCAGACAATCACTCAATTTTTTTTTTTAAATTCTATTACAACTCCAAAGTTCAAATGCTGACTTAATCTGCAGAACATACTCCAAACAGTCTAGCATGAATATTTTCTTCCTCTTTCTCTTTCCCCCACACTTGATTGGATAAACCACCAGAAGCTGGTGTAATTATAATACACTGCCTACATTTGCATTTTTAAGAGAGCCACTGGCAACTTGCTAGAGCAAAAAAATTAGCTCATGGAGATTTATTATGTATTTATTAAGAGATAAAGGAGGGTGTACCTTTATGGCTTTTGCTGTCTCCAGAGATTGTTCAGGAGGAATTCCTACCTCCCTTTCCCTTAGAAGCTGTTGAATAAAGTAAGTAATATCTCTACCTGCAATAGGAATATGTTTGATGCAACTTCCAATTACATAGCCTTCTGCCTATGTAGGAGGAGAGGAAAAAACATATTTAAGGGGAAAACTTACAGTGTATCAATAACTAACAATCATTTTTATAACACTCTGATTTTCTATCAAAAGTAAAACCTTGAAACTGTAAAATCACTCTAAAAATGTGCACCCCACTGCAAAGTGAGTATCATTTTTATTTAAAGACCTTGATTACCACATAGAAACAGATAAGGACTATCTAATAGATACACAAGTGATAAATGGTCTTGTACACATTAGTCAGATAAGATGGTTCCTTTAAGGCATCATCAGAAAAGCAAACATAATAAACAGACTACCTGTGTTCTCTTTGAGAGTGAAAAATGAATAGAAAAAAGTATAAAATTTATTAAATTTCTCAGACAAGAAAAAATAAATTAAGTAGTATCTAACAATAAGCAGAACAAAAATTAAAGAACTACTTGCTGAATTTTTTTTAGGATGCATTTACTGAAAATACTGGTATTGCTGAGCCACATTATTTCTCCCCTTCCTCTTTTTACACTTTTCAGAGTTGCCCACAGTAAATACTGTTTGCTCACAGCATTGCCCATGCGATAAAAATACTGAGAAGACCAGGTTAACACCAATGCAAGATGAAGTTAAAGGGAATCAAATTTTCATTTCCAAAATACCTCATCATTCAAGGACACTGTATGGTTCAAAACTACATCAACAGATGTCAGTATGCACAGATAGCTCTGTATTTCTAACACCCTCACATAATTAAACTGATGAGATCAACCATGTACCTGAGCAGGTATTTACATAAGTTTATTGTTGTTTCCACACTAGCAGAGTGGAAACAACAATATACAATAAATCATATAAAAAGCACACATTACCAGATACATTAAACAATCAAAATGCAGGATGTAAAAAAAGTTAGGACATTTCTCGTCAGACACTGGTGGCATGGAGGAGACATAAACTCATGATAATTATTGATATTAAAGAGAATTGAGGCACCACAGTAACGGAAGGTAGGGTTTTACACAGGAATAGCCTTTTAAAAGATGGATTGATGGCTCCTTACTGTGACCTTCCTGTAGTCTGCACGCTAAATTATTACATAATAAAATTCACATAATGAAATACATACTTTTTCAAGGAAAAAAGCCCCAAACACCACGAAAAATTTAAAAATAAGGTTTCATTTGACACTTCTTATTTCAATCTGTCACAAACAAACCCCGTCCTTGTACAAACCACTGCTGATTTCAAAGTGCATCCTGCTACTTACCACGGGGATTACGTGGGTCACTCCATCACCGCTATCGATGACAATCCCAGTCAGAGTCCGCTCCCCGACCTGCCGTGACGTCCAGGAGGCAGCTAAGGCCAGCACTGCCTACAGCACAGAGAGTTTATATTTAGAAGCAGGCAGAGTGTGCTAATTTACACTCTCGAAAAACACTGTTTCAAGCATTTTAGACAAGTGCTTACAAAAGGCCAAAACACTGCAGTTATATTGTACTTTAGAAGAACACGTTCACTTTGTTCACCTGCACAGCAATGTAAAGTCCTGGGATATTAAATGATTCAAACATGATTTCTGCAAGATATTCTCTGTTTTCTGGTGTGTTCAGTGGAGGCTCTGTCTGCAAAAACAAAGAGTTTTGAAAAAGCACCTCAATGGGATCCTGCCTTGATTAGCTTGGCATGGTAATCAAACTTTTAAAATCCTCAGTGCACTCAAAATAGAAAATTTCAAACAGAATTTAAACAGTGTTTGAAGCTTTTCAAAAGCAATAGCAGACCTGCAGTAGCCTGCATCACAAAATTAACAGAAGGCAGTTATAATGCAGCTTTAAAGATTAGTTTTCTCCTCCCGACGCAAACCCTCTCACAGCTGAAATAAGACATACAGAGAAAAATCCTCCAGCAGAGCTACTTGTGCTTGGAATGGTATTTGGTTTTCCTCTTACAAAATTTCCTTACCAGATCTCATTAACTCACCATTAAAAAATAGTGATCCTCAGGCTCAGCTCGAAGGTACTTAAAAATGACCTGCTCCATGAACCTCTCCATGAGGTCCCAGTCTTCAACAATCCCATGTCGGATAGGCCACTGCAACAGGAAAACTTGTCAGCACTGGATCGTGCAAGGACAAATAAACCCAGGAACAGGAACAGCCCAACACCTCATCTCACAGGTACCTTATCAAACCCTCCATCCCGACTTTAATTTAGAGGCACAATTCAAAGCTACCTCCTGCTCCCACGTACTTCCAAGCCAAATTCTACCTTGCAGGACTAGCAGCCAGAATCCAGACTCTATTCCTGTAAGTCTGTTGCAGAACTGGGTTTTAAGCTCTTTTTGTATAAATTTTATCACTTATAAAGTTGAGAATCGTACTTGGCTTCAATATGCCTTTCCGTATTATAAAAAGAAATAAAGACCATATAGGCTATATATTTTTCAACGAAAACTTCTGGCAGGGATGATGTTTACCTTTAGTTCAATGTTAAGAACACAGCTGACATTTAAGTAACACAGAAGAATGTATAAAATATGATTTTTTCCACTTAGTTCATAAGCCAGTAACGCTTTGTAAGTACAAGAAGTCCTTTACTAGGGTATGGAAAATATGATTCACAGAAAAGCTGCATTGAAGACAGCCCTTCACAAAACAATTGTGACATTCCCTGAAGCAAAAGTATCCAACACATTTCCCAGTTCATATGCCATGTTAAAAGGGTACACTTTCAGCAAGAATTTAAATATTCAGTGTATATGACTATTTTAATAGCTCAGAATTTTGAAAACTGAACAGCTGCACTGTATGAATGAATATTTACACAAACACCAACCACACAAGACAGCACTAGTAAAACAGATATCTAAAAAAGGGTAAAGCCATGAACCAAATCATGCAGTTTTTAAAAAGCAATAAAGATACTTTACAAAAAAAGCAAACGTGTTTTGAATGGCTACCCAAAAGTCCTAGAACATTTTATCATAAAAATGTGAGGCTTGGGAAAAGCTGTCTAAGTCTCCTGAATGCTCACCTTTGTAGCATAGGTAGGTTTATCTATGGCTTCATCTCCTATGAAAAAATCCAGATCATCAACACCTTTCATTACCCTCCTCTGAGCCTGGTCCCCCACTTTGGCTGACTCTCGGATTGCAATACCTTAAAATAAACCCAAAAAACAAATTAAAACAAAAAAATTTAAACACTCAATACCAAGCGATGAATATTTATTTACTTAAGGATTCTTTTCCAGAAAAAAAAAATTGGGATATAGAAAGTACAAATCATGTAAGTGATCTACTGACAAGCCAATATGCCGAGTTCATTCTTACTGCATCCTGCAGGATTCTGGTGACCCATCCCTCATTAATGTAAATAATAATTCACTGAAAATATTGAAAATGCATTCTGTTACACACTACAGCAGTCACTAAACCTGCAAAAGCGCAGCGTTCCAGTAATCAACACAATTTTCTGAGTTTTAACTCCAAAATAAAGAGGAAGAGTACAGGAGAAGAAGAAAATAAACTGTGTATTCAAAAGTAAGTATTGGAGTCATTATCTTGGTTGGTGAGAAAATGGAAAGAGGGAGGGGAGAAATCAATTTGCAGTGCTACAGAGAAATCTTTGGAGACACTTATGCTTCCCATTAGCAGCCTGCAACTATCACTAAAATTATTAGATGATGGCTGCTGTAGGCAAGAACATGAGACAGCAAAAATCAAATCTGGGCCAAGCTAAAAATAAAAATGGAATGAAGTACTGCTAAAATCTAACCTTATTTCTATAGGTTTTTCTTTAATATGTCATAATCAGGATCTAAATAACATACAGCAGAAAACGCAGAGTAGGCAGGCATCATCCACAGATACTACTAGCACCAAAAAATGACTCACAGGCAAACAATTCTTTTGGAAAAACATCTACACCCCAACAGGTTTATAGTTGTATAAAGCAGGATTTATAGCAAATTCACAGGAAATCCCTGCTATCCCACTTCTTTAACATAAGACATTTAAATCTTTACCAGTGGTTTAGGTTTGAAATTTTACAATACTTAAAAATAGTGAGACTGTACTGCAGCTACAGCTGGTGAAGAACATGTGTCCTCTCCCCTTCTTCAGCCACCAATTACCTTTACAATTTCCTTATCTTTATGCTTTCTACCATGAGTAGCTACAAGGTAGTCTAGATGCATTAATAAGTAGTGAATTAGCAAAGTTTACAAAAAGTAAAAAGCAGTGTTTAACATAAATGGATGTAACAGATGCCATTATAGATGTAAATACACAGTCAGTGCTACTATTTCTAAATATATATAGCATTTCAGAGAAACTATTAAGAAGCCAATTAAAATCAAGAACACCAGAAAAGTATAACATTTTAAACAAGTTTAACACACAAAAAAATTAAAGAGTAAATCTGTTCGACAAAAGCATGGTAAATGTGCAAGAACATTTTAATTGGTAAATACACACAAAAAAGGAACATTTTCTAATAGGAACAACTTTTTTGAATATTAAACTGTCTACAGTCCCAGACAATGTAAATAAGGCAGACACCACCTGCACTTTAGTACTTAATTTGATTGGAAGCCTTCCCCAGATTATCCAGGCTGTAACCATGGTGTCAGGTAGACAGGAGGTAAATTGCATTCTGTCTACTCAAGAGTCCTGGCAGAAAAATAATGGAGATAAAAAGGAAATTGGACTGGAGTTCTCTTCATCTTTGTCATAGCAACCAAGAGCTGGTTTAATGAGCAACAGTCCAGGCTAACTGCAAACAAGGAGCTCTGTTTAGCTACACTCCAGCCAAAGATGCTAACACGATGAGTATCACTTCCCAGATGGACGAGGGACTACGACGGCTGAGTTGGGAGTTGGAAGCACGTCATTTAATCCTGGAAGCACTCAGTGACAGCAGTGTATATTACAATTTGGAGGGACAGAAAAATCAACTCACATGATGGGATAATGAACTGAGGTTCTGTATTTCCTGCATAGCCAAGCTTCGTATACCTAGAAAAAAAAAATGATCACCAGGTCATTAGATGCACTTGGACGCAAAAACATGAAGAAAAGAAATACTTTCAATTCTCTCCACTTCTTAAAGTGAAGATGAAACATGCATCACATGCCATGTCCACACTTTCCTGGGTTATGCTTTCAAGTATCATCTTGCTGAGAAGAAAACTCAGAAGTGGTAAATATTTTAGGTGTTAATTTATTTTTCAGACAACTTCAGCTTACAAATTTTGCTAGTGTTATTCTGAACTATCAAATCTGAAAACTCAACTCTTACTTCTTCCATCTTGTTGACCAGCTATGACAAAGGACACATTCCACCCCTTGGTAAAAATAGGGCCATGCAGATTTTACCCTTCAGTTACCATGACCAAAGAGGGCCTTAGACTCTACATATTTGTTTTAATAGCCTCAAACACAGGAAAAAAAAATAATACCGTGTCACAAGTACAAACCACAGCTGAGAACCCTTGTTACAATCCTGATACAATTCCCTTTCAGGCCTTGAACAAACCACTCACCATGTCACAGGTACAGTGTGTGATAAAAGACAAATACTACACCGAAGCAAGCCTGCACTGATGAAATGCATTAGAAATAGGCAGCAGTTGGTACAAAGCATTGATCATTTCTTTCACTATACATATAATATCTATTTTAACAAGTAAAGGATCAAGAGGAAAAAAGAAGGGGGAAGAAAAAAAGTAAAGGAGTTTTCACATAAAACCTAAAAATTCCTACATGGCGTTAGTGGCTGCAAGCTACTCCAGGTCTTTAGCAACTAGAAACAATTAACATCCCAGACTATGAAAAACAGCTCTATTTCCTAGGGGGGAAAAAAGAAAAAAACCCACAACAACAACAAAACCTGCTTCAGAAACAGTGTAAAAAAACCCAACCCAACTAAATTGATTGAATGCTTGCAGAGACTGATGTCATTCTTGAATATTGCCATTAGCTTGAAACAGAAGTACAACAGCAGCATGATTTGAGGGAATCAGCACTGTTCACATCACTTTTACACAGAAAACCTAAAGCCCTGACATTCTTAAATGAGATCAACCCTAGCCTAGGTCCTAAAGTGAATTTAAAGTCTTTGCCTGCATCCTACTCTCAATATTTGCAAACAATATTAGGTAGTGGCCAAAGCAGAGGGTTTGCATCTTCATTAGCAGCTTCAAAAGTAGGTTCCTCTTTACAGAGTATTTGGTATAAAAATACTCATTAAGAATCACAGTTTTCTTAGATAAAGGAATTAAATCTAAATTGAATTATCAATGACTTTGGAACTTAAATATTTATACTTTCAATATCTCTTCAAAGCTATAGCTTCAATAGACTTCAAACAATAGTTAAAAAGCCATTCCCCCGAGGCTAAAAAGACAAGGACTGCGTTTTGGACGCAAGGGTTTGTTGGGTTTTTAATCATCATTATAGACATATGCTTTCAGTCTAATCCAAAGTGTTTATGCACACACTTGCTTTGGCTCTCAGAAAAACATAATCAGAATGTTAAAATAGACTGATTGTAAAGAAGGCCATTACTAGTAAAAATTCTTTTTATGATTATTATTGCATAGATTCTTCACATTTTAGAATGAGGCCTACCTAGGGAACATTGTTAAGAACTAACAAGCAACAACAGGAGTTCCACTGGGATTTAAGACCAGTACAGGACACTTCCCCTTATTTCTCTCTCTGAAATGAATCTTGACTAAATGAACATAATGAAAACCAAGGAAAACCTTCTTTGGTTTAAAAGACCTAGTTTCAAGACTTAGAAATGACAATTAGGCAGAAGCCTCATCAAAAGAGCCCTTCAAGCCTCAGTGAAAAAAACCAAAGACAGTGTATATATACACATACATGTAAATACATATATATACTTTTAATGCAATTTTTATATATCTGTGTGCACGGATAAATTACAAGGTTCCTGCAGCCTAACCAGAACTCATTTCTTAAACTAAAGTCTGGCCAAGAGGTGAGTTCAGTTTGCCATCTTTTCCCCCTCAACACACATGCTAAACTCACACCCACTCACAGTATTATAAAAAGAAACACTCTGTAAAAGTCAATTTGGGCTACCAGTCTGCAAGAGCTTTACCTTCCCTCTCAAGAATGGATCAGATCCCCCTACTAGAGTAACTTGTAAAGTTACCAAACCCCTACAGCTCAGTATTTTACAGATTCATTTTTAACCTGGGTTAATTCACCTAGTGAAAAAACTACAGGGTAAGTTTATTTATCAGTATAATGAAAAAAATTCTCTTCAAAGAACTCATCTCACAGACGGTAACATATGGAAAGATTTCTTTTGCATGCCATTAATCCATGAAAAACTAATACTAAAACTATGAGAATAACTAAATTCTCAGTTCAGTGCTGAAGCAAAGAAGCAGTGAAACAAAACCTGTTAAAAAAAACCAACCAAACAAAACAAACCCATCTATTTAGGATCAAACAAGAGACAGATTGGAACAAGTAGCCACACTTCAGGTGTTTTGACAAAACCAAATGGAAAAAAAATTCAAATTTCTCCCAAGACCATTGAGAAAGAGAAGGACGATAGATTATGCAGTTGTGCTGCTCTTTGCTATCCAGGAGCCTCAGGACATGGCAGACTCGGTCCCAGATTTCTGTTTTGCCCAGCAGGACCCAAACTCATTCCACCTCTCAAGGGTACATTAAAGTGTTTGGGTGACCCACTTCCAGGACCTCCTACAGAAAATACTCCTTTTCCTACAAGATATTTAAATATTCACTGACCGGAAAGGCTCTGGACTTAAACAGTTACAGAGGCTACCTGGTCTCCAGTCCCTTCTCCAATGAATAATTAAGCATCTAAAACACAGTTTTCTTTCTCCAGGGTTACAGCCTAGCAGACTAATGGTAATGCAACATCTTGTGATCCGTAAATTACAGAGACAGCTGTAGCAGAACGTGTAGATAATCAGTATTCCAACTTAATTTCATTAAAAGCAGCAATTTGTTGCCAATGAGATAGGAACCTACTGGAAACTGGCCAAAATATAGGATACTGCACTAAAAATTAGCAGAAAACTGATCCAATAGACTAAGGCTATTTCATGCAAGGAGATTTGGAGGACTACTCATTTTTTTTAAATCTCTGGAAATTACATATTGTTGAAACAAGCAATTTCTAAAAATAGTGTGGTCTCTTCCATACTGTTTTGCCAGGGTGATGAATTCGTACACAAGCCAGTTTCACCAGCTGTTGCATGAGGATTGGTCATCCTAACCCTGTTCTCTTCTGAGGTCCCACCAAGACGGAAAGATGGAAAACTTACACCAAGAAATGACTCCAAAGATATACAAATGGACTGCACCTGGAAGCAGATGCTGCACCCTTAACCACTTTAGAGAGAAGAGATATGTTTTGGAAAATTCTTCCCAAATCATGAGAACCAATCACAAACTCAGGCAGCTGCTTTATCCATCTGAAAACACAAGACATCCAATTTTTCTCTGTACAAGTACGCAAAAGACCAAAGCCCAAATGTAACTATTTTAGTATTTCATCACTCTCTATTGCTTTTTTGGTCCACATCTTTAAAACAATGGGTTACATTCACACAAAAAAACCCTCTGTAAATAGATACGATGTGATTAAAAATAGCAGAATGCTTTGAGAAAGTCCTGTAAACAAACAAATAGCCTCTGTAAATAGAACACTTTCTCTGACAGCTAGGAGGCTGAATAACCAGGCTACTGCTGCCAGAACACCTGTGATGCCAGGCTGCCATAGCAGACTCTATCACCATTATTACAAATACGTCTGAGGAACTTGCAACACAGGTTCTTCATGAAGGTTTGGAAAAGCACTTTTGAAATCAAGGGATGGGAATGAAGAAGGGATGAAGGAAAAAATATCAAATAGGAAAAAAAAAAAAAAACCTATGATGTCTGCCCAATTTACCCAAGAGCACCAGCAGCAACTATAAGGATAAAGAGCACAGTAGAGCCATTGGGTTTCTTGAGGAAGTCTAGCACTTTACAGGACTGAAGCCTGTGATTATAAACAACAGTTAATTAACTCAAGCTCCTTAGACCCAGAACAGCAATTACAATCATGCCTGTTCACATGTCCCACATGTGAAGAGGAGAGGTAATACTTGGCTAAAGCAACTCATTAGGCATCAGAAATCTAGTAAGAGAGGGGAAACATAGCAAGTTCTGAGGCTCCAGCTATCTTTAGTAGCAATAACATCAAAAAACACCTTAACCTTCAAGTTTTAAGACCCAGTCCAGCTCACTTCTCCCAGAAATCAAGTATTTACCTCTAAACTCATCTGTAAGACTTTGCCAAAGTACTTTTTCTTTACTAAAAAGGAATGGCTTCAATAAAATATACCCAAACCAGAAGCACTCCTCAGTGTCTGCAAATACACTGAAGAGAGGTATTTTAAGATATCTTTGTTTTGCTCACCCACCTACTACTGTTCTGATGTCCCACAGCTAAATGCCAATTAATAAAACTAGTTATCAAGTTTAAAGCTACTTAAAACAGCAACACAAAAAGGCCTGGTAGTCCTAAGAAACTAAAAATAGCATGCCCTTCTCCACAAAAGGAGTGACAGCAATGTGTAAACCGATCACGAGGAGAACCTCATGCAGAGAAAATCAAGATGTAGTGCATCAAAACTGCACTATGTCAAGTCATTTGCAAATACTAATGGAAAAGATTATAGCAAATTATTAACTCTTTCTGCAAGATTTGTGAATAAAGAGTGAACAGTTTACAGCAAAGGAAATTCGAGTCATCTATCCAATAGACTAAAGGAACGTTATCCTGTCCTGAAGCAGTATGTTTCTCACTGAAGGTCTGTACCCATTTTCTATACACCTGTTCTTACTTTTTTGGAGGAATTCCGGCATTTTACAGGATTGAGGCCTGTGGCTGCAAATAACAATAAATTAAGCCAGCTTCCTTATACACAAAACAACAAAACCATTTTTTAACAAACTTCTTAAAATCCCTTACATGAAAAAAAGATGCACTAGTGGCTGGACAGAACACCTCATGCAGTAGCAGAGATTTAAGTAGAAAAGTGTGTTTTATATACACAATGTCCCACAGTGCACCTCTGCACATACCTTTTGCTTTCTGCTATGCTCTCTCAAGCTTTTCATCTGAAAGCCCTTTCATGAATAATTTGAATGAACTGTTTGAAGCTTGTAACCCAAAGTAGATCCATTCCAACAATAAGAAGGTTTTCAGCCCACACAGAGGAAAATTCCAGAGACTGCGTATCAATGAGTCAAGCTACTTCTTCTGGCTGCTTTTGTTCAGACTCATTTCATCCTGAATTCTGCAAGATAACTTATTTCACATTCAGTAGGCTCTTTGCTGAAAAGTCTTCCATGTTTGAGTGCCCTACAGCAAAGTCAAGCACAAGTCCCACCAGCAGAGACATCATGTTGTCTCCTATGAATTAAGATCACTTGGAGGCATTGAAAAACAAATGTGCATCATTTGGGGACTATCCAAACCCTTCCTAAAACAAAACAATATACATGCCCACTCCCCCCCCCCCCAGCTTTACCCATGCAAGCACTAAACAGATTTTAGAAATTCTACTTCAATTGTTATTTCTTAGAAAGGACATAATAAGCTATTTCCTATCCTTATTTATTTTGTGTAACTGTTGGCCAGCAATATCTACTGCTAGTGTAACACTGGAATTACTCCACAAACTGAAAGCTAAGGGGGTCTTCTGCAAAAGGTATACTTGGCATTTAATGCATTTTCTGGATTTTATAGTTTATACTGTACGCTTTTTAAAGCCTCCACCTAGACCTCCAATTTCTCTCCAAAACTATCAAGTAGTAGTCCTGTAATATCAACAGACCTGTGGAGAGCAAATACTTATAATATCTTCAGAAGAAACCTGGGAAACTACCAAGAAGTATCTAAAGAACAAGCAGAATTATATACAAGGTAGAACCTGGTCTCTATTCTACTTCCAAAGTCTCCAGCTGGGAACTCCAGTATTCCCCACTGAGGGAAGAGAGCTGGTTTCTGGTAAGCTAAAGTATAAGCAGAAACAGGCAAAAACTTCTAAAACTTTCGTGATAGTTTAACATAGACATATTTCAAACTGTGACACACTTTTTCAGGAGAAGGCAATGTGGCACCACAACACTGGAAAGTGCTCCCTGTGGTTATCTAGGATTGGGGTTTCTTGATTTGGTTGGATTAGTTTGAGGTTTGGTTTTTTAAAGATTGTTTAGTTCAGGAGATTTTAAAAATAATTTTCCAAGTATAAAAGAAATTAAAATAGTGTTGCAAATTCCCTGCAGAGGAAAGGCTAAATTAATGCAATCAGTGACACCGAGCCTGACAAGTAAAGCTACTGCATGAATAGTTACTCATGGACCGGTGCTTCACTTCTTCTCCTCAGAGCTGTCTGTAACTGTTGGGCCAAAGGAAAGGTATTAATTAGCAAAAGCACACCACAGATTCAGTATTACCTTCATTACAGCTCCCTCTGACACCTCCCCCACTAAGGCACAGCAGGACTGGATGCTGAATGGGTCTTCTCTAGCAGAGAGAGGTAGGACAGACCCGCTTCTGGAACGCCTCCCAAACGCAGCCTCTGCAATTCAGAGGCCTCCAAGACTTGAGTTACAAAACTTGTGGTTTGGTTAAGTACGGGATAAATCTCACACTGATCCGAGAAAGGTGAAGGGATGACCAACGACCAAGCGCATCACTGGAGTAAGGCAGCCCGCTCCCACCTCAGCTGAAAATGCTAAAATTGGGGACGGCTGGTTTCAAACGGGGAGAGGAGGCAGGAGCCCGCACTGCGAGGGGCCCGGAGGCGGGAGAGCCGTGCTCGCTGGGCTCTGTGTCCGCGCACAGCACCGCACCGCACCGACAGGACTGCGCCCTGCTCGGGCATCTCCGGGAACCTTTCCCGGTACTGTCTCCGGACCGCTCTCCGTGCGGGGTCCTGGCTCCTCTCCCCGTCTGAAACGAGCCGTCCCCAATTTTAGCACTTGCATCATGCAATACTTCAGAGCACACAAAACAAAAACGGGTCCCGAGAGGCGAAAAAGGCACACAGAAACACACATGGCGGGGACACGGCAGGGCTGCCCCGCTCCGCGCTCCGCCGGGATGGAAGGGCAGGAGGAGGAGAAGGAGGACGAAAGCGATGGGCACCAGCCCGCTGAAGGCCGGAGGGGAGGGAAACCCTCGGCAAGCCGAGAGGGCACCGTGACACACGACAGGAGCGCGGCCCCGTGCGAGGAGCGCTCGCCAGCGGCGGGAGGCGGCGGCGGGGCGCGGCGCGGCGACACCCCCCCGTCCCCAGCACGGGGACCGGCAGCCGGTCCCCCCTGCCCGCACTCACCCGGTGCCGCCGTCGATCACGCAGGGCGGCAGGCAGCTCGCCATGCTGCGGGGCCGGCAGTGCGGGCCCTATGCCACCATCCGGGCGGCCGCCGGCTCCCCCGGCGCGGGCTCCATGCGGGCGGGCCCGCAGCGGCCGCCGCCAGCGCCGCCCCCCGCGCCTGCGCCGCCGCCCGCGCCCGGGCCGCCATGTCGGGTCAGGGCCCTCCCGCGGGTGCGGAGTGAGGGATGGGGAGGCGGGTGCGGGGCTGTGTCTGTGGCAGGGAGCCGTGCTCGGGGCTGGGTGATGAACTCGGAACCGCTGAGTCAATTAGGTTGGAAAAGAGCTTGGACGTCCTCGAGTCCAGCCTACGACTCAGCACGACCAGACTACGTCCAGTCTTTCCTTAAATAATTCCAGGTAGGGTGACTCCACCACCTGCCTGGGCTGCCCATTCCAAACTGAACTCCCGTTCCCCAAATGAACATCTCTATGTTATGAACCCTGTGTCCAGCACAAGTCCCAACCAGCTGCTAGACACTGTGAAGAAAATAACCCCAGCCAAAGCCAACACGTTCCACTTCTTATTCCCCACCACTGACATCGTGCACAGGTCCGACACTCGCCCTCCTGCTTCTGAGAACGCTCCTTCACCCATGTCAACCAGGGCCCCTGCTACATGGCCTGACATGATGGATTTCATCAGCTTAAAAGCTTCTTAGGTTAGATATTAGAAAATTTAGGTTGGGTATTAGGCAGAGGTTCTTCACCCAGAGGGTGGTTGGGCACTGGAACAGGGCCCCCAGGAACGTGCACAGCACCAGCCTGATAGAGTTCAAAAAGCGTTCGGACAAAGCTCTTGGGCACATGGTGAGACTCTTGGGGATGTCTTGTACAGGTCCAGGAGCTGAACTTGATGATCCTTGTGGGTCCCTTCCAACTGAGAATATTCTGTGATTCTTTCAAGCCATATATGATGGCAAAGACTACAGCGCATGTTGTAGGGGGAAGAAGGGGTTCGCCATCCCCCAGCAAATGCTGCAGATGCTGCTGCCCCTTAGAGCAAGACCTGCCTTGGTTCACGTCTCAGTGAAGGTGGGGTTTGCCCCAGGAAAAAACACCAACGTAGAACCAATCACTTGTAAAAACACAAAACGCTATTTCTTTGGGTGCAGGTGGCTGCGCTACTGCCCACAGATCCTCAGGTCAGCCCAGAATACCATGTACTAGTACACTTGAGCACTTCAAACAAAAAAAAATAGGCTGCAACAAACATCACCTGCAAAGTTGTTGACATCTAATTTGCATACGGGATAATGATGTGTGACTCAGCCCTGGTCACACTGTGAGTGCGTGGTGATGCCAGAAATAGCTCCTCCAGATGCCTTGGCCCCAGCATGAACTATAGAGCAAGCGTGTTTCCCATGAGGGGGCAGTTTCCTATCCCCCGCCCCCAGCTCTGTGCTGACTGAAGGCCTGTGGCAGAAAATTAATGAGATGCATCGGCTGGTCCTCATCCCCAGCGTTGGTGTGACGGCTATAGACTGTGCATATGTCCTGGGGGGGTTGTTCTGCCGTTTGCCACAAACTGAGCACACTCGCTCAACATATTTGTTCGCTCTGTTCCCCTTGGAGATTTTGGAAGATACAGAGCATGATGGAAGGCAGCCCAATTTGCTTGTTGGATGGGCTCCCTTATCGGTGGGTTGAAACAGCGAATGTTCAGACTCTAATAAGCACCTCCAGAGCTGGGGATTGGAGCGCGATGGAAATTGTCTGCCCCCCCCTTGTCTGGCCGGTGAAATCAAACCGCACATGAAAGGCGCTGCTTTAGCATCCAACAGATAAAAGAAAGAATATGCTTTGACTTTCCTGGCCAAAATTTCCCCTCTCTCATGCTGTTGCACAATATGCTGCACTGGGCTCAGAGAATATCTGCTCATATGCTATATGGGCACATCACCATAAACTTTCTTATAATTCTCAACTTTCATTTCATTTTATTTTTTTAAGAAGTTGCTAGCTGTTACAGCTGAGGAGAGAGAATACCTCATCTGGAAACGGGCATTGCAATAGCTCACGTGCAGCTTACAGGCTCTCTGTAGACATTCAATTTGCAAACAGCTGCAGAGGTTTGAAACATTTGTGCCCTGCCATGCTCTTTTCAAGCTGTTTATAGAGTCCCTTGGGCATTGATTACTACCTGGGTAGCTCTCCCAGCTGTTTGAGTGCTCCCTAACCCACTTCAAGCAGAATCAGCTGAGTCCAAACAATTTAAATAGGAGCCATACACTAACTGTGTTGATTGTGCCTGAAGTGGGTTAGGGAGCACTCAAACAAGTTGCTTTGTTAGCAGAAGTGAGGGGAGGAGTAAGACACAGTAACATCTTAAGCTGTTCCAGAAGACATCTGTCTGTAGCATAAATAATATAGAGGTAAGTCCATGGAATACCTGGCACAGAAATTGTGCCGTGAAACTATGATGACATACGTCAGCTGATGGTCTTAGAGCAATGAGAAATGTGAAAACATTCATTCATCCTGGTGCTATATTAGAAATCCAGTATGTAATGGTTATTAAATGGCAATAACAATAACTAGTTTCTCAAGTAGAAAAGGAAGAAGGAAACACCTGATCTAAGATATAGGGAATGATAAACTCTTCCAAAACCATCATCAGTGTGGCATTTGGAGGATACCCTGGCCTCTCCCTCAGAACACAGCCCTTGTAATTGTCATTTCATGCTTTAAGCATACAGGCATCATTATCTCCTTCTGCTTTCAACACCAGATAGGTCACCCCAGTTGCTGAGTTTAAACTGTTCTGGAAGGGAAATGGACACCCAAGGAGATCTCAGTTTGGATGTCTGTAGAGCCTGCCACGAGTTACATAATTTAAGTTTTGTTGTTTTATGTTGGTTTGTCTACACCCCTTTTTTACCACAGCATCCAAATGCCTTCCAGGAATGTGTTAAGTGATGTGGCTGAATATCTGCCACTCTTTCATTTCAGGCTCAAAGGCAGAACTGTGTAGGCAGGAGAGGGTTGGGGGTTTACTTTTTATTTTAGGGGTTTTATCTTAAAGTGTTGATGTTACTTATGTTTACAACAAAGAAATTAATCTAAGGGAGTAGAAGGTGGTGTAGCTTTGATAACCATTTACTCCCATGAGAATTTATTCAGCACTAACAGAGCAGCTCCCAAGAAACTCAGATAACTTTGAAAATGCACATCTGCACTTAGCTATGAGAAGCCAGTATGCAAGAAGAGGGTGCTTGTGATGCATTGTATTAAGATGAACTGCACGTTCTGTTCTAGGTTGTGCGTCTCCAAAGGTAATAGTGCCATACCCAGCTATATCATGTTGCTGTTTCAGGGAAGGGGTAATGGAAACCCAGCTTTGGTTGCATCTGTAATCTGCCAGGAGGAGACAGGGGTTCTTAAACAAAACAGATACACAAGCTTAGTGACAGCTCAGAGTCCAGGGCCACCACCAAATGAATTAGCAGGTTAACCAATTGTGTTTGCATACCCTCAAAGAAATGAGACTACAAAAAAGGTTTTCTTTGTTTACACAACCTCTCCCCTGCTTGAGATCAGCTTCAGTCAGCTTTTCCTCCTTGCTGAGCTGATCTGTAAAAGCACTCAGCTGTCTCAGTGGTACTGATAACACCTAAGATCTGCCAAAGGACTGTGCTGCTGGCACTGTGGGTCTTCACATTGCCCAAACAACCTTCCTGCAGGCCACATGTTCAGGGTTGATTCTAGTTAAAGGGATAGTAGTCAGGGTGTACATCTTCTTCTTATTTAGTGGACACTTTCATAGAGGCCCTGAGAACATTCTCCTGCACTTCTGCCTCCTCACAGAGAGGTCACCAATATCTTGAATCGTGTAATTTGAGGATGAGGGAGCATTATCGCATCTCCCCTGAAGTTTCTGTGCTGTCCAGCTATCATGCTTCATCCAAAATAATTTCAGCTATGTTTTGGGGTTTTTTTTAATTACTTTCAAATCTAAAATTTCAAACTTTAGATACATGGCTGGTCAGCACTCTTTCTTTAAACTTTGATTTTTGGTGTGGAGAACTGCTATCATCTCATATTCAGTGAATTACTTTTGAGTTAGATAAACTATCCCCTCTGATTTTGTTCATCTGACCAGCCAAAACCAGTGCTGACATCTCGGTCACAAATACATGATTGAATTTCCACCTTGTTTTCTAACTATCAGAAGCGATGGCAACATAAAAAAGACTCACTTCAGAAGCTCAGCAAGTAGCAGCACAAAAGACAGGTCTTTAATCCCTCGATCGTTGCAAACTTGAGGCTGGTTTAAGAGCAGCTGTTACGCAGTTGTCATCCTACAATCACTTGGGAAAGGTCACCCAGTAATGACGTTCACACACCAGCAATCATAGAGTGTTAACTCAATCACTAGAAAGTAAATGGATGGAGAAGCTAAACCTTCCCCTTGGCTGCAAAGCCCCCCAAAAAGAGCAGCAACACAGTGTGAACTATTCATACAAAGATATATCTGTAGACCACACATTAGCTTATTGCATATTTATACCTGTGCACAGCTATTTCTAGAACCATTCTTCAGCAGGGTACTTCAGTCCACCTGCAATTTAAAGCACATGAGTACTCCCACTGAAAACAACAGAACCATCCATGTCCCTGAAGTTTTATGTCCTTTAAAGAAGTCTGCAAATCGAGGCCTTTAACTCCTGCCAAACAGACCTTAATATACTGTGGCAAAAAACTACAAGCTGCTTATGCAAACAGTCTAAAAAAGTACTTGCTGTCTTTAAATTATATCAGGGTCTTATGATACAAGACAAGTTAAAGAGGGTTTGGTTGATGGGGGACAGAGATGTATTTTGCAGAATAAGTGTCTTATTTCTGAGTGTCTTTCCTAGTTGTGTATCCCGCTGTTGTGGGATCCCTTGTGTGCTTCACAGATTCATGGGGGAACATTGCCATTTCTGGCACCTGTCTGTTCAAAAGAAGTTGTTGTCTCCCAGGTAAAAATCTTTCAGTGCTTCTCAGGTTTCTAAAACATCTTCTGTGTCTGCTTTTTCTATGCTAGGGTTGAACAGAATCAGAATCCAATACTCCTGTTGATAGTGTATTACCAGCCATGATATAATCAACTACTTCCTACCTTCCTCTTCCTATAAGCCACTCTAGATTCACTATTGGTGTGTATTTTCTTAAATTTTGCACAGTGACTTCCTACCCCTCTTTCCTGAATGGCCACTGTTAATTTAGATCTACTCAGAAACGTTTTGGATTCTATCTAATCTATTTTCTATTTATACCACATTCATCACCATGGTAGCTGAATGCCTTAGAAAGTGCCTTTGAGGTAGAGGCTATGAAAAGCTTATTTTAAACCACTCTGATTCTTTGCCTTTAAAATTGAATTCTCACAACTTCATCTTACCCCAGCTGAGAAATTGCCCTTTTGCACTTTGCAAGGAACTGTCTGTAATTTGAAGCCAGTCCAGCATGACTTGGGACCCAGTGTTAGCTGAGAATATCAGCTGCAGCAACTCTGACACCTATGTAAATAATACACTTATATTTTGATAGTTCTCATATTCAAAGAGAAATATTATGATATAGAACATTCATAATTAATTACGGCAGCAGTTCCTCAAATGTGAGGAAAACCAGGAGACTTGCAGTAAACTCATGATCAGTTTCACCTATGTTAACGTCCCTGTCTGCCTCAAAATATGATTATTGATTGTACAGTCTAAGTCTGCATATTGATGTGTATATGCATATATAATGACATAACTGTGTCGCATGGTTTTAAAACAGAACACCCAATTTTGTTCCATATACTCCATATCCTTTGTAATGCTGCACCATGAAATTTGCAAAAAATCGCACCTCTAATTTTAAAAAGAATACACCAGAAGCCATGCTTTTACATCAGGGGATTTTACACCTGCTTCTGAAGAATTCTGGCAAACAACAGAAGATCTAGCCAGTACCTGGAGAAGGTCTGAACTACTCCATTCATCCTATCTTGCTTAACAATCCCAGCAATACACTAATGAATTGTAAATTTAAGGAAGAAAAAAGAAGTCTGCCCATATTGAACATGGGAATAGCACAGAGTCAGCTGTATTTGTCAACTTTTTATATTAACTATAGTGTTCACTTTCAAATTCTTCCATTGGGTTTTCAGTTTGGTATTCTTAGGAAAAAAGTTTCTATTATCTGATAGTTTCTTCCCTTCCTCCAATGAATTCACTGGGCAACTTCAACCAAAATTGAGTCAAGGGTAGAGGCCTGAAATATTTCCAGGAGTTGTATAAAGAAAATCAGAGATTCTTACAGGGAAAAGCCAGTATCACCCTCACAGAGAGATTGCAGTATCAGCACAGCTCTATTATTAGACAACAACAAATTAACATGGCAGAGGCAACTTCCCAGGTGCCACTATCTAAAGGACTATTTGCTTGTTTTGCCTGAAATAGCTACAGAAACCCAGCATAAAGGCACAGAACGCAGCAACAAATCTGTCACTCTTGGAGCATGTACGGCCACCCAAATAAAAAACACCAAGACAGAGAGAGATTAAGTTCCTGCAGGGGTGCTCCAGGATGCAAACAATAACCCGGCTCCACACGGCAGAGAACCACCCCCGCTCGGAGAAGTGCGTCACCCGTATGTGTGTGCTGAACCTCCTGTCCAATGGTTCCATCCTGAAATAAAATCGCCTGCAAACTGAAATAAGCCTCTATTACTCTAGATTGACAGCTGCACATCTTGTCTCTTGTGCACTGAATGGAATATTTTCTCCTATTACTGGCTGAGTCATTAAAATACCATTCAGATAACTTTTATGCAATGTAGTTATTATCAATATCAAGCCTGCTCGAGTTTCGTGGTTTGGTAAGTTTCCCATGACATGCTGTTCACAAAGCGTAGATGTTTGTCACAATGATGCCATATGAAACCTCCTCTGAGGCCCAGAAGACCTGATGGTAATAGAGAAGTGATTTCTTCATACAGACCATGAAGCAAACAAGAGATCACAATAATCTGATGAAACGATCTCGACGTCCTCCAGCCCAGCCTACCTCCGCAGACATGTCAGCAGACGCGTTTGGACAAGCAGTTTGTTGTCGGTTTTCTTTTAAAATACATTAAATGAGTCAACACATCAACAAAGCAGCAACATATTTTTCCAGTTACTAAATGCATTTGTTAATCAGCCAAACCAGAGATACAGTGAAGCCTCTTTGTGATGAAGTCTTTGGTTCTCCAAGTCACTGCAGCACTGTCACACACAACACAAACATCATTTTGATCTAATCAGGCTTTAAGAAAACATTTATTGTAGCTGAATACAGCTGTCAAAAAATCACAGACATCCAAACTGCATGTGACAGGATCAACCCCAGAGGCACGAAACAGGGTCTGACCAAGGCTTGCTGCAGGAGTAGGGCACTAGCTGGTCTGAAGCACCATTAAAAGCAACATGCCATTCCTCATCTCCTAAACCCCTGCTATTTAGACCAAATATCTCTCTGAGTCTGTGTTTAACTTTCCTAAGCAGCAGAACTATTTTTAAAAAAGCTTTTGAGGAAAAACTTGTGAATTTTTCAGGTTGCAACAAGTCACACACCAGAAGGGCTTTGAGGCTGGTACTGGCATACAGTACTTGGAGGTGGAAACCCAGCCTTCCACAGAGGCCAGAGGCTAATTCTCTTCAGTAACATGAAAATCCTGGGATATTCTTTCTACTAACAGTGGAATGGGCTGCTTCATTCTCCAAGGCCTTCCCACAAAAATATTCACAAAAACTGGAGCTAGACCTTACTTCTAACTCAAGGAAGTCCATCTTTATTGGGCATTTGCATATTAAAATTCCCCAAAATCTCTAGTTGGACTTAACTCACTGTGAGTATTCATCCAATTAGCAGTAAAAATGCTGAGTGTGAGGTGTTGCTTTGACTCTTAAGTTCACAGGTCCAACATCCAGCTGCTGTCACCCACTGCCTTCTCTACCTCAAGCACCATAAAGGTTTATGCCAACCTCAGAATTTTAAACTTACATAAGCTCAGTCACTTTCAAAATTTTTTATTTCCCTACACAATATATCAAGGGAAACCCGTCTTCCCAAAGCAGTATTTTCATCTTCTACCAAATGGATAATTTTCTCAAATATGTTTTGCCGCTTCTTCCCCCCCAGCTCCTGTGTCTCCACTCATACCTCCCTGCATCCAGCTCCACTTTGTTTTGGGGCACTGAAATATTTATCAACTAGCAGATAAACTAGGCTTTTTCCACAAAGTACAGAATTTTGCTAATGAATAACAAAATGTTTTGATACTACTGCCATACAGAGGAAACCCCCCTGTTCTGAGTCCCCTGTAACATGGCATCAGCATTTGTGAAAACAAAGCCTTTCAAGTCTGTGGACACCTGGTTTCACACAACACCTTCATGTACACTATAGTGCAACAGGTCTGTTCTGCAACTGGAAATAAAAATACAGTTGCAGCACCTATAAACACATGCAAACCATTCCTAATCTTTGTATCTCAGCTACGAGCAGCAGTGACGGCGCAGCCGCGTGGAGTGGGCTGGGGGTGATTAACCAAGTGGGTGGCGCTTCCATTGATCTCTTCACCCTGCTTGTTGCCCAAGCAAAGTAGATCAAAGTTAAATTAAATATACTTACCCACACTACAAGCAGACCCCCAGCTGAGGCAGACATGCACGGCCACTATGCCTTGCATATCAGATTTCCTCTTGCCTATACTCTCACTCTGAGAAAGGCTTGTAGCCACTCTTTAGAGCAGCTAAGGAAGAAGTACTGTACTTCTCTGGGACTTGTGTGCGTGCCATACCTTTCCTCAGCTGGTTTTGTTTTGTTGTTTGTGGGGTCTTTTTTTTGCATAAAGTCAGCTGTCATTACAGCAGCTCAGGCTATCACACCATGAGGTTCAAAGTAAGAGAGACTATCAGCAGATGCACGCAGTGAGGTGAAGATTCAGTACTAATAATCTCAAAGCCTGACAAGAGGAAAGTGGGAATCACACACTGACAAAATGAGCAGATGCAATCAAACAGCTGCACCCTTTACAATGGAGCAAGTTTTTATCTTATCTATTTATTACAGATGCACTATTACTTTTCCACTTAGCCAGGCACTCTGGCTCCCTCAGGAAAGGTATGGAATTGGCCTGAAAAAAAAATAGGAAAGAAAAATGTTCATACTGTTTGAAAAATGTATCTGCTTCACAGCTTTATAGATGAAATATGAGATTCTAATGTAATTCAGAGCTGAGCGTTCCACAGAATGAGGCAACAAAGATTATCCAGCAGTCACAGTCTGCTGGGCACACTGCAGGGACACAGTCACTGCATCATCACTTTGTGAACCCTTACTTACTTTCTAATGACAATGGCATGGGTCATCTCTATGCACCACACCCCTGACACCAGCATTCCTACTGGAACTTGGAAAAAGCTAAATACAAGGGCTTGTTCTATATTGCCTTCTCTAATACAATTCAGTTTCAACAACAACAACAAAAGCCTGCTGATTTAAGAGCCAGAAGGTCAGATCCTCCCCATTTACATTACCAGCAACTCAACCAGTTTGGGAAACTCAAAGTAGTGATTCTGACCACTTATTGCAGTACCAAATGACTCCTAGAGGAACTTATTGTATACATATACGTGTATGTATGTATGTATGTATATACATCACTATCAACTTTTGTCATCACTTTGGAATAAACCTTAACTGAGGTCTGAAAAAGAAGAAACATACTGAGCCCCTAAAGGCTGCCTCATCATTTTACTTTCTGCAAAGCTCCCTGGAAAAATGTAAAATAAAACATGAATCTTAGTATATCCAAGTGAGCCTTACACAGGAGTTCACTGCGGAACACAGGTGGAGATGACAATGGTAGCCTTTTGATGGTAACTAAGTCTCTGCAGCACACTCCTAGGGTGTTAAAGACCCACACTCTTCTTTCCCACGGCTCCCACTTCTCTGGTAAGATCTTCCAGCCATCAAAATATAAAATGCTCAGTCCCACTCCCATGCATCTCCTATGACAGCTGGCTCACTGAGCTGCAAAGAGGACAACATTCAATAGGCCAGTGAGAAAGTAAGCATCAATCTGACCCCTTAATTATGAACACCTCCAGAAGGCAGGAATCTGGTTCCCACTCAGTGACTGCTTGTATTTTTCCATTTAAGATTCCACCTATCATTATTTACCTTCCTAGAGCTCAGTATTCTTGATCTGCAAGGGACAAGGACACCCCCCAGGCAGTCCCAAGTCAGGCACCTGGTCTCAGACACATCTTCATCTCATCAGCTATCCCAGGAGCTTCTTCCTCAGCCCACAGGCTTCATCATCCCATAGACTGATTACAAACAAAAGGAGAGGTATTGCCTCCAGCATACTGACATGGCCTTGGAGCTATCTGTCTTCACTTGGAATCGCTGCCAGATGGCCAGGACTTAGTTTTGAAGCATTATTTCACTTTAACCTAATGCCTGAAGCTACTTGGTCATGTTTTCAAAAGCACTTGTGCAACCTCAGATCCCCAGAGTCACTTTCAAACTGACTCATTGAAAACACTCTCTACAGCCTCCTGTTATCTCTAGAGGACAAGAGGTGAGTAAGACTGAAAAACAAAGGAGGTAAGAAGATATATATATAAAGATATCTGTGTACACAGTGATAACATTTAACATCACAAGAAAAATGCATAGAAAGATATTTTACAAATTACATAAACCATTAAGTTTTGGAGTACAAATGAAAAACTCCTTGATATAAACCAAGGATACATTTCCATTTCAGTAGAGGATTCTCTAATGGTCCGGTGGTTTCTCTTATCAATGCTTTGAACTAAGTGGTAGTTCCTCTGTTTGGAAGTAGTGAGGTTCAAACCATGAAGAGCTTCACTAGTTAAAAACTTTTCTTTTAAACTGAACTATATATCAAACTAGAATACAGATCTTGACTGTCACTTGACAGTTTCTTCTAAATTCCCCTTTGATGCCCAGTTTGGAACCTAGCACTTGTGAGCAGGTTATTTCCTCCCCGTCCTTATCAAGCAGACTGCCACAGGGCTGTCTTTTCTCCTTGCAGGTGGCAGGAAGAAGTCATCAAAAAAGGAAATCCTATCATAGCCTGATCAGCATTATTTTGAGCAGCTTTGTCTGCTAAAGGAGTCCCTGCTCCTACATTGTTCTTCCTTGTACCTCCTAGGTTGCTGCAAATAAATTAGAGCAGGGAGCTGAGCTAGCTAACCCCCCACCTCTTCTTTTTCAGCCAGAGTTTTTTTAAGTCAGATTAGCTCTCCCTTTGCACTTCACCACATGCCCAAATGCTTGTGCCAGAGTAGCAGAAGGAGGAGTAAGAGAGTGGGAAGAAGTGGCTGGAAGTAGGAGGAGGTGAGGGAGCAGAAGGGACTTCTTCAGCTCTGAGGCCTGCAGCCTAAAAAAATAACTCCCTCACTGGGATCAAGTACTCCTGGGGTGCCCTTGGGAGGATGGATGTGCTCACTGACTGAAATGCTTCACTTGATCAATGTTCATGTACTGGAAAATACCTCATTTCCTGTAATGAAGATCTGCCACTGAATGCATCATTTTCCAGTGGGGACATTACCTGTAACAGACAGAGGGATTCAGGCAACCACTGCCAACATCTCCCTCAGTGTGTTGGCCTTTGGGCTTTTGTATGTCTCCAACTTTGTCCTAGGGCACTAAACAGATTCTCACCTAAAGCAACACTGTAAGCAGGCGTTCTGTTGCCTCAGATTTCGCACAGCCCACAGCGCAATCACAGAACCTGCAAGCGGCTCAGTTATATTTAGAATCCCACATTGTCATTACTTTCATCCTTCAAAACGGAGGTGGGGGGGAAATAAAGAACAGAGGCAGATGAGGAATGCACAGCTGGAGAACGTCAGCAGGCATCGCAGCACTGGCTGGGCCTGGTTCACTTCCTGCTTAACTGAAAGGGAGTGGGTGAGAAAAAGAAAATGGACATTTATTTCTCCTGCTGTGATCAACACCTGGCTGCCCCTGCAAAGACAGCACTCTGGTAATGCTCCAAGCATCCTTTTCTGTGCCAAGTCACTGCTGCCACTGAGGAATGAGTGGGCGGTGGGAAAGGACACAAGTCAAAGAGCTGCCGGTGAGGAGGGGAGCATGTGGCTGCTACCTGGACTGAAATATCCCAGAGGCAAAGCACAGCGAGACAACGCGCCATAAAGACAAAAGGGACTGAAAATAAAAGGTGATAAAATGAAAAAAGAAAGCGGTGACACAGTTCATCTAGCCATACAGAGGTCAATACATGGTCATATGTAAGCAGAGATGCTTGTAATTAATGATTTAAATAATTTTTCTGCTAATTCCCTTGGATGTGAAGTGGGATTTTTTTTTTCCAAGACAGGATCTCAGGAGAAAGAGGGCAATATTGAAGATGCAGATAAAGTTTGAATTCTACCTCCAAAAGATACTTCCACAATTGCTCAACCTTACCAGCACTGTTTCTTGTTCATTCTCCAGGGCCCTCATTCATGTCTGTGTTAAAGCATGAGCACAGTTGCTTCCAAGGGAGGCAAACTGACCTATTTGTGTTCCCTTTCACTGCTCCTGAGGCAGCTTTATTTAACTTCTCAGAGGCAACTCATTTCTTGACAGCATGGAGAACACTTGCTCATACAGCTGTAATAATGGATAAAATCACCCAAATTATGCCTTTATTTTTTTATCTCCGTGCTACTTTTTACATTAATTTGTGGGGTTGGGGATTATTTTAGGGAAGGCTTTGGCCTCTTGGGGCTTTGCCAATGGCAAGAGGGAGAAGGGAATAGAGAAAAAGATTCTGGCTACTTTATTTTATTTTTGAAGGAACTATTAGGTTCTCTTTAGAAGGGCAGGCAAACACAACAGTCTGCTGAAGCCTCCAGATTATGGGGTGAGAAGAGCTTTTCTGGGCCCTCATAACTCTATTACTCTCTAAATAATCCATGTTATCCTTCATTTCAGAAAAAAACCCCAGCAATATTAGGGGCTATCATGTTCAATTAGAAGCTGTGGTGTTAATCTCAGAGTCCTAAACACATTAGCCCCTATCTCCCCTCTCTTGAAAGCCAGTCCCATTCTTTCCTAGTCCTTTGCTCTCAGCATCCTCAGTACCAGTCAGACCAGTGATTCCACTCAAGTGATGCACATATTTTGCAGATGTTTCCATGCCCCATTCTCCTCCTACAACTGCATCCTGAGAAGCAGATTTTCCAGTTAACATAGACACAGATCAGTCTCTAGAAATCCAGGACCTTTGTTGATGGCTATGGGGTGTCAGAAACCCTGCTCTTATTGCATAGGATCCTTGTAGTAGTTTTTAATATTTCAGTTAACTTCTGAAATACCTGTTGGACATGGTGAGGTTCTCAGAAATCCATGGTCATGGGCTGTGCAGCTCCCACAAATCTGCTACTGCTTCCCAGCTTTCCAGGTTGTCCTAGACATCTCCTTTGTTATTGACCATCTGTTTAATCAATCCAAACAAGTGCTTGCATGCAGGTCTTTGGGGGAAGCACTGTAACACACTTGTTGCTGCAGTTGCTATGTGTGAAATCACTCTTGTTGAAATTCTGCTGCCATCAGAGGATTTATCCAGAAATTGTTTTAGCCTATGGACCTATTGCAATTCCCTCACAAATGGAAGGGTAGAAACTGTCCTGTGTTGGGTCAGGCACAAAAACCATTTTGGATCACCTCCAGGTGGTCTGGCAACAGCGTATTTTCTTCTGGACACTTCATTTCATGCTTCAGAATTTCAGGCTTTGTTTTTGAGACTAAATCTCACAAAGGATAAATTAATCTCTGAGATTTAACAGTGCTTTGAGGTCTCCCTGCAACTGTAGTCACTTTTTGCCAACCTAAATACAGAGGCATGTCCTGGCCTCTCTCACTTCTGGTTTCATGATGCCATCTCTGCACCAGGGAACTGAGCACCAAAACCCTCCTTCCTCTCACCTCCATCAGGTCCCAGCAGGGTCGCAGGGCTGAAATGGTTCAGTGCACAACCACCAGCACAGCCCAAAGGAGGCAGCAAGAACGTGCAGCCCAGAGAGGGTTCACATCTTCCAGGAGCAGCTTGAATTTATGTTGTTTTAAAGCAGGCAGGCAATTGCAGCCTTAGCCTGCACATTGAAAATTTTAAATTACTCAGGTGTGGTTTAGTGAAGTGCTTAATGTTTCAATAGAACCTGTTCACTGCTGCACTGATTATCACAGATTATGGTAGTGAAAGAGGTGAACATGTTTTCGTGATCTACACAAGCTGAGAAAGTATGTCAGAAAGCCCCATTTGCAGAGAAAGGATGTTATTACATACTTTTCCCCCTGAGACTACCATTACCAAATCTCAGTTCTAACTTTTTTTTTGAATGTTTCTGTAAGAGGAAGTCTTTTTGTAACTTATCCCTCAGCAAATTTGTTATAAACATGCATCATCAGAAGATTCAGGCCATCACTGCTTATGTGAGTACACAGAACATACAGTTGATGCAAAAAATGTGGTTTATATATTTTTATATCTATTTATTTAGAATTATTTATTTAGAATTATTTATTTAGAATTAATATTCTGCAGATATACTTGACTGTTGCGTTACAAATTTGCTGCCTCAGTGAACATTCCTATCAGCAAGTTACTGTGAGGTCATGTGCACAAAATCGAGCTTTGAAATAGGTATGAACCCAAGCAAAGTGAATACATTTAAAAATTAGAGAAATGCTACTTATCCCAAAGTGAATTTTTGCAGTAGTGTCTGGACACACTGAATATAGGAAATCAAACAACACAGGATGATGTTCCCAGGCCATGACAAGCCATCTAACCTAACAGAATGTTAGATGGCTATTTTCTTTAACAAACAGTAGGAAGAGGTTTCCCATCCTAGGGGAGTTTCAGTATTTCAAAACCCAAAGAGCAAAGTCTTGTTCTCTAATTCACCAGTGAGCTGAGCCAACAAGAACATGTTTTAAACCCTTCATTTTAACTATGGCCTCCTTTCATTCAAATATCTTAGTGTATTTAACATTAAGATCTGAAAAAATGTTTCATGGGGCAGTTTTCACACTCAAATTGTTAACCTAGGATGCCTCAGAAACTTCCAAAACACTTCTACCTGAAGTTTTTGAAGATGAGAAATCTATCCCACTCGTTTTTATTCAGCCAAGAGAGTCCACAACAACTGTTTTCTGCCAGACTTTACTGTCTGATAAGGAGAACTACAGATCATTCAACTGTCAACTGACCCAATTCTATGTTGGTCCCATGAGCATCCTCCAACCTCATGACAAAAGAACCAAAAGCATGCTAGGATGCAGCATGTTCTCTGCAACTCTCCACATGTGCAACTTCAAGCAGTTACTGCAAGTTGCCTTACTCAAGAGACTCTCCGAGGCTGATGTAACATCCATCGTGGATAATGCAGTTTTCCACAGTACCAGGAGACAGAGAGGTCTCTGACAAAGCCATTGCAAAGCCATCTTTAATCCATATCCATGGTCACAGATGTCCAGTTTGCACAGATTGGAACTTCTGAGAAACTTCTAAGCAAGGAAAGCCCTACAGACCCAGGCAGGTCACAGGCAAACTCACTTGAGACTTCTCTAGCTGCGGTGTGGAAACGAGGATTGCAGAATCAGAGAGACAGGAATAAACTGCTGAAGGCCATTTGAACCAACCTCCCACTCAAAGCCTGACTGTCACCAACTATAATTCAAATCAGCCATGGATTTATTTGGCTGAGTCTTGAAAACCTTCAAGGACCAAGATTTCACAACTCTTCCAAAAAATGTATTCCAGTGCTGTACTGTCCTCCTACTGAAGAAATTCTGCTAATGTCCAGTTTCAATCTCCCAGGATGAAAACTGTGGCCCTTGCCCTCAAATTTGCTCTGAGTTTCCACATTTCACAGTAAGTTTCCAGTTTGTGTTGCTGCATGAGGTTTTTCTGCTCCAGGTACCAGGCTTCACACACCTTACTGAATGTTTTAAGGTCCAATCCACAGGTGTTTGAAGATCCCTCTGGACTGAAGCTCTGTTGTTCAGGGCGCTAATCACTTCCCTTAGTTTAGCATCACACACAGGTTTTTAGAATTTGCATTCTCACTGATCACAATGAAAATATTGAACACCACCAATTCTGGGGTACACAACTACTGAGTTTTGGGCTGTTGATAACTGTTCTTCAAACCTGATGGCCCAGGCAGTTTTCAACTGATCTAACAGTCTGTTCATCCAAGCTGTACTTCGTCATCTTCCAGATAAGGATGGTATAGAAGCCTTACTGAAGAGATAATGTATTACATCCATCCTCTCATCTTTTTAGCCAGTCATTTCACCATAAAAAGCAACCAGGCTGGTCAAGAACAATTTACCATTGGTAAATAAATCCATCTTCACTCTTGCTTATCGTTACCATCTTGTCATTTGTATATTTCTAAGTGGATTCCCAAAGGATGTGCTCCATGAAGAGCAGACTTGAGCTTCAGGGGCAGTGGCAAGGCCAACATCAGACAACACCTAAATTTATTCACGGATGCCCAGATACTGGGGTATGACTCTGCTGCAAGCACAGCAGTGCAGGTGTAGTCAGGTTAGCTCAGACCCTACAAACAGTTTACCCACAGCAGCACAGACTTGGTCAGCTTTACTGAGCAAGCTTGTGTGGGGGCTTGGAGCCGTGGTGAAATCAGACTGCCACAGAAAACCTGTCTGCAGTGCCAAAGATGGGCAGTCACTGCAGTAAATGTACCCCAGGTCTTTCTGACAGATGGATCTCACAGGCTGTTCAGGCTCAGCTTTAGGTGTCTCTGGGAGGAGTGCACTGTCAAGTCCCAGTTTTAAGACAACAGTCAAAAACAAGGCATTCCCTGAATACGGTCTGGAGTGAGGTAAAAGTCTGGTTTAGCTTGAACAACAGTTCATAGCCTCCTATAAAAACATACATTTTTCTATTACTACTGGCAGCAGATCTGACAGTGTTATCTCTCTACTTATATTTTATGCTTCCTAATTCCAACATATGATGGCACTTCACTTCCCAATATCCATTGACATTCTTTTGATGTATCTTTTGGGCTAGTGCCTAAGCACATTTGCAAATAGTTTAGTGCTCAATTTAAGGCTGAATATATTCCCAGAATTCCTTGGGCAATCAATTATTTATTACTTACAAGTGTTAAGATCAAAAAGAAAAGAAATAGATGTATATTCCACACTGACAGGAGGTCCATGGGGATTACAGAAAACAGAAACTTTAATGCTAAATTTGTGTAAAAAGGATAAAATGGGGATTCCCTAGTCAGTTAAAAAAAAAACGGAAAGAAAAAAAAAAGGAATGTCTTGGATTATACAGTTATTCTTCTTGGTTAGAAATGCACACTTGAAATGTACCATTAGTTCTCTGTACCACACAGGCAAATTGTGGTTTGTTTTCGCCAAGGAATACCAGTCATCTTGAACTCAGTGCCAACTACCCTACTAAAGGATGCACCTTTTAGCAGTGTGCCTGGGGGAGCATAAATAGCTAATTAATTAAGATACTGATTCACTCCTATTGCAGGTCTAGGATTTGTGTGAATTATTCAGCAGGGTCATAGTGCCTGCATGGATTCTTTGTAAAACATGGGGCTTGTATGGGCATCAACACCCAAGCAAAGGGTAACCCACAGGAGTAGAATTTAGAAAGATCATTCATTCTTCATTGAACAGTACTGTAGAAGGCAGAGAACATTTTCACAAGCACATTTGACTGAGGCAAAATTTGCTTTATTCCCATCAGTGGGGTACAGGCAGAGAGGGAGGTTCACAAGGTCAAACACAAGACCTCTCCCTCCATGGGCTGCAGGTCAGACCTCAAGCACTCAAAGAGAAACTTCATCTGTAGTCACTGCAGGCTATGAAAGTGGCTTTACAAATCACGTGTTCTTCTCTGTAAGCCTTACTTACTTATTGCTAACCTAAAAGTGTGCCCATAGACAAGCAAGAAAATACCCCTGGCCAGGTCACCAGTACAAACCCAGTCCAAGCAAGGGGTATCTGGCAACTTTGCAGTCAGCCAGTGCAGAATTATTCAGGCAGGACAGAAGCCGCTGCAGAAAAAGGACAACATGTTACAAACAAACAAGAAGTAATTCCAGCTCAGGAATACAAGCTGATGAAAGGCAAATAAGAAATCCAGACATAAATACAGGTGAATGGCTACACAGAGCAAGTTTGTTTCTGATGTACATCTGCAAGCTGCAATGTAAAGCAGAATATCCAGCAACTGGCTATGAAACTATTCCAGGCAAGGTTGGATGGTGCTCTGAGCAACCTGGTCTACTGGAAGGTTCACTGCAAGGGGACTGGAACTAGATGAGCTTTAAGGTCCCTTCCAACCCAAACAATGTTATGATTCTATGATCACAGATGCCAGAACTAATAAAGACCTGGACTTGCTTTTTCATGACTAGTAGTCCAGCTACCAATGGATTAAATTATTTTCTCTTTCTGGGGTTGTTTTTATTTTTTCAACAAAATTCAGGAAATCTATGCAGCAAATCTATCAGCTTTTCTGAGGTCAGTGAAATGATAACACATTTGCAATTTAGGTTACTTATTTCTCAAATAAACAGATAAATTACA
Organism: Lycocorax pyrrhopterus obiensis; assembly: GCA_014706295.1. Lineage (NCBI taxonomy): Eukaryota > Metazoa > Chordata > Aves > Passeriformes > Paradisaeidae > Lycocorax > Lycocorax pyrrhopterus. The sequence goes on along the minus strand of JACSVZ010000002.1, from coordinate 6,853,431 downwards.
CTACCATAAAGCCCAAAATGCATCTAAAGAAAATGGCAGCTCTCCAGGTAAAAAGAATCAGCCATCTGCTCTAAAAAATAAAAGAAAAAATCTAATAAGACCCAGTGACAGATCACTTCACTCATTGAGAGGAACTTGGAACAGCAAGGCTGAAATCAGCTCCGTGAAACTGGAGGAGTCACACAACAGAGAGATTGCAACTAATCCGACAGCCTTCACTACATGGAGACTCAACACATACTTTAAGTCTTAATTCTTACTACTGCTACTACTGTTATTATTATTAATCCTTTTTAGGTCTGCTTTCAATTTTGAGATGGTCTTTAGTTGGTTAACCTTTTGGAGTTTGAGCATTACTACACAAAGGAGGAGATAAGACTCCACTAGAAACCTTTTTATTTTATTTCTGGGAGTGATTCTTCTGTGTAACGACTTTTGGGAGAGACAATTTGTCACCTTTGGAATGAAGGTATTTAAGAATCTGGACATTAATTAGGAAAACAACAATTGACTTTACTGAAAGAGTTTAGTTCAACTTTATGAACAAACTGTTTTCAAGCTAGAAGATCTGTTTGGAGCTGGTTTGTGCTGGAATGTCACCCACACAAATCTTGTGAGGGAACATTAAGTGACAATACGCTGAAAATGATGAAGCTTATGTTGGAGCAAAATCTCTGTGGCTGGAAAAAAAAAATGCTCAAATGAGGAAGCATCTACCTTCCAGTTTCTACCTAAGTTAGCTATTACTTAATTAAATATAAAAGTTTGATTGTGTTTTTTTGCAAACATCTTCACACAATCTAACTTTCTTGTCAACATACTGGTTTTCTTCATGCTTTTCCTCTTTTGATTAAGCTCTTACCTCAGGCCTTGTCCCAGGATACGGTGTTAGTTCTTTAGACTGGCATCTAAAGTCTAACAATCTAATTCTTGAGACTATTGTAGACAACTGGCAATTTAAATTTAGGACTTTGCATCTTAAAAACAAATTAGATGTTTATATATACAGTAGACTCAGTTCTTTACAGCCCTGGGGCACCTGAGCTAGTCCTTCCTTCCCAGAACCCATCCCAGTTTCCTTATGTTGGCTGAAATTAACAATAGTGAATGTATGAATAAGCAAATAATTTTCAAAAAAATACAATAAAAAATAATTTTGCTCAGGACTGCAACTCCACTTTAAATACCTTCCTCTCTTACACTGTCATTTTTTCTCGCAACAATGCAGATCTTAAACACATGCAGTGGGAAATACAGCATCCCAGTGTGGGAGATGTTCAAAATCAAGATTAGGAAAGAGGAATTTTCTCCAGAAGACACATTTCATAAAGACAGAGATGCTCAGCCCTAGAGTCTGGTCTGTATGTTATTAGGAAAGTCCTTGTTCTTGCTGCTGAATTGCTACATGAGCAGTGCTGTGGCTCCAGGGGCCCCCTCAGGCTCCCCTCATGCCAAACAAAGGAAGACTAATTTTCTGCCTGTAGAAACAGGTGTGCTGGGGCATGGAGACCCTGCACACTGCGAGCTACTTAGAGCTGTAGTGCTTTAAGGAGGATTCTGCTGTTTAAGAAGGAAGAGTAAGGGGTGGGTGGGATCTGTACTCCTGGATCGCCCACTATCACTCAGAAATGCTACAGAAAAATATGAAAGAATGAATCATAGATAAATAAATACATATGAATAAATAAATAAGCCTTCCAGAAGCCCAAAAAATAGAGGGTGCAATTAAAATCCTTGCTCTGCTGAAACCAGTGCTAAAGAATTTCTCTCCTTACCTATGTTACTGTTTTTCTTTAAAGGAGCAAGGTCAATGAAGAGGTTTACCGTGCAGGGAAAAAACAAACAAACAAACAAACAAAAGAACTATGAGAACTACATAGACAGCTTTGATGAAATATTACAAAATGTGGTAAGATGCCAGCAATGCTGACTGCTGATGTGCAATCTGCCTATCAAGGTGACCAGTGTATTTGATTTACACATTTCTAATTATTATGTACTATTTCAAGCAATTAAATATCCTTAATATTCCCTCTTTTTTTTGTGCTGCTCAGATGAATTCTATGATTTTACTCTCTCTCTCTTGAATCTTTGTTGCATGATCTCCATTGAACTGTGATACTTCATTTTGCATTAGATTGTAAAGCCAAAGCTGTGTTCAGCTGAGCAGCAGAAGAGCTCCCACAGAGCCCTACTGGGACACTCACAGTGGTAAGTGATGACGTAGGAGTGGGCTTCAGTCAACTGGCATTTATCCGTGCTGTATATTTTATGGCCCTAAATTCAAGCAGCAATCACTTTTTAAAAATTAGTGCAACATCTTTAATTAGAGGAGAAGAGCAACAAAGAACCTGTAATTATAAGAAAAAAATCATGTGGTTGATGCAGTACGTAGTGTCTTTGTTGTCACAGCGAGTCCACTCTGCTCTTGGGTTAGGTCACTCCTCAGTCAGCTTCAAGGGCAATCACTACTAATTAACAAAGCTTTTAAACTCTTCCAGGGAACGTGGCCCAGACCGCTGAGGTACTGTAAGACTAGTCAAACACACAGCTCTTGAAGTTGTCTGTCCCTTATGTTGACTTCCTCCAAAACGCAAGGCAGAAACTTCCTTCAATACAATGAAACCAAAAGTATTGTATTTGCATTTTTGTGCCCTCCCTACAGTCATCCAAGTCCTTCTCACTAGAGAACCACCTTCCATGCTCCTGATGATTTGGCATATGTATCCATACACAGAAAAAGACTAGTCAGGCTGTGCAAAGTGACCATCTCCCTTCTGTACTTTAATGAGCAGAATTAAGACTGGACACTGAAACTAGAGGCTTGAGTTGAGTTAAATCTAGCTGGTGGCATCCATCTAGCACCTGAGTTAGTCAAGTGGCAATGACAGTGTGTTTTGTATTGGAGCTGCGTATTTTGGGCTGAAAGAGGGTTGAAAGAGTAAACAAAGCTGATGCCTTGCATCTGAGGCTAGATTTTCTATTGCGGTGCATGCTAGTAGAAAGTCTTCTATATAGACAAACATGACTTCTTTGAAGGAACAGAGAACTGTTTCGCCACCAGTTTCTCCTTGTAAGGACGTGCAGTATCACCGATAACCTCGCTAGACCCAAAGGGATGATATCATTACTGCTCTTTGATATGCAGATAGTGGGAGCTGCTATTCTTATCCTGCTGGTTTTGCATTTAGCTTATGGAAAACACAAACAGGTTCTCTCGTGTTCTCCCTGTGCCCATCCCTCTTGCCTGCCCAGGTTGCACAACTGCAGTGGATGGGCCGTGGTTCGGGAGGAGCAGGTCCTGCTGCCGGCCATGGGCACATGGCTGCTGATGTGGCCGAGCCACTGGCCATCAGCTCCTGCCCTAGAGCATCACACACCATACAAGCCCAGTTCATTCCAGGGACTTATTATAAATACTCTAGACCCCTTTTAATTTAAGTCATAATTGATAGCTGGCTTTGGCAAAGAGCAATTTCGCAGGCGTCAAGAGTTTAATCATGGCCACGTGAACGAGCTTCCCTTGAGTCACAGCTACCCCAGTGACACAGAAGAGCATCCCCTGAGTCACACCAGCCCAGCCACCTGCCCCTTTTCAGCAGGAGCAGAAAAAACCCACACACACCTATAGAAAGACAGGTCCTTAAAAATAAATAAACGAACAGTCGCCTCCAGGTGAGGGTCAGCCTCTTCTCAGGTAAATTGGGACAGGATGAGAGGACATGGTTGTAAGCTGTGCCAGGGGAGGTTTAGGTTGGACATCAGGAAGAATTTATTCTCAGAAAGAGTAATTAGACATTGGAACGGGCAGCTCAGGGAGGTGGTGGAGTTACCGTCCCTGGAGGAGTTTAAGGACAGATGGGACAAGTCACTCAGCGCCATGGTCTGGTTGACACGGTAGTGTTCGGTCATAAGTTGTACTCGATTACCTCACACGTCTTTTCCAACCTATTTGACTCCGTGATTCTCCCGGCGGTGCCCAAGGAATTCCAAGCCGCACAGGACGGGCGGGCGGCTGGGGGGGCCGCGAATTCAGCCCGAGGCGGGACTCGAACCCGCGACTCCGCAGCCCGCAGGCTCCACCCCGCGCTCCCGAGGGGCCGAGGCGCGCAGGCGCAGAGGGCGCGGCCGAGCGGGGGCGCTGCGGGGCGGCGGCGGCGGGCGCGGGGCCGCGGGGGCCGCCATGGGTGACGCGTTCGGCGGGGCGGAGTCGGGCACGCAGGTGAGGCGCGGCCCCCGCTCCGCTCCCCTCAGCCCCCGGCCCGGGCACACGGGCGGGGAGGGCTGGGCGAGGCCGCGGTCGGGGGGAAGAGGAGCGCCGAGCCTCCCTCCGTCACCGCCACGGGGCGGGCGCGGGGGAGCCCCCTCGGGGCCTCCTGAGGGGGCGGTGTGTGAGGGAGGGAGGGAGTTCCCCCCCCCCGAAACGCCGCGGAGGCTTTCCCGGTGGATTTCCTGCGGATCCAGGAGGGATCAGGGGCCCGTGGGTCCCTGTCCTGCCTTTGTGTCGGGGTGCGGGTGGGCTCCTGCCCTGGGCTCTTCTTGCAGCACGAGGGGAGCTTGGTTGAGGTGTCTCGGTAATTCCTTTATAAATGCTCCCTTCGCGCTCCCCCCCCAAGCGTTGGAGGGGATGCCTAAGGAAGAAGACCTGTGAGGAAGGTTTGATTTAAAGGTTCGGACTGTGATCCTCTTAAAGGTCTCTTCCGACTTTATGATTCTATAAATAAACAGTATGTAAGGTGGAATTGCTTTCCTCCTCTTTAGGAGAAAAGAGGTTTGAGTTTCCGGGTTTTGTTGTGTTGTTTTGTTAGGGTTTTTGTCCCTTCTGGATGGTTTATTTGTTAGAAACTTCCACTTGCAATCAGCAACTTAATTGCTTGGAGACTTGTGTGTAACTGTCCCAGAATATGCTGAATAGTTCACATAAAACAGAGAAGTGTGATAAAATTTATTTATTGTTAAAGCTTTGTGTGGCTTTTAGGGGGACTTGAGCTTTTTAGCCCTTTTGACACTAAAAAAAAAATTAATACCAGATGTCCACTATCAGCAAATAGACACGAATTAAGGACATGAGCTGTGCTCTGTGTCCAAGGGGTAAATGCATTTATTTGTCCACATGAGTAGTGCCAACAGGGAATACACATGGCATCAGCTGCCTGCAATGGATGGATATCCAACCTGGAACAAGGGAGGAGCTGACAACCAATGGGTTAAGAGAGGTATGAATACAGTGTCCAGAAAAAAAATTGTAAAAGCACCTGGAACAGAAAACACTTAATTTAAAACAATACTTCCTCAAATAGCCTCATGCATAAAGTCAGATTTTACTGAGTTACACTGAGACCGCAGTGTTGTACTTTTATTATTGAATGTAATTAATACAACAAATTAGAACTTCTTGCAAAACACCTTTGGTATATCACAATAAAAGTAATGACAAATAGCTTGCATATGTCTTCATGCCCAAAGTTTACAAAAGCTCACTCAGAGCGGTTACAGTGGTTGAGAATTAAATTTTGTCTAGTACTTGAGATAGGTTTGTATGTGTAAATAGCCTGTAGGTTAGCTCACAGCCTCTAACAGAGCTGGAGTATTTAATTTGAATTTCTTTAACATTTTAATGAAGTAATCTCTCATTCCTGACAAGACCTACGTGTGTGCTTCCATTGATGCACAGCTCTGTTGAACCCAACAGAGTATGAGCACATCTTGCATTAGTCAGTGGGACTGTCCATATGCATATTTGTTTATTAAAAGGATGATAAATTATAAAAGGCGTAGTTGAAATATTTGAGTCCCATCAGCTTTGTCATTAATGACATTTAACCCAGCTGCTGCTGAACTTTTGCTGTACAGCTTGCTTTCTACATGTAACTGCACATCTGTGCAGTTTCTTGCTGGCATAATTACATTTTCAAAGAACACCTAAGAGTGAGGACCTACAACTAGCAGGTTGCTAAAAGGTGGTGTTTTGTCTAAAAGAGGATGAAGAGAGGCTTATGGAGGAAGAAATGAGCACCTACAGTTCGATTATAGAATCCAAAGTCTGTAATACGGGATTTGAAATTGACTTGGGATTTTTTTCTAAGCTCTTCCCACTCCAAGGTTCTCTCCAGTGGTCCTGTACTGCTGTATTCTGTACATTGTCCATGACAAAGCTTGGGACACCTGACATTCACCCTCCAGATTTCCCTTTACATGCTGTAGATTTCTCCCCCTCTCATTTTCCAGAAGAACATGTGAGGAGGCAAAATGGAAATGCCTCCCCTGGAACAGAGCCAAGGTGGCTCTTGGTCCATTTGGAACAGCCCGTGTTGTCCCTGTCTGTAATGTGGGCAGAGGTGAGGGATGCCTGTGTAGTGTCTCATCTCACATTTGCTTCCATCACTTCTGCTGCAGTGTGGACAAACCTTTGTGAGAATTGAAGGAGAATTGTTGGCTGTTTCTGCCAGGAACCCCGTTGCTCCCAGCATGGCACTAATGAGGCAAGTGCCTTTGGAGATTCTGCTTCAGAACTCGGAAGTAAATACAAGCTTGATAAAAACACAGGTGCGCTATCATCAGCAAATTACCATAAATTACCTACATGAGCAGTGCTCAGAGAAAGCACCTGTAGTTATTTAAAATTAATATATAAACTTGTCATTTAAATAACTGCAGATTCATATTTAAACGATAGCAATCAATCTACCATGTGTTTCCAAAGCTCTTGCAGTAGACTTAAAGAGTTGATAGTCTAAGAGGAGACAGGGGCTCACTGTTTCCAGAAAAAATAAACTGCAGAGGATCTATTCGTTAATGTACAAGTTAATTTAGGAGCAGGAGGCTGCAGAAATGTGTTTAGGCCAGCAATAGTTGTGACTGCTGGCCCCAGCAGCACCTGTCATTGAGCCCCTGTTATCCCTGAGTGCCACAGTGGTGCTTCCTCTGCTGAGAACTGAAGACCATCAGAAACCAGCAGCCTGTGGTGGTTTTCCTCTTTCTCTCAACTTCCACTGCCAACAAAGAGGTGAGATTTGTGGTCCCTCCCCTTGCTGGGGGCCAGGGCCAGGGCCAGGCCCTGGCAGCTGCTTGCACAGAAGAGCTGCACATGTAGGGTCTGCCAAGGCCCTCCTGGTAGTTGAGAGCTGCTGGTTTATGTGCCCCAAGTTATGTTCCTGTATTCTTGTGTACATATGTCCATTTGGATTTTTGCTTTGTCCAGATCATGGAACCCTGCTGGTTCTCAGGAGTTCACCGTGTGAGTGTTTTCTGTGCTGCACAAATGTGTGAAGTGTAACGAGATCTGCTGATCCAGAGCAAGGTCAATTCAAGTGTTTTTCTGGCCCTTCAGAGGACAAGTCAGAAAACTCTCCTGGATATGTGTGAAGAGGCCAAGGCAAACACATTGACATTTTGTTAATGGAAGGGACTCTTAAAATGTCAATGGAAATGTCACACTTAGATTCCCATTGTGACCACTTGAAATAAATTCAGGGCCATTTAATGGAGTTTTATTTTACTGTTAAAGGCAAACACACACACACAACTGTTCAAAGAACTTTTAAGACAATTCAGAGCAAATGTTGCTCATGAATGTAGCAAAGAGGAAAGCAAGAGAAGGCAGCAGTTTGAAGGTGTGTGCTCACTGCTCATTTGGTCTTGAGGATGAATTGAACAGGATTTGTTTTGTTCGGATCTTTAAATGACAGCTGGGTGCCTTGGAGAAGGTAGTATTTGGCACCAGGGTACGTGCTCTGGTGACACTAAGCATCCTAATAATGTCCTTTCCCATGTGTGCTGATACATGTAGGGCATAACAGCTCTGGTACCAGGGAAAATGTTCATTCTTGCTTTACACAGTGTGCCAGAACTACTAATAACACAGGTTTTGCGAATACCTGTCTACTTGCTATGCAAATACCTCTCAATTTAAGAAACTGTCCGTGATCTTTGAACTAATTAGTTTTACGATGGACTTACTTTACAAGGGGCTTTGGAGAACTTGCTTAACAAATTCAAGCTTGCTTTAGAAAGGTTCTTGCAGAGCCACTGGTGACTAATTACTTTTGAACATTCTTAATCCATACTCTGTTTGAACAAGTAACTATGATATAATAGGATTGTAGCCCAGAGGAGTCCTGTGTAACTTTTCAGGTGAAATGCACATGGTTTTACTTATAAATGCTCAGAGAGGCTGGCTCGAGGGATTGATGATGGGTAAGGTTTCACCTCTCAGCCAGTATTTTTTTTGGAGGTGATGGTTGTTACAAATGATGTTCTTTCCCTTTGTTCTTTGGAATGGCAGCACTGCTGTGTACCGGAGGCAAGCCCTCTCAGTAATGTACCTGAGCAGCCTTTGCTTTTTAAGCTTTATTGCTCCTCATATATCCAGTCCTCATTGCCCCTGAATCTGTGTGCTCATTGTTTGTAAGGCTGGAACCTTCTGTTGCTGTAGTCCAGACTATACATTTCCATCTTTAAAATCAGGCTAATCTCTTGATAGGACTGTCATGGAAAACTGTCAGTTCTTAGAATCCTGTAAATTTGTTTCCCAAGGTCCATTATTTTAAGTTAACAGCATGGCTCTTTGTCTTTTCTTTAAAAGCTGCTTGCACGACTTGAGGGCAGAAGTTCTCTGAAGAATCTCGAACCTTATCTGTTTGCTGAGGAAGGATCTCCTGTCCATGGTAAAAATGTCTTTATCCCATTAATTGAAAAATGTCCATGTAAAAGTATTCTCAGAGCATATATATATAACAGAGATATGCATACAAGTAAACTATTTTGCCCTAGATCAGAGTTTTAATTGTTGATGTAGTTCTATGCAAACTAGATAAAATGGAATAATACGAAGTCACCATTCCAAACATTATTTAATAGGCCTTAAAATCTACTTCATGCATATCAAAACACAGGTGTGAGTAAATACCAAGCACGTTGGTCAGTGTCTAATAGTTTTACAGCAATTTGTTCTAGAGTCTGTCATTAAACCTCTTTGTTTGGTTTTTTTTAATCAGTGGTCTAGACAACCACCAAAAAGTCGTAACTGCAGAAATTTGCAAAGAACATGAGGTTCAGTAAATAGCAAAGAGTTCAGTGATACGGAGTTGTCTGGGTAAGTTAGGGTAAGGGGCATGAGCAAACAGTATTTTTCAATAGAGCCAAGTCATCAAGCCATTCAGTCTTGGCCTGAAAAATCCTAATTATACTTAGATAGAACTTCATAAACAATTCCATTATGGACATAGGTACTAATTAGTAGAATGAGTTCACAGTGTCAGGATCAACATGGCTCATAGAGACTTCAGTGAATGAACCTAAATTTCGGATTGGAGAAATCAGGTAACCTCCCAATGACACCAAGAAATTTTAAGATCAAGACTGGATATTTTAATGAAAGAAATTACTGAACTAAACAGAAATTAACACACTATTCAGGAAGTCAGACTGATTTTCCAGATTGTTTGAAATTTCGTTAATTTCACAATGGAAGAGACAACTCTGATTACAGAAGACTAAAAATATATATGAAAATAGGCATATGAGTGGCAAACTGTAAGGATCAAGTGGTGAGGTACTGCTGTTGTGGAATTTATGTATGAGTGAGTGGATTTCATAGGGCAAGTATGTGACTTCAGTGGTTAGCAGCACACTTATCTGCAGTTTTAATCCCCACAAATATGAAAGGTTCAGAAGAAATAGAATAAAAAGCAATAAAAAGAATCAGGATAATTGGATGAGAGATGATGCATAGTCTACAAACACAGTCACTGTGAGACTCTTTGTGTATTTTTTTGCAGCACTCGAGAACACATGTGGGTTTTAGCAGTACATGATTCCTGTCCTGGAAGTTTCCAATGTGACGTAACAAAGATAAAGGGTGGAGAAATACTGCTAAAGCCAGTGCAAGTAGAGCATAGAGGAATACTTAAATACTCTCAATTCTGAACTGCTGTGTTACTCACAAGAAGAATTAAGGACCAGGAGTGAAATTGGTGTATGCTTCACAAGGCTCTCAAATTCTTAATTTTTTTAGAAGATGAGATATTACTGTATTTTTTTTTCAAAACATAAATATAAAATGCTCATCTTTTAGTCTGGATGTTTGGTATTTTTTAGTCAACTTTACACACAAGAAACAAATGTTTGAGACTGTTACGTGCTGGTCAAACAGACTTTAAGAAGTTTTCTTGGGGATCACTAACTGCCCTTGCTGCAGTCCATAGCATTACATAATTTTATGTCAAATTATCTGCTTTGCTCTTAAAGCTTTATAGATTGTTCATGTCTATCCAAAGACTGTTCCAGAACTTCAGTTCTAAGATGGCTGAAAACCTTGTAAAATTCATCACTGGTTTCTCTGTGCCAACAGAGTCATCGAGCTTTGGAAGCACTTGTATTTCTTTTCTGCTTTCAACAAATGGTATCAATTATTACCCGTATTGGTCATGCTTTTTGGCTGACATTAATGAAGCTGCCTAACATATTACCACAGCTCTTTAGCTGTATATATATAAATGGACTTCACCTTTTATTACGTTTTTGCTTTGTCTTTTAATACCACAGTATTCATGTGAGCCCATGTGTTATTTTGATGTGTGTTCTCATTATTCAGTCTTAAATCCCTGTTGAAGGCCTACCTCTCCATTTGTCATGAACTTGACTTTTAGTGTGTCACTGTGGAATTCTGTAATATGTTGCCCATGAAGTCCATACTGAACAGCTCTTCATCTAAAATGCTGTGGTTAAAGCAATGCAAAGACCTAAATTATTCTTTTTTTCTGATGGTATTTGAACCAAACAAATATATGAAGTTTCAATAAACTATCCAAAGGTTACATTTTAGTTAAGTGTTCATAACTTGCGTGTCAGAGTACTATAAAATAGGGACAGGTAATATAGGTATTAATGTGATATTCTAACCACTGCTTCTAATTATGATGGACTTGCATATTTAAGAACACATAAGTACATTAATTACATACCATTTAAGCTCTTCTGGAATGGAGCAAAAGTGACACAAGCATTAAATAATCTTCCACTATTGCCAGTCATGTTTCCCCTGTGCCACTGGCATGAAGGTGTGTGTGTCAATCTAAGGCTCTGATGTTCAGCAATAGCATGACACCCAGCATTAACTTGGAATAAATATTAGGCCTTTCTACTTCACTTATAAATGGTATAGATATTAGTGACAGCTTCTGCACATTATTGTAAATGACCAGCCCAGGAACTTCAAGGTAACCTACGATGTGAAACGCACAAAGTTATTGCTGAATATTCCAACAGCTTGTTTGTATCTGCAGTGTCAGAAAATAGTTAAACCAGCATTTGCTGGTGGATCGATTACAGACAAAAAAAAGGCTCTTCTCTTTCAAAAGATAACACCAAATTGGTGACCAGGACTTAGCACAATGTTTCAGTTAAAAATATATTAATCTTACATAGATATTTACATTTCTGCAGCGTCGTTTAGTTTAACCTGCATGCCCATTCATAGCAGGACTATTGTTCTCTTTAGTCTGCCCATAATGGGCCAATTCAAGCTGCCCTGAGCCAGGCAATGTGTTGGGGGACTCCTTAAAACCTGCTTCTTGAATTCACCAGTGCTGAATTTCATGTGAAATCATTCTGCTCATCCATCTCCATCTGTTAAATCTTCACAAACTTAAGTCTTTATTAACCCAATTAGTTTGTCTTCTGCATGTTTTGCCAAGCTAATGGAACATTCATCTACTGATACGTTTAACGTCTGCCAACACCAATTCTAATAGAAAAAAATTCCCATTAACTTTCTTCCATGTTAAAATGTCTGTTCCTGCTCTCCCTCTCAGGCTGTTCTCATCCTGTGACAGTATCTTTTTACTAATCCTCCTTTCAAAGTTGTTTAGACATTAATGGATGATGCTAGTCCTGATCACTCAATTTCTTCTGTGACCTATTGTCAGGGTGTCAGAGGCTTCTTGAAAACGTTGCTGGCCTCACTTCCTCCTTTGCTGTGTCATGGTTTGTCCTCTCTGATCCAGAGAAATGAATTTCCCCTCTTATCTTACTGTAACAGCCTGGTTGCTAATTCAATGAAACCCTACATTTATAGATGTTGCTATAAATGGCTCCTGTTTTGCACCCGTTCTTCTTGTGGGCAGCCTCTTGGATAATCAGGAAGGCACAGAAATCCCCAGCTCTCTTGAGGTTTTCTTGCAGTCCAAGCTGTTACTGTTTTCAGAGTAACTCAAGTGTCTTGGTCAAACTACAAGGCAGCTGTGTATCTCTTTCAGCAATTTCGAACAAACTTTGAGGGGTGCTTGGCTGTCTTGCTATTAACATTTACAAACCACTACCACAAAAACCTCTGAGAATGATTTTTGTCATTCAACTTAGAATTTTTACTTTAATAAGTTTTATTAGTTCTGCCAGTAAAAAAAACTCATCCAGTGTTATTCTCCAGCACACAGATATCCTGCTAGAACATCTTCAAATGGAAAAAGTGAAGCATTTATTTCCCAGAATAATTTTTGAATCAAACAGGTCATATTTTGCTGTAAAGGCAGGTGAAGCAGTCTGTATTGCCTGTTGCCCCCACTCAGTTACTGGTCCGGATTCAGAAATGCCAGTCAGGGTGGCAGAAGTTTTGTGCCACAGCCAGTGGCAAAAGATACACTTTGTTCCTTAACAAGAGCTGCCTTACGCAATTGTTCTAAAATATTTCAAGAGACGAAATACAGGGGAATGACCTACCCAGCACATTTAGGAGGAGTTCTTCCAAGCTGGTATCTCACCCTGCCAGGGTGTGGTTATGTCTCTGGCATGGGCTGTGTGACAGCAGAGCCACTGGCTGCAAGTGTCAGAGTTGGACACTGTGACCTCTGGACAGGAAGAGAAAATAAAAACTTATGTCTCAGGAAGTGTAGTCATCTTTCATCTCAGAAGTGAGGGAGCCATTCAGAACAGCTTAGTAAGGGCTTGGGAGGCAATCAAGATATTTAATAAATTTCAAAGTATCAGAAATTCATAGAAATGGTATTTCTGAGTGTCACTGAAATGGACAGACTTGTCACATCAGGTGTAAATTGCTTTTAACACTTGCAAAGGGAGAAGAGCTTGGTTTCTTCCCTACCATCCTCCTCCCCCCATCCCAAGCTTGACATTATAGGCACTTGTGAATGAGGACATCCTCTGGAAGTTGAGCAGTGACTTGAAAAACCCTGTTAACTCAGGCAGGCACGAACGTGTTTAAGGAAAGTTGCAGTTAATTCTCTACTCTCGCATCCCCCTTTGGAAAGCTGTAACGCCATTTGCACTTGCCAAGGCTGTGGAAATCTCTCACCTTCCTACAACTACAGTTGTGTGATTGTCCTTACTGTGTGTATTTACCCTTCTGCCTAGAATCCAAAATGTCATAAATAAATAATCCAGTTCCTCAAATTAGAAATTTATAAAGAACAGCTTATAAATTAACTTTTTTTAGAGTCTTGCTCTGATACAAGAAATCAGAAGACTTTGGATAAGGGTTTACAGTATCTTGCATTCACATCCAACAAAAGAACTGGTTTCCTAATGAAGCGTAATGCTGTTTTTAATTAACATTTTAAATTTTTATGATATGTATTTTATGACCCACATAGATGAGGTAATTAGGCTGAATCCTTTTATGAACAGAGATCCTTTGCTTCAGACAGAGGCATTGCCTGGAGTTGAAGGAATCCCCGAGTCTCCCTTGTCAAAAGAGGCAGTTTCACATTATTATCACCACAGTAGAATATAAGTGCTAAATAAACTTAGTGGTGTTCTCTTCACCAGTCACAGATTCCTGTAGGAATCTTGTGACATGCAGCATGTGACATCTATGTGACGTGACCTCTAATATGTCAGATTTCTTTTGTTTTGTCCTCTACTTTGTTATTTCTTAATTGTGTGTACATAGTGTAGATAGTTTCTTAGCCACTTTTGTGGAGCAGCTTCCTCTTCTGCCTTCATCTGCCTGTAATGATACAGATGAAATCCAGTTGTCAACCTTTTATTGATAGAAGTCTCCTAGATGCTGCTGGCAGAGGTTTTCAACCTTTGCTCACAGTTGATTAACTTCACTTTAGAGGCCTTTCTTGAAAATTGAAGTATCTCTTGGTAGATGCTAACCAGGATTTAAATGGTTTTTATTAATATCAAACTTTCTAAAATGCATTTTTCAGTTTATGGAATAGTGAGTGTTGGTTCAGAAAACACTGAAAACTGACACTGGGCTGTAAATGCTCTTACCTGACAACGTGCTGCTTTGTTTTTGAACAGGTGATGTTATTGAATTCCATGGCCCAGAAGGGACAGGAAAAACAGAAATGCTTTATCACCTAATAGCTCGCTGCATCACTCCCAAAGCAGAAGGAGGACTGGAAGTAGAAGTCATGTTTGTTGACACCGATTACCATTTCGATATGCTCCGGCTGGTCACCGTTCTTGAGAACAGACTGGCGCAAGGGACGGAAGAAACGATAAAGCAATGCCTGGGAAGGCTTTTCCTTGTGAGCTGCAATAGTAGCACTCAGTTACTCCTCACTCTCTACTCTCTAGAAAACCTGTTCTGCGCTCACCCCTCGCTCTGTGTTTTGCTCTTAGACAGTTTATCAGCTTTTTATTGGATAGACAGAAGCAACGGAGGGGAGAGTCTTACCTTGCAAGAGATGAACCTGAAAAAATGTGCTAACTTCCTTGAAAAGCTTGTGACACAGCACCACTTGATCCTCTTTGCAACAACACAGACACTAATGCAGAAATCTGCAAACTCTGCAGAAAGCTTTTTACCTTTAAAAATTCCACATGAAACTGATACAGACTACAGACCATATCTCTGTAAATCATGGCAGCAAATGGTAACCCACAGGATATTTTTCTCTAAGCAGTGTAATTCTGGCAACAGCAAAGGTTTTACTGTAGTTTCTTGCCACCTCAAAAGAAACCAGATAGTAAAACGTTCATTTAGTGTTGCAGAATGTGGAGTTCAGTTTTAACGTCAGTTTATTTGGTAAACATTTAGCAAATCCTGGTGCTTAAGGCCTGATTAGGTCTAAGTAGCTTTTAGTAACTTTTCAACTAGCTGGTTGTTGCTGGGTGATTAATAATTGTTGTCACCATTTTCTTAAAATTCAGTGAAGGGCAGGGAATGGTAAAAGTTTTGAATTACTTCAGCAGTTCAGTCCAAACTATAGAGGAATGTTGACATTACTTGTTTGTGCTTAATCAAGAAAATGGTAACCAAAGACACATAAAACTTACGGTATCCTTCAGCAATCTAACCTATGTGGCCAAATGCCTGTTGGAATTTCTGAGTCTTGCTGCTTTACACTCCTTCTCTTCCATGCTCCAGAAGTAGGAGTCTGCTTGTCTGTGGCAGAGGTTGCAAAAAGGCCAGAGTTCACTCTTTATAAACATTGGCCTTGGTTTATTCCCTGTAGCCTTGGGCATAAGAAATGCAGTCACGATTTTGCCTGAAGAAGAGGATTCATTTTCACAGCCTATTAAATAGTGGGGATCCTGAATGTGCTTCTTCTCCGAGCTCTCAGCCTCTCCATTTACATTAGCAAGTGCTCAGAGGAGCAGGGATTGCAGGTGTTCTGACCCTTACAAACAGCTGGCATTGAAGAATCTTCAGCTATTAAAGAAATACAGGCCTGATTTTGATGACTGAAGGAAAAGTAAAGACCCAGCTCAGGGTATGTGTGAGTTTGTGCT
The DNA here is from genome assembly GCA_014706295.1 of Lycocorax pyrrhopterus obiensis. Classification (NCBI taxonomy): domain Eukaryota; kingdom Metazoa; phylum Chordata; class Aves; order Passeriformes; family Paradisaeidae; genus Lycocorax; species Lycocorax pyrrhopterus. The sequence continues at coordinate 6,837,729 of JACSVZ010000002.1, read as the reverse complement.
GCATGCAGCAAACAGTTTAGTTTTTGAAAATAATTAAGTGCAAGTTAGGGGTTGTTTTGGGAGTGGAGGTTGTTTTTTTTTGTTGTTTGGCGTTTAAATGGTGCACAGATTTTTTTTTCTCTGCTGTCCCTCGTTATTCCTTCCCACTTCTTTCCCTTCCCCACTCTCTCTAAGAAATCAAGGAATGCCATGCCTCTGGTCTTTACCAATATGTATTTGCCACATGCAGAACATTTGTGTGCAGGATTTGGCATGCAACATGTTGCAATTCTGGCAAAGAATATACAGAACTTATGAGAAATGCCCTACAGTTCTGGCAAAGAACACCACATTATTTATGAACCTAGAGTGCCCTTTGAAAGCTTCAAAGTGCTTTACAAGTAAGAAAATTGCACACAGTACATTATTTAATACAAAAACTTACATTAGCTTACAAATTCAAATTACTCAAACAAGGGGGAAATATTTCTCACAGCGATGTTTGTTCAGTCATGTTGCACGGCACGTTTTATAGTTTAGATTGAAGAGATTATTAACAAAAATGCATATTAAGAAGAAGTATCTAGCTCAGTATCTTTTTGAGGAAGATGCCTAAAAAACACTGTTGTGAGACACTTACCTTTGAATTTCCTGACTTCTGAAGCAGCTTTTTCAAGCTGAATGTATGTCTGGAATCACAGCTGTGTATAGTTCACTTACCCTCTTGGGTTCCACCGTGTCTGTTCACAATGAGTTCAGTTTAATTATTCTTTCTATGGGAAAACTTCCTTTTTTCCCCTTCTCATTTTAAACCTTCCATCTGATTGCTTCTTCATGCCATCAGTTCTTTGACACACGAGTAAACTTTGCCTTTTTGACATCTCCCCAGAGCTGATGATTTTATAGAATGTCATTTCATTTGTGCTTTTTCACCCACCAGCACCAATATGTATTTCATTTCAAAACCTGCATAAGTACACAAATCCGTGAAAAAACATACAACAACCATTCAGCCTAGTGGACCCAAGTTAGATGGTTTACCACGAGTAGACACTTCCACTACAAATAATGATAAAGGGCATTATTGATTTTTTTGTAAAAAAGAATGGGAAAATTCAAGTAGAACTAGGGATCTTTAAAATCTGAAAATTCTAGGACTACGTAATTTCTACTAGAAAAAAAAGAAACCACTTTCCATTGGAGAATACATCTCCACTGATGATTAACTTCTTCATAAAATCATACTTGCTAAAGAATATGCTTGAGAACAATGGATATGTTCTGGCATTCCCGTCTGGAAAAAAAGCTTTTATATTATTCACAATGTAGTTTGTATTTTGCATTGTACTATTAAAGAAATGCCTAAACTAAAATGAAGCCAAAGTTCTAGTTGATCAAAAAGAGCACCTCAGGAAATTTTGAAATTTCCCAGTTTTATTTTTACTTTGAATGCAGACAGATTTTTTTAATTCTCTGGTAATTGTAATATTCATGCTCTGCACATTTGTTTTAGCTGTATAGCAAGCCTGGATTTCCGAGGTGCTGAGCATCTGCATATCCCTGTAATACTGCAGGAGGGATAGGCAGTACATAATCTGGGAGTGCACTGACCTCATCCTCTGCCAAAATTATGCCATTTGGAAAAATGAACCTTTAGGATACAAGTCTCAGAAAGATGCACTGATAAAGAACCTGGGAAGCAGTAATTTTGTTTGTACCTTAATGCTCTGTGGGTATTAAAAATGGGGGTTGCCATTTCTTCAGTGGAGAATTTTTGCAAAATTTTGTACCGATTGTAGTTAGTGGAGACTGCAGTTGATCCTTGTGAGCCAGGAAGAGTGTATGAAATGTAGCATTATACCTGGAATACCCTGTTTAATGCAGATTCTCCTCTTTCACCTAGACCTGAGGTACCGCCCCGTCTCCAGCCCACTGTCTCACCTGGGGTGCCCTGAGCTGCTGCAGCTCAGTCTCCCAGGCAGGAAGCACATTTCGGGTTAGTAGGTCTGTGCTAAATCAGCCCTGCAGAAGAGCATGGAATGCATGTATTCCTGAACTCTGATTTAGCCAGGTATTTCTTAGAAATGAAAATCCTTTCATGTCAGTGCCATTGTTCTTCAGCTCAGGGTGGTAGTATTAAGGCTTTTGTAGGCACAGGAACTTTTTACATTCCTTAGAATTTTTGTTTGTTGCTTCATATGCAACATGGAATTAAAGCAGCAAGCTTGAAATAAAGAAGAACTAGTTCACCCTATCCCCCATCCTTTTCATAATGAGAGAGCTTCTTAGCAAAACCAAATTAAGGTATTTTGCAGGTTTTATATTTATTTTCAACTAAACTAATATTTCTGTGGACACCTGGAAAGAAAATGTTGAGTTTTATATTCAGTTAAAAGTTCTTCGTATTTGTAGACTTTTTATAGAGCAAATAAAATACAAATAAGAGTTTGCTTGGTTTAAGTTTGTACTTGCACAAAAAATGCAAGTTTCCTTTTTCTTATATAACTAATCTCAGAAACTTAATTTTCCCTGGAGTTTGGAAATGGCAGAAGATAAATGTTCTCTTGTGGAAACATACCTGCAGTTGTATTTTTGCTGGAGAGTAATGGACAAAGGAAGAAGAAATACCACTTTGATGACAGCTGTATAGCAGGTTTGGACTGTGTCTGAAGAGGAACATGACTTTTTACTTTTCTGTGGCTGCTCCAATAAAATGTCTCTTGAACCTCTTTATTCAGCTGTACTTTTGATATGCAGATACCACACTGGGGCAATGGGCAATGTCATTTTGCCATCACCAAGGCCAAACTTAACACCCACCTCACCTACAGGAGAAAGCTGTGCCACAGCACCAAACTCCAGCTGGTGTAGGAAGTTGCAGTGAATTCTCACCGGCGTAAAAGCTGCAGACAAGTGCAATGTGTCCGACAACTACAGAGTAACACAGGACCCTTGTGTTTCAGAAAGGGGGAAACACTGGAAGGGCTTGGAAGACTTTGGCAATGGAAAAAATTTTCAGACAGAGAAAGGAGCATCAGTACAATGCATGTGCATGATCTGGATGGAGAACTGATGCCCTGCAGCAGTCTCTGAAATCAAGGGTCTGGCCATCCCTCTGTGTGAGAGAAGACAGCAGAGTGGCACAGGGCTATGAATAACGTGGAATGCAACAAAAGGGCCCGTGAACTGTTCGCTGATGTGTCTAGTATGGTAATGCTTTCAAAGAGAAAGCTGACTAGAGATGACCTGCAGGTTGTTCCCACCTGGCAATATGGATTCCACTGTGTAAATGCTTTATAGCTTATTCATAATGAAAATATAAAACCCTGCTTCTCTGGACCCAGGAGGAATTAAATGTAAAAACAGACTTCCTCTTTATATTGGGGGATTTTTCCCTCCAGCTCTAGGCAGCTTCCCAACAGCACTTAGCTCCAAAGCACTCTTGCAGCTTTCTGTGGCAGGACCAAGCTTCACTGAAAGTGAGTAGTTTTCTCCTTTGCTGAGAGTTTATGTACACTCTTTATTACCAGCACAGACTGGGCTACCCAGATAGGGAAGCTTGAACCAGTGTGACACGTCAGTGTAGCTGGTAAATAGCTGTGGAGGCTTGATTCTGTTGGCAGTCAGGAGTAATGCCACATTAGAGTAGATGATTTTGAAGAAACAGGGCTGTGACTTCCTTTGGGAAAAGTCTGGCACTCTTCCCTGTGCTTTCCCACCCTGCTTTGCATCCTGCCCCAGCCAGCTGGTCGTTGTACCTGTGTGGGCCTCAGTGCCCCAGGATAGCGGTGACAAGATGTCACCGCCTTGCCAAATGCTGGTGAACAGCCATGTTTGGATCTTGGCACTCTCGTTCTGCAGGAGCTGGCACAACCACTAGAGTTAATTTAAACCTTTTGCCAGGCGGCTTTCTCATACATCTCGCTGGGCCTGTGCTAAAGACCTCCTAGCTGTGGGGGAGATAGGAAAGAGAAGAAATCTCGGGGTTTGAGTATAAGAGGGACAAGATTTTTAGGCCATTGCTCCAAAAAGAGGCCAAGCAAAGCTGTGAGGTTCCTGCAGTGGCAGGCACAAGTCAAGGCCTCAGAGGTGGCTTGGCAAAGGTCAAGGAACAGACTCTACATCTCCTGTGATGGGATGAATAGGAATTCTGACTTAAGAGTGTCTGCACACTCTCGCACTGCCGATAGAGAAGACCATGCTGTGGTGGGCAGTGCTGTCTGTGAGGCACATCTCAGACTCCCATCACTGACAGTTCTGTCTCCATCCCACTATCTCTATGAGGAGGGAAGTGAGAGGAGAAGGGGTTGAGAAGAGGAGAGGCTGTTTGGGAAATTCCTCAAGGCTTTGCTAAAGTATGGGAAACAGGAGAGTCATTTGGTCATCAAAAGTTGGCAGGCAAAGGGCTCCATTTCTCTCCAGAGCCTGTAGAAAAATGCCCATAGTAGCAAAGAATGGCTTAGCTGGAAACAACACACTCTAAAAAGGTCAGGGGGTTTCAGGAACAGCCTGCGGCCACCTTGAAGAGGAAAACCTAGCTGGAGAGGAGACACCACCAGAGCTGCTGTTTTGCTCCTCCAGATTCCTATGAACATGCCCTGGTGGAACAGCACATACTGCCACTGGAAGCTCCTGTCACAGCTCCTTCTAGCTGGAAATGGGACACGGTTCAACCCCTTCTGGGGAGCAGGAAGCTGGTGGCAGGCCACCCTGTACCCACCCTGCTGAGCAGTCTTGCCCATGATGAGGAGCATTCACTTACAAGGTCATGGCCGAACTTTCCCTCATCCTTTATTTTAATGCCTTAACTTAGTGGCTCTGCAGTGATACTACTGCCACTGCTTGCATTTCAATTACCATATGCATCAGTGGCACTTTTCTGACAATAAAATCACATTTTGTGAAATTATACAGGTGCTTGTATTTTCACCCATCAGAAAAAAATGATGCTTTAAAAAAATTTATGAATCCCCGAAGCAAATGCTATAGACCAGTTGCATAGGCAATGAAGTTACAGAAGCCAGTGGAGCCAGGAATTTGAATAGCCCATGCAGTTAAAGGAAAGGGCTCACCATCTTTAAAATCCATGGAAGCATTCCAAATATGATTATTCTGCAATCCTGTTCACAACAAATCTTGCAGGCTGACACTACATGCCCCCTCCCATTGATTGTATGGCCTGCACAAGCACTCTGAGCCTATTACGCCTGAAGTCCCTGCTGCAGATAATAACTTAGACATTTCAGTCCCTTGAGCAGACACAAAAAAGTACTTACTAGCACAGTTGTCAATTTTGTGGAAATGTCCTGTGGGATTCCGTAAGTATCCTAACAACTGGCTGAGCTCTTTCCTTCGCTCCCGCAGGTGTGGTTAAATCAAGGGGCAGTCAGTGCTAGCTGGAGGCAGGCAGGGCTCAGCTGCCTGGTGCCTGCCAGAGTATCCACGATCCACTGCTGGCTGCTCGATGCTCAGGAAAGGTTCCATCTCCCACCATGGCAGAGGAGTCAGTGAGACCCCCTGGACTCAGAAGGGCAATCCTAATATGCCCGATTTTCACCATGCCACAGTAGCAAATCAACCTTTCTCAGTGGTGGAAAGGGGAACTTCTGACATTCTCAGGTCTTTGCTGGTTGCAGATCAGCTCACACCAATGTCAGTAATTCACCCCTGTGACCGAGCACCGCAGCACAGCCCGAAGGAGACTCACCTGGAGGCACCTTCTGGGAGGTCCAGCACAGCTCCCGGACCAGGGCACTGCTCCTGGCATCCTTCCTGGCATAGGGAGAGCCGGCTCTGCTCCTCTCTAGAGCAGCACAATGCCCGCATGTGGTGCCATTGACTCCCAATCACTGTCACGGAGTACAGACAGCACTAAAGGAAACCCTTTCTCTCATTCTGATCAAATTCCATAGCTCTGCTCATGGCTCTGCTCTGGTGGGATCTTGTGCCTGTGTTTTGTGTTGAAGTCACTTCTGTTTTGTAAAGAAGCTCGAGTGGTTTTCCTGCTCTGAATGAAGGACAGAGGTTGCATCCAGCAGTCTCAGTGACACTTTACCCAACCCTCATGGCAGTGCTGGCTATGAACCAAATATTAACAAGAAAGAGCAGCATAACAGAGTGTCAAGATTACAAAACGGGCTTTTCTTTTCATGTTGGTTTGGGTTTTATTGCTGTTTCTAATATCTCTTCTAGGAAACAAAATTTCCCAATACTTCCTTTCCTGGTAAGACAGAGTATGTGTGGTATTCTACCCCAAAGGTAAGAAAAGGACATTCTATGGGTTTATTTTTTGAACTAAAACTATACTCCAGTTTGGGCTGTGCATCCCTCAACATCCACTCATGGATTGATCAAAGATACCACGGACAATAGGAAAAGTAGGAGGGAGTGCTAGAATACAGAGCAGGCAGGGCTGCAGACAGGTGTATAAATGAATTCGCTGGATATGAAGAAAATTCTGCAGGATCTGAAAGCCAAAAGTCAAACTTTGAACTATTCTTTCTGAATTTGCACTTTTACATGTACAGCACAGCTGAATTAGGCCTGAAGATGATAAAAATGCAGACACAGAATAACAAGGCTGGTTTTCTAGATCTTTTGATCCTACAACCTGTTTTCTCCAAGAGCAAGGTTTAGCTTCTAGGAAAACAAAGGTGACACAAATGAAAGTGCTTTCTGTTAGGATAAGAAATCGTCAAATACCAGTGCAAAAGTTCAAAACCTGCTGAATTCCCAGTATGTAGAATTGGTCCTGGCTACTCTCTGCTCTGGATGATTTCAGTGTCACTGTTGTCCTGTCATTTATTTGAAGCCAAAACCATTATTTTTGGGAAGCAGGTAGGCTTTCAGACTCTCCAAAACCAATTCAGTATAATTATGGGGTAGGATGTACTAACACTAAAATATTAATTCCTACACAGACAAAAACATGTATTTAGCTGCCTCCAGAATTCTTGTGAACAACAGCAACACAGAACAGAAGGCATTTCATCTTGCAAAGCCATCATGACACGAAAGAGGACATTCAAAGGCAATGGAGAAATCCTTTTGTTTAATGAAAACTGAATGGGAGGTACATTTTCTTACACTGTGGTCTCCTCTCCCTGATCTCCTCCCTGTCTGAAACACTGTGCCAAAGCTCAAGCAGTAAATCTGTCTTTGCCAAAAGAAGCCTGCTGGAAACCAGAATAAATACAAGTGGAAACTGGAGTAGAGACTGGAGCCTCATCTCATTTTGGATTTGCCTTGTTTCCCCACAGCTTTTCTTCTCACCAGTTCATTGGTCTTGATAGTCGAAAGCAGATCCGGATAATCCTGGGCAGGGTAACATTAGGTTTTGAATACAGAAGAAAAGAGAGGTCAGAGTGTAGTCTTGATACAAAGACCCAAACTCCCCCAATCCTGTGAAACTGTATAAAAGCCTTAAGTAATCCTGAATACGGAATTGCTTTTTTGCAGACTTTTAGTTGATGATCTTGTTCAAGTACTCATTTTTAATTCATCAAAGGAAACATAGAAGATGGTTGAGGATGTGGCTTGCCCAGGCTTCTGCCATGAAACAGCAAAACTTAAAGGTCTGTTTTAAGGTGGTTTAACAAATACGGGTCTAAAAGGCTTGAGTATAGGGCAGCTTTGCCAAACAAGTGGTTTTGATAGTGCTGTAGGCTGGGTTCATGTTGTTCTCCAACCACAAGTTCAAGTCTCAATATTGCTTATTTGCTGGACGTTTGTGTAGCTGACATTCCCAAACAGGCCATGGTAACTCCAGAGCAACCTATAGATTTAAATGCTGATGACTGCAGCATAACCTAGACAATAAGCCTATCAAGAAAAACAATGTGAAGAAACAGCTACAGACAATAAAAATAGAAACATTTCCCATGTGAATATTAAAAAATAATTACAGGCTAATAGCTAACAGAATTCTTGCTAGCCCAGGGAAGCTACTCCTTGAATGAAAATTCACTACTTATGAACAGACTCGGGATATCTTGCCCGCAACAGACTGCTCAAGTAATGTAGGTCCTGTTCATTTTTATCCATTCCCTTTGTCAGGCCCCAATGGAATTGTTTAAGTTGGACTTAGCACAGAAGCCACCAGCAGAAATGCACTGAGTGTGCTTCTCTGTTGGCAGGACTCGAGGTTGTCAACGCAATGAAAGGATCTCAGCCACACAACCCAAGTTAAACTTGCCTCCTGCCAATCTGCCACATGCTAAATTCCAGTAAATTGCTTAATTAACGTAACGAATGCAAACTGCACTCCAGTCTGCTCTATAGGTAGCTGGAAACACCCTCGTACACAAGCAACGATGCTCTGTCCTTTAACAGTGTGGCCTACATTTATCTGTTCCTAAGAGCTCCTATGTGCACACCTCTTGTAAATTTTTCTATTCCATTGTACAGAAAGTATTTCTGGCTAACTATTTTGGTAGCATCATTTATATTCCCTATTTCTAGAAAGGCTCATGCATATGTTTAATGCATGAATAGTTCCAGGGAAGTCAACGGGAAAATTTATACCTTTAAAGTTAAGGGTGTGCATACATCTTTACAAAGTGAAAATGGACTTTTCATCTACACCTCAAGGTTTCCTCCAGCTGTGTCTGCCAGAACATACATAACTGAACCAGACTTCCAACACTAATGCATTATTCCTCCACCTAGGAACTTGAAATCCACCATTAACTCTACGATCATTATATATGGCTCTCTTCCTTTTTCCTACTTCTTTCCCAAATTACTCAGAACATGAGGCATGAAAAAAATACTGTGTTGTAGGAAAGCACATGCAGAGGCAGAGCCAGGTGGTGGTGGCTGGACAAGGACATCAGGCCATGCTGACAGTGGCTGTTGTCTCACGTTGTGATTCCGAAGCCTGTAGAGGTATCCACAGGCTCACAGCACAGTCCTGTTCCCAGCCTGTGATGACTGGCACTGACTTCCACCTTGTTCTGAATCAAAATCCACAATCTAAACATCTTCTGTCCCCATCCCCCTGTACTCTCCATGCCCCGGTGACTTGGAGCCCTTTCCCACCAAACACATCAGTCATGGTGTTCGTGGCATAGGACCACACTAGTATTTTTGGTATATATGTTGCACTCAGGAAAAAAATCCAACAAAGTGTATTAATCTGTGTTGCAGAAAAAAAGTAGCTGCATTTTTCCTATCTCAGTTTATTTTCCTCTACTACAAGGACAGGCCAGTCAAAGACTCCATGGAGTAGAAAAGTGTGCTCAGTAGAAAAGCACAACTCCTGCCTACATGACGTTAAACTATCAAGTAGAAACAACATTTTTTGCTTTGTGATTGCATTCCCTCCCACTCTCACACAAGCCAAGAGGAGTCTCTTGTGTTTACAGCCAGAGAATGGGAGACAAGCACTGGGCTGGTCTTGGCTCAGCTCGGTTTTTTGTTTGTGTTGGACACATGATGACACTCCCCTCTTCAGATCCAAGGTCCTAAAAGCAATTTGTTTTCATTTAAAAACAGAAAAGGCCCTGCTTTCTTAGCAGCACACGCGCTGAGGAAGGCGGACAAAGCAGCTGCCTGTCATTGTTCTTCAGCAGAGGAGCCGTAGCTCCCATGGCTCCCACCCAAATCTCGGGCGCGTCAGAAAAGTATAACCACAAACTTTCCAACCTTCTGCGATCGAGCCAGCAATATTCCCTGTTTGGCAACTACAACTCCCAGTTGTCAGCCTTACTGGGCTGTATCAGAGCCACGTGGACACGGCGAGCTGCTCACACAGCCCGACTTGCAAGACCGGTGTCTCAATTTGTCATGCTCATGTAATAAATCAATTTGTTTCCTTTAACTAGGGGTTAGTCAGCAAACCCTCACTCATGCTTTTCTCATACAGTAAGTCCCACTTCCCTGTAGGATTTGTGTGAATGTGGCCTTACCTTTGCTTTATGAGAAGCAGCGAGATGAGGTTGGTTTTCCTGAGATAGCCATTCTCTTGTGATTCTCCCCCAAGCAATCAACATCTGATTTTTCTACCCTTGATGAAGAGCTATTGGACACATGGTCTGCCCTGTGTCCTATACACCATGGTATGGGGAAGGAATGTTGTCCTCCAAGCCAGGCTGACCTTGGATGTGATGTGGCTGAGCAGCAGAGCTGCCTTTCACCCACAGCCCCATGGCCACCCCTCGTCCATGTCCCGGGGGCGTGTGGAGGCTCTTTGTTCCGGAACAGTCTGGGACGCTTTCCCACTGAGCCAGGGGAGATCCTGTCTGTCCTTCTGGACAAACTGGTTGTTGTGTTAAGCAGCAGAGGCCTATCAGTGATGGCATCTCTCAGTCTGCCCCAGCAGGGCTGCGTGGGAGGGCTGGTTACCAGCACCAGCAAAGGTGGCTCCTTGTAGCCCCCTTGGGCCCTCTGGCCCCACTTGAACCCTGCTTGAACTCAGGCTCAGGCGAGAGATTTCGCACATGGTTCAGAGCGGGGCTTGGAGCAAGAGGACAGTGTCAGCAGCAGATCCCTCGGCACTGCTCCTCCCCAGCTCTGGCTGATGGACTGCAAAATCTCCAGCCCCATGTGCTCAGCCTGCCTCGTCCAGCTGTGGGAGGAATTTCAGCTGTGGAATAATTTCTCAGAGGAAGTGTCTATCCATGAATTAATGTCTCTAAGAACTAATTATTGGGTAAACTGTATAAACAGTCCCTGAAGTGCCTCTTCAGTACTCAGCTTTTGGGCTTCAAAACAGAGCAGGCAAGAGGATTTTCAAAGGATGCTCTGTTTGGGCAAGCGATGATGTAGGTGACTCAGTGGTTTTCCCTCTCCCAGCCTGAAAAAGACAGAAAGGTCCATAGTGGTCATTTGGGGTGAAAATTTATAGCTTATTAATTAAAAAAGAAGAAAAAAAAAGCCATTTCTAGGCCAGATCATAGATTCTAGGCTGCCATCCAATGTCAGAAAATGTTCCCCTCCCAGCAGGGGATCCAGGCTAAAAGGTTATTTAATACTTTCTGGTTTATTTTCTTTTTGGAATAACTGCCTTAAATGATTGGTTTTGGCCTGAGAAACTGTTTGCTTACCTGGCACCTGAACTTCAGTGATAAACTTTAATGTCCTCCTCTGAGTATTCCCATAACACATAAAGGAGGCTTCATGCAGTCCCACTAGCTATAAATCTGACCTTTCTTAAAAAAAAAAAAAATCTAAATCAGATGTTGTTCATTATCTCTTCCAACTCCTATCTACCCATGAACATCCAAAAGTTTTAAAAGCCCTTCTTAAGCAGGTCTCCACTCCATTGATGGAATATCCTTTAATATTTTATAGCTCTGACTTGCACTTCTAAAAGTACTAATTAATCTCACTAGATAAAAACTGGCACAAAATGGCACAAGTGAGAATAGCTCCATCCTTCCTCACAGCAATCGTGTGCCAGTTCATCTTGGAGCATGTAATGATTTACTGTAATAGTTTTAGGCCCGTAATGGGGCCAATAACTGGCATCTGGAAGCTGTGAGGCTCTTTCCCAATGGATGCCATTCACATATAGTTATTTAATTAATTAACAGCTCCACTACCATAAGCCAGTGAAGAGTCCATTAAAGTTGTTTTTTTTTTTTTTTTAAATATCTTCCAAAGTAAGAACATATGCTGCACACTGCTTTTCCCTTGGAGAGTGCTTAATGTTGCAACCTGTTTATCTTATGACTGATTTTCAAATTCCACCTTAACCAGCTGCTTTTTGCTCGACTTTGGGATTCAGCAGAGACTGAACTGCAGAGCGCTCAGCAGGAGCAGCGGAATAACATTCTACCTGCATGTGCTCATTCCTGAGCAAGGTGCCAAACCCCTGCAATGGCTGCCTGGCTGCCTCTGTGCTCTTCCCAGACTGTACATGTGATGCACTTTCACTTGCCCATTTCTCTGCTGAAAGAAGAAAAAAATTAGGAAAAAAAAATCAAGGTGTGGAGTTCATTTGGAATAAGCAAAATATCAGTGGGAAAATGAACCCCAGCAGATATTGGAGGGAGTTGGTCAAGTTTGTAAAATGCATTTAAGAGCTCAGTCCCATGTGAAATGTGGAAAAGCCATCAGGGGCCATAAAGCCAGCAGGGATGGGTTTGGTCTGGTAACAGTGCCAAAGGATTTTACTTCCCAAATGAGGATTCCTACTCCTGAGGTGCAGTTAAATGCAAACCACATCCTAATGGGTGCTGGCCTGCAGTGGGGCGAAGGGCTTGTCCATAAGCCTCCCTCCTGCAGGGAGCTGAAGTAGGACATAAGAGCAGCTTCCCCTGGCACTGCCTGGGCACAGGCACGTGCAATGTGCAGCTCCAGCCTGGTGCCACGCAGCATGCAGGATCTGAGGAGCTGCCCCAGAAGGACGTGGTAGACATGAAATTGGAGAAGCTCTGACAGGACAGGAATGTCATTTAGCAGTGACTGTCTAAAGTGAGCCCTGCTAACGTGGCAGGGCACAGCATGAGCTCCCTGGTACTGGATCGTGGTATGTAGGACATGTCAAAAGTTACATAATCCCTGATGCAGAATCCTTTTCTCTTCCCTGGCTGTAATGTGTTGTGTCGTTCCTCCTCCTGCTCTCCCTCCCACTGGTCTGCAGCACAGCCTTCTGCCTGCAAGGCTTTTACTGGGGTGTGCTGCAAGGCTCGGGAAAAACAGCAGTGCCCTGGAGCAGCTGTCACCCAGAGCCCTTCAGCCGGTGCCCCATCCCTGTGATCCACCATGGATCATCCAAGGGCTGCCAGAAACCCAGGAGAAGCCAACAGGAGTTGGGTTTGATACCCTTGTGAGAGATGTCAGGTTTGCTCTGCCCAGATGTCAGGTGTGGACAGTGAAGAGCCAATCTTTTTAACTGTGACGTCTTGTGCTCCTCCCTAGGTAGAGCCTGAGGCCTGACAAGCCTGAAAGTTCAGCACCCAGCTCACTTCCAAGTCCATTGGGGCTCTAAAATTGCTCTTCAGCCTAAACCCCCTGAAGCAACCAGTCTGTCCAGGCTTCTGGGTCATGGCAAGACCTCCTGGCAGCTCTTCCTCCTCCCAGAAGGTAACGGCAGCTGCTGCCTCGCAGAGCAGGGACTGTACAGGAGGTGGTTCCCACTTTCAGTTGCTTAATGGTCAAAGCACTCTCCAGGAAGCAGCACGTGGACCAAGTTCCTTCTCCTGTAAAAGGACATTCAGACATGCATCTCCCACTTTCCTCAGCAGTACCTCAGCCCCTGAGATAATTACTCAGTCCCTGGGATAATGCACTCACCCCCTGGGATAATGCACTCACCCCCTGGGATAATGCACTCTCCTCGGCTGGGGGAAGAAGGGACACTGCATTCACTAATGCTTGTGTCCGTGTGACCTGTAATCTGCACAAACTCCATCAGAAGTCCCTGAAGCAGAGGCCAGAGCTCAGGATCTCTCCTCCCAGGAGACTGCCATAACCAATAGGCCATGCAAGGTCACCTCTGCTAACTTCACCAGTATCCAGGTACTTACATGTCTCCTATAGGCAGCAGGGAAACAGGCATTTCCTGTCCTGAGACAAATACCTTTCTTGAGTTCCTTTTCCTCTCCACTGACTGTACGTGGAGCCTGGGGTGACTAACACAGTCTTTGAAGTCCAGCTGCTCGGTATCTACATCAAGGATGATGAGTCCTCCCTCTCCTCCCTCCAACCCTTTCCTGTCTTCTCTTTCTATCCCAGTAAACCTTTCATGTTGCCGCAGCTCTAACAGGAAGACCTGGGAGCACACAGTTATCCTAATCCCCTGCAGAACTGTCAAGAGTTAGCGGCTGGAAGGCTCACCATGGAGCTGTGGGCTCAAACCATCTCCAGCAGTTCTCCTGTGACCCAGCAAGCCCCCAGCAGAGGAGGTTCCTGACATACAGCTTCCTTTCTCAGTTTATTTTAATAGACAAGACTGACCATTTCTTGGTTCTGCACAACAGACGCTGTAGACACCTATATTCTGCAAAGAACTGTAAAAAATATTAATTAATATGGTAATTAATACCCCATGGTGCTTTCTGCTTTTGTAGAAAGCAAAGCAACTATAACCCAGTTTGACTGGCTGTTCTGTTTTACTGATTTGTCCTGCTCTACTACTTCAATTAATATCCTCTTTAAATGTGATTTAGGCTTAATATTACTTATCTTCAAAATATTGGAAGCATCCCACATGACTTCAGGTTTCTTGATTAGTCTTCATTTACAGATAAATTACCTCAAGGTGCAATGAAGGTTAAGCACATATACTGGGAATTTAAAGTAAAACACATCTGACAGATTTTGTAACTAAAGTAAAACCCTATAGCACAAAATCCAAAGCACTCATTCCTGAAGTTACACTTAAAATCCAAACCAATTAATATTAGAATCATAGAATCATAGAAAGGCTTGGATTGGGAGGGTCCTGAAAGATCACCTCATTCCAACTCCCCTGCCATGGGCAGGGACATCTTCCAGGTGCTCCAAGCTCCATCCAGCCTGGCCATGAACAGTTCCAGGAATGGGGCATCAACAACTTCTTTGGGCAACCTGTTCCAGTGCCTCACCACCCTCAAAGTAGCAAATATATTTATTCTCTGGTAGAGTTTACTTCATGACAAAAACACACATTCTATCATAAGCCTCAAGAAAACATTTTGACCAGCTCCAGCCATAGATTTTGACCCCTGCGAGGTCATAGGCAAGCCCAAAGACCCAGCATGGGGCCTTTGTGTACTGACTTCCTTCCTCCATATCTAGCCTCTAGACCAAGCTTCCATTTCTTTTCTAGGTTTGCAAACACATCAGACTGAACTTCTGAAAGTATTCAGAGGTTCTTTGCTTCTGCGATGTGGAAGAAAACTCAATTCACAGCCTGAGAACTCCCTGGATGTGTGATGGAAACAGGATGGTGTGATTTTCTGTTTCCAGGAGTGTTGCTGGAGGATCAGGGAGTATCATTAAAGCACATGACAGAACTTTCCCTGGACATATGCTGTATAATGTAAAAACACTCAAAGGATTAACAGCAATCGGGGATATATCTCTGGCTGTGCACACACACCAAATCTACAGACAAGGGATTAGAGATGTAGCATATGAACCTGCAAGGAAAAAATACAGTGGGGCCAGAAATGGAATCATAAGAGAAAGGTTATTCCTGCATTTGTAAAATTTTATACAGATCTTATTTGAATTGCAGGAATATGTAGAAAAAGAGATCAGTCACAAGCTGCTGGGGTTTGTACACGCTGCTCATGAAGGAGAGTGTCTGTCCTGGAGCTCGCAGGCCAAGAGCTGTTCCTAGCAAGTGCATCCACATGGTTGGACTCCCGACGTGTGGAAACCCAGTCCCAGGCATTAGCTCAGAAGGAACATCTTTATTCTTTCGATGCTCATTATTAAAATAAAACACCCTTGTGAATTTTAACAAGACTCATCCACTCCCTGCCTGGCTTTACTGCATCACCCTCTTATCTAGAAAGTTTTTCCTAATGTCAAACCTAAATTTTATTAGCTGCAAATAAAGATGGTTCCTTCTTTCCCTATCCCCCAGTGAGCATGGGGAAAGATTTATCACCATCCTCCTTACAATAAACTTTAACATATTGCAAGATTTTTATCACAGCTCTTCTTTAGACTCTGCTGTTCCCAGACTAAACAAACAATCCTTTCAACATTTCCTCCTAGGTTGTTCCTTCTATGCCTCTGATATTTCTAATGTCTCTCTCCTGGACTCTCTCCAGTTTGTCTACATTTTTCTTTACAGCGCAGTACCCAAAACTGGACACTTATTCCAGCTGAGGCCTCACCGGTGCCAAGTGGAGTAGAATAATTATCTCCTATGTCTTAGGTTGCAGTCACACATCCTGTTCTGCCTGCAGCTGAGCTGGGTGAAAAGTTTATTTCTTTTCACCCACTCCAGCTGCTTATCACCACCCCTCAGCTGCAGGCTCTCCCCCTCCCAGGTCAGCAGCGTAACTGCTGGGGGAT
Source organism: Lycocorax pyrrhopterus obiensis (assembly GCA_014706295.1). Taxonomy (NCBI): domain Eukaryota; kingdom Metazoa; phylum Chordata; class Aves; order Passeriformes; family Paradisaeidae; genus Lycocorax; species Lycocorax pyrrhopterus. Next base: position 6,821,793 of record JACSVZ010000002.1, on the reverse strand, counting down.
CGCTCCGAACACAATCTGGGTGAACGGTCCAGGTTAGAGGCAATAATTCAAATAACAGGGCTTTCCTGATCACCGTTTCAACAGGCCCAGGTGAGGCTGAGCATAAACAGGTATGAAAAAGCTGAAACCTGAGGTGGGAGGACATGATAAGCAACAGGGTAAGGGACAGTGGCTTTCACAGCTGGAGGAATTGCAGCCAGGAAAGGAAACCTGATATTGTCCTTACCCTCAGCCTTTTGTCCCCTCTGCACCCTCAGTCCCTCCTAATGCTGCTGCCCAGCTGGGAAATCCTCTTTTCGTATTTCTTCTTCCAGTGTGCTGTAGCTTGCACTTCATCATCAGGCTGACTTTGTTACATTTTCCCTCATTATCAATGCCCTTCTAAACTCAGATTTTGTTGTCCTGAGTAAGACCACCCCAAACAGTTCTCTTGTAAGCACATCCCTTGTTCTCACGCCCAAGGTGGTTAGGAAAAGGACAGAGAGGAGAACAGTGAGGTCTGTTTGAAAAGCTGTCCTGGTGTGGCAGCAATACCTTCATAGCCATCACCTACAGGTCCTCATCCACTCCTGCACCAGCTCAGAGTGACCAAGTTTTGTGTCTGCTCACAGACTGTCACTGAACAGGGTCATAAAGCTCATCAGTGTCACGGTGAAAATTCCTGTTGCTTTCCTCCACTTGTTCTGCCTGCAGAGAACACCTGGCAGGATCCTGTATGGGCTTTTCCCCCTGCCAGGAGAAATACATCCAGACCTAGTGGAAATACTGCACTGATTAGACTGGAGATGAGCCTTTCTTTGCTTAATCTTTTCTTTGCAAAGATATGATGGAGGCCTGAGCTGGCTGCTGATCTGTCTTGCAGATTTTCTGCTCTCCTGCAAAACAGTGCTTTGTGCTGTGAAGAATGAAGACTTCGGAAAACAACAATCCTGTGAGGTCTAAGGGCATTTCTATACCAGGACCACCAGCCACAGTGAGAACATTTGGTTACATCATGACCCTGTGGGACTCCCTCCCACAGCTGACTTTTCCTTCCGCTGTTTAGACAGAGTTACACCCATTCTGCTTTATTGCCTTCAGCTCTGGGCATACCTTCATCCCACCCTTTGCTTATCCATGCGTCCTTTCCCTGTCCATCCTCATTCCTTTTTTTCCTCTCCTCGCCTACTTTCCATCTCCTTCCATTGAAACTTCCCTCCAACAGCTTCCTTGTTTTCTCAGGCTCCCCTGTGCCACCTCTCCATTCTCCTGGCCCCACCATGGCCCCCAGTAGCCGCAGGCAGGCTCTGCCCTGCCCGGGCACAGCTTTGGGGACTCTGTTCATGGCACAAATCCCCTCTTTTCTCAGGCTCTGTGGGAGCTGAGGGTTGGGTACTGCAAGCTCATGGCAGGCTGAAGTAATAGGAGTAGAGATGAGGTGAAGTTCTTGTTCTGTCTTGAACACAGACTGCCAATCACGCCATAATAGATGGTGGTTCTAGGCAGGGAACAGCTTTTCAGCCCACCAAAATTACACCATTAAATGGAATTTCCTCTATGGGCTAATCAGGATTTGAACCCATTTCTCTAGAGATAAAAGGCACAGCTCAATCTCCTGGTTTGCGAGGTCATCTGGAATACAAATCAACTTTCATGTATTCATTTGAAATGTTTTTATGTAAAGGGATATTTTTTTTTAATCTGCTTGTTAGTGCCTTGTGCCTAAACTGGAGCTGTGAAGTGACTTTTTCTCACTAGAGGCTAAATAAAGTACTGTACTGTTTTTATAAATGTCCTAAGCTGTGCCAGAAGGCTGGCAATGAAAGAGGTTGGCAGGAGACAGGCACTGTCTCTGTTCTGTATCACGGAAGTGAGCCCAAGGACACTGGCCAGTGCCTCCCATCCGCGGGAATGCGACCAATTAACGCACGGATGATGTCATGGGATGGCAAAAGCACTTCCCTTGCAGCTCTCCCTGCTCTGCCAGCTCCAACCTTCAGTGTATTTTCCTCAGTCTGGTCCATGTACTGTAATAACTAAGTCAACTGGAAAAAATATTGAAGAAAAGACTGAGGAAAAACAGAGTGTAGGGGCAGCTGGAGCCAGCAAAGAAGGCACACTGAGAGCTATAAAGACGCTTTGTGCAGCAGCTTCTCTCAACTTCAGGATATTTAGTTCCACAGGAGTTGGAGAAGATGGGTAATAAGCTGGCCTTTATTTTAAGGGATATCCCTTGTAGTCTCAGCTGCATAAAGATCAGTCTTTGGGCATGTGGAAACAGTGCTAACAGTATCTCTCATTCAGTACCTCCTGCTGCTCACTCCATTGAATGGCCTTGGTCCAGCTAGAGAGGAAAAAAACCCTCCATCCCAAAACAGTCATTGGTCTGAGGGACAGGAGGTGATGAAAAGAGGCTGCGAGTGATGAAGTGAAGTAATTATTTATAGAAAGATACGTGACCACAGCACTCAGGTGCCTGCTCAGGAACGGGGCCCAGTACTGCTCATCCTGAATGCGAGGGAGATGTGCATGTGCCTTCCCTGCCCCAAAACAGGCAAGGGGAGCACTTCTCTGGGCTTCAGGCACATGAACCACCCTGTGCACGGGGTCAGGGAGCACCATGGATGTGGGATGAGGCTGCTCCAAGATCCAGCAGGATGAGGGTCAATGAGGGACATGGCCAGGCTCAGCTGTAGCTGCAGCAGCACTCGGGCATGGACCCAGGGTAGGAGCTGGAGCACGAGCAGTTCCGGAGGGAAGGGGTCAGCTGCCAATGGGACTTCTCCCAGCTCCTCCCACACACTCTTTTCCCAGCAGCCTGCTCCCAGGTTGCAGCCACAGCACATCTGAGCTGGCCTGGAGTGCTGGCAGCCAAACCTCAGAGAGGGAAAAAGGTCTTACAGAGGCAGTCAGTGCACCCAGGTCTGTGTGTACCTGTGTAACCACTCAAGGAACTGGGCTAAAGAGGAGAACACTCTGTAAAAACTACAAGTTGAGATATCCAAATGGAGTCAAGACATCCAAATGGCCATGTGCCACTTGGGGTTACGTATGTGTTTGCAAATTGCTTCTGTATTTGTGAGCCAATGCATGCAGTGCTGATGATGCATGTACATAAATTCAAATTGGCTTCATGTGACTGTGAATCAGTACATGCTGGTAGTGCAAGGATACAGATTCCAACTGGTCCTGTGTTATTGTGAATCAATATATGTAGTGCTGATTAGACCCATCAAAGTTCTTTTATTTTGTAGCTGATGGGGAGAGCCAAGCTTTGAGCATGGATGGGAAGAAGAAGCAGCCCTACAAGCATTGAGCAGAATGTCCCAGGGACCAATGTGTTAAATTGATTAGAAAACAAGTTTAAAATTTTACTTGGAAAGAAATTCAAAATAAAATTGCCTCGAATGTATCACAGGGGAAGGTGGCTTGCAACGTTCTGTTGTGCTAGGCAAGCCAGCAAATGTTCACACTTCCTTTTAACCACAGTCACCTGCACACACTTAGAGAACATTTTTCTACCCTCATCATTTTGCTCCCAGGCCTTTGCTTTTCTGTTCTACCTCCATTACAAAACTGGCTTCAAACCATTTCCCAAGTCCAATGTGACAGAGATGAAGAGCAAAGAGATGCCAGATTGCTGGTGGGAGCTCTGGCTGAGTGGGACATGGCTGGTAGCTGGAATGTGCTAAGACAAAGGGAGAGCAAAGGAGCCCAGGTTTTTCAGATGGAATTGGATAAGGGGACTTCTCTCTGCCTTGTGAAACACTTTGCAGATCTTCCAACTGGTAAAATGTAAAGTGACACTAAGTGAAATAAACTACTTTATAATTCAGCTATAAGTATCTTCAAGAGCCATATGACTAAATTCTAAATCATTTAATAAAATAAAAGTTCTTGTTCTAGAAGGGTTTTCTTTTTAATGGATACTTCAGATGTTCAGTTAAATGTATTGTGACCAATGTAATTATCATTTGCCTGCATCTCAAAATTGTCTAATCAAGCACTAGTGGGCTGAGTAGTTAATAAGCACAAATAGAGATACTGAACTCTTGTCTTGGGGATTTCATCATCTTCCATTTCCACTCACCAGAAATACTAAAAATGTGGAGACAAGGGCTAGATATAAGAGTATAATAGGAAAACTAGCTGGGAATAAACACAAGCTCAAAAACTAAAAGTAACTTCACTGCAGGAGGACAGGAGAGCAAAGCAAGTGGAGAAAAAAAAGGAAAACAAGCAAAACTACTTTTAGAATGGAAGTTTGCCCATGTAATGAAAGGGATTACATCATGTTTGTCTGCAGTAGTGAAGGGCTGAACTTGGTGACCTCAGATATCCCTTCCAGCTCCTTGCGCTCACAGATATCATTTCACTGAGCACAAAAGAAACACCTGACCCCGCTTCCTTCTGCCACCGACCCAAACAATGTGGCTGTCTGGGGGCAGGAGGAGCAATTTATGTACTGAGTGCTTTTTTAGAAGGACAGTCAGAGTTTATCCCTGCTCCTTAACCTGGGGATTTGAACAGAATTTAGACACCTTATTTCCAGAAGTGCCAAAGAGAGCACTGCCTAACCACCATCACTGCCTGGTCCCTGAGGGGCCCTGGTCAGTCTCCCACCTAAACCTTCCTGCAACCCAGATTTACACCAGATCCTACAAAGACCTTGAAAGATCACTGGAAGGGCACTTCCAGAAAACACTGACAAATGCTAACAGAAACACAGTGATGAGGTGAGATCTCTGCCCATCTTTTCCACAGCAGTTTGGACGCCCCACAGGAAGCAGGAAAAGGGCACTGCAGGCTCTGCTCAGCCCAGTGCCACTGGCTGTTTCTTAATAAAGAGTGGGCCCAGGTCAGTTTAGTGCCCAACAGAAGTTCCTCCAGGGCCAAGGTCCCAAAGGGATTCAGGGCAGTCCTGAGGTGAGGACTGGGCCTTCAGGGAGGGGAAAGGAGGGGAGTGAAGGCAAACACAGCATTTAGCATTGTCTACATCCCCCCAACACCTCCTTCCCCTAGCAAAGCAGACTGGCTTTTTGACTCACTCTCTGCATGTGAAGCCCAAATATCTAACCAAGGTGACCTGGCTCATCCTGCTGGAGTCAAGTCTCCTAATTTCAGCTATGACTAATGAGGGCCTAAAGTAGATGGTCGTTTTTCCTGAGCTCAGTTCCTTAACCCAGCTTCCCTGGTCTAAGGTGACTTGCAATTAGCAGCACTGTGACTAACTGGTTAATAACAGTTTCAGGTTGTGCTGCACAGATTTTACAAGTACTTCAAAATGCCACTGAGCTTTACAGTGCACTGCTTTCCCCAGCAGATGGAAAAAAACAGCCTCCACCAGCCCCATGTACCAGGTATGTCTGTCAGCAGTGCTAATTCACCACAAATATTGTTTCTCTCACACACAAATATTGTCTCCATCTCCCTTTCAGGAGGCAAAAATCCCACTGTGTTTCCCATTTCTCAGAGTAGCTGGGATTCAGCAGAATACAATATCCCTCCTTTGGTATTTTGCATTGTTACTTTTGTATTGACATTTTGGGAAGAAATGGGTGTATGGGCTGCCTGCAGAAACTCTGCAAGAGCTGTTGTTCCTGCTGAGTTCCTGCAGGCAGTGTGGGAGCAGCAGGCTCCAGAGCCTCTCCCTGTCTCTCTTCCAGAGGCAGGATCCAGCCCAGCAGCTCCGGCCATGCGTGGCTGCACCCCAGCACCCCCCGACCTGGAGCACTGCGGCTGCCAGCGCAAGGTGGATTCAGAGGTGCTCCTTTTAGGTTTGCTCCTGTTTCTTTTTCCACCCCCATTTTTAACTCTGTCAGCACAGACAGGTGCAGACAGATGTGAGCTCACCCTGCCCCTTCTCCGAGCCAAGCGGCCTCGTGCCAGCCCCTGTGCAGGAGCCACGGGGCTGTGTGAGCGTGGCTCAGTGCCCAAGCCAACACTCCTGCTGAGAGGCCGGGGCAGAAGAAGCCTCTGTCTGTCTGCACAGAGCCCAACAGCTGCCCTGGAAAGCTGAGGCACAGCTACTGCTCTCCAGTAACACAACTTTTTTCTTAGATGTGGATACAGGCATGAAAGCAAGGGATTTTTAATTCCAGGAAAGGTTCTGTTACCTTTCTTTGGAGCTGCCATGGGTCAATCCAGCAGCAGCCCCAGGAAGAGCCCAGTAGGAGCCAGGGGAGCTGGCTGCCTCCTTACCTCTGCTCTGGCCCTCCCAGTCCAGATTGCCTACGTTTACCTCCCCTTCTTTGAGGGAAATGGAGCATAACGTGCACTTTCCTAATGTAGTTTTGGCCAGCAGCTATCGCTTGAAAGCTCTGTGGTGGTCTGACATTAAAAAATTATAAATCTGTTAAAAAAGGTAACACTTTTCTAGAACACAGTCACACATTCTAGCCTATTTTGATAGAAGGAGAACAGTACCAGCATCCTTCAGCCCATATGTAGGCATGTCAAAAAAAGAATAATTTTCAAAAGAAATTCCTGGCTGTTAATAAAAAGTTTACTATCTGATCCTTTGTATATCAATATGGTGACTCAAGGCTGGTTCTGGTGCAATATACAAATGCATTCAGTGTTTCTTTGTGCAACACCTTCTTGGTTTACCATGCTAAGACATGACTTCCAGTGTTTGTGGCCAGGTGGAAAATGTCCAGCAATGAAGTCCAGTCTCTATGTGCCCAGTTTTCTTATCAGAAAGATAAGGACAATTAGGAAGGAAGCTAGTTCTTAATTTGGGCTTCCTTCAGATTAGAAGTTTCTGACTAAATTTGTATTTGGTAACCAAAGATCACCCTATTCTAAGACTCTGATGAGCTTCATACCCAAAAATGGCAGCATTTGGTGGAATGGAAATGACAGACGATTCTCATAAAATTAAACAGAGTTCATGAAGAAGATCACAGGACTCTTTGAAAAGCAGAATGTCATCCTGAGATCTGGCCATGACTGATAGATATTAAAAATTTCAGTGAAATTTTGTGAATTGGAGGAGCTTTTCTATTGAAATCTGTTTCCATATAAGCCTGTAGAGAAGTTAGTATGAATAAAAAGAAATAACTGAAATCTTCAAATCTTCGGGAAACAAAACCAAGGGTAGAAATTGCAGTTGCTGGATGTTTTCTCTCTGCACCTCAATGAGTCAGTGTGGAAGAAGGAACAAAACCAGTCACTATCCCCCTGTGATGCTAGAGGCTGCAGCTATCATCCTATCCCATATCCCTGGGGAAGTCCAGACTGAAAAGACTGCACAGTGCTGAGATGCTTGAAAAATTATTTGGGTTGTGGCATGTAACAAACATCTATTCATTAAAGTCTTGCAATTGTGACCCAGCCCTTCATCTTGCACAAGATCTATAAAAAAGGCTGAGTGACTATAAATGTGTCCCTTGGAGCAAATTATGGAAGACATTATAGGAAGACTGGTTTCTAGCCAGCTTTTCCAGCTTAATGAATTCCTTTCAAGGATGTGTGAAAGCTCCATTGAGACCAATGGTGAGTATCCTTGGACTCCTCTAGGAAGATTTTATAAGGGGTCTCAACTATTGTATTCTTATTTTTCTTCTATTTTCAGAGAGCAGTTAGAAAATGATTTGAAATGGTAAAGCTACAGTTCAAACACTTTTCACTGTGAGAACTGACCTAACTGATCCATGAAGAGTCAGCAAAAGGCTCTTGGGCAGATCAGGTTTATCATGGTGTCAATAACCATGAAAACTATTGGAATTTGTGTGCTGACCACACTGGAAGAGATAAAAAAATGTTTTCCTGCACCTTCCATGCTAAAACCCCACTCATTTAATTAATGTACAGATCTGGATTTCCAGTGTCTTCCTACAGACATCAGCTATACATGGACCTGGAATGGGAATACTGAGAGTCAAGGAAGACTTGGCTCACATCAAATACTTGTAGGTACCTTGTATTTATGATATTTCTTGCAGCAAAAGGACTTTCATCTACACATTTATTATGTTATCAGCTGACTTCACATATTTTCTGTTTCTCCATTAACAGAGTGAGAAAGATAATGATCTGCAGTGTTTCTCTCTCTAGAGACTGGTTTGCTCTTTCAGACTCCATGCCTTCAATCACTCCTGCCCAAGATGTTGGGATGAGTGGGGGAGGTGAGGGAGAGAAATTATGGGCTATATGGAGAGAACCTACAAAGGGCAGTCAATGGAAAAAAGAGGGATGTTTCATCTGGGAAGAAAAAGGCACAGAGCAACAAGGGAAAAGATGGTAAAGAAATAGAGCAGTGTATAATATGCAGGCAGAAAAGATGGGAGATGAATAAATGGAATTTAAAAAAAAAAAGGTATGAAGTTTTAGCTGAAAAGTTCATCATGAGTCCTTTACTTGTGTGACTTCCCATCCAGTTGTACTGGAATATCCTGATATTCAGCTTTTTGCTTAGGTACAGAGCAAGTCACAAGGCACAGGGAGTGAACAAGTGCTACACACGGCAGCACACGCCAGGCCAGCTGCTCACACTCTGCTGAACCTCGTCACATGGACCCCTGGAGCTGCTGCTGGCACCTCTTTGTAAAGTGCTACACAAATGAAAACTCTTGTTATGATCCAGAGAGAGAAACATCCCAAAATATGTGCTGTTACATGTAGCAGGAATTACAGATGTACTGAAACACCTGACATTACACAGACAGGTCCATGGGCTGATGTCAGGGCAGCTGCCACCTAGAGATCCTTCAGGCCTTGTATCAGTAAAGCCTAAAATATGTGTTTGTATAGAAAAGGCATGACCATCAGGAGTCTGCTACTGTCTTCATTAATGGGCAGAACCATCCTTCATCCAGTTTGGAAAGCCAAGCCATGGATTCTAAGCATTTCCCTATTTTATTGTTTTTCAGACTACAAACAGAGGAAAATTAATTCCCCATGTAATTCCATTGAAATCTAGTACATTAACTGAAGGACTGCATTTATTTAAGCCTGTACCAATATTTATGAGACAGATTTAGGCCCAGAATGTGTTGGCTGATGGCCCTTTATTGGGAGATGGACAGGATTGTTTACTGGGAATACTCCCCAGCCACAGGAAGTGACAGGGGGGAATGGGGAGGAGGAAAGAGAAGAAAAAGGGCAGAACAGAGTGTCAAGACCACAATAATTAATGCTTAGTGAGGCAGAAAAGGAGACAGACTCAGAGGACAGCAATACCAGCATTTTAATTGTTGTGGAGTTTCAAAGTCAAATCCATGGCTTAAACACAGCTTTATCTACACAGGTGCCACAAGGAACTTACACGCTTTCTGTTATTTAAGAAACAACAACCAGCATTTAATTGTCCTGCCACAGCAATAGGAGTCCTGCCACAGAGTGCCATGGAAGCAGGGACAATACAGGTGGGAAAATCTTTTAAATCTTACCCATTTTAGATTTCAAAAATACATCTGACATTGTTATCCCAGTACCACAGGCCTGCACAGGTGAGAGTAAGAGACAGTTCATTTCAGTACAAGGATGATGATTTGGGTGTGTTTGAAAGTAATTACAGATAATAGAGCTAGAAAGAAGCTGGAAAACACTAAAAAGAAAGTTCTTTTTCACAGAAACTAATATAAGGAAGATGCAGACCCTTCTGATGCTTTGTATATCCTTTTCCAAGTTATTTAGAAGTTCCTAAAGCTGAAGAATACACCTCTTGGAAGACAGATTTTTCACAGCACTTGAACTTAGAGATAAAAAATGTAAGTCCATAGGCCTAAACAATGTGGTTTGTGATGCACAGAAATGTGTGTGCCCTCTGAAACACTCAGCAAAGGAATCAAGAGTCAATAATGGTTTCTTCAGCTTTTTACAGGGGAAGCCGTTCAGAGGCAAAGTGTCAGTCTCATGGAAATTACCACATGGAAATTACTGCTGAATTCTGGGGCAAAATTAATAACAGGGGCAGTGTAGGATCAGTTGAGCTTCTTTAGTTCTTCAAAAATATTCTCCAATTTCAGTTTGCCACACTTTTATATTTGTGAAACATAAAACCTCCCTTGGTATTCTGTACACTCAGGTAGAATTTGAGTCCCACGGACTTCCACCTTTTCTTTGCAATTAGATTTTGTCACAGTTATTTGTAATTTTGTCACCTCCAGAATGGATTACGCCGTCATTTAGGGCAAGCACAGAGGGACCTTTGGCACCACCAGTCTGTGACTGCAGAGGAGTTTTGACCAATGTGCCCACACCCTGCTCAGACTCCGATCATTGCTTTGGATACCCCTCCAGTTCTAGGTAAAATTCATACTTTTAGTGATATACTGTGAAGTCTTTGATAATTTGGAACTCCATTTAAATATGGTGCCTCCTTCAAATCTGAGTTGTTGCTGTTGGGAGCTTGGTTTTTCCGAAACCAACAGCTGAGTATTTTTGGTCTGTACGTCAAAACCTGCACTTGGCACATTTTGGGCACTGTAAGTCAAACCAGCTGTTTTCAATGTTACTGTATTTCCATATTTGCATTTGTTTGGTTCTTTGCCCCTTTGTTGCCAGATTGGCAGGGGTGGGGTATTCCTTGTTTCTTGATGGAGCTTTACGAAAGGCAGATCAAGTTCCTGGACTGGAAGTCAGAACATTCCTGGTTTTACAGGTTTTTATGCACGAACCTGCCAGTCTGTGGAGACTAAGGAGTGCTGCAAAACCTCTCCTCTGTGTCAGCACAGCGAGCAGTTCGAGCCCTCCAACATCAAGCAAATGGTTACACACCAGGGCAATCCCCTCCAGACCAGCCAGGCTGGGGCTGAGCCCTGAGATGGTGCATAAAGGAAACAGGAAAATGTGCATGTCTGAAAAGGGAATTATCACTGTGGTATAATGACTGCTATGCCTCCCTGGAAAATGCAACATGGTGTGGGACTTTGTTCAAGCACTTTTTTTTCCAAGCTGCTATTGCCAGCTCCAAATGTTCAAGAACTACAGTTTGACCCTCAAAATCACAAGCCCGTCTGTAAAATGATAAATGTGGAGCTCTTTTACTGTGCTTTCTGGTTTTTGAGCTGTTAGGGTGCATCTGGGTCACACTTGCAAGCTTTATACTCTAACCATTAGGACTAGAAACTTACTTTAAATTAAAGAAAGAGGAAAGCTGAGTTTCTAACCTCATTACACAACTGTAGTAGCTGGAGTGTAAGTGAAACATCAAACATCACAAGACCTGTGATAAAATCATGAGTGCTGACAACATCAATTTAGAGTAGGAGGTGGGATAGCAGGGGAAACTCAGGGCAAATGGATTTACTTTTTATCTTAATGTTTTTACAGGCTGTCTACTTTTATCTTTAATCAGAAGTTTTCAGTGGCAGTTCTTTCTTCATGTATCTGTGCATGACATTAAAAGGTCACTTCTGCATTAATACCTGATGCCATTTGCTAACTGCATCTCTCTATCAGAGATTACATGAAAAGGTAGGTGTACTGATGGTACACCTGGTGCTAATATCACAGCAAAGAGGAATTATGGAAGGCCAGGTCATGAGTGCAGGGGTAAAACAGCATTGAGAGGGATTCCAGTCCCCTGTGATGTGTGTGTGTGAAGAATACAGGATGTTTCTCATGGCTCTGATATTTACTGCCTGAGCAGAGAATATTGTATGGAGAATTTGCCAGTAAAACTCCACAGTCTTTGTGGAATGGGTTGTTTTAAGCCATTGCCTGCTGGATCTTTTATGCCCGAAAATTATCTCTGTGAAAAATAACATGGAAAGTTACAAAGCTAGGTATAGTTAAACCTTTCATTATAATAAATTGGCTGTAATTAAGCCAAGTAATTAACGGATCACTATGATTATAGATCAACAGACTGGCCAGATCAAGAATTCAGGTTAGTCTTCAGTGAAGCCAAAGTGGCAGTAGTGACAAAGTGGTCAGCTGTCCCTCCACTATCAGAGGCAGTTCCCAAACCGTGCTTTTATTGTTTGAAATGCTCCAGTTTGAGGGGATTGTGCAGTCACCAGTCTTCCCAACCACATGAAAAGGGCTGTCAGTGGCAGGTTCCTTGGTCCTGTGACCTGCTGTCACTGGTCTGATCTGTCACTGATCTGAAAGTGGCATGGTAGCAGAGTGGTCAGTTAGGAGGCAGCTCCAGCACAGGAAATACTCCTACTCTATCATGATAATCCTAGCATTTAAAGTAGGAGCTAAGCCTGGTCCAAATGGCCAGTTTGCTTCAGCTGCTTTGCACAGCACCAGGGGTACAAGCAGAGTGCACAAGTGAATTTCATGGTCACAAGCCAGAGGTTTTTATATGACATAATGTTGATATTATAGATCTTCCACTCATGAAACCAGTTCCAGACCCATCTGGGTGGGACTGAGTTCTTCAGTTCGTGCATGATTATGTTGCTAATTGGAAGGAGAGACACAGCCTCTGTGTGGACTGAGGAGGTGCTGAGGGTCTGTAGTGTGGCCTCTGTCACAGCAGAAGGGATGCAGCCCAGCAGGTATATAAAGAAATCAGAATATTACAATTATTCCCCCCAAAAACATTACAAACTCAGAAAATTCAAGACAAGTATGCACAATTTGAAAATTCTAATAACTTCAAGTTTACTCTGACGTGATACATAACCACATCTAACTCACAAGCATGAGAGAATTTCATAGTTCATAGTCTGAATTTGGAAAAAAACCCAATTTTAGAAGAGAAATTACTTTTAAAAACAAGATTCAGTACATTTTTGTTCCACATACTGCTACAGGAACAGGATTTGACCCGTTCATTTTCATGCAGGTGATTTGGCGTTTGGTCTGATTTGATAGATTTCATCTTTCTACAAAACTCAACTACAGAGGTCAAAGAAGGAAATGCTTTGTCATCCCTGCCTGCTTTCGTGGGGGAGCATTGAGGTTAGCCTTCTGGATGTAAAATCTTACCACAGAGACAGAAAACAAGATTGGCTAACCACAATGACTTGACTCAAAGAATTAGGAGCTCTGACATAATAGAGGCATTCCTGAAAAATCTAAAGTCAAAGTTCTGTCCACTTTTTTGAATAAATAGCAATCCAAAAATCTAGGAGTTTTATTCTCTGTAGGCATCTCAGAATTTTAGTTCAGCCAACATCAATCTTCCTTCCCTTCAGACAAGCTTAATTATACCAGTAAATCAGCGACATTAAATCAGTCAAACCAGCTGAATGCAAAAGCTGAGGGAACAGACCAGATTTGAACTGTGTATACTGAGAGAAAGAAAACTGCTCATAAAGTTAAATCTTAAATAAACATGAACCCTTAGAGGGGATACACAGGGAAAAGGAAAGACTGCAGTCTAAAACTTCTGAGAGGCCTCTGAATAAATGTACAGGGGAGTGGGAAATGGACTTGTGTTTCTCTGTGCTTCAGAGGCTGCAGCTTATGGAGTCAGAGCTGTAAAGGAGCTAAATCAAACTTACCAAGAGGACAGGAACAGAGCCAGGGCTAACCACCCAGGAGCATTCCCAGTTTGATGGATTCTGTAGCTGACACTGCTGGAACGACGCTGTTGGAGGCGCGGGATCCAGCGTGCCCAAAGCATCTGCATAAAGTAGGCCACGGCAGCCCCGACTCTCCAGGGACTCCCGCTCATGGCCCTCCTGGATGTCACTGCAGTGGCTGAGGATGTGACATCCCTGCCTTTCTAGCTCAGGACCCCTTCCTGCAGGGATGGAGACGCGAATGTGCCGGCTGCCAAGTCACTGATGCGGCAGTGAAACTCCCCTGTTAGTTTAAGCTGATTAGTGTTGAAGATACCGGACTGGGAGCGGCTGAGCTCCAGGGGCAGCGTGTGTTTGGTTCTGCTGATCATACAAGAAGGAAAACTCGGTAATGGAAGCTCCAGCAGCTGAGGTACCCATGGAAATGCTGGCCACACGGCAGGGTCGTGCCTCAAACCCTATGAGACTCCACAGGTTCAGGCACTCTTTTCACCAAGGCCAAGGACCTGTCTTACATCACCCACATCTCTCCCACACAGACATCTACATTTTCAGCTCCCAAACCACACAGGACACGGGGTTTGAATGCTCCAATACAACATTCTTCAAGCTTGCCACATCTGTAGGAATAGGATGGCTCACTGCGTTCTAGGTGCCCTAGAATAACCTTTAATCAGAGCAAATATGAGAGAAACTATAATGAAAGAACACCCATGCACATACAGACAGCAAGAAAGTAAGAAAATCCCGATTTTCCCCTCCTGTACTGCGGATCACCTCCAGGAGGCCTTTTGCTCTTCCATCCAGTGAAGCAGCTGTGAACTGTCCATGGCTGGGATCTGCCATCCCCATACAATGATTATGATTGAGGTTTTCTTAAGGAGTGCCAAGAGATAGAAAACCGAACTTCCCTTAAGGCAGAACTCACAACAGATCTCCTTCTGCTCTGCTCCTGTTGAGCAAGGGACACCTGAACTTGTCTGCAGAAAGCTGCTGAAAAAGAAGGTAGAAAGGGGATAAGAATGACTTGAGATTACTCATCCTTTCACTTGGGATTCCTTTGATTTCCTCTCACAATATGAAACAGTAGAGGTGGAGCAGGTCTAGTAGATCAGTGAATGCATCTTACTTGAAGAACAGGATTAGTATCTTCCCACAGCTATCCACAATGAAGAATTCCTCAGTTGCCAAAATAATTCTGTGCTGAACAGAGGAATCCACAGGTGGGAAGCAATTCTCAGTGAATTTGCTTTCTGGGTACTTAGTAACTGCACATATTCAACAGCATCATTCTCTCAAACAAACAAGAGCATTTTTTCTGTGGTGCCCTCCTGCCTGTTGGCCAAAGGGATCAGAATCCCGAGTTCTGTTCCTAAAGGCTGGATCCACACTACCAACTGGTGGGTTGATCCTTGCCAAGACATTTTTAGAGGAATTATAAAAATCCCTCTTACAGAAGGGAATTATATGCGGTACTTAGGCAAAACAGGCATTCCATTTATAAATACAATTACTTCTGCTATTCTATCAAGAAAAAGAATGTAGTAGTGAGGGATACAACAGAGAAAATTATTTATGTGTTGACACTTAACAATATAAATAGAAAACAGATCTGGCTGGAACTAAGTGGGAAATGAAAAAAACATGACAAAATATGTAACTGAGATTACCAGTTGGGGGGTAACTTATGACCACTCCTAGTGCATTCTTTCCAATGGAAGTACAGTCCCTCATTTTGCTTTTTGTTTGGATTGTAATTATGTGTGCACTTAATTAGCAACAAATGCACAAGCTTACTTTGTGGTTTTTGGCAAATTATCTTCTTCTGACTGATGCCCTTGAACACTACAAGGCAGGCACTGGTCTGCAGTGCAAAGGAGGGAACAGAAGATGGCTTGGACATAGTCCCCCTGCTTTAGTGAGCTGCAGCACAGGTTGGAGAAGAAAGGAATGAGTGTGCTATTCACACTCACAAACAGTGACTGGATGAAATATTATCACCTAAGGAATGATTCTGACCCCATCTCTTGTATTCATTCTCCTTTTACTCAGGCTGCTTGTCTGGGTATGTCCATTGCTGCACGTCTTCTGCTTTAGATTTGGGAACAGTATTTTTATCCAGCATCTTCATTCTTAATATTAGTGATTTATCACATATGGTGCACTATATTTTTACAAAGCTGTAAGATACCATGGTGATTAACACCATATGAGAACCTAAATAGAAGGGAACAGGATAACAGAAACGTCCTCCCAGCAGACACAGGGCTTTGGCTTGTTTTTAGAGACAGTATCTCAGCTGCATAATTTTACTCTGTACATAAGAATTCTAGGAGTTCCATAATAGAAAACTGTACTGTACTTGACAATGTTGTAGAGAGAACAAAAAACCTCATGTTTAATTTCCCTCTACCCTTTAACTAGGATTTTCAGATCAATTTGGAGAGATTGATTATTCTAAATCTTTTGATCATACAGATTTATTACTTTGATTTTAAAAGGCAGGAGAAAAAAATGTCAGAACCATAAATATACCCTTGTGTTTATACATGTACATATATATTCTGGTAGGAATTTCTGGTAGGAGAATATCCCAGCTTCACACAGCCTTGCAAACTTGTCCTGTCAATATTGCAGTCCCCACACAAAATCTATGCACTGAATTGACAAGGTAATGAGAAACTAATCACTTTTTACTTACCCACCCAAACACTGTGAGAGCTGGAGACACTGATGGCTGCTTCAAATGAACGCATCACTGCTGGGCACAGCACAGCCCTGCTTTCCAAACAGCTCTGCCCTCACCCACCTGGATTAGGGCTGCCACAGGGAGAGCCTTCCCCCCTGCACTACTGGACCCAAAGCAAGGATTTTACTGAAGTGTGGCGGCCAGCAAAAAAGGGGATTGTCTCTGGGCACTGGGATAAACCAGAAAGGCAGCCTGGGGGCTGCTGGAAAGTGTCAGGGTGAAACCCCTGTGGTACAAAGGTGCTGGACATGAACTCTGACTCCTGCTGGGCTCCCACAGGAGACAGGCAAAGGTGTGGGGAAGCCAAAGAGGTGGCTGCAGGCTGGGCATCCCGGGGTACTGCTTGATCTACCTGGGCCAGGGCTGGCTGATCCTCCAGGAGTGCCAGGAGGGCTGCAAGGAGTGTGGGGAGATGAGAGCGAGCAGCTCCACATGCATCTTCCCCACGAGCAGCACAGCACAGGTTAAATTAAAAAATGCACTGGGGAAAAGGTTGTTTCTGTAAAACTGGTCACTAGCAGCCAGGCCCCCAGGGATGCTCTCCTTGCCTAAGGATGAAATGGGATTATGATGGTAATGTTTGCTGCACTGTAATTAAGGTGGTGTCAGGACTTTCATTAAAAAGTGTGTTTTTGTTGAGGGGCTAAGGCTTGGAGAAAATTTTTGCTTGAGGCTGAAATATAACATGGTTCTCAGCCAGAAAACACATGCACAACCTTTATTATATATGTAATTTAGAATCTCACTATAGTCTTGGTTGTGAAGGCTCTGCTGTTGTTTCCATAGGGGTATGTAGCTAATTGGTTTAAAAAATTAGTTATTAAAGAAGTGAAGGACTGAATTCTGTCTGGAACTCATGTATGTGACATGTCCCCATTAATTGTCTGCAATTAACTTCAAAAACCAAAGGCCAAACGCTGCCCTTCTTACTCAGACACACAATGTTACTGAAGTAAACAGCTGTAAACAGGATTGGGCACCTGTGTCCAGGTGTTTACCTCACTGCACCCCAAGGCCTCGCCCACATTATAACAACTCCACTGAACGTGAGGCCATCCCATGTGGGACAGAAATTATTTCCTTGCAAAACTGGCAATCTGTGGCAAGCTTATTTCTACAAACAGTATTTAAATTCCTATTTCCATAGCATCCAGGATCTCAGATAAGGAACCAGGACTCCTGTGCATGAGGTGCTGTGCAGAATAAAAACCCAATACGTAATTGCATACAAACAAATCCTTTCCCCCGTCTCATGGCCAGGTTTGTATTATTTCTGTTAAGTAATCTGAGTGTAACGCACCACCACTGCAAACAGCAAACACTGCTCAGACATTTATTTAACTTTCTGCGTGATAAAGTCCCAACTTCACAGCAATCTATTGTCTTTCCCCAGAGGTGCACACAAAGGGGCCAGCTACTGCCCTGGGGTTCTTGCTGCTGGCTCTGGGGTTTTTCCATCTGTCTGCACTGTTTAGCACGTACTGGTTTCAGGTACTAATTTGATTTTACTCAGACTATTAGCATTCTACCGTTTTGGATTAAAACCCCCATGCAATTAATGATATGTCACAAAAGATTATTTCTCTGCTGCTCACCACCACACAGATGTCAAAAATAAAAGAATATTAATGTTTATAAAATTACAGTTTCATGAATGTGTAAACTAGACAGGAAATCACAAAGAATGGAACCGAAGTTCCTAAGTAACTTGTAGATACTTTATGTGACTTCAAGAGGATGCTAAAAAAATACAACATAATATAGTACAGTTCATTGTTTCTTCTAAAAAAAAGTTATATAAATTGCGAGTTTAGGAAGAATTTAAGCATTTCTGCAAACGTTTAAAGTCAGAACAAACTTTATTCAGGAGGTAGTTGTCTTCAGTGAACCTATTTATGCATCTAGTTATTTATCTGCCTAATTTAGCATCCCCAGGATCATGGCCTCAGTTTGGAATAACTTAATGCATTTCAGTAGAGTGCCTCAGCTACCACTTGTCAAAATAGGATGATTCAAATGCAAATAAGTGCAAACATGTGCAAAATTAACATGCCAAACAGACAAAACTTCTCCACATAGGAAGGTATTATTAATACTACTACCAGAGGCAGGCGAGCACAATTCCTCATGTGGACAAACTCACTCCGAGTACCTTTTTTTGATTTCACTTAAATGAATTAAAGAAGTTAGACTTAATCAAAAAAAAAAAAAAGAAGAAAGAAAAGCCAGAAGATGCCAGAATGAGTGAGTCTGTATGAGGGTTATACTACAACCACTGGTTTTAAATTCACACTCTGGCGTGCACAAAAAGAACATTTTTTTATGAAGATAAAAGCCTCCACGTGTAATAACTCGATATATAGACAAGCCCTAGGGGCTTGCATCTTGAGCACTTAACATTTTTGGCCTCATCTTAATGGATAAAAAGAGGTGTGTTTCTCAGTCACATTAGCCCAGTCAAAGGAGCTTAATATGATGAAAAGGCCTTAGGGTTTGGTGAGGCTGAGGTGTAAAGGTGTGAGGCAGCACATCCATCACAGCGTGGGCACCGCTGCCTTCAGCACACACTGAACTGATCGGGGGGGAGCAGGCAGGGATGGGGAGCAGGCAGGGATGGGGAGCAGGCAGGGATGGGGAGCCTGGCCTGTGTTAGCCCCACATTCCTACAAACTCTGGATCCATTCGTGTGGGGGGCAGCTGTCGTCCAACACAAGTCAGGATGTTTCACAGTGGGGAGCAGGCGAGAAAAGAAGAACTAGAACAAAGTGTTTTTTCCTCACGGACTGTGAATGCCTCCAAAGAGAGCAGTTAGATGGATTCTAGGCAAACTGGACCTCCACACTATCTGTTCACTGCTCCAGAGCACCTGGTAACTGGAATTCTCCAGCTGTCTGGGAATGCTGCTCAGGATGAGAAGCGAGGCTTTTTCCCCACCATTGCAGCAAAAAGCATCTCCCCACACTGCTGGGAAAGTCTCCACTGCTCAAGGAAGGGTGTGTGTGTGCCATACCCACTACCCAGGCTGTGCTGCTGCCTAAAGTAAAGCAGATCCACGAGATGACAAGTAAGCAAAACTGATGAAAAGAAGAAACAAACATTTCAAGTTTAAAACTAGGCTTCCACAACACATTGGTTAGCATACGACAATTAACATATGCTAACATTTTTTGTAGTCTAGCCAAGTTTAGTACAAATTAACTAGAAGTCACGTATTTGTATGATGTAATCCTGATTTTGTCACTTGATTTAGGCTTTGTCTAGAACTCTTTTAAATTATCTTGGGCTTGGTTTTTTAGTACTGAAAAAACCACGGTAATTTGGCTATTTTTGAACTACTTGGGTGACTATAAATGCAGATGTAAAACAAATATCATGGGCAGCTGATGTGGTTGCTGCACTCAACTGCCCCTGCACCTTGATCCTGAAGTTTACTACAAGGAGAACCATATGGGACGTGCAGCAGCACCAAACTCTCCACAGTTTTCAGAGCAGCACACTGAAGTAAGCGGATGTTGAACATAGTCAATTAACAATTATCAAATTAGCACAGGGTAAGACAAAGTGGTTCAATATACTGAACATCTGAAATGTTAGTATGTTGCTGATGTAGCTTAAATGCAGCCTTTGTGATAACTTGGACTTTTCTGCAATGGTAATAAAAGTGCGAAGAGAACAAAAATTAAACTTTTATTTGCTTTATGTAGAGTGATGAATGATCATTAAACTGGCAGAGTTCTGGATTAATGCCATAAAACAGAAAGTATCTGGATCCCATTCCTGATAGAATCCAGAATAATTTTCTTATTATTTATGTTACATACATCACTTTAATTGTATAAAGACAAAATTGTATTTACATTCCAGTTGTCATTTTCCTTTAATTGTAACAGGATCATTTTCCTTAACTAGCTGATTTAAGACAACATCCTGTCTTCAACTTTTTCTATTATGAAAGTATTTGTTATTAAGCACATTGGAACAATTCAAGATGTTTTGAAGTTAAAACTGCTAGCATGCCTTGTTTAGTCAGTACTGCAAGGGTCTCACTTACATTTCAGAAACAATTCCAAAACTACAGAAAGTTTATTTTAAGGAAGGACAGAATGTAAAATTCTAGTTGAAACTTTCAATGCTGCCTGCCCTTGAAAGTAAAAAAAAAGCAGGTGTGTCAGCTCACCTGAGTTAGTTTACAATGAACTAGAGGATCTCTTAACATTCAGTAAAGCAGGCAACCTGTTCATTCAATATTACATAGTTGCTGTAAAACTGTGTGTTTTCCAGACAGTGATAATTTATAATAGGTGGTTAGTGTGGCCAAGGTATAAACGTAAAAATTTTCCTGACAGAACTGTTCAAATATCCTGAATCAACAAAGCACTCCCACACGGGATTTATGTGTGGTGACACGTCTCCCAGCTCGTCCCTCTGCCTTCTCCGAGTGATAGATAACACCAGCAAATACAGTTTCCTACAATTCCATCTCCGCTTCAGGTTCCTGCTCACGAGTCCCTCTCAGTCCTACACAGTTCTTCACACCTTTGATTGCCACAGCAGTGGCCCCAGCCGTTCACAGCACAGACCTGCCCAGCTGTGTTTGGACACGTAAGAAGATAAGGCACAGCAGCAGAACTCATAGGCTAGGTCTCTTAATTCGCTCCTGTGCTAGACCACACTACACCAAAGCTGACTTCACCCTGCCTCCAGTCCCATTATATATCGTGTTAGATATACATACATATAATAATGTATTAACAAATACAAAAGAAGAAAAAAAATTAAATTATACATATGTTTTTGTATAACACACGCATCCCAAAGCTCGACCACTCGCAGGTGATCTAAAGGTATTACAAAATGTTTCCATGGGGGGACTGGATGAACCACGCACGGACAGGTGAACCCAGCGATTTCGCCGGGCGCGTTTCTGCCGTGGGATGTGGCAGCTATTCCCCACACACCGAGCAGTCGATGAGAGCCCACGGTGTGCTCACGTGTCGCAGCTCCAATCAATTTGCACATGCAGAGTGGCTCTGACACATCCGAGGCTCACCCAAGCCGTGGCGCATGTGCACTGGGTCTGCACACGCACAGCCAGTGTTCCAGGAGATGGCCATTTTTTTTAGTAGACCAGATGGCAACCTGGCAACTCCAGCAAATGCCACACCAGTGATCCCACTGTGCAGAGGCTGCAGCCTTTTCCTTCCCTCTCCTTGCCCTTTTTCTCTCTACTCCACCCAAGCCTGGGCCTGTATAGCATTAAATATTTTCAGTTAAATTACGCTAACTTGCCAGAGTTAACAAAATTCAAAGGCACTTTCTTCTGTCAGACAACATGTAAACACCTTAAGATCCCATATCTGGAACTGTATGAGCAGTATACCCATGCTGTCATTTGCAGACTTCATTTAACACAAACATTTAACTTGGGATGTATTTTTTTATTTGGCATAAATGAGTACATTTTCGGTGATGGGGCCAAGAAAGCCATACCAACAATCCAGCTGGTCTCCTTGCGTGGTTGAACAATAGGGATGGCTTTATATAATTTCATACATATATAAATGGAGACAAATGTGTTATTTTCTAATGTATTTCATACATTGTATGAAAATGTCACAAAGGTCTAATTTAATTACTCACAAACCTAGAAAAGGAATCAACAAAGGTTTTATGTTATGAAGTGGTTCCGAGGAAAACAGGTCAGAAAAAGTCGTATTTGCCACAGCATACCATTTTAATTTTGTATTCTGACGCTGACAAGTGAAAAATTGGGGAAGGAAAAGCACTGTAAGGCTCTGGATTGCTTTGTGTTTATTTTTACTTAAAAAAAAAAAATAGCGACGAACGTCAACCCCTTCTTCCCTCTTTGTACCTGTGTGATACCCCGGGCCATTTTATCAACTGGGATTCAAACAGAAACCTAAAAGCCACTGGAGACAGGCTCAGTGCGGGGCTCTCGGGATGTTTCTGCTCGCACCCTAGGGGCTATCGCTCCCCACCACGTCTGCAAGTCCGGCGAAGTTCCCGAACCCGCCCGCCCTAAGCACGAGTCACCGCGTTGCTCTTCTGTCCGTGCGCCCCGTTTCGTGATTCAGCATCCGCGACCCCAACCCGCTCCCTCCGCTCCGGCCTCGGGAAAGGGGGAAGGAAGGACGGAGGGGGGGACGGCCGGACTGGGGCCCTGCGGGGGGCGGCTCAGGGGTGCCCTTGGGGCGGTGCCCGGCGCGGGGGCCCCGGGCCGGCGGCCGCGCTCCGCTGGAGCCGCTCCCGCCGCAGGCAGCGGAGCGCGTCGGGGCAGCGCCCGGGAGGAAAGTCCGGGGGCGCGGCCGCTTCCTCGCCCCGTGGCCGGACTTTTCTCCGGCTGCGAGGCCGCGGCGCTCCCCCGCCTCCCCTCAGAGCCCGAGTCCCCGCTGGCCTCCGGGACACGTTAAATCCCGTGTAATGAGGCTTAACCCCGCCCCGCAGCCGGGCGGGCAGGCAGCCAGCCAGCCGGGCCCCTGCCCGGGGAGCCCCCCGGCCCCCGCCCCGAGCGCCCGCAGCTGTTCCAGCCGGAGCTGCTGGAAAGCGGCCACGCTCCCCAGACTTTGTCTCCCTCGCACACAGCGCTGAACTCTGCTCCCTCCCTCCTTCCCATCCCCCGGGGCGCCCGCGGCTCCCCCCGCCTCCACCGCCCCGAGCCGCAGACGCGCGGCGGGGGGAAGGGGAAGCGCTCCCGCCGCCGGGCTCCAGCCGCCTCCCCGGGGGCTCCGCGGAGCTCGGGGGGAGCGAGCGCCGCCGGGGCGGGCACCGAGCGCTGTCCCCGGAGCCGCGTCCTGGGGAGCGCAGCCCGTGTGCAGGGAGCGGCGGGGGCTCCCCGCCGCGGAGCGGCCGCTCTCATCCAGACGGGGCTTTTCCTTTTCCACGGGGAAATAAATAAAAAGAAATAACAAGGGCGGGGAGAGGGTGGGGGAGAGCTGGGCCAGCGGCCAGGGCGCGGTGCGGGGTGGGGTGCGCGGAGCGCCCCGTGGCGCCGCGTCCCGTCCAGGCCCCGCTCCGCGGTTTCCCCGCAGCCCGGCGCGGCACCAGCCCAGCCCGTGAGGTCAGCGAGTCGGCGGATGGGTGCCTGCGCCGGGGGACGGGCGGTGGGCGGGCGGGGCAGGCGCAGTGTGGGGCCGCGGCAGGGGAGGAGGAGGAGGGCGGGCGGTCGCTGTGTCTATGTGTCGCACTGGCGGGGGGGAAGGGAGGCGGGGAGGGGGGGGGGGGGTTACACACCAGGGCAGCGCCGGGATCCCTTCTCCACCCCGCGGGGAGGGGGCAGGGCACCGCCTCCTCCTCCCCCTTCCTCCTCCCCCTTTTTCACCCTTCCTCCTCCTTCTTTCCCCAAAGTTAAACTTCCTGCTGCCGGCCCGGCTGGGAAGGGGACGCGGAGCCCGGCCGGACTCAGCCCCTCGACACACACAACAGCTGGAGCTGTCAAAACTTCCTCCGCTCGGCCTCGGCCCCCGCCGCCTCCGCCGCCGCCGCCCGCTCCTCCTCCGCCCCCGGGGGCTCTGCGCGGGGGGAGGGCGCAGGGCCAGGGTACAATGAAGCGGCGGCCGCCGCAGCCGGGCAGCGCAGCAGCCGGAGCCGCCGCCAGCGCCCGGGGCCTCTGAGCGGGGGCGCCCAGCGGCGGGACCAGCCGCGTCTCTCTCGCTCGCTCTCTTCACCTCCCCCAGCCCCGACAGACCCCGCCGAGCCCGGGGAGGGTGTTATTGTGTGTGAGACCCTTCCTTCCTTCCTCTGCGCTTTCTCTTCGCCCCCCCCTCCCCTCCTCCTCCTGCTCTCCCCATGCTGCTCCCCCTGCTACCTGTGCTGGTCGGCGGCGGCTGAGGCCAGCGATGCGAGGCGGAGGTGGAGGAGGCGGAGGTGAGGAGGAGAGGAACCGCGGGAGCAGGAGGAGCATCGGGATCCCCATCACCATCCTCATCTTCATCCTCATCATCATCATCCATGTGTCTCTCTCGTCCTGCTGACTAGGATGTCAACGGAGGACAAGAGTCTGGTGGTGGCGGTGGTGGAGCCGCCTCAGCAGCAGCAGCAGCCCCCCGAGCCTGGAGCTCCCCCCCCAGCAGCAGCAGCAGCAGCCACAGACAAAAGACCTAGGGGCCGGCCTCGCAAAGATGGCGCTTCCCCTTTCCAGAGAGCCAGAAAGAAGTAAGTTCAGCGTTTGTGTGTGCGAGGCAGAGAGGGGCCGGGGCAGGCGGCCAGGCGCAGGCAGAGCTGTCAGTGGAGACTCGCCGCTCGTCGCCCCCTCCCTCTGCCTAATGCCATTTTGAGAAGGGCCCTTCTTTCTTCTCCTCCTCTCCCCTTTGCACTTTCCCCTCCTCCTCCTCCTTTTTCACCTTTGTCTTCCTCCGCCTGCTCTCCCTTTTCTACTTTTCTTTCACCATCCCTATTCCTTTCTTCTCTTCCTTCTTCGGAGTTTCTCTGTAGCTCTTCCCCCTTCACCCTCTTCTTCCTTTTTCCCTTGCCTTTGCACCTTCCCCCTTCTCCTTTTTGGGTCCGGTCCCTTACAGGACGCTCGGCTGCCTTCAGCGTCGCCTGGGTACTCCCTGTGCGTTGACGGTAGTTCCTCGTCGCTTTCCCCTTGTTATGCCCCCCCCCCCTCCTCTTTTTGGGAAGGGAAACACGGTTCTCGGCGGGTGGCGGGGAGGACACCCCCGCACCCCCCGCGCACACGCAGAGTTGAGGCAGGAGTTTCTCGGCGGCGCGGGGGGAGCTGTCAGCGGCCGCCGCACGGAGGGACGCGCCGGCGGGACGGTGCCGAAGCACAACAAACACACGGAGGGAGGGGGTGGAGGATGGTGGGGGGAGCCCGTTCCCAGGCGCTGGCAGCTCTCCCTTCGCCGCGGCCTCTCCCCGCCGGGGGCGCGGGCGCTCCTCGGCCCCAGCGCCGCCCCCCCCGCCCCGCCGGGCCGCTCCTGAGGGGCCGCCCCGCTCCCCGCAGCCCCGGGCGGGGACCCCGCCGGGCCGGGCAGCGCTGCCCGCGGAGGGAGCTGTGGGTGCCTGGGGTGCGGGGCCGGGCTCCGCTCGGGGAAAGGCCCCGGCGGCCGCTTCCCGGGAAGCGCCGCTGCCGCGCTGGCTGCGCTCCCCGCGGGTTATTTTTGAGTAGGATGGAGCTTGCCATGGCATAGCTGATGGCAGCGGTAATAGGGCAAAGCTGGGCGGCACGTTTGGAGGAGGAACGTCAGGAGGTGACCAAAACAGCTCCTGCGCTGTGGGGTCTGTCGGAGCTGCGGGGTTCAGAGGTTGTTCCCTTTGTTTTGGGGGACGCGCTCAGTTTGACACTGCCTTGTTGGTCCTGGCACTTCCCTAAACGCCCACCCCAAACCTCACTGCCAATTTCCGTGCGGAATCATTTCGGTTGGAAAAGACCTTTAAGGTCAAGCTCGACCATAAGGTCACCGTGGAAGTCCACAACATGACAAGGGATTCTGCTGGGCTGGACCTAAACACAGGCACAGACTATGCATGTTCCATATGCATTTGTTTTTACAAATATATAAGTATCCCAGGACAGAATTATCATTAGTTTGGGATAAATGGATGATTTTTTTTTTGTTGTTGTTGCCATTGATGAAAGTTTACCTGCAAAGATTTTCATGTCACCTCTGGTTTTGGGGAAACTATTGTTTACAGCTCTCTCTTTACATTAGCTTATGTATTTGCCTGATAGAAATTTTAATATAGCGGTTTTTGAAAGTAGTTGGCAAACATGTACACGCGGTGAAGTTCTTGGGTTCATGTAGTTTTATTTCTTCTTACAGAATCCAAACCTTACATAGGAAACTCTTGCATGTTTTATTTTAAAAAAGATTTTTCTGAAGAAAAATGCAAATGCAACTGAAATATATCAGTCTGCACAAAAAACCTAAATAGTGTTATGTGTGAAAATTGACATACCTTGTTAGGCCAGTTTGAGGTTGTGTATGCACTCTTGAGGAAAAGCGTGTGTTAAAGAAGTAATTCCTTGCCTTCACTTAGGCTTTTGGTGTCATGGGATTGTTGTTGGCTAGGTTTAGGAAGAAATAAAATATTCCTTTAAAAGTATGAACTTATGTTGACGTGACTATAAGTGTTTGTGTAAAAGTGGGAAGTTAAATTATCTGAGATAAAAATTAAAAGGAGTCAATACTCTTTCTGTTCACACTCTGATTGTTCCTGGCTGGTGTGGTGTTCAGTGACCTACTGCATCTTTGTGGAAATCCTGTACTTTTGGTAAAGGCGTTGTGACATAAGTCATAAATGCTTCTGAAACCAAGATTTTATAAAAAATAGTTATTTTGTAACTTGCGTAGTATAGGTATAGACTGGTGGTTTGTAGTTGCATCCATTTTTGGGAAGAAAACGGTTTTATTTTGTAAGTTTCCCTGTTTAGAAAATACCGATTACAACTAGCCTAGCAAATACAGAAATAAGACAACTAAAACTATTTTCTTCTTTTTCCATAAGAGTGCTTGGTCCTGTCTTCCTTTTCACTTCTGTGCTTTCCAGTTGGATTAATGTGCCTCATGTAAACCAGATAAAAGAGCATATGTCAGACCATTTTCTGTACTGTAATCACATGTCTAAATCACTATTAGCCAGTCAAATTGTTCAACTGCTTTATCCCATTATAGGAAATGTTCCACTGAATGTTCAGTCTAAGTGCAGTCTAAGTAATGATAAAACGAAGAGCCCTGCATTAAACTGGGAAAACCAGAATAGAATAATTCCTCAGCTATGGATGCCTCCATTAAACAGCAGTGCCATATTGGAGAGTGCTCTAGCTTGGTACTTTACCTTCTTTGAAGGCCATGTTTTTAAGCAAATTTGATGAGTTCAAGCAGACAGATGGAAAAGTGCCTTGAATCTGCTCCTGTGAGATGCCAGAGATTCTCAACTCTTCCCAGAAGTAGGCTTATGTTAAGGGAGCAGAGGGTTCTTCAGCAGGACAGTGCTTGCCCACATCTCATTCTGCATTTTACCTGGTTATCAGTAAAAATTTCAGTGGTGCTGTTGATGCAGATGAGTACAGGAAACAGTGGAGGCTTCCTGTAGGTGAAGAACTGGGGATCAGTGTCATCAGTACCTGAAGAGAGGTACAGATGATAGAATGTGGTGCTAGAATGGCCTTTTATCATTGTTTGAAGGATGTAGCTCCATGGCAGCACTGTCAGGAGAGTTAATCTTAGGTGAACAGTTCATTTTTATTATTTATATTGTAATTGTGCCTAGAGGCCAGGGCACCATTACACTACATGCAGTATAAATACATAAGCAAAGGTTGCTCCTGCACAAACAATTTCTTAATTTAAATGTAAAGATAAGACAGTATGTAAATGTAAGAAATGTATTGGGAAAGGACAAGGGAGCTGTGAGCAAAAGAACATGCAGAAGTTCAAGTACCCTGGCTATCGGCATCGGGGAGTGATCCACAGGCATCCAACTTGGAGGATCTATTTAAAGCAGAGTAGCGTTGTCACCCTGAGGATTTTCACAGGTAGCTGGTTTCCTGCCTGAACTGCCAGGCCAACACTCCTATTTTCTTCCTTACATTTTGACAAGGGGGTATCTGTATAGAGCAGCAATTCGAATTTAAGAGGTGGAGCAAGAAAAGGCCATGCCGAGCCTTGAAATTGAGAGCAAGTAAGTTGTTCATGCTATGGTGCATAAGGAAGAATATACAGAACTGTAATCCATGCAGTGAACAAGGAAAATACTTTGTAGCGTCCCCTTTCTGCCTTAAAAGGTAGACAGATTGAATTTATGAAAGTTGAAAAAAAGGTAATAAAGTTGCATTAGTGAAGCTAGGACATGATGGAGAAGAAAGAAGCTTTCAGATGAATGGTTAAAAGCAATCTTGCTGGTATTGTAGAGGAAAAGTGGAAATAATTAGGTGCCATCTCACTGTATGGCCTGAAATCTTGGGAACTTAACTCTTGCTTGGTTATACCTCAAGTTCCAGGGTAAGGACCTGAAAAATAGGAATGTGGTCAAAAAGAAGTTGTAGAAGAAGAGTTTTGTTTCAACTATATTGTCATTGTATGAACAGCTGGTTACTCATGAAAATGTATCAGAATAGTATTGTACAGGTGCAGTAAACATTTTTGTAATCAATTTTAAGTACTAGAGCTTTCTTAATTTCTACGGTTATAAGCAGCACAAACAGATGCAGCTTCTTAGCAAAATTTAGTAGCAGAAGTCTCATTGATTGTGACCCTTTGTAGATCAGTGTCTGAGCTCACTTTAAACTTTATTTTCAGCATCCATCAGATCTTGATGTATGTTACAAGTTATTTTTGCAAATGTGTGTAGTTTAAAGCAGCATATGATAATGATTTCAGAATTGTGGAAAAAATTTTGTGTTTTTATTATTAATTACCTGTGTTTTAATTTCCGTAGTAGTTTTTTTTTACTTTGTCCAGCGTAAGCTGCAGTAGGTTTTCAAAGGCCATTGATTTCACACATGCAGATAGTTTTGAGGACCCTTAAGCATAGTGTTTTTGCCAGAAAATTATTATTTGAGAATTTTTATCATGACTTTAGTTTCATTTGCATTAAGGTAGGCCAATATTTAAAGATACCTACTCTCATTTCAAAAGAACCTTAATGTGTTGGATGGAGCTTTATAGCTCAGCTGTGTTTCTTCAGTTCATCACACACCTTCTGTGTGACACTTGTCTCTTTACTTGCCTGACCTTTTCTCAATTCAGAATTTAACATTTGCAAATGTAAGATGTATGTTGTGTTGTAGAATAAAAATGTTCCTAAATACACGATTGCAGTTAGGGAAGGTCATCACTACCTGGCAAGGCTGAGGTCTTTTGATGGACGAGCTTTGTACAACTATTGCACAGAAAAGGGTTAAGGTATTAAAGCAAACACTGGCCTGTACAAGCCACGTGTATCAAACTGTTTGGCCAAAAGCCAGAAGGCACATAGTGGAACACAGAGTGAGGAGGAGATGAGGTGTGAGGATTGAAGTTGGCTCTTTGCAGAACAGGGCTGAGCTTTGTGCCATATTCTTCAGCAATTCATGTTGTGTGACTTCCTCCACTGTATTTGCATTACCAAGCAATTCCCCAACTGCTTTATGTATTTTTTGCATAGGAGCCTGGATCACAGTGCTCAGGAGGTGAATGACATCTGTATTAATCTTCAGATTTTCAGTTCTTGATAAAGTACTTGTGTGATGGACAGGGTTTATCGAATTGTTTTGCCACAATGTTGTTAAAATGTGGATTCATGTGGTGTCCTAACTTGTGTCTTAGGGTGAGTGAAGTTAGGCTTAATGCTGGAAATAGATGTGCAGTTTCCCCAATTTGAAACAGACTGCACTTGCTGTGAAGGACTCTTCCAGACTTTTTTTTTTTTGACATTTCAATTGTTAGTTTCTTTATGTTTGTATTTAATGATCCACTGAACTTCTGTAGCACTTGTCATGAGAGGACCTCCAAGAGCTGTCACAGTATCGTGACAGATGAAGTATGATGGCAGTCTGTGAAATCTCAACAGATTGGTCACAAGGTGTGTCTTGCCCAGTCTCTTGGTTGCTACTCTGAGCCATCTACACACCAGACATCTCTTTATCCTGTATGCAATGACACAGGAGACTTTTCCCAGCTTAAAACGATAAAACAATTCCATTTTCTTGGCTTTGCTTGTGGATTTTTTTTTTTCTCGTTAGCACGTTCAACTCCTACTAACTTCTTGTCATTGTTCTTTCATAAGATAAGTAATTGGAAATGGGCATTTCTATTCTTTGTCATCATTTCAGCTGAGAGGTGGTTTTCCAAGGCAGTTGGCTTGCTGAGAATAGGTGAACTCTGCCTTTCTCAGGCTGGAGTTGTTTTTTAACTCTTTGCAGCACAGCAATGTTGGAGGGGTAGCAGGGTTGTCTATGACTATGGAAAACAGAATCTCCTGATCCACCACTAATGATCGCTCCCTTATGTTATTATGCACTAATGCTATGAAATTAACTTTTTGAGAAATGCTGTCATAGGTACACTAAAATGTTATTAATTGCTAAATAATTAAGTGACTGACAATTTCAGGAAATGTTGAAAGCTTTTCTCCTATGTTTAATATATTTGATCACCAGGTCATACAATCTGCATGGTTCATATAGTTTGCATAAATACAGAGAAGCAAGATTTTACTACAACAAGTACTTTTTTGCTAGTAACTTGTATTGAATTCTGCATTTTTTATTTTGTTTTTTTTTCCACTGGAAGGATGGCACTAGACATTGCTGTTCATGCCATTCCTCTGTTAGTCAAAATAAGTTTGGGCACTTGTTTCAAGAACTACGCTGAGTAAGTTCTTTTAACAGCATTGGTGCTTTTGAAAGCGGTTAAGATGAAGTAGGAAAGCCCTTAAAACCTAGAATATTTATTACTTAAAGAAACATAGGCAGTGAGTGTATGGAGTGCATCAGGTGGTTATTTTCCCTGAACACCATAAATCTTAAGCTGGTGCTGGCAGCGAGAAGGAGCAGCAGCGCTGCCCTCCCTCTGCTACCAGCTGTTTGTTCTCTCCCCTGTGCTGACCCAGGCGCTTGTGGTGAGCTGCACTGGGAAACTGAGCTGGGGTAGGACTAACCTGGCAAAGAAACGTGTTTGTGATAGCACGAAGGAGGCCAGAGCAAGGGCCAGGCAGGGAGGGAGGCAGAGCTGCGGCTCTTGGCAGCACCGCCAGCCTGCAGCGCTGTCTGCGAAGATACAGCCTTGGCTCTCTGAAATTTGAGGGGCTTCGGTTTTCAGGCTGACTCCTTTGACTTTTCCAATAGAGGAGTAAATTCAGGAGATTGTGATTTTTACAGCCTATGGTCACATAATGCTGGTTCATTGGTTGTTTAAAAAGAAATGATGATGTTGAGAGGGTTCTTCACAGCTTATAGATAGAGGTGTTGTTCTCATCTTCTTTGACTCAGACATTGGCATTGATTAAATAAGGAATTTCGGTTCTTATTTTGATCCTGGGAATCATTCTTAAATTGAGTATTTAAAGTACCCTCAAATAACAATGTAAGTAAAATGTTTTATGTTAACAATAGTTTCTGGTATTCTGGAAGCTCTTTCCTATAAGTCTATCAATATATAGGCATTATAATAAAATCACATGAGCTCTTGCTTCTTTCAGAATATTTTTGCCTTTCACATTTTTTTGGGAAGTATTTTTACTAAATCACACATGAACCCAATCCTACTGCCAGCCATTCCAATATAAATTTATAATTACTAATTTTCAGTGCTGTATTTATCAACATTCTAATTGCTTTTCTTGAAGAATCTGCTGGAAGCACTTCCAAACTAGGATGTTTCGGCCCAGACCTTTGGCATTGGGTAGGGGGACGGAAAAAAAAGAAGCCTTTTTCTTTTCTACTGCCTTATTACTGAAAATAAAGTCTTGCCAAAACTAGTTTTAATTAGGCTCTCAGGAAAAAAAGTCAGCTTTAGGAACATTTACCAGTTTTTTACTTTGCCTATTATATATTTTTATTCCTTGGAGCATGTGCAGTTGAGTAACTTGCATGGCACAATAAGATAAAAGGGATTTTTGGTAGTGAAGATGTGGTCCAAACGTGCAGTCTGTGCCACTAAACATTTACTGACATCTGTGACTGTGAGTACTGTCTGGAAGCCTTAGCTAATCCAGAATGACTTCTGGAACATCCCAGTGTTCCTGGAACCTGGATGTTCCAATAATGGTGTCTTACCCTCCTGTCTTTGTCTGGCAGTGAGGACTGTCTGCAGTGTTCTTAGGGCTCAACAGAACAGGATAGGATGGCTCCATATTGTTATTAATAAAGAGAAGAGTAATTCTGTCTTAAAATTTGGGAGATTTATTAGTAAGCCATTCCATAAACCCAGAAGGTGAATTATTCAGGGTTCTTTTTCCTGAAGTGTAGAGTTCAGCAGCACAATGAAATTCTTTTAAATAAAAGGAATATTTAGTTTTCCTGAAATCACCAGAGATAAATGGAACTGTATGGCCAGAAAAGACTTCAGGGTGATCTTGTTCATCCTTCTGTGTGTTGTGTATCTGTTCCATTTCTGACAAATGGTTCTCTGACTTGTTTTTGCAGTATTTAGTGAATGCAACTCCCCTGTATCTCTAGGCAATTGGTTTCAGTAACTAATTTTGTACAGTATAAAATAAATATTCTTTACTGCTGATTAAGCCAGTTTTGTCTTGTATTACTCACAGCTAAGACTCCACAGCTGAAATGGAGAACAATTTTTATACAAAACTTTTATTTATTAGGTGATTGTTTCCTTTGTTCTGCACTGAATAAGATTAACCTCTATAGCAACGTAATATTGATTTAACTGATTTATTCTTCAAAAGATTGATAGTCTTTATTAAGTTTCACTTGGTTGATATGAGACACTTTTCAATTTATCAGAAAGATTTTTGTTAAGATCTCGTCTTCAAAAATATTTGTAGCCCCTTGCCTCAGCCATGTGTTGGATGTAAGTCTCCTGTGTGTGTGAATGTCCTCATGCATGTCCCAGAGGAAGGGGCTCTCTTGCAATGTTCATCCACATGGATTGAAAAGAATTTGCAAATAAAAACCCTCGGAGTGCCGTAGCTCATTGCTGCCAGCCTCTCTTAGGGCATTTTCACCAGGACTGCATTAGGGAAGATGGTTGCTCATAGTTTAGAGATTGCTTCTCTCCCTTCCTTAAGCATTGTGTGAAAGTCCTGCTGACTTGAATTTCTCTGATTATTTAGTCTAGTAACAAAATCAGTTTTTAGTATTAGCTACAATAAATCTGTTTTATGAAGGCTAAAATACAGAAAATGGCATTTGAGTCTGTTTTGTTACCCGTTTGTTCTTTCTAAACACTGTTTGTACAGACTTTTGTGTTTTTCTTCTTACTTCTAAAATATTTCTGAAACTTTGTTTGCCTTTTATACTGCACAGTGGTAATACTGCATGCTGTGCTTTTATCTCTTCTGATTTTTATCCCTGACAGTTTATGCTGTTCCTTTATATTCATTAAAATGCCCTTGTTTCCATTCCTAATATGATTCTTTCTAGTTTCAGGCCCTTATTACTGGCTGCTTTTGTTGTAGCCAGTATTGTTCATGTACATTTCCTATCTCTCTCCTGCTTTGGAATACTTTGCCATTGTGCATATTCCAGTACAATAACTGCCAGTCCTCCTTTAAATTTCAGTCTCAAGAGATTCTAGCAACAAGTTCAAAGAGTTTGTTGAAATTTGCTTTTCTTATTTCAGTTAATTGAAGATAAAAAATTGCTCTCCTCTCTCTCTACTGCTCTCGCTTTCCCCCTTCCTTGGCACAGTGAGTGCTTCTCGTTACCACTTCCAGCCAAATCACTGTACACATTGAGATGTTTAAAATGGAGCCTGCCCTAATAGAGTGAAGTGTGAAGTAACTGCTCTTCTGGCACCCTCAACTTTGTGAAACAGTTGTCCTCAGCGTTTTCACAAACATGTTGGGCTGTTTGTTCTGGTATTTTGGTTTTCTATTAGACGTATGGATGATGAAGGCCTCCTCTTACCCTCTAAGATACGTGCTCTGAAAGCTTCTGTTAGCTGATTCCAAAGACTCGGCAGCTTCGTCAGATTTTTCTCTCCTAGCCTTCTCAGTTCCTTATTCCCTAGTTCCCATTCTCTGTTTCTTATGTGTTTGTTTCTACTCCAACTTTTTTCTTTCTCTTGTTTTTTTTTCCCCTCCTTGTAATAAAAGCATGGGTTTTTTTCTTACCGTGGCCTACTGAACTGCATGAGACTAAACTTAGAAACAGACCAAATGCTTTTCATTGTGAGGAAAAGCTTGTAAAAGAGAATTTTGAAATAAAAATAAAAAGAGCTGATCATTTCAGTTTCCTTAAATTTTACCTTTTCCAAGTGAGGTTAATTTGTGCCTGTGCTTGTGTTTTGTATGGATGAGGGCATGGCTGTAGCCAGCAGTAGTGTTCTGGCATTCAGCTTCTTGTCCGTGGTTGTGAAAACCCAGCAGGGAACGTCTGGAGTTGCTGGACACTGTTGTCCCCAGTGTTGTCCCCGCTGTCAGATGGTTCCAGTGGTTGCTCATACAGTTCTGACCACTCTGCCAAACAGTTCTCAAGGCTGGCCCAAGGTTTCATGTGGTCCACATGCTGTTCCCAGCGTAGTTTGCGTGTGGCTGCTTTGTGTGGGAGTTTGGGAATTAGATAGCGTGGATGGAGGCTGTTCGGTGCTCGTCGGCCTCAAGGCCAGCATCACCAACTATGTTGAATGTACTGGCATGACTATAAGTGGTGGTTTTGTTGTGTGTTTGGTTTTCTTTTAAGAAGGAATTCAATCAAACTGATAGAATTCTCATCAGTTTCACTTCCAGCCTCCTGGGCAAACAGTGTGCCACAGTTAATGTTCTCTAACCCGTAGGGATGTAAGTTTAGGAGGAATAGCTCACAGCAGAATTGCTCTAGAGGGAGCAGAGGAGATGGGATGTACAAGCCATGAGGCTCTGGGAAATGGTGGCTTTCAGTGCTACTTCAGGCTTCTGACACACAATGTTTCCTGGTTCATGTTTTGAGTAATTAACCTTGCATTAGGCATCTTGGTAGAGAGTCATACAACGCAAAGTACAAAACACATTCAGCAGGAATTCTAGTTCATATTTCTGCCTGTGTCTTCCAGAAACCCTTTAGGAGACAACTGGGCCCAGAAATGGGAGGGTAACTCAAGAAATAAATGATCTGTAAGCAAAATCATTTAAAGAAATAATTTGAGTTCTTTCATGTAGCACTAAGTGCTGGCTCATGTCTGGCTATGCTGTTATCTCTTTCTTTAATGGAATGGGAGAGTATTCTTTGTCTTGTGGTGTGCTGTGAACAGCTTGGAAATACATTCATTTCAAATGTATTAGTTGGTAAAGAATAAATATAAAAGCTTGTTAAACTCACATTTCATGTGCTCTGTATGTGGTCTTCTCAGACAAGGATACATTGGTAGAGCAGAACAGAGAAAGCACTGTTGGTTGTGAACCTACTTTGTGGACAAGCAGAAAATCTTGATCTCAAGGCTTGTTAACCAGATGCTGTCAGTGGGGGTTTTAAATTACTGATAATGTAAATAAATATTTGTTTAAGAATATTTTTGGTTTACTTTTTTTTTAAATTCATGTGTCTCTTCATTTTACTTGCTTTAGACTGTCTTGATAGGCAAAAAATAACCTATTTTTACATTGTTAGCTTGACCATATTATTTTAAAGGCTTTCTTAGACCAATGAGAGTTTCTTGTCTATACTTAGTTAACATGCTCACACTTAGAAAAAGTGAAGTCATAATTGTCTTGGACATGTTTAAACTTGTTGAGTTGAAGCTTGGGCTCTCAGCTATTCTGCATCTTCTCAGATGCACTGTTTTCCTCGTGTGGCTAGAATTTGGAAAAGTATTGTGATAGATGTTTGTTAGCTGTTTTTTATCTAAAGACTGTAAATGTTGTTCAATCAAGTTGTTGAGTTTTTCTGGGGTTTTTTTCTCTTTTTTCTATTTTTTTTTTCTTTTTGTCCCTGAGTAGGTAGCCTGAACTGAACATGGGGAATTTACATCTGCATGGATGTGACCACGTCATGTGGTGTGGGAGCATATTCCGTAACAGCTATTAGTAATGGGCCTTGGGGACAGGGCAGAGACTGAATTCTAGCTCCTGTAGTCATGCCACCTAGGTTTCTTTTTTTAGGAGCATTGTAATGGTCTAGTTTCTGTCTGAATTGTTTTCTTTCAAAACTTTAAAGGACTAAGTATATTTATTGTACTATTCTAAAGGAGCTTACTAATGAAAGGAAGAAGTGTCTTTAAATTCTGCCAAGGTCTTTGTGCTTCGTCAGAAGAATGAAGTTATCTCTGAAATGCAATTCAGATAGACTGGGGTCTGAGCAGGGGCAATCTAATAGGAAATACTAAACAAAGGTGTTTAGGTGTGATTTAGGCTATCTGAGTATCACCTTTATGCCCTGATCTCTGTTGTCTGTATTTGGCATAAGTTATTTCAAATATGGTCCCCCATCGGATTTCAGCACTATGTGTAATTACACAGCTATGTAAACAACAAATTGAACTTCAAAATATTTGTAAACCTTTTTGGGAACTGACTCTGACCCGCTTTGAGCGGGAGGTTGGACTGGCTGACCTTTGAGGTCTTTTTCAACCTGAGTAACTAAGATGTCCATATGTTGTACCCATTGCTTTTACACAGTGAATGATGTGTAAATACTTTTATTTCCTAGATGGTGTTTTCCTGTATTGTTTATGGAAGGAAAATAGTTTACTCAATCTTTGTTTCATTGTCTGTGCTTCTTATTTCCTTTGTCACCTGATACTTGCTTTATCTGTTAATCTGTGTGATTCCACATACACTAAATAAATTATTACTTCCTTACCACATTGGGATTGGTTTTTTCAGAAATGGTGTCACCTGGCATTCCAGATTTTCTTTTTAAAAAGTACATTTAAAAGTTAATCTGCTAGAAAAGGGTAGGGCTATTGTGATTACTTTAAGGCAAATATGTCAGAATTTACATTCTCATTGGATTTCCATCATGCACTGTGGAAAACAGTTTTGTCCTGCCTGTGCTAGCAGCTAGCAATGCATGTCACTAGCAATGAGTCATTTTCTGATGGCCTGGGAGTGTTTAGGTATTTCTGTTTTCTGCCTCTTCTCCACTTGCATCTTCTTTTGAACTTGTGGTCTTTTCATCTATATTGGTTTTTATTCCTCTCTGTATTTATTTGCTCATCTCTTTATTTATTTTTTTGTCATAAAGAAAATTTTCATCAGGAACTCTAGTGATGGGACAAGAGGGGAATGGCTTCAAACTGACAGAAGGCAGATTTTTATTAGATATTAGGAACAAATTCTTTACTGGGAGGGCAGTGAGGCACTGGAACAGTTTGCCCAGAAAAGCTGTGGCTGCCCCATCCCTGGAAGTGTTCCTGGCCAGGCTGGACGGGACTTGGAGCAACCTAGTCTCGTGGAAGGTGTCCCTGTCCATGGCAGGGAGGTTGGAAGTGGGTGATTAAGGTCTCTCCAACCCAAACCATTCTGTGGTTCTAAGGGGTACTACATGATCATTGCAGTTGTGTGACAGAGTTTACCCCTGGCAGCCCTCAGCAGCAGTGTAAAACAGATACAGGTCACGAGACTCTGTCTCTCGTGCAGTGTTTCTGTAAGAAAGCACCACGTGCTGGACTGCTTCAATGCCAGGTGAATTAGTGAAGGAGTGAGTGAGGAAACCTGATTGCCAGAGGTAATGCAAGGTTCAAAGACCTTTATTTTTTCTTTCAAATATTTTGGTCTTGAAATTTTTTTTAACCTGATCCAGCCCATGCCTCTCCATTGGTATTGCCACTTGCCATGCAGCACTGGACACTGATGACACCTTGTGAGCTCAAGCTCCCTTGTGAGTTCTGTGCTGGTGCTCTGCAGGTAGATATCAGCCATAAAGGCAAAAGGGGACACTCCAGCTTCTGGTTAAGGGCTTCTGCCTCAAATTGACACCCATCGGTCAGTCAAGCGTAATGGTAGGTTTTGCACTGGAGTGACCCCTTCTGCCATCTCTGCCAAAGGGACGGTAGCCTTTGGCTGAAGCATGGAAAGATGTCAGGGACAAAAAAATACCTTGAGCCTTTTCAGTTATATTTGCCAAACCTTGCCAGTCAAAACCATGAGAAGAGACAGAATGTGATGCTTTCTTTGTAGGAAGCTATTTCAATTACCTGACTTACATTGCTGTTCAAATTCTGTTTCTAAAAGCAAGCTTGCTAGATATGACATCTTAGATGTAATGGCTTTAAATCAAATTTATCACAGTATGTTAATGTGGGTATGCAGTTAATACACAAAATGTGTTTCTTGGCTGTGTTACATGCTGCCAACCTGTCTTTGGGTCTAGATATGATCTGGTTCATGCTCACAAGAAGAGAGAGCAGGGGAGAGGAAATAGACTGTTTGGAACCGGTTTGGAACCTTTTTTTTTTATTATTTTTTACTTTTAGGAATGGAGTCTATCTCTAGAGAACGTTGTAGTACAGGTTATAAGCTAAGAACTTCCAAACCCCTTCAGATGCAGTAAAAAAAGAAGTCAGTTGTCTTCTGTTTTGTCTTTTGGCATGGAAATTGGAATTTACAGAGAAATTATTCACGGAAGAGGGTGGTTTGAGTTGCTATGTAGCATGGAAGCATAAAGGGATGCTAGAAGGTAAAATGCCTTTACATTTCAGTAGAATTGCCAGGCTAAGGAGAAATATTTGCATTTCCTTTTCTGCTTGTTGTCCTTTTGTAGCTCAGTACTTAGCACTTAATCTCAAGTTGTTACAACTGTAATATTTTTAGAAACCCATTGAATATTTTGGAAATAGCAGGTCGGCAGGAGTTAAGGAAAATGTTTAAGAAAGACAAATACATTTTTGAGTTTCTTAATTTATCCATCTTTGTACATTTTAAAATCAATGAAGTAACAAATCAGTTGTATGACCTAGTTAGAGTAACCAAGTAATACTTCTGTTGGGAAGCCCATGTCTCTTATTTGTATATGTGTTCCATCTGAAGTTTTGATAGGAATCTATTGGAATTGATGACTTGCCTATTTCTGAATTTCTCTTGGTTGCTGTGAAGAAACATTCTCCCAAAGTTAGGAATTGTAAATAGGGCCTATCACAAACAGGGTGTGCTTCGCTCAATGTGTCTTGATTAACTCAAGAGTGGCATCCTTGAGTTAATCAATTTGAGCTTGGAAGAAAACAGTCCACCATATGTATAGACATAAGTTTTTATCTTAATCATTAAATCACTTCTGTTGCTTATTAAAAAAAAAAAAAAAGTCTGAGGAGAGACGACTGGTCCCATTTTACCCATGTACATTTTCTTGGCAGAGGCATTGGCATAAACACTTCCTGCCTCGCCATTGTGGTGCCACACGTTTGTGGAGATGTGTGAATCGGGGCAGGGAACTGCTGCAGACACAATTGCTTTGCCTTTTCTCAGTGTCCAGCCCTGCTGCTTCTTGCTGGGTTGCCCTGTAGCAGCTTTGGTCCGTGTGTCTGGTTCACAATCCAAAGTTCAGCTGAATGGGAACAGTTCCGAGGCTGGGAAGAAGAGGTGTGGGGTGGGATTAGCTTCAACTGGAACTGCTGCTGTGAACATGTAATCTTACAGAATGCAATTTATGGGCAGTTTGTGTGGAGAAGTAGTAATCAGTCAACATGACTGGTGTTGGACCACATCTGACTGTGCTGTAGTAAAATTACACTTTCTCCTTCCTAAGATTTTTATGGCAATTAATGTGCTTTTGCAGTACAAGAACTAAATCTCGCCCTTTGATGTGGGAGAAAATGCATCCCCATGTTCAAAGCTCTGGAGAAGAACAAGGCCAGCTAATATGGCTTCATACCTGTTAGCTTGGATCTTGGGTCACATGAACAGCAGGGAAAAGTACTGAGAGTAATTTATTATTATTGTTTTAACCAGCTGTTATTAAATTACAGCTTGTTTGTGCTAGCGTACTTAAACTTGTCAGGTGACCCATTACCTGCTAGGTTAAACCTAAAGTTTTTAACAGTGTAACATGTGAAAATATCTGCAGGTTTAAGGTATAGCAGCACAAACAACCCTGTGAATTGATGGAGTGTCAGTCCTGCTGCAGGGGTATCACCTGGGATGGTAGCACACCAGGGTTGTAGTGGAAGCTCATCAAAACAGGCAGTTATGGGATAGATTACACACAGGAAACTTAGTGCTCCAGCCTTGCTTAACCTAGTTGACTCTAAACACTCATTTAATACAGTTTGGAAAATACACAGCTTCTGTCTGCTGTTTGGTATCTTCTTTGGTTGAAGAGGAGATTACTTTAGTCTGTCTCAGAATAATTGGTTAGAAGAATGTTTAAACTCAGCAGAGATGGGTGTCCAACAGGGGCTTGTCCTGGCTGAACCTGAAGGACTGTGAGTGTGAAGGGGAATAGGCAAAGTGATTAATGTCTCAGTAGGGGCTTTGCAATTCACCACTTGTTGGTTCGATCAAGGCAACCAACGCTTACTGCAAAATAAACCCCTGACATTCACCATCTCAGCTAAGGTTTAGAATATCATATTTAACCTTCTCATTGCAGCAGACTGAGTGTGCTAATACGTGTGGTTACAGAGATGTGCTGATAAGCCAGAGCTTGATAGCTCCTTGTAGCCAAATATATTTATGTGTCCGTACCTGTACTAACATGGCACAATGGCTCTTATACAATAGTTACTTGTTTCAGAGTAAACACCTGGAGATTTTTTCATGTGAGTGCTTTCTTTTTAAAATTTTATCTTCATCTCTGCAGAATGGGTTTGATAAAAACTTTCCTGTAGGCTGGGCACCTAGAACGTGTTACAGTTGAAAATGGAAGGAGAGGCAGCGTTGGTCCACTCCTTCTACCTGAGTAGATCCTGCTCTGTCAATCAGTGTGGAAATTTGGGTTTGTTTTGTTCAGTCTTAGAGGTGAAATGGTATCTTTGAGTTCCTAGGTGCATTTATTGAGAATTTCTCAAACCAGTTCTCATAAGACAATACTGAACTTACTTGCTTGTCCACAACAGATGGTGCCTGAGATTAACTATGTCCAGCTGCAGCTCGGTGTGACAGAAGAGAATTTGATAAGAAAAAATACTAAGATGAGTGAGAAAACAGAGGTAATGCATGGTCTTACTTGTTTGGCAGACAAGTCAGATTATTGTTGTCAGCGTGTCAAGCTGTGTCTTGCAGATGTCTGATACTGAAACAAATTTAAAGAAAACTTGAGATTGACAGAAGCAAAGCATTACCCAGCAGCTGCTTCAGGGTTTTTGTGTGAAGGGAAGTTGAACAAAGGTAGTTGCGTTACTGCTCAAATTGGCAGGACCCATTGGTTTGCAAGTATGTATCAATACAAGTGAAGTGACACTTGTGTAATGTTGTCTTGATTTGTTTTTCTCTCTGTAGAAGAATAAAATTGGCAGGGAGCATTTGGAGGATTAGGAAAGAGCCATTTGTAGATGGACAACATTTGTCAAGCTTTGCTTTCTTAGCTTGTCCCTTCCAGATTGTTTTGGAGAAGTGTAGAGCAGCCTGGAAAATGTTGGGGGGGAGAAAGAAAAGTAAAACATAAAACACTTAACTAAAACCACAAAACTAAACACCAAGAAGTTTCACCTCAACATGAGGAAAAACTTCTTTACATTGAGGGTGGCAGAGCACTGGAACAGGATGCCCAGGGAGGTCATGGAGTCTCTCCTCGCTGGAGACATTCCAAACCCACCTGGACGTGTTCCTGTGTCACCTGCTCCAGGTGACCGTGCCTTGGCCGGGGGTGGAATAGATGATCTCCAACGCAAACAGTTCTGTGATTCTGCGGAAAAAGGAAAAAAAAAGGCGATCCCCGAAGTCCCACGTTAATCTTTCACGGGTGAAACCCTGGTTTTCCCAGAGCAGCCCCAGCAGCCGAGGAGGGGCCGCCAGGAAAGCGGCTGGCGTCTATGGAAACGTAACTTTTGGTTACGCCGCTTTGTTAAATGGAAAAGTGCGGGCGTGGGGGGAAGGGAGCGGGAGCGCTGCTGCCCGCCGCGCTCGGAGGGTGCTCCCGGACAGGGGCGGCGGGGGGAGCGGCCGGGCGCTCCCGCGCTCGCTGCCCGGGTTCGCCCCCGGGCTCGCCGGCCGGGACGTGCGGGCCCCTGCGGGGGTGCGGGGCGGGGGCCGGGCCGGGGGAGCCTCCGGCGGGGGCGCTGCGCCTCCGGCCGCCGCCGCTCCGCCTCCCGAGCGCGGGCGGCCCCGCTCCTGCCGCAGCGCTCCGGTCCGCACATTGGCGGCGCCCGGCTGCGTCGGATCTACTTTCTCTCCCTCGGCTCTTTTTTTTTTTTTTTTTCCTCCTTTTTTTTTTTTTTCCTTTTTTTTTTTTTCCCTTTCCCCTCCCCTTCCCCCCGCTCCCCTCCCCCTCCGCCCTCCTCCGCCGGCGGCCCCAGCCTGGTTCGGGGAGGATCCCGGAGCCGAAGTTCCGCGGCGATCGGGGCTGTGGCGCATCGCTCCCCGGCGGCGCCGCCATGGGGGGGGCCCTGTAGAGCCGCCCGAGGCCCCGGGGCAGCGGCCGGGGGAGCGCCGAGCGAGCGGCACGAACATGGCAGACCGCGGGCAGTGCTGAGCATCGGCGTCTCCGCTCCGCGCTGGGCTCGGGCCCTGGCATGTAAATAACTTCTCTTCCCTCCGGATCGCACCGGTGCCAGCCCCTCCATTTTCCAGAGGGGATTTGCGAGCGGTTCCGCGGCGCTGGGCGATGTCGCGCAGAGCCAGTTCGCCGGGGGTGAGTACGGCTGGCGCTGAACTTCTTTGTATCGAGGGCAGGCGGTGACAGCGGGAAGGGGCTCCCCGGGGACGGCGGACCCGCCGGGACCGGGCGGCAAACTTGGCGTGGGGACTGGGCGCCGCTGACACTCGGCACGGCGAATTCGACGCCGTTTGGTCAAAAAAAAAAAAAAAACAAAAAACCCAGGACCCGCGTCCAGACGTGGGTGTAGAGGTTCAAGTTACACGCTCGCTGGATCCGAACGCGGCCGTTTACAAAATAAAAATAAGGAAAAGGAGGGTGGTGGGTGGGAAAAAGGACCACAAAAGCCCCGCTCGCTCTGACCCGGGCGCAGCCGGGCATCCGGTCAGCGCTGCCCTGGGTACACCTACACGCGTGTGCCTGCACATATTCTTTAAAAAAATAGGACTTTATAAGGTTAGCTATAGCACAACTATTTTTTTCTTCTTTTTATATTTTTTTTCGTCACTTTCACTTCCCGATGTAAATACTTGAGTGATGGAAAATGGAGAGAGGATTAATTTTTCTTTAATATTTTGAAGTATTCTGTACACGCTATTTTTGAAGAGTGTGCCATTTTAATTTTGCATGCTTTCAAACCATTCCTGTATAGTGTTAATTTTAGGTGATCCTCCCACTGCTTTAAACTGTAGTTCTAAACTAATGGAGAAAAATAAAAACACTTTAAAAAATAAACTATGTTTCTAGCGCATAATGGATGGCCAGACCATCATATATGATGATTTTTGTATGAGCAGTGAGCACATAGGTCATAAGTCAAAGTAAGTGTTATGTAACTGGCTGGCTTTAACAAACTTGGTACAAC
Source organism: Lycocorax pyrrhopterus obiensis (assembly GCA_014706295.1). Taxonomy (NCBI): domain Eukaryota; kingdom Metazoa; phylum Chordata; class Aves; order Passeriformes; family Paradisaeidae; genus Lycocorax; species Lycocorax pyrrhopterus. The sequence goes on along the minus strand of JACSVZ010000002.1, from coordinate 6,778,480 downwards.
TGTAGAGAAAAAAGTCTATTTCTTTTTTTCTTTGGACAGTATGAGAGGCTGGCTACCCCTTTTTCCTGTGGCATTACTTTGTAGAAGGTTGATTTTAAAAAAATCAAAACAACCTGTGCTTTAAAAATATAAACCAGTTAATCTGTGTAGTGTTTTGTATTTTCCTGAAAAACTCCTTCAGTCTTGTGCCTATTTCTGGATACTAAACACTACACGCTCACCAGTGAATCATTAGTTAACACTGTAACTGGTTTCTTACATAATTGAAAAACGTTTCTGAGTTAGTTTAGTTTATTATTTAACTTCATTTTTTTTTCTAGAATAGTGTTATTTGGCATAGAGTTGTTGAAAGAACTGAAGATCAGTATGAAAACGGTTTGGGGCTTTTTCATGTGAAGAAATAAAGCAGTAGTGGGTTCATACTGCTATAGCAAAACTGAAACAACTGGGCAGACATTTAAAGGTTCTCAGTGACTCTGTACAATGCTGGGTATTGAAGTACACGCAGCTCCTAAGCTGGAGGTTACGTGCAGGGGTCTTTGTGCTGTGTGTACATCATGGTGGTGGTCGTGTGTGGTGTTTGATGCTCCTACACAATAAAATACACTTGCTACAGAAAACAACTGCAGCTCCCAGGCTGCTGAGTGCAAATATTTTAACCATCTAGTTGTAAGATAGAAGCAGGAGACAAGATACAGACTTTTCTTCAGTGCTGTGTGATCAGCTGCATATAAGTGTCATTCAGGAACTTCACTGATGACTACTGTGCATTTGTTTTTAAAGGGTTGGTTATGCATCCTTTACTACTTTGTTGTAAATGGCCTTTATTTTGAGAATATACTTGGAGTTTGAGCATCTGTACTTTTTAGTTGCTTGCCTCACTTACAGGTCATCTTTGTAAACTGTTTTATGACTCTTGTTTTGTCTGTTCTATGCAAAGTAATACCTAATATTCTGCCAGTATTAAATATAAATGCTTTTAGGTAAAAATATTCTCTTTTTTTGGTAGGAATTGTATTTAATTTTGTATGATTATTTTGTCAGACTCTGCACTCAGTTGATGTATTTTTTTTTTCTTTCTTTTTTCCTTTTTTTTTTCCTGTATTATTCTTTCCCAAGCAGAAACTCCTGCAGAGTTTTGGCAAAATGTTCTTTGGGAGATTTTTTTTTTTTTTTGGAGGGGAGTACACAGGAGGTGGCATTATTGTCATTTACATAATATGCCAGTAGAAAGTAGTTGCATCATGTACAGTTCCTTATTGTGACCGTTCATTGGACTTGCCTGAAAATGATCTCTTAAGGGTAAATGGCTGAGTAAAAATCAAAAGCAGCCATGTATTTTTTTCTCCTTTTGTTTCAGGCTAAAAGGATCATTCAGTATGTGCTTTACGGTATTCCCAGCCTTACCGTATTTAATTTATTGAGCTATTTAAAAATAATGGTTAAAGTGTTGTTTTCTCATCACTGCTGTCAAATCTTTGAGCTTTGCAATTCTGGTTTCCTGTTCTGAAAGTGTGGATAGAAAACTCTTAGTGTGGAGGAGAATGTACTTGGTGTATACCATTTAGTGTAAAATACAGAGCCCAAGAGGAGGGTGGACTGACTCTGAAGTGTTGTCAAAAGCACCCTCTAAACCAGCTGAAAGACACTTTTTTGTTTTATTTGGGCAGTTCCAATTTTAATAATTACTAAAGCTTCTGGAAACCCTGGGATGTAGGTTGTTAGCAGAAAGAAGCATTAAAATCCAGTTTGACAGTGGGCCTTCAGCTAGTCTTTTATAATTCTGTCTTTCCTCTGTGAAATCCTTTTGGCATGTTGTGGTTCTCTGGCAGGATCCCAGCGTGTGATATCACAGATATCAGATGTCTTCTTGCGATTCATGGCATTTGCTGTGCCGCAGTGGTGCTCCCTGGGACAGCTGAGGTGAACCAGGAAATGTCATGGAAATTCGGTAGGGAAAGCAGCGTGGCAGGGAAAGTCACGTGGTTTTGGGAATAGGTGAGCGCCTTCTGTTTGACAGCGTTCACGTCTTTGTGTTTGGTAATCTGATGTGGAATGTATTCAGCAAACAGATGTGTCTTTTAGTGGTCTTGACAGATTCTTTTCCTGACATCTCAGATGTAGATGAGTGGCAAAACATTACAGTTAAGCTTTGTCCTTTGGAAATACCTCTGATTAAAAAAATGAGCCGTAATTACATGTGGCCTTGTTAGAATTTTTTTTTCATCTCAGTGTTGAGGTCCAATGCCAGGCACAAGCACAGATGATACCACACATGTGGAGGATATTTGACTCCTCCATAAGGTCTGTTGAAAGTTAGTCATAGCATGCTGCATTTCTGTCTGTCTCTTCGGGGAAGTCTCCCTCTTGTCTGTACTCACTGGTGAAATGTTTGTTCCACAGTAAGTGTGGCTTGTGCTGATGGTACTTTTGTAATGCAGCTAGAAAATAAAAGATTTCAAGCTGGCCTCTTTGTCCCATGTTTTCATCCTGATTTCCAAGCGTTAGAAGGTAAACACTTGTGTAACATTACTTAATTAAAGAAGATAAAGGCATGGAAGGAAAGAAGAGTCTGCTTGTGTATTTATTTGTTTGTTTAGCCAGGACTTGCAGTTCTTGGGTATAACTCAGTTTCAGGAATGAATTCTTTGTTTTAGATGGAGCTCAATGTGTTCCTTCCAACCACAAACACTTCCATGTTGTTTTTACTCTGGATCTTCCTCTCTCTCTCTCTTCTCTCTCTCTCTCTCTCTCTCTCTTTTTTTTTTTTTGGCTTATTTTTAATTTCCAGGCCCCAAATGCCCCCATGCTATAAAAAGAGAAGGTAGGTTGCTTTTGGAAGACTCTGTTTAGGAAGAAGTGCATGTGAGAGCAGGTTATTACTACCCAGTTTATATAGTTTATGCACAGTTTATAGTTAACCGATTTGCAATCCCTGTTAGCATGTAACATCAGGTGCCATAAAAAAAGAGAAAAAAAGGGGAAAAATGGGACAAACTCTGAAGAGGGCAGTTCTGGGAATAATCATTCCGTGGGGGATCTGTTTGAGGTGGGATTAGATCAGGAGGAAAGGGAGCTGTGTTTTTTCCAGAATTCAGAAAACCTCAAACGGAATTCTTATTTATGCTTGTAGCTCTGCAGAAGTCTGCCTTCTTTGAATCAAGTGACTTGTGAGGATACTGAGTTTAATACAATTTGAAGGCTTTTTTGAAGCACAAGGAACAGGGTGAAAGGATGTGATGTATTTAGCAGAACAAAGAGGATGGAGCATGGGGAAGGAATGGGTTGGATGGGACTATACAAGGATGGCATATCTGGAGCAATGAGAAGGAATAAGGTTGGAGCTTTATTTTTGTCACTTTGCCCTTAGGCGTGCGTGGGGCAATTTTGGCAGCACCGTTTTGTGGAACCATTGAGAATGTGTTTAGCATGCAAGAAGACACCAGCAATGGTCAAAGAGAGTGGTGAGAGAATGAATGAGCCTAGAATATTTTCTAACCTTTTCAAAGGTTACTTGATCTGGGTCAAATAATAGCTGTGCTGGGTGTCGTCACTGCCATGTCAGCCTTGCCTTGTGTACAGAAGTTTTAGTCACAGTTGTGGCAGAAGTCATTCAGTGTATGTTCAGGACTGCCATAAAATGGAGGTCAAGGTTGAGCAGTAAATACTACTATTAACCTTTGATAGACTGTTCTTGTTGGAAAAATTTCGCTTTGGCTTTGCAGTATTTTAGTCGAAAGCTGATTGCACATAGGAAGGGGTACAGAAGCAAGGTAGAAGGCTTCTGGAAGCATCATGGGTTTGCAGTGCTCAGGCAAGAGGAGCCCAGAGTTACAGGAACATAGTCTGTAAGACAGGTGGGAGATGCAGGTTGAGCAGCATGGACTTCAGTCTTTCTCTTCCACCTTAGTCCACCTTGGTGAGGTAGCTTGCCTGTGAGCAGTGCTTATTCTTATGTGGATTTAGTCAACTTTTCTTTTCTGTTTCCTTGTCATCTTTGTTTTCACCTTGTTAAAGGAAGCTAAGATTTTTAAATTAAGAAAAATAAACAGTTTAGAGAAGCATGTGAAGACAGTTCTATGCAGCTCCCGTAATAGCAACTGTTACAACTTGAAGTCTAGTTCGAAGAAGAAGAAGATAGTGATGGTGAGGAAGTCTGGAAGATTCCTGAGGTGGTTTGTGTGGATCAGGGTACAATCCTGCATTAAAAAATTCTTGAAACTAGGCTGGGGAGAGAAGTCTGCCCTGTGTATGTTGTTTAGATGTATATTAGTCAACAAGATGTAAAATAGTTAGGCACATACTTTTTTTTCTCTGGTATATTTGTCTCCAGATAGTAAAATCCACCTTCTGATGAAGAATGTTTATTTATGAGGAGTTAGTAAGTTAATTACTTTGTTTCTTCCGTTTTTCAGAAGTGCATGTAGGTATTGAATCTGTCTTGATGCCTGTGGTACAGTAACTGAGATGGTTGTGTCACTTCTCCATAGAAAGTTTTAGAATCCTGGAGCTGAACTGGTGAATAGCTACTGTTCCAGGCAGTTCTTCTGCTTCCCTTGGGGATGTTTTGAAATCAGTTGACTCCAGTTTAGTTTGTTACCGGAAAGTCAGAGTTTCTGGGCTGTGCTGTGTAGCCAGGAATTGCTCTGGCCAGTTCTGACATCTGCATTCACCCATGTTGATGAAGATAGTTGGCTGCTCTTTTCTCTGGTGAAAGCTGAGAGATGTAAAGGTTAGGGGGAGGTAGTTCCCCTGATCATTGGTAGACCTACATACAGTTCATATGTAAACCATCCTATAATATATTTGTTTCTTTCCTTGTGGTTGCCTAATCTTCAACATCTGTTGACAGCTTTGCCAGTACTGCAGAGGAGTTTTCATTATTGATGCCTCTGGACCTCCAAATAAAGAACTGTCAGTGAATAAGTACTGTATGGATTCATTTAATTATTAATCAGCATGATGGGGTATTCTCTAAGGTACACAAGTCTGTTTCAAAGACAAGTGAAGTCAACAGAAAGTTTTCCATTGAAATAAAATAGTCATGAGAGTAGACATTCATCAGTCAAGTAAGAATTCGATAGCCTAGACTGTTCTGTACCTACTGTTTTGAATAGTGCTAACTGACTGCTGCTCTGCATGATCAAAAAGTGTGGGGAAGAGGATGCTGGAGAAAAAAATAAACCAGGCATTGTGGAATAGTTTTTCATTCTTCAAATATCAAGAAAATGTGAGAACAGTTTTCTGTCAACTTAGATTCTGTGAAACAGTGCTAAGCTGAAATCACAACAATTATAAATTGCATAAACTTGTTCTTGATTTCACTATTATTCTTTTACTGGCCAATTAGTCATGTTTTCCTCCCACTGCTTCACGGAGGCTGGCAAGAATCACAGTTCTGTGGTGCACAAAGCAAAAAAAGGGGCACTTTGGGGTCACTCAGAGAGAACTGGGCTTAGTTCTTCCTGAGCTGGATGTTTATTTCATGCCTGAGACCCATCCTACTGTCTGATACTTGATTTCATCAAACACAATCAGTATCTGAAGAACTGATATTACATGTTAAATTTTATCAGAATGATAAAAGCTGAATAGTTTTGCATGTAGGACTCCACACCCTGTCCTCGCACTTCTCACCATCTCCTGTGCCAGAAGTTTCAGGCCAGGAGGCATGTAGAGAGGAGCTACTTAGTTGGCTTTCCTGGTAAGTAAGACATATATTTGTAGGTGAAGAGTAATAGGTTTTTGCTGGGGAAGGCTGTCTTGCCAGGGCTTCTTTGTAATGGAAAAGCCAGTGATGGTTGTGGTCTCTTCAGCAGTTTATAATGGCAATTTTTTTGACTGTTCTGTAGCATCTTCTGAGCATGAAATTACTTCTGAGAAATTTGGAAGATGTGCTGTAGTGGTGTAGTTAGGGGCAGAAAAGCAGTGGTGGTGGGGTTATGTCTCTTAAGCTCAAAGAGAAGCAAGGATGGAGGGGAGGTGGTTGCGGTTTAGGGAGTCCAAAATCAATTTTCAGAATCCTTTCAGTGGTTGCAGCTTGTTCTGAAAGAAGACGTATCTTGAAATAATCTCTCCTTTAATCTCCTCTCCAGTCCTTCCAACAGCCTCCTAAGCCTGCTAAACTCATCAGAACTAAACTTTCTGCAGATCATCCTATACCCTGATTGTACCTGAGCAGCGAAAGTGAAATTTACTGACAGAGCTCCCTGCCGTCCCAGTACACACACTCGAAGTCAGAACCAACCAGATCATGGGATTCTGCGTAATACACTTTGTCTTTTACTAGGTTTCCTCATGAGCATTGACCACATCCTTATGGAAGGTGGATGGATGAAATTAAGCAACTTTTAGGAAGGAGGTTGAACTTGACCACAGTCAGTGAACACCATCTGTTTTTCCTAAAATTCCTTTTTGGTCCTGACATTCAAAGATGCTTGTCAAATCCCATGAAAAAGATGAGCCTAAGTTCTGAAAATCAGGACTTGATCCAGGGTGGGGGGCAAAATAATCTTGTACAAAGCTCTCTTGGTAGTGTTCGAGTGACAAGAAGCAGCAAAAAATTACAAATTCCCTATGTAAAGTAAGATTAGAATGCTTGTGGGTTGGATATTATTTGAAATTAGAAGATAACAGCAAAATGTCAGGTGACTGTCTTTACACAACACAGGGGCTTTAACTTCTTTCTGATGTTGTGCAAGGAATTTGTTGATGTAGGAGAATCCATTGATCCACTAGAAGAGCATCATGTTGCTTAAATACAAGAAAAATAGATGCTCTTTGACTGTGAAGGCGTCTTGTTAAAAAGCACGATTGTATGACATGAAGCTTGTCTCAAGGTTATTGTTCTTCTGTGGTAGATGATGACCTGACTAAGGGATAGGGTATATAACCTTTTCTGTCAGTATGGACAAAGATCCTGAATGGGAAGGTGTGTAGGATGCTTGGGCATTTTCTTTGCTTCCCCACGCTGCTGCTTCCCACCATGCAGAACTGAATCTCTGGGAGCCCACCTGAGTGTCTCTGGACATCAGACATCAGGAACCAGTCCTTCTGAGTAATGAAACTTTTATAAAACACTGAAAGCTGCATAGTTGCAGGTTCAATTTTCAGAGTTCAGGATGTTGAATACAAGGCTGGAAATGAAGTTTAGTGTTGCTAAGTATGAATCTTTGGATGTGACAGTAATTTGGGCAGTATGATGAGCTTTGTTGGTTCAGAGTCTGTTTGTAAAATAGTACAGAGAAATTATGAATTTCGCAACAGCATCTGTGCTGGCTCAGATCAACAATGTGGATGTCCCATCATCATGGTTCCTGCTGTGGTTAATAGGAAAATAAGGCAAGAGTAATTTTATAATGATAACTTCCCCAAACCACTAATTGCAGGAGATTGGGGAAGGAATGGTGGGATTTCTGAAGTCAAGGGTGGTATTGCTGTGTTAGATCTGTTGAGCATAAGAATCTCCTTTGAATGTGTCCAGCCTCTCCTTGATCACACGAACTTTCAGCATGCTGAGCATGGAGTACCACAGTTCAGCTGCGTAGTGTGAGAACAGCAGGCTTTCACTTGGGATTTTCTTGATCCTTCTATGTCCTAGCATCAGTGCTGTGTAGTAAGTGTTGAAAGAGAAGTAAATGCTAATTTTGTGATCACCTTTTCAATGTGAATTATGGTTATAAGTGTCAGGATGCGTGAAAATGTATGTGTGGGAAAACCAGACTGTATACTTTCCAAAGATGTGCACAAATGCCAAAGACGTGGTTGAAAGCACTAGAGTACATCAGGGAACTTTTATTTAAGCTGAAAAAAATTTGTATATATGTAACAGGACTGCTTTTTGAAGGCAATAAGAGACAAATAGACTCCAAAAGCAGGATTTCTGGACTGTTAGCAAGTTTGGCTGTGGTTCTCAGGGCAGGAAATTTTTTCACTTTTTGCAGACTTAAGGAACCATGGTATCTTGTTTTCTGATGTTAAATGTCTATTGCACAGCTTAGGTTTTGATTCATTCTATTAGTTAAATAATATTTGTATTTGGATAATGAACCTTTTTTTTATGTAACATAAATTGACTTAATTATTCTGCGTAATATGTCTCCTGATAGAACTGGTTATTAGTGAGTTAGGGTTTCACACTTGATCATGCTGATGTCTGTGGATCTACAGATCTTTAAAACCCCCAGTGTATTAATGCTGTTATCAACCAAAGCTGCTGCAGCAGCTTTATTTATTTTTGCTTCCTCAGGGGTACCGTAGCGGCCAGTTGGAGCATTAGCCACCAAATGCCAAGGTGGCTGTAGAGTAACTGCAGCAGCATTTCAGCATCTAATGGACCGGGTCACGTGCAGAGCCTCATTAAAATATGATTAAAGTATCCCCTTTTGTTTGTTCGGTGGAGCCAAGCCCACGCTCTGCGCTGGACCCTCCATTATGTTTGTGCCGTGTGCTTGGAAATGCCTCCTGGTTTTTGTGAGGCTGCTTGTTCACCCCCCAGACCCCAGCCCTGCCCAAACCTCTGCCCGAGGTGCAGCTGGCTTTCCTTATTCCTCTCCCCTCTTCCATCCACCGGTGATTAAACGCAAGGAAATGAAAATGGTGTCTGCTTTCATTTAAACATAGTCTGCTGAAGGCAAATACGAAGCTTCTGTTGTTGTCTGGGGGTGTCTCCTGCTTTCCTGTACCTCTGCTTTTTAACTGCTGAAGACTGGGTGTGGGGTTTTTTTGTTTGTTTGGGTTTTTTTTCCTGGTATTTAATTAGTAAGCTAGACTTGCAGTTAAAGAACTGGCATAAATTATGTTGGTAATTTGCCATGACCACCTGTGGTAGTACATAAATAATGAGGGAATAACAAAAACTTACGACTAAATTAAAAAATAAAAAGGATTTCGTTACGCTTTCTAAGACAAGCCTTCATAGCTCGTCTGGAAGCAGTAAAAATGGGCTGTTCTTTAGGTTTATTTTTTGTGAAACATGGAAATCAGTGTGCTTCAAGCTCAAAGACTCATAGCATGAATCCACAAATTTAGTTTGTGTCTTTGATCACGTATAGCCTTGACAGTACCCATGGACAGCATAAACTTACAGAAACATGGTGTGGTTGATTAAGTCCTATGATCATCAGTAAATGACTGGAGAGGGACAGCAGACTTCTTGTAGCCGTTGGAATTTGAGCAAATGAAGAGTATTATTTCCAAATCAACATGTTGCAGGGGAAGAAGGGATAGAAAATGCTATAAAAGTTCTTAGATCTGGCTTTTCTTTTGACACTCTGTGAAATCAGATGATATGGCACTTGTAACTGCTGTGGGTAAGAGGCGTTCATAAGAAATAAAATAAAATGTATATGTGGCAGTGGTGGGGGAGGCGTCTGTTCTGAAAACATCTGAGATGCTGGAAAGCTTGTCCCCAGTGGGAAAGAGAAATTGCATAGCTGGCACTGAGGCTCGCTGCTTATGCTTATGTGGCCATATTTAGAAAAGGATCAACACTAGGAACTGAATTATTAGAGAAGTGAGTGACTGGAGGGATTGAACATAAAGGAAATTATTTCTATCTTGCTTGTTTGTTTGAGTTTTCCAGATGATGCTGTGGGAGGGCTGCGAACTCCAGACTTGCTGCCTGTGCAGAGTGAATCTGGAGATGAATTTGAGGAGGTCAATGCTTGTTTGAGCTAAAGCTCCTCTCTCCCTGGGTTTGTAGGGGGCTGCCTGCCGGTAGAAGATGAGCAGGAATGAAAACGACCCTCCTGACTTGGAAAAGTCTGGAAAGACTTGATGGAGTGAGGTGCAGGCTGCTTGTACTGTGTGTAGTGCTGTGGGAGGCTTCTGGTTTCAGTACATCTTGCAAACATTCGTGTGTATAAGTAAAGCAAACAACAGCCAATTAAAAATAAAAACCAACACCACATTTCAAAGAAGTTGTATATATAAAAAAGAAAGCTGTCTTATTAACAAATACTTGTCAGTACAGCAGCACAGTTTATCACAATTATTTGCATCTGTGTGGCAGTTTTAGTTTATTGTGGTTTTGTTGCAGAACAACAGATTATCTAAATAAATTAATTAATTTGAGGGAGGGGGGTTAAAACAGCACTTCTAAGGAGAGATCTAAGAGGAATGCTTTCCAAGTTTTTAGGAGCAGTTAAACTACCCTCCCCCCCGCTTTTTTTTTTTTTCCTCTTTAAGAAGTGGTTCTTTTTGTTCCAGTCATCAAGACTCATTTTGAAAGACGTATTTTTCTGGTTTTGGCAAAATAGTTGATCAGCGCGACTGGCAAGGAACTGCTGTGGAGCAACAAAGAATTTCTGTGTAGCTAAAAACTGTGTTCGAGGCCGTCTTGGAGCTGTTTGTGAACTAGAGTAGAAACTCTCTGTAAGAAAGGCCATTCAAGTTAAGTTGCACGTTTTCCTCCCCAAAATTAGCATACCAGAATACTTCATTGCAGTGTTTAGAATACTTTGTACAAGAACTAACAGTAAGTTGAAGATTGCTAACTGAGGATCTGTCATGATGCCAACTGACTTTTTTTTTTTTTTAATGAAAGCTTTGTATACATAACAGGATGAGTCATCACTGGAGAGTTCTGAAAGTGTTTGGCATCCCGAAGAATCCTTTTGTGTGTCTCTGCTGCACAAAATGAGTATTTTTGTCATGAAACTCTGCCTTTAGAAGTATTGCAATAACTGTAAGCTTTAGGGGGACGTTTTCTAATGTGGCTTAAACCTTTACTTTCTATTATTGTTTTAAAAATATTTTGGTGTTCTTAGATCTTCTTGAATAATAGGATGGAAATTTCTAAATATTTGTTGGCTGTTATTTTTTTTTAAGGTGTAGCTTCAGACATACTTCTATTATAAATTTGTTTTTAAAAGTATGTGATAGGAGTTTGACTGTTTTCCATAGCTTTAATGCGAGTATTGAAAGTCTGGTTGTGGGAGAATACTGTTAACTCATTTTGCTTTATTCAAACAGGGTCCCTGTAGTAAACTGATAGTAGCTGCTTATCTGAGTCACATTTATTTTAAGTACATTTTCTTTTGATACATTTGTCATGTTGAAGAGCTGGTTGGCCTTGGTAGTGTTTGTTACGTCTCTTTGAAACTAGTATCTTAGAAAGTTAGAGTGTTCTTCTTATGTGTGTTAAGAGCATCAGTAGTTGCTGTACTCACTCAGAGCAGCTCCATGGTAAAGAGAAACCTTTCTTACTGAGGTGTTGGTGAGTAACGTGTCAGACCACCACTGTATTTAGTCCATGATTTTCCTGGTGATGTGAAACCTGGTTCGTGTAATCTTCAAGTGTATACAAGGCAGCAGAGGTGGAATTTTGCAGCTGGTGCAAAAGGGTAGCGAATAAATTTTTATCTGAGAGATTTTGGAATGGATGACATTTTTCAGAGATTTTTTTCCCCCTGCCATTCATTCTTTAGTAGTATGTTTTCTAAGATGTGCTGTCATTAATTTTAAAAATCAAATCCATTGATGGATTCTTTCATGGTTTGTTGTGGTGATGGTATATTTATTAGCTAGTAGTTTAGCAGTTTTAATTTTTATGATTTCTTTTGAGTGAACCCAAGTATAAAGTTTATGGCCAAGGAAACTTGAAAGAAAGAACACAGTTCAGAAGAAGAAGAATTCATGAAGAAGTCATCAGAATTTGTTGGGTTTCATCAAAAAAAAAAAAAAAGCTTTCATAATAGTTTAGAATTATATAGGCTTTTCATCCAAATGCTCTGAATGACGCTGATAACAGAATGCATAAAAACCAAAGGGCTTTCAGACAGTCCTTGACAAACTACACAGGTTAATTACTCAGCCCTGCGTGTGCAGGTGTGATGGTTTTGAGTCAGGCTCTCAGACTCATGTGTTTTTATTTTAATGTGCACATCCAAGGCTAAGCATTTAAACAGGTTTGCATTTAACTTGGAAGAGAAAGAATAGAAATGTACTTAGCTAATAAAGTTTATATTTGGTGATATTTTGTATTAACCTTAGCATGAATTCAGTGGCATTGCTAAGAGATTCTGTTTAATGGTAGAACACTTTGTCAGTGTTGTTTTGGGTTTTTTTTTAAGCTGAGGTTCTTATGCTGTGCAGTACCAACGTAGTGTTATTCTGCAATAAATTAAATGTTGGGGTGTGCTAATGTGGGGTGTGTCTAATGAGACTCAAGCCCACGTTTGTTTTTATTTTCCAATGGAAGCTAAACCTCAACTTTTGATTTCATTTTTGGAAGAAAGAAACCCTCAACATATCTGCAGATTGGGATGTAGAATTGGCTGTAAGAAAATAAGGTGTTGGGGTGTGTCTTTATATTGAGAAGGTAAAATTTTTGGTGTTACTGTTAACTTTGTTTTCCTGGAATCCTCTCAGAGCTTTTATTGGGAGGACCTCTACTTCAAAATACTGTACTTTTTCCAACTAAACATTATTTCCAGCTGTTTAGATGAAGGAAGTTTCCCTTACAGACCCTGAACCAACCATGTTACCTTTTCTGTAGGATCCAGATGCAAAGAAAACCAATATTTGTCCCTTTATCAGATGACTTTATGTGCTTGTTCTGGAGCTTGTAGGCCAGAATGGGGCCTGGAATTTCTGTGAGTCTTATATGTTCCTCCGAGTCTTTAGAGTTAAGGTATCATCGACTATCCTTATCCAGCATGCTGGATGCTGCTGTAGCTTTAAGTTTTCAGTAAAAAGGCATTTCTGGTGCAATCTGTCACTGAAAAAGAACAAAGATAACGTGGAGAGGAGAAGGTGATGAAGGTTATTGTAGGTTTCCCACCTCATCACTTCTGAGGACCTGTTCCCTGGTAATTTACCTCTCCATGTTTTTTTGGTAATGGAAACTTTCTAGTTAGCTTTATGTTTGCAGGGCATTTAAGGCCACGGTTGCAGAGATCTGTTCTGCTGGCAGCAGTGACTTGGGCAATCGTCTTTTATTGCAGCTGCTCAGCCCTGTTGCTCTGCCAGTGCAGTGCTCAGATGCCTGCGTGGAGGTCCTGGCTGGGAACTGGCTCCTGACAGTGTAACCTCAGTTTGGAAAGGGTACGTGTGGCTTACGTGTTACTTCAGGTAAATATTTGACTCTTGTCCAAGTCCTGTTAGTTTTGCTTTGACCCATGCTAGGTTTCCTTGTAAAGCTGTTTTTCATATTCTCATAGTAAAATCCCCATGTTCAGAGAAGCTTTGCTTTTAAAAGGAATAGGTCTTATCAATGGCAGTTGGTTTACAAATAACTTTTAAAATTATTTATTTGGTCTTTACCTTTTTTAGCCTTGCGGTCAATGTTTCCTTTCACTGTGGTATAGTTTTAAATTTATAACTTTGTGCTTTTGTCATTTAATTCTAATTTAGAGAATTCTTGATAATACATCTTGAATAAATTTAACCTTTTTAAGTAATGTGAGATTGAAAATGGTTCAAATATGCAGGAAAAAAGACAAGGTTTGGTATAGTATTAACATCTTTATCATGTCAGTAACATATAGTCAGCAATTAAATATCTCCTGTTGTGCCCACATCTGCTTTACTTGCCAGTAAATTAAACCTCCCACAAGTCAAGGCGTGCCATGTTTAGGCTACACACTCACCAAATTTAATTTTTACCAGGAATACTCAAAACTCCCCTAGTACTTTTCAGAAACTGAGATCCAGGAAGCCAGCTTCCTGTTATCTTTGTGAGAATTCTGTGCAAGGAAAAAAAAAAAGCTAAATATAACAAAAAAACGGATAAAAAGTAGATTGCTTAACATAACAGCTATCTAAAGAATTCACATTGTGATGTGTTAGCGCCGAGCTTATAAAGATGAGAAAATAAGGGTTAATAATTAATACATTTTACTTGTGGTACTTGCAGCACAGTTTACAAAATGATAGGTGCAGATATTCTGTAAATGTTTTGTGGAAATTTGTCATGAGAAATTAATACAAATTGAGCTGCAATTCCAGTGTATTTGAAATTGCTTGTATCCAAGAAACAAGGAACGAAACCCATCAGAAAGGTGGGAGCTGTGTGGAAGTAGTTGACGGCAGACTTAGGGATTAGTGTTGGGTTCGGCCTTGCTGTTAATGAGCTGGAAAAAGGTGGGAGCAGCGAGTTAATGGTATTGACAGACAGCGTGGAGGTAAATGGGTTTGTCAACACAAAGAGAGAGAAAATGGAGAAGAACACAGGTTAGGAATATACAAAACAGGGAAGAAGGAGGTTCCCCCCAACCTGCTCTAACAGATGAAACAACCACCATTGACTGAGCCAGTCAGGGCTGATGGGTTTTCCAAACACGGCGCTGATGAGAGTGAGAATCTTGCAGTAAAATAGTGCTGAAAGGGCACAGCAGATAAATGAATGGGTTTTTTTAATCATGTTTTAATTACTTCAAATACATGGTGAAGATGAATATATTACTGTTTATTTTGCAGTTAGACTGTGTTGAGGTAACAACAGGCATGTCCATGGCACAGTGCTGCTTTGGGACAGCAGTTAATGTTCACACCTGAGTTTAAACAAATGCATCGTGGGGAAAAAAGTGTTGCTGGTAAAATACAGTAGTTAAGAATGAAGCATATTTAAAACTAGCAACGTTCTATTTTTATGTTAAAAATATTAAACCTATTTGATTTTGTAGATGGTGGTGGAAAGGTAATGGTAGGCAGAGGCTTTTTTCTCTTTTCTAGGAACTTTGAAAACAAAGTTATACTCAGAAAAGAGAGAGCAATTTTATAAAATAGTGTTTTCTAGTGGTAATATCTGTAGTCCACGGTGGATGAAAACATGTAATAGCTATTACCATCCTAAATAAATAAATAAAATTATCCACTCTTGAACCATCCCAAATGTAACCTCAGCTGCTCTGCAGACACAAACATTGAGACTAGACTAGCAGCATTTACCAGCTGTGTGTAAGAGCTACACTGCACGTAAAGGGATTTCACATTTTATTATGTGGGAGGGATGATGTCAGTTTGGTTGATTATGCCCCTTTCAAGCTGCTGTGATAATTACCTGCTTGTTACCAGAAGTGTCGAACCCATTTTCAGTTCTTGTTTGCTTTTGCTGTCATGCCCTAATTGCTACATAATTTTGTCCCTGCCAATTACTACCTTGGAGTTGAATTTTACAGTGAAAAAGTTATAAGAAGCAATAAAGTAATTGTTTTTTAGATCTTGTAATTTCAATGGAATATTTTATTATGCTACAAAGTATATTGAAATACATGCTGCTCACTTTTGTGAGACAGTGAAATCCCATGGTTCCCACTGAAATGACAACAATGTGGAAGGCATGACTTTTTGGGCAGATAAGGATACTTTTTGTTTTGGAAATATGTATTTGCTGGGTTCTTTAGAGACAGGAACTCTTAGGTTTGCTCGGCTTTTTTTTTTTTATTCTTTCCCTTCCTTTTCATCCTTTTTATCTACTTTGTGAGTTTTACAAGTTGCCTTTGATGTAGGTATTAGGTCATCTGATGTGGTCCTTTAGCCATCGTTTTCTATGAAGATGCAATGTAAATGGATTTCTTTAAAGGTGCTGGGCTTAACAGTGTTTTATACTCTGATCAAAACTATTTGTTTGAATTATTCCGTGGAATAAAGCCTGCAGTAATTGGTTTAAGGACTGGCTGACCAAGCACTTTGTTGTCTTTGGGAACTGTCATCTCTTTGCTTTGGGTTTTTTGGGTGGTCCATCAGCAGTGAAGTCTGGTATTAGTCAATGTTAATAACAATTACTGCTATTGACATCTGTGTATGGAATGACATGGATGAGCACAGGGAAGAGGCAAAAGAGCAGTTAAGCAAAATGCTCTTCAGAATAAGGAGAGGGGATGATGTTGCCATGTAGAGGTTTAGGGATGGGGCTGCAGTACAGAAAGGAGCATTTCTGGCAAGAGCTTTGAAGTGTGGGATGTTTGTGGCTGTGCACTGAAGCTCTGTTTATCATAGACATTGTGAGATTTGCTGCTGCCATTTCAATGTGATTCAGGTATCCACAGCTGAAAGACTGAAATATTGGCAAAAAGTCATGAAACAGACCAGAGATAGTAGAAAGCTTGGAGAAAAACACTTTGGGGAGGAAGGTAGAGGTGCTCAGTCTGTTTGGTTATGGGGGTCGGGGATTTAAACCCTAAAAACAAGTAGTAGCTAGAGAGCAGTGAATGATCTCTCCAGCAGAGAAAATACTGAGTTCTTAAGGGATCCCTCACGTAAAAGAGACAAGAACCAGCGATTGAAAGCTGAAACCAGAGATGTTCACAAAGGAAATGAGCACGAATTCATAAGGAGGAACAAACGACAAAGGGAATGACAAAGTGAGTGGCTTTCTGAAAGACAGGCTTCAATCAATTATGGTTATTGAGTGATAGTTATGGATATTGGGCTCGCATGGATAATGATTCCGGCATTGTGTCCAGTGAATCCGTGAGCAGTCGGACTTCTGTTTTGATAGCACTTCCTACAGCAGCTTTTCCAGGGACGGTGTGATGAATGTTGAGCACCTTTGTGGTGGAAGATTCTTTTCAAACGTAATCTTTAATACATTGATTGCAAGAGACAAACGGTTTCTGAGGTTATGAGGACAAGGCATATCTCAGTTGTAGTTCTTTTTGTTAGCATAAAGGCTTTCAGGTACTTCAAGGAGAAATTTCTGTGTGCAAAAATACTGCAGAAAAAAATTATGCAGCAGTAATGCTCTTAAGAAAAAATAATTATTTTAATACTGAAATTTGTGTGGCTGTGAGCTAGGAACTGCTCTGTCATGACACCAGGGCAGTACTTGGGTAAATATGAGTAGCTTTAGGGCCATTAAGTTACACATATGTGCTTCCCTGTCTGTGTCATCTTCACAAGTGGTTGCCAGTATAGCTCTTTCAGAGCTGCTCTGCCAGCTTGTTATACCTGAAAGTACTTCTGAAATGTTTGATTAAGATAATTTTTAAGGCTCTGTGGTGTGGTCTGGTGAGTAGAACTGAATTTCCATGCTGTAAATGTTAATTAGAAGCATATGTGTATATGTAAAAAGCAAGCTGAAATAAAAGTATAAATATCTAAGAAGCTGTCATTCCAGAAGGTCTGTGCTCAGAAAAGATTAGGTAAATATACAAATAGTCCCATTATAAATCAGCTGCAGTATCATTTCTGATTATCTTCGTTACTTTTTTTCTAGTGGTTTGCAGAAAAAAAAGTTAGGAAGCAAAGGGATTCAGATTATAATTTCCAAATCCTGTAAGACAGCATTACTTGCACTGTTGCTAAAAGAAGCTCCACTCACTTTATTCCCTCTCCTCCTTCTCCACTAACCCTTTCCTGTCATTGCTCTTCTGCCTGGCTGCTCCCAGCACAGACGTTCGTGAACCTCTGATGAATGAAACAAACTGATGTGGATGAAAACTCTCTCTTTTGCTGGTTATCAGTTCAGTCAGTGTTAATTCAATTTAGTCTTAGTATAATTTCTGAGTCTTCAGGTCAGCGTGTTTGAATCTTGAACATTTTCATGTTTTCCTCCACAGTGAACATAAATTTTGAGAATTGCCTTCCTATTACATTAAAAACACCTTTTAATGTTTAAACCGAGGATATTTGTGGAACTGGAGAGAAGGCTGCAGAACTTGAGGACCCTCTGCAAGTTGCAGGGCAGTAAATGGAATAAGCTTGCAGCCTTGTGTCCTTGGGTGGTGGCCTCAAAGGAACTTGACCTGGAGGTATCAGTTGGTCCTCTTGGATGACTTCCATTGTAGTAGTTGCTCTAGCAGGGTTCGCTGGGGACGTGCCCCTCTCATGTGACACAGAGACAATTTTGTTTATAACTCTGACCTGTATCGTATGATGTAGGCTGAGCAGTAGATCACTCTCATGCTGGCAGTTCTGACACAGCCTGATCCCCTCTCAGGCTGGGGAGGGTGGGAGTGTGAAGGTGATGATCAGGTAGAAGAATTCCTCTAGCATCCAGTGCTGGGAAACCCATCTTTTTATTACCTTAACTTTTTTTAAGGTTTTCTTTAAGAGCATATTAAAGAAATGATGAACTAAGACTTGAAAAAAATAATTAACTACCCCACCCAATAGTTTTAAAAAAATAGCATTAATTAATATATTTAATATTAAAGGGCTGAAGTCTGGCATTGGTTAAAAAGATACAAAGCAGTTTGGTATAGTTGGTAGTGGTCTCAAAAATACGTGAAATTTTGAGAGCATTAGTGAACAGCAATGATCATTGTCCCAAATAACAATGGTGATTTAACAGTCCTTTGAACAGAAGTTTTAAAGTTCTCTATTATAATTACTTGGAGCTATTTGTAAGCTATCTGTAATTGTCAGAAGGCAGATTTGTGTCTCCAGGTTAGAAGAATTTTCTTCAGGGATGGAAAAAAGGTGTAGGCACATTTTTGTTAGCAGAATTTCTAACAAAAACCTCAGAATTTCTACCTCATCAACGCCCCTAGAGATTGATATGTCTGTTTATACAGAAGCTTTTAGGTGTGTTTGAAGATCTGTATTACTTGTGCCTGTGCTGTGGAGTGTGGCTTATTATGCTACTTGTATTGTTGTTTATATTTCACAATAGTATTTCCAGACCTTTGTTTACTCTGGTATAAAAATAGTTTCCATGATCTGGCTTTTAGGATTTACATCTAGTTTGAAAACAATTTTGTTAAAAGAAAAACAATTCATGTGAATTACAAATTTACACTGACACCCATCTGATTCCATTGCCCATTTTCTTCTTAGATCTATTTTTATTCTTCTGAGGTTTTCCAAGCCTTCTGACTAAGTTTTAATGGATTTTTAATTAGTGAGCAGATCTTCTGTTTTTTCCCTTTGGCTTTCCTAGGTTTAGCAGTTTTACTGAAAGAGAAATATTTCATAATACTTGTTGACATTATCTGAAATAAAAATGCATTTCTTTATAAGGAGCACTAAGGGTGCTAACAGATGGAAAAGATACGTGGTGATATGACATTCATTTCTGTTGTGGTTTTTTTCCTGTCTAAATCCATTTTAGATGGGTAATGACAAACTGTAGTTGACATGAACTACTTTTCTTACATGCCATCAATTAATTTGAGTATTATAAAGAAAATTCTATCTAATGTATTCTAGGCCAGCATCTTGTATAAAAGAAGGTTATTTATATCTCTTTGGGTACTGCCCTTCTTTTCATGTCCTGATCCTTCTAGTTGAAGCTTAAATGCTTGTTTAAGATTAAAGCTTAAATACACTAATATTGTTGCCCATAGGTTCTGCTTTGCCTTTCGTAAGCATAATTTTAGGTGAAACTGGATGCCTTTCTCAGGAACTGCTGTAGCACACACCTGAGGGAGAGACAGGTGTTGGGTTTTTTTGTGGTATTAGTGGCATCATAAACATTTCAGAAACATAAGAACGAATGGAGTTATTTTCCATGTAATCTACAGGAAGACTTGTGTTTGCTACAAAGTCTAAAGACATTAGTAAAACTGACTTGAGACAGAAGATTCTGAGCTTTATTTGATGAGAAAGCATGAGATGTTCTGAGCTGACTGATACATTTTGATAGATGTAAGATCTGGAAACCTCTCAAAATGATGTCATGTGAGTGAGGTTATTTTATCTAAAATATAGTAGTTGAATGTTTGCATAGTTCTTTTAGCGTCCTAGCTGAAGAAATGATGAATAAAGGCAGTGGTTAGAGCTCTCTACTATCAGTGTATGCAGACTCTACTTGCTGTGTATAAAATCAGTTATCTTGAGTAAAAGCTTTAGTATTTAGTATTAGATTATTGGAGTGTTTGTATACCTGCACTGTGTGTGGCTGGGTGACAGAGAGCACAGCCTTCACCTGGCACCTAAATACATCCAGTGAGGATATTTAACTTGAGGAGACAAATGCACTTCATAAGAATCTTCACAATGTTCCTGTGATAAGACTCTGTCAGACTGCAAAGTTCCAAAAGGAAAGCTTTGAAAATGACTTCTAATTAATGGTGCTAAAATTACAAAAATCTGTTCACAGAGACCAAAACTTCTACCAAGTTCCAAGTACTTGGCAGCTGTTTCTCATGCGTGATGACTCAGATCCGCTGAATTTTATGTACAGGATCTTGAAATCACCAGGCATGAGAATTACAGCCCTTACCATTGTGTTGCCACCTTTATTCGGAAGAGAGTAGCAGGCAGACCCTGCAGCGTGTGAAAGAACAAGGAGCTGGATAATTCTTAAAAAAGACACGAGCTTGGTGCTGATGTGGGTAACGAATTCTGGGCACCATGGCTGTTCACAAGATTGGAGGAGTTAGAACTTGGCATAGCCCGTCGTCATGGAGAAACAAATCTTGTGTTCGGATCGAAGTGGATGCTTACGCTTCCCGTCAGGAAAATGCAGTGTTGGGTGCAGTAGCATATTTTAAATGCAATTTTGTTTACTTAGAGGACAGAGGAATGTGGACAAGTGCAGTATTGAATGGTGCAGGTTGAATTTGTCACACGTGAAAATCTTGCATAGGTTAGAAATTTGTGCTTTTGACAATGCCAGTGGTCTCTCAGCTGTTCATGTTGCCATTTCATTCTCCTTGCCTGTCAAAAGAGAACATATGAAAACAGTCAGTGGACTTGCTAAACATTATTTAGCAGCTTCACCGAAGAGCTTCACACTAACTGTTGTCTGGAGGAGTTATAAAAACAGAGCCATTACCAAGCCTGGAGCCAGGTAGATAAACAGAACTTGCTGGGATTGGAAACTTGCAGGTGCCTCTTCTTGGTACCTCTTGGTACTCCCAAAAATTTGTCTAATTTGATTCTGGAAAAGGTTTTAAAAAATATTGCAGGTGCTGCAATTCTAGTATGTTGTTGTGCATCATTTTGTTAGCGAACATGACCAAATGCATTGGTAACAAATATAGAAAGGCTGTAGTTTGTGCAAAACTGCAGATATATAATGTGTTGTAACTGCATCTAAAGTTTTTTTGCAGTTTTTTCTGAAATGTGTGTAATTGTTCAGGTCTGCATGTAAAACGTTTTGTGTTACAGAACTAAAACTGTAGATGAGGCTACATATCAGTGGGAATGTGGTTCTTGAGAAAGAAGAACCTGTAGCAGTTTCTGATGCTGTGCATTGCTGGGTTAATGTGACAGATAGTTGACTGAAAGCAATTTTCACTTACAGAATTTATAGATGTCTAAGCAGTCAGTTTGAAAAGTAAAAAAGAAAGCTGAAAGATCTGAAAGCCTTTTATATGATTTCTCACTCTGTTATTGGAACTGTCTCCAAATCTGAAGTCCATACATGTAGATCAGGCAGCCTGGCTTCATACTTCGAACGTCCAACTCAGATTTTCTCATGTATCACAAAAAGGTGTGCAGAAGTCCATTGCAGTGTAGTATCAGGCCATAACTGTCTGTAGCAGAGATATAACTTCATGGGTGTTTTATGTACCTGCAACTGTTAATGAACTGTTAATCAGTGATACTGAATCTTCCTGGTTTGATCTTCGGCTGGTGTGACGCTCTGTCTCTCTTGACAACCCACTGAGGATGTTCCCAAGTGGGTAACAAGTTGGGAAGAAGACTTCATGGTCTTGTTACTGTTACCAAGGCTCTGTTTCAGCTGTGATAGTCTTCATCTGCTTTATCTCTTAAAAGAGCAGTTCCAGACTCAAACTGAACAACTGTAAATAACATCAGGGATGAACAGAGAAAATATCGAATGTGGTGGCTTTGTCCAGACAAGCCTCATCACTCAACAGAGTGCAGCTTCAGGCTCCTGGATCTGGCAGCCTTCTGCAAAATTGAGTTGAGATTAAGATTTTTCAACAGTGGGATGACACTCCTGTTGCAGTAATTATGGCTCTTTGACTTGGGTGGACAGTCGTGACGAGTGCCTGCAGGCAGTACATCCTATTTGCCTTTTCTCAGTCTCCCTTGGAAAGTAATTTTGCCACCAATATGGGCCTGAGAACCTCCATAGTACAGGTAATTCTGCGAGGAAGACTGAAGTAAAAAATACAGATAAACCAAACTTTGCATTTACTTAAAAGTACTCATTCATTTGGCTTTTAAATTGTTAGAACTCTGCAATGCAGACTCATTTTGATACTTCGCTCCCAACCTCTCACGACAGCCTTGTTACCTCAAGAGCTCTGCATTTACCAGTGGGTTTCCTTTGCATTTGCTTACTTTATGTCAACAGTGACTGTACTCTAGAATGAAAGCAAAGATGCATCTCTGACATTCGGTACAAATAATCTTTAAAAGAATTCTGTTTGCCTTTCTTTGGCCGGTGTAGGAAATCTGACAAATCTCCCTGTCACAGGGGAGTACTGGAAAAGTTTAGTTGAGAATCATCCAGTGGAGGTAGGTTCTTTTTCCCCTTTTTTTCTCAGACATCTCTGATCTCAAATGCTATAATATTTTTTTCAGGCGTTTATTGCTCTCAGTGGTAACTGTATAAAATATAGATGTGAAAAAGTTTCAGCTCTGAAGATGTTTCAGCCTGTGTGAAGGAATAAAGTTGAGTGACTGAATAATGTCTTTTAGATCATTACTGGTTAGGGGAGGTGTAAGGTGGGAAGTCACAATGTTTTGGTTTTAAATGTAAGCTCAGTCCCTTCTCTTTGATGTAGTATTTTATGAAAAAATTACTATGCTTTGTAAATTAGAAGTAGTAAGAAACACACTTGTCTTTGATTGTACCAGGAGACTAATAGGCAAGATCAAGTGCATTTTTGAGATGTTTTAATAATGAAACTGAAGGTTGTGCAAGTTCTATGAGATTTTATTTAAAGTCTGGGTTACCAGATGTTAAACAAGAGAGTTTTCACTTCTCTCTATTGGTAAACGGTCAACTCTTGGTCACCTTTCACTTGTCATGTTTCTGTTGCACATCTTTCCCGTACATCAGGATCCCTCAACCTTTAGTCTACACATATCTAGTACAAGAGGTAAATAGGAAGAAACTACGTGTGGCATTCTCTTTTTTACCATGTACAAAAGAAAACACTGTGGAGAGTAAGGGCAAATGTGGAAAACATTTTCACCTGTTCCTGATTGCTCAGTTGAAGAATCCTGTGAAGAATCTTTTAAATCAGAATCAGTTTGAAGCTGGCATCAGTATGATAGTGAGTTTCCTATTTTAGGCTTGTTGATGTTTAGGGCTATTGCAATTAATTCTAGTTAGCTGGCATCTTCCTTGCTTCCAGAGCTGTGCTCTTCATTTTATCGAGACTTGGATGTAGAATTTTCTCAACTCTTAGAAGTAATAAAAGAATAAAGTAGTGTTCAGAGAGGGGAAAAAAACCCTTTTCCTCATAGGTATTTCCATGAATTGGTTCTTGCTTGCTGTGGTTCTCTTTGCTTGGGGCTACCAGCTGAACCTTGGGTATTTTAGCCTCTACTTAAGCACAGTTAAACTTTTACAGCTGTATTTAGGACTCTGTGGTTCAGTAGCAGTGTAGTGGGAGCATGTGGCTTTTGCACACCTGTTAAAAAGATTCTTGAAAAGAGGGTAACAGCTTTCACTTGTGAAAGTGCCTGTGAACATTAATTTGTGACTAGCCATGCTGATGGCAGCACTAATTGAACCTTTTTATAAATCATTCCTGTACCATCTTCCAGCGTAAGGCTGTGGACAGATGTTCATTTAACAAGACATCTGTGCCGGTTTAGGATGTTACTGTATCCCAGATGTTACACTGCTTTTTAAGGTTATTGGCCCTGGTTTATATATTTAGTACCATCAGTTTGCTTCATGGCTGGCGAAGCATAGGAAGCAAGGTGGTTTCTTTTCTGAATGATGTAGAGGTTTCAGCATTTTGGAAAAAAGGGGAAACTCTTGAGTGGCTCATGTGTACCTGTTTTCATAAGCCTGGAACAAAATGCTCTGGGTGAGTAGGGTAGTTTTGATAGATGGTCTTGAACAAGCTGTCACCTGATTTTGTTGGTAGCAACTTAAGGAGGACTTGTGAAAACTGATGTCTGGCAATAACCTCTGGATAATCATAAACTAGGCCTGGCAGTGACAGGCATCTGACCATAGTAGCTTTGTCGGTTATTTCGTGTGGTTCCAGGAAATCTTGGCCCATGGCCTTATTCCTGATCACTTTGTGGAAAGAATGATTAAGATCCAAGATGTACTTTTGACCTATATTGTACTTGTCCAGTTATGGTGCTATTGCTATGATCTTTAAAAAACAACAAAGCACAACACTGCAAAAAAACCCAATCATGCAGAAAAGAGAAGAAAAGAAACAGTACCTCATTACTTTTCCATTTTCTCCCGGCATTAAACGTCCGTGCTGCTCTCCGTGCATTCAGCAGAAGCCGCTCAGGTGCCTGGTGATCTCCCAGTGTTACCCAAGTCCTCAGGGCTTTGAGACAGCCTCAGCATGGCTTTTCCCATGTGCAGAGGGAGTACCTAATGCTCTGCTGAGCCCTGTGAAAGGTTTTTCTGGGCTTTTTTTCTCCTCAGGGCTAAATTTAATTAGTTGCTTACCCAGAGAAGAATTATGAGATTTTTGTTTACTTTGGTATATTTAAAGATGGAGATTAATGAAAGGCATTAGCTAAAAAAGCTAATTGATAAAAAAATTTAGGAGTAGGTCACAAAGGATTTTGATAAATGACTGTTTTATGGAAGTAGGAGTAAAATTATCGTAGACAGTAATTATATTCAACTGGAGTCCTATATTAATAAAAAAGTATAGTTTTGTCTTTGTTGTTCACTTTATTCCATAAAATGCTGAATGTGCTTTAAACACTTCAAGAAATTGTATTTCTCTCAGTGGATCTGTTCTTTTGAGCAGAAATAGACGTGCTCTTGTTTTTTTCCTTCTAAATTGAACTCTGTTGTAGGAAAATGGCGGGCGAGGAAGCCATGGCAGGGACCTTGGCAGCACTTCAGCCCGCGTACCAAGCTCCCTGCCTGCCCACTGACTAATATTTATTGTTTTCTGGCGGAGTCTGTAGTGGTCAGGCTCTGCCTGTACATTTTGTTCTTGGTCTGTTGTGAGCTGTTAGGAGACGTGGCTCATCCCTGTTCAATACTTCTGCCGGCCCGAGCTGCTGGGGGTTCTGCGGTGTTACGTGGAAGGGTGATGTAGTTACTCCTCCTAGTGAGAAAATTTGGGGTTGGGCTTCAAGGTGTAGAGCAGAACTGAAGTTGTAATGTTCAATACAGCAATTATGGTTCAGGACTGCCTGGCTTCATGTGGGTGAAGGGGAATAGTCACGGGCTGTTTTTCCATGTTTGCTTTAAGGCAGCAAATACTGGCCCCGGACAACATCTTTCCTCTATTGCCTTCTCACATCCTCCTTCAGAAGGATGAACTTGAGAAGAAACCGAGTCCAAGGCGAAGAACAGAGCACAGGCTGCCTTCCCCACTGTATTTAACGGCAAGTGGAAATAAGTATAGAGAAAAATAAAAAAAAAATTACCAGGGTTTGTCAGTGGAAAAATGTAGTGTTATGCAAACCAGCCAAAAGCTTTATGTATAAAACTATTAAATAAAATGTGTAAACTTAATGCAAATAACACAAAACAATCCATTCTTACTACAAATGCTGATTGCAGCGATTAGGTATGCTATATGGCCTTCTCAAATGGCATTTGCTGTGGAAACATTAAATTATAGTTGTCAGTACAGTGTATATTTCACTGGTTTGTGACTTGAATTATTTTTTTCTGTAAGCCAAACATAAATTTTTAGGCCATAAAATCTCTTCTGCTGATTGGGAAATGAATGTAACCAGCACAAATAAGTTAATGATATAATCTACTGTGTTTTCCACTGTTTCTTCAGTTTTATTTAAAACCTGCACAACATTAAGAAGGCTTTTTTGCCTTATTTGGGGAAGGGGAATGGCAAGAAAACACCAGGCGTGGTTATTTCTGCTGAAAGAAGCAATTATGTTTAATTAATTGAAACCTCTGCTTTTCCTTGGTGTTGAATAGGTCGCTAAAATAGGTTAGAGAGTTCCAGGAGTGAATACTACTCTTGTTTAAACAAAATGTTTAAAAAGGTTTTGTGAGGTACTTTGGTGTTTAATACATGAACTGTAGTTTAATAGAAAATCTCAACTTGTCTTTAAATTATTAAATAAACATGAACAGTCATCATCTTCCACTATCCAGCAAGTTTTGCCTCCAGAGTTGTGTTCGGGAATACTGAGAAGGGGTACGTGTGAAGAAGCAGAATTATCATTTATGTTTGTGATGATTTCACAGTAATCCTTGTTTAGTACGGACTTGTAACTTGCATTGCAAGACAGATAGTTGGTAGAAGAATAATTGGGATAGGATTTAGAAATAATCCCTGTCTTAGCTGATTGTGTTCTGTAAAGCTTTTGAGCATTCCTGCACCGAGGGAAGTGATTTCACTCACCTGCGTTCCTGTCCTTTCACTGGGTGCTGGATGATGTGCTGGGATGTTGTGAAGAACCGTGAGAAATTTAATACCTAAATGCTTTGGTTTCTTTACCTGCTGCTTTGTTCCTCTAAGTGTTAGAAGAGTGTTAACCTTCCTTGCTGTATCTTAGTCTTGCTGGAAGAGCCTGTTCTATCCAGTGGCTGTGATATTCCATTGGCTCTACTCCGTACTCTCTGTTATGGATGGGACTCCATCTGTGTGACCATCTCAGATGCTGCTGCTGGAAATGTTTGTGTCCTTCCCACTTCCAAAACACGTGTCCCCATTCTGGCCAGCTCACTGGTTGCTGCACTCCTGGATGGGCTGATACGGTGCCTCAGGGGAGCAGTGCAAGACAGTTTCTTCTGGTCACTGTGCAGTTTATTCTGGTTTAAATTTTTTAAGAGACTACACTGGGAGCTTGTGAAGTGGCAAATAAGTGAAGGGGATGCTTCTGTCTCTCATAAGAAGGCTCTTACTTATTTTGTGTGTTTTGGGTGTGCTGTTGCTGCTTATGGATAAGCAGGCGAGGGGAAAGATAACCTTGTAATCCCTAGGGTTTCTACTGCACTCACGTTTTTCAGCATTATCCTGAACAAATTTTACAGGGATGCCAAGAAAAGTCCTCCTGTCCTTAATCTCTTCTTGCTTTTCTCTTCCCCCCAGCTCCTTTGTAAGTTGAGTGGGAGGTTTTCAGTCTTTGGTTTGAGCCTCATTTTAATACTTCTTTTCCTCCTTTGCAGAGACAAAAATGGCCCCAGCTCAGTTTGAAGGGGTTGTCTTGCTGGGTAGTCCAAGGCAGTCAATCCTCTTTTAGCAGGAGAGCAGCCAGTATAGATTCCAGAGATGGTTCCAGTTCTGCCCAGTTCTTTGATCCAAGAGAACCAAAGGCATGGCATGATAGTGTTTCTTTTGTAGCTGATTTAGCAGATCCAGTCCTGCGGAAGTAGTTTGGATAGACCTAAGTGCTACAACAGACTGTACAAAAAAAGGAAATGCTGGTTTTGGAATGATTTAATCACTTCAAAAAACCCAAAACCCTTTCTCCCCAACGCAGAACTAAACCCAAACCTTTCAGAATCCTTTGTGAAAGAGGAACTGGAGGGGTTTTGTCTGGGGGGGCAGGCGGGGTGCCCGTGTGCTGGCCTGCGTGGCATCCCAATTCAAGGCATGTTGGTTGGGTGAATGGTTGCCTGGGAGCTCTGGGACGTTGGAACTGCTGAGATGCCCCAAACTGCTCAAAATTTGTGTACTTGGAATCAGAAGCTCCCAGGGTCTCCCAGGCTTTCCGTCAGCACGCCAGGCAGGTTGCCAAGTAGCCTGAAAATTTGGGAGGCGAGTTGCCAAGCTCTTGGCTCCCTTTCAAATGGGCTGCTGAACAGCTGGGAATCTGGATGCCTGGGCTTCTCAACAGCCCACCATGATAGTTGCTGAAGAGCCAGGCAGGAAGAAAAGGCTGGAATTTGTGGCATAAACCTGTCTGCTTTCCGTCAGACCTTGGTTAAAATTGAAACAAATCTGCCAGGTATTTTAGTTTTGACAGGCTGTCCTCACGTGATGACTTTTTTAATGTGATGACATCTAGTCATCTCTCATAACATTTTACTTGATGTGTCACAATATTGTTTCACTGAAAATAATGTGTGTTTCAATTTCATTGCTTTAGCATCATTATTATTCTATGGAAATTTCTTCCGAGGGTGCTCTGCATGGATCAGTCTCTATTTTATAGTAGCTACTGCCCAGATTTTGGATAGTGTTCTCTCTTACCTCTCTGTAGTTACACGTTACATGGAGCAGACAGGATGCTTTTATCAAAATCTGGCTGAGTTAGTCTGTTGTTTGATCAGTAGAAGTTCATTGCTGTATTTTTCTTGTAAGAAGAATCAGAGAAATTTAAGGGGCCAACTGCTGATTCAAGTGTACCTTGCTGGGGACAGAACCTAGAACGGGAAAAAAGGAGAGGAAGCTTCCAGTTTGTATAAGACTGAAATTGTGGGTTAGCTTGAATGTTACATAATTAAGTGCTGACATTCATCCCTCAAAATGAAGTGATTTAAATCCTAATTTTACAAATGCTTTCAGTCTAAACAGAGTTTTTCCTTCTTATGTTTGCAGGCCTCGGAGTAGAGGAAAAACTGCAGTGGAGGATGAAGACAGTATGGATGGTTTGGAGGCAGCAGAAACAGAAAACACTGTGGAAACAGGTACTGAGAATGTAGTGCTGATGCTCTCTGGGTTTTGCTTCTCTCTCAGAAACGTGTTTAGTTGTGCAGGACTTTGGTAGACAAGAAGTAGTTCTTTAATTTTGTAGTCCGAGATGTGCATTTGGGCAGATGTAAAAGGAAAAAAGCCTATATTTAAACCTATATTAATTTAAAGCTATTGAAAGTATTGTTTTTAAGTAGTCTAATGGGAATGTCTTTGTAGTGTAGATATGTAGAGGTTCTTTTCCTACTTTTGCAAGGCTGTATCTAACAAAAATAAAAGCTCTGAAGTGGCAGCTGCTGGTTTTGGAATACCTGCCAAAATACACTACTACTTATTGACCAGTATCTTCAGCTAACTACAGCAGATTATATACCAAAGGGATAACCAGGATAACCAAATGCTAATGCTTCCTGCTGCTGCTTGGGAAACAGGATAAATCTCTGTTCTTGCTTTGGTAAATATTTGTTGCGGTGATACCCAAATGCTTCAGTTACCAGAGGGAGCTCATTGTTCTGGACTGAGTACTGTTGAGACAGTTTGTGATTACTGTTCTGGCAGTTCAGGAGCCTAAAGAGACAAACAGATGAGCCAACACACGAGATAAAGGCCATGGTGAAGAACTGTCATCTCCTTGCCAGGCACGTGTCTGTAGCCATTTGCCTGTTTTTAACCAGGGACTGTGTAGAATGATGAAACCCACCTGGAAGGTTGATGCTGTGGCCACTTGGCAGCAGTTTGTTGGTTTGACAGAAATAAGCCTTGAAAATGCATTGAGACATAAGGGTTTATAAATTTAATTAGGTGACGCTATATATGTAATGAGAGAAGTGGAAGGAAGCACAGAGACACGAACAGCAGAAGCTGGTGGTCAGGGCAGAAATGGCATGGAAGTGCCAGCTGAGTTAAGGGAGTTGTCCAGTTCCTCTCAAAGCTGCTGAGTGGAGGGGGTAAAGTGGTGAAGCCCTTAAAGATGAAGACAAGGATCTGTGCTTAGTGTAGATGTATAGGGAAAACAAGTAGAGCACCTGAAAAGAGCCATTTTTGCAGCAGCATTTTTCATGGGCCATGCAGGAGGGTGGCTCCTGTGGTGAAAGCCACAGAGGAGGAGGCTGAAATCCTCCTGAGGATAGGCTTTCTGTGTGCTGGTTGCTTGCTTCCTACTTGCTAGATGTGCAGTGATGCTGAGAAGGCTTTGTGCTTGTGACTCGAGGCTTTGGGGAGTGTCAGGAGTGTTTAGTCACAACTTGTGTTGAATTTAAGTGTCAATGGCATGTGGAGGGAGTCTAGATGAAAGCTTAATACAAAGATGTTTCATTGTTTTATTCTGTCCATTGTTTTTCTGCCCCTGCTAGTAAACTGCTGGTGGTAGTGAACTTGGGTGATTCTTTGCAGCTTCTACAAGTGGGTAATTACTAGTTAATAAACTTGGAAGTGAAAAATTTGGAGCAGGTATTTGTGTGTATAAAAACAGAGTAGGGGAAAGGAAGACTTTGTTTTAATTCTAGTATTATTGTTATTATTATTATTATTATTACTCTTCCTATCCTACATGTTAGATGCAGTCTTATGGAAATCAGCAAAGGGGACAGAAAATGTGATTGTAAGTGAAAAGTTTTATAAATTTCAAAAATGTTTCAGTAAAAGAAAAAAAAAAAACTAACCCAAAAAGAAATTAAAACTTAACAACTGGTACACTACTGTGTAGGGAATTCAGTGATAGCTGTATTTTTTTTGCTTTTGTCATTGTTAACAAAGTTCCTCAACAGAGATCTGAGAGCAGTTTCTACTCCAGAAGAGAGAGGGACACAGATAATAATTTTTAAGGCTCTGAGAGTGCATATAGATAAGTCTCTCCATTATCTTTTATCAGAATAATCCTGAGTGTCACAGGGGGCTGATAACCATTTCTAAAGGTGCGGGCAGTAGGAGCATTGTGCTGGAAATCCCAGTGGACCAAGACACCACTGGGTCTGCTGCTGGAAGTGAGGCACCATCACTTCAGTGCTGAGCCCAGGATGGATTTGCAGACTGTACTCTTCCCTGAAAAGATGCCTAGTGAAAATACATAGGTCTGAAATCCCATTTTTGCAGGGGAACCAAAATAGGCTTGAAAGAGCGTTATCATGTTGAACACTTTGATAGAGACAGAATCACAATTATGTCATTTTAAAAGTTGGGCACCATGTGACTTGCTAGAGGTTTAATCATATTATCTGAAAAGGCTGCTGCCTCAAACTTACTCTAAGCATTTACCTGTGTTAGTACAAAAGTGTGGAAGAAGGAATAATCCCAGTTTGTTGCTCTGTTTAAAACTGTGTTAATTAAATTGAAGGGTATTTGTGTACTAGTTTGTTAATTTCTACTTCGACTAAAAAGGTTTCTGTTTTGTTTTCTTGCAAATAGTGTCTTGCCAACAATTTTCTGCAGTAGTTGGCAAACTAAAACACGATATAGTAATATTACAAAACTTAAAAAGAAATGTCAAAGATCTTGACATGGGATTTGTGGCATACTTTGAGTCTCTGTGTTCCTAGCTTCTTTTGCATTGTTTGATTCGTATGTTGAGAATAATCAGGAATTCTTTACTGAGTTTGAGTGAGTGTCAGGAGCGTTTAGTCACGCTAACTAGTGAGTTTAGTGTGAGTTCGGGTTTTTGAGGTTGTTTCTGTTTTGTTTTATTTATGGAGTCTTGCATCACTGGTGCCCTTTTGTGAGTTAATTAAGTTTCATAAAATGAGAGAAGTCCATGTTATTAATGTTGTGTACAGTATAATGAGCTCTGCTTTTAGGGAAGAGAGCAATGCAGGAGTGAGAACCCCCCTCACAGGGAGGGAAACAAGATATCCCACGTATAATCCCACCTAAAATATATGAATGTTTGGTAGCTGTCAAATCTTTTATGGGGAGGAAGAGCAAGGGCTGTGCAAGTACCAAACGTTATTTCCATTTGTAATGTTGACACAAATGTTTGTTTAAAAAAAAAGGCAAAAATTCTTCCCAAAGGGGCTCTTTTGCAATGCTGAGGCACAGTCATTTTAATTGCAGTTTGGGAAACAAGTTACTGCCCTTCCCAAAATTCTGTAATCTCACATGTGAAACGAGGCAGAGTTGGAAGCAGAGCAGGGTAAGCCGTGTGCTGCTCTGATCAGTTCAGTATGGCTGCTTCTCCCTGCCAACTGCAGCGATTCCTGAGCCCTGTCCCTTTCCTGCCAAGTTCTGAGTTCACTTTGGTATAGATGAATTCTTAAGGACGGAAAGAGAGGAGGAGGGATTTGGAATTGGAGAAAGGAAATTCTGGAATTTGGAAAAAACGACCTGTTTGGAGCTAAGTAAACTTTTTCCTGAAAAAAGGGTGTTGACAACTGCTTCTACTGAATCAACAGATTTTCAGCTTCTTGTAAACCTCAGGACAGACTCCTTTCATTTACCCACATCCCTGTCTCTTGCTGATCCTTTGGCTCCTCACTTAATGTCTGTTCCTGCTTTTCAGCTTTGTATTGGTCTTTCCAGCTGTCTGCTCCTTCATTTTTCTTCACTGTGGTTCCCCCAGTGATGTTTCCCTGGTATTTCTCTCTCCAGCTGATGTTGTGGTTACCCATTCTTTCCATCATTTTGGCACCACAGCATCGTAGTGTGGTTAAGGATGGCTGGGACCTCTGGGGGTCATCTGCTCCACACCCCTGCTCAAGCAGAGTCACCTAGAGCTGGCTGTCCAGGACCATGTCCAGACAGCTTTTATCTCCAAGGATTGAGGCTCCACAACCTGCCTGGACAACCTGTGCCAGTGCTCAGGCACCCTCACAGTAAAAAAGTTTTCGTGATGTTCAGAGGGAGCCTCCTGTGTTTTTGTTTGTGCCTGTTGCCTCTGGGCCTGTCAAGACCTTCCAGCTGTCAGCACCTTCCACCTTTCTGGTTATGGGTAAAATACTGTTTGCTGCACAATGTGTTCCCCTCTGTGTCCTCTTGTGCTGCTCTTCTCCATAAGAGCAGTTTTCTTCTCATGAGTGAGTTTCTAATGGCCAAAAAATACAAACCAGAAAATTCTGGGAAGCGTGTGGCTTTATGCACAGGGGTATATGCAAATATAAAACTGCTAATCCAAAGAAAGAAATAATGCACCAAATAGCTCCTGATACGCTTTCTGTAGGTTTGGTAGCCCTTTTGATACTAATGAAGACTTGGCTTCTGCTTCTTTTCCCCCTCTTCTGTTAGCTTCAGCAAGTTTCTGTACTTGATATTTTCTTGGCTCTGCATTTAAGTTGAAACTGAATTCTGTGTGTTAATTATTTGATTATTCCCTTGGTTTGTTTTTTTTTTGAGAACACTTGTGAAATATCCCAGCTCATCCTAGAGTCTGTAATTCTTCCTGTCTGTGTCCCATAAAAATGTTGAGATTCAAATCCTGATCTGGGAGAAATGCAATAAAATAAGTTTGTCTGAACTGCTGAGTCTCTTGGGAAACTAATAGTAAATCCATCAGGTATTCTGTTTACCATCCATACCATGTCAACCAGCTTTTAGAGCAATACCTTCTACCAGACCCTCAACCCCCCATGGTGTTCAGAGGCTTCAGAATTGATAACAGATAAAAGAGCTTGGATGATTTTATCAACCAGTAGCTCCTTATCTGCATTATTGTTGTTAGTAATATTTTTATCAGACCCAGTGACGTTGCCTGGCCAGTTGATTTCTTGCTGGACTTCACATTAACTTCCTGAAGATAAAACTTCCTCTGACCAGCCTCATTTGTCTCTGGGCAAAGCACTGAAGAACCAGAAACAAACACTTCTCAGTGGAAGAAGGTTATTCATGAAGAAGTTGCCAGGGAATTTTGGACTAATTAGGAATCTCATCAGCTTTGAAGCAGCCTGAAAAGCATTTTTCTAGAGAAAAAATTTTCTGCAATATCCTGCTTCTTAAAGGAAATACAGACATCCTTTGCAATTATATGAATCATACAGAGTAGAGCCTCTCGTTGAGGCAAAGTAAAACACACCTGAGAGCAAGTCCTGGTTTGGGTGAATGGATGGCAAAAGATCTTGGCAATGTGTTAATACCAAAGTAGTTTTAAAATCTGGGCAGATACTTTGGCCACTTACCACCCATCCTTTCTAAAATTAATGAAAAGAAGAATTAACACCACTGAGGGCTTGCTTTTAGATTAAACTCGGCCATATAGATTTGTGGCAAATACATGCTTAGAAATGCACTTAAATATTTTTAAGGCAATTAATATTCTATGTACTCATTAGAAAAGGAGCAATTTCTTGTTTCTTATGCTGCTGACTCCTACCTGCTCAGCCACTGGAAAAATTAGCAAAACTGAAGCATGTTGTTGTAATTATTATAAGCATCTTATTATTTTTGCTTTATATTCTGGTAATTTGTTCGTAATGAGGAAAACAAACACAAGAGGAAGTTATGTGATATTTGCATTTAAGCCATTACAGGCTTACTCAATTAATACTATTTATCGTCATGCATACTTAAAATGGGCCATTTAGAAAAATCTAATTTTTTTGCCTTCTGACCGATATCTCTGTCTCAGGTGTTTTGAGAGCTGGTAGAATCTGTTGCTTCCAAATGAATTTTAACTTCACTGAGTTTTTCGTTCTGGAGGTTATTTCTGAAGTGCAACTTCTTTTTTTTTTTTTTCTCTTTGCTTATTTATTCAGTAGTGCTTTTGCAGTTTTGGTATCAACTATGCTTTGTTAAACATAATCCAGCAGGTTTTGGACGTTCCTGAAGACTGAGAATATTCCACTTTTCTATTACCTTGAATGCTTAACTCTGCTGCTGTGTCATTAGTGATGTGATGGAAGAATCTGCATGGGCATTACCAGTCAAATACATTGAAATAGTAGCATGTGTTTCGTGTGCTAAATGCTCTTCTCCTCACTGGAAAAAGGGCTGCTCTGTGTATGTTTTAGTTCACAGAACCACAGAATGGTTTGGGTTGGAAGGGACCTTAAAAATAATCTTGTTACAACCCTTCTGCCGTAGCGGGAACCACTTGATAATTCTGTGGACCTGTCTTAATTTTTGTTATAGTAATGCTATGTTGAGGCTGGCTCTTCAGTTTGGTAAAAGAAATAGAAGAGAAATTCTGCTGATGAATTAAAATTATAGTATAAACCAGGCTGATGTTGGGAGTCCCACAAACACCTACCCTGGTAGCCCTTTTCTAGGTCAGGTTCAAAGGGAAAGAAAGTAGTGAGTAAAATGAACTTACTTAGGATAATCAAAGAGGTACCTATTTGCAGGGCATTGAAGAGTGACCACAGAAAATTAAATGACTCTTAATTCAGCAGTAGTTCATGTAAAAGAACATGCAGGGCAGAATTACCATCCTGCTTTTATGTAAACAAATATCACTCTCAGATAGCTTTTGCTACCTGAGCAAGTGGTGCTTCAGTTCTTCTGAGAATTTCAGAAGCTTTCATAAGTCAAAGAGAGAAACAAATTCAAGGAATAACTGGCAAAGGGATAAGCAGAATAAAGCGGCAGCGAGGGGTTCTTTTTCTTTTTACTGTTGCTTTATAAATCCTTGGCATGTTAATGCCACGTGCAGTTCTGCTTTCCCTTCTCCAAAAGGATGAGCTGTAATTGGGAAAGTACAGGAAAGGCCAGCGAGTATGACAAGAAGTAAGTAATAGCTTCTCTGTGGGGATCAGTTAAGGTAAAACCTTCATTCAATCTGAAGTGATTTCACTGAGGAGGATGTAATAGGGTCGAAAAAATGATGAGTGGTATGGAGAAAATAAACAGGGCACAGTGATTTATTTTGTTCTGCAGCACAAATATTAGGTGACATCAGGTCATGTTCAGAGAGTACAAGGGCAGGTGTGTTTGCACTCAGCATCTACTGCAATTACAGAATTCATTGTTACTGGATGCTTTGGGCATGAACAACTTGACATGAGTTTCAAAATGACCTAAACAAATTAGTGGAAAAATAATCAAATGAGTGCTGTTGAATACCACTCCTAGCTTAGGAAGTTCCTCTGTCATGGAGGTTCCATGGTTATCCATAATATAGTGTCATGTTTTTAGGGTGACCAGAATTACAGTTTAAATGGTCTGATATTGAGAATCTTGTTTTTATTTTATAACGAATACAAAATTTGCACAGTTCTTTTCTGTATGAAATGTATTTGACTGTTAAAAGCAATTAATAGCTCATTTGAATGAAAAGTATCAAATACAGACTGGAGTGTACAAACCAAGAATAACTGCAGGTTTTCTTCTCATCTCCATCTAACACCTGTTGCAGTAAAATCAGAGAATTATAGAATGGTTGGGGTTGGAAGGGACATTAAAGATCATCCAGTTCCAACCCCCTGCCATGGGCAGGGACACCTTCCCTTAGACCAGGTTGCTCAGAGCCTCATCCAGCCCAGTCTTGAACACTTCTGGGAATGGGACAGCCACAGATTCTCTGGGCAACCTGTGCCAGGGTCTCACCACCCTCACAGGGAAGAATTTTTTTTCTAATAGTTAATCTAAAACTACCCTCTTTCAGATTGTTGTAAAAGATTTCTGCACCTCGGGGATCTCTGCACGTGACTTCCTCAGACACTGGCAGGAGAGGTGATGTTTCTATAAAATTGTGTCCAGAGCAGTAACAGAATTATGAACTCTGAGTAGTTTCGTTCCTAAATTGGGACAGTGAGTGAAACTTTGTAATTATAGTACTGGACAGTGTTGTGGTTTATCCCAGCTGTTGGCCGAGTACCATGCAGGTGCTCTTTCAGTCCCTGCCCTGGTGGGATGGGGAGGAGAACTGGAAAAAGGTAGAACCCCTGGGCTGAGATCAGAACAGTGGTGAGCCTCTGGCACAGGTTGCCCAGAGAATCTGTGGCTGTCCCATCCCTGGACGTGCTCAAGGCTGGGTTGGATGGGGCTCTTGAGCAACCTGGTTTAGGGGAAGGTGTCCCTGCCCATGGCAGGGGACTTGGAAGTGGGTGATCTTTAAGGTCCCTTTCAACCCAAACCATCCTGTGATAGACTTATTGGGCATGGTGTTCTATGGTATCCCTCTGGCCAGTTGGGGTCAGCTGTCCTGGCCGTGCTGCCTCCCAGCTCCTCGTGCACCTGTTTGCTGGCAGAGCAGACTGAAGAGTCCTTGCTTTAGCATAAGCACTGCTTAGCAAAAACTAAAACATCTGTGTGTTACCAACGTTAATCTCACACTAAATCCAAAACACAGCACTGTACCCAGCACTAAAAAGAAAATTACTATGCTAGCCAAAACCAGGATGGGTAGGCATTTTAAATTCATAGTTTGCATTCCTTTGTTAAGGTTTCTTTTCATATTGTTGCTATACTGACCTGGTTTTTATCTGTCTAAACTACTGGAGCATTTTGGTGTTTGTAGTTCTGCAGACTCCTTTGAGGTTGTGTAAAGCACCTGGTCCCATTGGCTGTTTCCTGACACAGCACTACCCCTTCCTTGTGCAAAAATAACTGTTATGTCTGCCTTTAAAACTTGTTACTCCCTCTTGCAGAACATCTTGGTAACCAGCAATTGAGACCCCTGTGATGTCCCTACTGTGTTTGGTGATCTTGGTATTTTCCAGCCTGCAATACTTTTGGTTTTTAGTGAAAGTTTTGGAAGCTCATGACACGTGCTTCGTTGTCTGCCAGATCAATAGGTCTGACAGTAAACAGTCAGCCTGCTGCATCTAAACAGCAGTAGAATAATATTAATTTTACATTTATGACAGCTCTTCGAGTTGGTTTTTTTTGGTGTTACTTTATAATGAATTGTACAAGATTTTAAAGATTTTTTTCTGGTAGAACTCTTCCAGTATTTTTGGGTTTTGACTTGGCAGGTAGTTTCTGAGTATTTAAAAGAAAACCTTTTGGTTTTGCTGGTGTCTTTTCTTTGCCTGACGGCCACAGCAGAGCCCACACGTACATCTCCTTACTTTGCTTTATGTTTACCCAAGTAGCTTGCAGAATAGGGCCTTGTGATTACTAGAAAACGGAAAAGGATTGTTTGTAACAAAAGAACATTTTAGATCTTAAGTCGATGTTGCTTCATCACATCCCCCAAGAAAGCTGTGATCGTGTAATAAAATCCCAGCCATCCCCAGTCTCCTCCTTTCCACCAGCAGGGATTGCTGTGATGGTCTGCAGGGGAACCCCTGCCACAGGGGGGGCTTACAAAAAACAGGGCTTCCCCCGTGAGTCTGCGTGTCCCATGTGTGTCTCACGTGGGGAGAGGTTTCCAAGGGGTCTGAAGATAGAGCAGGTAAACAGGAAATTGTCAACACAATTATTACTCAGAATGTTGTAAATCTCTACGTAAGACATGTAAATAAGGAGACCAGCTACTGTTAGGAAGGTGGGTAGTCCACATAATCAACTGAGGGTGCTATGTGCTGTTTGTTATTTTCTTTGAGTGTTCTCTGCATTCTGCTCTATAAAGGGGAATAAAAATAATGAGAGAAGAATGTTTTGAACCTCTGTAAAGTGTTTTTTTCCTCATTTGAAAAAATCCAAATTGCATCTTAAATAGTATAAAATCTAAGGATTGTCTTTTCATCACTGTATACGTATTACTGAAGCAAATGTGATGGAAGTGTTAATTAAAAGAGAAATTTAATACACATGCTGTAAATCTTACTGGTCCGGTGACTTCCCTTCGTATCTGTCCCCCTGTCAATGTTAAGCAATTTAATTTTTTTCC
The DNA here is from genome assembly GCA_014706295.1 of Lycocorax pyrrhopterus obiensis. NCBI lineage: Eukaryota > Metazoa > Chordata > Aves > Passeriformes > Paradisaeidae > Lycocorax > Lycocorax pyrrhopterus. The sequence goes on along the minus strand of JACSVZ010000002.1, from coordinate 6,740,203 downwards.
CCTAGTATTTCGTATCTCCATCCTTGGAGATGCTCAAAAACCATCTGGGCAGCTGGCTCTGGTGGCCCTGCTTGAGCAGGGGTTTGTACAAGGTGACTCTGGGCTGCCTTCCAGCCTCAACCAGATGTGATTCTGTGAGTTACCCAAGTTGTAAAGCGTGTGGAAGTCTCAACCCTGTTGATGGACCATGTGGGCAGGAACTTTAGTCCTTGTACTTTTGGGGGATTTCTTTTAATAAGAAAAGAAGGCTTTTGTGTCCTCACCAGCCAGGTGAGAAGAACTATGATATAATTGTCTTCAAATTTTTTTTTTTAAGTGCAGTGTTCCCTAGTATTTTCCTAAAGTTTTAGTAAAGGACAGTGACATTAAAAAATAGCCAAGAGACATTGAAGAATTGTACAATTAGGTTTTTTGGATCTCAGTCTCACCGCTAACTCACTATACATAGGCAAGACCTTCATTGCACCAGAAACAGTCATGAAAAGAGGGTGCAAAATAAAGCCTTATATATGAATCTGCAAATGAGCTTCACATTTATTCATCATCCATGGATCCTTCATTCCCAGTAGCTTCAAAGTAGAATGCCATAACCAAATCTGATGACATTCATTAAACATACTCTGCCAGGTGCTTCCAAGAGCATCTCTGAGGTGTATCTGAGATGTCCCTTTGCCAGGCCAGTGCTGGGGTCCATCTCTAGGAATTTGACTCGTGAAATGCAGTGCTCCTGTTCTTCCTTCATCTTCTGCAGGAAAACTTTCACTAAGTTTTTCTCAGAGCTAACACACATTACTTTCATGCTGTTTAGTGAGCACCGTGTTTTCAGTCTTCCAAGGGCATATTGAGGCACAGTTTGCTTTATTGCAGAGACAGCAACTGAGATGTTGTTTGTCTCATTTAGTATAATTTGGGTCCCTCCTTCTCTAGAGAAGCAAACAGCAGGGGAAAAGCACCATAAGGATGTAAGCTCGTATAGTTGTCATATGTAGTGAAACAATCTGTGTCTTCTCAGGCAGTCCAGAGTTCCTGGGAGTGAGTGAGTGCCTCTGAACTTCGCCTTCCCAGTGTGCTGGGTGCCCAGTAATGGTAATGAGATGAAAGCTGGCAGAGAGTAAATGGCTTTTATTTGATTGAAAGTTTCAGCAGGCGCACAATAAAGCAGAGTTCCTTTTGCACAGTTTAACTAGGTTGAAGAAAGTCGCCAAGATGGATCAGAGCAAGGCCAGGGTTTCCGGTGGTCTTCCTGGAGCACTTCAGGCGTGGTTGTCCCGGGCTGTGTTGTGGGTTTTGTTTTGAGTGCTTTGGCGTCTGCCTGTCTTCTAGGTGTTTATGTTTTGCTCTCTTCATTGAGGTTGCATTTAGAAATTTGGGGGTTACTGGCACAAGATTGTCCTTCGGATCCAACATGCTTGGAAATGCACCGCAGACCATTATGAATGGCTCTGCTGGACGCTGCCTGTTTTGGGAGTCCTCGTCCAGGAAACATCCAGGGATGTTTGTTCAGATGTGCCAAAAACTGAGGGTGTGGGGTTTGGGTTTATTTTGTTTTGTTTTCTGTACAGAGCCATTTACTATTACAAGGGATGTGTTCCCAAGAGGATATTTATTTAGTGTCAAATCATCATCCAGCATGTTTTTTTTCAGAATAGGTTGGTGAAAGGGGTTTAACACGAGCCATTTGGGTTTTGGACAGGTAGTCACTTTTCAATGTTTCAGATGTCGAAAAAACATTTCAGATGTTACTGAGTAGTTTAACTGAAATAGGAGAAGCAGTTTCAATTTACACCAGCTCAGATAAATACTTGGGACACGCAGTCATGAACAGGTTTTTTTTTTTACCTTAATTTGTGTTTCTCTTCAGTGTGGTTTAGAGGTGTTCACCGAGCATTTTAAATGTTATACATTGTCTTCCTAAATGAGTTCACTTTGGGTTAAAGAATAATCTTACTTCAATCTCTGTGCATGAAACAAGACAGATTTCCCATTTTCCATGTGCTGTAGCAGGCATATGATTTCAGTATTTCAGACCAAGCTGCGCAGTTTCACGTTCTGAGAATTTTCCTCTCTTTTCTTGGTTTTAATTATAAGATTGAAGCTTGTAGCAGGTTTTTCTCCATGCCCTCCCATGTTGCAGATTCTTCTACCCAGTCATTTCTCCACTTGTCATTTATCCTTTGCAATATTTAATTATATTTTGACATGTTGTACATTAATTTTTAAAAAAATGTGACTGCGTCTTCTGCTGAAGTTTTCTAAATAATCTGCTGCTTTACTCTAACTGGACTTCTTTGCAAGAGGTGTAGATACTGGCCTCTGAGTTCAAACCCAAGTTCACTGGAAGTTTTAAAGGGGACCTTCCTCTGGCACTGTGGTGAGACGGATGTAGCAGACATGGACACAGGCAGGATGAGGCACGTTTCTTAAGGTGGATGTGCCAAAGCACATCTGTCAGAGTCCTATGATTTTTATGTTGCTTAGGTTTCAAAATCAAAGTATGCAGGAGTGCAGAAACACCAAATTCCGTTGCTGTACAGCCTTGACCCTTGTTCCTATGCATTCTGGTGCACTTGGAACAGCACATTGCCATGTCCTTCTGATAAATCCCTGACTCACTCTGAGCAAAGGGGGAAGTGATCTTGAAGAGGATTTAAAGTTGCACAGACAGTGGCAACTTTGTGTTTCATGTTTCAGAGCAAAACCAAACTTTCTAGTCAAATACAGCATTGTCATCTGTAGATGTATGTATTTTTCTGTCTAACAACTAGGGTAATGCTAAAAAATTTATGTTCTCTAACTTCAGAATGAAGTTTAAGCTGGCATAGACCATGTCCTTCATTCCTTCACCTCCTCAACCCTGTGCCAGCATAGTTAGTGTAACCAGGAACGAATTTGTGCAGGGAATTGAACAAAGTTAAAGGTAACAGAGGAGGAAAAAAGGTTTGATATACCCCATATTAGCATGCTCATTGATGTTTGTTCAGGGCTGACACAGTGGGTGCATGAGAGGAGATGTGGAATAGGAATGTCTGAAACTCCGACCTTATATGAAAAGTTTGTCACTGAACAGGTCTCCCCTCGCCCCATTCCTCGTTGCTATTGAACAGCTTTAGTTCACGGTGGCTCTTTGTGCTGTGGAAATAATCTTGTAAGCATCCAGTCTCATTTTTTAGCTAGAGGTGGTAACTTCCTAGTCTTTTAATTTTGTTGTGTGGCAGAAGGTGTTTACATGGGTTAGCCTGTCTCTAAATAAAATGGATGTTTGCAGCGCAAGGGGAAGCTTAAAGATGCAGATAAAATACTAAATTTTTTTTTCATATTTTTTTACCCAGAAGTCAAAGAGCAGTCTGCAGAAGAGGATGCCCAGACGGAAGTGGAGAGCACCAAGCAGCTAACACCAGTCCTTCAGCACTCCGTGTCCGAGGAGTCCGTGAGCTCCACTGCCTCCGTGGGTGTGGAAGCCAAAACCAGGTGAGTGAGAGAACGAGGAGGAGGCGGCTGCTGAGTCAGAGGCAGGGCTGGGGCTCGGCTCTGAGGTGCAGAGTGCTTGGAGCGCAGGGCTGGGACTCGCTGCCGCTGCTTTGAAGTGCCTGGGACTGGTGCCTTAATTGGCCTACGAGGAGATCAAGGTGAAGAGCACGTTCCATGAGTGCTGTCCTCAGACTGCTCTGGGAAACCTTGAGTTACAGCATATTAGCTGGGTAAATTAAAAGAGGTGTAAGTGATAGGAGATAAAATGTGATTACTGAAGCTTTCCTGCTGTGTAGGAAATGGTGTTATTAGCAAATTTGTATAAAGTTATTTTTGATGTTTCAGCTTGTATGTGAGTGTATTTTCAGGAACAAAGTAAACCAAATCTCTTGTCATATCTACTGTGTTCTTCCTTATTTGGAATTCATAACAGAGAAAATAATGTTCGTATTTTTTAACTTTTTATTAATACAAATTAGCCTAAAAGCAGTGAAAGTATTAATTATGTTATATGAGGGAAACCAGAACACGTTGTCTGTCATCACTGTTAAAATGGTGTCACAGAATTCTAATAGAGCTTCTCTGGTGAAGCTCTGATAGCAGCTTCTAACCCAGTAGCAGGTCTCTCCTGCTGCAGAAAGTGCTGTTACCAGCTACCAGACAGTTACAGGTGTAATTATATTTTGACAGACTTGGAGAGAATTGTCGTCATCATTTTTCTTCCTCCTAATCCAACACAGAGCGTGTTTTCCATGCACAAAAAATTACTTAATCTACTTGATGCATGTATTATTTCATGTTTTATATGCTCACAAACTTCTTAGGTTCCAAGAGCTGCTTTTCTTCTTGCAGAAAATCTCAGTTAATTAGTTCCTGTGCGTATACCTGAGTGAAATACACAAAAATTTCTGTTCTTGATGGAATTTTCCAAGGCTGAGATTAAATTGCACTAAATATGTAGAGCATCTTGAACTGAGCAGCTGCTTTGCTTCATTATTTGACCCTGTTTTGGATCATTTGCAAAAATTTTAGGGCTGTTTCATCTGCTCTCTGTTCTTCTCAAGGTTACTTTTTTGCTGTTATCGTGAATATTTGATGACAATACTTTGCATAGCCATAAACTTGTTTCTTAAAAGCTGGACAGCAGTCTCCTGGAAGAACTTTGCCTGGTTCTGAGCCAGCCCTTATTTGCCCTCGACTTACTCTTCCTTCCAACTGAAAGTGTTGACTTTGATCAGTCAGGATGGAATGGCTATTATGTGCTCATTGCTTTGGCTGATCAAAGCATTAAAAAGCTGAGTACTATTAATTTTTAATTGAAATAATAGTGATCAGACTCTGACATTTTGGAAAGAAATGTATCAAGGAGATGTGAAACCATTAATTGTGAATCAGAGCTTTCTCTGACCCCAGGTAATTTTGATTTCAAACTTAGATGCAGAATGGGAGTTAGTTGCAAAAGTCATTGATGTCCTTGTAACAGTGTGGGTGGAAAACCCAGATGTCAGGGTTTCTGTGGAAGTGAGTCTTGAAAAAAGCCTCTTCTGATCTGTGACTTCTGATCAATCCTTTGTGTCATTGTCTGTGGAGTGCTGCCACTGACATTGTGTCATGCAGGGGTTGGAGGACTGAATTCTGGGGGCTTGACTCCGTTTTTTTAGGAGAAAATGCAGCGTGTGAAATAACAGACACTGCTGATGGTTGCGTAATGATGGGAGGAAATGTATCAAGATTTAGGATAAAGTGTGACTCCACAGCACCTTAAAACTGTGGCTTGGGGAGGTAGTTTTGAAGCTGCTGATTTCCAAGTAATTCATACTCATCTTCTTCATCTCTTTCTTGGAAAGCTTTTCTGTTTCTGTTTTATGATATAAGTAACTTTCTAATAAAATGGAAGTGTTTGTATATTTAAAAATAGCTTTAGGTATGTGAGCCATAGGAGAATTGTGAGAGTATATTATAACAGACAGAGCAGAAGTCACTTAGAAGAGAACCTAAGCCTCCATGAGAAGTAGATGTAGGTGTAGGTGGAGCTACTTTTGCATTGCTTTTTTCAGAGTTAAGACAATTCTGTGTTTCTGTCTTTGGTAGTAAAGATAAAGGAATTAGAGAAGCACAGGACACAGGGCATAAAATAAAGTCTTTTCCATGAAAAAAATTAAATAATTTTTTACTGAAAAACAGTGATTTTAACATAGTAGGACATGTCAAAACTAGGATGGGGATTTCAGTAGCTGAGAGATTAGCCAGAGCTTGGCTTGTGTGGTATTTTTCTCTGGATCCTTCCCGAGACTGCGGCTGAATAAAAACATTCAAGAGAAAGGCGAGAAAGATGGTAAATTTTGGAACCTTCCTTAGGTGGGATATAGGAGACCAAGAGAACTACTGACAGCAAGTGGGACTGGAGCAGAGAATTAAATAACAGATTCAGGATTAGTGTTCAGAAAGCAATGTGTTAAAACCCCATTAAAATAAAGAGAATCTGAGCCATACTGGGGTAGGGAGGCTGAAAGGGGTGAGGCGTGTGCTTGAAAGGAATGAGTGAATTATTGACCACATGTGGGGAGGGGCAATAGCATCAAGCAAAGATAAACTCCCAAGCCTGGCAGTGGCAGGAGTAACACTGGCAGCTCCTATATATCATGAACATCATGGGTTTTGGAGCCTTTTCCTTTGGTTGTTCCCTTTTTTCTTTTTATAAGCCTTGTGAGAAGCTTCTGTCAGGCCAGGACTTATGGCTGAGTGGAATCCAGCTTCTTCGAAAGGAATCTGCTCCCTCGGTTTGTGCTGCCTGCAGAGAGCAGGGGAAGTGCAGCCCTTGGGGAAGGCAGGGAGCCAGGAGCCGGCTGCGACTCAGAGCAGAGCCCACTTCCACCTTCCTCCTCTGTCTCCCACATTGGCAACCCCAGGCATTAACAGCTAACGAGAATGGCCTAGAAACACAATTTCATAGAAGAACAAAACACCTTTTGATTCATTTTACTTTCTGTCTGCTCTCGGAGACTGTGAATTGCATTAGTTGCACGTTTTCAGTCCTTTTGCCATAATCATGAAGACAGAACATTCATAAATAAGTAGAAGCTGAGGTTTTCACACAGCTCTTTTTGATTTTGGTACTTTGGCCAGCTTAAATATCTGCTCTTGTGAGATTGTTGCTGAAACTAAAGGAAAAAACAAAACTGGCAAAACACCTTCCTGCTTTCTTGCTTCACTTGTAATTGGACAAAGCACGTAATTTTCATTCCAGACCAATTGCGCCATTCCCCCTTATTTTGTTGCTGCTGCTGCTAAGATGAAATCTGGAGAGTGGAGATGGAGGGCTTGGGTGATTTATTCCATCAAAAAAAAGCGGTTGGTGAACATGTGTAGATTGCGTGAACAAAGAAAATAGTGAAAAAGTAGCAGTGAACTTCTTTATCTTTGTTCCTGTTTTTTTTTTTTTTTAATAATCTTAAAGCACATTACAAGACTTGTAACACTTAGAGCAATGGAAGTCAGTGGAAAAAGAAATTGTGGAGTGGCAAAGAGTAGAGAGTCTGGACAGAATAACACTGCAGTTATGGAAGGTAAAGCTAGATCTCTTGGCAGGAAGAAGTTAGATAAAAGATTTAATATTAAAATAATGTTTTAAAATTTGTTGAACTTGTAAAGTCAGACACATATTTTGAGGGGATACCAGTATTAATTTTGAAACTGATAATTTATTTTCATGAACATGTACTATGCTACAGTTTGTAGTTTTATGTGAATTTTTTTTCTCCAAGAATTGTTTCTGCAGAGAATGGGCTTTAGGCACAACACAGGGCATGTGAAGTCATAGCAGAGTTTTGCCTTTACATTTCTAGCTCTAGATCCATATAAGCACTTAAGGGATTTTCCTCTGAAGTCAGTGATTTACATCTGGAAAGAGGACATAGCATTCCTTTGTGTTCCAAAGTGAAGTACTATTCAGCATTATATTAATGATCAATCTAACCCAGAGTGAAATTACTGATTTGGCTAGCAGGGCACAACTAAAGACTAAGACCACACACTGAAAAATGAGAAAAAAGGTAAATATTTACTGGTTTTCCGTCCTGTTTGCTCATGCATTATTAGGGAAATGGTCTCAAGAAAAATTCTGTGATAGATCATTGTTAAAGCAACTTTGCCTTGAATTTATAGGGCAGGAAGGGACCTTTGGAAATCATCTAGTTCACCTCATTTTCCAAGGCAGTTATCTACAGCTGTCATTCCTGACACAAGCTTACATAAACTGCTCTTAAATCTTCCAATAATAAAAACTCTGTATCTTCCCTAAACAGCCCCTTCCAGTCTCCTCTTCGTTTTTACTGTTGGAATCACTTTCCTCACATCTAACCCACACTCTTCTCATTCTGGGTTTATTCCATTACTACTCGTACCATCTGCCAAGGATAATGGAGGACAGCTTTGTGCAAGAGCCTCTCAGTTTATTTCCCCAGCATGCTTTACCTCGTAACAGAAATCCCAAATTTGTTCCTACTTGCTTTGTAGATGATGTTTTCTTGAGCTCCAGTCCTTCTTGCTGGTTTGAGTTTTCTCCAGATGGTCTGTGTCTTTCTTGGAGCACAGAAGGCGTGTCACACAAATGGGGCCAAAGAAGGGTTTCACAGGCAGCCAAAATCCTGCCTTTTGCTTAGGCTGAACAATTGCCATTGTGGCCATAATGTGTTTAATGCTCTCATGTAGAACTTGTACCTCGTGGGATTTGACACCATAATCAATGGCATTCATGACTGGGCCTTTAAGTTGCACAGACCTTTGCTCCGTGATGTAATCTGTTCTGTAGGAAGGTCCAGCCACAGAAACCAAACTTGGAAATGTCTCCTGCCCAGCCTGAGCAGCTACTCACAGGTGCTCCAGGTTTCTGAGTCCCACTTTTAGCCTCTCACAGATGTTCTTAGGCAGTTTTTCTGTCTCATCCCCATCCTAAGGCTGCTTGTCTCTACCTGGCTCTGTCCTGCTGCTTCCAAGTGCTGCCCTGGTGGGCAGCAAGCTGAGCACTGGCAGGTCAGTCTCAATGTGTGGACAGATTTTCTGTCCTCTGGGAGATAGCAGTCAGACAGACAGAAGCATCCCATGGCTGGCAGTCTGTCAGGCCATGCTGAAGGACTGATGGCAGTACTCAATACAGCATGGGATGCCTGCTTTGTCAAAGATTGCACAGTTACAGCATAATCACAGGCAATGGTAAGGGTCAGGGATCTTCTTCTCCAGTGTTGAGTGAATACAGCGTTTTCTCTCATTTCTTCCAAATATCACCTCTTCCATTTGTTCTTTTGCCTCCAGCTTTCTTTGCCAGCCTCTTGGGTTTTTTCATGTTGTTGAATCCTCATATTCCCATTCTCTTTGCTAATTCTAAACTGCTCATCAGTTTTAATCATTGTTTCAGGGTTCACTTAGTTGAGGTTTACTCTTCTTTGTCTCTTTGCCTGATGGGCAGTTTCCTTCCTTCCATTTCCAGTGGCTTCTAGACAGATATTCGTGACATGGTATTTCTTCTCATCCTTTAATCCATTTTCTTTTCATTTTCTGTGTCAGCTGTGACTGTTTTCTTCTTGCTTCCTTTGGCTGTCTGTGTGATCTGTGTTATTTCCCATAGTCAGTAGTCCCGTTTCTCCAGCACCTTCCATTTCCCTCACACAGCACACTCTGTGTTGTGCCCTGCATTCCTTCCTTACTTCCATACCACAGGTGATTGGAAGTACAAGCAGTTTAAATGGTAAAATCTGGACTCACAGCACCCCAGAGCTGTAGTTGCAGAGATGATCCCTGTGAGTATCTCTGGCCTTTGCCAGAAGGATGTTCATTCACAGGGAGTGGATGGTGCATATGGAGTTTGCTTTCACGTAGGGACTGAGAGAGACTGGCGTGTGCTTAGTGAAAAGAGAATTTTTATGCTTGTAGCTTCAGTGTGCTAAAACTCTGCTTGAGCTCATGGGGTCTGTTTGGTGAGGTTAGAAGCATTTAGAGAAATGAGTTTGGACTAATTTACATAGGGTTACATAAAGTGTATCTGTAACTTCGAAAATTAATATAGTACAACTTAAATTGTTTCACAGAACAACAGAAGGGTTGATCAAAGATCTGAAGTAGATTCAGTTAAACAATTGAGGACCCTTCAGTCTGTAAAAGATGTTCAAGAAGGAAGATAAGAAGCTTCAGAATTATAGGTGGAGTGGGGAAGGTGGCTGTATCCTGACTGTTTAGTTTCTTCTAATGCAAGAAACGGAGGGTCATCAAGTGAATCGTTGAAGGGTTAGATGCAAAATAAAAGGAGGTGATTCTTTGTACAGCACTGAGTTGTCTAGAGTGACACTGAAATCCTTGCCAAAGGGTGTGGTTTGCTGAAACTCTAGGTGTGGTCAAGAGCAGACTGGGCAAGTTCATGAAAAAGAAACTGAGAATGAGTGTACAGGAATCACAGCTGACACAGGGAGGCCCTGAGCTGAGCATACTCAGGGCCATGGATAGTATCATGTCTTCCTCCTGTTTAATATCCGTGTGCCTCTGCTTATCCTGCTTAGATGAAGCTTTCTTAAAAACTGCTGTTTAAAGCCAGCTTGGCAAATGGTAAATATCACTAATTTTCAGACAGTAAGACCCCCTACTTGGTGTTTTTATTGTTGCCTCCAAGAGATGCTGCCACCTCTGTGTGAGTTGGGCATGACTGTGGCTGTCCCATCCCTGGAAGTGTTCGAGGCCAGGCTGGGTGGGGCTTTGAGCAACCTGGTCTAGTGGAAGGTCTCCCTGCCCTAGCAGGAAGACTGGAACTGGATGATCTTTAAGGTCCCTGCAACCCAAACCATTCTGTGTATTATGTTTTAATTACCAAGAGAGAGAATTTGGCTTACACAGACAATCCTTTCTGGGGACAGATACATAGTGAAGGTTGAAGCCACAGGACTTTTTATTCTTTGACTTTTATCGCTCAGAGGTTAAGATTCTTCTCAGAATTGCCACATTTAAGGTACACTCACAGTTGCATTCTCTATGAGATTGTTATTTGAGAGTACGAGTCAGTTCAGATGGACATTAAAGAACGATCTAGAGGGCCTTGGAGTTGACCTTTAAATTCACTTTATTCAACATTGGCATTCTGGTAACTCCTCTTGCATTTAGCGTATGTTATACCCTAACGGAGCTTTAAATATTTGTTTAAATTAAAACTGACACAATTAATGGTGAATAAGAGCATGTTTTCTAAATTTCAAAATGTCAGTAAGATGTGTTGCTTTGGTTGTGTTTGAAGGGTAATGTTTTCTTTCCTTGAAATGAGAAGAGTATCATTAAGTTGATTATACGGCTGTAGAACACCAACTGTGCTGTTTGAAGAAATTGGAAAGCAGTTATTGTCTAATGCAGTTTAATTGCTTTGTATAAACTTCTAAAATTCTTCACCTGAAGTTCATATGAACTCTGTCCCTCCTCCTTTTTTAAACAGAATTGTGCTGCATAAGTTAAATACTCCTTTCAAACCCAAATCTCTATAATAGTGTAATAGTGTCAAACCATAATTTCAACTTGTTCTGTGATTCAATTACCTGTTATAAGGAGATTGTGTGTCAAATGCTTAAATACAGCTTTTAGCTGAGATTTTTCCTTCTTTCTCTTTGTGGTATCTCCATTTGCCCTTTCCATCCTTGTCTGTCCTTAATATCCTTCATTCACAGGTGTGATTTATTGGGTTGTTAGTCCTGTATCAATGTGAAGCTGTTATGCCTCACCTAATGAGGTTTCTTCAGTAGTTTCCTTTCAAGCTTCTTCATTATTGAGGTCCAGATATTTACGGAGTATTTACATGATGCTGAAAAGCTTCATCTGAATCTGAGTTTTAGAGTAACTTTACCTCTGTGAGTATCTCACATATATTAGAACTCACACTGATGCAGACCCCAGGTGTTGTATCAAGTCAGAAATGGTTTTTTTTTCACTTAAAATGCAGCTTGCAGGCCATGATTTGAATTTACATAAATGATACAATGGCAGATCTTCACTAAGGGGACCTCTTTACTCTTCAAATAACACAACATAAAATGAGAGCAAAGGCAAAGTATTTTGTGCGTTAGCACAACTTGGCAGAGCTAAATAAATAGTAGGTCCCCTGTAGCATTTAATTTAGCCTTTTAGCATATGTTAAAACTACTAACAGGGTTAGGTGAGAGAAGAATTCTCAAGGCCAATTCTCATCAGTCTGCTTCAGTAATAAGTACAGACGATGCACTGAAGTTCTGTTTTGCTCCCAAATACTCCATTTCACTGTGTTGAGCTTAATTTTAATTGTGAAAAATAGATGTTAAAAGTGTTTTAAATTTCTGTAGCAACTAGTGTATGAAAAAGACATCCTGAAGGCATTTCCAGACGTTGACGAAAATTATTGCATAATTCCTTTAAAAACAAACGCACTAGTAGCAAAAATCACTTTACTCTGTTCACTTTCTTTTTCAACCCAAAACGTGAATGAACTAGATCTTTATGCTTTCCAGGTTGGGTTTTTTCCTAACTTCAATGCAATTGTTTTCATGGCAAATGGCAGTAGTGACGATGTGCAACTTAGTATTGAATGTTGAGGCAGTGGCTATAGCTAGTGGATCTTACTGGAGCTGCCATGCCTTGCATTTTCTCAAATAGAGTCCATTGTTTTTTTCCAGTTTAAACCTGGTTTTAGTGTGATTAATTGGAAAAGGTGAATGCACAGCAAAACTCCTTTAGTAATACCAGTCCCACAGTAGGCTGGGAGGGATGTCAGAAAAGTTATGAGGTGAGCATTCCTTGAGCTGAATCCAAGAGTTTGAATTTCTCGTGCTGTTGACATTGTCCCCTTTATCTCCGTGTGATGCTTGGATTCCCCGTGCAGGCTCTCCTGAAAGAAGGGCACCTTTAACACCTCTCTGCAGAACAGGCAGCTGCAGGATTTCCTTTGGTCTGCTGCCCTCACCACCGACTACTGAAAGAGTTGGATGACTTCAAGCATCTCACTGACAGACAGGCTCAGCATAGGCCACTCGCTGTCTTACTTGGCATTCAGCTGTATGGGGTCCCTGGAGACACGGAAGGAAGTTATCCTTATGAGAATGAGGAAGGAAGATTTATTCCCCCAGCTGTGTATGTGGCGTTGTGGGGGCATGGCAATGCCCGTTATCACTGTAGCCTGTGGTGCATTCTACCAATGTATGAAAAATAGGCAGGAGAGTGAGAATGAGATACTGTTGAGGGTCACACAACCTCCCATGGACATATCTGAAGATTTCCAGGAGCTGCACAGTACTCACGTGGGCACAAGTGCACATCTGTGAGATACGGGACACAGCATAAACAAAACATGTTTGCATGAGCCAGTCTGCACATCTGCTTGTTATCAAGGAGCCTTGGCTGACACAAGGTACCCCAGTGCCATATCCCAGCTCAGAAGGGTCCAGGAGGGGCTTCTGCTTACTCTTGGAAATACAGCTACAGGCAGATGTGATATGTTTAAAGTGTTGGTAATCCTGACGCTAAGGTTTAACTGTGTTTAAAAAAAAAAAAAAAGATGGAGGGACCCTCAGTTTTACCTTAATTCTCTGACTGAATATTTGCAAGCAAACCAGATGTTTCTGCTCCTCTGGTTGTGATTTAATATTGTGCAATTAGTTGCCCAATACTGCATGTGTTGAAGTTATTTCAGTGGGAAAGTGTGTTTTAGGATGAGTCCTGATGACTGTCATCAGTCAAGTAGAGGAAATAGTGACTGTTCTCTCTTCCTTCAGGATTAAGTGGCTGCAGGGCATTTTGTTTTCCTTTGTCAGGATGTGGACAGGGGAGGATTACAGCACTTTAGATTCTTGTCAGGGGGTTGAGTAAATTCTGCATGAGGAAGAGACACTGGCCAGAGAACTCGATGAAATAAGAACCTGTAGAAGAGAGTGTCTGTGAAAGAGTGATGAGATCAACATGTTTCTTGTTAGAAAGAGCATCCTTCAAACAAGGTTGAAGTCTGGATGTCCTCTCATGGATTGATGGGAACAGACATTAGCTTCAGATGTTACTAGCCTTTCTGTCTCTTACTGCATCCCCAAAACCCAGTATGTCTGGTTCATTCTGAACACAGTTTTTCCTCAGTGTTAATGTATTAAAATTTCTGTGCATTCAAATATATGAAATCCTTTGGGATGAGGTGAGGTATAGGAGCATCTCCTGGTAATAAACCACCGCTGGATCTTTAAACCTTTATAAGAAAGTAGCATTTGTCGTGGGAAAATACATAATTTAAGTTGAAGTTACAGATAATGATGAACTTCCATTTTGGGTTGGAGCACCTAAGATGTATCTTAAATGGAGTATTGATAAGCTTCTTCTTTCTCTTTTTTCTTAGCAGCTTATAAAAAGATTTGTGACACATCGTCTCTTGCTTTTTATCCCATTTTGAATTATACTGTTCTTAAAATATGTTAATTATGATAACAGATCTAGGGTTTGATCTTAAGATTTGCCAGTATCTCTTATTTCGTTATCTTCAGTATGAGAGCTCTTCTTGCATCACAGATTTAGATCCTCTAATTGCATATTGACATATGGAAAGTAGATTTGTAAGTACTTTCTGCAGTCCTCAGATGATAGGAAAAAATCTCTACCTTCTGCCCATACAGACATAACTTAAAATATTTACTGAGCACTTAAAGCTAAAAGGCTAACGTGATGGAACTGGCCATTTTGCACTGCATGATAAGCCAGCAGCTGTGGCATGTCAGGAGGCAGAGGAACGTGGCTTTCCTGCAGAGGGTCTCTCCAGCATCCCAACAGAGGCTGGGAGTTCACTGCCACTGAATGTTTGTGGGTATCTGGCTGTGGGATACAGGTGGAGCCCCTCTGCTTACCCTTCCTGGAAAGTGTGAAACATTATTTTCCCCCTTTTATAATCTCTCCCCTCTATCTCAGCCCCACGGTGTCCTGGCAGTTCTCTGGGCACATTCTGCTGCTCCTGTCTTTAACTTCTGCATCTGTGTGCTCACAGCCTTCAGCGAAGGTTCCCCCAGCCGCCTCCCTGTGATGAGCACTTGGTTCAGCTGCGTTCCCCAGCTCTGCTGGAGCAGGAGCAGTAGCACAAACCATATGATTCTTGACAGCTTCACAGCTGTCCTCACCACACTGCAGAGTAGCTGTGAAACTCACTGCTCCTGTTGTTTCACTCCACTCTGCCTGCAGAAAGCTACTGCTGGAAGTTATGATGCTGGAGCTGCCTTACAAGCTCCAGAAATAACAGCTTTACTCCTGTATGCCTTTTCAAATAATAACACTTGAAAAGTTAGTGTATTTTTTTTCTTAATTACTCTTTCGTGTTTCTCTTTTATAGACCTTAACATTATTGCATATTTGCTATGACTCCACTTGAAGGAGCTTTGTTTATTTGTTTGTAATTATCCTCAGGTCTTTTAGTGAGCAGTGATAGTCTGTCCTTACAGGATGTATGAATAATTATTTATTCCACTGTGGATAATCTTGTGTTTGTAACTAGTGCAATTTATATACCATGGTGGTGCCTGTTTAAATCTCTTAAGTCTCCTCACAAGTCTGTCTAGTCTCAACCAGCATAAATAGCTTTGCTTTCTCTGCTTAGGAACTCTGCCTGTGAGGCCAGATCAGGTTTCACTGGCAGTCCAGTGGTTACAGTCACTGACAGACAAATAATAGTGTATTTGTTGCTCTATCACACTGAAAGCTAGCTATAAAAGACACATACGTACTGTTCAGTGTAACTATTCATTTTTCACTGCTCTCACGCAACCTTTATCCATATTTTCTTTGGATTTTTTTTGTCTTTGGATATCTTTTTCTAAAGATTTCTGGAACGTGTCAGACATTTGCCATCAGCACCGGGGGTTGTGCTGTCTCATGCTGGTTGTGTGTTGAAGCAAATCAGTGAGGGTTGTGCAGCCGAGGCCACAAGATGAGGACAGATGTTTCTTAACAGTACCATAGGAAGGTATAATTTCAGTACCATGAATGGGACTTAGTTTATCTGCTCACCAACCTGCATGTTCCCAGTGGTCCCATCTGCCTTAATGAAAGTGCAATCCTACCTATCAACCATAAGTAAAAGCATTTGGCTTCATCCTGGGCTTCATTTTGGGCTCATGATAAGCTGCTCCCTTCCTTAGCATCTGACTCTCTGGTATTACCAGTCCTGTAACAGTACAGCAGTTCAGGTTTCTTTCTTCTTTTTCTTTCTTCCTATTGTTGCTCTGTGGTGAGAGCAAAAGGAGCCATCCCAGAGTATGATACACCAAATCTCAGGGGCTTTGCTGGATTCTCAGGGTTTTCTGTTCTGATCTGGAACTTTCCTTTTCCACTTCCACTTTTTTCTGTTGCTGTTCTTGTCTCTCCAGGCTGAAAAGCACAGGCAGAATTTATTTTTTCCCTCAGAATTTAGTAAATATTATACAGCAGTTTAGCCTTAAGGTTTTCTCTTCCTCCCACTTCACTTCCCTCCTCTCACTCACACAGCACAGAGTGTCCCAAATCCAAATGTGCCACCTTGGAGATGCACTGAAATCTATTTAAATGGAATTCAGGCATAACCAAGCCTCTCTCCAAGTGCCTGATTCCCTGAGGCATCTTTTTGGGGTCTTTGGGGCATAAATACGAAGAAAACAGAATTGCTCATTTAAGCATTAAAAAAAAAAAAAAAGTGTTAAATGGCCTTCCTTTAATGCAAACTGCATTAGTTGTAGAAGTTCACATTTTAAGTTTGTGGGTATGTTTATTATAGAAATATTTTTCAGTAGCTTCCATATGATGTGACACAAGGAGTGCTGTCAGAGCTGTCATTTCAATCCTGTCGCTATGTTGTGCATGTTAAAACATAATTGCAAATGGTACAGGGTATTGCAGCGGTCACAGTTCTGTAAATATAAAATTCCTCCAGTAAAACTTTCAGACGTTATTTTGTTTTTAAGTATTGAAGTAAATGAGGATGTTTAGATTTTTGTATGTCGTGCACTCTGACGTGTGATTGTAGCCATTGCCGTGGTTTTCTCAGTATTCCATTTTTCTCCATGTTATTAAACCTTTTGGTGTATAGTACTTACACATTGTGTTAAACATAAGCTGCATGTGCTTCCAGAAAGGTGTATGTGTCGTAATGTTCTGTGTGTTCTGTAACATTCTGATGCCTTTTAGCAAGTGTGGGTCTAGACATACAGAATTTTTGAAATTTTGGAATGGAAGCATGGAGATCTTTTTGTTTGCTTCATTAATCAGGCAGTTTTGGGAACAGAAAAAAAGTTCTTTTAATGTAACTCTGAATTAGCTGGAAATAGTGTTTCTGAACACTGAATTCTGATACCTGACAGCACGAGGGAGCTTTTATTGTCTTGTTATAAAGGGTTAAATTAGCGTGAAATTTTCTCTTTGATGGGGTATCCTGTGCTGGCTTTCCCCCCAATAAAGAAGTAATGATCTTCCCTTTTACAGCGAACAACTCTGCGCCTTTTGTTACTGTGGAGAACGGAGCTCATTAGGACAAGGAGACTTAAAACAATTCGGTCCCACTCCTGGGTATGTTATCCCGTGGAAAAACCAGCCTTTAAATAAGAGTGAAGCCAGCGACAGCACCGATGGAGCTTGTGAGAGAACTCCAAGGCAAAACTCAGTGCCGCGCAAACAGAGAGGCCAGAAGAAGTAAGTCTGTTCTACAATAAATATGTAGTATTTTTATTTTGCACAGAGTTCGGGAAGGATCTTTTCTGGTTCTGTGCTACAGTAGGCAAATAACTTGTATTTGTGAAAATGTGGGTTATTAATATTAATGCATTTTTGTAAGGAAAAATCAACACATACAAAAACCTAACCAAAAACAGAGCCCCGGAACAACCAACATGTGAGCAGTATAGCAGTAGCTGTCTCTTCTGCTTTTTAAAAATGGGTTTGTTTCTTCCCCAAGTGAGAATCTTCACTCTGGAAGAACACAGAAAAGAGACATAGCTACTGTAAAGCACAGCTCTACCTGTGATGCTGAAGTAAAAGTACGCATGAAGGGTGGAAGAGGATGGACTTTTGACACTTCATGTGTTGTGTAGAGTGGACTAATGGGCAGCCTCTGCCCACCTGGTTGGAGCTTCTTCGCTTGCCCTCCATCACTGGCTCTTGCCCTGGTGCCGGTACTGTTGAGAGCACACAGCAGTGGTTCCTTCCTTGCCAGGAGTGGGGTTTGCTGGCAGCTCTCCCAGGCCGGGGTTTGGTCATGGTCCCCAGGCCTCTCAACGATTGTGAGAGATGGCAGGGGCCCTGCAGTGGAGTTGGCTCAGTACATGGCGTGTCTGTTGAGGGCGCTGCGATGGGACTCATCAGAGCCACGTCTTTACGGGCGCGGGGGTCCTCTCGCTGGGGGCTTGTGTTGACTTGGGTTCATTCATGGTTGATGGTGAACGTGGGATCGCTCAGTGCTGGCTGCGTGACAGAGGGGCTGCAGCCCTAGGGAAACCTGAAGGGAGCCAGTGTCGATGCGGGGCCACAGGCCATGGCTGCGGGCTGGGCCGTGCAGGCTTGAGGGCGGTGAGGAGCTGTGGGTGGTGCGGGCTTGAGGGTGGTGAGGAGCTGTGCGTGGTGCGGGGTTGAGGGCACTGAGGGGCTGTGGGTGGTGAGGAGCTGTGCGTGGTGCGGGGTTGAGGGCACTGAGGGCTGTGGGTGGTGCGGGGTTGAGGGCACTGAGGGCTGTGGGTGGTGCGGGGTTGAGGGCACTGAGGGGCTGTGGGTGGTGCGGGGTTGAGGGCACTGAGGGCTGTGGGTGGTGCGGGGTTGAGGGCGGTGCGATGATGTGGAGCCGCGGGCTGTGCGGGGTTGAGGGCGGTGCGGAGCCGCGGGTGGTGCGGAACTGTGGGCGGTGCCGGGTTGAGAGCAGGGCGGTGATGCGGGGTGGTGATGCGTGGTTGAGGGCGGTATGGGGCAGAGGGCAAGGCGGTGATTCGATACAGCGATGCGGGGCAGTGATGCGGAGCCGCGGGCGGGGTGGCCATGCCGGAGTTTCGGGTGGGGCGGTGATCCAGGACCGCGGGTGGTGCGGGGCGGTGGTGATGTCGGGTTGAGGGTGGGGTGATGATGCGGGGCTGTGATCCGGGCCCGCAGGAGGTGTGGAGCGGTGGGGATTCGGGGTGGTGATGCCGGGTAGAGGGCGGGGTGATGATGCGGAGCCACGGGCGGTGCGGGGCGAGGGCCGAGCCTTGCGGGATTGGCTCCGGGCAGGGGCCCGGCTGGGGAGGGACGCAGTGAGGGAGGCCGCGGCCGGCTCTGCCGGGCTCCCTCTGTCAGGCGGGTCCGTGGCTGTGCTGATGCTGGAGAAGCTGCTCGGAGTGTTCCACACTCGCTCAGGTTGCTTGGGTGCACAGTGTGTGTTTTTGTCGTCATGTCGCTGGTGGAAAAGTGCACACTGTGTAATGCCAATACAGAAAAGTGACTTTTCTTAAAGCTAATAAAAGTAACGCCCTCACCTCAGGCTGTATTCTATAGGTATATGAAATACTGTTTTTAGAGAAGTCTATGGAAAGTGTTTCTGTGCAGGGTGAGATTACAAAGTAAATTGAGAATTGGTTTGGTCTTGTGAGAAAGTTTTTTATATGGAAAAATGCCTTGTCAGTTGGGATTGAGTTTTTCTTTAAAGTCCTTTAAGCTTCGGTGTTGTGAGTAGCAGTTTGGTGTTAGAGGAGGCTCCGCTGTGATGGGGGTGAAGCACAGGCACAGGTTGCCCAGAGTAGTTGTGGATGCTCCATCCCTGGAAGTGTTCAAGGGCAGGTTGGATGGGCCTTGGAGCAACCTGGGACAGTGGAAGGTGTCCCTGTCTGTGGTAGGAAGGTTAGAACTAGATCCTTTCCAACCCAAACCATTCTGTAATTCCAGTGGACATGAATGGTGTTCAGGAACCAGTTTTACCAAACAGAACACAGTGCTTTGTTAAGGAGGTTCTAAATGATGATAGTGTCAGAATTAATAAGTTTTGGGGTAGATTTTTTAAAAAATACACAGGTCATGAAGATACCACGTAATGGAAAACTTTTAAGATTTCTTGGGTGGTGCAAGAGAGATGTTACTCTTTTGCCCGTAAATTAAGGGTTTTTAAATGTATTTGTAAATGTAATTGCTGAAATAAAGCATGGATGATTTTCAGGAAAGCAGAGTTACCACAGGTTAAAATTCCAGTGCTTACTGTATCTATTGACAAATGCATACAATTGAGTTATTAATAGCAGAGAGTAATCAAGTTCAAAGAACCTTAATGGAAAATGCAGCACCACCTTTCCTACCAATTGTTGAGGCATCAGTGATCAGGTCTCTTATCAGTAAGCTTAAATGCACACCCTTAGATGTCCAAGATATTCTTTAGCCTGCAGGAAGTAAAGGCGGAGTTGTCGCTTCTGGGTTTTTTTAATGGAGCAATATGAGCTGTATGAATTGTTTTCTGTTGAGATTAGAATTTGGGGAACAAATTAATAAGGTTATAAACTAGTACAATATAGTAGTGTTTGTATCACTGCATTTTTTAATCTCCCCCACCCCTTTTCTCCAGCTCACTCCCATATTTTTTTTTAAACATCTGATGGCATTGTATAAAGATGTTTATTTCCAAACAGATTTTGAAGTCCTGTAGTATTTTCTATAGGCATCTCACCTCTGAATGCTGTTACCTAATTCTCCATTCCAAGGGTTGGGCCAGTTTTAATATCAAACTTAAAGAAGTGTGTGTGTCCTGAAGAACTGGAAGAGTGCAGGCTTGTTTGCTATCAGCTTTAACTGGAAACTGTTATTGGAAAAAATCTTGGGCTAAAATGTAAGGGAGAAAGACTTTGATTCATGTTGATTTATATTTTATCGTATTAGGAAAAATTTTCATCCACTTTCCTGACTTTTGGATCACTTGTTGCATCTGGCTAATTGAACAAAGAATGCGGTCATTTCTAAGTTTGTTTTTCTGCTTCCTGATGCAGATCACGATCGAGTATAGCATCATGTACAAGTGTAAGCACCCAAACTGCTTCTGACGATCAGGTTGTCAAATTCTGGGATGAACTCAGTTTAGTTGGCTTACCAGATGACATTGATGTTCAAGCCTTATTTGAGCCAACAGGTAAGATCCATTTTTGTCCTCCTTTTTTTCCCAGTACAGTAGCTACTTCATGTGAGTGAAGTTTTGCAGCTGCTGGTTTTTTTGTGCTGTGGTGGTTGTCACGTTTTTGGTGGTGCTTTGGTAGCTTTTGCCCTTGTCAGGTTGTGTTTTTGTAGTCCTCTCTCCAGAAAAGAGATTCCTCAGCTTTATGTGGGGAAATATGTGTAATCTGCTGTTGAATTGGTGTTCAGGTAGTAATACCTTCAGTACCATGATTCTCTTTTGGGGAGAAAAGGGAAAAGAAATGAGGCACAGTTTACTATAATTCTCAAAAATCTTAATCCTGTGATGTTACCTGATCTCCTGCTGCAAATGCAGGGTTATTGGAAGCAATGGAATAGAGGATTTAAAAGAGAGCATCATTAGAGCAGTAGAGGGATAATGCATGTGCATGTTTCCAGAATCTGCAGGTTTTCTGTCAGAAGACTCTCTGGTTTGTCATCTGCTCTTTAATTTCAATGGAACTTTTCTATTCATTAGGTTATGAATTACTTTTTTAGAAGGCATCTGTGCCCAAATGCTTTGATGCCAGTAGTCCATTCACATATTTTGCTCCAAAATATGGAAATATATTTATGTAATAATATAAACATCACTCTTTCCTGAGTGTGGAAACTTATTTCAAGGTCTAATTAGAAGAAAAAAATAAAATCCAGTGGTTTTGTTTAAATAGTTACACTATAGTGAGTGTAGATGGGTGGGTGGGTTTATCAATCTACATTTTTAAAGTTGCTGTTATTTGTAAATGACTCTTCCCAAGCCTGTACAGAGATTTTGGGGTTTTTCTGTAGCTTGAATTATTAAGTTGGCCAATACCTAATTTCAACAGCTAGTGTAAACCATCATTTCTGATTCCTATATAAAGCAGTCAGAGAATTCCTTTGGAAGTATGCACCATTTTTTCCAAGAACTGAATTACAAACTTCTTGTAAGAGTTACTTGTTGAATTCTACGAATTCTGGGGTTTTTTTGTTAGGTAGATATATGTCTGTAGTATATCAACACCATTTTCTCAGTCATTTATATGAGTTTCTGTTCATGCTGTATTTTGAGCTTTTAAACATTTTATGTAGACTTCTAAAGCATCGTATGAGCATATTCTACATGAACATACAGATCTGTATCCAGTCCTTGGGAATCATAAATTAAGAGTACAAACATAGGGAAGTGTTATCTACAGTGAAATATAAGGTCAGATGGAACTCTGTGTGTGTGTCACATAAGCACTGAATGAAGAATCAAAGTCAGAGAACCTTGTGCCACCCCAGTGTTACGATTACATGATCAGGCACTTGAAAATTATAAATAGATAAAAAAGTGTGTTGTGTATAAAAGAAAATTGCGGTGTTTTTAGTGTCTGATAGTAACCGCAGTATATTTGGTGTATGATAATATGGGTTCTCAGTGTTGCAACAAGGAAAACAAGGAGGAGGAGACTTCTCTGTTTTTTCTGGCAAGTATTTACTGCTAGAACTGAGTTCCATGCTTGGAGGAAGTGCTTGACAGAGCTGTCCAACCCTGGCCCTTTCTCTCTCTGAACACACCAGGTCACTGCTGGGCTCATCACCGCTGTGCGGAGTGGTCTGTGGGAGTCTGCCAGACTGAAGAGCAGCTGTCGGTGAACGTGGACAAAGCTGTTGTCTCAGGGAGCACAGAAGTGAGTAGAAACACTTGAATGCTCAAGTCTGTAAGAAAACAGGGTGGGTAGGGTTCAAAAAAAGACAAATGCAATACCAAGTGTGACTAAAAATATCCATATATGGATCTCTGAGCTCCCGTTTATAATAAAGTTTCCTTGGGCAGATCCTTGTGCTAAAAACATCTGTAGCAATTTATTAAAAAGTTTTATGGAGTTGCACGGAATATATCATTAATTAGTTTTGAGGTAACTAGAATGTAGGAAGAACCAGACTGACCAAAACAAATTAGAGACAAAAGAAAAATTGAGTTCAATTAGCAAATACTCTGATAGGTAGAGGAAATATTTATTGTACCAGTTTATACTCTGAAATTATATGGCTCATAAATAGTAAAAAATTTCTCAATTACTTTCATGCCAGTTTCAAAAAGCAGGTTAGTATAGAAAAACTAGTGTTTGCCACAAAAGTTACCTTGGCACTCTAAGTACTCATAGAAATGCACAGATAAATATTTAATCTTGTAAATTGAAATGATAATGTCTTTGGAAAAGTAAGTGCCTTTGAAAAGGATGAACGTGTTCTGGTGTCCTATTCTGGTACCATTTTGAAATATTGGAGTTGTGTTTCACATTGGTTTTACCACATGTAGCTGTATTTTTTGGTCATATTTAATAATGACCAATAGGGTTTTTCTAATAATTCGATTATTTTTTCTATTAAATCAGCTGTCCTATCAACAGTTTTTTTGTAATTTTTGCTGGTTTTCCCATGGTCATGCTTAGGCCTTTTTTCACTTGAGTCTTCCTGTTTTTCATGCATTATAATAGAATAAAAAAACTCGGCAGAAGATAGCAGTAGATGTTCTCCGTTGTCTGGACTAAAAAGATCACACACTTTACATCACTCTTTCAATACAAGCCACAGAATTCAGCTTTCCTTGCATCTTCTTCTATTCATATTAAGTAAATGCTTTGTTTTTAATAATTTAATTAATTTCTGTGTTTCTGCATTCAAAGTAAGACTACTCAAAATGGATGAAACTGACATTATTAAGTTCTAGGTGAGCTTGAAAATGTTAGAACGTGTGTATGTATGTATAAAAAACGACAGTAAGAATTGAAAGAATATTCAAAGTTGAATACTTTTTTTTGTTAATCTCACTGCTGAAAAGTTTTTGCCCCCTTGTTTTTGGCTTGTAGTCATTTTGTGATCAGCTCATTCCTGTCTATAGTCATTTTTTCTAACAGAAATCGTGGTTGAGCTGTTCAAGTTTGTGTTTCGCTGTATTGAATTTCAATATCCTGTTTTCGTTATTTCAGTTTCATTTCTTTCTGTGCAGTACCTTGCTCCTCCCCTGTGCTCAGGGTGATGGTGCCTCACCTTTATGTCATCAGTACCTTTTTAAGTTTTGCATAGATGTTTACAATGGAATTATTTAACTACAAATTTTTTGAAGAATGAACATCTCTGGTGTTGCAGTTTCTGTTTCAGCCCTGTCTTTTCATGTGCTGCACTCAATCTTCCCTACTGATCTTTTCAAATTCTGCAAGTTATGTTTAGATCCCCCTGTTGCACATGTTTCATGGCAGTGCAGAGGGAGGAAAGAAGTTTGAATCAAGTGCCATTCTGTGTATTTTCTATTCAGTCTTTGCTGAAACTGTTGAGAAACTTTCTTTGTATAGTCCAGCAGTCAGCCAGCGAAGAATGATGCTGATTTGGTTATTCTCTTTTATCCTTCTTGTGATATCCCCAGGGAGAGCTGAGTAAAGGCACAACTGTGATTTTAGAATAGCTAGATGGAATTGGACTTCTTCATCCCACTATCATACCAGGGATTTGTTTGCTTTTTTTTTTTTTTTAAATAAGGACCAAACTCTTCTGTAGTTCTCTGTTCCTGACTACAGAGAAGTGTAGTGATTGCTCAAGGAGTTTGGTTTGGAGCCCAAGTAATCCTGTGTTTGCTTGTGTCCAGGCTGTAGTGCTTGGTAATAATTTTTCCACTACTTTTTAACTTGTTACTAAGATGAAGAAGGCAGAAAAAAGTATAAGGTCCTGGTTGTCCTGTGTAATAGTGGAAAAGCTCATCTTTGTGCAAAATACTTTTTGGAAGTTTAGAATAAAAGGTAAAGTAACTAATTGAATGTATGCGTTTGTGTTTGCGGCATCTTGTGCCTCTTTTCATTTGGGCTTCTTTCTAATGGGATGTTCCTGCATTTTAAAAGAAAAGTTCTGTTCAGATGTTCTGAAATCTGTTGGCCATGCAAGTGCAAGTATGTGCTCAGGGCATACTGAAAAACAGTTTAAATAAAACCAAGCTGTATGCTGTTTCCTCTGCTTGCCACCAAATTTGCTTTGGGTTTGTTGTTGTTTGCTTGGTAGGGGATTTCTGTTGTCTTGGAAGTCCTTTTGGCAGGAGGAACTGGTTTGTGGTGTGGTCTGCAGCACTGACATCTTTCCTTAGCTAGGAAAGTACTTTTTCTTTTCCTTCTGCTCATATAAAAATGCATATTTAAAGCGTAACCAGCTTTTGATATTACAGTCCATTGGTTTAGGTCTTTTAATTTTTGGAGAGCATTTTGGGCCTTTTCTTACCTTGAGGGACTCTTTAATTTGTAAGCTGCATTCTTGTTTCTCATTAGTTAGGCTGCCTATTGTTTGCAAATCTGCTTTAATAACTGGATATGACAGTGTTTCTTATTACTCTGTTTACCAGTTGAGATGTCCATTTGGCTTCACTGAGCTTGTGATTGCATTAGTAAAGCTTATGTGGACATACTTCACTGACCTGTTCCAAAATCCGTATGTTTATCCATTTTGGGCCCTTGTTTGCTGAAGGTTTAAAACACAGCACTACAGAGGTCTCAGTATCTGTGAATGTCTCACAAAATACCTTGCTTAGCGCGTCTGTCTTCTTCAGTTCTTTTGATTTGCTCATTGTGAAGGCCTGGCAAAGGCACCTGACCAGCTTGTTTCATGTATTTGTGTCTAGACAGAGGTGGGTTCTTTGTCTTTCCTTCAAAGTCTGGGGTTTGCCATTCTTTACTATTCATGAGTGCACAAACCTGCATCTGCGAGGTGTTGGAAATGCAGTGTATCGTGTTGGTTTGTGACAAGGGACAGAGAAAAGCTGGAATATACAGTCAGGTTTGTGGTGTAGGTGCCTCAGTTCATCTCGTTGCTTGTCTTGCTTATCTCAGCAAGGGAGAGTCGTGGATTTTCTCAGAACTGCTTCCTAAGTGTAGGAGGTCATAAGGAAGAACTGGGGATGCTCGTGACAAACCTAGTGCCAGGGCTTTTCTCAGGGTGACTCCTAAGAATTCACCTAATTATCATGGTGTGTAGGGTAAAGAGCTTGAGCACCCAGATGTGGCAGTGCCTTCCCCCACTACTTCAATAGCATTTCATGGGTTTTGGGAGTAATTTTGTTCCAAGGTTTGAAAGAAAACAACTCTTCAAAATATAAATGGAGGAGAGAAAAGTTCCAGTGATTTGTTTGATCCAAAACTTAACTCAATTTTCTTATCATTCATAAGTGTTTTGCTCAGTATATAAAGTTCACCATAGTAAAGAAGCTGTCATGTTGTCAGCTTAAGGATGATAGACTTTTATTGGTGTTTCTGCAGATACTTAGTGTAAGATGCAAAAATGATGTAAACTGTAGACTTAATAAGATAAACTAAGCAAAAGAATGTGATCGAACAGAAATTAGGGGTTTTTCCCTGGAAAAAATATAATAGATGTGGACAAGTGGAGTTTACTCATGTAAAACATAGAGGCCTTTAAGGCTTGCATTTGTCTAGCTTTTAACAAGACTGGTTTCTGAAATATTTCCATGTATTTTTAAATAATACTTTATAATTTTGATGTTTATTTTGCGTGTATTGAGTAGGTTGCTGTTTGTTTTTCTACAGTCAGCTGAGGAAAAATAAAGTTTGCCAGTTGTCTGCCTTACATTGTCTAGCCATAGCTATTCTGTATGCTCTGGAGTCCCAGATAAGGTGGACTACTTTTTTCTCCCCAATATGTAAATAGCTCAGTTCAGAAAGTGAGTTTAAGGAAGTAGATAATGTATTTAAACTACTTTTGAACAAACTGGGCACAAGAAAGGAGTGCAAGGGTAACTTTCCCAGCCAGCTTTCTCTTCTGATAAGACGTAGAAAGCAGTTTCCAAGTCTTGGAGAGTTTGTCAAGGACACCAAAGTCAAAGAACACAGTGTTGGTGGAAACCAAGGAGGCTCCTATCTGCTTGAAGACTGAATAGGAAAAACATGATAGTAATGAAAAGTCTTGTTTTAAATTCTTTGCTCAAGACCTGATTCCAGCGTGATGCCTACCAAGCTAGATCAGGAAGAAATAAGTTGAGGGGAAAGATGGGGAACATGTTTATACATCTTTTAAAACTGTCCATGTTTTGGATGTATCTTCATCCCTTAGTCTCAGTGCACTTCTCATCTTTTTGAAAATTGTCCATGTTTATAGTGGGGTGTGCATGTTTTATTTGTGCTGCTTCAAGTCGAAAACCAGTTTTGTCTAAAATGATACTTTGGTTATTCCGTGTATGTAAGAGTGAACATCAACATCCTAATGTACTGTTGACTTCATATGCTGTGGAGGATTCTGCCCATTTAACCATAGCAATTTTTCATTTAGTTTTACTTTTTGTTGAGAAAAACTCTGTGAGAAATGGCTGAGATGACAGAATCCTGAATGTAGGGATGGTATTGGCTTCGTGTGTGTCTCAACCAAGCTGAACAGAACATGGATTGATGTGGGGTTTTTCTAGGTATAGTGCAGGATTTGTAGTTCTTTGATGCTTTAAAAGCTACCTTCTTCCTTTTTCATTATTGGAAGAACTACTAATTCTTAAATCCAGAGAAAAATGCATGAAGAGAATGTAATCTATCATAATTTTTATTGTTTTTAGGCAGAGTCCACTGCATTTGCCCATTTTCCAAGGACAAGCTTTGTAACACGAAACTAAATGAGCAGCTCTGGTATTCAGAAGTTCTTTTCCCAACTCTTGAGTTTTTTGTGGAGCTTTTGCACACACCAGGCACTTGAATTCTCCTCATTTCCCTTCACTACAACTTGGGAGGGACTACCTGGCTGCTCTTGGGAGTGGCTTCTGATCTTATCTTTTCGAGTTTTTTTTCCTGTAGTTGCTTTTGTCCTGCAACAGAGGAAGTACTGCAGGAAGTTTTCTTCCAAAATAACATCTCTACGTTTTTTATGAATTGCTGTCTCTTAGGGAACTCCAGCACAGAAAGTGCTAAGAGAAAGAAAGACTAGAGAAATAGTGACGTGTTTCACCAAGAAGACACTTGCATGTGCTTTAGGTCAGTTTGGTAGTTTTATTCGTTCCTGGCATGTTTTAGACACACTGTAACAGTTCAGCAGAGGGGGGACATGGGCTATTTCAGTTTTCCATTAGTTTCCCTCTTGTTATTTTGGAGTTTCTCTAGAGGTCTGTAGCCATTTCCCTGCTGATGATGACAGGCATGGTTTTTAAAGGACCTTACTGACTGAGGGTACAACTTTAGGCATAGTTTAACACTGGATTATCTTCCGTGATTTACTCTGTTCCATAATGGTTTGGATTTTGGTCACTTAAAGCCAGATCCTTATTGTCTTGGAGAATAATTGTTCTTAGAGCTTGTAAATGACATCAGAAAGCCTACGTCAATTGTTTTATAACTGTATTTTCCAAGTTCTGCAAAGCAGCTGTGATATCTTAAAATTACCATAGTTGGCTCTGATTTACACCTGTAATTCTTCTGGAAAACCTTTGTACACCATAAATGATGTCAGTACAGCTTTGGTACATCCATTCAGGTTACAGAGCTGCCATGGGACCTCTTTGTGTGTTCAGATTCTTTGCAGGTCCAGCAGTTTGAGAACAGGTATTTGCCTGCTTAGTAAGATCTACAACTTAGTTCTTATTAGCATTGTCAAGTGAACAGTGGTTAAAGTATTCTTTCATTTGAACCAAAATAAGCTTTACTGTAACAAGAGTGATGCTCATTTGACGTCACAGAATCGCAGAATGATTTGGCTTGGAAGGGTCATTAAAGATCATCCAGTTCTGACTCCCCTGCCATGGGCAGGGACACATTCCAACCAGGTTGCTCAGAGCTCCATGTAGTGGGGGGACAAGTGGGAATGGCTTCAAACAGAAAGAGAGTAGGTTTAGACTGGAATTAGAGTGGAAGCAATTCTTTTCTGTGAGGGTGGTGAGGATTGGAACAGGTTGCCCAGAGAAGCTGTGGCTGCCCCATCCTGGAAGTGTCCAAGGCCGGGTTGGATGGAGCTTTGGGTGACCTGGTCTAGTGGAAGGTGTCCCTGCCTGTGGCAGGAGGTTGGAACTGGATGACCTTTAACGTCCCTTCTAACCCAAACCCTTCTTTGACTCTGTAATTCTATTTTTTCTTCTGCAGTGAAACACAGAACAGAAAAATGTAAATTACGCTTCTAACAGATAAAAGAGTTCTGTTACCTGTCAGAACACAGCACCTTTAAAGCTACAGACTTAAGGACTCAGATTTCAAAACAAAGTTTTCCGTTTCTCCAGTTGTCTCATAGACTACATTTTCTAGAACAAAATAAAATACATTTTTCTAAATCCCTGCTGGTATTTAAGACAATGAAGTAATAGTTAAAACTGAGTAAATGCGAATTAAGAACTTTGTGATTCTCTTCTTCTAGTACGTTTTTGTAATTATTTTGGCACCTAAATTGTGGACACCTTGGGGTATAATTAGACTCCACACTTGTATGTGAATCTTTGGTGGTGTATTTAAAAGTTTGTAAGGATTACTATAAACTAGACTGGTCTGTCTGAATAGTTATGGTCATAAAGTGAGCAGCAGTAACATGTGGGAAAAATGTGGCTAAAGTAAAGGCTAAGCACTTCTGATGATTGAAGGGATCTGGAAATTATTTTAATTTTGAATTTTCCATTTATTGAGAAAAACCCCTTCATTTATTTTCGTAGTCTTTCTGACATAATTGGTGTTCACCTCTGAATACTTTGATACTTGGCTAAGTCTGGATACATGGCTGAGGGAGAGGTTGTTTGTAAGTGTTAATTGTTGAAATGTAATTGAGGTTTACTGAGTGAAGAGCTGGTCTGTTTTTTCTTTCCCCACCTTTTGTTAGATGGATTGGTATTTCAGATTTGTACTATGTGGTGCGAGATACTCTTATCATTAAGTAACTTTCCAAGTCAGCCAGCCAGTGAAAAAAATAAAGGCATACAAAGGTACAGTATTGAACTGAAAATATTTAATTTAAAACTTGTTTCTAAAATAATCTGAGGAATATTAGGCTTTTTCCGTAGCCAAAATTTAATTTAAAATAAATACAGATTTTTTCAGTTATTTTCCCATAATTAAACATTTTTATTGTTAACATTCCAGTAAAGCCAGTACTATGCTTCAGCCTGTTAAGGTCTTTGGAATTTTTACAAGTGGAAAAGTTCATTAGGAATATGAAGAAATAATTATTTCAAGACTATATGACACATGCCCAATTTAGCACTTTTTAAAATTAGCATCTCAAGAAACAAAAGATGTTCCTTTCTTTAGAGACACAAAACACTGATCTGTTTATGTGCTAATGGACAGTAGAGTATCAATATAACAAATATCAGCAAAGTGTTTGATTCAGAGCTTTTTCTGGGTAGTACTCGTTTATGGAGTGTGATTCTTACCAAGTGCAGATACTTAAATGTCACTTGGCAGTCTCTGTAGTAGTTCCTTGTTTGATAACCTCTTATCAGTGTGATTCTGACCTGTTGACTGGAAGAAGGAGCATGTGATCATGTGAAACGTATTTAGCTATAGTTAATTTTTTATATTGTCTTCATCACATTGATTGTATTTACAAGAGGAAGGCAGGCTTTAGTTTGTGAATCGCAGTTCGGAGGAGAATTTTTCTTCTCAGATGAAGCAGAACAAAAGATGCACATTTTTAAACAAATTTTTTTGAGATTTTTCTTTTGATGCTCTTCGTCATGAACGTTCTGTGGAATGACATCTATGTTTGTATCCTTACCTGTTTGTTTCCAAGTATATGAAAAAAAATACTGTGAATTTGTCTGCGGATCAAGTGGTACTGTCAGTGCACACTGAAACTCACTGATTACAGTAAAACTGTATCTTGCTCCTTTTTTGGGCCGTAAAGAACCAAGTTCTAGAGCTTACCCTTGCCAGGGACAATGATCAGTGCCTGGTTTCTGATATATACATTTTAGGCTTAAGTAATAAACTTTTTTTCAGAGTGAGACAGAACTTTTCCTAAGCTGTCATTTTTTTCCAGCACACAAATACAATTTCTCTTACTTCCATTCCTTTGTGTTCCCTACAATTTTGCATATCTGAACAGAAGCACGGTGTCATTTCTGGCAAGTGAATCTACCTAAATGATCTTTCCCATTACAACTGCATTTCTGGAATACAGCAGCAAAAGAGAGAGGAAAATACTTGGGTTACTTAGGCAGCACAAAGTGTCTTTCCTTAAGATGGTTCATGTGGCTTCATCTGAAGGGGGAACTGTTTGATTTTTCAGCCTCACCCATTCCTTTTCTCTCCCAGAGCAGTGGTGCTGCTGGGTTCCTGCTGTGGAACCAGGAGGACGTTCCAGGGAGCTCACCCTGGGAACGCTCCCATGGCACTCAAGTAGGAAAGCAGAGTCAGCCTTAGAGTTTTCAGTGTGGGTTTTTTCAAACTGAATGCTTTGAAAAATGCACCTTTCTTGAACTCCGGATGTCGAATAGGTGGGTACCAGAATTGGGAGAGAGATTGTGGCTACAAAGACATTTCTGGTAGGGTTTTGATGCTGAATAGGTGATAGGCACTGCAGATGCTGAGGGCAGGCTGAGGTGTAGGAACCAGATAAAATGGACTGGGGGCACAGAAGGAGACTGAGAAGCTGCAACAGCCCAGGAATGAAAGCCGAAGAGCTTAGCTGAGAAACATGAAAGGGCCTGTGTTCCTGGAGGAATTTCCAGTGCAGGTTTCTTTTATTCAGTAACTTTCACTGAAATAATCTACTGAAAGCTCTGAAGTGAAATTGTTCAGTGTGTGTTCCAAACTGCTGAAGTGTGTTTCACAAAGACCTTTTCTTCCTTTTCATGTCTTGGGTAGAAAACACTTTTTTTCATAATACGTCCAGAGACATTCTCTATTTTTTTTTTTCTCCCCCAATTCCCCTGGTGTATTTCATAAACTTTACTCTGAGCATTAAGGCAATGACATAGTAGTTCACTAACATTTCATTTTAAGACTTTATTATCTGGGAGGGTTATGTGTTAAAAACAGGGAGAACCTGATCTCTGAAAAGCAAAGAAAACCCACTAAAGGAAGACCACACTGTCTCTCCAATCATGATTGTACTGTCTTCCTTGGTAATGTGTCATTTTGCTGGTGAGACTGACCCATTTTGGGGCTTTGCTGTAGAAAATGAGAATGCAGATACTTGGGCTCTCCCTTTCTCTTGTCTTTCTGTGCTCAGTAACATTGGCATAGTCCTTCAATGTCTACAAAAGAGAGAAAATGACAGTGTAATGTCCCCAAACTCTGAATGTGGAACAAGGAAATAAAGTCCTATTTTAAAATGTATGAAAACATTAACAAATTTATTTAAATTATTATCCCATTAATATTTTCAGCAAATAAGAAAACCAGAGCTCTGTATATATTTAAAAAGTCAGGAAACCATAGCCATCTCTTAACCAGCATGCCAGCAGTAAGTTTATAAAAATTTACACGAGGAAATGTGGCAGTACCACCAATCTCCTCGCCTTTGTAGGTGTTTGAATGCAACCCTCCTTTTCTAACCTTATTACCACCTCACTCATGGTTGCTTCTGATTTAGATATTTTATATTCAGTCTTTTTCGTAGCTAATCTGGGGGTTTTTATTGTTGGTGCTCAAGGGTCTAGTTTTGCCTTTTGTATGATGGTTATATTTATGAAAAAAGACTAATTGCTCTTTTGGAGTTAATATTGGTTAGTTTCAGTCAAGGACAGGTCCTCATTATGCTTTGAGCATTATAGAAATAAAAAAGCCTCTTCAGCAGCTTTCTCCTTAATATATAGCACAGGAATAAAAAGAAAAATTACCTCTATGGGACTAGTAGGTGTATTTGCTCAGCTGTAGCATTGTTTGCTTAGTGTTACACAACTGACTCTAATCTAGGTTTCACAGCAGTTTCCCTTTTACATTGTATTTTATTTAAGCATGTCTTTTAAATTTATCATGGATGTAGGTCACATGCTTTTTTTTGAATGAGAGCTTTAAAGTCCAGACTCTTTAATGAAATTAGAATTATAAAGGGGTTCTGATTATTCTGGTCAAAAGAGTCTGAGGTTTTTTCCTGTTTAGTATAAATTAACATTTATATGGGTTTTCATTTGGGGTTCTCACCCATCCTCAAAAAAATCTTACAAACATACTTTAAAACTCAGGAGTGCTCATATTAGTCTGTTGGCATCAGTATTGCTTTTAAGCAGTAGCCTAAAAACTACTCTGACATTGGTGTACTCAGCAGCTCGCAAAATCAAACCATTAGCAAAAAATACTTTTGAACTCCCTGAAGATTTTGTTATTGACTTCCATTAGTGTAAGTTCTGTCCCAGAGTTGCAGATTGAGCATAAATATTGCAGACATCAGTATGAAGCAGTGCCATTAATGCAGGTGTCGTTGAGTGGTTTTTTAATAACATGGAGCAAACCAGGCATGAGAGAGACATCTTAGGAATCTTCACAAATGTGGAGCAACTGCCCTTCCTGTGCAAGTGCATCACCTCACTGGGAAATACTGACATTACTTTCATTAAAGATATTTTTCCTAATAGGCCACTGATGACAGTCATTTATTTATGTGAAAGGATTAATATTGTTTATTTTCATGTATATAGTTGTCCTCTCCATTCTGCAGATCTGACCTGGGAATAAAAAGTAGGCAGACAATAGGAGGTCTGCTGCCAGTAATGAATGTGTAGGTGTTCCATGAATCATAGTCATGATTAATTATAAGAATCCTATTGAATAATATTAATTGAAGAACTGATGAAGTGGCATGTTCTCAAAGCAGCACTTCCCCAGCTTTTTTAACCAGTGTATTTTCAGTTACATTAATGGTTTTCCTCAAAGATGTCATTTTCCTCTTCAGTACATCAGGGAGGGAAAGTAGCTGTTATGAAATAAATAAATATTTATTTCCTGAAGCATCTAACGTGGGTGGAACAACTTGATACACTACATTGCAGTGTCATGGTCTCACTTAAGATACACGTATTCAATCTGCAATCTAGACAGTTTTTTTTAATAGAACTGCAAGTACTTCCACATCTAACCTTTCCAGTTTTTAATTTATACTATAATATTTCCTTTTTGTTCAAAAAATTTTCACCCACTCTGCTTCACTATGAAATTGCCTTGCAAGAACTGGGAAGAATGTCAGAATGTGCAGAATAAATAGTCGGTCTGAATCTAAATACCCAATCCCTCCAAATATCCAAGCAAATACTGAGGGGTTTTTTCCTTTCAGTTACTGCGGGTTGTTACAGAAAATTAGGGGTTGTTTGTGTGGTAGATGTGTTGGCAAATCATAAACCTTTAAAAGCAATTAGAGAACTTCTAGAGAAATGACACAAGAAGACAGTTCAGTTATTATTGCTCTTTGAGCTTTGTGAGGGAAATCCTCATTTTCCAAAATGTATATGTATTTGATACGTTCAATAAGTAGGAGTTTCAGTTTTTTCAAATGTCATACCAGGTGAGTTTTTTTAATGAGAGTAACTTCAAAGAGATGGCAAATCATTGGGAAGACTGTTACCATTACGCATCCATCACATCAGAATGTGCCTTGGGCACCTCCAGAATGTTTGCTTCCTGTCAGACATAAAATACTGTGATGGATAAATCCCCCAGTAAAGGTCGGCCCTGGCAGCAGTGCTCACTCGTCTGAGAAACTGAAAGGTCAGGATGCTCAGGATTCTGGTAGGACTGGAAGCTGAGCATCTCACTTAACGTGTGGTTGTACTTTCACTCCTAATTTTATGTGAGCTTGTTGTGTGGTGCTTCTAGAAGTTCATTTCTGTAGGTGAGTGCTCTGTTACAATCTTATGCACCAGTTGAGTGTTTTTCAGCCTTTTCTGAACTTTAATTGAAATAAATCAGTTTTGTGGTAAACCATCTTTTGCCTTATGGATGTCTTAAGTAAAATACTCATCCTAGTACTGTGACGGAATTGTTATCTTACCACTGTCACAGCATTAGGATGTCATCTGATGCTGAGATTTCTGTGCCATCAGATAAAATTGGTTTTAGAAAACAGTGCAATCATCTTGATTGCTTTGACCATCTGAACAGCTCTCTAATACTACTGGACTGCTCACATGAATTAGCTGAGCAGCCTGTGTCTCTTGAGGAGTTTATTTGTAGATGATGATGATGAAGCCCAGGAACCACAGTGAAGTGGACTCTCCACTGTGTTAGCGTGGGGACAGTCTGTGTTGAGGGCTTGTGACCTTGCTGTGGACTTACAGCCTGGTCTGTGTGGAAAACGCCGTGTTCAGAGCATAACACGGAGTCCACAACAGGACTCTTAGAATGTCAGACTGGCTTCTGCTCTCTCCAGGCACCACATCTTTTGTTGACCCAAATTGTTTCCCCTTCACTAGCTCTGATGTATTATTGATGTTATTTCAGTGTGGTTTTACTTTTGATAAAGGAATGGGATTTCCCCATTTGACTGTAAACATGGTGAGAAAAAGCTTTTAGGACATTATTGCAGCCCTAGTTTAGCTGTAACCAGCTGAAATATAAATATCAAAACCTCCTTGTCCTGTCATTAGAGATTAAGGAAAAGCATTATGAAGAAGTAGGACTGTGCTTGGTTTGGCTTTGTGCTACAAATGAAACAGAAGCTTCATTTAATTGTACCTTTACGCATAACAATGTTAAAAAACACACATAATCTTTTAGTGGAGAAAAAGACCAAGTAGGAGTTGGTGCTGGAACACAAGAAAATATGTACGTTTACTAAGGGAATCTGTGACATATAAAGCATAACACTAATCTCTGGCGGTTCTTTTCCATTTGATGGCACTAACATCTCTATAATTAAGAGCAATGGAATTATTTAGAGGAAAACTGTCTTATAAACCATTCTTTTTTTAATTGAACAGCTGTAATTTCTACCAATGGAGCAAACTATATTATAAGAAAATGATTATTAGTTTAAAATGCAAAGTTAAATGAATGCAAAATTAACAAACAGATGGTGAAGAATTATTGTGCTTTATTTTACTCCTGGGTAAAAGGGCTCATGCAGGATTGTAAAAATGTCATCACACTTCGTAAACCTGAAAGCAAACAGAATTTGCAGTTGTGCACATCTGTTTTGGGACACTGCTAGAGGGTTAGAAGAATCAATGTTGTTTTCAAATAAGGGTATTCATCAAAAGGATATCATTTACTTAACAGTTATGGCTTCTGTTAAGCATCAGACTTAATGTTCTGTGGAATTCATTACAAAATTTGGCAGCTTTTTTCTTCACAAGCTACTGAGGCAGCATTCTGCAAAACTGAAACAAACAGCCCCTTCTTAACCTCACCTCCCTGAAGCCCAGAACAACAGTTGAATAACCTGCTTAAATGTTTGACCAGTAATTTTAGGGGTTTAGATTCTAGGTCAAGATGTTGCACTTGACAATGCCTGCCTGAGGAATATCAGTGATGAAACAGGATGGAAAGACATGGGGCTTATTTATTTATTTCAATGGCTGGTGAGTTAAAAGAATTACATAATATTTGGGAATACCACGTCTTGAGAGGAAGACTGGGACAAAGATGTGTAAGTGACTAATTTAGTCAAACTGAAAAAAAAGCTAAAAGCCCCAGCCAGATAAAACATGTCAAGATTTTATTAGGAAAGAAATAATATTAATGTTCAAGCTGGTAGTTTCAAAGTAAGCCACCTAATTGCTTTGTTTGAGCTCAGTTTACAAAAATTAGTGAACTAAAGATGTAGGGTTTTGTTTACGATGACTTTGTGCCATTTGGAGAGTGCAATTTAGGAACAGCCAAGGAAATAGGAATTATGAACAATAACGTACTGATTACAGTCAGTGGGGAAGGAATACTAAGGAGGTGCTCACTAATGAGGAAGGTATTAAAGGCAGGAAATGCTTGCATTTTTTTATGTCTCTACATAATCCAGAGTTTCTTGTCACCCCATCCCTTCTGCTACCTTGTAAATTATATGTATCATTGAGTATATACAGTGACTTTGGCTGACACTAACTTCCTGTTAAATCAGGGTAATGTATCTACAAAATCTTTCATAAAAGAGTGCATTATTAAGACAATAAAATCAAAACACAAAGTAAGGACATGTCAGAAGACAGGTTGTGTGCACGCAATTAACATCCTTTGCACACAGTTAGTGTGTTTTGCACGCAATTAATGTCTTTTGTACCTAGGCCTGATTATACATCTTTAATTGTCTGGTCACATGCAGAACAGTTTGTGCCTGGTTCAGTCCATAGCATGGACATTGCTGTCTTAGTATAAACCTCTTTAATATTCTATTTTTTCATTGTTGTTTAGTGTGTAAGTATGTAGACTGTTCAGACTCTGCCGAAAAGAATGAATTCCTCATTTCTGCATGAGTTTTTCTATGTTTTTACTATAATGAACATGTGAATAACTTGTCTATAAATTTTTTCAAATAGCAGATTTATGTGACCTTGTTTTGCATCTTAGGCTACACTCACCCCCAGAGAGGCTGAATTTATTTATATCTGCTGATTTGGATGGCAAATTGAAAGAGTTTCAAAAATACTCAGGCTCACTTAAAAAGGTTGTACTGATATTGCAGTTCTTCCTTCACTCTGTTGCAGTTGTGAGTGCATAATCTATGTAGAAATTAAGGCTGAATTTTTACAGAGGAAAGAAAACTCCAAGCTTTTGACAGTAAGATGAAGAACTAAAAAAAAAAAAAAAATTAAGAGAGACTTTGCTTAGTGCCCTGCCCAGTACCATCAAGGAGCTTCATGGAAGAAGCGAAACTGCAACTCTTTTGCAGGCCATTGCTCAGTTGCCATAACTAAGTGCTTTTCTTCTGCCACAAGCCATTCACAGCCTTTTTCAATACTTCTTCCCCCCCCCCCCCCCCATAAATTAAGCACAGTCTCACAGGTAACAGGTTTCTTTAATGCAGTAACTCCTTTTAAAAAGTCTACTTTATGCATGAAATCCATGTTTGATCTGTAATGCTCCTTGTGTTTCAGTGCACATACATATGTACATGTGCGTGTGTCTGCTCATTCCTTTATCTGTGTCTCCATGTCTCTTGTGTTGCCTTGTATTTTTCTGCCTATATAATTTCCTTTTGTCAGGGAGAAAAAGGAAAAGGCAGACCTCCCAAACTGCAGGTTTAAAGCCTTTGTGGCGGCGTAAGAGCGCTGCTATTTGAGCTGGCTGGGTGATAGTGATACAGCATTAGGTGTCAGAGGACAGTGTACTTTTCCTCCTTGTAATTTTCATCCAATTTCAGTTGCCTCAGACTTCTGACTTTTTGTTCAAGTTGGTATTTTTAGCCACTCCACTCTTCATCTCCCCATATCATTTCTCATCCCTTTTGTCTTCACTCTTTCTGAGCTCTGTCCCTTCACCATTTCCTGTGTCTTAGCAGCTGAGTTCCCTTAGGCCTTTATCCAATTTGAGTGCCCGGGTTTGATTAATTGGCGCTCCAAGTGTTATCCCTGCTCCTCCTCAGCTTCCATCTCCATCCATGGTTTCTCCTCCCAGTCTCAACAGACTCCCTCACACAGTGAATCCCTTTTGTCTCTTTGCTCCTTACTTGTCCATCTGCCTGTGTACTGAATACTCCTATTCCCCAGATGATTGAGTGACAGTAGCATCAGGATCCTTAGAGATGTCTGCTTTCCATTCCAGTGGCTTTTTGTTCTTAGGCTTAGAGAATTTATTAGAGACTTCCTCCCTCTAATCCTTGTCAGATGGAAGGAATCTTTGCAGGAGGTACATGATGTCCAATCAGTGCTAGAAATTGGAGAGGATCAGTCATAATCAATGAGAGTAGGTTTTTCTGTAATTTTTCACTTACAACCTTTTGGAAGTGTTTTACATTAAAAACGATAGCTTTCTCAAGCTGGGTCACATCTGGATAGATCTGCAGGGAAAGGACAGAAGTTGCATCCCCCACACTAAAACTCATGACAAATTGCAAGTTCCATGAATGAGGTTGTTTTTAAGATGAGCAAGATGTTTTTCTTAATGGCTTTTCTGTTTTCAGAAATAGGTGGAAAATTTTGTCTAAGTGTTCAAAAAATATTTAAAACAATTTAGACATGTGTTACGAGAAGTTTAGGCCAACATTTTATTGTTGAGAAAACTTGCAAAAATAGAAGAGAATTTATATGAAAATCTTTTTAAACAATCTCCATTAACATCCCTTCTTTGATAGTGCCATGCTGACAAAAACTTTGGTGTGGACTTGGCTGTGGTACCAATAGAGAGAACTTGTGTCAACATATGACAGCTCAAGACTGTCATCTAAATTTTGACCTCCCTGTGGATGTGCCTACCTGTGAGCTGTGTTTAAATTCCAGCTGCAGGCCATGGAGATCTGGCCAGTATTGTCCATGGAGCCTGAAAAAGGACACCCACTGTTTGGCCAACTGAATTGCCATGAAGTAAATTCCATAAAATGACTAAGCCTTACTAAGTGTAATGAAGTTTGGATGTCCTCGACAAGCCTTGTGTCGTTTGGAAGCACGATGTGACTGTATGAGCAGTAAATTCTCCTTTAAATGGCTTTATAAATGTACTTATGACATAACCTGTAGAATGCTTGAGCTACTTCAGAATCCCTGTATATGATTTAGGAGTGTAGGAGCTGTGCTGGATTTCGACAGAAAGTTGACTTCATCCCCGTATGTTCCGCAATGACCAGTAACAGATGCCTAGAGAAGATCATTAAACAACAAGCATGTAGCAGTGTTTCCCTCGATTATTTTTTCTCAAGCCTCCAACAATTTGTGGCTCAGCCTGTGTTCTGCCAACACAAAGAAATGTCTACACACACTTCTTAAGACCTTCCGAGCATGAATCAAATGGAACTGGCACAATAGTGTGTTTTCTGAGCCTGCCAAAAAGCAGCCTCAAACCAAAGCTGATGATTTCTGTTCTTGCCTTGTTTGTCCTGGAGTTGCTGATGCTGAAGCCTAATAACCACAGTTTAAATTACATTAAACGTTATTGACCTTCTTGTTGTTGACAGTCTAACTAAACAACAGGCTCCTGCGTCCTCTTCTGCCACGGTGGATATTAGATGGGAATTAAGGGAGTAGCTGGTTGTTAGCTGTGGAAAAGCTAAGCCTCA
The DNA here is from genome assembly GCA_014706295.1 of Lycocorax pyrrhopterus obiensis. Taxonomy (NCBI): domain Eukaryota; kingdom Metazoa; phylum Chordata; class Aves; order Passeriformes; family Paradisaeidae; genus Lycocorax; species Lycocorax pyrrhopterus. Next base: position 6,700,531 of record JACSVZ010000002.1, on the reverse strand, counting down.
CTCAAAACATTTACATTATCCTAAATCTTGCAGAAAGTGAGGAGCTGAATAGAAAAACCCCCTTCTTCCCTCATGGAAGTGTGAAAAAAGCAGCAAAGGCAGAGTCTGTGAGGGAAATAATATGCATGCAGTTCTTCCACTAGCTTATGTAATGATGAGGAGAACACAGCTCTAAGGCACCCAAACCCTTCCGTGGAGCTTCTGAATAAATAGGGTTTGGGAACAGTTCAGGTTATATGAGGAGGAATTTGTGTGCCATAAAGTTTGCATGTTTTCCTCTATTTCAGGTTTCAAATAGAAAATGGTGTCTTACTTAGTTAACTCAATTCTTGATGGTTTTTAACCTATTCACCTCTGTTACAAAAAACACCCCTCCAAAACCTGAATGGTTTTTTTTCTCTGAATTCTTAAATGCCTTGATATCAACGCAATTTATTTAATGTATTTTTTAATGGAGGTGAAAAAGAGAGGCAGCTGGTGGGAATGAGAAACAAAGTAGTGACTTGAAGAGAGCCTGAAATTTCCACACTTAAAGGGACTTCGGCTTTCTACCTTGATTATTACGTGTGCTGAGTCACTGTCTTAAGGTTTGAGGAAGAAGAATAACTGATCTCTGATTGACTTGTTTATTTTAAATGGAAGTAATTTCCAAATCTGTGGCATGAATCATATAAAATTAAAAAGCTAGAAGGTAATTTCCAGTACTCCTGGAAAGGTGTTCTGTTTAGTACTTCTAATCAGTAGTTCAGTCGAAAGCCATGAATTGTTTTTGTGTTGCCATCTTACTGCATTGTGCTCTTTAGTGCTTTATGGTACTTAAACCAGTGTATTTGACATGAGAGGTACTAATGGTCATTAGTGTCTGCAAACAATACAAAGCTTTTTCTAGATGATGGAGTAATCAATGAATATTATCAGAACTAGCAAAGAACGTATTTCATTAATCACTGTTTATATGAAAATTTCTTTGTGCTCCTATTAATGACAAGTTGTTAAGGTCCAGTTCTCTTCAGTCACAGGTTTGTGTGACAGCATTTCCCAGTAGCTAAACAGTCTGAAATTTGGTATTACACATAATACATTAAATAGTTTAACCGAGGACAGATGGCTTGTGTGTATTTTTGGGTATACTATCATAAAATTAAAATTTCTTACTGTTCTCATAGGTTTTGTCAGCTGATCTTTTTATAAAGAAAAAGTTCACAATCAGTGAAAACCTTTTGTCATTTTGTTTAAAAACATTTTACAGTTCTTAGTACTAACATTTAGGTTTAGGACACTAACCAGGTTGCAAAGTACTTACTCAAAGACTGTATTTTAGCCTTTCTTTAATCTCTGCCTTCTAAGGATTGTTACTTGCCCAATAACTGAGACAGTAATACTATAAAGTAATTGTAAGCGCAATAAAATAATGATAAAACATGACCTCTGATTAGTTCTCGGTACTATCTGAATAAAATCTTATATTGTCTTATAGGCATCTTTTTCTCGTTTGAACTTGCATGAGATTTTGGAGTACTCTAAAGTATGGAGCAGCAGGAAGGTTAGAAATATGTAAGCAAAAAGCCGCTGCTTTTGTCACCATTTTCCACTTTGGCCATGTGTTTCCAGTAAAGCCAGTGGGATTTGTGACATTCAGCTGAGCTGAACAAGGCAGAACTAACATTTTTGTTTAGCTGGTTTTGGTGCAATTACAGTTGTAGCAAGGAGGCATGAGTTTTTCTCTTACTGGAAATCTTTTGTGTGGTTTCTGCCACTCTTATTTCATGGAGGATGTTCTCCCATAGAGCTAGAATACAGGGGAGGTGATTGATCAGGTTTTCTTACGTTTTCTGTTAGTTCACTTAGTTCTTCCTTGTCCACTGTATTTGTACAACGTCATATTTGAGCCAATGGGATTAGTAAGTAAAAGGAATTTTAAAATGAAATTTTAAAGATGGCATAGCTTTTGCTTTTAAAAATTAGTTCTTTTTCAGTCTGAAAAAGCAGATGTAAACAAAAAAAAAGTCCAAAGGGCCAAGTAGAAAGAGGAGTGGACGGTTTTAAATTATGGAAATCACAATAGTAAGAAGTAGCAGGAGTAGGGATAGGCTCAGCTTTCTTGCATGGACGAGTGCACAAGGAACTTGCTGAAGGGAACACTTGGTAACCAGTGAAGGACTTTCTGAGCAGGAAAATAGTCTGCTGGCTCTGCTTTAGTTTATTTCCTTGAATGTCCTATGAATAAGTAATGAACTATCTCTCCAGCTTTCTGACACCTTGTAAAGTTGGGGTTTTTTTTCCTGTAGAGCAGGAATGTAAAATTATTTGATCAACAAAACAGCGTTTGTCTTGCTTTGACAGCTTACCATTTTCCAATACCTGCCCTTTGAATACTCGGATTCAGCTTCCACCCCCTTCACGTAACACCTTACTTTGTGCTCATAGCAATGAAACTGGAGGCTCCAGACTGTCCCTGGCTCTGATACTGTCCTCATATGGACATGCATCTCGTGGGCAATATGATTTATTCCTTCATTCCATTTCCTGTTGTCATGATTCCATATTTTACCAATAGTAAAGTAGTATTTGTTACTGATTTTATTTAGCAGAGCTCTTAAATTTTTTTGTTTAATTTAATACACTTCTGCTATTCTGCTGGGGTCATAGCATGGGGCCTGGCTTCAGAGGAGTGTTGGCTTCTAGTGCTGGAAAAGTAACTCTTCTCACCAACATCTGCTGCCAAAAAAATCCCTTTGGGCATTAGTTTCTTCAGACTGCTTTATCTCTCTTACAAATTCAGCAAATGTTGATATTCTGTGCTTTTTATTTGCTTCAGATGATATATACCACATTGTTTTCAAAGTGTGTGTTTCACTTATCTGCCAAATGCTTTTCATTGCCAGTGCAGTTTAGCAGATGGGTTTGAAGGGTTCAATTACATGTAATTTGGGCTTCCATTTTTCTTCCAGCATCTTTATGTGGTTCCTTAAATCAACATCAACATTTTTCAAGGTTTTTTTAGTAATCCTGTAGTTTGCTCATTTCTAATAGTTTCATCACTTAGTCATAGAGCATTTGGGAAAAATTACATTCTGATTTTATATTTGGTATGTACCATGGTTGTTTGGTGGTTTTGGAAAACAGATACGGTATTTAAAAATGCCATTTTTGTTGCTGTTTATTCCATTATTCCCAGCTTTTAATAAATGGTGGATTATTTGAGTGCTTACAGTTCTTTCATAATTTTCTTTTCCTGATTAATTAGTTATTAAGGGTCAGTGATGAGATCCAACAAAGTCTCGTTGAATATTTCTTTGAGGTATACATTTTGGACCTTAGCTCCTCTCAAGTTCCCCTTCCTGTTTTTTTTTTTTTTTTTTGTACTGAGTAAAATCTTTGAAAAAAGTGTGGCCTCTAAGAGTTGGGTCTTAGCTAAACCTCGTCCATCTCCATAGGTTTTCGGAACATCAAGGATGAAACAGGGCAGTGGTTGTATGTGGCTCAGTGTGCAGCTGCAGTTCTTGAAGTTGGAGGCTTTGGGGGCTGCATTTCGTGCTTTACATCTACGTTCAGGATTTACCTTGTGCAGCATCCTCAGCAAATATTCACTGAAGTTATCATTTCCTAAAAGGAGTTTTTTGCAGGACTTCGGTTTTGTTGGCAGTCCTTAAATGTAATTCCTGTTGCTGCTGCCTTCACCTGCTTCAGGAGCTCCATGTTATTATTTACTGATCTGGTGCCCCCTCCTCTCCTCTGCATTTCAGCTGATAAAGTAACAGGACACACCTTTCCCATACTGTTAGCAGGTGTTAGACATGGGTAGAGGTGAGATGTCCTGCAGATCAGAGGACTAGACTAAGCATCATAGCCCACAAACTTGGCAGTAGTTCTCCTTGGTGATCCCCTTTAGTTTCTGTGCCAGAGCATTTTTATCTTTTTGCACTGCAGTTCTGTTTAGCATATGCTAATATTTTTTCTGTCTCTTGTCCATGAGTTGTGGTGCAGGCAGATATTTTTCCGAAGATGTTCATTTCATCTGATTTTAAAGAATATCAAAGTAGCTGTTGACACAGGCAGCTTTGTGATTTGTATTTTCATGTGGGCTGGTTTTGATATCTGTGGACTTGTAGTAGCACTATTTCATGCCTAACTTCATGCCAGGCTTCGAAACAGAGAATAATTATGGTAATAAATATTGTCTGTATTCTAAGAGTTAAGCAGATGCAGTACATAACTTCTCTTTGATTTGGTTTATGTTCATATTTGGGTGTTACTTGACACTTCAGCTAGTAATCAAACATACCGGTGTTAGTATTCTACTTTTATTGTGAAAAATGAGAGTCCCTGAGCTCAGTTGTTGCTGTATATTATGTATGCCTTCCTGTGAGCCACTGACCTGTTTTTTCTTAAGTTTACTCAAAATCTTACGGTGCTGTGCCTTAAAAAGTATTGTTGCCTTGGTGAAAAAGTGCAAAAGCATGTTACAGTGCTTCAGGGACTGCAATGAATCTGAGAAAGAAAAAAGACTGATTAACTGAATCAGAAAGGTGTGGGTGATCTTTTACAAGCAGACTGATAGACTCTGCTCCCTCTTGACTAGAGAACTGGAGGATCATTGCATCATTCTTTCTGAGAAGTTATTTCTCTGGTGTCTAATAATGATCGTGCTTATTTATGACGTCTTAAAGTTTGGTGGTGATATTTGTGTAGTCTTGAAAGGCAAGATGAGAAGAAAGTGCAAGGTTATGTAATGCATTATTGTCCCAGAGAGAGTTGTATAATGCCAGTAAGATTTTTGGGAGAACATCATATTTGATTTCCATTTGCATTTCTGATTACAGTGTCTGTGGTTTTACATTACAGCTTACAGAGCCATGTGGTTTTTAGTCTTAACCTATTGACAGCATGGTACCATCTGCCTTTATTTTCAGAATGAGTCTCCAAGCCCCATTGCTGAAGGCATAGCTCAGGTTAGATAACATAGAACAAAAATGCTTTTCTGTGGCAAGAAGAATCATAATCGTCAGAGCACATTTAGAGTGGGTTTCATTAAACTTTTTAAGGAAGATTTGGGAGTGCCACTGAAAGACACCACCCACTAGTTTCCTTCTCAGTATTCACTACCTCCTACTGGCCAAGGTGTTTATCTGCTAAATGAAGGAGGGGAACAGATCCAGCTAAAAAAATTACAAGAAAAACTAATTTTTTAATGACTCGTTATGTTTGTTTTTCAGCGATGTGCATTTTGTAAGCACCTTGGAGCCACTATCAAATGCTGTGAAGAGAAATGTACCCAGATGTACCATTACCCCTGTGCTGCTGGAGCAGGCACATTTCAGGATTTCAGTAACTTGTCCCTCCTTTGTCCAGACCACATTGATCAGGCTCCTGAAAGATGTAAGTATACAATGTTCATATGACACAGTAGGCAGGTTTTATGGAAACTTCTCTGTTCTAGGATCAGCTTAAGACTGCATTTGTTTAGATGTACTTTCACCGTTCATGTACCCAAGAATTCACGTGTGTTCAGGGGTAGGAAAGATGTGAGTTCATACTCTTCTGTTTTTAAAGACCAACAGTGCTGCACAGCAAAGTATTTTTCTTTTAATGACATAACATGGAAGAGGTTTGCTGGTAAGGCTTGTCTTCTGTCAGGTTTTAGTTCAAATTGATAGACTTGCTTGTCCTAACTCAAGTTAGAGCAACCTTCTTGCAAACACTTCAGCTAAATAATAGATTTAGACCTCTTAGGGGGTTTATTTTTCACTTGTTCCACAGAGGAGTTGGTTCCAAAGCTCTCAGCTTTATCTTGAGGAGAATAAAACTGTTTCTTTTTGTAAGACTTCATTGAGGTTTAAAATGAATGTACTTTTGTTATGAGAAGATTAGTTGAGAAAACTGAATTAAAGTAGTAGCTCTTAAATATATTAATTAAATTTGAATTTCATAAGAATGGTGAAGTTTTGTATGCATAAGAACTACTAAGTAATTTTTTAGATTCATTGAATTGTTCATCATTTTGAACAAAATAATAATTGAAAAAATTATTTCTTTATAGCAAAGGAAGAAGCAAATTGTGCAGTGTGCGATAGCCCTGGAGACCTCTTAGATCAACTTTTTTGTACTACCTGTGGCCAGCACTACCATGGGATGTGTCTGGACATTCAAGTTACACCTTTAAAAAGAGCAGGTTGGCAGTGTCCTGATTGCAAAGTGTGCCAGAACTGCAAGTAAGTGAGACTTACAGGACATGGAGGAGGATGGTGTGAGACTTTTGTGCTGTGATTTTGAAATGCATATTTTATTAAATGTTTGGGGTTTTTTTCCAAAAAGTGTAGATTATTTGCCCATCTCTGTCTGTTATGATACTGCATTAAGTAGCTGAGCAAACCCTTTTGTTGGAAACTTTGTTCTAGAAGAGCTGAGCTGGAAGTCCTGTGTGTTTTACCCCCAAAGTTACCATTATCTTGGCAGGTTCTGGAAAGCAACAAAACATTCTGATTTTTTCCTCCTTTTATACAGGAGGATTTTTCTCAAATTTACCAAATAAACAAATTATTTTAATGTAGTGCCTTCACAGTCTGGGAACCTTTGCTCTTACTCAGCTGACAGTTCAGTTGTGCTTGTACCTACACAATGGGCGGGTATTAGGTCTTCTCTCATTTCTTAATGTCTTTCTGAGGCAGATAAAGAGTCATTTTGAAAACTAAACCATGGCTTAGTTGAGCAAAGAAACAAAGTGGCATGAGCGGCTGTGATTGAGTAGTTGCACCAGACAAAGACAGAGACAGTGAAACTTAATTGCTGTGGCACTGTAAGTGTTCACTTAGAAAATTCTGCCTGCTTAGTCTGCTGGGCACTGCAGGGTTCTTTTGCTTGCTTGTTTTTTTGAAGGACTTACTGAAAAAGAAGAGTTTTGTTCAGCTTTGGTCAGATCAGCTGGGACAGTATGAAGGAAAAAAACCCACTTTACTACTGTCTCATGTATCTGACAAGTCGGTGCTTTCCTGTTTTCCAAGCAAAACACTTGGTATTTGCTAGCATTCACTCAACCCACTTCAAAGAAGGAGTGTTCCCAGATCACGCACAGCAGATAGCGAATCTCAGCAATGAAGCTTGAATAGAGAAGCACGTTCTAAAAAGTATCCCTAAAAATATTGTAGTGGGTAATTACAGCATCTACTAACAAGTCTTCTCTCTCTTGGAAAAGTAGAGAAAATGTGATGTGTTCACTCTCAGTCCATGGGACTTGCAAGATACATCCATGGGTTCTGAGGGAACTGGTGGATGAAGTGGCTAAGCCAATATCCATGGTATTTGAGAAGTTGTGGCAGTCTGGTGAAGTTCCCACTGACTGGAAAAGGAGAAACATAAACCCCATTTTTACAAAGGGAAATTAGGAAGACTTGGAGAACCACAGGCCAGTCAGTCTCACCTCTGTGCCTGGCAATGTCATGGAGCAGATCCTTCTGGAAACTGTGCTGAGACACATGGGACATAAGGAGGTGATGGTGACAGGCACCATGACTTCACTGAGGGAAAACAGTGCCTGAAAAATCTTGTGCCTGCTGTGATGGGGTTAGAGTTTGTGGAGGAAGAACAACTGATGTCAGCTACCTGGGCTTGTGCAAAGTGTTCAACACTGTCCAACACAGGATCCTTGTCTCTTAAACTGGAGAGAGATGGATTTGACAGATGGAGCGCTCTGTGGATCAGGAATCCAAGAGCTGGGGTCAAGGGCTCAAGTGGAGACCGGTGATGAGTGTTGTTCTTCAGGGGTTGGAATTGGGACTGGTGCTGCTAAACATCTTTGTCACAACGTGGACAGTGGGGTTGAGGGCACCCTCAGCAAGTTTGCCAGCGATGCCAAGCTGTGTGGGGCACTGGATGCTGAAGAGAAGGGACCCCATGCAGAGGGACCTGGGCAGGCTGGAGAGGTGGGGCTGTGTGAACCTCATGAACTTCAACAAGGACAAGTGCAATGCACTTGGATTGGGGCAATCCTGAGCACAAGTACAGGCTGGGCAGAGAGGCACTCGGAACAGGTTGCCCAGAGAAACCATGGATGCCTCACCCTGGAAGTGTTCAAGGCCAGGCTGGATGGGCTTTGAGCAACCTGGTCTAGTGGGAGGCGTCCCTGCCCATGGAACTGGATGGTCTTTAAGATCCCTTCCAACCCAAACCATTCTTTGATTATATAATTACTTAATGCAGTATGGCAGTTTTTCACCATTATTGGAAGAACAGCATTTTAAACATCTCTTCATGCAAAGAGAGGGGTTTTTAAAATACCAGGTCTCCCAGGTAATGAGATATTATCTAGTGTGTACAACGCCATATACTTCAAGGCTTTATCTAGGCAAATCTTGTTGCATGTTTACTTACTGAACTAATTTATTTTTAAACTAAGGCAGAACACAATGCCTTTAGGTATTACCAAACTATTTGTCTTATTCTCAGCAAATTTATTTTATCACTGGAATCTGCGGTGGAGCTCTGTAATGCATCATTGCAGAAAAATTGAAGTATCTTCCTTTAATGTTTGTTTTGCTCTTGCAGTCATATTGTCTGACATTGTAGGAGCTCTGATAGTCAGACTTGATGGCTCCTTTTTTCCTTTGGAAAAATTACAGTCAGGCTGCAGAAAAAAGTACAACTGGATGTTTTCTTCAGAAAGAAATAAAATATATATCACAGATTTTGAACTGATTTCACTACAGAAAGGCCATTAAATCTGTCTACACGTGTGTATGTGAAAGTGGGCCAATACCTGGAATTCAGAATGGTTGTACAGGCTCAGCTCTTGGTGAATAAACATAGTAGTCTGCACTCATATTTAAAAGTGAATTTGAAGGCATTGTCTCCGGGCATATTTGTAAGTAGTATTTGTATATTTCTATGCACACACCTGGGTCTTCCTGTTTAGACTTTTCATGAAACAGATATTTTGTTTCTGGTTATTTAAGTAATTTTTGATCACTTGTTACTTTCCTTAGACACTCTGGGGAAGACAACAAGATGCTGGTGTGTGATACATGCGACAAAGGCTACCACACTTTCTGTCTACAACCAGTTATGGATGCCGTACCAACAAATGGTTGGAAATGTAAAGTAAGTGGAAAGGTTTCAGAGTAATTCCTTGTCATTTATAAGAGCCCAGACTTTGTTATCCACACTATGCTGTTCCAGGTGTATTGTGGATTGCTGTTGCCATGTAATGTAATTTGTAATTTCTGAAGGAGTCCCATTTGGATGTAAATCCTGTGGCTCTACAGCTGCTCCGTGGGGGGAGCTGTCAGGGCTGTGGCTGAAGCAGCCTATATAGGACAGTAAATCAACCTCCATAGGGAAAAGAGAAATGTAGGATCCAGGTGGAGTGGATAACCTTCAGTTAATAACAGCTGCTCTCATGATACAATGGGAGCAAAAGTGTAAACTCAAAGCTATATAGTAGTATATGTAATCTATACTTGATGTCTCTTTATATTCAACTCCTTGCTTACCAAAACAGCAGTTTTGCAGCTCATGGGTTCCTTTGCATTTGAGGAGGGCAGGATGAATTTGTTGTTTTATCAGTAACTTTGTAAGTAATTCCAACATATAAGGGACATCCGTGTATATGAGATATATATAATGTTGTATCAGTTTGTGGCAGTCATAAGGTAACTTGAGATTAGCAATAAAAAAGTTTGGTCTCATAAGAACTACTCCTTTCAAGTCAGGGAGTAGTGCCAGGAAGCTTCTTGCTGTTGTGCAGGTTATTAATGCTCTGCTGTAGGATTTTGGTTAACTTTATGTGTTATCAAGGACAAAAGTTATTAAATTTAATTCAAAACAGGAAAATGTCAGTTAATGGCAGTTCTATCCCATTGTGAAATATAATTAACTACTAAATTCTTGTGATCTCTAGAACTGTAGAGTATGTGCTGAGTGTGGCACACGAACAAGTTGTCAGTGGCACCATAATTGTTTGGTATGTGACAGTTGTTACCAACAGCAAGACAACTTATCTTGTCCTTTCTGTGAAAAACTGTGCCTCCAAGACTTCCAGAAAGATATGTTGCATTGTCACATGTGCAAAAGGTAAGAATCCGACTTTTGTTGACTTGTACTAAAATGCGTAAAGCTTATCATGAGCTGTGTGACGCTGATATGTTTCTGGGAAGGATGTACACTGTGTTTGATGCACAGTGCCACCAGATCTTGTGCAGCTCCTTGATTCTTCATCCCTAAATACAATGAACAATAGCAGGTAGCTTTATTTTAATCTTAGCAAATAAGTCTTAATTGGCAGTTACCTGAGGATACCTGGCAGTTACTTGCTGCAAGCTGCTGCTGCTTCTTGCGTTGCACCTATTTTGTGAGGAAGCAGGCTAGAAAGTCATTGTCCTAAAGTTTCAAGATAGTTGTTTGCAGTGATCTGGGGTTTTTTTTCCATTTTCAAGTTTATGTCTTCTGTTTAATTTTATATGGTTTTCTATTCCAGTAATTTTTAAAAAAAATAGACTATTTGGAATATTTTAAGAATGTAAGCTATGTTTCATATTCAATGGTATTGCATCTCACTGTGCAACTTTATGATGATGCTGTACATCTTGTAGAGTCCAGTTTGCTTTAGGGACAATTTAAGTCTTCATGTTTAAGTTTGTTCACTGCTTGACGTGCTGACATATGCTTACTCCTCTAAAATTCTCCATAATCAAGCATTGGTTGAAAATCTTTATTTCCCCATAGGAATGGGAAGCAGTGCTAATTTTTAATGGATTTTTACTCTGATGCTTTATATTTTCATTACTAAAATCATAGTCAGTAAATTAAATCACAATAAATTAATCTCCCCAGATGGATTCACATAGAGTGTGACAGATCTCCAGGTAGTGAATTGGACTCTCAATTGAAAGACTACATCTGCACTCTTTGTAGACAAGGAGAAGGGGATCAGACTCAGTCATGTGATGTAATGAACACTTCTGAACTCATTCCTGAACCTGACAGTATAACAGGTAATCAAACTTCAACTTCACAGTTCCGAAATGCTAACATCAAATATAACATCTGCAGCTCTCTCACCAAGTCTTTTGTGAACCAACCACTCAAATTCTACTCCGTGGAGTTCATTCATCCCTTCCTTTTTCTAACAGCAGCTGCTCAAGCAGTTCGTGGGTGGCTTCTCTTTCTGCCTGTAGAATCCTGTATACAAACATGGGTTAGTGAGCACCTTAATTGTGGATCTCAACCTTCCAGCTCCAGCCTCTCAGCCGGTAGCTGTAAGCTTGCGTAGTTTTTTTTTTTTTTTTTTTTGATGTGGTACAGTTCATAAATGTATTCATTGGACAGCCTGGCTGTTTTCGCTCATTTGTGCCTGGTACATGTTCCTGGAGACAACCAGTTCTCCTGTTTCTCTCTTGCTGCTGGACAGTCTCATAGTACTCATTCTCCTCACTGTGTCCAGGAAGGATAAAGCAGTGACAGCTGGACTATGTTCAAGGGATAGGTATATATTCAACTTTTTCAAAGCAATGTATGATCAGTCATCTTCTTTCTGAGAGATTCTTATCTAAGTGGACAAGCCAACCAGAAGGCAGAAAGGGAGGTTGTGGAAAAATGTAAAGTATTTTTTTAAAAAATCAGTAATAGTAAGGAAGCACAGAGAGAATATGGATCTGCTGATCTGGGTCCAATGGGTCATCCACAAGAGCTGTGTAATGAACTCATACCTCAACACCCTTGTGCATTTCCCACCACGTGCTTTGTTGGGCAACACCTACACTCATCCATGCTGAATTTCCCTGGAGAAGTACAGTTGTGGTTAAATTCAGAAGCAAGGTAAAGTGTAGCAGATTAACTGCACAACCACTGCCATGTGCATTTTTTGAGCTTAAGCAGCAGTGCTTGTGCACTGATCTTTTGTTATCCGTAAGTATCCATGGATTGGAAAGCCTGGTAAATTTTGGCAGGGAAGGGGAAGTGTTGGACTAGAACAAAACTCTAATGTTTGTGTTCAAACGGATGTTTTGTATAAACAAGTCACCCCCTTTGATGTTAGCCTGTACGTTACCTTTTGTGAGCAGTAAAGACATGATGGAAAAGGTGCTCCTGGAGGAAGAGCAGTGACACGAGGTAAATGTCTGTAAATGAGTTCACTCTGTCAGTGTGCAGGGGCACCAGGTTAGGAAGAGTGGCCACTTGGGCCTTTGCAGATCACTTCACTTCTGAAATCCTGGCAGAGGCTGTGGACTCCCAGGCAGTGTTCTTAGAGCATTTTGAAGATGTCAGAAACTAAACATACACTGGGACAACTCCCAGTCTCCTACAGAAACCCCTTTTGCATAAGTAACGGGTTTATCTGAAAGGGTAAAGTTTTAAGTAATGCCTCTGTTAGGATTTCTTGCTAGTAGAAGCATTGACAAGCATGCTCTTCTCCCCAAGGAAGAACAGGACTGTCATCGCAGCTGCTAGGAGTAATCTGGAGCTATTACATTAGTACAGTCATGCTGTGTTTTATACCCAGGAGAGCACTTTTGTACTCTAAAATCAGATTTGGAACCAATCTAAATGATCATTTCCTCGAAGTTAAAATATCACTTTAAAGTTGGCAGAGTCTGAGAGCAGCTTTTAGGGTGCTAAAAGTAGTATCATTTAATAGTTGCTGGCTTTTTGAACTTAAAAAAGACTTTCTTGATGCAGAAATATTTGTTTCACTTTTTTTTTGTGCTAACATCCATGGAGGATCAGTTCCCTTCAAGTTAGTGCTTGCTATATACTTTGTTTTCCATACTTCATCTAGTGCATTTTAATGAATTTCCTTAACTGAAAGAGCTTTTACACAAGGGGAAAAAAAAAAGTATTTCCTGTTTCTGTGCTCTGTAATGATCCTGTCAGCCAAAAAAGCATTCAGTAGTACCTTTTCCATGCAAAGATTTAGATACCTTAGTTCTAAAGTGGCAAAATTCAGTTTTCATGTTGTTGAACAGGTAAGGTGCAAATCAGTGTTCCAGGTGCTGATAATTAGATGGAACCTTGTATCTATGCCATAATCCACTGTAGTATTTGTATACGGATTTGAAGCCTTCACGCTGCCAGTTCTTTTGAATTTTACAGACTTGGAATTTAAGAAAATTCTTTCTTGTATTGCTCAGGCTGTGCAAAAGTCTGTGAGCCTGTGTATATTTTCACTGTTAGGTGTATGTAATTGCCTTACAGACGTGTTCTGCCATCTGAAACAGCTTCTGTGTTAATGAGTAAAACGTTCTTAATTTTTAAGGAGTACTGTGTAGTCTCTTTAACCTTCTCATTGACCTGACTTACCAGTCTCTTTAGCCAAAAGGTCAAACAGTGACAGCAGTTGCTGATGCTAAAGTAATAGAATAAACACAGCAATTTTAATAACTGCTTTGCTTCTCCTTAAGCTTGTACAAATGAAATGGAAATGGGAAGTGGTGGAGAGGATATGGCATTTCAGGAACAACCCATTACTGGTGATGGCCCTGATCAGGAGTCAGCTGTTGGGTGTGTCACAGAAGGTAAGAAGGAGTTTTGCACTCTGAGAAAATACCAGTTCAGAACCCTTCAGAACCAGAACCCTCTTCCAGTCAGTAAGGTTTGCAGTGCTTTATAAATGCAAGAGGAAAAAGTGCCTAGAAAGCAGTAGGAGACACATTGCAACAATTCTATCTGAGCTCTCAAGCAAGAGTATTAACTTCTTTGCTGAAGAAGTGTTTTATGAAGGCAAAGAGAGTCTTCAGGATATTTGTGTTGCTTTACTTTTTTTTTTGTTTGTTTGTTTTACTTTTTTGTTGGTACTGGCTTTCCCCAAGCTGGAAGAATAGTTGAATGCGTTGTACACTGGAAGTTTGTAGTAAAACCCAGTGGTTGCTGTTCAAATACAGTCACTCACACTTTTCTTGTGGTTGTAACTCCACAGGTATCCTTGGTTAAGGATTTGGTGGTTTTCTTTTTTTCCCTTTGTAAGTAAAAGATAATGTTCCAGACAGGTTGCAGCAGCTGATCATTTCTGTTTCGGGAGAAACCGCATCTTACCAAACACACAGGGAGGAGCAGCTAAAGAAGGGTTAACCCCTCTGAATGTGTTAGTGACCAATATCAAGGGTAAAGAACTTGCTGGTATGTCCCATTCAGTCCCAGATGATATTGGAGGGTAGCTGCTATAAGGGGAGACAAGAAACTTGCATTTAAAGACAAAGTAAAAAAACCCCAACTTTTCAGATCAGCTGTGATCTCTCAGTTATGCGTCACAGCTTTTGGTAGAAGGGCCATGATTTAAACTTTGAAGAAATATTCATAATAAAATGCTGTCTGTGAACTTAGTGGGTGAGGAAGTTGTAGCAGTGTGAGTTTAAGAAGAGTGCAAATGTAATAGAAAGTAAGTGGCCTGTAAGAGAATCGGGGCCCATGAAAGGAAGGTGTGAGAAGCCAGATTCAGAGCAAAGAATGTGGTTCTTTATAGAGTGGAACAAGAACTCTGGAACTCCTTGATGAAGGAAGTTATGGATGAAAGGTGCTTGATTTGGTTCAAGGGAAGGCTGGACAAATATTTTTGAAAGAAATTTGTAATACATTAGTAAATTAAGTTAAACCAGCAGCAGCTGTTTTCATTTCAGCTGATTTCCTGAAGTCTGAAAGAGTTTTAGGAAGAAAATGGTTTTTATTTGTACTTGTCCTGATCTTCTTAGCTTTTTGGAAGTGTTGGGACAGTAGCTTAAAATACATGAATTTATGATAGCATGCATCTTCAATACACAGAAGTTAAAAAGAAGAAACTTCTTTTGGCTGCCTACCTGAAAATGTGTGTTCCATTCCTCAAAAATTAATCTTAGGTCTGCTTTCTTTTAATTTACTCTGCTGTGTTTTCAGGGGAGAAAAATAATGAACTAAAAATATAAACAACTGTAAAAATAGGTAAAAAGAAAGATATTTATGTAGTATATTTTAAGCTACATATTAAATTCACTGAAGTAAAGTGATACGTGCTTGGCCTGCATGATGTGTACCAAGTATACTTGTTGACCAGTACACCAGAAGTTTTTTCTTTTTCACACTGAGCCTTTAATATGGTTGTACTTAATTACAGGTATATCACCAGAGGAAACAACCACACAACTGGAAGCAGAAGTCTCTGCTGAAATCAGTTCAGCTGTAATGGAAATGTCTCCTAAAAAGACACCAGTATCTGGTGACAGTCAGACTGAGAAAATGATGGAAGTGGTGGAAGGTGTTCAGGCTGTAGCACAGCAGGAGTTGGACGAACAAACTGAAGAGACACAGCTGCCTCAAGGTAGTGTGGAGGTATCAGAAGTGTCCACAGCAGACTCTCGGTCTCTGTCTTCAGTACCTGAGACCATGACTGTGACACCAGAAATGCTGGAGACTGAAAGCAAAGGAGATATTTCTGTCCCTGTAGAGCAACAACTGGAAATAATAAAAGTGCAGAAAGATGTACAAAAGGAAGAAACCCATGAGAAGTTAGAAGCACCAGCTCTTCTAGAAGTAGAAACTACTGCTTCAAATGGAGGTGTTGCAAATAGTTCACCAGTTGGAGACAAACCCATAAAACCACCAGCTGAGACTTGCCCTTCACTTCCCCCATCACTTAATCTAAACAAGACAAACGTGTCTTCCTCACCAGATGTGTCTCTAGACTTGCATTCTGCACGAGATGTGCAGCACAGTCAGCCCCCAGTGCTGCCTCCAGCTGCTGGGAGCGCTCTCCCAACCACCTACATATCAGTCACTCCAAAAATTGGCATGGGAAAACCGGCCATCACCAAACGCAAGTTTTCCCCTGGAAGACCCAGATCCAGACAGGTAAGCACGTGCAGTGTTTCGTTATACATTTATTAAATTTCAGTATAACTCATCAAGTGCACCTATTTCTTATAATATGCATTATTCTCCTAAGCGAGCATTAGTTTGTTTCTTCAAGGAGTTAATGTTCTGGTAAATAATTAAAAAGTCAGCCATCATAAAGCTTCTCTGGTGAGAATTTAAGTTTCTTTTGGCTCATAGTTAGAGCAAACTAGAAAGAAATTAGTTGTATTTTTCATACAGTTTCCTACAAAAGCAGATGTACATGATGCTGTGCTTTTTAACTTTTAATATTTTTCATATATGCATTTATTTTGGTACTTTCAAAATGTGTTAAAGCTTCTTAAACTGGCTTTAGAGAAGAACCTTCTGCAACTCTGTGTCCATTACTCTGCCAGATATTTTCTTGATCGACGTTTCTAATGGTGTGGTAAATAATTTTGTGGTTTTGTTACATTAGGAAATACCATGCAAGAACTGTCTTGTACAAATCGTTGTGGTTTGACTAGGATTAAATTTGATAAGTGAAAAGGATCCTCAAGTCTGTCACTTTCTGCAACACCTTGCTCTCTATTCGTGTCGTGTTCCTGGGAAAATGCTTCATCAGTCCAGAGTATTCATTTCTTGTTGGTGAAATTCTATACAAAAAGTATGTCAGTGTGGCAAGTTAGTGTTTCATTTTCTCATCACAATTTCTTTTTAGTCTTTGGGAGTTCCAGGTTGATGATTTCATTCTTTTCTGGACTTCGTGTTAACAAAGCTTTTTTATATATTGCACAGTCCTTGCAGTTTTTACATGTCACCTAAGGTTTCAAAATTTTTACTTCCTAAGGTATGAGAGAGTGTTCTGAACAGTTTTTCTGCTGTTTCCACTGAGTTTAGGAGATCTGTGTTTATTGTGCTGCAGTTAGGTTTTCCTGGGCCACGGTACAGTAAGGTGTATGTAGCATATTTGCAGAAATATGTAAATGCCTTAAACAGTGGCAAATTTCTCTTCAGTTTTCTTAAGTTCCTACTGTGGGCTTTTGATGAGGGACAGAAAGCTGTTGAATTATGTTCTGTAAACTATGAAAAAAGGAGATTTTTAAATGTCCAGTTACGGGCAGGTGTTTTTCTTTTGAGCAAGATGTAATTGGACAAATCCACAGTGTGGAAGGCATGTATTTAAATCACTTTGGATTGCAGACAGAAATAGGTTTAGGTTTATTTTGTGGGGGTTTTAAATTATTCTTTCTGCTGAAAACATTCATTTTTTATAAGAGTTGTGTACTTTTCCAAATGGAGGGTTGTGGATAGGAGCAGAAGCAAGATCACAGCATGGGTCAGGTTGGAAGGGATCACAATGGGCCATCTGGTCCGACCTCGCTGCTCAAGTGGGGTTGTCCCAGAGAACATGGCACAGGATTGCATCTGACAGTTTGGTTTCCTGTTACATGGAAATTCTGTGGCATAGGTTGGAAGGCAAGCAGGCAGTTTTTCACCAGGTGTAAAACCAGAGAAATAACACCTATTGTTTCTTTGTGTCAATGCTACAGACACTTCAAAATGGATGTTTTCTCCAGTTCTGGCTTTTGGAAAACATCATACAGGGCAGGTGCTGGCAGCTGAAAGTGCTGTTTGGTGATGTTCCATCATATTTTCCATGCCATTGTGGCTCCACAGATTGAAACGAGACATAGGTTCATTTTAAAACATTTTAGCCTAACACAGTGTTTCAGTTCTTGTTCATCTGGAGGTGATCACATTGGTCTAAAAACAAGTAAAAAGTGGAGAAAACAATTCTGGAGGAAAAGGTGCTTCTATGAAGTTATAGGTGTAGCTGTTTGGAATGAACCAGGTCATGTGTGATTCTTCTCTGGGTGGCACTGAAGAGGAATTCTGTCTTCTCAAAAGTGGCTTCATTGTATGAGTTTGGGACCTGCTTATTTCTGTTTAAAAAATAGCACATATTGCTGTTGTGTGGCTTTGTGTCAGGTGTGAGGCTATGTCATACAAATGTTACCTTGCAGGTGCAGGAGTTTTTGGCAGCCTGTCTTAGAGAGCAGGGGAGAGAGTTACACAAGTTGGGGGTTTTTTTTTGATTAAAGAGATTGTGGCTCCTGTGCCTGGTGAAGTTAACGTTGGTTTCACCCCTGCTTTCTCCTGTTGTGCAAAGGAAGTGCCATTGCAGAACCTGTTGCTTGTCCAGGACTGCTCAGGTTTAAAATAGTTGCTTCATGGAGTCTGATCACTCTGTGAACCCCAAAGACAAGCCAACATAATTTCACAAATGGTAATATTCTGCACTTTTTCCTAGAAGTTTGAAAGCTTCTAATATGCAGTTTACTTTGTTGGAATGTACTTTTCATGTTTTCAAAATGCAATAAAATACCCATTGCAATGAAGTTATGGAACTTTCTGTAAAGAAGAATAAGAAAAAAAATTCTCTGGATCTTGGATATATTTCTCCTCAATTTTATAAGACACATGCTTCCCTGGAGTCTGGGGAATCCACGTAGAAGGATAGCTTCTGATTTGAATTTGTTCTCATTAAATTAATGTCTTGTGCTGGGCAGTAGGATGAATTATTAGCTCTTTCTTCAGAATCTGTTAATACAATTACTAAAAAAATATATTTGAATAATTATTCTGGTTTGCCAGTGAATGCAAATGCATAATTTGAAGTATAATTTGCATAATTTGAAGTGATTTCCCATATTAGATATTAGTAGTTTGCTTTAGTGATGTATCTGCAACACCACATTGCTCCTGTTTGGAAAGGACTAAAACCCATCTCAAAAATGAGGACAATATTCTGTTTAGAAAAGACTTCATGAGTCCCTTCCAGGGCTGCATTCAGTGTTGCTGGTGTCTGCATCTCTCTCCTCCCTGGCATTTTTGCAGGCATCCCAAATTTGGTTGGAAGCAACAGGAGAAAATCCGACTTCTGACCAAAAGGGGAGCTGTGTAGGAATGAAAATGTAGGTACAGTTAGGAACTGTAATTGGCTTTAGCTGGTACAAACTTTGGGAATGTGCCAGTTCCTGTCAGTAAGGTGCCCTTCTGTGGACAGTGTTTCTTAGGACAGCGCGTACAGGAAAGCTGCATCCAGCTCTGTGAGAGGACCCTCTGCCTGCCAGGCTCAGCATCTCACTGGCTTTTGTTCCATGGATTGTCTCCTGTTTCTGTTACCCTACTCCATAGTGAAGCCAGATTAAGTTTTACATGTGGATGAAATTTAATTGTTCACAGATCACAGGTACTCAGCAGTAGCTTTCAGCTTGGTCACGTTTTTACAGTGCTGTCCTTAAGAGTTGTGTCTGTCCAGTATCTTCTCCATGGACCATGCAGATGCTCCGTTCTTGCCTGTAAACTGCAAATTTATGTCAAAGACAGGACCTCTCTTTAATAATTTCCAGATTTCTCTTTTCTAAAGCAGTAGCCTTAGTAGAAATGATCATGTAAGTTTATTAATGACTAATCTGACATAGTTCCAGCTTGAAATAAATCTTCTCAAGGAAAATGACAGTTTTCTGTGGAGGTCTATGTTAAATGGTGGTGTGTTTATTCTGTGAATTGAACAGATTTGAAATAGTTGTTTTTACTATGGCACTGTGTACTGGAAAGCGTAAGATTAAGTCAGTAAATGGAAGACATGGCAAATTTTGGCACTGAAACACTGGTAGATAAAGAGTTGAGAATGATCTGTAGAATAATTTTGAATAAAAAATAATAAACTGCTGGTTTTGTAAATTCCATAAATATTATTTTACTATTATTTCGGAGTGTGTTCCTTGAGAAATACCATGTTTAGAGGCATTTAATTTTCATCATGAAGATGTTGGTGATTACTGTTATGCAACACACTGAATACCTGTTGGTGTTTTAATAGATTTTTGTAAATGAGACCAAAAAATGCAGAGCACTGTGTTGGGTTTGGATGTTTGCTGTCTTGGATGTTACGGGTTTTTTTGCTGTCTTCATTTACGTGGTATCACTAAGTTTGTTGTTGTAAAGGTAGATGTTGGCAAAAAAGATCAAAAAAGAGTCTTTTTCAAGAATCACTTTTACAGTTTTCATGCTTGGTGCTTGGTTGGTTTTTTGGTTTTGTTGTTGTTTTTTTTTTTTTTTTTAATGAGGGGAGCTATATTTTCAAGCGATTAAAGTTTGTTCACAACCCTAAAATTACATTAAATATTAAATTGCAAATCCAGCTTTGTGCATTTGCAATTGCAGTAGGATTCATGAAGCGTTAAGCAGCTAAACACAGTCAGTGGTAATTTAGTGAGATCTCCTGACCCTTGCTGACACTGGGTTTCCTTTTGTTATAATTTACTTGCAGCTGTGTTGTTCAATTTTGAGGACTCAAGAATATGATGGAGAATTAGAACTTCCTGTTTCTGTCACAGTACATAATTATTGCTGGGGTTCTGATGTAAATGAACTGAATAGTACTTTCTCTTCAGTGTTGTGTGGTAATAGGCATTAATTAAAAGCCAAAATATAATTACTGCGTCTCTTTGATGTAATTCATTTGTTCGTGGTATTGTGGAAATGTGTGTTTTTAATTAAGTTTATCTGACCCAAGAATTCAAATTTTTCTGATCTACAATAAAACTTGGATTAAATTTCCAATTTAATTCATAACAATATGGTTCATGAATCATATACAATTCACTTTGTTTTGCAAGACTGAATATTTCATATTCAGATTCAATGTTCTTTTAGCTTTTTTAATCTTTTGCATATCCTTTATCACTAGAAAAGTTATGGTCTTAAAAGGAGAATAATTTTATACTTCCAAATTAAGAGTAGGTGATCTTAGTTGTTGATTAAGTATTTTCAGCGTATTTAAGATCTTGAATTTTGACCCTAAGTCAGCATGTTGCCTCCTTTATAGATTGATGTAAAGATTGTTTTTTTGGCAAATAGATTTTCTTTGAGTTGCCATTTTATAAGAACAGTTACCTACCATGCATTACCAATTTTAGAAGTATAGGGGAAACTAATTAAAATTCAATGAAAGTTTGAATTTTATCTGGTAAAATTGACTGTTACTTGATACTAGAGCTATGGCTGGTATAGTTAAGGTGAATCTCCTGTGTGCCACAGACATGCTGATGTAGTTGCCTACCAGTGTATCAAACCTCCTTTTTTTCCCCCATTTCTGACTTGATGTCCCTGTTCTGTCAGGAATGTTCTGTCCTTGTGCCCTGGATGTGAGCAGGGTCCTTCCCTAGCTTTGCAGGTGCAGAAGGTTTCTGCCCAGCACTGTTCCCCTGTTAGAGGGTGATGAACCTCTTCATCTGCTGAGTTGTCTGCATGATGACCACCTATCTGAAGTCAAGGAAAAAAACTGGGATAACAAAATATTCCAATCTCAAGTGTTTATTCCAGCACACTCACTGGAACCCTTGAGCAGCTGCTGTCGGGAGCTGTTCTGGGGTGGGTTTTGGAAGCCCCTTGGCAGAGGGGAGGCATCGATGGCCATCCCAAGCACACGGGTGGTCTGGGCACTAAGCAGTTTGGAGGTTGTGTGTCCAGTTACCGCCTCATGTGGGCAGAATTGTCAAGTTGTTACTTTTTAAAGTGCTGTGTTGTCCATATTCCCTCTCACGTGCAGGCAGAGCTAAACTGACAGAAAGCAGATTTATGCTGAATACAGCTGTGTTCCCACTGTGGGTTGTATCGGGTGTTGGTGTTTTTACTGTGTGACTTTTATCCATAGTTAGGCTTTCAGGTCACTGACAAACTTTCTCTTTTGGCTCTGTTGTGCCAGATCACTTGTAGGGATAGCGCTGTTTTCAGTCAGTGGAGCTGTTAGCAAGACACCTCTTTACAGTCTGAGATTAATATATGTTTTGATGGAGTCACTGATTCCAAGAAAACCTTAATTCCCGCATTCTTGATGGAGAAATTGCATTTCAGAAAAGAAAAAAACAAAAAACACACTTTGCAAAGCCATCTTATTTTCCTTGATGCTTATTATTATTGTGCATCCCAGTATTCAAAGGTGTAAATGTGTTTGGGCTTTCCCTTGTGAGCAGTTATGAATAGTTGGGACTGTTTGTATGCATGAGGTTATTCCGTATCAGCCCTGTGATTCTGCTGCCGAATGGCATTCTGGGGAAGGTAAACCTGTACTTTTCATCAGTTCCACTTCTCATCCTGGTATTCAGTATTTTTCACTCTCACAAATTTAGAATTAGGGAAATGTACTGTCCTTTAACTATTCTAATGTGTAAATTGGCAGTGAAGTTATTTATGATGTCTGTCTCCTGCAGTCTTTATTCCATGCTTGAGAAAGTCTTCCCCAGATTTTACTGTCTATGAGGAGCTTCAGCATTTTTTTCCTTGTCTGTCTTCGCATTTTCTTCTTATTTTACCTCATTTCTAGTGACAGTCATACAATTTTTCACCGTGGTGGGAACTATATAAATAGGGATAATAAAATGAGTTTCTAGGTGCACCATGTGGGTGTATATTATTACATGTGCGTAATAACATGTTAAAATGGGATACCACAGCATAACATGGAAACACTGGGGTGAAAACAGTTTAGTGGTGGGGGTTTTATAATGGTTTATTTGGGGCAAACTTGCAGGAATGAGCTGCTTTGTTGATTCCCATGGCTATTTTCCTTTTCTTTTGTCCAGTGGTTTATTCATATTCCTTTTGTTTGCTGTGCTTTCTCAGACTAGTTGTTGCTGTGACTGTGGGTAGTTTAGCCTCAAAAGTCAACTAAGGCCATCAATTCTTTCAAAATGTGATTTGGAATAAAAAAGGGAATGTTACCACCTCAAAATGTCTTCTTCACTGATGCAATAAAATTTAGGCATGTAATTTGTTGTTGTTACGATTGCTTGCTTTAGATTTGTATTAAGCTTTGTTTATAAAACTCATTTTGTTGTACTTAGCCATCAGTTGGAAGTAAATACTCATTTTAGGGTATCTTTCAATGAGAACCTAAAAATTTCCCACCTTCTACTCACTCAGTGAACTAATTGACTACTTAAGTTAATGTAGAAATGCCTGTGCCTGCATGTGCTTTGCTATTCAGATTATTTTTTTTGTTGTTGCTTGCTTTTTGCTTTTTACCTTTTTTTTTTTTTTTTATGTTGCAAAGTTTTATACATCTATTTTCTCACCTACCGTATCCTAGGGGGCTTGGAGTACCAATAATACAGTCAGCCCACCTTCCTGGTCCCCAGACATTTCAGAAGGTTGGGACATTTTTAAATCCAGACAGCTTCCTGGCAGTGCCATTTGGAGCATCAAAGTGGTAAATAACTTGAATTTATTTTCATGTATCCATTGCTATCTTTCTGCTGTAGAGATTAGTGATGAAATTCTGTATCTCACACTTTAATTAATCTTTCATTCTGTTACTGTTTAAGGCCTCTAAAAGTAATTGGAACTCTGGAGCTTCCAGGTTAAAAGATGTGAACTCTCCAGAGTGTACAGTATGATGGCATTGCCTTGATTTCCAGTGGCAAAGAATACTTTGTATTATCCAAATTCTCTGTGTTGAGTACATCACTTTTTGTGGTTGGCTTTACGTGGCTGTCAAAATTAATTACCTGAAAAGGAGAATGTCCTTAAGACTGGCAGTAAGGTAAGCCAGGCATGGAAAGGAGCAGAGATCTGAAGGATGGCTTGAATTTGTTGCTGTGGAGAAATCTTGCAGAGTGGATTCAAAGTGACATCGTTTTTAGCTGATGGGGGAATAAATAACAACTTTCCTACCTGATTAGATGGCCCAAAACTTGTATCCACAGTGACATTTACCATTAAAAACACCTGAAGTAACTGAAGTAGAATTCTTTGGTTTAAATAAAGGCAAAAAAAAAAGCTAAATGATGAAACCAACAAATATGTGTAGCTTCCCAATGATTTAAGTTCATCTCACTTTAACTCTCATGCTAATTTTATTTTAATTTGACATCAGCTTAGCTTTTGCTGCTTTAAGCATTAATTTTCAGCTTAATATTCAGCATTAACATTGATACAAGTATGTGCTTATTTCTGTTACTAGTTGTGTGAAAATAACAATACTGATACCTGGCCTGAAAAAGAAAATAAGAAACTTGTCAGAAGAGGTTTCCATCTTAAAAAATTGATGATTGTATGTCCTGTGTGTGCATATGTATTAACTCCATAGATATCTAAGGACATTTTTTGTTTCACCTCAGTACGTATGAATACCTCAGCCTCCAGTAGCATCCTTCCTTTCACTCCTCAAATGTCATTGCATTACATTAACTTGGTGTGTGAGTCAATTTAATTTCTCTTTCCTTTAATAGATGGATGTTAATAAAATTTTAACATTGGGATTCTTCAATTCTCCCTTTAATTATGACCATGAAGTTCTATATCTTCTTTAAAGCAGGAGTTGGAATATTTGAGAAATATTGTGCCCACAGTGCTTCTTTCCATCCAAAAAACTCCTGTCTCTGTCAGTAAAGACTGTTCATGTCTGTTGGTGGCACAGTCCCCAAGGAGCTTTGTTGCTTCCATCAGCATTGTTTTATGGAGCAAATGTTTTGCCTTGGTATTAAAAGTATTTTGCAGCACATGTTTGGATACCCCATGCTCTGTACTCCATTCTTGGCCTGTATTAGGAACCAGGAGATTATTGACAAATATGAAATGCAATAATAATCTCAATGCTTACTTTGTAGTAGGAAAGATGCTTATTTGAGTGCATGCCATAATTATCATCAGTTACACAGATTAGAGGCTCTGAGACACATTGTAAAGATGTCTGATATATCAGCCAGAATGTGAGGATGTGAATATGTTCTTTCTCCCTCTGGAAATGATTAGGGAGGATTAGGAATCCTCTTGTACTTAGTTCATTCTGAAATTAAAAAAAAAAAACAAACCAAAAAACCCCAAAATTTCAAACTTAAGTCACAGTATGAATAACAGGTAATTATTACTAAAAACATACTTGCTTTCCCAAAGATAATTGTAGTTGAACACACTGAATACACCAAAGCACAGCACTGCAACTCTGCATCTGCATCTTAAGGAAGGGAGAAAAGAAGCTGTCTGTAAATAAGTGGATATTGTGTAAGAAAAACTTCACATTATGGGGAATGTTGATCTGGGTGTAATTGAGAGAATTCATGTAAAAAACTCTCTCGGTATATGCTGAATGGAGAGAGTTTTGTGGAGCCAGCTCCTGCTTTGCTTTGTGAGCAGGTCTGAATCCTAATAAATGCCAGGTTTCAGTTGATTATTCATAGCATAAGAAAAGCATCTATGATTACAAGTAATCAAGTGTCCAGACCCTGTGCAGAAGTCCCATGACTGTCTGGGCTGGCTGTTTAAAGAGAAAAGAAAAATGAATCATAGAATAAAAGATGTATTTTGGAAACTTTGCAACTGAGGTGGGGGGGAGTGGGTGGGGGAAATCCATATTTCCAGTTACTCCTGAGCAGAAAATAAACATTGCTGGTTTTGGCTGCTTTCTCACTGACGATAAAGGTGATCATATTGTGCCATGTAAGTAATTAAAGGTATTTCACACTGATTTATGCAGAGATTTAATGACCATGCCGTGGTGTGCTCATACTCACCTGAAATCACAGGGTGTTTTTTTACTTAAGTTTTTCCCTGGATGCATTGAACAAGTTTGAATCCCATATGAAAAAGAATTGAGGTTGCATTTACATTGTTACCTTACATTGAATAGGGCCGTGGATCAGGATTCCCGGGGAAGCGGAGACCGCGTGGCGCGGGTCTGTCAGGAAGAGGTGGCAGAGGAAGATCAAAACTGAAGAATGGAGTTGGGGCTGTGGTCATTCCAGGGGTAAGGACATATTTTTTAAAGTCATATTGCAGTCTATTAATGTAACATAATTTTATTCAGCTATAATTCTTGTATTAAAATCCTGTATAAAAAACCAGTGAGCACTACAGAACCCAGGGGTGTTTGATGAAGCCTGGCTGTTACTGCTTGTGATGAAGAACTAGAACTTAAAGTACTCCTTCCATTTCCTTGGGTGGAGAACATGCTGGGTAAAGGCAGCACTCACTGGAGCGACCCAGAAGGAGAGAGCAGGGTTTGTGCATGAGAATGTTACAGCAGCTGTAGGGGACCAGAGCAGAGGTTCTTCCAGACTGAGTGTTAGGGCGAGAATGCAGAACAGAGGAGGCCTGGAGAAGGAGGCATTTCAACACTTTGTGGCTTGGGGACTTGCTGAACAGGAAGTGGTATCTTTGCCTTGGGCAGCCTGTGTTGGAGCTTTCTTTCTTAAATCTTCACATTCACTTTAAAAAACTTTAGGAAACCATGTTAACCTTTTTCAGTTCTGCAGCTCCTCAGCTTATGTTTCAAGTGGCTGCCTCCTGGATTAGCTGCCTGCCCCTCAATGCTGTTAGAGAAGAGACAGTGAAAAGCTGGTTTCTATTCACCTCCTCCATCCATGCCACTCAGTTCTATAGACCTGCATCATTTCTCCTCCTTTTCCTTCCACTCTTGACTTGCTAGTATGGAGAATGCCAGTATTTTGAGCTGTTCCTTGTATGGAAGCTGCTTCATATTTCTGGTCATCAATACCAGTTGTTTTGTCATGTTAATTTCTTTACTTTGTGGACTTTCATCTGCCATTTTATAGCCCAGCACTCAGCTTTGTGAAGTTCTTGTGCAGTTCTTCACAGTTGTCTTTTGGATTTTATTACTCTGAATATCCCAGTCCTGTTGGCAAGCTTTGTCACCTTGCTTCTCACTTGATTTTTCAGATTGCACACGAGTGTGTTGAGCACCACCACCTGTTAGCAGACAGGCCCTATCAGATTTCCACTAGTCCTATTCTCCCACATACAAAACTGATAATTTATTCCCCTCTTTATTTTGTGTCTTGTATCAGTATAGGGACCATTCCTCTAATTCTGTCAGTTTAACTTTTTTTAAGTCGCTTTGGTGAAGGGCTTTGCCAAAAGAGTTTGGTGGTGAAGTAAGTTGCATCAATCAGATTTCCCTGTCCCCAGGTTTGCTGACTCCTTCAGAGAGCCCTTACAGATCATAATTTACCTTAAGTAAAGCTTCCTTGGCTCTTTAACAAATTATTGTATCAGTGACTCTGAGTTCTTTGTTGTGATCACATGTCTTCTATTCTGTACACAGCTTCTGTCCAGAAACCCTTGAGAAAATAATCATTACATTTGCTGTCTCCCATTCTTCAGAAGCACTGAAGTGATTGTAAGCAAGTGATTGCTCACTGCAGTTGATAGTTAAGCTACTTAATACTTGAAGTGTTTTTAAAACTTGAAAATCCTACACAGTCCTTGTCTGCTCTAGGAGTGCAGACTAGGACTTCAATAAGAAGAAGGATTTCAGTATAGAAAACTTGGAAATCTGGACTGCAAAACAATTCATAGTTTTTCCCCACTGTGGACTTGGCCTATTTGAATTTTCCTTTTAAAGTTTGATTACCAGCTAGCCCTGCAGATTTTGAGAGACATCCTGTTCCTTGTGTTCAGAGAAGGACTTGCTCATTTTTACGTCTTCGTGAAGTAATTCCTGAGACTCTCTTTAGGGCTGTGTTTTTTGTGTTCTTACATGGAATCTATTTGAATTTATTGTCACACTTTCTGCTGCCTGTATAATAATGTCTTGGAGTACTCTGGTGTTTACGATCTGAAAAAGGAACAATTGTTTCTATCATTTTTCCCTTTTGTAGCATTGGATGGTCAAGATTCATAAGCAAATCTGTAATTTTAAACATAGAGGATGAATTCCACTTAGGCTAGTCACAGGCACCTTAATGAATTGGAGACATTCACATAATTATTTTGGTGTTACAAAGCACAGATCTGTACTTCAAGAGAAGCTGGGGTTTATAGATCAAACTTCTAAAAGTTTTTGTAACTGAACAGAGTAGAGTGAGTTAGGTAACTTGCTGTAAATAGAAAACGGACATCACTCTCCACAATTTCCTACAGAAATTTGTTCCTTTGAGTCATCAAGTAGGTATCAGCTCCACAGTTCCAGAGATGTGGCTGCCTTCTGATAGAGTAGATGAAGTTAGCAATACCAAGAAATCAGCCTTTTGCCAGATAAATGTTTGAAATGGGAGTATTTTCAGTCAATTTGCACAAAATGATTCTTACTCAGCATGAGATCAGTGGACAACCACGCAGATTTGGATGTACTGTGGTGTATCTTGGGATTGGGGAAAAAGGTGGCTGCAGGTTAACCCATGGTGGGTCAGTGCTGGGATTCAGCAAGCACCAACATTGCAGCGATTCAGTCCTTCAGATTCTGCTCTTTTGAATGTGCAATTAAGAGAACTTTGTGGAACCTGTGGAAAAGTAGGTAAGGGAAATGTTCTCTCTGAAGGTATCCAGATGTTTCAGGTGCTTTGTAGTTAGCTGGTCGGTTACACTTGTGCTGCAGTGCTCTCAACTATTTGGTAATTAAAACACATAAAGAATATATTCCCTTTTTAGCTGCTTCTCAGTAAATGCTGAGTTTCAGAAGGATTCCTCTAGCTGATGTAATGTCCCTAGAGTTATGTTTGGATTTGTAAAATATTTAAATTATTATTTAAACAAAACTTATCTGTGTAGGACTTACACTGTATTTATAATAATCCACATCTATATAATTGGAACAGCTGGTAAAACAAAGTTATATTTCTCTATCATGCATTTGATCTTTTATACGGAACTGTGTGCCCTTATATTCCTGATTCAGAGACGGTAGTCGGGCCTTTTAGTTTAAATTCATGGACAGCAAATTCTGTATTGCAAGATTCGCATGAGAGTCAGAGCACAGTTGAAGTCTTTCATTCTTGTTTCTCTTCCTGAGAAGCTGTACATGAATATGCTGAATTAATAAAGGTCAGGTCAGAATAAAAATCACTCGATGAAAAAGAAAAATGACTGTCTATAGTAAGAGCTAATGGATTGAGATCAAAACAGCTGTTTCAAGTTCAGTGCAAGTTTTTATGGTCAAGATAGATAAGCCTCATAAACTGCTTACAGCAAGTAACTTTAGAGCTCTTGCTTTTTTCCTCTAATATAGTTGGAACATTAGGTAAACCACATTTTAGGCAATATGGGACAAACTAAATTTCCGCAGTTGCTCTTTGAATTAATACTCAAAAGTCTGTCACTGCAATTAACTTTTTGATGAAAAGAACTTCAGTGTTTACATGCCGGGAACAGAGCAGACTGGGCGCAGTATGACAATTTCTGCTTAGTGATTTTTTTCTTAGACTCTGTCTTTCCTTCCATGTCCATTTGGAAGTGCAATGGGGTAATATGTGAAGGTGAAGAAGGAGAGGAAAGAATATGTCTGTAAAGCTGTAATACTGATGTTGCTTGTACTGATGAGAAAATGTGAATTAATGCAGTAATTTCTGATGGAGGTAGCTTTTTATGAAAGTTTAAACTGTATGAATACATATTTGCAAAACTCTTACTTAGAGAATGTTTCATTTTGTCTCATGTCTTAGAAAAAGTTATGTCCTTGCTATTTATGTGGTTTTTTTTTTAATAGGTCACAACCATGGATATTTCATCTAATAAAGATGAGGAAGAAAACTCAATGCATAATACAGTTGTCCTCTTCTCTAACAGTGACAAGTTCACTCTCCATCAGGTTAGGATAATAGTTACTATTTTTCTTTTTGTTTCCCTACTCTTAATTAGAAAAAAGTGAATGAATGTCCTTGTAAGGAATTAAATTACACAGCAAGCTAGTTGGATTGTACAGTTACATGTTTTCAGAATGTCGTGTCTGGCACGTGTTGAGAGTCTGCTCTTCTGTGTCACTGCAGGATATGTGTGTGGTTTGTGGGAGTTTTGGCCAAGGTGCTGAGGGCCGGTTGCTGGCCTGTTCCCAGTGTGGGCAGTGTTACCATCCATACTGTGTCAGTATTAAGGTGAGTGCTATTGTTACACACAAAAGTTACTTGATTACACTGTTTTCATATTGTGCTTTGATAGCACTATGCTGCCTTTGGTTTTGTGGTAATTAGGGGAGTCATTAACTTGTTAGATATTCATCAGCTAATGTGACCATTATTTGTATGCAACTTGTGAAAGACTTTAATTAAATGTCATTTTATAGTATGCATAGCCTCAAGAGAAATTAACCTTTTTGTAATTTCACAACCGTAAATAGCGCTGATTATCCAGCAGTTGGTTAAAATAACAGTTTGAGATAGAAGCTTTAAACCTAGATACAAGCAGAATTAAAAACAAAGAAAAAATTATACTGCATCTTCATTTTCTAGGGGCTGATTCAATTTGCCTGTTGGCTGTCAGAATTGACAGCAGTTGGAGTGGTTAATTAATACATTTTACATTCATTAGTCTAGGAGAGAATGTGTGAAAATTAAATTTGAATGCTGTGAAATGACCTAGCAAGCACAAAATAAGCTATTTACTGCAATATATATACACTATACACTTTTCATTGGTTGTGATGTAAGTATATCTGTGTAAAAGTGGGATTTTTTTTAAACGTGTCAAAAAACTTTATTTTGCACGTACTTTACAAAATGCCATATGCGTATTTCATGCAATTATAATTTGACTTTTTGTTTATGTACTACTCCTGCATTATATATCAATTGCAGTAAGTTAGCTGTTTGCTTCAGATGACTAAAGCTCCAGCACTGTGGTCACATCATCACATGAGAGGATCAGGTTTGAGGAACCAGAATGTACACAGGTTTCTGGGATGTGACCAGATGCATCCCAGAGTCCTGAGGGAATTGCCTGATGCAGGTGCCACGCCATTTTACATATGTGAAAAGTCCTGGCAGTCAGGTGAAGTCCCAGGTGACTGAAAAAGGGAAGCATTGCACTTGTTTTTAAAAAAAGAGTAGAAAGGAGGACAGTTTCTTTCTGTTTAATCCATTCCTGTTTATTGAAGCTTCAGAAAGTCTAATTGATGAAGAGTTCTTTGAGATGTGGGTGGTGTGCCCAGAAGAGCATCCTGAGCTCCACAAGCCAGAGCTTAATTTATACATTGATCACACTTCACTGAGCCATTTTTAACTAATTCTCACCTTGCCTTTTGCAGATTACTAAAGTGGTACTTAGCAAAGGTTGGAGGTGCCTGGAGTGCACAGTGTGTGAAGCCTGTGGGAAAGCCACCGATCCAGGGAGACTCCTCCTGTGCGACGACTGCGACATCAGCTACCACACCTACTGCCTGGATCCACCGCTGCAGACCGTGCCAAAGGGAGGCTGGAAGTGCAAATGGTGTGTTGGGGCCTGGGGTCAGAACTGCTGACTGCCTGCCTCTTCTGCTTCTCCCTGTCACTTGGGGTTTGTGATGTCAGTTGAATTGTAACAAGGTTTTAATTGTGTCTAAGTCAAGTGTATTAAACAAAGCCAACAAAATGCTTTTTTTTGAATTGTTTCATTCAGTTATCAGTCTGTTAAGGAAACTCTTATCTCCTCGTAGAACTGCTTCTTCGTACTAAAAAACACATAAGTAGAAATAGATACATTTTTTCTTTTGAAACTCTTAGCGAAAAAAAATTCCAATTTACATTCATTGTAATCGTCCCAGTGTTCAGTTGGAAAAATGAATGGGTGCTTCACCCAAGTGTTCTTGAAATAAAACCCTGTGAAAACCATTTGTTTTACTTGGGTGAAACACAAACAGACCAGACCTCTCGCATGGTTAAGTCTCAGGATCTCAAAGTGAATGGCAACTGGAATAAGGAACTCCTTTGACCTGTTGATCTGTTACAAGAACCCATCTGCCTGCTTTTGCAGTTTGAAAGGAATTATTAATTAGGAACTTTATTTAAAAAGTATAAAAAATGTTGTTAAGCATTTGTGGTTAAACATGTTGTTAAGTTAAAACTTAATTACTCATCTCGTTCTAAGTGGGAGAGATTTAAAGCCACAAAATGATCTTCCCATGACCTGAAGGTAATAGATCTTTTTGTCTGTTCTGCAGGTGTGTTTGGTGCAGACACTGTGGAGCAACTTCTCCAGGTTTAAGATGTGAATGGCAAAATAATTACACACAGTGTGCTCCCTGTGCAAGTTTGTCTACCTGCCCAATCTGCTACCGCACGTACAGGGATGAGGAGCTTATAATTCAGTGTAGACAGTGTGATCGGTAAGGACTTCTACTATTGCACATGTTTTTCCTGTTCAAGTCTTATTTTGATTTTTTCCCCCTAATGTAAAAGCGTAGAGATGAAGGAAGTGGTCTTGTGGTAAAGAACACTGGATTATTGAGTCTCAGAAGTCTCTTAGTAGTTCATTCCTGGTTGTACCACAGACTTAACTGTCTGACTCCGGGCAAATTAATTAATCGCTCTGTGCCTCTTCCCCCCTGCCCTGTAAAAACAGAACTAATTTACCTCACAAGACTATTGTTGTGAGGCTGAATCTAGATTACATTGTGTAAAGTAATTAAAATTATTGCAATATAGGGAGAAAGTTATCATACCAAAACATATGTGGGAGATTGTTTTATAGAGAGTTCCTTTCTGTGGAGGGAAATAGTTCATCTGCTGCTCCATATACAGGATGTAGCACACACCACTGTAGGGGAGACTGTATATGGAAAACCTGATTCTGTGGTTTCTCCCTGAAAGAATTCAAACTAAACAACTATTTCCCATTTACTTGGACCGTAGACTGATACTTGGGTCTCCTAAAACACCACCTATTTCCTTTAAATTGTATTTTTTCCCCCACTTAATTTCTAGATGGATGCATGCAATCTGTCAGAACTTAAACACAGAGGAGGAAGTGGAAAACATAGCTGATATGGGTTTTGACTGTACCATTTGTAGGCCATACATTCCACCAGCAAACGGTAAGAAGCCGATTGAAACCAATGGCAGGATTGCACACTGCAATAAATAGGTTTGGGATTGTGTTACGGTTCTGTGCTCTGATGGAGGTTTGGCTCGTGGTAGAAGTAAGATTTTTTTCCGTGTTTGTTTTAAGGGCTCTTGTGGAGGTGTCCTTGGCTCTTTCACACCCTTGAGTGATTTAGGCCAGAGGAAACCTCATGGGAATTCTGGGTAGAGGTATTGAAGATATGGGTAAACTGCTAAGAGCATTTGGTAGTGAAGGGGTCAAAGGCATCTCACTTTGCCAAGTGGAAGGAAGAAAGCCCAGTTCTCCAAAGTTACATCTGCAGAAGAATGTGAAAATTATTTCTAAGCAGAAAAAGTTTGTGTGTTTTGATGCTTTGAGGCTGTCTGAGGCAGCAGTAGCTGTAACAACAGTCCGTGTAAGCATTTTTCCCCTCCTCCCTCGTGACTTCTTAATGCCTTTTCCTCACCTGTCCCAGTATTCAAGACCAGTGCTTCCCTCCCTAGCTGCAGTCTCTAAAAGAATTGGCCATACATTTTTGTTTGGGAGTTGTCACTTCCTTATTAATTAAAATGTGTAATTCCTTCTGATGGACTTTGGACTTCTCTGGACACGGATACCAACAGCCTTGTTGGTCTCTATCATGGTTCTGTAGCAGTGGCGCTTCAGGAGCCGAAGTTACTGCAGTTTAAGCACATTTACAGCATCTGGTTCCATGGGGTGGTGCTGGTTAATGTTCCTGTGAGTGGCCTGTCAGCAGTTAGGTTGGCCTGTGACATGATTTATAGTCTTGCTGCAAGGGTGATAGCCCAGGTCTGTTTTCCCTGCATGTCAGCTCAGGGAAGTTGCTGCTTCAGTCAGCTGCTTTAACATTGACACCTATTCCCAATTTTAGCATAAGCACATGAAAGTGTTCGTATTACCCCTTTATTGGGGTGTCCCAAGAGAACAGTAGGAGGAAGGTACAAGAACTAAGCAAATGTTTCAAGAAATACTCGTATCCACCAAGAAGATGTCAGTAAGATTGGTTTTCCTGATCAAGATTGAAGAGATTGTGAGGCATGTGCTTGAGAGGTCTGCCAAGAAGAGTTCAATAGAGCATCTAATGTCCCTTAACACTAGCATGTCCTCATCACAGCAGTAATTGTAACTTACTGACCTGACCATGGAGGTTTATATATTCCCTGCGGGAACACGTCCAAGTAGCCAGTTTTTATCACTAATAGAAGAATGACTAATGCTTCTGTATTTCTGCAAGTCACTTCATTGTAAAGATCTGCTTTCAAAAATTCAAAAGGAAAGAGGTTTTGTAAGTGGAAAAAGCAAGAAACTTGCAGATATAACACAGACTTCTGTTTATTTTGGTAATAAGCTTTGAGCACTTAAAGCAAGAGAATCCAATTAAGAAATACTCCTTCCTTTCTCTTTGGAGCCGGCAGAGCTATCTTTTAGAGAGAATTAAAGCCCATGATATGTGAGATGGAACAGCTTCACAAGATGGTATCAGAGGTGTTTCACTTTCAGGCA
Source organism: Lycocorax pyrrhopterus obiensis (assembly GCA_014706295.1). Classification (NCBI taxonomy): domain Eukaryota; kingdom Metazoa; phylum Chordata; class Aves; order Passeriformes; family Paradisaeidae; genus Lycocorax; species Lycocorax pyrrhopterus. The sequence goes on along the minus strand of JACSVZ010000002.1, from coordinate 6,666,403 downwards.
GAAGCTGGCCCCTGAGTTAGTCCTTCCTGTATACCTCCGTGAAATTGCTTTGCTTAGGTTTGGGTTCCAAGGAATAGGAACCAGTCCCTTGGGGGTTCCCAAGCTTTCTTTGCAGGTTTTTTTCACCTTTTTTATAAGACAATTTTGTCCGCTTATTCTTTCCTGTTTTGACTCAGTATTAAAAACCTCTCTAACACATGTACATTTGCACAGTTGCATGTCTGAATATGTCCTCTGATGCATGTTCGTGGAAATACCTGCATGTACTTTTATATGAAATATTCTGATCTTTCATGAATTCTTCTAAAACACCTCTGAAAATTTTCTGTAATTTTTTTGTTTCAAAGTGAGAAGAATTAGCATTTGATAAACTTAGAGAGACAAATGCTAGTTAGCAGTAGAAAGCTTCTTAAAATGTATCATATTGTGGGAGTCTTACTGGGATGGTTCTTACCCTTTCCATTTGATGCATCATAGATGTGTTGGAAGTATTATTACAGGATTTTTAACCGCTTTCTTTCTAGAAGAAACAAGAGCCCCTCAACCTAATAAACAAAACATTGCAGATGTACTCTTGGTGAAAAGTAAATGGTTCTAGTGTGTGGGTATTGAGAAGGAGCTTTAATTTCTCTTTCTTCAGAAAGTGGAAACTTTTCAAAATTTGTAAGAGCTCTTCCCTAGCTCATCATACCTGATAATCTTACAAAATCATCTTCTTCAGGAAAGAGAAATAAAAGATAGTGTTTTTCTTCTTGAATGTGCATAAATATCGAAAGCCAGAATGTGGTAAGATTTGTTCCAACGTAGTGTACCAGAAACCTTCATTACTAGGTTATTGTGAAATAACCATCTCTGATCAGTGTTTTGTCAGGTTCCTTTTGGTACTGTCTCAAGTTACAACATACCTCCCCCAGCATATTGCTGTGTCCTGTAGAAAAATTTTCAAATTCTCATGACTAGATGCTATCAGGTAGCAGCTTTAGGTAGCAGCAGCTTTTCCCCTGTGCTGTAATTCTTGCACATTCAAGAGAGGTGTGTGTGTGTGTCTCTCATCCACATCCACTCCTGGACAAGCAGTTATTGACCATCTCCTCATGAGTTCTGCCTTTGTGTCATTTGCCCTTGTATGTCATATGCCCCATCTGCAAATTCCATCCTTCCTCACTTACTCCCATCCTCTCTCCATCCAAACTCCAGCTTCCTCCTCCCTTGGTGCTGTTTTTGTTCCCCTGCAGGATGCTGAGGGACCAGCTCTGCCTGGTTTTCTGTAACCAGTTAGAGCTGATCTGGTTGCAGTTTCTGAAGCTGCCTGGGTGCAGTTATTCCTCCTGGGGCTCAAGTAAACATGCCCGTGGAGGAAGTGAGGATTTGGTATCACTTACCCCTGTCCCAGGATGTCTGATATTGCCAGTGAGACACATTGTGACTGGCAGTCTCTGTTGTATCATTTTCATTGAACTGATAGAATTTTTCTTCACTTTGAAACTTAATTCTATGTACTTTACAAATACAAGATACAAACCCAACATAGTACTATGTGTTAAAAAATTAACTTTTGAATTTTTTTATTGTTTGGCACATTTACTATGTCAGCTCTAATGTTCTTGTGTTACTGTATTTACCAAAAAAATCCCTGTGTCATTGACAGTTATGCAGGCACCCAGTAAAGAGTGCTCTGCTAGTGCTGTATTTGTACATCAACCATTCCACTCTGTCCCATATGCTGGTTTCATTTTTTCTTAGAATTGTTCTTTTCTATTACAGCCTTAAGAATGGAATCCCCTTTCTTTTCTCATCATACTGTATTCTGTTGCAATTATTCCTTTTCAGCCGAAGCTACTGAATGCTGTACAATATTCAGCATGTTTAAACCCTTTTGCAGATAAGTTGAACAATTTTGGTTAAACTTCAGGTGAATGCCTCAGAAAGCACTTTTTTTTCCATTTTAATTTTTTTTTCCTTTGGATAGGCTTTCTCAAACAGTACTATGCTTTTCTGCTATCCCTTTTATTGATTATAATCCTTAATCTGCACTCTAATTAGCTCCTTTTCTGGTAGTCTGTTTGATACTGTCTTCAAACACTGTTGGTGAAGATTTTGTGAGTGGGTCTCCAAAGGCCTCACCTCTTGTCGCTATCAGCTTGTTTATTTGAGCGTTTCAACTCTATTCAGTCTCCAGAGCTAAAATTGTTCAGTCTGACCTGGATGAGAAGATCTCTCTGTTGTTTGACTTTTAAATGAAGGATTTCAAATTCCCATTCACAACTGTCTTTCTGAATTTCTTGTTTACCTTATATTCCAATTCAATAATTGCTACTTCAGTCTTAAAACATCTTGTAAATTATAACCAATTAAATGAACAGATGATGTCTTATTCTCCTTTGAATAGCTCTTACAATCTGCCTTTTTTCTGTTGTTTCAATTCAGCATTTTGAGTATCTTCCATTCTGCAGCTTGTCCCATATTTTTTGTTTTTCTCTGGCTCTGTGTCTTTCTCAAAATGTAATTTTCAATTTATTTTCTTCCTTGTCTTTTCCCTCCACTGTCGTGTTCAGTTTTTCAGTAGTTCTCATAGGCTCCTTTCATTTACTAATTGCATGAAATACTGGTTTCCGTAGGTCGTACCCTGTGCATTAGTTGCACGTTACATGAAACTTTCAAAGCACTGTCGTTTTTGAAGACTTGAACTTCCCTTAAATTTGTTTATATGCCTAGAAAGCATCCTGTAGTTTTCATACTCATTTTAAGTGTTACTTGGAAGCTTTTGTGCTTTTCCTAGTCTTGCCCTGGCTCCCATGGTGTGTGTGACGTGGGGAGCAGCAGCGCGCGTGCCATGGTGCCATGGTTGACGTGACACACGGAACCCCCCACGGGTTTTCTGCCTCAGGGGTCTCATCTTGAGTGACAGACACAAAGGAAATACTCCAGATGTTATCTTGAGTCCTAAATTCAGCATGAATAAGATTTCTAGGCAAAAAAAGGAAAAAAAGCATGGATAAACTTGCCTCTGTGGTAATGCTAACTGTGCCAGACTAACAGGTTTTCTGATTCCAGTTCAGTGTTTGCGAGATAGAAGCTTCTAATTTTCACTTTACTTACTCTGTCTATGTAATCTCTGTGAAGTCACTGCTAATATTAAAAGTTTAGTCTACACATCATAGGTGAGTGAAGCATGATTGCAGTTACGTAGTTAAGGCAAAAGGGAAGAGCATTTCTGCCCACAGCAAAAGGGCATTTTGATTATTATTTTTTCAGTCACACTGTTCCACTGCTTCGCTGTAGCACACAAGCTGTAGTTTTTAGGTTGAGTTTCTGCTGTTCCATTTATCAATACTCTTATCTGGAATAAGAATTACCCTATCTAACTTCCACAGGTCCTGTGTTATCTGTTCTCAGATACATCAGCCTTCTCATAAGTGCTGTGTAAGAGGCCTGACAGCACAGACACAGCGAGAATCTTGTGTGCAAGCTCTGGGAGTGTGCTGGGCCCTCCTTGGGGAAATACTGGTCAATACCCACTTCACAAAACCCTCCAATTTTTAAAGATTAGGGCAGCAAAACCTGAACATCGTGACTAACGTAGAGGTTGCTTTCCGACCCAATAGATCCAATAGTGTATTCATTTGCCCTTGGTCCAGTAGAAAGAGATAATTTCCCATTGAGTTCAGTGCTATTCCAATGCCATTCTTGGCTCCAGGAAGTTGGAGAACTTCAGTTTGTATCAGGCTTGTTTTGTAGTCACATCTGTGACGCTGAAAAGCACTTTATTTTAAAGGTGCAAGTAAATTATTGCCAGCAGTATAAATTAGGGAGTTTAGCGGAACTGTTTGAAGGAAAATTGATAGTTTCAATTTAAATCAAGTCACCATTTTTAAAAGTTGAAATTATTTTCCTTATATTTTTCAGTGCCTTCTTTGGACTGTTGTGATTCATCAGTTGGAGCTCAGATTATTTCAAAATCAAAAGAACTAGGTAAAGAATGTAAATGCTTAATATCTGATCATTTAGCGTATTTTAAGGGTATTTTAAGGAAAATTCCTTTTCCTGTGGTTTTGTAACACACAGCATTAACTATCCTTCAGTTACCACAGCATGCTTTCCATTTTTTTTCCTCATTCTCTCTTCTTCTCTTTTGCTTGCCGTACCTGCACTATGATAATTAGTTTAAATTATGCTTTGATCCTGCAATCTTAGTTGCTTGCCTTAATATCAGTGGTGATAACACAGTGTGGCTGAGTCAAGCATGTATGCAAATGTTTACAGGCTTGAGCTGTTAGGAGGATGCAGCTTTTCTGTGTTTGTCTGGTTTGTGCTAGGAATTTATAATCCTGACAAGCCTACTCACAAGTCAGTCTTCATAATGATAGCACCCAGCAGCTTCCGTCATGTTAGGACAGCTTCCATCACATCAGAGGTTTTTTTTCTATTTGACACCTTCTGAGAGAAGGTTCTCCCCTCAAATATTCAATCTGAAAAAGAGTGTGAGATGTTTTTGAAACACACACCTTTCAAGTTCAGTGTAAGAAGGCAATCAAGTGGGAAGAATTTGTTCAGAACCAGCTGTATTGTCAGATGTTACATGAGGAAATGTTTCTGGTTAAAGGGAACAAGTGTTACTTTATTTGTATGTTTTCAAAAGCTGTGTAATCAAATCATGATTTAATTGGCTCCAGAGAGCTGAAGCATCATTGCAGCCTCTTCATTATTTGGCAATTCCCTGAAAGTTCCCAAGCTTCCATTTGCAGGGCCCCAGCACAGGTGACAGGGCCTTTCTGCATAGTGAATTAAGGAATGTTAGAGCTTATCAGTGGATCCAGTTGTCATGTAACCACTTGAGGAGGAAGCCGTCTTGCAGGTCTTGGGAGACTTGGGTTCTCCCCAAGATTTCCAATTTGATCTTGAGCAGCTCACTTGATACAACTTGGGTTTTTTGTCTGCCTATGAAATAGGGGTGATAACTTCTCTGAGTTACCAGGAGTTACCAGGAGTTCTGGGAGGTTTAAGGTCATTAATAAGTTGAAGGTAAAGTGCTGAGGGCTGGATGACGGCCTTGACTCATAAGCAACAGGGACCCAAAGTATGACTTGCAGTTTCCTGTGGATGCCAGTAATACAGAAATACCCTGCAAAACACCAGTTTCCGTAATCAAATTGTTCTTTCTAATGAGTCCTTGACATAAGTTGTTTCATAGCAATGTAATGGATTATAGCTGGATTTGACATCAGACTCTAAATCATAAAGCTTTGACTGTAATGTGTAAGACAGTGTCAGATATCTCTGGTTTATTTATACGAATTTCTTCACTCATGGGTCGGCTCCATACATGTGGATTATTAACTCTTGTAAGTGCTATTCCTAAAAAATCTAAGACTTGTAAATTAAAAGAGTTTTATATTGCTGTTATGATTCATTCAACTTTTATAGACCCACCGAAGACATACACCCAGGATGGAGTCTGCTTGACAGAATCCGGCATGTCTCAGTTACAGAGCCTCACTGTTACAGTACCAAGAAGAAAACGGACGAAACCAAAGCTTAAACTGAAGATTATAAATCAGAACAGTGTGGCTGTGCTTCAGACACCCCCAGATGCCCAGTCAGAACACTCAAGAGATGGGGAGATGGATGACAGTAGAGGTAGCAGTCTACTTTTGGCATGTCTTGTAGCTTGGAGTGTTGCAGTACCTGTGTGTATTGCAAATATCCCTGGGAGTTCTTATTACACTGGTACTCCTGTGTTCTGTACGGAATTGTTTTATGGAAATTTCTTGAACAGTAGTCATGGCTCATTGTTGTCCCTTTCAGGAATTTTCCTTGTTGTTCTGTTTTTGGGTCATCCATCCCATAGGAAACTCACGTTTCTAGGGGTGCCAGCACTGGAAATAGGAGATGACTTTTTGTCTTATCTTTGCGTTACCTGTGGGAAACATTGTACATTCACTGAGTACAAGTGTACTCAAATTCAGTGCAAACTGTTTGAAAACGGTGGCTCAGCAAAGCAACATCTGTATCACTGAAACGCTGCTATTAAAATCAAGTGGGAAAGTGGAGTAAAAAGTTCTTTGCTGAGAGTATTTCTCTTTTCTGAAAGTATAACGTGAGCTGGCCTGAGAGTCAGTGATTTGGGCTAACACCATTTCTGTGGTGCAGCACCATAGTCCTTGCTGCTGTCTGGCTGTGCATCCTGAGAAGGGTGGTGCCACAACAGGTGTTAATCCGTGGCCTGGGGAAAGGCTCCTTCCAGTGGCAGGTGAGAAAGTTACTGCATTGGTCATGTAGGTGTCTCTTTGGAGAGGAACAGAGGTACACAGGCACCCTACCTCCCCACAGTTCTGTTAATGCAACACTGCCTTGGTAATCAGATTAAATGTCAAAAGAAGAAGCTTATTTTAGCTACAAAATGTACTTGAGATAACTGGGTAGTTCAGCCATCAGTGAAGTTTCAGTGTTAACTTGTTGATAGAAGGTGGTGTTCCTCTTGTTTGATGAACACAATCTTACCCTCTGTTGTTGATTAGAACTATTTTTTTTATAATAGCTTCCTTTATTTCTTTATAACCTTTATAGCAGTTTGTTTTTCTTTCATTTTGTCCAGTATTCGCAGGATTTGGTACACTGTCCTAGCATTACACGGACTCTGAAATTTCATCTCATGTTTTCATATTCTCCATCAGCTAGGTTGTTGAAAGCAAAAAATGCTTTTGAATTTGGAGGCAGCTAGTCACTTCTTCAATGGTTAATCATCTTTACTTTTAAAAATGTGTGCCTGTTTTCTATATGAATTTGTCTGACTTAATTATCTGCTTGTTGGCTTCCATCAGTGGTAAGTCTTTTCATGTTGATAACAGGATATATAGATGTGATAGCAGGGTATGAAGGGGAGAGCCAGAGCTTCCACAACTTCAATTTCAGTTCTGATCACCTTTTGTTGCCTTTTTTAGAGTTAAAGCACATCCATGTGTGTGATGGTAACAGCACAGCAAGTACACAGGAGATGGGCTGGATTCCCTAGAAGCTCTGTGTGTGTAGGGCTCTACTCTGTAGAGGGGATCAGTGTCTGTCTCTGAACATCGGGAATTTTTGTATGAGCATCAAGGTGAATAAAGCTGTGCCATGGCTTTGATTGGAGTGCACAGTGTAGTAATCCCAGGAAAAAAGGAAGAACCTCTTATTTTGACTCTTGATGTTCCAGGTGGAAAAAAGAGGCTTTGTGTGAGAAAACTGAGCTTGTGGAATTTTGTTGCCATCTTGTCTATAGGCTCTTGTCAGGTTCAGCATTTCATTGGGTGTTCTACATTTTAGAGTCTACTTGGAAGTTGAGCTTGCTTTGGGAGCTTCAGCTTGTTGGCCTTTGCCAAGCCACTGGCTTTGTTGGTAGAACTCAGTAAGGTCTTTATCAGTGGGAAAGTCTGGACCATGATCCAGCCTGTGGAAGAGTGAGGGCTGCAGTTCTACCACAGCAAAAGTGGTGTGAAAGAGTCCAGCTCTGTCTGTTGTAACAATATTTCTCCCTCTTTACAACTGCATGGGGTTTTAGTCCATCTGGAATTATGTACCTAAATCCAAAGGAGAACATCAGAATTCCAGTATCTTTTCAGGGGTGAGAGTATATTTAACATTTCAGAAGCTTTATGGTATAATGAAGATGTAAGGTCTTTCTGGGGATATCAGGAAGAGTTGGTTCCCTCTCTCTTCAACACCAGAGGCTTTTTAGTGTCATCATACTTTACATCTTTTTCTGCCCTGCTTTCCCACAGAATATAAACTCTAACTTTGAATTATAGTCTTCATCTTCAAGGCTGAGTAATTCCTTTGGGCTGAATTTTCTATTATATAAGTCAAATTCCTCTTCATAGATCAGTCTGCTTTCAGTCAGTCACATGGCTTCGAGTCATGAACCCACTACACTAAAAAGTCATTACACTTTAACTTCCAAGTGCAGGCTGCAGTTTTTCAGTGTCTTCTCAATACAAAGAAAGCCCTATCAAACAAAACTGAGGAGGACAACAAACAAAAAGAAGTTTATCTTGGTAAATTGGATCCATATTCCTTGATGGTACGGCTAGAGATTGCTCAGACACTTAGCACAAGCCTCTGAAGGAGGTACCAAAAATTTTCTCTGATTTACAGACATTAATTCTAGCATTTATTCTCTGATTTTGTCTAAACATCATCTCATAGGAAATGTGTGTATAGATAGAGGGTGGGTTACCCAAAAATGTCCAGGGATTATGCTTATCTGTCACCCTTTTGAAAAGTCTGTCATTCTCAGCTAATTTCTCAGAAAACAGTCAGATGCAGAAATTTTGGAAAAAATAATTTTCTTTCCATTTTTCAGTTAAAGTTACCATTGCCTCTTTTCTGCAGAAGGTGACCTTATGGATTGTGATGGAAAATCAGATTCCAGCCCGGAACGGGAAGCTGTGGATGATGATACCAAAGTGGCTGAAGGAGCCGATGGGATTAAAAAAAGAAAGCGAAAACCATACAGACCTGGTAGGATAAAGTAACTTAGATCATTGCGTGTCCATTGTTAATTTTTTTCTGTATAATTACAAAAAAATTAGAAAACAATATGGAATTCTGAAGTATTCTACTATTTATTGTTGACTGTAGATTTTTTTCCCTATTCTGTTTAAAGGGTTTTTTTCCTCTTACCGAAACACGTTTCCAAAGGTTGCTGGTCAGCAGTGCACTTGTTCTCAGTGTGCTGTCAATTACTTGTTCAGATCTGTGCCTTGTGTTGATTCTTAACTTGATATGAAATTGTGCTGTATTTCTGTATTTGGTGAAGGACAGTTTTTATGTGTGTATGTATATGTATCTGGCAATATCTGAACTTCAGAGAACTTTTTGCAATTATTTTACTTGTTTTCTGAAATACTTTAAAAGAGTAATTTACCAGGTATTTTTGGATTAGTGCTGACAGGTGATTTTAATGAATTCGTTTATTGGATGAATTCATTTATTTTAATTTCTTAGTGCAGTTGACTCGTAATTATCCTGACTGAATTAATTAACTGTGTGTCCTGGGTACACAAACACTTGAGCTGTATCCAGATAGAATACATCTATTAGTCATCCATTAGTTTTCTGCAGCCAACAATTCCCTTGGAAAATGAAACAAATCTGTATCTGATACATTTAGATACATACACACCAACTGCAAAGGATCAGGAACTCTGCAGTCAGTCTCTAGTGAAGGATTCAGGAGTTTCAGGCATTATCATGTTGATTAATTATCTTTTTATTTGGGCTATGTCCTTGTCTGGTACCATCATTTACGGTGGTGGGCTCTCTAGGGCTATTTGCAGAGGGTTTTTTGTGATCCTCTGAGGTTCTTTAATAGGCTTCATTTGGTAGATTGACAGCTAATTCCAGCAACTCATCAGTTTGCCCCAAGGGAGGGGAAAACCAACATCTGAAAGTTACCAGGTTTGGTAATTTGAACTTCTTGTGAATGTTTTACAGTCCTAAAATTCCAGTCTTTTTTGATTGCATCTATACCACCTGAGACATAAAAATTCAGAAATGTTTTGTAAAACTCCAAATGAGAACGCCTTCAAGTATCTCAGATTCATTCTTAGACATCTAGATGCAGCAGTCCTCTTGACCTGCAGAGTAATCTTGGCTCTCCTTCGTGCTATGAAATGCAGTCTTTATTCAGCACGTTGAATTTTTGCTTCCTTGTTAAGGTATTGGTGGATTTATGGTACGTCAGAGAAGTCGTACAGGGCAGGGGAAGACCAAAAGATCTCTCTCCAGGAAAGATTCTTCTGGATCTGTTTCTGAACAGTTGCCTGGCAGAGATGAAGGTAAGTGCAGGAATTTGGTTTTAAATGTTTGTTTATGCTTAATGCAATAAAAACAACTCATCAACATACATGTTTGTAGTGTTTGTAATAAATGGCTATATTAATTCAACTGAAAATACCCATACCTGCATAGCTATAATTTCAACAGAGCCCATGATTTACAAAGAAACTGAAATAATGAATTGCGGGCTATTGTAGGAGATAAATAGTGAGAATTATTATTATTACTACGTTAGATTTAGAACAGTCCTCTTTCTGATACACTTTTCTCCAGATGTAGCCCTGGTCCAGGGGTGTCTTCTGGACCATCAGTTTTAATACTCACCAGAGTTCCATATTCCACGAGTGTGTCTAATCAATTTTTATGTATCTGTGTATGCTCTGGAAAATCCTTCATTAGAGGGTTTAATGATATGTTATTGTTTCATGAAGAAATAATTCCTTTGTATTTTAAACTGGGTATCAGATATCTGAGAGTTTCATAAGTTGCCCTCATGTTTAATGTTAGAAAGATTATTTTTTAAAAATCATTCCATATTAATCTGTAATACAGAAATATTTTCTAGATGTGTGTCATATTTCCCCATCAGTGTTGCCTTTTCCAGGGCTGAAGAATCCTTGACTTTGTTGGGTGTCTTTTCCCATGGCAGAGCCATTTTCATGCCTCTGACACCGCAGTTCTCGGTAGATTGGGCACCTAACAAGAAGTCAGATTTTATTCATGGGCTTTTTTCTCTTTCTCGCTGTGTGTTATTAGACTCAATTATTCCATCCATCTGGAGTTGTTCACACTAATCTAGAGAATGTTGAGGTATCATTCAGGGCAGATGTGGAATATGTTTCGTTCAGAGCCTGTTCCCTGGAAAGTCAGCAGAAGGAGGCAGCTGCTTCTAAAGGATGGCTGGTACCACCCCAGTTAAAGACCCTGGCCTGTGATTTCTCCTGTAATCCCTCCTTTCTGTTTGGCTGTTGTGTTTTTACCCTTTGTAGAGCCAGGTCAGTCTCTTGCTGTAGATTTGTGCAACATGGTGGAGACTGGATCTTTGCTACAGCATCCAGGCAGTATTATTAAAATCTAACATTAAAATATTGTTTGTGCTTGCATTTGTAGAACTACTTTATGAAGCCAATAAACACTTTTTTTATCATTGCAACCAGATATTATAGCTAAGTCCCCGGTTTATGTATGGTGCTTGTTTTCTCTTCAGTATTAGTGTTACAGCTGTAGTTTCTGCTTTGTAAGTATTACTTCAGTGTAGCATACTGCCTTATTTCAGGTAATGCTGAAAATCTTCAGTTAGTTCTTTCCATTTCCATAGGGATCTGCTCCTTTAAGTAAAAATTTTTTTAAATGGGCTAAAAAGCTAATTCCCCATTCTGGGTAACACTACAATGCATATTGTTAAAAAGCAGTATTCTTAAACAAGTATCCTTCAGTTGAAACTTGGAGCTTCTTTTTGTCTGCTCAGGCACAATTACTAGTTGAGAAAAATACAGATTACAAAATCATTGTATGTTTTAAATCATCATAGCTTGCTGAGAGCCTCCTTCTCAGTGGCCAGTACTTGTCAGCTTTACCAGGATTTTTTACATCCTTGTCACATCCACTCCTTTTCTCTGTAAAATCTCCCTCTCAGACAGTGCAGAGGTCACAGTGTTGGTAAACCTCATTCCACTCATGGTCCTCTGGATATGCTGCAGGAGATCACTGCAGTACAAAGCAGAGCTGATTTTATTTCCATGATAATATGGTTTCTTAAATAACTTACCAGAGTCCTTAACTTCATGTAATTTGCTTCGGCAAGACAGAAGTAGCAGGACTTGAAAAGTTCTGCATTACCTGCAGTGTTTTTCTTGCCCTGTTGTAATGAAATACTGAATGATTGATGAGCACTTTGTGCTTTTGTGTTTATTAGAAAAAGCAGTGCCACTCTGAAATATGACAGCTGAATAAATGTGTAATTTTTCTTGAAGGGCTTCTTTATAGATTTCTTTTTCTAGGCTGTTCATTGTTTATATGATAGTGCTTTCTCAGATTTAAAAAAAAAAAGTTTTTTACTTTTAATTTGAGAAAAAATAGTGTATGAAATGAAAGGTGGTTAATGTGTAACTCAACAGTGGTGACACTGGAGATACCTCTTCAGTGAAATTGTCTTTTCAGATACCTGGTTGTATGGCACCTATAACTTCTGTCAAATTAGAGAATTCTTAGGTCGCTTGGAGATACAGAAGTTAAAGGTCTGTGTGTACCTGGGATGTGCCTGGTGTCGCATCTGGCATTTCCTGCTGCCAGAGCCTGGGTGGTCAGGGCAGTTCACAGCTGCATAAAAGCCACGTTTGGAATGCATCTGGAGTGATGTGCAGTAACCCATGCACCCACAGGTAGCCAGATGTGCTGCCACTGTACCTTTAGAGCAAAATACTGAGTGTTTTATTCATTTGTGCCCAAATGTTCCTTTGTAGGTTGGACAGAACAGCTGCCAGACACTCCGGTTGAGGAGTCTACCCCAGCTTCTGAAAGTACTGAGAAAATAAAAAAGCGTTACAGGAAAAAGAAAAATAAACTCGAAGAAACCTTTCCTGCCTACTTGCAGGTAAAGCTGGTGATCTACTCCTTGTGTTGTAAATCCTTTTAAAAGCCTAATCTTCATGTGTTGTTTCATAGTTCATTTAAACCATTAATGTTTCTATTCTGATTCCAAATTGATCATTCATATGAAATGGGTTTTCTGTAAAGAACATTCATGAGCTTGTATAGAAAACTGTATGTTACATTAAATCTCCAGGCTTCTGGTGTTCCTTCTCAATGTATTAGGATCTCTGCTTGTTCTGAGAGATGAGATGGACAGAGAATCATTTCTTTGCTCTGACACATGATGTTTCCACATTCAGCCCTAGAGGATGTCTTAGCCTGATCATGCCGCTTCCTCAACTTCTCATTTTGCTTTTGGAGGATTATAGAACATGATTTGATAGGGGAAACTTGTTTTCCTACCGTTTTGTGGATTCATATGCCCTGCATCTCCCTACCACAATAATGTCTGCTCTTCCCTCCCGTTAATTTCATGGTGTCCCTAGCAGGTAAGAAGCAGCAGTTGTGGATAATAACCAGGATATCAATGGTGATTGAGCAACTTCCCTTCCATTTATCAGGTTATAAACTGACTGATTTATAAATATGTATCTCACTGAGGGTATTATTTGGCTTGTTCTTCTCAGCCACCTTTTTCATGAAAACTTTCATTATCTTGTAGATGTTCACCAGACTTCTTGGCATGAACTGTATTGGGATTGGAAGCAAAGAATTAACAGAGAGGCAGAACATTTTCTCTTTAAAAAATAACGTGTATTTCATAAGTAGAGAAGTGACTTGGAAAGAAAATACTTAAACAACATTTCCTTTGGATTAATAAGGATAAATATTTTTAATGCATGTTTTACTCTTGTAAAACAGAACATTTCTAAGATTTTTTGTTAGTATTACAGTAATTGCTACTGAAAAAATCTTATTTTTAGATTTATTTCTAAAACTGTATCCTAAATCAAGATTTTAAAGACAACATGGAAACAGAAAGATTGTTACATAATGAATTAAAGTTGACTTGAAAATTTGATAGGTTGTTACCAAATTACTGAGCATTCAGGCTTAGGTGAGCGATAGCTGTTACATAATACTTTAAAAGCCACTTTTATAATGTAAGTTAAACATCTCCAGGTGTTTTGTTACTGCATTTTGACATGAGGATGATTTTGTGAAATGCAATGTTTGGTCATTCTCAAAATTGAACTGCAGTTGTAGATCAAGTTGCCCCGTAATGTCCCCCTTCTTCAGCTGTCCTTTTTGTGCAAGGAGAAATATTTTACATAATAAACAAAGTGTGATAGATAATAACACTGCATTGGTACACTGTCTGTGCCACATACATGTAAGAAGATTAAAGTTTTTCTTTATAATCTAAGGCATTAATTTAATGCTAAAACTTCGGTTTGTGGCTTCCTCAGGTAAGTTGTAGCCACTCCTCATAGCCTGGAAGAGATATTGCCATACTGGAATGCTTGTGAGACTGAGACTGTGTTTTTATCTTACTTTTAATCCTTGGCTTTCAATTTTAACTTTGTCATTTACCCAAATTTTTCAGTCAATACAGTGTTCTGCCTACATTGAATTATTTTGTTGCCTTTGCAGGAAGCTTTCTTTGGGAAAGACTTACTGGATACCAGTAGACAGAACAAGATGAGCCTTGATAATTTACCTGAAGAGTCACTTCCACTTTCATGTAAAACAAACTTGGCCACCAATTTCTTGGATCCTTCATCTGACCCCCTTCTTAGCTCCACCTCCACTCCTGCTCAGGCAAAACTGGGACCTCAAGGTATACAAACCTAAAGTTAGTGATAATTCAGTAGCTTGTTTTTATTATTGTAACTGGGGCTTTTCCACTCTCTTTTCCACTTTTCTCCCACTGTTTATTTGATGTATTTTTTAGCATTCTGTATGTGAACTGTCCTTGTGAGGTTAACTCACACTGGTATTTAGTGAGATTCAGCTCAAGGGCTCCAGCTGTTTCAGAAAGCAGTGGATGACACAACAAGTGGCACTAAAAGCAAATCTGCAGCATCTTGACTATAACGTCCATGGCTATAAAATCCATGAAAATTAGTTCTGTGTAAGAACAAGCATACAGTTCATTATAGATGAAAACATAGATACTCTCATTAAAAGATATTTTTAGTGGTCTAGTGAATACTAGTTGGATGAATATCGTCCAACTTTTCTTTTCTTTACTGTTTTAGATGATTTTAGGTTGCCAGTCTCCTTGGAATTTTTGTTTCACCATATCCTTTCTGAACATGAGTGCCCTTTCCAGGTACAGTTTGTAGCCCCTAGGCAATCTTTTGCTTCTGCTATTGCAAAACCTTACTGAAGGTTTTGCTGAGAGTTTTGCAAATAGCCAGAGGGTTGTAAAGTGCTGCTGCAAGAGCAGCCTCACACAAAAGAGCAATTAAAACCTTACTGTCTCCTCCAAATTACTTTTTCTCTGTGTCCTGTAGTATATGCTGCTGGCTAGAGGTGTCTTTATTTTAAAAAACTGCTACTATTTCTTGTGTACATTAGTTAATTTATGGCTTTGTTTCAGCTGATCCCCAAAGTTTTTCCATCTAAAACTGTTTGCACACACTTACCACCGTTTCCACTGTCCAGAGAGTCATTTGAAGAAAGGTCACTTATTTGTGATTGTTCCTCCATGAAAATCTCCTAAGCGAAAAGCAAAAGGCTACATTGTAATTAAACATTGATTCTTCTACAGTTGAAGTTGTGAGTAATAGAGAATGCAAAGTTAACTTCCCCTGCAGGGGAAGCTGCTGGAGATGGAATGTTTCATGGTCTGTATTTCCTTAGTTCCAGCACGACAGGAAGATAAGCTCACTATGACTTTTTTCCACCGTGGCTTTCTTTTGAAGCCAGAGAAATTCAACTTCAGAGATCTTTGCTGGCCTATCCAACTGCAAGATTGAAGTCACTAATGTGTTCATGTGCTATGGTAGTACAGGGCTTCAGAAATTCATGAAGTTGATGTTAATTTAATGTTCTATTTTTCCAGAGTTTGAAAGTTCTTCATAAAAAAGCAGAGTTGTAAAACTTCGTAATTTCCTCTTCTTTTTATTCAGAAATAAATAATAAAGAGGTGGCTATTAATAAATAAATCACTAGCAATGGCTTTAGTGGATAACCTACTATCTTTCCCATTTGACATATGAGACACTCAAAGGACAGTGCTTTCTGGCCATAGGAATGTTCTCAACAATTGTCTTGCAACTGTTCAGATTTCCAGCCAAAATTGTGTCCAGATGGAAGCTGTTTGTTGTAGTTAGAGCACCAGTGGGTGAAGTCATCTGCCAGTATTGATCAGTTCCAGTGCAGTTCTTAACTCTTTGCCTGTGACTTTGTGGGACACAGTTATTTCCACAATAGCATCCCCCCGTGTGAGAGGCCCTGGTTCACTGGCTAATTGCTGAGCTCCCTTCTGGCTGGAGTTACAGAGGAGCTGCACATGAGAACAGTGTCCCAGGGCACCTGTGATGTTTTCATCACTCCCATACAGACCTGGCTGTGGAGCAGGAACAACATGAGCTGTTTGTTCCCTGCACTGGGGGCCTGCAGGACTTTGTTGTCACTGACTGTGCTGTTTTCCTACAGTGCTACTTCCCACAAGGATTTCTGACTCCCGTGAGAGTCCTTCCTTAACTGCACAGGTCTCTTCCACAAGGAAAATATTTTTCTCTTGTAAACTCCACTTGTGTAATCCCAGGATTAAGGGTTAGATATGTTTGTTTATCTTCCAGAGAGCTCTCAGGCATCTAAAGAAGTGACACTGCTCTGCTTTGCAGCGGGTGCTCAGCACTGCTGGGGAGGGCAGCAAAGTGTTCAGGCTGCTCCGGAACTGACAGCGCATTTCAGGGACGTGTTCTGTGATTTATTTGTTCTCACACCTTGGTTAAGAGTAGCTGAACCTTCACTAGCCAAGGTTGCAGTAGTGATGGGGATTGGCAGAGCTGGACAGAAGAGGGGTTTGGGAATCATGTTTTTACTATTAATTTCTAGAGAATGTGACTGAAGTGAGCTTTAGGCTCCCAGGCCTGTTTTTTGTCCGGTTGCTGGTTTTATTTTCAGTTAGAAAAGTCACTGTTCCTGTGTTTTTATAACACCTGGCACTCTGTGCACTCTGTTCTGCATGGCACCAACCCTTAAAATTACTTCCAAGTGCTGGAGCACAGTGCAGAGTTTTGCTCATGAGTCTCCCTGTCTGTTCGTGGGTGAAGTTGAAGCTGTTGATTTGGATCTCTTGCATTCTGAGGACTGTTTGCCTCTCTCTTGAGTTTCCTGACCTGTGTGTCTCTGATGAAAAAGAGGCCACTTGATGAGGTGTGTTCCGTGAAGGCTCTGGCAATGTGACCTTTCCTTTAGTTTGAAATAGCTTAAATTCATTGTATTTTTTACTGGAAGTGCTGAAAAAGTCATCTGTTCAAGTGAGGTCTCCGGAGAATGCTAAAGAAATTGTTCCTAGACAAAAGGAGAGGAGTTGTCTGAGTCCCTGCAACTGATTCAGGTGCTGCTGGGACCTTTTATAACCAGAAATGTTACTGTGGGATTGAACATCTTGGGATGGCTGCAGCCTTGGGAGAGGCATTTTTATGATTTTAGAACTTCATAAGTAAATAAAAGTAACTGCATTTGAGGGATCAGGATCACAAGATAGCATTAGAACTGTACTCTCTTAGAGATCCAGCGTTACAAGCAAATTATTTTCCTTTTTGCTTTGTCTTGGCTTTCATCTGCATTCTGAAAAGAGTCAAATTAATGAGCAGTATTGAGCTATTTGTTTGGCAGCAGATGTCAACCAGCTATTGATTGTGATCTGAAGCAGCTGACTCAAGTGATTTCGTTGTTTCCGAGATAATATTTAATACACATAGAATTAAAACGAGGAAAAAATAGAAGAAAAAAAGTAAAAACATGCTTTAGATTAGATATCTTGTGTGAGTTTTATGGATTATAGACTCCATCCCTCTTCTATCACCAACACTCAAGTCTTTTTATAGTCTTAACAAACTCCATTTTGAAAGCAGGATGGTTTTTCCAGCTTAACTCCTCTGAAGGCCACTGTGGAATCTGATTGCCTTCATAGTAGAGACCCTCTAATTTGAAGCCTGAATTTATTCATGGCCAATTTATAGCTACAGGTGGTAGACTTTTCATCTTTAAATGTTACATCTTTTCACCTGAGCTCTTCCCAGCTACTTACACCACATATTTATATTCAAATTAGAAGTTGAAGTTTTAGGGACTGTTCCCAAGCACAAGGGCTGTGGAGGAAAGCACCGGTAACATAAAATACTAGAGAAGAATGAAAGGCTGCTAATACAGTCCCAATGCTTCCTTCATGGGCTTTTCTTTCCCTGATACTTACCTGCCTTCAAGCAGGAATTCAGGAAAGTTAAGGGCTAAAATCAATCTTTCAGCCGGCTCAAGTAATTGCATCGCCTTGTGGTGCCTGGTGTTAGTTACTTGCATAATTAGACCAAATTGCCAGAAGGAAAACGAGTATCTGAAAAACCCCAAACAAACTTTAAAATCCCCCAAAAAACAACCCACCAACCCCTGACAACTAGGTTCTGTTGAGAGCCTTACATTTAACAGTACTTTTTATCAGGTACACAAAATAACTATGCCCCCAAAGTGGTGTGGTTTTGAGGCACTTCTAGATAGTTTTGCTGGTATCAATGGGAGCTGTATTTTGTACATACATTTAAATGGACTGGTCTGCGTTGGCATATTAATCCATCTTGTTGAGTGGCAAATATAAAACCTGATTTAATTAGGGTGGTTTCACCTTGTCTGCATTACGAAGAGTAAAAGTGAAGAATAAAAATAGTCAAGTGAAGAAAAGTAATTTTAATTTTGACTTGGTAATGGAAGAAGGGAAAAGGTTTGTCTCTGAAAACCATCAGAAGGAACTTGTAATTTGTTGTTGAATAGTAATAAACTTGGGAAGTAGCCTCATGATAGAAGTAAATCCTTGGCACCAGAGTCTGAATTAAGCTATGCACTGGGGCAGTTGGCTTGTCACAATAGGAAATATATCTGTATATGTGTGAGATGTGTGTGTTCTTTGGCTTTCTGGTCTTCTTCAACCTGGCCATGTGTTTGTTTTCCACATTGTGTATTTTATGATTTGTATTAATCCCTTTTTTCTGTTTAATTTATATTTACCATCTCATCATGTTTCATTGGTCTGGCAGTGATTGCTCATGTAGTCATGACAGTTTGCAGTTTTACTGAAAAATATTTTTCTCGGCTTTTATTTGTTTGTCAAACATTTTTTGCAAATGTTGCACATCTGTAATAGTCCAAAACAACTAGTTAATAAAACCAGATGGGCCATTTGGAGTAATTCCTCTCTAATGAATTGGAGGTCAAGAAGATAATAGTATCCAGAATTTATTATTTAGTATTAAAGAATTTATTGCTAGACCAGGCCAGTTTTTCCTAGATGGCAAACAAACATGACATTTCTACCGCTGGCCATTCTCACACCTTCAGGTTTTCTTCTGGTCTTAAAAGTATCGTCTTCAATTTCCATTTATTTACTCTTGCTTCTTACGCTTAAATTTCACTTCCCTATCAGAGTGTAGTAACTAGTCACTTCTGTATTAAGAAGGAGAGTGGTGGCAAAAGAAGTAACTGATTTACCTTTTTTTAAAAAAAAGTACTTTTTTTAGATTTACTGTGAGCTGTGTCCTATATAAAACCCATTTGTTGACTTAGACATTTGTGGGCCTTTGTGTCGTTGAGGGGGCAGGTTCAGAGTAGATCTTGGGATTATTTTTCCCCTGAAATCATCCAGTCTTTGTTTCACATGATATGATTACATTATCACTTCTAAAACCACTAAACAACGTAAGCACGTGCAGATGGCTCAGTCCTGGCAGGGAGAGGATGCTGGTCAGCAGTGTCTCTGACCCCGGGGAAACTTGAGGTTTAACACACTATAGGAGGCCCTTAGAGCCTGGTACATCTGTGTTTAAGTTTGCAGCTCAAGAACATCACCAGAGTGATGTAGAAATGTTGATTTTATTTATTGCATCTTCTACAGGCAGCACCGACGATCCTTTAGCTGATCTTTCTGAGGTCTTAAATACTGACGATGATATTCTTGGAATACTTTCTGATGATTTGGTAAAGTCTGGAGATCATTCAGGTATGTATGTCCATAGAGTCTCTCCAGTAGTTGTTTCCTTTTTTTTCCTCTTTATTATAGAAGTATTTGTTGTACTGTATCTGTAGGTTATGCTCTAGGTCGTTTCAGATACAGTTTTCGTATCTTAAGAATACCTTGGTTTGGAACGGTTTTGATTTATTCTACCATAAAAATGCCCAACCTTGTCAACATTTTGTTTTTACTTGGCTCTTCGCTTTGCTGCTTAAGAGAGGATAAAATGTAGCTGCCGTTGTCTCTCATACCTGCGTAGCTTTTTTCAGCATGCAGCTTTTTCTTTACTTTTTTTTGTTTTTGTGTTGTAATCATCCATTTTATCTGGTTTGGGTCCTGTAGGTCTTGATTTATGCACTTTCCAGGTTGAGAACTCACCCTCCCCATTTGGTAAGAATCTAAACAATGGATGATCCATGGTTAGCAGTAGCCCTCTTTCCTAGTGGTTCTAGCTGAGAGAACTGCATGTGTAGAAACTACTTCTCCTTCACTGTGTCACTAATTCATGTTTCATTTTCCACTCTGGTGTTTGAGTCTAACACAACCTCTAAACTCTGCACTCCGCCTTTAAGAGTCCTGCATCGAGTTTTGCTTACAGCTTTTGAAAACCTTCTTTAGTTTTTGTGTTCCATGATACAAACCCATGCATTTTCTTGCTGCCACTGTAAATATTATTTGCTGTAGTAGTGTGTAGTTTTTATCTTAGTGGTATATTATGTAAATGAACAGCATTTTTACCAATGTGAGTATACTAAAGCATGATTAAAACAGTCAGCATCAATTCTTTTGTTTTCACTGGATAATGGTTCATCACTCTATATAAAAGGTTGACAATGAGTAGAATGGCATGTTTCATTATTTTAAATTCGGGGGGTTTTGGTATCTATTACAGAAATATATTTTAAATGCTGAGGGATATAGTTCTTTTTTCCCAGATTTTTCTCATTTGAGAGATTTATTGACTTGTAAGGGATGTTAGGAAATTTATGTAGTGAGTTATGCTTTCTTAGTGCCAACAAATCACTTTGATGTAACCCATAATAGTCAGGATTTGTTTTTGAAATAGGAACTTCTGTAGCTTGTTTTATATTGGCTACACTTCAACAGCATTTCAGTAGATTTTTTTTTGTAATATTTGAAGTGAAGAACATTTGAAGTGAACCTTAAGGTACATGAGGATGAACCATGTTTACTGCTGGTGTGATTCTTTTCAAAATGTGAAAAACTCTTAAATTGGAACTATATACTGAAACCTATACATTCAAAACCATCCTGAGCCTAAACTCAGTAGTCTTACTTCCCATTCTTCCAGTTACTTTATATTCAATTAACATTCCTCAAACAATACAATAAACTGGATGTAAAGAGTGGGAAGGTTTTTTTACATTTTCTAACCAGTATTTTGTTTTGCCTTACCTTTCAAGTGATAGAAAGTCCTGGTTTAGTTGACAGCTCAATTCTAGGGGTACAAAACAAGGTTTATGCTCTTCTTTCAGTACTAATAAATTTTGCTATTCATGTCTAACTTACTGTTCTTTCTTCCTCCAGCTGGATTGGATATTGGCCCCATCTCTGATGATCCCTCTTCTCTGCCTCAGCCGAACGTCAACCAGAGCTCACGGCCACTGAGTGAAGAGCAGTTGGATGGAATCCTCAGTCCAGAACTAGACAAAATGGTCACAGATGGTAATTTTTTTGTCCTTAATTTTGGCCTTCTAGAGAACTTCAGTAGAAATTATCTTTTCTTTTTTCTTCCCCCGCAAATGTCACATCTCTGTATTGTAACAGACCTGTTTGGACTTGGTTGCACAATTACTTTTATTGCTTCCTCTGATGAGTCCTTAACCTGTGTTGCCTTTACTTTGTCCAGGTGCTATTCTTGGCAAACTGTACAAAATCCCAGGTACGTGTTCTGATCCTCCTTGTCTTTTATGAAACACAGTTCACAAGCAATGCCAGCAACTCATGCAGAGTTTTTTTTTCAGAGCTGGGAGGAAAGGATGTTGAAGATTTGTTCACAGCTGTGTTGAGTCCAGCAGCCACACAGCCAGCTCCTCTGCCACAGCCTCCTCCCCCACCACAGCTCATGTCTTTGCACAGCCAAGGTATGTTCCTCTGGTGCTTTTGTGAGCGGCAGCCTGGCCAGGAGCGTTGTGCACCTTTTAGATGTTGATGTGGAAGTAGAACACACCTTATGCTGTGCAAAATTGTGGAATCTGCCATTGTTAATTTGTGAAATGTTATTCTAAACCTGTTCTGAAGGGAGTATGTGATTAACATCCATGTAAATATTGCTAATAGAAAGGGCATTTATTTGAGATTTTTCTGACATATCGATGCTTTTATTTTAGCTGACACTTTGATGGTTTGGAAATTAGTCTGTGATAAAGCATGTGTTTTCTCCTGACTTCACTCTTTAATTACTTTTGAGTAACTCCTCAAGGGTAAGGCAAGAGTCTATGTAACACTGATTTACTGAGTCTTAATTTCTGTAAGAACACAGTTTAACATATTAGCTAGTCCTAATAGAGAGGAGGTTAATTTAAAATTTATCTTGGAAATTATACTTTATTTTTCTTCATTACTACTAAAATTATCATGACTTGATAGAGCATATTCTTGCTCTTAAATTGAAGGCAAGGGACAGATTGATTTTATTTATTATTGTTACCAGTAGAGCTATATTTTTAAGCAGTATGTGTGAGTATAATTGAATGTGCTCCTTTTCTCATCAGACATCACCTCTAGTGGGTTTTCCCTGAGCTCATGTAAAGAGTGCCCATTCTTTTACAGTGGTCCTAGAAGTAGTACTCTGCAAATTGATTTGACCAGTGGATTAACCATAAGAAGAAAAGTGATTTGTTTCCTAGTTGGATCAATTTTCATAAAAATTAGAGACTTTAAAAACTCGTAGAAAGGACAGTGTTTAAAGTAAATAATGGGTTGGTTTAAAGCAAAAGATAATATAGATACCAGTGTCTGTTTCCCTGTTACTTGAGTACTTGGAGATCCCTCCAGCATTTGAGCTCTGTAAGATTGTTCAGCTCCTCCCTGTGGGAACTGCCATGATGACAAAGTTTTAGATTGACAATTTGGTTCTGTTACAGTGCAATGATCCACATGTTTCTGTGAAATAAATGCTTCAGTAATGGGGCAGCTTGCATCAAGTTTCAGCAATTTCAAATAAAATTATTGCTCTCTTCTCATCAAGATGTGATCACACAGTGCAAACCAGAGGCCTGACTCTCCATCCTGCTTGTTTGCCAGGTCTTCACAGTTACTGTGTTTACCAGCTATAATAAAGTACATTCTCTTAAATTTTGTGTTACTTAAAACTGTAGTTGCTGCATAGCTTATATAACCTTTAGATCAGAAACAGTCCTAAAATGGGAGAATGATACAGTGTCATCCTGCAGATGCATTGGATTCCTGAGCTATTTCTGTGCTTTTAAGGAAATATTGGGGCAACAGTTACAATCCACTTAAGTGATGGGATCCAAAGGCCACAGTTAATTCTGTGTGGTAACATCTGCAAATACCATCTGCTGGAATGAATCCGCCCGTGCCACATTTGTAATACTGTAATCAAATAAATAACATTTTCTGCCTTCGTACTGCTAGACTGGACATTTAATTAGAAAATGCTAATGCTCATTTGAGTAGAGTTATCTGTTTCATTGGTTACAAATTAGGGAGTTAGTAGATAATGAGGCGTACTTTGGTACAATGCTCAGGAGTCTCAGAAGAGGAGATGTTTAATTCAGGTGGCTAATGATAATCCTGCAAGGGCTGAAAATCACCTTTTCCATGGCTTGCTGCTTGGATCTGGGTGTAACAAACATGAAGACCATTGGCTTTTAAGAGTATTACCTCAATATAAAGTGCAGTACTGTGGCATGGGCTACTGCAAAAGTTTTGGAAATCCATTTTTGAAAAAAGTTTTATTTTAGACAAGAAATAAAAATATGTGCAGGGATGTGATACAGTAGAAAAGAATCCTTTAAGCTTATAGGGAAGTATTTTAAACTGATGTGAAATCTTTTCCAAAAAGGTAAGATCAGCGCTGTAAAATTTTAAAGCAATTAGTTTTTCATTAGATGAGACATTGTTTTCTCAGTGAAAGGTTCCACCTCTGCAGAAGCAGTCACTCTTTAAAACAGTAATTTAAACTTCTTCTTTCCAGGGGAGAATGCATTTCCAAGAGTGCCCCTCATGAATGGTCTGATTGGCCCCAACCCTCATCTCCCTCACACGACCCTGGCTGCTGGAGGTGGGCTGGGCACCTTCTCTCCCATTACACAGCAGCCATACACTGATGCCAGGTAAGTCCAGATGGGGAATAAAAGATGTGTAGTGTATTTAGCATTAAAATAAAGTACAAGTAACAAAAACACCTGGAGAGTGTTGTTGGTTACTAATACTGTGATATTATTAGTTCTGATAGCCACCTCAAAACCTTGTGTATTCTTGCAGCGTGTTCACTGCTGACATAGCAAACAGAATAAGTACTGCTAACTGAGGGTTGGTTTTGTTGTTTTGATACAATCTATAAAACAACCCCCTTTTCTGCTCTGTCAGGGATAAGAATCCAGCGTTCAACCCAATGGTGGGTGATCCCAACAGCTCGTGGGCACCAGCTGCTCCATCCCTGGAAGCTGAAGGCGATACCATGTCCAATGCTCAAAGAAGCACCCTGAAGTGGGAGAAAGAAGAAGCTTTGGGTGAAATGGCAACTGTAGCACCTGTTCTCTATACAAATATCAACTTCCCTAACCTGAAGGAAGAATTTCCAGGTGAGTGATTTACTGAATCGCATTGATGATTTTGCAGTAATTGGTATATCTTGATTTGAAGTATCTAAAATAGACTAATCATAGCCTTATGTATTGACACATTTTTTGGTTGCAGACTGGGCTACGAGAGTGAAGCAGATTGCTAAACTATGGAGGAAAGCAAGCTCTCAGGAGAGGGCTCCCTATGTGGTAAGAAAAATTCCCACCTGTATTTGCATACTTCGAGCAAACATATATTTCTTTATAAGACTTTGTTGTTTTGTTTTGTTTTTAATAACTCAAGTTCTAGATTTAGTGGAAGCTCCCTTACTCCAAGAACACCTTTGTAATTTGACCTCTAAGTCTGAATACTTCTACCTGTATTCTTTGTCAGTCTTGGAATAAACTCAATTAGTACTGTGCAATCTAAAGACATCAGCTGAGATGAGAACATCTGTGGCTCCTACTGCCTCTCAGCTGCATTTGATTCATGCCTCAAGTCTTCTTTGCTCTGTCTCTTTCTACAAAGAATCTCACCAGTTTCTTCAGAAGGATAATAGCAACTGGTCATGAGATTCCTCTCCCTTTCATCATCCCCTCTCACAGGACTATTCTTTTTTTCCCCATTAGAGTTGCTGAAGTCTTTCAGCCATTGAACTAACAATTCCAGAGGTGTCAGTGCTCACATCCCTGCTTTCCTCATTTACTTCTACTCCTTGTGTTCCTGCTTTACTGTTCCCCTTTTCTGCTTACTCTCTTGTATTGCTTGGTGATGGAAACTCTTCTGGTATCTTCCATTTTGTGGGAAGCATGAAAGACTCAGTTTCTCTCTCCAAAATCATTCACCTTCTTCACATCTGAGTCAAGTGAACACAGATATTTGTTGCAGCTGTATGGAGTTACATGGTCATTGATTCCATCATGCAGAACTTCTGCCATTCAAAGGGGGTGACCCTTACGCTTTGTGGATGTCTCTGTTGAAGCCTGTGTACATCCAAATATCAGAATCTGTATTATTGATTCTTTTGGACCTTCCCAGCTATTGTTGGCAAATGTTCTTTTCTTTAACTTCCTGGCACATCTCCATTCTCTCCTGGTTCTTGTCTTTGTTTCTTCATAGCAGCAATTGGATGATCATTCTCACTTCACAGCTCTCTGTGGATTTTGCAGTTTTCAGTCTCTTAGCCTTCCCTTACCTTCCTTTTTTTTCATATAGTCCCATCAGTAATCAAACTTGATTCCTCTGCATGTTGATGACTCAGAGTTTAGTAGTACTGACCACATTTCCTGCTGTCCAAATTTAAAATTCCTCTTATCTCTGACAACTTTTAAGAGTATAAATCGTATCCCAAATTAAGTGTGAGAAGTGGAGTTCTTGATCTTCCTGAAATCCTTTCCACTTGAAAGAATAGTTCTCTCATTTCTTCTTTGTATTACTGAGGCATCATCATTGTTCTGCTTTTTGTTACGTTTTGCAATTTCAGCACCTTTAGACCTTTATGTCATCTTGCCTATGCCATAGTTAATCTTGGTGATTCCTTCTTTGTAGTTATTTATAATACCCACTTACATGGGTGGCATTTACCACTTCACAATTATTTCTATTACTGATTATTTTTCATTGTTCTTAAAAAATGTGGTCCTGTCCTTGTGATGGGTATCCAAAAGTCAGCAGCAAAAATTATTTCCCTTATCTTCAGGAGGAGACTGCAGGCTCCTGCACACCAGTATTTGCACTGGTAGTAATAATAATAATAATATTATTATTATTAAAGCAAGATGTGGTTAATTCCTCTCAGAACAGTTCTTGTGCTCCTGCCATGCAACTCCTGCTGGAGTTCCTGGCATTGTGTACACAAGAAGCTGCTGTGGTGCCTCTCCTGAGGGACTTGCACTCCGAGAGGTTGAGTAAAGGCTGAAATGAAATTCAGAGGAGTGTTAGTAAATTTTCACTGGAGGCTTTTTACTTTACTTAGCATGCACAGTCCCATCACTTACAGGGAAAAATGACAGTGATTTTTCTGCTGCTGTGACATGGGTGCTCTCATCCATGTCACTGTTTCATTGTTGGGGAGGAAGTATCGGAGCCTTTTCCTCTAGGCAACTGCTACTTGACAGCTACAAATAAATTTGCGAAAAAGAGGATGTGGGGGTTTGGTTCAGAAAAGAAATCACATCCTAGATTGGTGGTAAAACAGGCTCTTTGAAACTTCCATTAGATACTTTAAAGTGTCACTATGGCTGTAAAATGCCTCATTGAAGAGGAATTGCTGTGTCTCCATACAGTTTTTCCTGATCCATAAGCCCATATCCTATGTTTATACTGTTAACTGTTAACAGACTCAGATCTTTAGAGGTCATTTAATGGACTAGACTGTATTTTTCTTGTCACTGATGTTCTCCACATTAGGGGCCTTTATTGATCCAGACATCATCTGCTGTGCTCAGTCTTCACATTGTAGACCACACCAATATGTGATTTGAAAGGTAAACTGGTGGGATTAATGATTTCTTGGCACAGCACAGTGCCTGGAACAGACACCCTCCTGTATAGAAAAGCTTTGCTGATAGGTTTACTAATTTACTAATTGTCAATAACCTGTTAGTTCCTTCCATATATGTTAAACACATAATTTCTATAGAGGTGAAGTATCTTCTGTTTGGAATTATTGTTGAAGTGTGTAATGTCATTTTCCCGAGGATGTGTGTGATTAAAACAGGCTGTACAAATAATTTGGTGATAGATTTTGTAGGAATGACAGTGTGCAGTGTGCACGCTTAGTAGAAGAAAATAAAGCTAACTGCATCTTTTCTCTTTCTCCAGCAAAAAGCCAGAGATAATAGAACTGCTTCGCGCATCAATAAAGTACAGATGTCAAATGACTCCATGAAAAGGCAGCAGCAACAGGATAGCATCGATCCCAGCTCACGCATCGACTCCGACCTCTTTAAAGATCCATTAAAACAGAGGGAATCAGAACACGAGCAGGAATGGAAATTCAGACAGGTGTGTAGCGTTTAGGGTGTTTTGTTATTTTCTTCCTGGTTTTTATTGCGTTGTCGGAATCTGATGTAATAAAATCAATTTGAATCTTTCTTTGTAGAAGAGTATGAAGTCAGCCATTCTGCTTGGGAAGAAAATAGATGTTATCAGAAGACAAGCTGCTTGTAAAAAACCCTTTTCTTTAGATTTTGACTCTTAAATCCTGTGTATTCTAGAAATAGGTTGTTCTTTCTCTGCATGGCTGGCTAGTGCAGTAGGTTTTTATTACATATCCTATATTGCAGTAACCTTGTCCTGCAGACTGCTGCCTCCCATGGGCCTGAGTGTCTCTCAAAGCCCACACCAGTGCTGCATGTCAGTAACCTTTGTCTCCAGAGTATAAGGTTGGAAAGCAGTGATGCTCTTTAGGCAACCTGGGAAATGCTTATTCCCAGGCAAGCAAGACGCATTTACCAAGGTAATTGAACTTTACAAATGGCTGGACTCTCTGCTCCCATTGCATTTAAAATTTGCAATTATTTGTAATTGATGTTGGATGTGTCCTTAAGTTTTAATTATAGATTCAGTCATTAGAAGGATTTTGTATTCCCTAAACTTAGAAGTGTAATGTTTTTCCTCATAATTTTAAAACAGCAAATGCGGCAGAAAAGTAAGCAGCAGGCCAAAATAGAAGCCACGCAGAAGCTGGAACAAGTGAAAAATGAGCAGCAGCAGCAGCAACAGCAGCAGCAGCAGTTCAGTTCACAGCAGCTCCTGAACCAGTCTGGCTCAGACACACCCAGCAGTGGGATCCAGAGCCCCTTAACGCCGCAGACTGGCAATGGAAATATGTCTCCTGCACAACAGACATTCCATAAGGATCTGTTCACAAAGCAGCAGCTCCCTGCTACGCCTACATCAGCGTCCTCAGATGATGTGTTCCTAAAGCCGCAAGCCCCACCTCCCACTCCCACCCGAATCCCAGTACACGATTCACTGTCTCAGTCTCAGACTCCTCAGACATCATCACAACAGATGTTTTCTCCAGGTTCCACAAACACAAGGCCTCCTTCTCCAATGGATCCATATGCTAAAATGGTGGGAACACCCAGACCAGCACCCATTAACCAGAACTTTGTTAGGAGGAACACCATTGCCCCATTAGATTCCTGTGCAGCACAGTCATCCATATCTCGGGAGCCGTCGGGAAGCAGGCCTTCACCAGTCAGGGACTCATGTTCTTCATCTCCAGGTAGCAGCGATCCCTATGCAAAGCCACCAGACACACCCAGGCCTGTCATGCCATCAGAGCAGTTCTCCAAACCATTGGGGGTCCCACGGTCACCCATAGTTATGGAGCAGTCAGGGAAGGTTCCTTTAGCTGCTGGAAGCAGTGATCCATTTACTAAGCCGGCTCCTAGGGCTGACACATTTCAGAGACAGAGAGTAACCTCTGCTGATCCCTATGCACGGCCTCCATTGACTCCGACTCCTGCTCCTGTTGATGGGAGCCCTGGACCTTTCAAAACGCCTCTGCGCCCTCCTCAGTCCCCACAAGATCCATACTCATCCATGCCAGGCACGCCACGGCGCGTTGCTGTTGATCCCTATGAAAGGCCCCCTCTGACACCGAGGCCGGTGGATAACTTTTCCCACAACCAGGCCAATGATCCCTACAGCCAGCCTCCCCTCACTCCCCACCCCGCAATAAAGGAGCCTTTTGCCCATCCGCCGCGGATAGTGCGACAGCAGGGTGACTCTTTCCCTCAGTCTGGGCCCATTTCAAGGCCAGCTTCTCAGGACCCTTACTCCCAGCCTCCAGGTACTCCTCGGCCAGTTGCTGATCCTTATGCCCAGCCCCCAGGAACTCCTCGTCCCACCGCAGTGGATCCATATATGCAGCAGCCACCTACACCAAGACCTGCTCAGCCAGCAGATCTGTTTGCTCAGTCCTCAGCAAACCAGAGACATTCTGATCCGTATGCCCAACCTCCTGGAACACCACGGCCAGTTCTCAATGATCCTTACTCTCAGCAGCCAGCAACCCCAAGGCCAGGGATTCCTGAGAGTTTTAACAGACCTGCCATGACACGGCCAGGACTAATACCAAATAGAGATCCTTTCCTGCAGACACCACAGAGCAGGTTGCAGGGCACTTTTGTCAGGCCATCAGATCCATGTTCTCAAACTCCCAGGTCTGCAGGACCTGCAATAACAGATTCATTTAGCCATGGTGCAGCTACTCCAGCACGTGACCCATATGATCAACCACCAATGACTCCAAGACCTCAGCCAGAATCTTTTGGAACTGGTCAGCTGGTCCATGATGCTGCCGAACAGTCACGGCCTGGATCTGAGGGCACCTACAGTGCATCTGGAAATTCTCCGATGACTTCTCAAGGACAACAGTTTCCCAAAGTTTCCCAAGTTCCTGGCGCAGCACCCACCACGGGAGTAACAGATGCACAGAATACCATGAATATGTCTCAAGCAGATACTGAGAAGTTAAGACAGGTGAGAATAATGTTCAATTCTGATTGTATTAAAATTTTGTAAGTAGAAGAATTTCCCGCATTCTTGTTAATACTCGAAGTTTCTTGCCATTAAACATTACTACATGTAAGATAAGAATTACCTTAATTTGCTTAGTATGTTAGTTTGGTCCTCCTGGATAGAACCACGATATACAGAATATAGAAACATCAGTAATTTTTAAGGGGTTTGGACAAGATCCAAAAAAAGAAGCAAAGTCTGTATTTGAAGCCACTGAAGATGTAGGTGGTTGGTCTGTAATAGTGCTTTTAGCTACAGTCTGAGGGGAAAAAAGTATTTTAAAAGGACAGTTAGTTCTATTCTGTAATAAATGAGGTGTGGAGCTGATGTCAGTGACTTGTTCACTGGCTGGAGAAGGGAGTACAGGCAAAGATCTCAGACCACACGTCTGACTTTGCACTTGGCCGATGTGTTGAGCTGAATCCTTCCCTTGGTCAGTGCTCTTCTTGAGGCACATTCACTCCAGGTTTCTGTCCGTGAATGTTTGGCAAACAGCTCTTGCTGAGAGATAGAATTACATTCAGCTTGTAGAAAGCTGCTCAATTGTTTGTTTGGAAGGAGGGATGGGAAGTGTACTTAATGGAAAATTGGTGGTATTTATCATAGAGGGTTAGAGTAAATTCTGCAGCTGTGGTGTAAACCTCTTGCTGAATTTTCTTCAGTGGACCTCTGGTCACCTTTGTCCCTCATAGTGCACTTCTTCTGTGATGAAAGGGCCTGCATTACTGGAATAGAAGAAGGGAAAGAGGGTTGCTTCCATCTTAATTGGTAGAATGGGATCACACCATACACTTTAACAAGAGGTCTGAATGTTAAGTTGTGTTACCAGCACCTTGCACCATTTGACCCCCCTTCCCATTTCTGAGGTGATTATGGTTGTTTATAATATTTTCCTGTAACAACTGAAGGATTTCTTTCCTCCAAAAGGCTTAACCTGACAGAGTGTAACACTTCAAAAGATGTCAATTGCAGTGTCAAGCATGATGATTTATTTTCTTTTAAACAGCGCCAGAAACTACGTGAGATTATTCTACAGCAGCAGCAGCAGAAGAAGAACGCGGTTCGCCAGGAGAAGGCCTTGCAGGACGCAGCAGCTCCTCCCCATGCAGCCCCTCTTCAGCATTGGCAGCAAGACAACTTAAATCAAATCTTCAACCGCCCTCCTCCTCCCTATCCTGGGAATATCAGGTCCTCTGTGGTCCCTCCAGGTGGGCCAAGGTTCTCCATGTACCCGAAGGACCAGCGTGGGCCATTCCCTGGGGATGGGCAGTTCAATAGGCCCCAGTTTCCAGGAGATATGAACACCATGGGGATGAGACCTCATGGTCTGAGGTAAGCTCTCGGATCTCTTAAACCCAGGGTATTAAAGGGGTAGTTAGATAAAGGGGGCTTTTTGGACAGGATGAAAAATCATCCACGGGAGCTGGTAACCTTCCTGAACTCCATACATGAAGTGGGTTTTCCTGTAACATTAGAATGTGTGTTCTACACTCTTTTGTTGGGAATTATTCAGAAATACAAATGGAGAAACGGTAGAACTAGTCGAACTTAGTTGACCTGAAACATCTTGTTGTCTAAGGCTTTGGGGCATTTCTAAAAAAAAAAAGTAAAAGATCAGGCTTTATTTTTGATGTCTTAATAATGAATAAATTAATTTCTAATGAGTATGTAATCAAACACCAAGTTCTGTCTGTGCCATTTTTACAATGAATGCTACAATGTAAAATGAATACCAGTACCAACATACATTGTTATCTCAGAAATGAATTTTTTCAGTATCTGGATTTATTTTAGTAATTTTTAAATCCACACACTGTGGTTTTTTTACTCTGAATTGCATTAGCATATATTTTAATTACTAGGTTACTTCTGACTGTCGGAGTTTTCTATCCATTATTATTATTGAAATTGAAAACAGGTTGTTTATTAAACATAATTAAAGCAATTACTTTATTGTAGTCATAAAGCTCATTTAAATGTAAGCATAATCAGTCAAAACATTTATTTAAATATCTTGATGAATGCATCATGTAAAGCATTTTGGTGAACAGTTATTTAGTCATGTGAGACTGAGAAAAAATATGATTTAGCCTTTCATGCTTTATTTTAGATATGGGTTTCCAGGAGGTGGCCATGGTCCACCCTCGGGTCAGGAACGTTTCCTTGGTCCTCAGCAGCCGATGCAGCGTCCTGGAGTTCCCCCACAGCTGAGGAGATCCCTGTCTATTGATATGCCCCGGCCAGTGAACAATCCACAGATCAATAACACCTCTGGCGATCTCGCAGCATTTTTCCCCGCAGGGAATTCCGGTCCAGCAGCACAACATCCTGGGCCAGGCGTTCATTGAGCTGCGTCACAGAGCTCCTGACGGGAGGCCCAGGCTGCCCTTTAATCCTGCTGCTGCCAATGTGATGGAGGCAGCAGCTCAGCACCAGCGGCACCCCGGGTTCCTGCCCAGGCAGGATTTCCCAGGCCCAAGACAGGCAGAACCGCTGAGACACAATTCTCAAGGAATACCAAACCAGTTGCAGATGTCTGCAGGTTTGGAGCACATGTCCCAGTCCCAGCAGGATCAAATCAATCCTGAGAACCCACCTGCACTTGTAATGCGTTCTCTGGGTCAGCCAGTTGCTGATGCATTCCCAGGACCATCTTTGTCTACATCTGCACCAAGTGATGAATCTGCAAACTTGCAGATTCCCAACCAGCCAAGTGATGGTCTAGAAGAAAAGCTTGATCCTGATGATCCTGCTGTAAAAGATTTGGATGTGAAAGACCTTGATGGTGTTGAAGTCAAGGATTTAGATGATGAGGATTTGGAAAATCTGAACCTGGACACAGAGGATGGGAAAGGAGATGAACTGGACACTCTAGATAATTTGGAAACCAATGATCCTCACCTTGATGATCTTCTGAGATCTGGTGAATTTGATTTAATTGCATACACAGACCCAGACCTTGATGTGGGGGATAAGAAAGGAATGTTTAATGAAGAACTAGACCTTAATGTCCCCATTGATGACAAACTAGATATCCAGGGCAAGGCAGAAGAACCCAAACAGAAAGAACAAGGTGACACAACTGTTGCTTCTGCGGAGACCCAGTCTCCACCAAAGAAATCAGCTACAGAAAATGAAATTAAAACAGAAGTACTTTCCCCAAACACTCAGGAGGAAAAGAAGAACGAAAATGAAAAAGGTGATGGAAGTACTGAGTCCACAAGTACTCAACAGGCTGCTGAAGTGGAGTTAAAGGATGGAGAAAAGGCTCCTGCGCAGCCTGCTAACCTAGAATTCCCTGACAAAACTCCTACTGTTCCTAGTCAAGATACAACTGTGCCTAGTCCAGATGCTCAGGGAGCTGCTCCGCTGCCTGTTCAAGGAGCAGTAAGTTCCTGCAGTATTTCTGGGTCCACCCCAGTCCTCTCAAGTTTGCTGTCTAGTGAAAGCTCAGACAATGCTGAAGCAAGAACTCTGGGATCTCCATCTCAATCTCTGCCACCCCCACAAATGAACCATGGATCAGGTATTCCACAAACACTCATGACACCTGCTGGACAGATCTTGGAAAACACTTTAAATTCAAATCTGCCCATGGTTCCACGAATGAACCATAATTTTTCTCAAGGGTCTCCAAATCCAGGATTTATTCAGGGTCAGTCATCTAATCATAACTTTGGGACGGGACAGACATCTAATCCAACTGTGGCTGTACCAAACCGTCCTGGTCCCAGTGGCATCTCTGGTCCCCAACAGATGATGCTCCCTCAGCCACTAGCTCAGCAACAGAGCCGAGAGAGGCCACTTCTGCTAGAGGAACAGCCACTTCTTCTGCAGGACCTCCTGGACCAGGAGAGGCAGGAGCAGCAGCAGCAGAGACAGATGCAAGCCATGATTCGCCAGCGTTCGGAGCCATTTTTCCCCAATATTGGTATGTGGGTGTTCTGTTTGTCTGTGTTCCAGTTGTTTTAAAAACGCAGCAATAAATAGTTAAATAATCCACAGCACTGCAAGAAGCAGGTAAATATGTAGAGCTTGAAGGTGGCATAATAAAAATCAACCTCCTTATTAGGTACAAGGGGAGTATGGAAATTGAGCACGTAGGTGGAATTCTGAATTCTGTGGCAAGGCTCCTGTTGTCATTACCAGGGTCAGGGTAACTCCGCTTTACTGATAATGTTTGTGATATCAGCTGTGTCACATACTCTCTTTATACTTCAGGTTCGCATGAGATACGGAGTAAATGCTTCCTTTGTAAACAAAATTAGGCAATGAGGTGCACTAGCTGACCTTCTGTTATTTGATCTACCAATTCTGTTTATGGTTGTTTTATGACTTTTTTTGCAGTATTTGGTGTGTTGCAAGAAAAGGGATTATCAAAAGCTGTTACTAACCCACAGTCTAGGCAAAGCCCAGAAACATCACAAATAATTCTACTTGCACTAAAAGAATTTTAAGAAGAACTGTGGTTTCTTGTTTAATATAACCCAGCAGTTTGAGCATTCAAATCAAGACCTATCACCATCATTTAATTGTTAATGAAACACTAAATTTTGAGAGTTGTGTAAGTTGTAGCTACATTGACCATCAAGGCCATTCTCATCATGCAGTAGTGATGGTGTGCCAGTTGCCAATTGAGATCACAAAAAACCCTCTTCTTCCTGAGTCTTAAACCTATAAATAGAATTTATTAATCTGTCGGGTCATAGGCCATATTTGGTCTACAGCCCTTCTCAGACTGACCTGCTTTGGTTTTTATGTTGGGGCTGAAAACAAGGACAGCTGTTGCTGGACTAACTTCTCTTGGAGGGTACATGAAAGTGCTTATTAACGTGGAATATCAAAGTGGAGAAGACAATTAATGTGAAATAGGAATGCAATTAATGTTTTACTGAAGATTTACATATGAACTAAATGTAAACAAGTAATTTCCATTGAACAGCTTGTAATGTTTCAGCTGTGTGATTCACTGCTGCTGTTTTTCTCTTACAGATTTTGATGCGATTACAGATCCCATAATGAAAGCAAAAATGGTGGCTCTTAAGGGGATCAACAAAGTCATGGCACAGAGTAACATGGGGATGCCACCAATGGTCATGAACAGGTAGGCAACACTTCATACCAGTCTTTAAGACTACAAAATGTAAAAGGAAATGACAGAGCTTGGGGAAACTGTGTGCAGGAAATGAAAAAAAATTCTTTCTGTCATGTAGTTTGCATTCTATGCTAACACAGGATTATCTCCTAGGAATAAAGCAAGTGCAGCAGTAGGAGCTATAAAAGTTATTCAAATGCATCAGACTTGTGTTCCAGTTTTAATAGTCATAGGTCAGCATGGCCAACATGGCTTCACTGTTGATGCTCTTCTTGTTTTCCCACTTCCTAATTAGGTAATGACACACCTCCCACAGGCTGTGCTAGAAAACTGGGAGTGGCCATGTAACAGTGGAACCTCATCTTGCAGCAAAGCATTTCATTCTGGGTATAATTAAGATTTAGCCCAAGTAGTGGAAGTTCCATCCTCTCCTTAAATCCCTTCTGAGGACAAAAGGAGCTGTGAACTGTGCAGGCTGTACTGGGATTGACCTTAGGGTGCCTGGGCAGTCCATGGGCCAGGGAGGGTCTGTGCCTGTTCTTTTTGTGTGGCCCTTCAAACAGGGCTTTTTCTCTGTCCAGTGCCCCATGATAATACATGGCTTACCCAAGGTGGACGTTTACCCAAGTCCAGTTGACTGTGCTGGTGGCCATGAAACCTAAACACATTCAACTGGTTTTCTTTAAATTATAAAATACTAAAATACAAATGCAGATTTGAGTGTGTTTTCAGTGCTCTAGCACAGTGGGTCATATTTACGTCATCTCTCTGAAAAATGTAAAACGAAATAATTTCACCCAAGGTCAAAATGTTGTCTGTACCTCCAGATGTTGAAAAGGTTTGGTAGAAGTTCAAGCCAGTGTCTGTAAAATATTTGGGTGCTTTGTTTAATTTGGCCATAGTACAAAAGGTTGTCTCTCTCCTAAAATGCCAGTTTTCAAGGTTACAGTTTCACTTTCTGTTTTTCAATAGGTTTCCCTTTATGGGTCAGCCAGTGCCAGGGGCTCAGACCAGTGAAGGCCAAAATCATATGCAACAGGCAATTGCACAGGTAATGCAACTTGATGTGGGCTTGGAAAAAAACTGTTCAGTAATGATAATAGGTTTTGGGTATTTTAATTGAGCCGTGATTTAATATCCTTGTCTGTCTGTTTTACTGAAATTTCTAGGATGGAAGTTTGACACCTCAGATTGCTAGACCTAATCCTCCCAATTTTGGTCCTGGTTTTGTCAGTAAGTAAATATTTAATAATTTACTGTATGGGGTTTTTTTCATTTTACAGTTCTGTTTTCTTTAAAATGAACTATCCATAAATGGATCCTGTCTCTCAAAAAAATAATCCTTTTAAAATGGAGTCATTTCATCATTATGATGCCAGATAATGAAGGGGGGTGTATCGTAAATGCTGTTAACATTTTTTTTCTAGAAGCTATCATCAACAAAACACCATAAGGAAGGAGGGAAACAGAAAATTGACATTATTTGGATTTGTGTGAGAGCAGTAATCTATTAACTGGCAGACTGCTATAGCAGAAACCTGGTCTTTGGTTGTGTTACAATATTCTGAGCTCAGTGAGAACAACTGTCTGTATTGATGGGATTTTTTATTTCAGAAGCAGAAAGTTTTGTGCAGCATCGTGGTCATTTGAACAAATACCAGAAGAAGCTTTCCAGGCATTGGTTAGGCAAGCCTGGCTGTGAAGCACAGTTGTTGAAAGCAGAAATATACTGCACTAGCTTTTTGCATTCCGTATTTCTGGCTGCCCTAGATCAATTGTGAATCCTAGTCTCTATGATGAGAAAGATTTATTAGCAGAAATTAAAACTAAGCATATGTTGGGAGAGAAAGACCATGTGTAAAAAAGTATTTCTATAACTACAAATACTTGACTTGATATATATGAATAAGAAACAGAAATAAACACCTTCACATTTTCCAGAAGCTGGAGTAGCAGCACTGAGTGTGCAATAAGGAGCTTTGGCAAGGTTGTCTGTATTAATTACTTGCGGTGAGATTTCACACGGCACTCAGCACGGCCTCGCTCTGCTTGGGTGGTGGTGGGTTCTGAGCACTTGAGTAAATCTTTTTCTCAGTTCAGTTGTAGTTACCCTTACCTGGAACTCATTAGTATTTCAGTACTTTCATGTTGCTCATGTTACTCTCAGTGTTTCCACTCAGTTGTCCCCTCAGTTTGTGGGATCAGTTCTGCAGAATTTTTCCCTGAAAGCACCTTGAGGCTGTAGCTCACCCTGAGTGGGTTTAGTTGAGCTGTTCAGAGTCAAAGCAGTCACTGACACAGTGACTCCTGAAGTAGAAGGTGGCAGAGTGGAGCACAAGAAGACATGGTTATGTTGAAATCATGCTGCTGTGTGGTATCCCTGTTAAACAAGGATCTTTACAGGGAAGATCAGTACTGTATTCCTGGTGTCCCAGCTCACTGAAAATGTGATCAGGAGACAAATGACACCATCACCCATGTTCTCTCTTGCTTTCTGTGCTTAGTGCAGATCGAGTGTTATCAGACATGGTTGTTTTGCCTGCAGAAAAACATCGGAGAGCAATGGGCTGCCTGTGGCAGATGAGCATTTCTCATTTGTAAGAAGAGCAATGTCTCTATTACAGCCTAAATGAGAGGCATTCATTTTGGGGGGAGTAAATGGCACTGGTGCTGAAGGCCCTATGCTGAGGGCTGCCACTGACAAAGTGATTTTTACAAAGACAGTGTCTTTCTTTCACTTCATGAATATTCGATGGTGTTCATCATTTTCGTATTTTTCTTAGAAGTAGTCATAAAAATAAATTCTGTGTGTACAGCAGTTTTCTGCAAACACCAGAATTAATCAGGCTGTGTTTCCTCTAAGTTTATGTCCTTGCTCCTTAATCTCTTTGTACTTGAGTACTTCCAGAGATCTTCCATGTCCCCTCTTCTGTGGCAGAACAGGGAATCACTGGGTTCTGTAGCTGTTCTCAAAGCTACATTTGCTCACTGGCAAGTGCACATTTGCTGCCTCAACAGCTGGCTGATATCTCCTGAAATGAACTGTGTTAAAACTGTTTTCTCTCACAAATGCAGTTATT
Organism: Lycocorax pyrrhopterus obiensis; assembly: GCA_014706295.1. Classification (NCBI taxonomy): domain Eukaryota; kingdom Metazoa; phylum Chordata; class Aves; order Passeriformes; family Paradisaeidae; genus Lycocorax; species Lycocorax pyrrhopterus. The sequence goes on along the minus strand of JACSVZ010000002.1, from coordinate 6,628,332 downwards.
TGGATATGTGTCCTTTACTCAGGTCACTCCAAGAGCTTAGTATTTCTTTAAATGCCAAATTCTCTGTCAAATTTGGCTGAATTTGATCACTAGTCTCTTAAAATAAGGCGGGGGGGAACCTGGTGGTTAAACTTGAGCTTTAGAAAGTAGGATGAGAGCTCATCTCCTCATCTCCAGGATGAGATCATATCACACTTCATTTCCCTTCTCTCTAGATGATTCACAAAGAAAGCAGTATGAGGAATGGCTGCAAGATACACAACAGCTTCTTCAAATGCAACAGAAGTACCTGGAGGAGCAGATTGGAGCCCACAGAAAATCCAAAAAGGCCCTCTCAGCCAAACAGCGCACAGCCAAGAAAGCCGGCCGGGAGTTCCCAGAGGAAGATGCAGAACAGCTTAAACATGTTACTGAGCAGCAAAGTATGGTCCAAAAACAGCTAGATCAGGTAATCATTTGGAATCCAGGCTGTTCACCTTGGCACTGAGCTGTCACACTGGTAATAACTCTTTCCTTTAAATCTTCTGAAAGATACAGTGGAGCTCTACTTAAAGGGAGCCACTCCCTGTCCTGGTTTGCATGTGTAACAGCATTGCTCTGGAGTGTACATGGACCCTGGAGCTGCAAAGGAGTATGCTGTGGCAAACATTATGGCAAAAAGCTGGGTTAGTACTTTGAGAAGAGGGGAATTCCTTGGCAAAATGACTTGCAGAGTTCTTGGCACCATGCAAAGCAAAAATTAAATAGAGAAAAGTTTTAGCATGCAGGGCTTTGTTTCAGGCTTGAATGAACCTCCTAACCCAATCTTTTTCTTCTACAGTTTGAAAATATCTTTTCATTATATCTTTAGAGTTAGTCTAATTTTATGCTCTGTCTCATTCCTAGATGCTGATCATCAGTATTGTGTCATGGAATAACACAGGTCAAAGGGATATCTGGAGATCTTTTAGTCATGATCAAAGCAGAAGTAGCTTCAGGATTAAATCAGGTTATTCAGCACCTTGTCAGTCAAGTTTTGTAAGTCTCCAAAGATAGAGATTTCCCAGCCTGTCTGGGCCCCTGTTTCCACATGTAACCACTTTCACTGGGCTTTGTTTTCCTTTCCTTATATTCAGTTGGAATTTCACATATTGTAACTGTGGTAATAGTAAGTGAGATGAAACCTGTGATAGGTTTCTTAAATCTCTGCTTTGCTTACCAGTATTGAATGCTGTGTCCCTCAAGACATTTTTTATAAATTATCTGGCATGATTGTCAGGATCAGGTAGTCCTGCTGAAAATGAAAATGCTTTAGAGTTATCCTTTACTAGTATGAAGGAAATAAATTGGCAGCAGACAGTTTAGAATGAAGTCCTGAGTGATATCTGACCCTTGAGTTCTTGCTCCTGTGTGGCTTCAAGACAAAGTATGTACTGGATGGGATATTAGTTAGCTCATCTTTCCACTGTGTGGAAGAGGGATGGAGTGGGTGAATTATGTCTACATAATTCTTTTTTTCCCTTCCACAATGAATCACAAGTAGAATAAATGAAAAAATAAATCCCTTTAACCAATCTCTATCATACATACGACAGTCTAATCTTGTGGCGGAGTTAGAGTGAAGTAACGGCTGCTAATCATGACATTGCTGGCAGATTCATTTACTGCCCCCTATTTAAGTTTCTCCTATTTGTAATTTTTAAATTTAAGTTTAATCTACTGCTGGCAGAAGCCGTCCACTGCCCTTTAGCCACTGATTTAGACCAGTGCTTGATGCATCCACATCTAAGCACCATTTTGTTCTGTACCTTGTAGGAGCTGAAATGAGGTTTAAAGTATAGTTTTAAGGACCTTCTGTTGGAAGCAATTTGCCACTCTTTCAGATCAGATCGAGTAATTTTTCTGCAGTCAAGCTTCTGTTAGTTTTTGAAAAGTCTCTGTATATATGGAGAGAGAAAAGAGCTCTTGGATCCCTGTGAGTGGCTGTTCCTGGACACAGGCACGGAGAGCCCGGAGCTGACTGTGCCCCAGGAGCTGCTTTGAGACAGGGTTATTGGCCAGGCATGGAGCCACGCAGACACTGCCAGCTGGCCCCTGTGGCACTGTGCCTGTACTCACAGGCTCTGCCCTGCTCTCCCTGCACTGCTGAAATCTCCAGCTCAGCTCAGGGCCTCTGTGGGTGCTTGGCACTGGGCCTTGGACCCCTCAGCTCATTCCAGGGACAGTCACAGCTGATCCACCCCTGCAGGCCCTGGAGGCTGTGGTGCTTTGGATGCCTCATGGTGCAGCCCCACAGAGCCTGCACAGGTTTAGTGCTGTAGGACCACGGAGAAGCCCTGGAGCACTGGATCTGTGCAGTGCAGATGGATCCAGTGGCTCTGTGCAGTGGCATTGTTTATCCAGCAGTGTCACTGCCAAGGCAGAGCTCATAAATCATCTTGGACCTGGGATCATTGTGTAAATAACCTTTTGGGTGCATCTGTCCCGCAGTCTGAAGTGTGTCCTGTGGCATCGCTGTTATCCTGAGTTTTCTGGCTTATCCCTTGCCTCAGATAAAGGCGAGGGCTAGCAGACAATTAGAATTATGTTACAGAGTTTTTCCATCCCTGCATAAGGTGTGGAAGTCATAATCTAATGAACAGAAGTGAGAGAGATTTCCCATAGAGTATGTATCATCAGCCAGTGGATTGCAAGTCCTTTTATTTTTTTAGAGACAAGTTTAATTGGGTATCTGCAGTGCTTCTGAAAGGCTCTTGCTTGTCCAGTTGACAGTGTCATGTCCTTCCTTCCGCTTCTGTTTGTCTAAACTGGAAGGCATAACTTGTAGTGTCCACATTGGTTCATTTTGGTCTTAAAATTTTAAATTTTCAAGCCAGAGTTGCATTTTCATCTGACATGAGATGTTTGAGGATCTGCCTGTGAACAAATGGGAATATCCATCACTGTTTTCCTGCAAACTTTTCCTTTCGAGTTACATCTTTTAAAAATGTTGCTGATGTGTGAACATCATCCATCTCACTGTTTCCCTTTTCCTGTCAGTTCCCAACTGTTTGTATCCTGTGCATGGATGATAAGATCTGTAGGAGGACAAGGATCGCTGCTGGTTTAGGTTTGTATATTCTCTAGCACAGTGCAGTCTTGATGTGTAATTAGAACTTTGAGGCACTGCTGTTTTGTCTGAAGCCTTGGGACAGGGAGTGTTTCTAATGAAATAATGGCTGTTAGCGTTAAAAACACTGCAGAAACACTGTTTTGGCCTGAGGTTCATTGTCTCCTGGAATTACAGTTGTGAGTTACATGGTTTATGCTGCTTACACAGCCAGTACGTGGCAGGGATGAATAATGACTGTTTCAATGTTTAGATCCGGAAGCAGCAGAAGGAGCACGCGGAGCTGATTGAGGAGTACCGGATCAAGCAGCAGCAGCAGTGTGGGATGGCTCCCCATTCCTTAATGCCGGGGGTCCAGGCCCAGCCTCCCATGGTTCCAGGAGGAACAGCACCAGCAATGAATCAGCAGAACTTCCCCATGGTGGCACAGCAGCTCCAGCATCAGCAGCACCCAGTGGTGATCCCTGGGCAATCCAACCCCACCAGGATGTCAAATTTATCAGGATGGCAACCTGCAAGTGCCCCTGCGAGTCACATTTCCATGAATCCAGCAAGGATGCAGCCTAACCCAATGACACCACTGCCAATTACTCCTGGTACACCGGCTCCTGTGCCTGGCCCAAATGCAGCTGCACAGTCAGGGCCACCCCCAAGGGTGGAGTTTGAGGACAACAACCCTTTCAGTGAAAGTTTCCAGGAGCGGGAGCGGAAGGAGCGCTTACGGGAGCAGCAGGAGCGGCAGCGCATCCAGCTGATGCAGGAAGTGGATCGACAGAGAGCTCTGCAGCAGAGGATGGAGCTGGAGCAGCACAGTATGATGGGGCCTGAACTGAATAACAAAACATCCTTATCTCAGATACCTTTTTTCAATTCTGAGCTGCCTTGTGATTTCATGCAAACCCCGCGGCCCCTGCAGCCGTCCCCGCAGCAGCAGCAGCAGCAGATGGGGCAGATCCTGCAGCAGGGCGCTGTGACCTCCCCTCCTGCCACCAATTTTATGCAAAGCACAGAGCGAAGGCCAGTGGGACCTGCAGCTTTTGGACCTGATGCCTCTGCTGTTCCAGGTGGAGCCCCCAATTTCCATAACATAAAACAAACTCATGGGAATCTCCCTGGGGCTGCCTTTACGCAGAACCAGGTCAGGCCTCCATTTCCTTCTGCTGTACCTTCATCTCCAGTGCTGGGGAGCGGTGCCCCATGTGGGTCGGACACTGGGGTGCCCCAGGCAGCAAACATCCCTGTGTCAGGCCAGTCTCTCATCCAGCTGTATTCTGACATAATCCCAGAAGAGAAAGGCAAAAAGAAAAGGACGCGGAAAAAGAAAAAGGACGACGATGCCGAGTCAATAAAAGCCCCGTCAACTCCACACTCGGATATCACCGCACCATCAACCCCAACCATTTCTGATGCTACCTCCACCCCCACAGTGAACACCCCCAATGAGCCACGGCACCAGGATGAACAGGAGTCCGTGGAGTTAACGGGCCCCTCGACATCCAGCGCAGGAGAGAGCCGGAGCTCCCCGGAGCTGGAGGGGAAGCTCCCCAGCAGCAGCAGCAGCATGTCCCAGAAACAGCCTGGTGGGAGTGCAGAGGCTGAAAAGGCTAAAACAGACACACCCACCAGCCTCCAAGAAGTGAAACTGGAAAAGGCAGAAACTGATCAATGCTCAGGTCAAGCTGAGCCTAAACCAGAAAATCCAAGTAGTATTAAGGTGGAGGAGGATAAGGTCACCTCACAGCCGACCTCTTCAGCTCCAAGTCCAGCACAGCCACCCAGTGCTCCGACAGCCAAAGGGGAGTCAGGGAATGAACTGCTGAAACATCTGCTAAAAAACAAGAAGTCCTCATCTCTTCTCAATCAGAAACCGGAGAACAGCGGCCGTGCAGAAGAAGAGGCTTCTGGGGATAAAAAGTTGGCAGAGAAGCAGAGTCCAGCTGAAGGAATGGTGAGCCTGGTACTGGTTTTGTTACACTGTGGTCAGCAGCAGTCCAAGCCTAGTCTGTGCCTTACTGTGGGCATGTGTTGGACATAACCTACCTGTATGAGGGTGGAGGGAACAGCTTAAAGGAACTTTTGCCTCTTTCCTGCCTTTTCTCCACAAGTAAATCACCTGTGCTAAAAAAAGAATAAGTTTTAATATGGCTTCTTAGGTCAGCATATTCAGAAATCACTAAAATGCAAAAAAAGACGTTTTTCTACAGAAAATTGTCTGTAAGAATACCACGTCCTAATATTAAGGCAGGATTTTACAGTATGATTCCTGATTACTCACTGGTATATGTCTGTACAGAGCATGGTGTGTCTGGGTGCTGCTTTCTCCTGTGACTCCACTGGAGTTGTCTGTATGATTTATTAATTTATAAGGGCCTTAAAAACAGACCTAAAGAAAAGTGCTTTCTGTGGAGGTAGGATACACTTTAGACTTAGACTTCTTGGTCATTTTATTGTAATCATAATCTCTGCTTTTGGGTTATGAATGTCTAAACTCTAAATTCATTCTTAAAATTTAAGTGTACTTAAAAGGAATAAATACTCGTAAAAGTAAAGATAATAATTGTGAGCAGCAGATAATTTAAGTAAGTGTTAAACAACCACAGTAAAAACATGTGACAGGAATATTAGAATACTGGTGGTAGGGGTCATGTAGAGCTGTTTAAAATAATAATGGATTTTTAAAATAATGGACTTTCTTTTGGCTTGCCCCTGGAGCATTAGAGTCCCATTCTGATCCCTTTTACCCAGCCATGCTTCCATGGGAAGAAAGGCTTTGCAGATTTGTACTGGAAGTATTTAAGCAAGTGGTACAATCCAGAAATGTTTCACAATGCTTTTTTTGTTTCTAACCTCAAAATACTTTTGTATTATATTAACTTCCACGCCTTTCCTCTGCCACCAAGTCTGTCTTTCATTAGGCCCTCATGAACATCTCCAAGGTTTCATGCACATGTAACTTTATTTTAGGGGGTATTCAGAAGAGTATGTTTCTGGCCTGTGAGTTTTTAATGATGTTTTCAGATGTCAGTGGTGTTAACGGTTGGTCATAATTCTGTCTGTAGGGACAGTTTAGCAGTTCCACCTGCCAGTAAAATACACTTTGTTATAAGTGAGATTTATTAGACTGTGCCTGTGCTTGCAGAGTCGTGCAGTAGATGGGAGTGAACTGTGTATTAACATGTCAAAACTTCTGCTGCACTTCCTTTCTTCACACCAGCAAACTGCAGGAGCCCAGATGCAAGGTGCATTTGGGTGCAGTAACAGCCAGCTCCAGAGAACAGATGTAGGACCTGAAACCAAGAAGCAGAGAAACAAGCGGGCTCAGAGGACGGGAGAGAAGGCAGCTCCTCGGTCCAAGAAAAGGAAAAAAGAAGAAGAAGAAAAGCAGGCTGTTTATCCTAATGCAGATACCTTCATCCAGCTGAAACAGGTGAGGGTGCAGGGGCTGGGAAAGGCAGTCCAGAGTATGTGTGGAACAGAGGATTTCTCACAATGGAAGTGAAGTTGGTCATTAAGTTGAATTTTGAGCACAGGGTGGGGAAAATGAGAACTTCCACAAAATCAGGAATTTAAAGTTTGGGGTTTGTTTAATTTTGGAAGGTGGGCTGACATGGCGAATAGCCCCAAAGCCACAGAGTTCCTGTCAGCTCTGGCAGCCTCTGGATGAGCTGGCAGGGAGCTGGAGCTGAACAGGGACTGCATTCCTTAACAAACAGAGAGGCCTGTGTTTGACAGTTTCCTGACAGTGGATAAATTCCAATTCTTCTTTTATATTAGAAATCCCTCTACTGATTGGAGCATTGCAGTGTTCTGTATTATACTTAAATTAATTTCTGACTTTTTTTTCTTTTAATACAGCAACTTTCTCTTCTGCCTTTGGTGGAACCAATAATTGGAGTGAGCTTTGCACACTTTCTCCCCTATGGCAGTGGCCAGCTAAATGGTGGAAATAGACTCGTGGGAAGTTTTGGTAGTGCTACTCTTGATGGGGCTTCAGATTACTACTCCCAGCTCATTTACAAGGTATGGTTTTAATCTGGATTTCTGTTGTGTGCTCTCTGTGGGAAGAGAAGCCCATGATATTATTACTACTAGTCAGAGTTCCTGCCTTTTATGCAACTAGAAGAAAAATAATCTTCTGTTGCTATACTAGATAGTGCAGTGGTGAAACAGTCACCATTGTTTTACTCTCCGAAAGTGGAAATTGGTTCTGGAAACTGTGTTGTTGTAAACTAATTAAAAACTACAAATGCTCTTTTAACAAATGGATGCTAAATAATGAAAATTGTAATTGCAGTTTTGTGGAGCAGAAAAGACTCAAATTCTCAGTACTTTGCAAAGTCATTGAAAGCATTAAAGCATTTCTTAATGTGAATAAAATAAGAAACAGACTTTTTCTCATTTGCCCCCCAAGCCCTAACTAAGAACCTGGGAACTCTGAACAAAATAAGCTTTTGATGAGTTAATAACCCACAGCATTTAAAACTCAGTCTCTGAGATCAGAGTGGTGATATTAGGAGGGCAGCAAGATACTGAACAGGCAGAATCAAATTGCTGCTTGGATACCCTGATATAAAAACCTATTACAACCAGTGGTGTTTTCTCCAGCCTTACGTAGTGTGTAAGCTGAGAATGGGACCTACAGAAATAGTATTTGTGGTCAAAACTAAGTAATGAGGATTAGCTTTGTAGGCATGCAGCAACAACAGACACTGAAGTTCTCATTTAATTTCCATTTAACATATGGGCAGTTGAATGAACTGGTGGGAAGTAGCCCAGAGTGTGAACTTGCAGAGTATCTGCTGCTCCTGGTAGCTGCTTCAGTGACAGCTCATTCTGTGCTGAACATGAGGCAGCTTCCCCTTCAGTGACAACTGGGGAAGCTGCCTTGTTTATGGTGCTGGAGAGTCACTGTGGAATAGCTCTCTGAGCATGGAGCTGGGACTTTTGCTGAAACTGTAGGAACTCATTTGAAACTGTTCCTTAAAATGGTCTTTGTGCCTTTTTGTAAACAGCTTAGCCACATCTTTTGGTAATGTATTTGACAGTGTACTCATGTAAGCTGTTTCTCTGATATCACTGATACAAGAAAAGCCAATCATTGTATCTTTTACAGTGGATACTTTTCTGTATTTGGTCACATGCTTGGGCATCGACTGTGGCTGCTTGTCAGTGCTACATCGGGGTGTAAAACTCTGGGTGGGTTACAGTGTCTGGTACTGGAACAAGGCATGTTCTCTCCCTGTGTTCCATCCTGATTGATGTTCTTTAATTAATGTCGTGCAGCAGAACAATCTGAGCAATCCCCCGACCCCCCCGGCCTCTCTCCCTCCCACGCCGCCGCCCGTGGCCTGCCAGAAGTTGGTCAACGGCTTCGCCACCACGGAGGAGCTCGCTGGCAAGGCTGGAGTGCTGGGAGGCCACGATGGTAAGGGTCATGTGTGTTGGTTCTGTAAAGTGAGTCCTGTTTGTAGCAAATGGCAAAACAGATCTTGGAATCACAGAATAAACTGAGTTGGAAGGGACCCACAAGGATCATCGAGTCCAGCTCCTGGCCCAGCACAGGACACCCCCAAGAATCCCACCATGTGCCTGAGAGCGTTGTCCAAACACTTCTTGAGCTCTGTCAGGCTGGTGCTGTGACCACTTCTCTGGGAAGCCTGTTCAGTGCCCAGCCACTCTCTGGGTGAAGAACCTTTTCCTAATATCCAGCCTAAACCTCCCCTGACACAACTTCGGGCCATTCCCTCAGGTCCCTTTACTGGTCACCACAGAGAAGAGATCAGTGCCTGCCCCTCTGTGTCCCATCATGAGGAAGCTGGAGGCTGCTGTGAGGTCTCCCCTCGGTCTCCTCCAGGTTATCTCCTAGGATGCTTCTCAGTTGCAGTACTGCTTTATAGAAACAAAATGCCCAGACGTTTTGAGGTTATAATCATTACTACCCAGCAATATTTTACACCCGTACAGTGTTAGGTGTCGGTGCCTTTGCCTTGTTCCCCTTCAAAAACATGTTGAGAGCTAGACACACTCTTAAGAAATGAAAAAGAAAACCTTAAGGTCAATTTTTTGAGTCCAGTACAAATGACTGGCGTGAGCTCCTTAGTTGAGTGAGCTATCCAGAATGTGTGCAGTCAGTATGTATTTCCTGATGCTTATAATTTGGACAGTTAAAATTGCTTTCTGTTCTTTATACTGGCTCCTCGTAAAGACTATTCAGCGATTAAAATCCTTTTCTTCACACCCCTTTTCCTTTGTTGTTACAAAATTGTTGATTTTTTTTAGTTTTGTGGGTTTTTTTAAGTAAACAAACATCCTCTCATAGTGGCAGAAAACACACTCAAAAGCCTTTCAAGCCCTGTTTGCTCAAAATTTGCAGGTTTTTTGTAAAAATGGAAGTTAATCCTGAACAGTCACAATTTGTTCCCAAGTGTCTGAGAGTGGTGTCACCATCAGGCCCCACCCACACCCAGCAGGCAGCTTGTCTGTCACTGAAAGAGCTGTCCAGATGTCTCATTGTGCTGTGCCTTTCTGCTTTCAGTTACCAAAGCTCTGGGGCCAAAGCAGTTCCAGTTGCCTTTCAGACCACAAGATGATTTATTAGCCAGAGCAATGGCTCAGGGCCCCAAAACTGTGGATGTTCCCGCTTCACTTCCAACACCACCTCACAACAACCAGGAGGAGTTAAGGTAGGTTTTCCTTGACATCTTCAAAAAGGTGTTCGGAGCAGATTCTGTGACCTTCTAGTGGATGAGACTGTGAAGGTGTGGAGAAACAAAATCCTTTTTGCGCAGCCACAGAAGGGCAGAGAATAGAATGGAATGGGATCATTTTAACTCTTAACATTCCATGTGTAGAAAGCAGCACAGTGAAATAGGTGATTCCAGCCATTGCTAGACTCTAGATTCTGTTAAATTTTTAGAAACTCCTTACTTTGCTCTCTTAAAAGTAAAAGAAAGTGGTACAAATAGGTGTTTTACCTGGAACAGTGTGGGGCTGTAGTGACAGGTGACTGCTGTAGCAGCAGCAGGACTGTGCAAGAGCCAGCCTGAAACTGCACAGCTCCACTCAGTTTCCCAGGTGAGAAACACTGGTTGGAACGTGAGTCTCCCTGCAGAGATCTTCCCTTCTGCCTCCCTTGCACTTACCTACCCGAAATATGGCTGTCTCTGAAACTCTGGAGCCTGTATGTGTACAAAGGCCAGACAGTTTAAATATTAACACAGTTCAAATACTAAATGCTAATTTTTTACACTGGTAGATAGAGCCATGGGGAACAGAGGGTTTGGCTTTGTTAGTGTCTGTTTTTGTTCATGGATCTTTCCCAAGAAATGGAATGTGTGTGCAGTGGGATACGAGATACCCAGGAGTGATGGCCAACCACGTACTTGTGTTCCGTGACCAGTAGCAAGAAGCAAGTTCATTTTAGCTCCCTGTCATGATGTATAACTTTGGCTTGCCAAAAGTTTAGTCCATTTCCAAAACGGCTTTTTTGGGTTTTGTTCTAGGGTTCAAGATCACTGTGAGGACAGGGACACTCCTGATAGCTTTGTTCCTTCTTCCTCTCCTGAAAGCGTGGTGGGAATGGAGATCAGTCGCTACCCAGACTTGTCGGTTGTAAAGGAGGAGAACCCAGAACCTGTCCCATCTCCCATCATTCCCATCCTACCCAGCAGCACTGGGAAAGGTGAGGCTGCAGCAGAGTGAACACAGCTAGGATTGGTTTTTTCTGTATTCCCGTAAGTGCAGGATTAACCTGCTGTATTGTGTTTTCTTTTCAGGTTCAGAAGCCAAAAGGAATTACATAAAATCAGAACCTGGTTCAGGAGCGTTACCTGGTTCTGGCTTCTTTGCCTCCCAGCTTGGACCATCCCAGAATGGTCCTAAGTCTGGCCTTATCTCTGTAGCAATTACTTTACATCCCACAGCTGCTGAGGTAAAAGGAATAAGCCTGTATTACATACATAAAGTACAACAGCAGTCAATTTGGTTTATATATAGTGACTCTGAGGGGGTTACAGTGCAATAATGCTGCTGTTGCAATCTTCTAATAGTTTGTATTTCTGCTGTCTGAACTTCTGTCAGATGTAAACAAAGGTTTGTTTTTATTACTGTTTTTAGAACATCAGTAGCGTTGTAGCAGCATTCTCCAACCTGCTCCACGTCAGAATTCCCAACAGTTACGAGGTCAGTAACGCTCCAGACGTCCCATCCTCCATGGCAGCCACCAACCCTCACAGAGGGAACCCATCTATGGAGTACAGGCAGCACTTGCTCCTGCAGGGTCCCCAGGCAGGATCCATGGGCCCTGCCAGGATCGTGGGGCCCTATGGACTGAAGCAGCCCAATGTGCCCTTCCCTGCCAACAGCAATGGTGAGTGGGCTGTAACCTCCAGGTGTTCGGTACCAGGCTTTAACTGAGTCAGTATTGATGCATTTCAGCCTCACAAATTGGTGCTCTAGAGTTCAATAGTTGATTCTTGTTCCAAATAAAACTTTTCTCTTCTTACATGGTGATGTGGATGCTCCTGGATTTAACCATGAGTAGTTCTCGTGCATCTCTGATTTCCATTATCTGTTTACATCACTGTCAGTGAGGCATTTCTTCCATGACTCCTCATATTACTGGTTTGGGGGTTTTTTTGTCCAGTCTGGTTTTAAATCCATCATTCAGAAAGATTGTTCCCATGCTGGAAAGCTTGACATGGTTGCTTAAGCCTGTATTACTGTGTTAGTTTATTTTGTCATTTTCTACACAAGAATGTATTTTTGCCTTGTTCACACAGGTGGTTGAGGTCTGATTTATACCATTTATCCATCAGGTCAAGGTTTAAAGCTCTCCTTCCATGCCCTGTCCAGGAGGGTGCTAGTCCTCTAGACCAGTGAATAATACTGTGATCTCTGATGAGTTTGGTTTGGTCTGATGCAGCCTCTGACAGATAATCTGTTCCCTAGGTCTGGCTGGCTACAAGGATCACAGCCAGAACATGGCAGAAGGCTCAGCACTGAGGCCTCGCTGGTGCTCCCACTGCAAGGTCGTGGTTCTGGGCAGTGGGGTGAGGAAATCCTTCAAAGACCTGCCCTTCCTCAAACAGGTCAGTACTGAAGTGGCCAGGGCAGGGCCCTGTACTCAGATGGGGCTCCTTAAAGTAAGGGATGGCACAAAGTCCTGTTTGTCCTCAGCTGAGAGCACTTCCAGCTTCCTGTGTAGTCCCCCTTCCCTGTGTGTCCTAATTCAAGGTGGGACATTCAAGCACATTTGCAGTACAGCTCAAAAATGGCAAAGTTGTTATTACTGATACAAAATGAATTCCAGTATGTTTCATAAAATATGTCCTATCTATGGGAGTTTTCAAAGTTGTGCTCCCAACCTCCTTCCCTGCCCTCTTCAGGGACCTCAATTCAAAAAAAGCTCCTTTGTGAGGCAGCCATGTTGCTGTGTCAGGAATTACTGTAAGAGCAGGAATACTTGCACTCCTTTTGGGCAGGAATCAGATTTCAGTCACAATCTCTTGTCGTTACACCGGGAACTGTCATTCCTTCAAAAAGTGGCATTGCTCTTCAGTGACCAGGAGGGGACTACACCACAAAGACATAGCCAGAACTTGCATAGAGTAAAGAGTTCATGCAGGCAGGAATGCACTGAATTCCCTGTAAGGTTTTGCAGATGGATCAGTAGATAAAACAGTGTGATCTGGCTTTGATTAGGCTGAAATGAGACATTCTTTTGCCATCTAAAGATAAAATAAAATGGATTTTGCCTTGCAAGAGTGCCTATGGAACAGATGGGTGCATGGTGTAGAATGCTTTATTTTGATTGTTAAACTTCTGTGAAAGGCAGGAAATGCTGAAGAACAGGGGTGTAGGTGGTGGCAACGTTAGATCTGTCAAATAATCAAGTATTTATATCACAGCATCTCTCATTATTTCATAAATGTTCTACAAATAAAAGAGTTTCCAGCCAGACTGGAAGACTTGTTTCATTACACTTACTATGTGAAGAATGGTATTAAAATGCACTTCTGATACTCTTCTGTGTTTGATTCCCAGGATTCCCAAGAAGGTTCAGATAAAATGAAGGACATTGTATTCTGTAGCAACAACTGCTTTGTTCTTTATTCAGCAGCTGTGCAAGCAAAAAACTCAGAGAACAAAGTAAGTATCAAACATTGGCAGACCCGAGTGAGCTGAAATTATTGCAGCTGTTTGTTGGAGAACAGAAAGGGGGCAAGGGGGAAGCTTGCACTTCATTGGAGAGGTTTATAAATTAATTGCTCCATATTCAGACGTTGAGATTCTGAACCAGCAGCGTGAAGTAAAAATCATATTTGCAGAACTTCATATCTGACAGATCCATGGCAGAAAAGCCTCCACCTTTGGCTGCCCTCCCAGGTTTTGAAGATGCAGTCTCAAAGTCATTCAAGTTCTCTGGGCATTGTACACAGCCACAGACATGTTTTTAGGGGGTATATTCCGCATTTGGATTTGGTTTATACAGTAAAAAAAAAAATTACATCTGTGAAAATAATACCTGAGCAGCAAGTTTGCAAAAGGAGTTTCATTTGTTCAGTGTAACTGGGAAAACACAATCCTGTTCCCTGGCTTTATTTTGGGCAAAGCTGCCGTTCTAAAGCATTGATTACCAAAACACCAGTAAGGAGCCTGTTAGCTGACAGTGACCAGCAAAAGGAGGTTCTGATTCCTGGAGAAGTACATTTGAAGAAGTTTGTTCAACTGAAAGTGGAATTAGGCCTTGGAATTTTCTCAGGTGGTCATGAATATTCTGCTGTAGTTCTCTACCTGCAGACACTGCGAGGGGTGTCTGACACGTGAGAGAAATGGGGCATCATTTTGTGCTGTGTCCAGGGTCAGAGGAAGGTGAACTTAAATTTACCTATTTATTTAATCATTAAAAGTGACATAGTCTTCACTCAGGACTAAACGATGCTGCTGAGTTTCTCACAGTTAAATTTTTTTAAGTACTTCTTTTAACTAACTTGTCTTCTGTTTCTAGATCAAGTGTGCCTTTTTTCCCCTAAACCATTGGACAGAACAGGCCATGTCCTTCAAGCTTTACCTAATTAATGTGTTCTCTTAGTCCTGTATAGACTGTATAGCTTGAAGTCTTCCTTCAAGTGCATCCTACTTACTTTCTCAGGAGAAATTGAACAAAAAAAATTGCAACCCTGGAGAAGATAACTGTGTGTACATCCACATCCTTTTAGTGTCCCGTGTAGCTCATTTTCAGTTGTATATAAACAGGGTAACATTCCTCTACAAATGCATCAGCATGTACCTAATTAAGTTAATTAAATGTCATGTTCAGCCTCTTGATCCTCTAATCTACTCTTTCAAGATTAATCACACAAACCACATTAAGCACTTCATAATCTAAACTTCCTTTGTTGTTCTTGTTTTCTCTCTTAGGTTTGTTTTTTCACAAATCTCTGCAGGTGTAATTCTTGTTTACTGTGACTGAACAGTTTAAGTCCTCAAGGTGTATCTAATCCAGAGTCCTGCAGGAATTTCTCCTCACTTGTTTCCAGGAAAAAAATATGTGGCATTAGTTCTAAATTTTCCGCTTCTACTGAACACCAGGTTCTTATGCCTTCAGTTAGTTCTGTGACCCATATTTTAAGGTTACTTTGTGTTGTAACAAAACTTTCTAAGAATCCCTAAGAACTAAAGCTGGCAGTCAGTTCACTGAGGGCAGTTGAGGAGTTTTGCATTCATTCAGAACCTGGACAAAGGATTATCTGTGCTTTCTCTCATGTGTTAAAGGGCACCACGTTCTGGGTAGGCTGGGAGAATTTCCTGCTCCAAATCCCGGCCCAAGCTGCGGTAACATGGGTCAGGATAATTTCCATCTTTCTCTGTTGCTGCGCCTTGATTTGAGGCATTTGGAGAAGCCTCTCCCATACTGAGCTGCCCATGTTTTCAGGACACATTTAATGGTTAACAAGTTTGGGATCTTTTTCTTAAAGAGTTTTCTGTTGATTATCAGGAATCAGTCCCAGCCCTGCCGCAGTCGCCGATGAAGGAGAGGCCGCCCAAAGCATTCCATCAGTACAGCAACAACATCTCCACTTTGGACGTCCACTGTCTGCCTCAGCTGCAGGAAAAGGTTTCTCCACCCTCATCACCCCCCATCATGTTTCCCCCTGCATTTGAAGCAGCCAAGGTAGAGGCAAAACCGGATGAGCTGAAGGTAACGGTGAAACTCAAACCCAGGTTAAAAGCAATACACAGCAGTCTGGAGGACTGCCGGCCTCCCACTAAGAAATGGAAAGGGATGAAATGGAAAAAGTGGAGCATTCAGATTGTGATTCCTAAAGGATCATTCAAACCTCCTTGTGAAGAAGAAATAGATGAGTTTCTTAAAAAACTGGGCACAACCCTTAAGCCAGATCCTGTGCCTAAAGACTACAGGAAATGTTGCTTCTGTCACGAGGAAGGCGATGGATTAACTGATGGACCAGCAAGGCTTCTCAACCTGGATTTAGACCTTTGGGTCCATTTGAACTGTGCTCTTTGGTCTACAGAAGTCTATGAGACACAAGCTGGTGCCTTAATAAACGTGGAACTAGCACTGCGGAGAGGCCTGCAGATGAAATGCATGTTCTGTCACAAAATGGGTGCCACCAGCGGTTGCCACAGGTTAAGGTGCACCAATATTTATCACTTTACCTGTGCCATTAAAGCACAATGCATGTTTTTCAAAGACAAGACCATGCTTTGCCCCATGCACAAACCAAAGGGAACTCATGAGCAGGAGCTGAGTTACTTCGCGGTGTTCCGGAGGGTGTACGTGCAGCGCGACGAGGTGCGCCAGATCGCCAGCATCGTCCAGCGCGGGGAGCGCGACCACACCTTCCGTGTGGGAAGCCTCATTTTCCACGCCGTGGGCCAGCTGCTGCCACAGCAGATGCAGGCCTTCCACTCCTCCAAAGCCCTGTTCCCCGTGGGATACGAGGCCAGCCGGCTGTACTGGAGCATGAGGTACGCCAACAGGCGCTGCCGCTATCTCTGCTCCATCGAGGAGAAGGACGGGCTCCCGCTCTTCGTCATCAAGGTGGTGGAGCAGGGCCATGAGGATCTGGTCCTGACTGACACAACACCTAAAGGTAAATTTTGTGAGCTAAGATGGTGAATTTGTGGGTTGGCTGTTCGTTGTGGTACTGTTGATTGCTGTGGTACGATACCTGTTTGAAACAACTGCTGCAGGTGCTGTTCTAATGTAATGTTTATAGTGAGCTTCCAGGGCCCATTTTTAATACTGTGCTGTGAAGACTGTGGACACCTCTGAAGAAATTGTATAAGCTGCAGATCAGAAGAATTGTTCCAAGTCCACAGAGGAGACCTGAGATTGAGTATTGAAAATGAATTAAAGCAGTAGGAAAGTCAGCACAGGTTTCCTTTTGTGAAAAGTGACTTTGTTTCAATACAGAGCCATTGCTCAGTTCTCTTCAAATCAGCTGGGCTCGAGTTAGGGAGCTCTGAAAACAGCTGAGTGACCATGTTGTTCTCAGAGTGGGTAATGTCTCTGTCAGGGTGAAGAATGTCAGGGTGTCCATAAACATATGGGCAGGTCTTGGAAATCAGCTCATGGATGTGCTGGAAGCCTGTAACCTTCCGGGTCTCGAGGCCTTGGTGCTGTGGGTGTCGATATCCTCGGCCCCACTCTGCCCAGTCAGACCAGTGCCAGGGAATTGCCCACAGAGAACAAGCACTGACTACAAACAATCAGTGAAAATAGATTATATCGTATATTTTCAGAAAACCCTACTTTTGCAGGATTTCTCAAGAGAACCTGTCCTTGTTCTTGTCAGAGGACTGGAAGTTTCCATGCTGAGAACACTGAAAGCTTCATTTCTGAGAATTGAGGCTGCAGAAGCAATGGTGTGTTTGTTTGGGATTTGCTAAATCCGAAAAATTAGAACTCACCAAACCATTCTCCACTTCACTTTTTAGATCCGGGCCTGTTCGTATAGGCAGTCAAAGACAGAAGCTTTCTCAGTACTGGGTTCTGGTTCCCGTATCCTCAGGCATTTGTTTTAAAACCAAGTCAATAGTCTTTTATTTTTTTGATCACTGTAATTCTCTCCCGATGGTTGTGTAGGTGTGTGGGATAAAATCTTGGAGCCCGTTGCCTCTGTTAGAAAAGAATCTGAAATGCTCCAGCTGTTCCCCGGCTATCTGAAGGGTGAAGACCTCTTTGGTTTGACAGTCTCTGCAGTGGCCAGGATTGCAGAATCGGTGAGTTCACCACCCCAGTTCTTGCTGGATCATCCCGGTTGCTGGATAGGCACATGAGAAGGGGAACAGAAAGAAGTGTGGAAAAGTAAACCTTTTGTTAGACACGTAATTAAACACATAATTATTTGTATTTTTTTTCTTTTTCTCTCTCTGTTTTTTGCAGCTGCCAGGGGTTGAGGCCTGTGAGAACTACACTTTCCGCTATGGCCGAAACCCCTTAATGGAACTTCCTCTTGCCATCAACCCCACGGGCTGTGCCCGTGCCGAGCCTAAAATGAGTACCCATGTCAAGAGGTTTGTGTTAAGGTATTTTGTTTTAATTTCACATAGTACAGCCCAGGGTTTATAGGCTGCTTTAGGGTTATTTGTGCTTTCGTCTGCTGCTTACAAACCCTGTCGTCCTTGGCTGTGAATGTGCATGCCCCGGTCAGAGGAACTGCTTTGTGTCTCCGCTAGCTGGCTTTAAGTGTCTGTATGTCTGAGAGGATTTTTAATGGGTTTTCTGGCTGTTTTCAGAGAAATCTTCAGTTTTTCTTGTATTCTTTCCTGTTACATGCCCAATTCCTCCAGGCCTCACACCTTGAATAGCACCAGCACATCGAAGTCCTTTCAGAGCACAGTCACGGGGGAGCTGAACGCGCCTTACAGCAAACAGTTCGTCCATTCCAAGTCCTCTCAGTACCGCAAGATGAAAACCGAGTGGAAATCCAACGTGTACCTGGCTCGCTCTCGCATTCAGGTCAGTTCCCACGGCGGAAAATGGATATTTAAAAAATCACATATGCTTTTATTCATGCCTGTTTTACAGCTGAATTCTGTAGGTGTTGTATTTTATATATAAATATTTGTATAAATCTAGATTAAAATTTGAAACTAAAAGTGTTGTAAAATTCCGTTCAGTCTCGTCCCAAAATCAGCAATTTTTACGTGGCACATCAATTGCGTAGATTTACCTTAAGTAAGATTTCTTTCTAATTATTTTAAATATCTTGAAAATTAATTTGTTAAAGTCATCTAGAAAAAAAGGGCTTTTCAAGTTTTGGGGTGTTCCAGGGGTTTTAACGTATTTCTCAAAACCTTAGTAAAACTTAATAAAAATAGAAATGCACAGTGGAAGCATGAGATGCTCAGGCCAAGCTGATGAAGTGGTACAAGACCAGCAGGAAAATCTCAGTACTTGCTTGCCCTTGTAACAATATGAAATCTGTTGCTTTATGTGATGCTGCTGGTTTGCCCCACAGACTGTTTTGGAAAAGCTTCGTCACTAATCTGGCCGTGTGTGGACACGGTTGTTGTTTATTTTAGGTTGGACTTCGCCATGCCTGGGTTCCTCTCAGGTGTCTCTGGTCTAGCACAATCCAGTTTTATTTCTCAGTGAATTTATAGCCTTTGCACAGTCAGGTGTCAGAGGGGTAAGAGCAGCTTTCTTACTGAGACAGCAGCCGAGTTTCCTTGGATCTCTCTGAGGCTGGATTCTGCACTGGGCTGTTACAGCATCAATTACTCATCAGTGCTGCTTCCCTCTCTTCAAGTTCTTCCCTTTCCACTGCTGGTGTGGGGAATGGTGAGGAGCACAGTGTGAGTGTGAAGTTATTGACTCTAAATGTACTTTCTGTAGGGCCTGGGCTTATATGCTGCTCGAGACATTGAAAAGCACACAATGGTCATTGAATATATCGGAACAATTATCCGCAATGAGGTAGCAAACAGGAAGGAGAAGCTCTATGAATCTCAGGTAAGGTTGTTTGTTCATTCTCTCTTTCTCCTTCCCCATTCAGACATTCACACAACAAAACAACTGCTCTTGTGCCTGATGAATTCAGGTCCCCTGATGTGTTTTCTGCTGTGCCATAAATGCAGTAGGCTAAAAATACAACCAGAGGAATTACAGTGATTGTTATCAGAGTATTTCAGTGTCCAGTACATCTCACAGCACCCTGGCCAGGTAGGGAGGACACATCCTCTGTTCCAGAGGACACAGCTCTGGCAGAGGTGTCAGGACCTCAGTTTTTAATGAGAACTTCTTAAATTTAAAGCCAATTCCTTTGTGTGACTTGATGGCGTTGTAAGAGGTAGTGCCTGTCTGGGAAGCACTCGAATATCCTGGATGAAAGGCAGTGTGGAAACTCTCAGGAGAACCTGAATTGGTTTGTGTTCATGACCCATCATCCCTCACAAACCCGTGGGGATACGGGCAGTACGTGACAGTGCTTTCCCTCATGAGCCTGTGGGCAGTGCCTGATCTGGAATGCAGGAGGGCACTTGGAGCTGGCCCATGTTGTTGGTTCATCACTGGCAATGCAGTAAAACCTCACCAGAGTCCCACTTGTGCCTTTCAGAACCGTGGCGTGTACATGTTCCGCATTGACAACGACCACGTCATCGACGCCACTCTGACGGGAGGCCCTGCAAGGTGGGTGGCCCTGGAGGGATCCCTGACCTCCCCCTGGGGCATTCCCCCATCTTGGCCTGGGGCTGTTGGAGGCTGAGTTTGTGGGGTTTATTTCCTGAGCTGGTAATTCAAACTGTCCCACTGTCTCTCTTCCATCAGCTTTGCTCATCTTTTAGTTAGGTTTCATGGCAGCTGTGAAGAAAGGAAATTTTTTTGATCCTTGACTTTTTTTGACACTTGACTTTTTTGACATGTTTCTTATCTAGAAAAAGTACAGAGTAATGTAATTACAAGTGAAAAGGCAGTGAGCCCATGGAGCTAAGGCCATCCTGAGGTTTGGTTCAGATTTGCCTCAAGGGATGGGTTTTCCTAAAAGGTTTCATCTGTCCCACTCCTCTTTTGTAGGTACATCAACCATTCATGTGCACCCAACTGCGTGGCTGAGGTGGTCACTTTTGAGAGAGGACACAAAATTATCATCAGCTCCAGCAGAAGAATCCAGAAGGGGGAAGAGGTAGGGCAGGTTCTGGCTTTACACCCCTCTTGCCACTAAACCGTGACACACGTGCATCCATTCTGTGATTTCTGGCCGGTGGCACAACTCGGTTGTGCTGGGGGGAGGTGACATTTCCCTTCCCCCTTCCTGTAAAACTGTGCCTGTCCCTTACAGTGCAGCCTCTGCTGTGTTTTGCTGTTTGTAGCTACAGGGAAAGCTGTGGCAAATCCCAGCTGTTCCATAACCACTCTCCTGCCTCTCTTTCCAGCTTTGCTATGACTATAAGTTTGATTTTGAAGATGACCAGCACAAGATTCCATGTCACTGTGGAGCTGTAAACTGCCGAAAGTGGATGAACTAGAATGCATTCCTTGCTGTCTTTGAGGGTTGCTTGTCCCTAGGAAGAAGTGATTCACATTTTGATTTTGTCGACAGAAAATTGTTGCCTTTCTGAAGGGGGAAAAAAAAAATATCACTTCTGGAAATACAGATTTCTACACAAGTATTTAAAAAGGAAAAAAAAAAAAAAAGGAAAAGTAACCACAAAACAACAAGCACCAGAAGCAAGCCGGCAAAATCTGAAGCTGACTTTCCAGACACGTGGAGGTGAAACTGAGTTAACAGAATGGTCCAGCACTTTTGTTTTTGAGCTCACTAAGGAGAAACTGTTTAACTTGGGCAAAGAACCGCTGGCTGACCTGCAGGAGGGCAGGTGGCCACTATGAATGTAAGACTGAAATCACCAGCGAAAGGGAGAAGTCCAAAGTGCTGGCCACAGCCTTATTTGATAAAGGGGCAGGCCCTCTAATTAAAGAAAAAATTTTAAATAAAAGTAGACACCACTGAACAAGGAATGTACTGAAACGACTTCCTTAGGGATAGAGCTAAGGGAAAAAATAACTTGCACTAAAATACATTTAAATACTTGATTCCATGAGTCAGTTTATTGTAGTTTTTGATTTCTGTAAAATAAGAGAACCTTTTTGTATTTATTATTGAATAAGTGAATGAAGCTATTTTTAAAAAGAAAGTTAGAAGAAAGCCAAGCTGCTGCTGTTACCTGCAGAACTAACAAACTCTGTTACTTTGTATAAAAGTGTAAATATTTTGAGAAAAAAAAAATACAGTATAAAAATAGTTATTGACCAAATGCTACCAGACTCTGCAGCAGTTCGGGTGCTTATTCTCAAACGTTGATAGGGATGTTACAATATGATCTCATGTACTCATGGACATGCGATTCCCAGTTCGGAATAACCAAAATCTCAATTTAAAGAGAGGGGGTTTTGTATGTTTAAAGCAGTCTCAACTGTGGTCTTACGAGAATTTTTTTAAGTAAACCTTAAGCCTGGTAAAGGCATGTATATTACAATTCTGACTTTTGTAGATGTTTGGGTAATTTAGATTAATTTTATTTGTATTATATTGTTGCATCCCTATTTCTTAAGTCAGGTTTTTTTGTGCTTACAATTTGTGATAACTGTGAATAACTGCTAAAACCACCCAAAATAGAGGCTGGACATGGTTTTTTTTTCTTCAGCAAAAGTAGTCAAGGATTAGGTGACTGTTCAGCCTACATTAAATCATGTAAACAGCATAGAATCAGTTGGAGCTTCAGTCTGATGCGATAGCCTTCTTAAAAGGAAAACAAGGAAAAAAAATTAGGTGTAATGTGCTTGCAGCTGCAGGACTCTGGCAATAGGGTTTTGGAAAATGTAATTTAAAGATGTGTTTGTATGGATTGTTTTTGTTTACATTTCTTTAAAAAAATAAACACTGTTTTGTGTTTGCTTGTAGAAATTTAATCAGCATTTTGAACCAGGTTAGCTTTTTATTTTGTACTTAAAATTCTGGTACTGACACTTCACAGGCTAAATATAAAAAAAAAATGAAGTTTTTTTTTTTGTGTGCACAATTAAAGTGGACTGTAAACTGTTGGTATATTCAGTAATACAGTTCTGAACTTGTAATGTATATGGCATGATGTATTTTTATCTTACAGAATAAATCAATTGTATATATTTTTCTCTTGATAAATAGCTGTATTAAATTGTTTCTTGAATATTTTTCTTCTCTTGTACAATATTCCAACATCCTACCAGTATTTGTCCTACAGTTTTTTCTGTTCTGTATAATAGTATCTAATGTTGGCAAAAAAAATACAAAAAACAACACAAAAAAAGAATTTTTTGAAGTATACAGAGTGTTATGGGTTTTGGAATTTGTGGAAACAGATTTAGAAGATCAGCATTTACGAATAAAAATATTTTACATCTATAAAGTGCATCCTCCTGTTGTCATTTGAGGTGTCTGGTTTCTGCTTCTTCCAGGATTTGTGTCTGCTTCCCCCAGGGAGAAGCATTTGCCTTCCCTGTTCTCCAGTGCAAGCTGCACCCTGAATTTCACAGTGGGTGCCACATCCTCATCTCAACCCATGAGTTTGAACACTTAACACCCTCTCCAGTCTCCTCCATCCTGCAGGAGGGGGAGTGAGCAAAGGACTGAGCAGGGTTGAACCTTGATGTTGCTGCTCTGACAGTGCTGGACTCCAGAGACATTCCCAGCAAGCTCTCAGCACGGGTCCAGGCTAAAAAAAGGCTCCAAGACTTACCACAGAGCAGTGGGAAGCAGCCAGGCCTGAGCTGTTCCCTGGTGTTATTTATGTGGTTCACTTTGGCTGCTGCAGGATCCGTCTGCTCCTGTGGCAGCCACAGCCGCCACCCACTCCAGGAGCCAGCAAGAAGGAGGTACTGGACACAGAGGCTTAAAAATCAGCCCCAGGCAGAGTTTTTCTTTGCAAATAATAAATTCTCAGTAAGACAGCAGGAAGCTGAGTGCTGTGACAGTGCCTTCCGTGGGATGAGGCTTTTCCTTCTGTGCTTCCTATTCACCAAGGGCCCTGGTCACTCAAATATAGGGCAAAACTCTGAATTCCCGCGTACACCGGGCAGCCCAGCTCAGAACAGGGCCCTGGCCCAGGGCTGGGTTTTCCCAGTGGAGATCTCTCACCCTCACTCAGGTGATGGTCTGGCTGTGTGGCTGCACCAGATCTGTCTGTGGCCAGGAATTCCCTGCAGGAACAACTGACACCGTCCAAAACTCCATCACCTCCACCTGTTCCTGGAAACCGGCACTGCTCCCGGTGACAGCAGCCTTCGAATCTCCCCGTTGGGATCAAAAGGTCAAAAATTCTCCGTGGCAACCGACTCAGACCATAAATAAAGCAAGCTGCTGCTCTGCCTGTTTGAGGATTTGTTTGGGTTTTCTGATTTTTTTTTTTTTTACTGTTTTTTAAAAAGACAACATAAAGGCAACAGAAGAAAAGGCCAAGCAAGGTTCCTGCACAATGTGGCTGCCAACACAAATGTCACAGGAAAGCCCCACAC
Organism: Lycocorax pyrrhopterus obiensis; assembly: GCA_014706295.1. Lineage (NCBI taxonomy): Eukaryota > Metazoa > Chordata > Aves > Passeriformes > Paradisaeidae > Lycocorax > Lycocorax pyrrhopterus. The sequence continues at coordinate 6,604,720 of JACSVZ010000002.1, read as the reverse complement.
ACAGCTGGGAGCAGCTGTGTCAGCACCTGCTGCAGCCAGGGTCAATCAGACAGGAATAAGTGAAGCTGCAGCCCATCCTTCCACCCCTGCAAGGACTGGAATTCCGCACACAGCAACCACCCAGGCTGCCACGGCTGCCACTGGAAGGGTTCACCTGAGCTGACACCGTGTTCTAGCCCCACCCTGCAAGCCCTGCCTGACTGCAAGAGTCATCTGGGAACTGATGTCAAGAATCTGGGTGCCCCTGAGCAAGGCACAGCACAGGCTTAGTTGACTAAAGGGGCTGGGGTTGGTTTTAGAGGCTTTTCATGGTAGGAAGGAGCTTGGCTGGTGGCTTAATTACTCCCATTGTAATGCTTTATCTGCAAGAACTTCCACTTCCACCATTTGTTCTGGTTTTCAGTTAAACCCTGGTACCTGGTTCTCCCTGCCAGGGGCTCACCCCCTCCAGGGTGAGTGGAGAAGTCAAAGCAGCTGCCCTGGGGCCAGGCCACTCTTACCTGCTCCTTTGCATCCTCCTGCTTTTCTCCTCCCAGGTGCTGGCCCTGGCAGGCGGCTGAAGGACCAAACAGAGTCTGGCACAAGTGAATCTCCTCTCTGCAGAAAGATGTAGGTCTCTAACTACTCCAACATTATCATTATTTGCTTCATGCTGCCCAAAATGTCAGTAACTGGATGCTGGAGTATTTGTGCAGTTGGAGAATGTTTCTGCTGCCCAAGTGGAAGGGCAAGGCTGTCCTGGCACTTCCAAGGTCCGAGCTGCACGTTCTCAGGGAAGGCAGTCGCTGTGGAGTGGGAAACAAGGCCAACGGTGCTAAGAAAAAAATACGCTGGGTAAGAGCAGCTTTTCTCACACTGAAGAAGCTGAGGCAGGAAGTCAAAGAAAAGTAAACAGTAAAATAAATGAAAACAGAGAAGGGGAGGAAAAAAACAGCAATTACCTATCAAGCCCTCCAAGATGTGAGGAAGGGAGAAAGGGAGTGAAAACAAGGGAAGACCCAAATTGTGTGAACATTAGTTTGCATCAGTGTCTAAGTTGGTACTTTCTGGTCCAACAGCTACAAAGAGTAAGACCATACAAATTAATAAAAAAATGATACTTTATTTTAAATGCCACTACTGTCATGAGTCATCAAAATAGACTTTGCAATAGTTATTTTGTTTTAAATATGAGGTGACGAATGACAGCAAAGAACTTAAAACTACATGAAATGTCCTAAAATTAAAAGAACTAAATTTAAATATTACAAATGACAATTTTCAGAAGATGAAAGGGAATAAAAATATTTTCCAGAAAAAGTAAAATAATTTTGGCCAGTAAACCCATACTAGAAACGTAAATTATTGAGATACTGCACATGAAATACTCAAGGAGGACTCCTTTCTCTCACTGTCATTTGGAACATCCACAAAGCTGAAATCTCACCATTTAAATTACATTGCTCTAATTATTTCTCTTACTTAAAACCAGTCCCATAATCCAGGATCATCCAAGGAACTGATGATAAATTTCACTTCTTTTTCGTGCAGTGGGGCTGCTGCTCTCAGTGTGTGACCAGGGACCAGTGACCACCTGGACCTTCCCACACTCAGCTCCACAGGGCAGAGCATTTCCAGCAGGTCCTTGCGATGGTTGTGCCGGGTGTAGCAGCCGAGGGCTCCACACAAAACCCTCCAGAGTGACTTCAGATCATGGCTGAAGGGGAACCAGGGCTCAGCTGAACTCTCCTCAGCCACCTCCTCACTGTCTCAGCTCTCGAAGTGCCACTGCTGAGGAAGGGACCCGTCACAGATGGCCATGGTCACGTAGCCCTTGTGGCTCAGCGGATCCACCACCTTCAGGCACTGCCCCACGGAGACCTGGTACAGGCGGTTGTTTTTCTAGAGCAGACAAAAAGACAGTTGGAATTTATTTACTAAAACTTCTGTTCTCCATTGTCAAACTGGAGCTGAAAGCGATGCCCAAGGGGAGGGGGTGCTCCTTCCTGACAGATGAGCCTTTCAGCAGCCTCCCTGACACGCCAGACCCACAGCAGCAGCAGAGTACAGCACACCCCATAACCGCATCCAGACTGAAACAAAGGCTCTCACGTCCTCACAGGCCCCCAGTTGGGATTTTGTTTATACCAGCCTTTTAATGAGGTGGAGGGATGATCAAACCCAACACTCAGCAAAGAGAGAGCCCACAAGGCTGTAGTGGGGCACAGACAGGTCATAGAATCGTAGAATGGTTTGGGTTGGGAGGGACCTTAAAGATCATTTAGGTCCAATCCTCCTGCCATGGGCAGGGACACCTTCCACTAGACCAGGCTGCTCAAAGACCCATACAACTTTGCCACGAACGTTTCTAGGGAGGCGGCATCCACAGCTTCTCTGAGCAACCTGTTCCAGCATCACACCACCCTCACAGCAAAGAATTTCTTCCTAATACCTAATCTAAACTTGTCCTCTGTCAGTTTAAAGCCATTCCCCCTTGTCACTCCATGCTCTTGTAAAAAGTCCCTCTCCAACTCTCCTGTAGCCCCCCCCTTAGGCACTGGAAGGATGCTTTAAGGTTTCCCTGGAGCCTTCTCTTCTCCAGGCTGAACAGAGGTCCCTGCTGTGCATCTGACCATGCCTTAGCAGTGCCACTGCCCTCAGCACCCACACGCTGGGGAGTTGCCACATGTCATGACAGGATTCATGCATGGTGGGTGCCCATAGCCAGGGCAAGGCCAAACCCCAGCCAAGAGTGAGAAGGAAACAGATCCTATTCTTTCATGACCCTCAGAGGACTGCGCCATCTCCTATACCAACAGCCTGTTGCAGCTGTCTGGAAAGGGCTCTGCACAGCCCCAGCAGCTCCCATGGGCAGCCACCTCCTGCTCTCCTGCACAAAGGGAGCAGATACACGAGAACAGCCATGCCAGGCTCTGTCACTGCTTATGGCCATAACCAGATGTCCAGTGAAGCAGGAGGGCATGATAAGAAAACACAACACTCCTCCAAAATATCCCCCCAATCCAACTCTTGTACCACAACTGACAGTGCAGTTAGTATTTCCCTGTATCAATGACTCACTCAATGGATTTCCCCTGGTTCCAAAAGACTTGATATCTAAAGGGTCCCAGCCAGCTCTCATATACCTGATCGGAAAGGTGCCCCACACCTTCCTTTTGCCTTTCCATGCCCCTCTCAGCCTTCTTCAGCCCTAATTTAGCCTGAGAGGAGGTGACCAGCACATGCAGTACAAAAAAACTGCAATGGTGTGCTGACATTTTCCTGCTTCAGCTCCTATTCCCTTCCTAATCAATCCTAGTATTTGATTCACTTTCTTTTCTTGTGAAAACTGATGAGCACCAGTGTGACCCTGTTACAGATCCACCTCCCACAGCCACAGTGGCAATGGCCAACTCAAAGCCCACGTGTCACACATGAAGCCCAGATTCCCCCACCACCACCACAGGCATCACCAGCAGCCACATGCACCCAGTGTCCCTGGCCATCCTCTCAGTCCTGTAAAATCCCTGCCTGCTAACACAAGCTGCAGAACCCTCAACAACCTCTCATCAGCAGAATTGTTCAGCTCACTGCTCTCACTGCCCCTGGCAACTGTGGCACTGCTGGTGCAAGTGTCAGACACACACAGCCCTGGGCTCACACGGTATCTGCCTCTGTATCTCCACACCATCCTGGGCTGCAACAGGACTTACGGGACACCCCTTGGGAACTCGAGCTGCCAACGCAGCATGGTATGAACCCGAGGCAGACTGTGCAGAGCTGTGCTGGAAGCACAACTGGCAGTGCTGGCAGGGCCCTCCCTCCCCTTTGTTCGACCATGTTTGTGCTACAGACTCTCTGCTAGGCCGAGGGCATGTGAGGGGCAGCCTCTGAGTGAATACCCAGGAGACAAATTCCGTTTGTGAGCAGCACTGGCTCAGTTTTGTGGAATTGGCTACTCCAGGCTTTAACAATTAAACTAACGAGATCAATTACAGGGCAGAAGCAACTGCTCTGCCCTGTGCTTCTTCAAGCACTAAGAAGGAATCACCACATGGACTCCTCCTGTCTCCCAGGCCTGCAAACACAACACAACAAAGCTGTGGGGTGGATTTTGTTCTCTCTGGCATACCCCAGATGAGCCACAGTGCTGTGGGTGGCTGTGACTGGCAGAAGAAAGGCTAAGTAGAGCTGCAGAAACCTTTCTATGTTGCAAAGGGCCTGCATGTCCCAGAGCTCAGCAAAAGTCTTATTAAGACTGAAACGCAGCCATCAAAGCCTGTGCAACTTCTGTACAGGCTGCTTGAACCATGGGCTGGGCCTGGTACTGTGCAATTGCCTTGGTCCATCTGAGGTTTAGTCAGAATTAAACTCAACCCTGATGTCCTGTTTGGGCTACTGTCACTGACTGAGACATTGATTACAAGTAATGTGCCATATGCCAGCCTCTCCACTCACCCCGAATGTCCACTGCTGTGAGCCACCAGAGCCGTGGCATTTCATGAGACGAGGGGGATCGGACGAGCGAGTTTCCGAAACATCCAAGCAAAGCAGATTATTTAAAATCAGCTCATGATCCTCATTGTAAATCCAGACCTGAAAGAGAAGACAGAAAGACATTCATTGCAATGTTTCAGGGCAGTTTCCTTGAATCTTTTGTTCACCTACAGAGGTGGTGCTTCAGCATTTGGATGTCAGAGACGGGCCTTGCAGTGAGTGGTGAGAACTGAATGCAGCCCCTTCTCTGGGGCCCACCTGCATGAAGCAGGAATGCACTGAAAGCAAACTCTTCACAGAAGAGTTTCTCTGTAATCACACTGAAGACCACTGTCAGCTCTAACAAGCAGCAAGGACACTCAAGCTGTCAGTCTGTCCTCTCCCACATGCTGCTTGAGCAGAGCAGGTATTTTTACTCTTGGCACAGAAAAGTCTCAGGCACCTTCCATTGCTGCTATTCATGCCCACATCCTGCTGGCTCTGGGGACTGCTCTGAGCAAGGCACATCTGGCACAGCTGGACATTCAGGGAAGCAGGAACAGCAGCCTGGTCCAACTGCAGGAGCTGCTGGTCCTCCCTCCCTTGTTCAGCTCCTTCAGGCCTGCAAAGACCTGGGCCGAGATCAGTGCTCTGGAGGACCTGGAGCTCTCATAACCAACAGGAGGCTCTGAATCCCAAGCAAAAAAACAAAGAAATGAAGGAACTTGGGGGTGTGCACCTCAAAATATCCTGGGTTACAGAGGGGTAGAGAAAAGAGAAGAAAGTAAATGGAAACTGTAACCCTGCAGTGCAGGGAAGATCCTGGGACCATCCGGCTCAACACCCAATGACAGCTATTCCAAATGCACCGTGGAGCCCTGGCATTCACAGGGCACCTGGACAGCACTTCCCAGCCTCTGGGGATGTTGAGCAAGGCAACTCCCTTCCCCCTGACTTCTGAGCCTGTGAACAAGAAGAGGTGAGCCCCTCATACCCATCCCTGAAGTACCTACAAACACGCTAAGTTCCTCTGGTGTGCTCCTATTCCAGCCCTGTTACCATTTCTCACTGCTCAGTGCTGCACGTGCCATGCCCGCTGTGTAATTTTTTTTTTTTTTCCATTAAGTCTGCATGAGTTTCACAGTCAGAGTATGGAATATCAAATTCCAGGCAGAAAAATCACGCACATAAATTTTGATTTGTCTCTTTTTTTGGCCTATCAAAGTAAAACCAGCCTTCTGGAGGGCGCTGGGATTTGGGACACAGCCTCAGTTGGACAGCATGACTGGAAAGCACACAGCTCATTATCACAGTAACTATTATAACACAAGGAAGGCCTCCTTGGAAGGAGTGCAGGGATCACATTAAAACTTGCCCTAACCTCAGGCATTCTGTGCCTTCTAAAATGCTCTTTTGTGTTTAAACCCTGTCATGGCAAGATTAAAGAGGGAGGAGAGAATGGAGAAATGGCAGGACTTGCCAGAGAGAATCACTATTAAAAGAATAATGATGGAGCCAAATCCAAACAAGAGATGAACTGGTAAGAATGGGAGAGGGAAGACTGCAGTGACAGAGGGAACAGACCTTCAATTAAAAGCTGAGTAATGGCAAAGAACACAAGACAGTGGTTAAATCCAGTGTGATACTTCTCCAGAAAGGCTTACACAAGACAGACAAAATGAATTTCAAACTAATTATGTGTTTAGTGTAGAAAACAAAGGAAAGAGGAAAAATAGGCCCAAATTTGGTTCCAAATCCAGATTAGAGTATCACTATGAATTTGCAGATTATTAACAGATTCAAGCACTGGGAAAGCAAAGCCATCCCACAAGGTTTCTTTGTTACACAATTGCAAGCCTTCGCATACTCCAAAAATTATTAACTCATTTTCTGCTGAAGACTGAAAGGATGATGTTCAGCTCTTGTTAAAGGCTGTCAGGAGCAACAGCCCCATAAAGGAAAGAAACTTCTGGCAGGCAGCACAGTATCAAAAGTCTATAAGCAGGAAGGTGCCTTCCCAGGATATATGTCTCATTTCTGATAGATCTGTTGTTTTATCTTCCTATGTATTTTCTAAAAAAAAAAACCCCCAAAAAACAAACCAAACCATTAAAAGATCTAATCTATTAAAAAAAAGAGGTAACAGAGGTGCAGGGTATTTTCAACCTGCATGCACTTCCTAATTAGCAGAGTTAGGAGAGCATCACTGTGAAGACTTTGGTTTCTAAAACTGGAATTGTGTCCAGTTCACGCACACAGGAAAGCAGCATCTTTAATTGCTGTCCCCCAGAGACACATGGCAATGATCTGCTCCAAAGGTCTAAGGAAAGGCATTGGCCATTTTCACTGGTGTCAAACAAAATCAATGAGATGCAATTAGAATTATGCAATAAATAATTTCTGTTTTCAAATAAAACCTAAATGGCAGATGTTATGAAAAAATCCTCTCTCCATAATGAAATAGATCATGTTTGTGGTTAAATAAAATACTTAATTTGGTGAATGCTGTAGGACTGGCCTCTTTCAAGCAGCTTTTTCCCCCTGTCAATACAGGCAACAGGATAAAATGAAAGGTGCATGGACCTCTTCAGGCAGGTGCATAGCATGTGCTACAGTAGACATGGACAAAATAAATGCAAGGAGGTCCAAAGTATGAGCTCTGTTAGTCTAAGCTACTTTTACACAGGTGCAGCTTAGGAGGAACTGGCTGTTTAATTCAGAGCCCTCAAAATGTATTTCAAGCTATTTACAGATTTAAGACTGGGCTTCCTAGGACTTCAGTACCTTCAGGTCTTTACTTCATCCATGTAACTCAGACAAATCTCACAGCCTTCTCCTGAATTTCAAAATGCTATGAATAAGCCAGGAAGCATCCGCCTACCCTTTGGCTTTCGGAGATCAGTGGAGTGCAGCAAAAGGCATGGCTGGCCAGCTGGCAAAGCTTTGTGGATACACATTTTTATCTGATCTGCAAATTGCATTAGCACTAGAGAAATACACTGAAAATTTTCAGTAAATACAAGACAGTAACTACTGCAGAAACAGCCCTTTGTTTGAAGGAAAATCCCTGCCACCACCCATGTAGTATTCCAGTACTTCCAACAGTTACAATCTCTTGCTTAGCTTGGCACTGCTATATTATTCCGTCAGACAGTTTGTAAAAGATAAAAATTCAGCTTAAGAGCACAAAAGAGCTGCCTCAGCCCTGAGGAGGAGATGTGCCCAGCAATTTGCACCATCACATCCGTTTGCAGATACTTCACTTCACTGCTGTTATTAGAGATAGCAATGACATCACAGCACCAAACAGCCTGTGGCAAACACCACAAACAGTCAGGTTTGGTGGACTGTAATCACTGTTTGAAGCCATTGCTACTCTGAAAATCCAACATCCTCCTGAGGGTCATTCCAAAGCAGGTATGTGCCTTCTGCTCCACAGTTCAGTGTGCCACTGATAATTCACAACAGTCATTAGAGGGACCAAAAAATTGTTCCTTCAATAGTTTGTGGAAAAGCAGCGAGACTGAATTTGCACTACTTCACACTCACTCTGACATGTGCTGTGTCAGAAAAGCAAACTAATAACCATGATCTAGAGATTTAGGGAGATAGATCTTACGGAAGAATTGCACATGGGAGCAAAACCTTGTAGTCTCTGAGTCTTGAACAGCTTGTAAAGGACATATTCTTACATTCATTAAGTGCTACAGGAGTGTTAACAGACCTTTTCTCAAGTCCTGTGCTTGAGTACATTATTTTTTCAAGGTCCAGAGCACAGATGCCTCTTCTGTCACTTCAAACCTCTGTTCTGTAAGATCCCATCACCTCTTACACTTATGCTATTTCTAACAAGATTTTCATTACTAAATCCTAAATTATTATCATTACTAAATTACTGTTCAGTCCCCAGAATTATCCCAGACTATTTCTATTACAGTTAATGAAGCATCTTAATTTTCATTATAATTTTTAATATATTTTTTAGATATGAGAACAACTTCCCTTATTATTTTCTTTCTATAGCAAAAATATGAATTGAATGTCAGTCATGTCAAGCCTGAGAAAACAGGAGAGTGTGATGCACTTGACTGATTTTCAACTCTACCTAATGATGACCATCTAAGTCAACTACAACGAAAAGGATCACCCATAAAGTTGATACAATTGAAAGCTACATAATATCTGTTATTTCTTTTAAATCCAAGTTAAGTGAGAATTTGAAATTCCTTAGCAGCCATGAAAGCTAGAGAAAACAAAGCAAGCATAACTAAAGGCAAAACAAAATTGCTTTTAAGGCCAGTCCCATGACTTTAGAGAGGCTGGTCAGCTCTCACATGCATTCACCAGACCAAACACAGGTTTTTTCCTAGGACAAAGGCATAAACCAGATCATTCTAGAGCAAAACCAGCTGAAAATGCCAACGACTTGAGTGAAACAACAGTTAAAAGCCTCCAATAGTCAGGATGTTTCTTGCTATTTTTATAAGCAGAAGCTGCTAAATAAGTGTCATCTTTCTCTACATTGTTCTCACATAGCTATAGTAAGATTGTTCAAGAGGTTATGACAGAAAGTTGGCTGAATACACTCTTGGGATTTATTAGGAGAACAAAATAAGTCTAACAGCAGAAAACATAGTGTTGGTTGACATACTTGGTTGGAGAACAAAATCATTGTGAAAGAAGATAGCACAGCCAGTTTTTTTTATGAGAACTAATTGCTAAATTTACCACTAGTAAACCAGATTCATGAGAAAAGATCAACAATCAGAGCACGGATTTGTCTTTCTCAGCACCAAAGGGCTAACTGAAGTTTGTTCTCCTGGATAAAAAAAAGTCAAAAAAAGGTTTTGTTATGGAAAACCAACAGACTTTCTCCTTCAGGCATGTGGCACTTCATTATGAGAAATATTGCAGCGAGGAGAAGGGAAGCACAACTGTGTGGACATCATGCCCAGGCAGTCATTTTTGCTTTCTCAGCCAAAGACAGAATGGCTCAGAAAGCAGCACTGTAGCTTTGGCACTGCAAATGTACAATCCCTTGGTGATGATGGCACCTGTCAGTTACTATTACACTTACACAGTCTTCATATTTGCAAGACTTGCTGACCATCTTACAGCTAATGGAATAGATCAAATAGGAAAACCTTCATTCCCACTCCAGCTTTAATTAATCCACCTTTCACACAGGGACTCACAATTTGGTCATACAGATGACTTCTCAATGCTCCAGAGGTGAAGCACAAGGATGTACTCCTTGCTCCTGTCTGACAACTGGACCTGGAGGCCATGTGTCAAGAACCAGCCACACATCCAGAGAACTGCAAACACCCCTCACAATTCCTCTGTCTTCCTCTGTCACACTCAGCTGGCGAGGCCACAAGTAGGAGGCAGAAAGTCCCATTAGGCGACAAAGCACACAGCATTTTGTTGGGACTATCACAAATCACTCTGCTTCCACTGCTGCGGTTTCCATTCCCTGAAAACTGTTGCCTGTGTCATAGAGTATCAAGGTAGTCCAGCACAACCCACGTTTACTAAAGCTATGCTGCTTTACATCCCATGCTCCATTTACTCTGTGTCTTTGATTACTTTTCTCTTTAGATCCAACCTAGCTTTTAGAATTGTATCCCACGAGCTCCTAAATCATAATGTTCTCAGTGTAGTTCTTAGCTAGGTAAGCCTTTATGGCTTTAGCTGAAGATCTCTCTACCCTGGAGACTTTTTATCCAAGTCCTGAATTTCTGTCACCTGAAAGAAGTGAAACAGCAAAGGCTTCATGTAGTAATACAAAGATTCTCCTTAGGTTTTCACACCCATCCCTAATTAATCTCCAGATCAGCAATTTACCTGGAGCCAAAGAATCTTCTGAATTCCTTCTATTTAACAATGAATCATTCATTTACCCCAAAATACAGCCACTCCAGCAGCAGAGGACGGACTGTACAGTACAAAAACACCAGCGGGGCAGGAAAAGGCTGCTCTAAATTCCAGTATGAGGACCCGACTGAAAGAGCTGCTACAAATTCTGAAGTGCCAATCAGTGGATTATGAACCTGCCAGGAGCCACTTTGGGGCAGCCTTCAGCCAAACACAGAGATTCATGCATAAAGGCAGGAGATGATAATATCCAACACTCAGCATTCGTAGGAGCTCCACAGTGCCCTTGGCCAGCCCTGTGGTTTGAATGACCCTCTGTAAGCAGCCTGTCTGCTGATGAGATGTCACACCAGGGCACTTTGCCAGCAGGAAAACACACTGGTCATTTTAAAGACATGAATCACTATTTAATATAAGTTGGGAATCTCATACCTGGTTCTGATCGTTGTAGTCACATTCTCGAACCACCACCAGGCCTCCTTTCTGACTTGGGTGGCCCTGGGCAACCAGGCATTTGTTGGTTTGGAGGTGATACAGCTATGAAAGGAAAACAGATTGATAATCAGAGAAAACAACAGCCCTAGATCTCAAAGAGTGCTCAAAGTCCTAGATCACTAGTGTGCTCAAAACAACTCAGCCAACACTTCCAGTAATAAAAAAAATCTTCCCTTTTAAAATACCATTCTATTTTTCAGATAATTTGGAGAAAAAACTGCATTAAACAGTTCCAATTTGCTTCCTAATTACATCAAGATTTCTCCCTCTGGTACAAGTGCAATACACACATCCTGGCTCTGCACACACTGGTCATACTCTGTGAAGGTTCTTTGCCCTCTTCACTCTCCACAGAAGTCTGAGGCCCCACAAATTCTGCTCAGGAATATTGACTGTACTGTATAAACTGCATTTTCCTATAGTTTAGTTTAAACATAAGTCTCTTCCTACAGCCTCTCTTCATGGAACAGGACCGCCTCCCTGAGAAAGGAGAAGCAATTACTGAAATAAAAACAACTTCAGAGATTTATGTTGTTTGCAAATTGATTTTCAAGAGCATTTACATAACTGAAAAGCCACTGTTATCAGCTGTGGTATTTTACTGATGGATCAGGGAAGAAAACAACATTTTACAAACACACAAATGCTATTTTTGCTCAAATGCCCTGCCTAGTCTGATTTAGGGGAATGGTGTATCAGAAGACTGAATTCAGGTCAGAAGCCTGTCCTGTGATGCAGAACTATAAGCATCTACCATCAAAGCAAGTTGGCAATCTCTCCTGATTTGAACGATGATGCCCACCCTAAGAGACATCCAAGACATTTTCTGCTGTTGTTCTATTTCAAGAATCAAAAAATCATGAAGATCTTGATGGATCCCCACAGAGGTACTCAGGGAAACAAAACATCTCTAATTCTGGCTTTAAATTACACACATGCCCTGAACTAACTGCTGGCCAGCAGAAGACTTCTTTTCAGCCTGAGTATCTTTCTTCCCTTAATGTGGTGGAGATCAGGCTCTTCAGACAGCAAACACTGCCTGCACACCATGAGCTGAGAGATGGCAGGGCCTCAGATCTGACACCCACATTAAAAATGCTTGTTTCCAATCTGGAGCTGGATGTAGAGGAAAAAAGAATTTACTGTTCTGAACTCCAGGCCAGGATGATTAACTAGCCAGCTGAATTTTATTATGAAGACATCCATAGCTGTCTTGGCATTTCTATTGACTCTACAAATTTTTAGAAACCAAAATACACTTCCAGTAATAAAAGGAACAAACTGCTCAGTCGCATGATAGCACCAATTAGCGTAAATACCAAATAGCATTTTTCACTAAACACCATTTCTGGAAATAGCTGTCCCAAGGCACATCAACAATCGCCTCGAGTGCACCATGTTTCTTTCTCCTGTTCCCTACACACATCTAAAACAAATTACACAAAACGTTCTAACTAATATTTCCTCACACCCCAGATCTAGAATAGATCTCATTTTCATCATTCCACACTCAACAGAAGGCTTCTAAAGCACAGAGTACATGAGTTTTGTATGATTTTTGTCCTTGTTTTTATAGGCCATGATGGCCAGCATTTGGTAACACTGGTAACAACTGCCACCATTTGTGATCATTACATTTCTTCCCAGCTGTCAAACCACCACTTATCTGTGTCCCAATTAGTTTTTGAGAATAAACTGAGATTTGGAGCGATTCCTCCCAAATCCTAAAGAGTCTGGCACGCAGTAGTGACATTGGCTGATCGTTCTGTTCCTTGCAGGCATCTGGAAATAGTTTATACAATCATCAGAGCCAAAGCTGACTCTCTCATACAACGCTGGGTATAATTCTTGAACCCCAGAGAACCAAGCCAAGGAACTGCATTTTTCTGCTTCTCCTCCCCATTTCTAAAGGGGTGCACAGAGTTTTTCTCAAAACTCAACCATAGTAAATAACTGCTGGGAAGATTTAACATTACGTGTTGCTGAGATATTCAGATCCCTCAAGTAGCTCTCCAACATCAACAATTCCTCAGTTAACTTTCTGCCTGAATGAAAGCAGAAAGCTATTAAATTTTGAAAAAAGGAGAAAAAAGGAGTAACAAAGGTCTGACTAGGGGAGTAACAGCATCCAACAACTAGGGGAATCAGCCCATTGTATCAGTTTTATTCAGGGAAACCACATAACTAACTTCACAGCTTGGCTGGGATATTGCTATAAAAATACTGCACAAATGATGGATTACCAGGCAGCTGCTTCCAAGCAAAAAATCTAATGGTGTCAATAGGTCCTGCATGAACACAGGCCCTCCTGACTCACTTCTTGCAGAACCAGCAAGTGTCAGCAACTACTGCAGCCTGTGTCCCCTGTGGGGACATCACTACTAAATGCTTCCAACTATTGAGCTAGAAGGGAACCTGCTAACCATAATCTGTGTGCACATGAAGCAGTTTATTCCAGAGTATTCTCTTTCACAGAGAAGACAGTGAGAAAGTTGTCTCGGGTTTGAAACTATCCATTATTTCTGGGAAGCATAAAAAGCACACATCAAGTGAATTTGACACTGGAAAGAGCAGATGCAACTGTCTGGTGGCTTTGACTGCATACAAACCCGCAAGCAAAGGTGTCAGAGCTAAGCCATGGATTTCATCATGATTTCCTTCATGAATACACAAAAAAATCTCTCTTCAGTGCTACTTTGAAGAAAAAAAGAGAGGAGAAAAACTCATTTTTTGTTCATTTGGTAACAGTCAAGACTAGAAAAGTGATCATCAGCCTCAGATGCAAATGTTCACCTTTGCAGAAAATTACCCAGTAAAAGCAGAGTTTGGAAACTAATTACACTGTACTCTTATCATAAACCAACAGAGCGTGAATATTTGAGGCCAAATTTCTCTCTATCCAAATCCATCTTCAGAACCAACAGCCAAGAAAGCCCATTCTAAAGGCAGCAAAAATTCCCAAGTCAGAGCTTTGAGGTAAGAAACCTCATGGAACAGTACCTAGTCTGAGGATGACCTGAAATATAGATCAGAATGAAACTTATTTCACAAAAATCCTGTTATTTTCAAGACAGCTTGTTGCAAAACTTATGGAAACAGACTATTTTTGTTGTATTTGAGCAAATCTTTCAGAAAAAAGTCTCATGACAATTAACACACCAGAATTCTATATATTTAAGTTTCTCTTACCCTTCCACGCTGGATTATTTTTGGTCGTTTCTGCGCTCTATTAATAAAAACTGGCTGTGGAGCTTTGGCATTGGGCCCAGATATTTGCATCTCAGGATAGATGTTATCTAAATACCACTTAAATGACTTGCAGTTCAATCTCTTCCTCAGTTCTACACGGTCGGTGATATTTCCATAGCTCCTCATCCTCAGCTCAGGTCTCAAAGCAAAATACTGCTCCTGTATTTAAGAGAAACAGGTTGGGGAAAAGGGGAGAAGAATTTCAGATTACTGATTCCCAATTTTTTGCTGTTTCCAGAACTCCCAAAATTTCATTTAATTTTGCTAGTGTTTTAAACCAGTAAGTTTGAAACTGGCAGGAGGAAATTGCAATGCTTGGATTACCACAGGAAGTGAGATTTAATCTTGCCTAACTGAGCTAATCTTTCAAACTGAGGGGTTTTTTTTGATGAAGACACTTCTCGGGTACAAATTTGCTGATCTTTTTTAGATGCCAGCTTGAGGAAGAAACAAATCAGCCCCTGACTTTACTGCCATTGGCAATCCAGGCATCCCAGAGTCATTAACTAAAAAACAGATACATGTATCATCAGCCTCATCTGACAAAGGTTTCTTGAAATTATTTTGATTGTTCAATGGATTGTTTTTATTGCAATGGGATTCAAATGTGTTTTGTCTTGCACAGTTTCCAGCTTTCCAACTTTACAAACAATCAGGGTAAAACCATTCCAGAATAGACCTGTAAATGGGACAAATATCATGAAGTTCAGTAGGACCACATTTTATTCATGTGAATAATCAGAACCATCACCTGAGCTTTTTGGGAAGCCCAGTTCTTTCCATTCATCTGCATCATCTCCAAAAAGGCTCCCACAATGTTATTTTTTCACATTCTATTTTATGATAATAATCAGAATATTACAGGCTAGGCAAAGACAGATTAAGGTTCCAACCCAATCTCATGTGCTGTTTGACTCCAATGCAGAGGCAATGGGGACAAACAGGAACTCATGAATGTACAGTGTGGCACAAATACTATAGCTAAAACTAGAAAAAAAAAATCCCCTTTCAGCATTTAATTCCAGATAGATTTACAGAGCCCATATAAAAGACATTGTATTTGCACAATTATTTGTTTACTAGGTACCATTTAGAATTCAGTTTTCAGGGCACTGAACTATGGTATTTTGTTGGCTTAATCTCTAGGAGACATCTGGAATTCACCCACCATGATGTGGTTCTGACAGTTTTCAATTACCTCCTGCTACCTGATACTCAGATGACAGCATCACCTCTGGACAAGTTACAAGTCTCTCCTCATCAAGATCTTTGAGCATTTGGATGTGCTTGATGTATCACTGCTATTTTAATAGCAGAGTGAAGGGGAAGTGTGTACTTGGTGTACATTGGACTGTTGGCCAGCTCTGAGGAAGTCTGGAGCCAGACTGGACATCACAATCAGAAACTGGTTTGCTTCAAAAAGTAGCTCTGCTATTCCAACGGCCTCTTTCCTGGCTGAAGTTCAAATGTTGGTACCCTACCCTTTATGTGTTATTTATTACCGCTGTGTACATGAACTTATACTTTTCAATTTTGTTTTTGACAGTTAGGAAAATTTTGCTGAATCATTTCCCTCATGCCATTTCATTTATTAAATACTGATATTTACTACTTTAAGTCTTATCTTTGTACTGTGCATCATTAGATTGCTTTGGTAAATTACACTGGCCCTAAATATTTGCATTATTCTTCTAAAAACAAAAATATTTCCAAGCTTGTCTTCCACACATTCTCTGGCAGCTATCAGAAAATCAGACTAGAAACAGCTGGAAAAGTTCTGGACACAAATCTGTGATAAGAGACTGCTGGAATCAGCAGTTCAAGTGCTTGCTGGATAAAGCAGTATCAGCTGGAAATTATAACAAAGAATCAAGTCCAAACTTCAGAGAAAGCCATCATTAATCACAAAACAACTGTGCCCAGACATTCGCAAAAGGAAAAGTGATAGATCAGAGCTACCAAAGCATTACAGAGATGGAGAATGGAGATAAAAATTAATGGCCTCTAATGGATTCCTTGAATTGAACATCAAGGTAAAGGACGGGGTTTGAAACATAAACCTCTAAAGAACATAAAATTAATAAAATATATTTCATACAGAAATTGTAGGGACCACAGGAGCTGAGCACACAGCAAATCCTATGGTCCCAGGGGGCAAAATGTTGTTTAGTATCTCAGAGATGAGGGATTCACAAACACCTGATCTATGCTCAAAGGCATCAGTATCAAGATCTGAAGCCAAGGAAGGAATACACTTGCCTTTGAATCCAGAAGTCAATCCTGATTGCTCTTCCAGGGCAAGACAGACTAAGAAGCAGATTGCTAATTAAAACAGAAAGCAAACAAGCAGCCAAAAACAATCCCTGTCTCACCAACATGGAAATTACCTGAAGGCACAGTACATGGCTGCCACGTAATAGTGATTTGGACACAAAGCAATGTAGAGCTTACAAAAGCTCATTCATCATCTTTTACTTCACTAAAAAGGCATAAAACTCAATCTCCTGCAGGCAGTAAAGTAACAAGGAAGAGACTCGAGCACTCAAAAGCCAAATGACAATTCTACAGAATTTAGGAATTCCTGTCAAAACTAACATTAGGAGTTCAGACTACAGAAGGAAAACCCTATCAGAGGTGTAACAGATCCCACTGTGACACAATCCTTTGACAAACAAGCCAGTTAATAATCATTTAATAACCTTATTTCATGACCTAGAATTGTCTCTTACCTTGTATTCATCCATCCACACATGTGCCAGCCTCAGTGAGTTATGAGCCATAGTGTCCTGTCCCCCAGGTGAGCCATAGGGACGCCTCTTACGGAAAATGTGTCCCACCCTGGAGCAGGGGATGATCAGGAGTCTGCCACCACACATCCAGATCTGTCCACACAAATGCAGAACATGGCTCATTGTTCAGATTGCTCACTACTTCATCCCCTTCTTCATGGGATACTTTGGTAGGGTTATACATTATGCAGGATGAGGTGTCAGCAATGTTGGCCTACATGTCATGTTTTCTGACCAATTAAATTTTTAGATCTCCATGTTACAAAAGACTATTTTTCTCACATGACCACCCTTTCCACAAAACACATCATGGCTTTCAAGAGACAAACAGAAAATTTTCTAAAATGTTATGCTCTAATGACCTATCAGAAAAGACTGAAATATATGTGCTAGGACTCATCCTGCAGATTAAGTTCCCTAAATTGATTTACCTGCATGAAGATTGTTCACAATTCTGTGACATATAACAAAGACCAGTCTTTGTCATCCAGGGAGCCTGGAGAACTTTTCAACTAAGTATGAAAACTTATTGGACAGAGCTATTTGTTTCTGTTAAGATATGGGAACTCAGAAACACTGTTCCCATTCAGATGCTACGTTTAGGAGTCTTTATCTGTGGCACCACAGATCTACATTTTAATTACACTCTACTTCCATTTATTTTTTTAAAATTTCTTTTTTAACTTCATCTTCCAGCAAATTACCAACATTAGCCCTTCGCTGGACTACTGTGTTCTCCAGTTCCAGAAAATCTTCTCACATTAGCAGTTTATAGTCAAGTCACTTTTAAAACTCCTTCTAGACAAGATAAAGACTCAACTTCTTTCCAAATCTCCCACAGGAAGCCAGGGACTTCCAGAAACCCTAAGTTCTCTGAATATACTCCAATTTTTCAAAGCCCTTTTTATTGAAGCTGTGTATTACAAGGTAACAACAATGATCTCCTCACACTCCACACACTTCTACACAGATATCTAATAATTACATTTATACTGAAAATTGAAAGATTTTATGTATTCAGTACACACTCCTTTAAAGTCACTGAAATGTATGAAATGCCAGTTCTTATTTTTGAACTCTAATCTTGATTTCTCTAATTGACAGATTTCTCTAAAGTTTTGGGGGCTGTGTGTCTTGTTTTAGGTTTGTTTGTGTTTTTCATACTAACTTCACTTTTTAATCCCCTTTTCATATCTGCCATGATAGCATATCATTTTCAGGCAGGCTCTCGTCCAACCTGTTGATGAATCCACTTACAAAAGTAAAGAGACAAGCAAGACATTGAGCATAAAAAGTTGGTTTTCTTTCAGTGGAGTGACAGGGAAGATGAGATAAATACAGGAGGCCCCATGCAGCACCATTTTCAAATCTTACTATGATTTTCTCATCATTTTTCCAACCCAGCTGACTCCTCTACTCCTCTCAATTTAGTTCCAGAAAACTTTACATTTCCAGGTCCTCTGAAAGGAGGCTGAAGTGTCTAAAAAGCTCCATAGGTGTCTAAGAAAACATACTAAGCTTACATATTAGCAATATTGCTGAGCCACTTGTGAAATTCAGTAGACATTGCTCATAAACTAATTTCAAAAACTTGCATGATTATTCCTTTCCTATGCTTCTTTACAGCTATTATGAAATACTCCACCACCAAACAAACAAAAAGCCACAAACATTTAACTACAGACTTGAAAATTCTCTGATTACCCGAAAAGATATTTCCAGGTTTTCTCCTCCCCAGATGTCCATGCCACTGTCGTACTGCCCGAGCTCATTGAAGTACTCACGATCCATGGCAAAGAGCCCTCCAGCCATGGTAGGTGACCTAAAAAGGTTCATGGAAAGAAGTTCATTTTGTTTTAGAGAGAGGAAAAAACCCCACAACAGTAATTTTTGCTGAATCCGCTAGTCCCAAAGTCCAAACTTACAAAGCTACATAACACAATTTAAATCCTTCAGTCACTAGACATCAGTTCTAGTCTCAAACCATTTTCAAAAGCAGATCTGTAAGTGATATTTGTGATCTTCCATTGTTCCAGTACCTATAAATCATATTTCTTTACCTGGTAAACTTGAGGAAAATGGATAGGACAGAGAAAGAGGAACAACAAATGCCAGAGGCAGCTTTGTTTCATCACTGACTCAATTATCAGTTTACTGGCAAGTTATTTACAGTTTGTGTATTTATACAGATGGTCCCTCTGGCATTTCCCAGTTTTTCACCTTGCCTGTGTGTTACTAGAGTGTGTTCTACCTCGTAAAAATCTGCAGATGATGCACACTGTTCAGTCTCTAGATTGAATTGTTACTGTATCACAACACTGGAATATGTGGATGACCTACAAGAGCATAAAAGAGTAAAAACACTACATAAAAACATGATATGGTAGTTGGAACATCCAGTGGGCTGGAAAAAAGCTTTTTCCCATCCTTGCAAATAAAACCCTGTGATGAAACCAAGCCTAGGTCAAGATTTCATTTCTTGTTTTCACACAAATTTCTACTACAGTTTCTGTCACCTTAAAACCTGGGTTGAAAGGTTGCTCTCAATTTTTCCACTCTGTCACCAAAATAGTTCATTGTGAAGGTCTCTAAAATGCAATACTTTCTGTTGGATGGAAAGCCATTTTCAAAGGTTAAATAGCAATCTAGCTCCTTTTTCAAAGGAGGCAGAGACCTTTAGGTAGGAAAAATCACTTTCATACTCAGAAAAGGTAATCTTTTCAGATTATTACGCTTGCTTTAACTACAAAGTTCTCTGTCTTTTCAGCATAGGACTTTTTCATAAAAGTGAGTTGAAAGAATGCCACAACAAGTGTTGAACACAGCAACAGCTAACCTTCAGCCACCGACCAAATTAAATGTGAGAATAGCTCTTAACAGAAAAAGGATTTTAACACTCAGTGCTGATTCCCCACTCAGATGATTTCAGTCTGTCCTTTCCCTTCCAGGCTCAGAAACTGCCACAGTGGCGCTCTCCAAACAAGCCAGTCAAACTGTTAAATAACTTAGTAAGTTTCCTGGCTTCTCAGACAAAATCTTGGGATGGGGAGACACGGGAAAGCCAACTGCAGAACTGTCAGATGATAGCAGAGAACCTTGTACTGGAACTGTTTGTGGCAGCCTGAAATGCTCTTCATTTATAGTCCAACGAAAGAGAATGAGAGAGAGACGAAAACACACACGGTTTCTGATTCACTTGTCAAATCTTAATCCACAAGGAGTCAGTTTGTAAAAAAGGTGAAGTTCCTCCACCTGACAAACCTGAATTCTGTACTGAGATTGATACCTGCAACTAGGAAAAGAACAAGGAGCTTCTTGCCTTTGCTGTAGCAGGTCTGGTTCTTTTCATGAAGGGATTCACTTGGAACAGTTCTAGTGTTGTGTCTGAACCATACATGCCTGCTCCTAAAAAAACGGTGCCTGCTGACACCACTTTACATCAGCTACACATCCATGAGAGCCAGATATTGCCAGTTCTGTACAGGTCACACAGCCATCAATGGTTAAAAGATAAGGAAGGTAACTTTCAAGTCCCAGTGTTGAGGTTTACCGAGACTTTTGTTTTAAAACAACTCTCAGAAGACCGCAAAAACAAATTGCTATTACCACGAACACAGATTTTCCCAATGTAGCAATTCTTTAGCATTTCACTACAGAAATTATATAGTTCATATTAGTGAGATATGCAGGCTACTCCTACCACAACGGCAGCATCCAAATTACCATTAAGCCAAGCACATCAACAGCCTGGAAACAAACATCAATGCATAGCTCAAAAGTGTAATTATTGGACGAATTTAATATGGACTATCATAAACTCCCTCAGAATTTTGTCTCCAGCAAAAGCTGCTATCGTATAAGCATTTTCTAGAAGTATGACCTAATAAAACAGATATATCTAATTTATGATTAAATGCAAGAAATTAAAGTGACATAGTTTTGGTTACTACTATCTATTTCTAAGTGAAATAAACAAGTCAGATGTTTGACAGGTTAGGCATCTGCTCCTAAACCCACACAGCCAGAGAACACTCCCTAGTGCTTAGAAAGTGCTTCTGCTCATCCCTGTATTACACAAAGCTTCTCACCACAGAGGAGGAACCTTACTTGATTGGAGCAGTGGCTCCCTCGGGTCCTTCCAGTTCTGACAAAGGAACGAGATCCCATTTGAAGTGCAGGCCCCAGTTAAAGCCCCCCCGCACAACGGGGGAGGAGCTGTAGGTGAGGGTGTCAGCACTGATGATGTCGATCACAGGGCACACCACAGTCCTGCGATCCTCTCTGATGGGAGTCAGCAGAGGTTGCAACCACATCTCGTTCACCTCGCAGTGACTGTCCAGGAACACCAGCACTTTCCCTGCAGAGCACACAGAACAAAGATCCACAGTGCCATGGAACACAAACATGCAATTAAGTGCAAACA
Organism: Lycocorax pyrrhopterus obiensis; assembly: GCA_014706295.1. Taxonomy (NCBI): domain Eukaryota; kingdom Metazoa; phylum Chordata; class Aves; order Passeriformes; family Paradisaeidae; genus Lycocorax; species Lycocorax pyrrhopterus. Next base: position 6,583,432 of record JACSVZ010000002.1, on the reverse strand, counting down.
CACATGCATTCAACAAAGCAATACTCGCCAATTTACACGGAGATTACCTGCCACAGTCAGTAGGAACAGTTTGATCTATGACACACCCTCATGCTCAGGTGGTCTAAAAAGGCACCAGCATCTTTATGACACAACTTAAAATTTATATAACACCAGAATAACATGGAAGAGATGGGAAACAGCTTTAAAGAAAACAACTTTGGAACATGCAAATATAACAAGTCACCCCACAGACAGTATTGACTGGGCATGAGGATGGAACTCCAGCAGTTCAAAAGAGCAATAAAATTACTTAAAATTGCACTGACTGAAATGAATGGAATTGAATGAATGCTTGCTTGGAAAATGCAAGCAGAATCTTCTCTCTGGATTATACCATTACAATGCTAATGAGTAAACACCAATTAAGAGATTTATCTGCCACTCAAAATTATTTTAAAAAGTAGCACACACTTCCTCAGATGCCAAAGAAGCACACTCTGATAAAGGCTGTTTATAAAGCACCAAATATTGGTTTTCCCACTAACACTCACTGCAACAGAAGAGCTTATACAAGAAAAATTGCTATTAGACTTGAAAACTAGAAACCAGATTAGTGTACCTTAAAAGGGAGCAGATTTCATTTTAGAGCAAAAGTTTGCACATAAAACATGCAAAAAATATTCTGCAACTGCAGTATCTTGACCACATGGAGATGCTCCTGAGGCAACATTCTTCCGGGGCAAGAATAGGGAAAATTCTACATTGTCTCACTAACACTGCAGTCATTGTTTGAGATAGTGCAGGGGAAGATCTGGGATGATGACAAGTTGTGTTAGTAACTTTCAATAAAACAAGTTACTTTTTTAGAGCACAATACTGATTTTGCTTCACAATTTCATTTACCCACTCTAAAAAAGTACCTCATTTTATTGAAAGCAAATGTCTCCAGGAAAAAAAAGAAAAGAATCAATGGCTGAGACACTCAAAGTGTCTCAAGGTTTAAAACCCACTCAAATTTGAATCCAAATTTGCAGTTATCATTTGAGATAGTGCAGAGGAAGAAAGATTTGGGATAATGCTAAGTTGTGTAGCTAAGAGTGTGGCATGACATGCAGAGCCCCTGCAGGGGGCTAAAGTAACCACAGGTCAAACATTCAACATCTGAAAAGCTGCACTACAAAAAGAGAAGTCACGCAACCAACTTATTGTCAAAGTATGCAAGGAAAAGAGAAATAAGCAAGGGTACCTGTGGCATGAGAGGCTCCAATCATCCTTCCTCTGATCAAGCCTTCCCTCTTCTCATTTCTTACCAATTTTGTGGTTTTGGGAAGTTGAGTTTTAACATATTCACTCAAGTCTTTTTTCAAGTCAGCTGAGAAAAGGAAAACACAAGTTCAACAACAGGACAGAAATTCTGAAAGCTTTGTTTAAAGTTCCAAGACATTTAACTCAAAAATGGACAAAATCTTGATCAAAAAGTTACCCTGACACAGCACAGCTTCAAACCAGGAGTATCATAAGGACAGTCAGTCATCCCACATCCTACACTTCCCCTCCAATGCCTTTTGTACAATACTTAAGTTAATTGGAACTACTAGACTCAAAAAAAAGTGCTGTTCAAAGAAACACATTTCCAAATTCTCATGTCAACTGGCATTTGCAACAGATGCAACAACAAACATTTCACACAGGCAAATGACTTCAATTACTACATTCCATACAGGAAAACAAATGCTCAAACCTTTCAGAAGAAGCACGAAGACACCTTACATTATCTGTACCTGCTTAACTGAACAACAGATACAAAGTACAACTCACTCACAGCTGGTGGCTTTACTAAAACCCAAAAGGATCAAAGATTCTGCTGGCAAGTCTGTGCTTTTGAAGGAGTGCAGAGTGCACTGAAGTCTATAGGCACTACTGTAGCACTACTGTAACTTAGCTAACATCAATGGTAATTTTAAGAGTAACAATACTTCTTTCACCCAAGGTCAGCGGTTTCTAACATTAGAGCAGGACTACTGAAGAGAAGATGGACACATGAAGACTGAAGTAATGGAAAAGCATAAGTTAATAAGCTTAATGGAGAAATAAAGAGGAGTATAAAATGAGAAAGAAAAACAAAAACCCAACTGAGACTTCATAGAGAATCTTGGTATAGAGAGGTAGACAGACTTTCATCAGAGGATATGCCAAAACAAACATTATTCTGATGAGTGTCAGCTCAAACATTAAAGTTGCTGTTAACAAGATTAAATGCCAATGGAATATATGTGGAAGTCAGAGCTGTAACCTTAAGGAGGGATAAGAACTTTCAGGCAGGAGCAGTCTCCTAGAAAATTGATGAAATAATCTCTGAGGTGCTACCCAAATGAGATACCCAAGCAAGCATGACAGACACATTTGCAAACCTAAAATAAAATAGTGTTTGAGTCATTCTTCACCTGATTCACTATAGCAAGAGAAGAACAGCATACACCTGCAGAAACAATGGGCCAGCACAAAGCAGAAAAGTTCAGTTATCAAACTCAGCTCTTACAGCAGATGAGGCAAATAAACGAGCAAAGAGTTTCGCAACTGCAAAATTCTGAAAACAAAGGAAAAAAAATTTAAAAAAATAAATAAAAAGGGGAAAAGATGTCACATCCATATCAGGAGCTAAACCAGGTCCACAACATGAGCTTGAGCACCAGAATGTAAGAGCCAGCAGAGTTTTGATCCACACAAAATAGCATTCTGCTGCCAACTGTGCCCGTATCACAGATCATCCTCAACAGGCAGATTTGTCTCAGACAAGTTTTGGGAATTTTGTTGTTGATGGGTTTTTGCGTGTTGCCTTCATGTCCACTGGGAACACTGACTACTTCTGATATAACCCAAAAAATTGCTTCAATATAGCCTATCTGAGAAATTTTGCTCCAAGGAGTGAATTGCTTCCCTTTAACCAGTCTTCAAAAATTCCTTTAGGCATTACCTTCCTCCATATCTATGCAACAAAGGCAAAATGGGACCTAGGATGGGAGTCTGGAGTATTATTATTTTAAACTATTTTTAAGTACTGAGTTGCAGACAACTGGCTCCTTTTCTGTTCTTCAATCTCTCCTTTTACACAGAAGAATGCCTCCAGTAACAGCCTTCAAAACACATCCTCAGGCTTTTCCATAGCACGTTAAGGCTAAATCAGGGAGAAAGGGGCTATACCAGAAAAAGAAATCCTGCCTTTCAGGGAATGGAAAAAAAAATACAACAGTGGGCTCAGCTGAGCCATGGCAATTCCTACTCAGCTAGCAGGAGTGTTGGTGATTGAGTCTAAGAAGCTTTTTGAGGCAAAATTAGGTGCAATGGCCCAAGGTTTGTACAACAGCACAGATGTGTAGCACAGCTCCCATATTTACAAGTGAAGAACTAGAGAGAATTTCACCTAAAACACCACTTCAGAAAGCAGGCAACGGAAGGAAAATTGATCTTTAATTAAAAAACAAAACAAAGGGGCATAAAGATCAAGCAATCTGCCTGAGCTCATGAGATCCATAGCACAACTGAAGTTTTTATCCTTTTCCTCAGACCCCAAACCATCTTTGCCTTTCTTCTGCTATAAGAATCCATCCCTTAAAATTAAGCAGCAGCAAAAATATAGGATCATTAGCATCAAGAGCAGTAATTCTGTGTGTAAACAATACCTGCTCCTGCCTTTGGCTTCAGAACAAGTCCATTTGAAGTCAGAAAGACAAAAATAACTACTTGAATGTTTTGAACTTAATTTGGTTCAAATTAGCAACTTTGCTAATTGCTTCAATTTAACAACAGACCAGAAGAGTGATGGTATTACTGCCTCAACACAGGCATCAATCAAATGCATCCTCACATTCAAAAGACTGAGTTTTGAAGTAAGGCAAGTTCTGAATACAAAACAAATTGCACAAGACACTTTATAGCAAGGCATATGCTCCCAAAACACAAAACAAAACAAGCTTTTAATTATTACACATTCTTATCTTAGCAAGGAACAGTGTTTGATCTTTGTTATCTCTTGTACCTCGACATTTGATCTGACCTCAGAGAAATCGACTTCCAGAATAACAAGAGAATGCCATTCTACAGCAGACATATCTAATCAGTCTCTTAGAGCAAGTGAGACCTTAAACCAGAAGCCAAACAATGAGACCAAGGGAGCTAAAATTATACATATTAAATAAAAATACAACCTAAAAGTCATTTTTAAAATGCAAAAAATTGTGGACTTGTATAGAGTTGAGCAGGGAACCTGCACAGTCCTGCTGGCAAGAACTGCTATGCTAACACATTCCTCACCAGGCATTTGGCTTTTGAAGGGCCAGAATGAAGGGCTTTTGGAGGGCCACGCTTGAATTGCATGTCTGTCTTTACCTTGTCTGTCAATCGAGAGAAAAAGCAGCAATCCTTCAACAGGAGCAAAGCAACTCTGCAGGGTCTACCCCTCCAGGGCCCCTGCGTGCCTGCGGGAGCAAAGGCTGCTCCCAGAGGCAGGACAGCCGCTCCCGGGGTGGCCACAAGAGGCTGTTCGAGAGCCACGCAGAGCCCGCCCGGCCACGCAGAGCTCGGGCCCTAGCAGGCTGCTGGTCCGAAATGCTGAGCAAGTACAAAACACGGCACTGTTTCCATAGTGGCACAGCAACCCATCCACAAGACTGCAGCCGGGAGTGTCTGTGTGCCTCCAGCTCCTTTCAAATGCATTCACAGCCAGCAGGGGCCTCTCTGTCATCTGCTCTGAGCACCTGAGCAGCCCGAGCAAGGAACTGCTAAGAAAACCCAAACTATAAACAACTGCTTCATGACCCCCACAGATCAGTGTGTGCAAGACATGGCAGAAGCGGAGTGGCACACCTCCCTTATGAAAGAAGGGGAAAGTTGGGGCTGTTCAGCCTGGAGAAGAGAAGGTTTTGTGGAGACCTCTTTGCAACCTTCCTATATCTGAAGGAACCCTACAAGGAAGCTGGAGAGGGACTCATCATCAGGAACTGTAGTGACAGGATAAGGAGTAATGGGTACAAATTGAAAGAAAGGAAATTTAGGTTAGATACTCTATAGTTAGAAATTCTGCTCTGTGAGGGTTGTGAGACAGGTTGCCCAGGGAGGTAGTGGATGTCCCATCCCTGGAAGCATTCAAGACCAGGTTGAATAGGGCCTTGAGCAACCTGGTCTAGTGGGAGGTGTCCCTGCCCATGGCAGCAGGAGTTGGAACTGGATGATCTTTAAGGTCCCTTCCAGCCCCCTAACATTCTTTGAGTCTGTGATTAGTAGCTTCAAAACCTGATTTTGAATGTTGAAGTCTGTATGATACAAAGCTCATCAGTGAAATGGCACCAGTGGCAAAGGATATGTCACCTTGGGCATCTCAGGACACCACACATCCCTACTGGCTGGCACTTTCTGGAGACGGGCTGCAGTACAACTTGGTTTTGCATCACAACTTCCACAATTCATTTTGATCAGTCAGTAAAGCGCAGGAAGGCCCAGAAGTGTAACATTCCTGAAAGGGTCTCTCACCCAATTCACTGTTGTCATCCACCAGAATGATTTCGTGCAGGAGGTGAGCGGGGGTGCGGTCCAGGACGCTGTGCACTGTGCGGAGCAGGGCCGAGAGCGCCTCATTGTAGAAACAGATCACGACGCTGGCAGAGGGCAGATCAGCAGGGTAGGACTTCTCTCTGCATCTGCAAACAGGAATAGAGTTGTTGTCACTATTTATAGAGCTGGGTCACTGCTGAAACTTCATAAATAATAAGCAAACATTAAATGTGTAGGAGGAACCCCTAAAGTGAACATAACGAGCCCAGACATGTAACAGCTGTAGTAGGGCTCAGCCTAGTAAGTTACTCTCCACATAATACAGACTCAAAGTTAACACTGCTGCTTGTGTTACGGAGGATATCATGGACTGAGGTGGGAAGCAGAACCAGAGATCCTCAAGACAGAGAACAGAAAATAGTGAGGGCTTGTTTCAGCTGTCAAAGCACTGTCTAGTACTGTGAGGTAGCTCAGACATGTACAGGAAGCACAAATATGATACGAGGCCCACAAAAATACCATAGCTTTATTGGCCAGCTGCTGGAGACAAGTTGGATACCCAGAAAACTTCCACTGCTGCTAGAAACCTATTTACACAACCAAGGTTGGGATTCAGAGGGCAGATTAAGACACTTAAGTCTAGTCACCGCTGTCAGTGCAGTCTAAATAGTGTTCAGCTCACCCTAAGGCTGTCAAGTGTGTTTTGTCAGCTGAAGAGCTCTGGGTGCTTCATTAACTGCACTGACTGGATCTCTGCTAATTATAATAAAAGCAGAGACAACTGACTAACAAGCAGTTATCTAAGCATCTTAATCTGCAAGCTGAACCCCATTCAAAGCAAGAGATCGTTGTTTCTTCTTATTTTCAAAGCATGTCCTTACTTCTAATAGGGCACAGTATCACCGATTAATGCCATATGAAGGTGCCAGGCTGAGGGATCCAATAAAAATAAGAAAATATAAATGAAAACCTGAAAGTATAGAAGAAAAGCTTTCATTTATTCTAAATGAGCTCAGTTCTGGGAGAGACCTATCAGCAAGTATAATTCATTACATTTACCCAAACCAGAGAAACCAGTAGAAAAATAGACACAGGTTTGTTTATTTATTTTTCAGTGTTGGGACTTCTTATTGTTGCTACAGAGGTGAGTTGTTCCCCTCACTGCATGCACCAGATAGATTATAGAAAAATATCTGCTCTTTAATAGAAAATATTCAGAGCAGTGCACAATCACGTACCTTTAGCAGTTGATAAAAAAATTAGATCTCCAGAAACAATATTCAGTCAAAAAAGACAGAAAAGACCAAAGAATAAAAACCCTAGCCTCAAGCACTCCTGTTAAATAGCTGAAAAATCCACCTTTAGCAACACATGAAGATGAAACAGCATATGACAGAAATGTTATACCAAAAATATTAAATACTACGCCAGGTGTTATAAGCCATTGAGCACATGAAACTATACCACGTTCTCTCCAAAATTCAGCACCTACTTTGCATCTCTTGTATCAGGCACCTCCCTGTGGTATCCCAGTCGATTGCTGATAAGCATATTGAAAGCATGCTTCTGATAGCCCAAGTCTCTCACTTCCTGATCTTCTTCATTAAAAATCATTCCTGCAAAAGTAACATGCCAAGATCAGCTAACAGTCTCAAAAACACCATTTGAAAGAAATCAAGGATTGAAACATATGCTTTAACTTCTTCTAAAATCCATTATGTTCTTAAAAATCCCTCTGGCTTTGCGAAGTGTGTATTTGTGCAACTATTTCTGCTCCCTCCCACAAACAGGCAGCACTTATGAGTAGCCCTTGCAGCTGTAATAAAGTTAAATCCTTCTCCAAAGACTGCTGGCTCCACTGTGTTTATTGCCTCCCTTCACTCATATGGCCTCTAATTCATAGCATCACCTAAAACCAACATCAAACAAGCAACAGAGGATAGACTTTGGCACACAATGAATCAGCATCTATCCCTACAGGTGACAGGTCTGTAATGGGATTTTTGAGAGAGGAAATACATTTAGAATGGTAGAAAAAACCTCACAATAGCAGCTCCAACTTCATGCAGTTCTGAAGTCCGTGGTAATAAAAATAGCTACGCAAGAACCGCAGACTTTTGTTTATCTCACCTGGGACATTGACAGCAAGTAACACATCAGCTGAATTGCTGTTCATTGATTATTTTAGCAGAAGTGGCAACTGTTACTAAGCACGGCAGAAGAAACTGTTGGTATTAGGAAAGGTACTGCTATAAGCCAAGATGACATTTTCAATGCCATCCTGCCTGCCTTGACTCAGTGCCATGGGCTTCTCTCACTGAGCCACGTACTTACCAGTGTGAACAGAACCAAACCAGTGTGGCACTTCACACAACTCCAAGAGGGAAAGACAGCTGGTGTCTGCCACCACCTGTGCCTCTAGCCACTTCTACAACAATACAGGTAGCAGAGTCATTATTTTTTATTGTCTCTATTCAGCTGGCTGCACAGAATGAGAAGCTTTCTCTTCAGTTATTTTCAACCTACACAGGCAATTTCACTGAAATTTCAGTACAAGAAGTGAGCAAGAATCATGTCAGTTATCTCCTTCCACCCTGCCCATCATCTCCATATCATTCAAAATCTGCAGAAAAAAGAGGGTTCCTCATTAGTGTGCTACCATACATCCAGGAAAATGTTTCATGCCTTCTCAGACTAATTCAGATTGAAACGGACACCTGGTCTAATCTCCTTTCCAAAAGCAGATCCAGCTAGATCAGATTGCTCAGGACCATAGCAGTTAAGTTTTGAAAGCCTTCAGTATCTCCAAAGATGGAGATTCTACAACCTCTTATTTCCCTGTTCAAGCATTTGACCACCATCACACTGAAAACGTTTTTCCTCTTCCATAACTGAAATCCCCTCGCTCCAATTTCTTATCATAATCCCATGTACTATGGAAGGAGTCTGCCTCCATCTTCCCTACAGCCTCCCACTCAGCTGCTGCTGACAGCAATAAGATCTCACCCCTCAGCATTCTCTCTGAGGCAGAATAAACTCAATCCTCTCAGCCTCATGTTCTCCAGTTTTCACCAGCTATGCAAAAGCCAACTGATCTTGAGCCTGGAGAAAATTAGTTGGGTTAAACACAAAAGAGAAGTATTTTTAAAAGTTTGAAAGGGAAAAAAGCTTCCAAACAAGTAAGCCATCTGGGCCTTCAGAGCACAGCTGTGTCTCAATAACCAAGTCTACCTACAGGTATCAGGTGACCTTCCGGAGGGAATTCCATGCATCCGCATTCCCACCACTTACATTTACCACCCTGTGGCTTTTAGTCTTGAGTTCAGCAATGGCAATGCAGCTGCACTATCAAACAGCTCAAGAGTAAATGCCTTGACATTTGTGCAGGACTGAGTGGGAAGTGCTGGGCAGTGGTATCTGTGAGATACATGGGATACACCCACGGAGTGTCTTGTGACTGGCTGTCCTGCTCATGGATGAGTGCTCCCACTGTGGATGAGCTGCACTGTGGGGGTAAGAATGAGGTCTCTTTACAGTGGCAGTGTCACTCTCCCAGCACTAGCAGCCTAAAGGGGTCAGTCAGTCCTCCTATGAACCACATCCATTCCCAAAGGAAGGTCTCTAGCTGGTCAGTTCAGACATCCAGCTCCGTCATTCGGGCATAATCAGGGGCACAGTGTGCTGTGGTCACCTTAAAATGTTTTCTCCATACCAAGCATGAGCTTAAAACGCACCCCAAGTGTTTTATTCTACAATCCATCCATAGACAACCACTAACTACATTTTTCTGATCTTAAGGAGTCCTAATATTTTTAAAACCTTCTCATGAAGAACAGTATCAAATGCATGCAAAAGGCCTGAAAAGTCTCAGTGCAAACAGCAGACAGAAATCCTTGGAAAACAAGGGGTTTGCATTCAAAACCTCAGTTCAGGCTTTACTTCAGCAGTGTTACGTGGCTCTCAAAGATTAATGAAAAAAGAAAAGACAGATTGGCCTACCAGATGACAGTTTGATTTTGACTATCATACACCAACTTTCTTCTCATTTTATTATTTTTTTTTGCTTTGAGTGTTTATCACTGTCCTACCCTAGACAGACAGGAAGCCCTTTCCTACAACACCTCATCTTAAGAGCTGTCTCCTGATGATTCATATAGAATTTATCCTGGCACTGTAATTCCACTTGGCTTTCACCAACCAAACCAGTCATTTGATTTGAAGATCAAAGGACTTCTCAGTTAAAAAGCTCCATTTCTTTCCTGGCCTGTACTGAATAGTTGAAAAGAAATGGCCACCTCTGGACTGGCCTTCACCTCGCTTGGTGCTCAGGCTTTTTGCAGTGAACTGATAAACACTTGTAATGCCACATGAACAACATGAACTCCCATTTTTCTAACATATTCACAGAGGTCTAATGACCAACTCAGAAAGTGAAGTTTGGTAAAGTTCTATAAATTCACGAAACTCATGATTCACCATTCATCCACACTCATGACAGTGGGCTTCACTGAGATCTGAGCATTAAACCCTGGCTATGAAGGTTTCTGTGCTGTATTTCCCAAAGCAGCAGCAGAAACCAACACCCCAACACTGCCATAACACCCAGCTTCTGCCTCCAGACTCAAACCAAGTTTTAAGCCAGTACACAATGTGCCTGTTTGAACATCTAAAAACAGCAGTGAATATGCTGTAAGCACTTGAATACAAAAAGCATTTTAATTTGGAACACAGAACTAAATCACTTCACTGATGAAACATGTTCTAGTAAAACATACAGACCTTTGCTGGTACAAAGTAAGTAGGATTTGGCTCTAATCATTGTCATCTCAGTCTTGCATTGTAAAGTCTTGCATTTGTCCTACATGCATTTCTTGTAGATTAAGTCATACTCCAAGCACATTCTCCAAATCAATGGGTCCTCTTCATTGTTTATTGATATCAAGCTATTTTTAATTACTGCATGTAAGTAGAGTTTTTCTGTAGCTAATTAAAGCTTATGTATTTGAGCCCAATTAATACAGGAGTAAGATATGAAACAAGCACACACTGAACCTTCCAAAAGCAAGATTTAATTCATCAAGGGCAGACCTGTGCTATAACCCAGTCCTCATCAGCACTGACACAGCATAGATGTAAATGTTAGAAAAAGTGTATTTTGGATTAAGCGCTGTAGAATAAATTTTAAGTAATTCCTAATGAAGAGAACCATGAGTACTACCTGCATTTTAACAAACAAAATTTCTTCATTATACACTTTCCCTTGAGATTTTTTTTACAGAACACTAACTCATTTCTCCTGTTGTTTTACTAAGTTTGTCACCAACACTGAAAACCACTTACCCATTTCAGGAGAGAATTCTACCTCCCCCTTAACTGGGTCCTGGATATGATTTCCCAAAGAGTTTCCTATCTTATTCTCTTTCTGTTGCAATTCAGGTATATGAACTGGCCCCCGTGTAAAACGGGGGTAGAATTTTTTTGGAAATGGCCTCTGAGGTTCCAGCCCCTTGATGGGCACATTCTTGAAGGATTGGTTCTCTTCACTGAAGTTGAAATAAACAAAGAGAAGAAGTGTCCAGGTCACGGATGTGAAGAGGCACCCATAGCAGAAATAGCGAAGTGTGACACTTCCCATTGTAGACTCAGCATCGTTGAGGGCCCATTCTCAATTACCTGGAAAAGAGTGAAAACACATTTTGAGAGTGGTGCCTGTTACCTTAAACATTAAGAAATACATTCTAGAGGTTACTCTTCCATTAAATGATTTTTAGAATTTAAACTTTAAGCACAGACCTTAAGAAGTAAATCCCTTTTCACTCTCCCATTCAAAAAGAAAATACGACCAGTTTTCACATTTAATGTGGATTAAATTGCTTCAAAACATGGAGCAAACAATCACTAAGAGCCCAGTGACACAACACAATTAAAGATAAAAACGATTAATTTTCCTCAGAATAGTTATATACTTATCTCTGTTCCACAACAGTGTATTTCTAGTATGCCTGCCTTGAATTAAACGTGTAAGTATATAATTAAATATACTATACACAGGGAATTGATTCTTCACGGAATTGTTTTGGCTGGAAGGGACATCTGGAGGCCACCTTGTCCAACCCCCTTGCTCAAGCAGGGCCACTCTGAGCCAGTTGCCCAAGAGTAGATCGACATGTATCCATGTTTGTAGTTCAGATCCTATCCTAAAGCATGGAATGAGAGCACATGGATTCAAAAAATCCGCATAGTTCAGTTCTTCTTGCCCCAAATTTAAGAACAGCCATCATGAGTGTCCCAGGAGTTCCAGAAAACATGAGGTACAATTGAACAACATACAGCACCAAGATAGTTGCATTTACAGATAATCTTCTCCACAGAAAGAAAACAGGGGATAGGGAAAGAAGAAAAAGCTCTAAAGTAGTTTACTGGGTTCCTCCCAGCCTCTGCGGACTCCAGAAAAGCTTTCATGTTCCCTGGAGAAGATGCTCATCTAGAGCTGGAAGGAAACAACCCAGACTAGAGTTTTACTTTAGACATCCACAAAACAATTTTCCCAAGCTATATTGAAAATTACTGTCATAAGCAAAACTGTGAAGTGAAGCAAATGAAGCTGGTGAAAATATTTTATTTATGGGCCAGGAGAATAGGGTAGACTTTCTGGAGTTCCCCAAATCTAAAAAAGACTCAACACCCTCCCCCCACCCTGCAAAAGAAACCAAACCACACCAACCAAAACCAACAAAACAAAAACCCCAAACAACACACAAAAACCCCTCACACTAACAAAAAAAAACCCCTCACACCTTAAAAACTATACAGATCAGTTCCCCAAACTCAGTGGGAAAAAAAACACCACTGACTCAAAGAATTTGATTTCTTTCATCACTATCTAGCCACCACAAGTAACACAGTACTGGTTGAACAGTAACAAAAAGTCAGGAAATAATTTAATCACCTTTTAATTAGCAAAAATTTTGTTTTAAGAAAACAAATATTGGGGTAGGAGTAAATCATTTATGCTGATGCATTTTTCAAACTACTCAAAAAGTCAGAAACTACCAGAAGTCTTCAGGTCAGGTTGGCAAAGAACAAACCAGAACATTTATGAGTACAAACAAATTATTCTTTCTCAATATGGGAAGCTACTAAATAAAGGTAGAAGCTGCTAATGATCCCAAAGAACATTATAAAGACACCATTTACTTTGGTAATGTAATTCTGAGTCCTTAGTGACTTGCATCCAAAAAGAATATAAGTCAAAATTCAAGCTTACATTTCCCAGACTGCAGCAGGTCATCATCTCCCGAGAATAAAATACCCACAGTGTAAAGCAAAAAAACCAAAACCCACCCTCCTTAAAAATAATTTACCCATTGTTCTTACCATGTCAAACTCCCTCACTCCTGCAAGGCAACAATCTACGCAGCAGTGGAGCCCAGGGAGCTTAAAAAGGTCTTACACAGGGTTTAAATCTCAGGCTGACCCTGTGCATACAGATGAATTGCACTCTCTGTGAAACTGGCTCTCTCTAACACTGTCACACAGAAATCTCGCTGCTTAACTGCAAAGCCATGAAATTAGTCAGGCACCGAACGCTCTGGGGCAGAAATGTTTTAAGAAAATCCTCATTTTAGCTAGCAGAATAGGTTTACCAGTTAAAGAAGTACAGATGACCAATTCCCCGTGCCTCATGCCCTGTGCTAACACAATCATACCAAGGTGAAACTTGGCTCAGAAAAAGCACGCGAGGCTGCAGAGGAGCAAGAGCAGATAAACAATTATATCCTCTTATTATAATAATTCTTCTTGCTTGGCAGTCTGCAGACAATTAATGCTTCTCCATAAAAGAGGATCTGGGTGAGAGGATCTGGGTGCTTGCCAGGTTCTTTTTGCATGGCCACCAGAAGGTCATCTGCTGTAAGATTTGTCCAAGCCTAACATACTGCTCCTCAAAAAATGCTAGAGGTGTTTTTCCATTCACTAGGTTAACACAGATGGACAATCCTAACATGCACTGACACTTTGGAACAGAACTGTCCTAGTAAGATAAAGATTACTACAACAGAGAAGGAACCTTTTCATTTCAGAGTTGTTTAAGGATACATCTACACTGCATCTTGCACAGAAGAAACAAACATAATCTATTCTATCTCTGGTAACAGTCAGAAGACAGGCACACAGAGCAGAATTCCTCATGGATTAAGTATTTGCCTAGTTCATTGCATCTCTTTCATAGCTCAGAGCTACACCTGCTGCTGTGGCACTTCCAGCCACAGTAAGGTTAAAGTTTGCTGTGACTGACATCAGGCACACTCAGATTAAAGAGGAAGGAATAAATTACTAATCACCAGAGTGAGGACATTGCTGTACATCCCTTCTATCTCCAGAGAGCTCTCTGAACGGGCTAAAAGCTCATGCGACTGCTACAAAAGTAATAAATGCAAACCACAGCTAAATAAACCAAATATTTCCACCTGATCCTTGCTAGATCTGCTTCACCTTCTTTTCCTCTCCTTCACTATTTTGGCATTTTGTAAAATGATAAAGATGTTAAAATACTGCATTTAAATCAAATTACAGGACCTCCACAACGCACAGTTCAGTACCTTGCTATTCAACCAAGACACTTGGTAATTTATTTGGCAGGAAAATACAGACTCATTATTTAGACAATTCTGAAGGCAGAATGGAAAAAAGTTAACTCTGTGTATGAAAAGCACATAGAGGCTTATTAGTTTACTTTATTCACCAACACATATGTATTTACAGAAACACTGCCCTTTGGATTTCAACCACTTCTACCATTTAAGCAGAGTCATGATCTGTGTCAGAGCTGCACACTCCAGTTTTAGACAGTTTTAAGTTGCCTGACGTCTTACAGATGTGGTTCAGGCCAGAGGAGGTTTCCAAGTCTTCAGCTGTGTCAGTCCTGCTTGGGATCTGCCCTGAGGAACCAAGAGAACCTTTCCAGCCCTACACTTCTATGCACACAAAGCACAATCACAATGTATCTCTGCCTCTCCTCACCACACCAACAAACAAGAATCCCTCCACTCATTTCAGTGTGCAACAAAAGAATAACCACTTTGATAAGCGCCAGAGGGAGAAGGACAGGAGACTGCAGCTGGTCACAAGGACACAGGAGGAAACACTCAGTTCACGGAGCCTGACACTCAACCCTTGATTCTTACCTCATCCATCTCCCTATCCATGACCTCCTTCCATGCAGACACAGTGAATAAAAGTCTTACTTTGTCCTGATTCCTTTGCTCTCCAGTGTTGTGAAGTCTTCTAGGAAGCACATTTTGCCAATTTACCAATAACTATCTCTGCCTACGGATGGTCATAATACCTTGATGAGTGTCTTAAACATCCATCCTCTCCCAGTTGGTTTCTCCAAGCAGTATTTTGAAACTTAAGTAAAGCCAAATCCTTCTTTAGTTTTCCTCACTTTTTTTTTCTTAAATAGAGCAAACCTGTTCCTGAATACAGGAGATGCAAAGGACATGCCTTTGAAATCCAAAGTATTGGGATCTTTCTCAGCCCTGATACACGCTGCATGAGAAAAACAGATTACCTGCATTTTTAACTCAACAGCCTAAAGTTCTGCTAATGCAAGCACAGCTGGCAGGTTTGAACAGTTAGATAGAAACAACTGAAATCAAAAAAAGCAGAATTGTATTATTAGATAACCATGTCAGTGGGCTCATAAGAATAATTTTGACCTATGCAATACTGTAACAATGAGTCTAGTCACCAATAAATTGCTATTTGGACAGTACAGTTAAAACCCTTCTCTATTTATTTATTCAAGTGCAAACAAAAACACTAAATACCACAAAAGAATAATCCATGATTTAAACATAGCAAGAAGAATTGTTTCACAATACAGTTCATCACAAATTTTACTGGAAAGAGACTAGGCTTTAAGGGTCTATCACGCATCTCCCCTTTATTTCTGAAAAGTAGTACAGCTGCCAAAAGTAAAAAACACCTCAAACAATTCTCCTTTCCAAAAACTCAAGTAGTAAACAACTAAATAAAAGGCTTTTTTTTTTCCCCCTTGGCAAGATAGGAGCTTCCAGAGCAAGTAATAAATGATAACACCTTTAAGTATTTTACACACATTCATTCCCATGCCCTAGAGATGCATGGAGTTCATGGCTGTTCACTCTGGTGTGCTCAGGAATCCAGGGACACTTCAACATGACAAACATAAATCATCCAAGGTGGCAGCATCTCCTACATCAGGAAATTACAATCCAGTTTGGAGGCAAGAAAGGAAAAAACATATCTTAGAAGCTGCCTCTATCAGCATCAGCTTAGAAGAGACCGAGACTGAAAGGCACAGTATTCTGAGAATTCCTAACCAAATATTCAGCCTTTCAGTGTCTCTCTTGTTGCTCTGTTTTGACTGTCATATATTTATTGCCTTACAGTTTTCCTTTGGCAAAGCCTTGGAACTGAGTTTGCAGACCTACATGCCAGAAATGCCAGGAGTAAAATACTGCTCTCTAATTTCCACGAATTCCAGTACGTAAGTCTCAGTTCCTTGCACAAGTAGTAAATAATTGATTATTTTTTAAAGAGAACTATAAAGGTTAAATATTAGTAACTCAGTAAACGTCTCTCAAATTCTATCAATCCCAAAGCTAAAAAACTCTCCAGGAGCCCACCTGCCAGACCTGAGCTGCAGAACTCACCATGCAAGAGGCTTTTCATGTCACAGCAGCTTCTTTTAGCAGCCTTATACCACCACCATGACATTCATTTCATACATCAAAACCAGGAACATTTACATTCATTTAATAACTGGTCCAACAAGGATACAACTGTATTCCCCTCGACAGTCCAGGAGGATTTGTTGTTAGTAACCTGTGCAGCTCTCAGTAACACTGGCCCAATGTGTTGGCCTTGGACATTTTTAAAGGAAGCAAAAAATGTCAACCACACTCCACAATATTTTGGCTTAAAGAGCAATATTTGCTACAGACTCTATGACCTGCCACTGCTTAAGCACTGACATCTGCTTGGATTAACCTCAACAGTTTAGTAAACACACCGTATGAGTAGATATTTCATAACTGTGCCAGAACTCATGTTTGTCAGAGTTCAAACAGAGGATCAGACTAACCTCAAGATTTTTGAAATAGGAGTAAAAATTATTTGAGAAAACCTTAAAGTCTGCTTGTAGTTTTTCCAAGAACAGCTTTTCCTCTAAAAAAAAAAAAAAAAAAAAAAAAAGGAAAAGACAGACACACGACTCATACTACCCAGGTCCCCTGCAAGAATACCAGTGTATTTTGGAACTATATTGAGGCAGGGAACAGATGTGTACAATCTTCATTTTTAAAGAGCATTCTAGTAAAAAAAAAAACAAACCCACAAACCATTGAACTACTTTATCTTGCTACAGAGTATTAGGATAATTTGCTGCATGACCTTCTATAGATGCTTCTAATTTTTACTTTCTTACTTTTTGGAGAGAGCAGAACACATGAATATAAAATAACACTACTCACAAACGCAACTTCGGTCTTTTAACAGCCTTAACTCTTTCTACATTTCTTGGCCTCCAATACATTGCAGCTACCCATGAATAGGCTTTCTAATTTACTGGTTGAATCACTATCAAACAACAGCATTAACAGTGCAATGAACAGAAGCCAGGTTAGGAAGAAGTAGTACTGCAATAATACACACTCATCACACAAACAGAGATGCCATTCACACACCTTCTGCACTTTCACAAGAATTATTTTTTTCCCGGCAATCTTTCCATTACAATCTCTCTCTACTGGGAAAGCCACAGTTAACAGATCAGCAAGATGAAAAAGGGACACCTTGGGCAGCTTTTGCTTCAGATCCAACACACATCACTAGCAGCAACATCCACACAGCCAGAACAAAAGTAATAGACACTTCGAAATAAAGTGTTCCATGTGCTCCAGAATCTAAGCACGAGCCAATACAACTCCTTCTTAAAAAAACATCCTACAGGATTGTTTTATTACTAAATTGGATCTACCTGCCAGTTTGTTTTTAATTAAAAACAACCATTAATTTTTGACCTTACAGAGGGATGGGTGATTGCACTTTATGAATTAAGTGGCTCTTTTTGACAGAATACAGGCAGGTAACTACTCGTGTAAAGACAGGCTGGGCCTACAGGAATCTAAATCGTGACATTCAGCAAGGACAGATGCCAAGTCCTGCACCTGGGAGAGACAAACTCCGTGGCTGCTGGCACAGCCTGAGGAACAGCTCTGCAGAGAAGAACCAGCCAAGGTCTGGCTAAGCACAACCCTGCAGCAAGGAGAGCTGAGCGATGCACCCACAGGAGCACAGCCAGCTGACCCAGGGGTGCAATTCCACAGCTCCCTGAGACCACAGGCAGAGGACAGCACCCAGGGAGGGATTTGCCAGTACAAGACAGACATCAGGAAACTGGAATGAGTTCAGTGAAAGGCCGCCTAGATGGTCGCAGGCTGGAACACTTGCCCTGTGAGAACTGAGCATGCTGGGCTCCTTCAGCCTGCAGAAGAGACAGCTTTGGGATGAGAACTAAAATAGCAGCCTGTTCCTACCTACAGGGATGTTACCAAGAAAACAGACCCAGGCTATTTAGTGAGGTACAAGGTAGGAGAAAGAAAGAACCAAAAAAGATTAATGTTAAATCATGTTAATGTTAATGTTCAGTCACACCAACACTCATTCACAGAAATATCCTGTGGACCACAGGCTGTCCTCTTGCACAAGACCACTGTTCCCATTCATTTTAACGAGATGACACATTAAGATCTATTTATAATTAGCCTCTGCAAGTCCCTTCTAAATTCAACTTTCCAAGCTTTGAGAGCCAACAGTTTAGTCATTTCAGCACAGATACACAAATCCCTGTCATACCACCTAAAATAAATCCTCCTGGAATGAATACAAAATCTTGAGCAACACTTTACAGATAATCTTAAAATAATATTAATTATATTTTAAAGATAAAGCACATAGATTAGTTGCATTAATTGTTCAAGACCTATGAAATTATACTCTTACTATATGAAGTCTGAAAAGCTTTAAGTGTTTTAGGACAAATTTAAAAATTCATCTTCTTAGGTCTTTAGGTTCTCAGCCCTTACTATTTTCCCAGTGTCAAATGACTCACTCATACACTGATTTGTATTTCAGTTTTTGGGCTTTAACAAGAGATGTCTAAATATTGCACAGTATCATTTTCAAATCTGTGAACTATACATTGAAACGCCTCCTCTAGGAACATAACTTTGCTTATCAAGCTTTTTGGAATTTCTCAACTCCAGTAAAAAAAACCTTTACTTAAGCAGGCTACCATACCAGAGTGTATGCAAACACTTTGGCTTTTTTATACTAAAAATGTGAAATTCCTCCTTTATCCACTTGCATTTCAAAAGCTCTCTTAAAGAAATGTTCAAGTATCTCCTGCCCTAACACCTTCCACTTTTTTGTCAACAATAAAACATACTGGGTTTTTTCCTTACTGATAAAGGATACCTTTCTCCCCATGTATTATTCCACTCTATGAAGAGAGAATATTTAATGAGGACACAATTTTAATGGAAAAAGCAGGTACAAGTTTTGGAAAGAAAAACTTTTCTAAGTCAGGATCTCATGTTAACAAACAGCTGAAAAGAACACCAGGTTTAGTTACAACCAGTGGTACAATGTTGCATCAAGAAAAGTAACATAATAGTTCGGCCTGATTAGAGAAAACAAGTACTCTTGGATTAGAAATACAAGTTTACCAAAATCCTAGTGCCCAATTCTGGGTAAATAAGTGCTATACAGTAGACAGTTTCATGCTGCTGCAGTGTCCTCATTCCCCTCCAAAAAAGCCCTTCTTATTTCACAAAGCACAGTTATAAGAAAGAAATTCTTACCTATCCCCCTGACAAACGCTCTGCAGGCTGCTCGGCTGGATGTTCCTTTAAGCCATCTGGCACACAAATACATGTCATGCCATTCCCGGAGTCCTAAAAATACCTTCTGCCTTTTTTGTTGCTAATAAATACTTTCTTCTAATTCAAACAGCAAGATTTTCTTTTCATCAGTACAACCAGCTCTGAAAGAAGCCAGAATGTCTCCAAAGAAAGATGCAATGCATTTTGTAATACAGCCCTTCCTTCTTCACAGAGCTTAGAAAACAGCAAGGTTAAACACCCCACAAGTTGTTCTTCAATGCATCTCTCACATTAAAGATCCATGCATCTAAATATTAGTTTAACAACCCTTCAGCACTATATACAAATGCAGAATGTAAGAGAGCTTACAAGGTCAACCACACACAAATAAGCTGCTTAACACCCTTTCTAAATGTTTAAAATCTGCTTAGCTGTTCCTCACATTTCATGTCTGCAAAGCTCACCAAAATAACAACAAAAATGCAGATTCATGCAAAATAATTGGATTAGCGACACTTCTACAGGAACAGCTGAACTGTAGAACCCTCACCTTTTTCCAGAAGAGTCGGCACTAAAGCAGTGCAAGGTTACACAGGAGAGCACATTGACTGCAGCAGCAGCCAGATCCAGTCGGTGTCTTCATTCCCAGTGAACAATGAACCGCTGAGCCAGAAACTTAACGCTTTGTTGCTTGCAAGTCCTGACTGGGAATGGGGTAACAAGCACAGATTTCTCTAGGAAAACAGGCCAGTTTGGATGGGTCTGAGGACACAAATCCTGCATGCACTCTTTCGCCTGCATATGCTGCACCAAAAGCATCAATATATTTTTGTTTGCAATTATTTTTCACATCTCTTTTATTGTGTTTTTTCAGCTGATGCATGATCCATATCAATCCATGGATTTGGCAATATACACATGGTCGTTTTCCTGCCACTCACATAATCAATCAGTGGCATTCTTCATCATGACTAGACCATAGTAATGCTAAAAAAATAATCATTAAGTTGTACAAAAACTCCTTTACTCATCATTTTCCAAATCACTAGTAACTTCATGAGATTTCTACATTTTGACAGAAATTTGCTAGGTATGCTTTCTGTTCATCTTCAGAAATTTTCATCAGAAGTGCTTTGGGCTTTTTTCCAGTCTTTTACAACAAAAGCGAAAACACATTTTCTAACTCTTAGAAAAATTAAAAAAAATTTAAAAATTCAGACTTCACTTGTGCAACCCTCCTGACAAAAAAAACTGGCAGCAAATCTGTCAACAAAACAGACCTCACTAAAGTGCTTTTGAGTAGGACAGTGGTAAAAAGTGGGGTTGATCAGTCTGTTTTAAACCTGTGACTACTAACTATGGGAACTGCACTTGGCACAAGTTCTGCAGTAGCTCCCAGAAGACATCTACCATCCACTTGTGCAGAACTCGGTACTGAAATCAACAGCTGGATACAAAAAAAGGCATAAAAGGCATCTGCCGACTCACACTAGAAACTTCCAAAGACTCTACCTGAACATGTACAAAATGCAAAACCACTGCTATTATGTTACTATTTGTACTACAGAATTGGAAACTTCCGTAATGAGAATGGTTACATTGCATCTTATGCTGCAGCATCAGGTTACAGAATTCCTAGACCGCCGTGCCTACTCCCCACAAATCATACAAATCTACTTCATTTCTCCTTCTACAGGGTTTTCCTTTTCAATAGGCAGGAATTTACATAAAAATACTTTTTTCAGTCAGACCAGAATCAAACATCTTTATGGAGCCTGAGTAACTGATATAAGCATAAGGCTTTATTTGTTTAGAAAAACCCCAAACAACAAAAACCAAACATAAACAAACAAAAATATAAACAATAGACAAAATGTAGCCCCAGAATTAGGAGTGAGGTTAAAACAAGTTACAGTTTAAATCCCTAGATCGCCTCTAACAGGAAAATATTTAACTCATTCTAAACTACTCAGAGTTCTTAACCCTGTTACATTTCTCCACGCTATAAAGAGATGGCACTTTCTTAGAGATTTCCTCAATATACCATGTCCTGTGTTTTTCCATGTGGATGGCCATTTAAAAAAAAAAAAAAAAGTAGAAGGGAAAAAATACCAAAAGCATGAGTTGAATTCAATGTCCATTTCTCATGTCTAGAAACAAACATCACTTGGAGTTTTCACTCCAAGCTTTAGCACAGAGTCCACAGTATCCATGCCATTTGGAACTTTCATTTTTCCCCAGCAAGAAATTCTGAGATAAACCAAAACCCTGCAATCTTCTTGCTTTGGATCCATTTTCTCATCAGAAGTTTAAAGTATTTTCTGCACACAGGTTTCTCTCTATCTCTTTTATCTTCTCACAAATGTCTCCAGACATTAATAAAAGAGAGTAATCCTAAGGATATAAACCTGTTTTGTGTTCTCTCTCCAACTCCCTGACTGCACCAGGACAGGTCGAGCCAAGGGACGCTCTGGTTGAAGTATTTGCTCTGCTGCAGATTTTGATGATATTCTCAGCAACTCAATGCCTCTGCTCTCTCCTGATGCATTAAGGCAAATAGCTTAATTGTTGGATTAAAACAAGTCACTAGCAGAAACAGACTGTACACTGCCTGTAAGGAGAGTAAACTACTACAAGTTATGCCAAAAATTAATTTTCTTAATTCCTTCTCTGTGATCTTACAGACTCAATCTTTCCTTCTCCCAAGAAATCCCTTTGAGGAAAGAGTTGTGGACCACTCCTTTTCCATCCCCTCTTGGTCACTTTTCTTCCACTTATCTATTGCCAGTGTTTCTAATGGGAAAACATACTCAGGATTTTGATGTTGAAATCACGGATGTTGCAACAAAATGAATAGCAGACCAAAAATACATTTTCCCACTTTAGTAGGAGCCATGCCTCCCAACACTCTGCTTGCACAGAAGGTTAATGTACAATCCAGAACTTGGCCGCCTCCTGGTTCACAGGTGATGAGTCTTGACATCTGCTGACACCAGAGATAAGAGATTCATGCTGACAAAATTAAGGCACTCCCGGAAATGGAAAACTAAAGGAAGCACTTCTAGAAAGCATACTCAATAACAAATATGAGAAGTATTAGAGACAGTGGCATCCTTTGTTCTTGATGTTATGCTTCAGGAATTGGCAAAATAGTCAAAATACCTACAAAGATTGATTCATAAGGGGTTTTGAATCAAAACAGGATAGTTTGTGCTTCCTGGAAAAATATCTGTGTTTTACTTAAGGCCACCTCCAAGGTTTAAAGCACTCAATTTAATCCTTGTCTGCACAAGAAAATCTGTGTCATTTAGCCAAGCAACATTTGGATGGTTTTACACAAACTAAGAAGACCTCCATGAACATGCTTCTATCATTCATTAAGTATTTGCTTAAATCAGTTTGGCACATAGCAACCCTTCACTGATGTACCTTCCTTTCAGCATGCCTCTGCAAGTTTATTAGCTTAGCCTGTCAATTTAAAACCTGACTTCTTAAATGGTGCAGTGTCTCCATAGTTGAAGTCTTAGGAATGACAAAAAGTTATTGCAGGTAGGCAGTTACCCCCCAAACAGCCACTCTGCAGCATTTCTTCATGCACATATTCCTTCCTTCTGGAGCAGCAAGAGCAGTTACTTTTGTCCTGCACCATGGCAAGACAGGCTGAAGCATGAACATGAACAGTCCCTGTAGCAGAGCTGATAAGGTAAAACTTGTCAGTCAGAGCAAACTTCAGACTCAGAAATGCAGAACTTGCAACGGCACTACTGCCATGAGACAGAAAACCACAACAGCTCACCTGCTCCCAACTGAACTTTGAGCCACGAAGACATCAAAGACCCACGAGCACTATGGGACATTGGCTCTGGACTCCTCCCTGGCCTGCACAATTTCTTCTTGCTCACACTCTAAAGCACAGAGCAGGCAGCACCAAATCCTGAGGTTCCTGCATCAGGGGTCTCTAATCAGTGTCAGCAGTGGAAAAGCTGATTCACCCCTGAACACTGCAAAGGATCAGGCTGCCAAGCCAGACTGCACAAGAAAAGGCTGAGATACAACACATGCAACACACTTTCACAGGCACTTCACTCTGTACTCTACATTTCAGTAACACCATCAATTATTTAATCTACAGACTTAGCATATTTTCACATCTCAGGGAATAAGTTCAGAAGTTCCTACAACAAAATATCAGAAATTTAGTATACTTGAAATCAATTCTTGAACGAAACAGTACAATCAGCTTCCTAATTTTCCACCTTTTTTGCTGCAATGTATTTCTAGTTTTTACAGAGTTTTCAAACAGGGAATTTACACTAATTCTTACACAATGCTGACTCACACGAGAAACACGCTAGAACGTGGCTGAAGGATGTGGTGCATACTATTGACTCTTACACAAAGAGAGCTGAACAAATGTTTTTACTCATGCTGCAAAACCCTGGTTGAACAGCCGAGGCCTTACCACTGACAGCACTTTATACATTAACACAGTAGCTGCAACAGTAGATGCTTTCATCTCCATAAAACCCACCATATGTTTTGAAAAGAAACCTTAGATAAGAAGACAGTTTATCTGCCTCCCACACTCTAACAGGGATCGAATCAAGGTTCACCTCTGTAACACTTTTTGAGAAAGAAAAAACAAATCCATTTCTGCACTTGAAATACGAGAACAGACTTTTGCTCTGCAACAGCAAGCAACAGCTCTCCAAAATGAATGGTACTAAAGGAAATTGCTTGATTTTGGGGATATCTGTAGCTGTACTATCACCTAGCCAGGCAGATGGAACTGTTTAGGAAGTTGACAAACAACAGTCACAAAAAGGAACGATTGTAATTTTGGAAGTTTTACTTTTCCCCTTCAGTGGACATCTCCCTTTACTTCTCTGCTTCCAGTTATCAACACACAGCTGACACACTGCCAAACTCAGCTTGCTGGCTCCTCAGACTGCAACTGTTCTACAGGACCTTCAAGGAAGTAACCAAAGAACCATCCTGCCTCTGTTCTTTTCACCCCCACAGTACTCTGTTCTTTCGCACTGGAAGATCCAAAATTCCCACTTTTACTTTCTGCTCAGATAATTCTAACTTCACCCATGTGACCCCACACCACACGTATGCCCTACATCCCCCATTAAATAACTTGGGGTTTCCATCACTTACTGTGAAGAAGCCTATTTTGTGCAGATAAATTTTCGAAATACCAATAATTTATCTTTATTTCCCTTGCCTTGCTGTTTCTGGGCTTTCTGCCTCCTAAAATGCTTCAATCACACCTACTGTTATTTTAGGTCACTATGAAAATGATGATCAGATTCACCCACTCTTAAACTACTGTCACGCAGAAGCTTTTCAGGAACTCTATCCAGTGTTACTCCCATGCATAATGCAGTATTGATTTGCATCCTCTGAGAATGTGATTAGATAGCAGAAGCCAGGCCACAGGCCCTGAAATCTGCAGTCAGACTCTCTTACAGCAGAACAAATGCCACTTTGCCTGCTGGCATCCTCATCTGAGGCTGGGAGACGAAGGCTCATTAGAGTTACACTGTTATTTCTTTCCTCCCCTGCTGCAGAAGAGCTCCTAAAACTCTGCAGGAGCTTATCTTACCCAGAGATGAGGAAAAGCTTATGCAGAAGGCATGCAGTTCTTCAGAGACAGTTCTACTGGGGGAGGCCAATTGCTTGTTAATCAAAAGCCTCTTATCTGGAACCACCTGGCCATTTACGCTGGTCTAAAATGAGGCCTAGGAATCCCAGCTGGACTATTTCACATTTTTAGAGGTCCTCTATAGGGTAGCATGGCAGAAACACACTGTCAGGAAGAGGTTGGTATCATCCTTCCCTGGGCACAGCCTGCATTTGGATCAGCTTAAGCTAATCAGAGATACCTGGGAATAGTTTCCTATTAAGATGACATCCACAGGAAAGAAAAAAAAAAGCAGCTCCTAGCTCATAAAGCATGCAAGAACACTTAATATCACTTACAGACTACCAGAGTACTCTTTCTAAAGAGAGAAGGGATTTGATCTTATGTTGAATTACGTTTTCCAGGGAAAAACAAAGCATATTAGTAGAGTGTTAACAACCCTGCCCACCTGCACAATTACTGTGCTGGCACTAAGAGATTTCACCCTTCCTTTGAACATAAAGCAATGCTCCAAATAGTCTGGACCAAATGGAGAAAATACTGATTGTTAACAGAACAGCAACAAAGCCAGGTCATGAGATTTTATTTTTTTCTTTGGAAGAGCAGGGACTGCACTTTAATTATGTAATAAAGTTCTGTAAGGTCTACTGCAGCTGCCCTGCAACTGATATTAAAAATGACTCAGGATACAGCTTGGTAGACATGCTGTAATAGAGAGCATCAGTGCTCTAATTACTTTCAATAGCAATTTTAAGGCCGATACCTGTGAGGAAGTGAATGAAGGTGAAGCAGCTGTCTGGAAAGGTGGATTCTAAACACAATGTTTGCTTCCAGTACCATATTACAGCAGGGAATTCTGACCTGCTAAGCTCCCCACTGCCAGTAGCACAGAGCTTTTGGTGGCTTATTCAGGTTCATCTGTTTTCTTGAAAGCAAGGGACCAGAGAACCTTTATTCTGCCTTGCAAGTAACTTTGAGACAGTCCATTTGCTTCAGTATGTTCTGCTACAGCTTTCCTTATAAGCTTTAACACACACACACAAAAAAGAAAAATACCACATGGTAATAATGAACTGACTAGAAGGGCTGGAGACCCTCCATGAAGAATAACACGTATTTGCTAAAAGGAAGAGAGAAGCCTCAATGTTGCATATAAGTATAAACTGAAGAAAAAGGGGGGAGCGGAGGGAGGAAGGGGGAAGAAACGGTTTTAAAATAAATTTCCCAGTCATAAAAATAAGAAAGCTTTAATACACCACGGGGTCACACAGCGCTCCAAAAAGCAATGCCTGACCTCGCCCTACAAACGAATCAATGAACGGAGCAGCAACAGCAACACCAACACGTACCGATCCTCACATTTCGGGTCAGATTTGCAGAGTTTCAGTCTACCTGCAGGCGGGCTACTGCTGCTCCTTCACATGCATTTAAAGACTATAAAAAACAGTAATTACGTTATCTCCCACCCTGTGCAGCGCAACCCCCTGCAGCTGCTCGGTCTGCCCCCGGGGTCAGGTTAAACCAGGAGCCCTCAGCAGGGGAGCGGGTCAGGCAGGGACCCGGCCGGGGCAGCCTCCCGCTGTCACCTCACCCGAGACCCGAACCGGGGCAGCCCCGGAGCGGAGCCGCCTCTGGGGCTCAGGAACAGCTGCCTCAGGGCAGGCGGCGGGAAAACAGAATCCCACGATCAATTAGGTTGGAAAAGACCTCTGAGATCATCGAATCCAATCTACGACCGAACACCATCGTGTACAGAGAGCCCGATACCGCCGCTGGCCCCGTTCCTCACCCCCGGGCTACCCCTCACCCCGGCGCCGGTTCCCCCGCCGGGGCCGCCTCCCCTCACGCCGCCACCACGGCCCGCGTCCCGCACAGCCCCGCACTCACCGCGGCGGCGGCATCGCCCCTTCGCCCGCCCCGCGCCCGCTGTGGCGGTGCTGGCGCCATGTGACCGCTGCCTCCTCCTCCTTCTCCTCCCCATTCTCCTCCTCTTCCTCCTCCTTCGCCGCCGCCATGACGGGCGGAGCGGGGGCAGCCGGAGAACATGGCGAGCCCTGAGGGGGAGAGCCGAGGAGCTGTGAGGATGTGTCATGCGTCCCTTTTGCCGAGCTGTGAGGGCAGTCAGGAGTGCAGGGCTGTGGATGTGCGGCTTTCACCCCCCTCCTCCCCTCAGATTTGCTGTGTACGTCTGCTCGCCCCAGCGGGCTTACACGGGGTCTGGCAGCTCTCTGTGCCGATTAAAGCCTTTTCCAGCCCCTCGAGGTATTTGTTCCGGGCTTTTCGGCCTTAAGTAGCCCCTGGAAGTACAGAGGTCCAGCCAAAACCCCCGGCCAAGGCAGGGTCACCTGGAGCAGGTGCCACAGGAATGTGTCCAGGTGGGTTTGGAATGTCTCCAGAGAGAGGAGGCTCCATGACCTCCCTGGGCAGCTGTTCCAGTGCTGTGCCACCCTCAATGTAAAGAAGGTCTTTCTCACGTTGAAGTGAAACTTCTTGTGTTTTAGTTTATGGCCATTGCTTCTTGTCCTGTTGCTGGGCACCACCAAAAAGAGTCCAGCACCATCCTCTTGGCAGCCATGTCTGAGATACTTTTATGTATTAATGACATCCCTTCTCAGTCTTCAGACTGAACAGGCCCAGCTCCCGCAGTCTCCCCTCATAAATGAGATGCTCCAGACCCTGTACTTGTCCAGGGGCTTTGAAGGTGGAAAAAAAGGAGTGTAGGTCAGGCTGATGGAGGATGTCTGGGCTGACCAGCCATGGATCCCTGACCCTATAGTTTGAGTTGCTGTGTGGAATGTGAGGGGATGGTTTCTTCAGCTGGAAGAGGGAGATAGCAGAGGGAAATCTACCACAGCTACACTGAAATAACCTGAGATTGACTGTTAATGTGCTTCCATAGTGACAAGATTTACATCCTCACAGGTGGAGAGTCATGCTGAAACCTCGGATCTTTGATACCCAGAATAAAGGGTCGAGCCACTGGCTTGCTAAACCTACCACACCACAGATCCATCTTTGTGCAGGACCAACTTGGCAGGTGTCCTTTCTCCAGGAAAAGTGATGAAACTGGAAGGCATGTTGGGTTTATAAACCCTGGTGAAGTTTAGGAACAAACTCATTGTCATACTGGGAGCTTATTTTGTAAACACCGAGATTACAGAACTTGAGCTCCTGAGTGACACTTGGAAGATGGCAGATTTTATTTTATTGAAGTGGAAAGTAAACTGGATTGACACATCCAAGCCCATTCTTTGGTGGATATTGCCCCTAATATCCAGAGATTATGGCAAGGTGCTTTATAATAACAAAAATAGAGCAGAACCCAGAACCTGTCAAAGAGCTGTAGCTGCAGCATTAGAGTACAGAGGGCAAAAAGGCAATCCGTAATCAGAAGCTGCAGTGAGAGAAAAAGGAGTTACAGTCTGTGGAGGGGTTAGTAGGTGGATGGCAAGGAGGTAGCAGGGATCAAGATGAAAGCCAGGTGCAGTTAAATGAGATAGCCACACAGTCAGCCCCCCATCAGACAGGTTTTCAGAATTCCTGCTTCATAATGGCTAACATGCAGCTTTGATCTCTCTCTTATAATAATTTAGCCCAAGGACTGCAAGTTTGTGTTAAACTCTTTGAGGTAAAAGCAACCTCAGCACATATGCTGTTTTCTGCAGAACCATTATCCTGGAAGTCCTTCTAATTTGGCCAGTTGTTGCCCACCTTGTAATTCCAGCTATTTAATCTCTTTTAATTCTTATCTATAAGAGTTTCCCTGGTACTTGGATTATCATTTTATTAATGGAATTAATAAACCTCTGCTTTTTAGAGTAATTTACTGTAAGGTCTTTGAGATGTGTTTCACTTCTCAAAATTCCTGATAATGATAATCTGTCCAGCCCAATTGCTTAATAAGATCTGTGATAACTCCTTAGTGTTAACTAATTGACCCACTTCCTATGTGCTCACAGCAAGAGACAAGAACTCATATAAAAGTCCTGGCAAGAAGCCATAACCCAAAGTAATCCTGTCAGTGTGGGTTGAGGTCAAAATTTGGGTTCTATATGTACTCAAGCACTGAAATTTCATGTCTTTTTCATTGTTGTCATGTCTTGGACACAGAAATTACACAAGAGAAAAGGACAGTCAGCTACCAAAGATATTCCTTAAATCCTGTCTCATTTCTTAGATTGACCCATCTACCTCATGAAAAAGTAGGCAAATATCCTCAAAACCGAACAGAATTAATGTGTATTATTTTTCCAAATCCAAATTGTTCAGAATAAATTTGCCCAGCTGATGTGTAGGGCTTGTTGACCAGCTGTGATAGAGAAGACTGGAGGAAACTCCAAGTATTCTTTCAGTAACTGAGAGGACTTGCATTTGTTTCAGTGGTTTCCTGTTAGAATTGTTTGCCTATGGGCTGTCTATGACTGAAGTCAGTCTGCACACCCCCTGCTAGAGTTTCTAAGTGATTATGGTTTTGAGTGGCATAAAAAAGCCCTTGTAAGTGCTGGAGAGTTCATTTGGAGTGTTTGAGGAAACAGGACATTTGTCTGGTTGCTCTCAAACCTCTTCCTTCCTATTGTTACTTTTGCTGCAGACCACTTGACATTTTTTTTGTCTGCTTTCCCAAGGAAATAAGGTCAAATGAAAACTCAGAGTATGTATATGGGTTTATCTGTTCTGCTGTCTCTTCTCAAGTACTTCTGAAATCTCAGGCCATATGTATCAAATTTGACAGTGGGTGGAGATCTCAAAGGGATTATATGCTAAATAGCTTTACAAAAACAGATGTCTGAACTGTTACCCACCACCAAGGAAAAGCCTGTAGAACAAGGTCACCCCACGCACCCTTAAATTTATTAGGAGCACTCAGGAAAGAATCTATGGAACTCTTGTGGCTCATCTATTGAAGGCATCAATTCTGTGCTTTGGAGCAGGTGAAAAGGCAAAAAGGATGTTCAGTACATTAAGACAGGAATAAAGAACAAGATGGGAAGATTTGTAAAATTGAAAATGCTTGGTAATCTTGAATATTGTGTGGAATTCTCCCTAAAGCACCAAGAAAGGTACAGAGAAAAGCAATGAACTGATTGGAGATCTGGAATTGCTTCCTTAAAAAAAAAAAAAAAAAAAGAAAAAAAAGTGTTTGAATACACTTGAATGGTTTAATTTGGAAAAAGACAATGAAGGAACATGAATGTGATAATGGTCAAAAAATCTACTGTAATAGAGAAAGTGGATTCTATGTTTCTTATAGCATAAGATTTAGATGTCCTGAGTGAAATTTCCAGGCAATAAATTTAAAAGAAACAAAAGAAAGTATGTTTTCTCTAGAGTTACCGTTGTAAATTGCTGCAAGTGTATTGGAGAGGCCAAAAGTATAAATGTTCTCATGAGTGGATTAGAAATGGAAATGAGAAAAATGTCCGTTGAAGCCTCTTAAGCATAATGCTAATGCAGCTGCCAGCTGAGGAAATCTCCAAGTAAAGGGGTGGATTCAGCCAGCAGATTAAGGCACCTAAATTTGGTTTTCAGTGTGTAGGTGTCTCCATGTGAACCAGATGTCTAAGCTCCCCTTATACTCAGCAGAGAATTAATGTGGGATTTAGTTACATAAATGCAGGCATCGAGTGCCAGTTTAAGCACTGTGGAGTTTTCTACCTGGCCTCATGCTCCAAGAAGCAGCAGGTATCCTAAAAAGCCTGTTCTGTCTGAAATCTCATGTGGAAGTTGTTGGTATCTCAGTCCACCACAGTTGTCACTGAGCACAGATGGTTGGCAAGCTGAACCCTGCTCATGGTTGCACAGCAAGCTGTTCAGCCCACCTCAAGGCAGATATGTACAATCAGTGGATTCTGAACAGCTGAATAGCTCTTAGATTCATCACTGTATTGAGTAGTTCTGTGTCGAGTGTAGGAGGAATTTGTGTGCAGATGAAGACATCAGCATGGGGACACTTCAGTCTAGGTGTCAGAACCTGTAGGCTTTACCAGGCTGTACAGAGGGAATAATGCTTAGCTTTTAATGCTGTTTCCTGAAGTTTCCTCAGCTAGTCAGACCACTGAGCTGATTCAGCAAGTATTGATTTAGGGAAAGAATCCAAGAAATGTATGAAAAAGCCTTCCTAAAATACTCAGATCTGTTGGTAATGAGGCTTGTGTGAAGGATTAGTGACAGTGTGTTGTACCATGGTACATGGATATGGAGTGACACTTGGAACACAGCTCCATGGCTCCCTAAGCCTGGAAGATACCCAATGGCCAAGAGTTCTGGGGCAACCACAGATACTGCTGCTGACACCCAGAATGGCCAATTCTTAAGCCATTAGATCCTGTAGCTGAAAGGGATTTTTATTTTTTCACAAAGGTAAATCAAAACCAATTTGGATGATGACAGGCTTTGCACCCTGTCATCTGTGAATCAGACCAGTTAGATCTTGTTAGAGTAGCAGAACTTGCCTAAGAAGAATTTAGGCTAAGATTCAGGGCAAAGAAATCAAAAAGAAGGATAACTAGAAAAGCCAGATGATAATTAAATGAGTTTTGGAACGTTGAATAAGTTTTTTCCTCAGTCTCTCATGCTTCAAATTATTTACATTTTCTTGTTGGTACTAAAAAACTTTTAGCACTAATGCTGTCCTCTTGGGCTGATGAAAGTTCTAACAAAACAGTCAGCAAGCTCAAGAGTTTCTTTTTTTTTGATGTCCTGCAACAAGCTATGAAGGAGTGTTTGTGCTTTTCAAACTGCATTGGGCACCAGCTGTGCTCCTGCACATGTGCTGTTTATTGACAGAATGCCTTGATAGTGCAATAAATGATAATAATAAAGACTCCCTTTTAGTATTGCTGGTGTCAGCAGAGCATCTGCACCTCTCAAATGTCGTGCTCAGAAAGAGATGAGAGCAAACCTAATATGTTACAATAAACAGGTTCTCTCCCTTTTCCCATACACAAGACACAGATAAGATCTACAAACCATCTAAATATATGAACCTATGCTAATGAAGCAGGAAACAAGTAGTGAGCTGGAATGATGAGTATGTGTGATGTGTCCCTAAAATCCACAGGAATATGAGGAAGGAGCCAGTTGTGTGAGATACAGTGCCTGGGAGAATTCATACATCTGAGGATCTTGCTAAGAGTTGTTTTGTCTTAGCAAGGAATTGCAGCACTGAGTATACAGAGTAGTATTGTCATGCTCTCTTCAGTTCCCTTCACATTTTTTCCCTTCATTTTTCAGCCCAGGCTGTGTTATTTTTCTGTATTTCTTAAAACTTCTTAACTTCTGTAGAGTCTCTCCAGAACTGTGGAAAAGTTGTGTTTTAACTTTGAGGTGTTACTGACTAAATTCCATCTGGTTTTCATGTTCAGAAGTTCTCACTCTTAAGATCTGGGAGTGAGATGCTACATCTTCTAGAATTTTTTTTTTTTACTGAAATAAAACTTTCCTTGGAATCTGTGGAGGGAGGTAATTGGCTAAACATTCTGTCCAGTGTTGCTCAACTGTGCTCAGATCACTTCACAGGCTCTGAAGTCTGGGCCAGCCTGGGCTGATTTCTTTTCCACTTTGGACTGTTTTGCAAAGTTTGAGAATGAAAACAATCTCATAAACCTAAGAAATCTCATAATTGAATTGGCTTTTTACCAACAAACTATATTAGAACTCTACCAAGAGTTTCCTTCCATCGTTGTTTCAAGTTCCTGATAAGAGAAGGAAAAAAGTTTATTTGCAGAGGAGCTGAGTCTCATTATCTTCTTTTTACAGATGTGGAAGTTAAAGCACAGAAAGATGAAGTTGTTTGTTCCAGGTCATCCAACAAAGCAGTGGCAGACAAAAAATAGAAGTGAGTCCTTCAGTGCTTATTCTGTTGCATCACTCTGTCTTCCTGTTTTGATGAAAACTTCTAAAATATCATTTTCCTAGGTAAGTATGTGAGAAATATTCAGACTTCCTGAAAAGTCTGACAAAACCTTTAGTTATGTCACATAAACAGAGGTTAGATAGAGTTCAAACTGAGAGTAAGACTCAAAGCCTGAATTGTGGCATTTCTGTTCTACAGGTTTTTTTTTTTCTTTGTAATTTTTTCTTATAGCAGGTGTAATCTTTCATAAAAAGATACCTCAGCCTCTAGCCCTAAACCTGTTATACAACAGGATGCTGAGCCTTTTTGGTTTTTTTCACTCTACAGGGGTTTTTTTCTGCATTCTCAGGGATGGGCTTCCACTTTTCTACAACTGAGAAATGCATAAAAAAAGGATGTATGTGTAACAAGCAAAGGATGATTATTCAGTAATAGTCATAGTTCCATTTTAGATCTATTTTTCCCATTGGTTTTATAAAATTATGCTGCTTTGTACTAACTGGGGGTAGTTCCTGCTTCTCTGTAGCAATTTTAACCACAGAGTGGTACCCTTCTTTCTCTTCTACCCCCCCTCCAATTTGTCTTTCTTGTCTGTTTCTATAACACATCCTAAAAAATTTCACAACTTGACAATTTTCATGAACAGTCAGACAGTGATTTAGAAACTTGTACTTTAAATCATTCTTCTTTTTCAGGGGCCTGACATATGTTTGCAGTAAACCTCATCTCTGTATTGTTTTTTCAAGGAAGAAGTGAAATTCAGTAGTAGTTATGTTTCCTACCTTATGCACTTGTGAGAAGCTGCAGAGGAAATTATATTCCTATAGCTAAGAGGACAAGAATTAGGAGACATGACTGTCCCTCGAGGCGCTCTCTCCATAAATCTGGATTTACTGCTTGATGTCTTCATTTGTTATGTACAGTGCATTGATAAAATTCTTACTCCCATACAGTATGTTGATAAAATACTTACCTGTGCCTACTTCATCTGTTTAGATTAGAACCACTTGCAGCCAAACACAGTTTCTTGTTGGGCAATTAAACATCACTACTAACAGGGATGCCTGACCTCTCTCAGAATTCCCCGGCAAATCAAAAGCAAAACAAGGAAAAAGAATCCCCATCAGCAATGTACTCTTTGTTGCATCACTAACTTGTGGTTTACCAGAGAAATATGTTAAAGTAGGCTGTAAAAAACAGTATTTCTAAAATGCAAGTTTTAGAAGTGTCATAAACTTGATTTCAATAAAGGATGAAAATGAAAATAAGTATTCTAATTGCTCCATACAGAAGCCAAGAGCTGTGCAGTTACATATAAATTTACTCCTTATTTTAGCATGAAGAAGATCTGTATGATTAAAGTGCTTAAGGTAATTTGGGGGCCTATTAAATTAAATTAATGACTGGAGGAAACCATTATTTCACTATCTGAAAATTTCAAGCTCTGAAAGAAGTGAACTGCCTAAGGAAAATGGTGAAATTGGAAGATAAATACCACAGAAATCTATCCTGAATAGACATTGTGCTGTTCTAGGGAATAGCATGTTAATAGCAAGGGAATTCTGTGTGAGCTGTGAGATGCCCCCTGGTGTATTTCTGCTGAGACATTGTACATGGTCAGAGCAGGACAAAACACCAGGACAGAACACCTGAAGCACTGACAGAGGATGAGAAAGTGTAAAAGGTACAGGAAGCTATGTAAGGACACAAAGCTGCAGAAGAGGGATTGGTAGCCATGCCATTTAGCATCTAACTGCCTTTTGCAATAAGCAGAATTAGCTGTAAGCTACTCAGGTTTAGGTAACATTTTCAGTTGTACAGGTTAGGGGATGCTGTATGGTGATGGGGGATCCAGCTGGGGAAGGGCTCAGCAGCATTTTGTGGATGCTATAGGTGGAAGGGGGGTTGGAGAGGCTTTGGAGAGCCACAGAGAAAGGAGTTCCATTCTTCACCCTGATGTCTCTTTGACAGAGAGCATTGTGAGGGTTAAGGGACCCCCAAATCTGCCTGTGCAGCCCTGTCTGAATTTCTGTCACCACAAGTCACAATATATTCTGTCTTCTTCCTACTGAAAATTCTACTTGTTTGGGGCTGCTAAGAAGAGGAAGAAGCAGGGAGGGGACAGGAGAAAAGGAACAATTTCAGCAGAGGGGAAGGGAGGAATATAAGGTACTGAGCCAAAGAGGAAGGCCTTAGAGAGCAAGGATTTCTGTTCCTATTACTGGGGTCAAAAATCACTGCTCCAGAGAACCAGTGCCCTGAAAGTAATACCTGCTCCCCTTGCTTTCAGGGAGAGCAGTGGCTGGGCAGGTAGAAATCAAGTATGGCCTGTGTGCCTTGATGTTTGTGTGTAATCCAGAACCCTGAGCAGAGTCCCTGTGTCCCAAGTAGCAGTGCAGTGACTGCTGGGACACACTCTTAAAGCAGCCCTGGATTTCAGGTAGAATTTTAAGTAAAGTATCATTTGTTAGAGAAATGCTAGTAAGTAGCAATAGTATCTTGAAAAGGATAGAAGAGAAAGAAGTGGAAATATTTCAAGGTCTGAGATTAGGCTGGTTGGCACGAGGAGGATTTAGAAAAGTCAGGATTTTCTTGGAATAGGCTTGGCAAGGAAGAGAGAAGAAAACTGTGATTGAGGCAAGATAAATTAGAATCCTGTTGCCTCTAATCTGGTGTGGATGGTTCTTCTCCAAACTTAATGGCACTTCTAGATGCTAGGAAGTTGTCCTGTGGTGTTGATTATCCAGGACTTTTCAAGAAATAAAGTCACATAAACCATGTATGACCTAAATATGTGTAGACAAGAGCAGAATCAAAAGCAGGTGATTCTAAGAGTTTGAGAGGGAGCTCCTGCACAATAAATTACCTGTTTGTAACTGGATATTTAGTATTTGCACCTCTCTTTTGGAGGATGACAGAACAAAATGTGTTTGTTGCTTCATTCAAGCAGAAAGAGAGTATTATAAACTATTTTCATAAGTAAATTAATACCAAATCTCAATCCTTTTTGTATGCTCTTGTGATGGAAAAAAAAAAAGAGTATATCATTTCGTGTCATTAAGAGAAAATACCAGTGCTTGAGCCAGGTATCTGATTTTAATGTATACATATTTTGGCGATTTTTTACTAGTGAAAGCTTTGGTTCTCTTGTGGATTAAATAAGTGAGGACAGGCAAATGAGGGCAAAATCCCTTTGAACAGATCGATATTGGCTGTAACAAAATTTCATTTCAGCACTTCATTGCATAAAAATTTGTTGCAAACCAAACAATCCTGGTGGTGTTCTTACAGCCTTTGTTGCCAAAAGAAAGAAAATAAAAATTTCAGCTTTCATTGTAATGAAAACCTCCAGTCCTTGTGATCACAGGAATAAAGCCTTAAAGATTTGACAAATACATAAAACGATGGCTCATCCTACAGAGTCAAATTAAAAATAAAAATAAATGAAGAGACAAAGGGAAACGTCTTCTAGTATTTTTTAACAAAGCCATTCTTCTGTTTTTACAAAGACCAACTCTGGGTTTTGTTAGTGCTCAGGCTGGTAATGCTGAGCATAAGTCCCAAATGTCGTCTGGCAGTGCACCAGTTTGAGTTAAACCAAAATATATTATCCATTCTCCTAAATGCAAGCTTCTGCTGTACCAGATTTTGAAAACAAGTTATCTGAGAGTTACAAAGCAATACCAGATGGTGACTGTAGGTTGGCTGGAATTTGCGGTCTCTCTCGTCTTGCTACATGTTTCACCACTTGGAATATTCTAAATTATATTGTTCAGTTATTTGTCTCCTTGGCTCAGTTTTTCCTTTCTTTCATGTCCCGGACTGATGCAGTTCTTCATGGTTTCACTAGGTGGGTCCCCACAACAGTGCACTGGGGAAGCAAATTGTTGAGTAGCCTGAACACACTCCGGTAACCTTATCTCCCAGTCAGCTTTATTTCCACTTTCTTTGGCAGAAGTTCACTGCACCACGTGTTTTGATGTACAATCTGGTGATCAGAGTGTTGGGAAGTTGTCATAAAGGGGCTGGTTCTACCTAGGACTATTGCGTTTCTATCTTATCTATTTCAAATGGAATTTAAAACCAATGTGGGTTTTTTTACAGCCAGTTAGGTTCAGTCCTATCAATTTTTACAATTATTGTACCTTTCCAAGGTTGATCAGCAGCGTTACATATACCCTTCCTTTCCAAAATCAAGTCATCCTTAATGCTTTGATACTTTCTATACTAGTCAAAAACAAACAAACAAAAAAATCCTTTTCTGTGTGTGTGAAGTATTAATTTTATGCCTTAAAGATCCAGAAATAAAACAATACACTTTCAAGACAATATTAGTATAGGAGGTAATTTAAAGGCTGGTCTTTATTGGGGGCCTCCAAGGGGCAGGTATGGAAAATGCCCACCCTGGCATGGGGTGAATACAGTTTTATAAGTTTAGCAAATTAGCATAATTTACATGAATCACCAATTAGGAGCATAAGTGATGAAGTAATTCCCCCTTTTTGGTTCCACATCTTCTGTAGCCTCCCTTTAGATAGGAACTGGACTTTGTTTATGAAAATGTGTCTCGAAGAGCTGGTTTCTACCTTGGCTCCCAGAGAGCCAAGATAGGATAGGGGCCTTGGACCCCTGGGGTTTGGAGCCTCTGGAATGTGTTTTGTCTTTCTGCCTATCAGGGTAGGGAGGAGGCAGAGAAAAGTACTGGAGCTGGCTACGAATACAATAATAGGCTACAGAGCTACAAATATATGTGTAAATAATATAGAGCATATATACAAGCAAAAAAGGAAAAAATCAATTCGGCATCAATTGACTACTGTTAAAAAGAAAGACGTTTTAGCTAAAATCCTCAAAAATTTTCTTTCTGAGTGTTTTATATGTGTGTATTTAACATGGAAAAGTATTTACCCCCTAGACCTGACCAAAAAAAACCCAACACAAAGCTTCAGATCTCTGTATCCCATAACGTCACATAGAGAAGAGAAAGGAAAAAGAAATCATATATTAACAATATTTTTAATGTCCATGGTGCTCTGACTGAGGAGGCAAGTGGCTTCTTTACTGTCTCAGGTTGTCTTCGTCCTGCAAAGAAGGATGATCCTTTAACCTGTACAGAGCTCTGTCCTGTCATGTCCAGGCTGTTTCTGACATTCAGACTGGTACACTTAAACCCCTGTCTCTTTATAGTGTAGTCTGTAACACTGATTTAAGTTAGAATAGTTAACTCTTACTCTGGGAGACTTACCTAAAGATAACTTCAGTGCCCGCTTCTCATATCTTGGCACCTACAGAATGAAATCAAAACAGACAATTTCCATTATTGTGAGGTTTGGGATTATTTGTTTCTTCCTCCTTTGTTCCCCGCTTATCCAGACTCACTAAGTGAATCTATTTCATCTGCTTGTTTGACATGATTAGACAATTCATGTGGAAGCCTATCAAGAAGCACAAATTTTGATTGAACTGAAGGTTTTATTCCTTGTGATTTATGTTTAAAGGCAAAAAAAGGTTTAGAAAATTCTTACATTATGTATTACAGAGATAAACTGAAAATTAAAATTGATTGCTTTCTTGCTCAGTAACCAACTCACATTAAATACAACTCATAATCATTATTGATTATAAAGTCAGAAAATCTTCGTTTGTCAAATGGAAGATGAGAAAGGCTGTCACAGTACACACAGACATGGTAGTACTTTATGTCAGAGATCTGGCTCAAAATTCATCCTCAGGAGTGACTATAACATCTGATTTCTTGTTTTTAGCAAGTAAGTAGGTAGAACCTTCTGTGTTTTACCCAAACCAGTTTTAATGGTCTGCTTGTCCTTATTTTGATGGCAAGACCCAACTTGGAAAAAAATAGCTTCTGTACTGTTTTAATTGACTTATGTCTCTGAATGATGGTTATGAGCTCCAGTAGTTCTCTCTCCATTATCAAGCTTGCATCAGTTACAATCCCCCCTCTTCAGCTGCGGTCCACATCTCCATTTTAGGCTGAGTGCAAATGCTCTAGGAATCCCAGGCAATGAAGAGTGATGAGAATTCCAATAAAACCCTGATTCAGGTTTGGAAAGTGCTTATATGTCTGAATCTGAAGGCTCGATGTGGGTAGGGGGATCTCATGCTCTCCTGGAGCAGAGTCACCCTTCTGTGTCCCTGGGCAATGACCGCGATGTGGTGGGATTGCTCGTCATTTCAGCTTGCAGAGTTACAAACCACACAGCCAGACACACTATATGAGGTTGGTCTGCTCACACTTGTCTGGCACCATCATTTCCTCTGGGAAAATGGCAAAAGCAAATAGCAACTTGTCTGTTTGCATGTAGGCGTGAGCCTCCTGAGAACGCAGAATTTGGCACCGTGCGCAAGCGAAGTTCAAACGTCCTCAAGCTATGAATTGTTGACAACTTCTCTCAGAATAGACATATAAACTACTTAAAGCAGTTTTGGTGCTGCCTTATCTCAACTTTGCCTTCAAAACTTATCATGATTCCCAAGTCACTAAGTCACCCTGACCGGGAAAATGTGCCTGTGGCAAAGGGTGTTAACATTTGCATCGTCCCACTTGTCTGCAGGCAGAGGGTAACAGCACTTACAGCCTCATCGGGATCCTGGGAGAAGCAAGGCATACACCATTAAATGCTTATGTCTTGCTGCCCCACAGTGGCTGTGTTTACAAAAGGAATAATCCCCACAACAAAGGCAATGGTGAACATTTCAAATAGCAGCAGTTTCTCAGTCAGATTATCAGCTCTGCAAAACAGGCATTGCATTTGCACGGTTCCGTGTTTACTACTCTGAATTTGAATGCAGTTAAGCATGGCTGGTGTTGTCACACCTATGCCACCAGTGATGAACCTGCCCCTCCTTTAGAGGAGGTAGTATAGGAGTGCCAAGTATCACTCTTGGAATGAAATCAGGGGAAGGTAAATACACCATATAAATATTCTAAGGCCTCCTGAGGCTGAGAGTCAGCAAGCAAACCTTGGCTACAACACTGAAAATCTGAGAGTTGTTAATGGAGGATTAAAGTGGTAGGTATCCTCTGGGCTACAGCAGGATTTAACAAATACCTGTGAATGAAATGTTCAAAAGGACTCCAAGGCAAAGCTCGACTGCAACTTGGAGTGTGCACAGAGGGAAAAGAGAAAGCAGTCCAGGATCATGTTACTCATCTGACTGCAAAGGGCTCTGTTTTCAGCGCTGCCCCCAGGGCTTTACCTGATCTGTCCAAATAAGTCTGCCTTCCCACCCTGCAATCATTCATACATAAACAACTCTAAATACTTTTCTGACTGTTCTGCCAGCTTCAGCTCTTCTTGCTTATTCAGTGCCTGCTCTCCTGCCAAAACAACAAACTGAGCTCATGTGGGTTGTGGTTGGGGGCAGAGGCAGGCAACAGTGGTCTGCTCATTTCCTTTGTTTTTCATGTTTCTCTTTGGCCTTTCCTTGGGTAAAATCCAAGGGATGGATCATTGCTGGTTCCATCATGATACAGAAGGAACAGACATCACTTTTCAAACAATGACAGCTTTATGAAGCTTAACAATCTCAGCCAAAGTCTTGATGCTATCATCAGTCATGTCTTTCTTCCCAGTCCCTGCAGGTGACTGCAGCTGGCAGGAGATCTTTTGACAGTCAGATTCTCTATGTTATCTCTTTTGGACCAAGCCTTTTAATAATTGGACAGGAAGATCTGGGAAAGAAATATGCTGTTTCAAGGCATAAATAACATCGTGCTGAGTACTACAGAAAGCTTTTATTTAATTTAGTTCGATTTGGTTCAAACATGGTCATCTGGTTTGGCTTGCAACCATGATTTCTGTAGATTTATGCTCAGGTTCTTCTTAGACCACTGACTGTCATATACAAATCATTTCACTGTGCCTCCTATTCCTCAGCTCTTCAGTGGGAATAAGATGTTCTTGACTTACAGGAAATGGAGATAAAGAGTGATGGGATAAGGAGTTTGTGAATTTTTCTGATTTTCTAGTAATAGAGATCCATATACATAACTGGAACACGGGGCTGAAATGCCAAGAGTCTTTGCTGCTAACAACAAAGAAATGTGGAGAGCATTGCAGGTACCCTGCCATCAAATCATGTGTTCCACCCCTATGGAGACAGCCAGATCATGCAAAGTTAGAACTATTTAAGCTGTCAGAGATTGAGTGAACTTAAGTTTTGGGTACTGTGTCTGACAAAGTCACTGTGATGATGACTAGTTATAAGGAAGAAATGTTTTACAGTGAGGGTGGTGAAACACTGGCAGAGGTTGCCCAGAGAGGTGCTGGATGCCCCATCCCTGGAAACATTCAAGGTCAGTCTGGACAGGGCTCTGGTCTGATTGAAGATGTCCCTGCTTTTTTCTGTGGCTAGATAAGCTTTAAAGGTCTCTTCCAACCCAAACCATTCTATGACTCTGTGGTTTAAAGAAGTTTAATTCTTCAATTTCCTTTTTGCCAATTGTGATGATTACTCAGAGCTTCACTTTAGGTCACAAAGTACTTTCGATAGTGATCAACTTCACCTTTTAATCCGCAGGTATTAGCCCAAGGCTGTTTTTTTGCTTCCAACACACCAAAAGTATTTACCTAAATTAAAAAAAAAAAAAAAAACCTCGACCAAGAACACAAACACATTCATGTTTGCCTATTCCACCACCCTTTTTCACAATGGGGCAATTGCAGCTACCTGGCCTTTTCTGGAATGTAATCTGGGAGGTGATTCGATTTTTGCTGTGGTAAGAGGAACAGCACAGTTCTAGCAGCAACAGCATCCTGCCAGCTAGTGCTGCCACCAGAATATCAGCAGAACCCTCAGCCTGAGGACGAGCAGTTCCCTAACATCTACGGATCAGGGGCAGCATTAAAGAAGCATTAGATGGTTTGACCTATGGCATTTTATGATATTTACTTGCTTCCCAGAAGTCTGGGAGGCTCTGGATTCCTTGGCGTCCGGCTGAGCCAGGAAGATAGATTAACTGAAGGACTGTTACTGTTTTGTCTTGGGTGAGGCCTTGTGGGCAGCCAGCTCTTTTATTTTGTGTATTGCACAAAAGGTTCCTTTAAATCTGTGTATTCTAGGGATGAAAGCTTGGAAGTGAGAGGGTAAACTGGGATTTTTTTGTCTTTACACAGCAGTCTTCACTAGCCAACCTTGTTGGCAAAAGCATACAGAAGAAATTCCCTCAGAGCAATGCTCATGCACACTGCCCTGTCCTGTAAAGTTGAAACCAGAAGGGTCAGTCCAATATGGTGCTAAGGGCCTGGCTATAAAATTCTCTTGCTGCCTGTCCCTAGCTGTTACAGGTCACTGTTGGAGCCCTGTAACATGCTGAACATATTAAAGTTCTGGAAGTCAGGATCCAAAACTAATGCTGTAGCTGGACTAAAATCACCGTCCTTATGTGTACGCGGGGGGCTCTGCTGACTTCAGTGGGTTTCTCCATAGACAAAAGTGTTCACCTAGAATTAAATGCTTATCTGTTTGCAGATAATAGATGATGGGTGTCCTCCTGTCAGGAGACAGCCTGAACAAAACCAGGAGACACTGTGGGGTCAGTGATATTTGTATAAATGACATGGAGTGAGCTTTCTTAGATCATCCTTTTATAGTGCCACGTTCTTGTAACAGTTCTTACTTTCTTTCGCATTTTAAAACAGACAAATTATTGTGTGCTCTCTGCACTACAGCTCTTCCTGCCAAAGCTGCCTTGGAACAGAAGGAAAAGACAGCTTTGCTTTTCCAGCTATGGCTTTTTAAAACATTTTTGTCTGATTCAGTTAGGCTCCCAAAGAATGTTCCATGGATATGTAGCATATTATGTTATTACTGCAGTCTAGCTGTGCTAAACCCTTTATCGTTCCACAGCCCTTTGAAATAGGGAAAGCTTGTAAGTCCTGGTTTACAAATGAGAAAACAGTAGCACAGCACTTAACCCCTGTAAGATTTCTCTTGGGCAAAATTCCCACATGGGAAGAGCCTGTTGCCTTCTCTGTTCTTGCCTCAGACCACTGATGTCAGTGATGTGAATGAACCATGTGGGATTGTGTCCCTGCTGGAGACAGGGAGAAAGGAGATATAACCAGACCAGCTCCCACATATTTCAATAACAATTGTGAGCACACAGTACTCTGGAAAGGTGGGTTTTAAGTGATTTGGAGTAGGCACCCTCTAACTGCCTGTAAGAAAACAGCCAGGGATTCTGCTATTTAAGTCTCAACCTGTCTTTGTTTTCTTACACAGTAATGAACAAAATTTAAAATTGATAAGCATATTAATAAGTTAATTATTAACTTACTTAACAATGTTGGCCTTCAGATTGCCATTATGAAGCATTTAAGCTAATAGAGAGGTCTCAGAATTCTTATTCTATCTTCTTGGCACACCTGTCTGTCTGTACTGATCAAATCTTTGAGGTTTTCCTCTCAGCTGTTAAGAGATAGAAACTTTAATAGCATGTGTACATATGTTGTATGAGCAGGTTAAAGTCCATACAGCTATAAGAAACTGAGGTCCCAGGTTTCCAGGTTTATATATAGATTTTTTTCTGATGCAACAAAATGAAAAACAAACCCATAAAGCATATGGACCCATCCCAACCTGTGGGTTGGGAACACACTTTAAACTCCAACACAGTGTAAACAGAAAAGTGCTTGCTGCATTCAGGCTTCTGCCCTAGATTCACCCAGACAGTTCCAAACTGTTTTGGTTTTCCTGTCAAGTTTCTGGATATACTTCCATAACTGACACCTCACTAATGTGTTAAATGATATATATATATAATATTAGAGGATCTCACCAGTATAAGTTGAGATGTAATTTACATTATCAGTGTAAAAACTGCCATTGTAGTCGTGACTCTCCGTCTCCAACCCTTCCATTACTTCACTACTCACCACTGCTTGGACTAAAACTTGCTGAGCAAGTGTAGCTTTTCACCCCAGGAATTTTTGCTGTCTGCCAGTGGCTTGGGCCTTGCAACTCAGTCATAGATTTCCCTTGTGACTTGAGCGAGTCCCACAGCTAGTGTGCAATAAGTAT
Source organism: Lycocorax pyrrhopterus obiensis (assembly GCA_014706295.1). NCBI lineage: Eukaryota > Metazoa > Chordata > Aves > Passeriformes > Paradisaeidae > Lycocorax > Lycocorax pyrrhopterus. Next base: position 6,539,424 of record JACSVZ010000002.1, on the reverse strand, counting down.
TCCAGGAGTTTGCCATTTACCCCCCAAGGAACAGATCCAAAATGCTGAAAGGAGTGCTGTAGTCATAGGCCACCTATGTAGAATCTGTTTTACCACTAGAGAAGATTTGGGGATAAAACAATACTTAAACCCACAAGATTTTCAATAATAGAAAAATTACAAAAATATATAAGATGGGTCACTAGGATTGTGTTTGTCAATAAAGTGCTTTCATAGTTGTTCCAACATCTCATCCAGTATAAGGCTGACACACTGATTAGTTTCTGCTTTCTACATCAGTTGGCTCCCCTAGAAAACTTGAGAGCTGCCTTTTTCATGTCCTAGTGATAAAGAGGTTACTCAGAGTCTGGAATAGTTGCTCCAACCTGAAGCAGAATATCTTGTCACCTACCCCTGATAACTCTTGCCCTTATCTCTTACAATAGGGCACTCAGATTAATGAAGGAAATAAGGTCATTACTGTACTCTGTAAAATGCCTTTTTTTCTGTTGTACAGTTTGATTGGAACACATTCTTGGTTTCAGTTTTGAATTGGTTTTGGTTTTGTTTGGGTTTTTTTTTTCCTTTTACAGGTCTCTTCAGACAGGGTGATAATTTTTGCAAATCATAGCTTATAAACATATAATGTGCAATTCATAAATAATAAATTACTATTATAATTCCACTTGAAAATGCAGCTGAAATTTGCTCATTTTTAGGCATTTAATGCAATTAAATTTTCAACAATTTAATGAAGATAAATGGATGGCAAAAATGGGAATTGAAGTTTTTGGAAAGATAGTTTCCAGGAACTCTTAATTTCAAGGGCCTTTTTCCTTCTTAGCCTCTCACAACCCTGCTTAGCAGAGAGATGGGAGAATTTAGCCACTAGATATATTAAACACAGCACTCAAGTGTTCTTTGGTTTGGTGTGCAGGGTTGTGGATGGGAGTGTAGAGCCCTCATCCCTCTACACCTCTGGTGCAACCTTTCTCAGGTGTTTTTACTTCGGTGTGACTTTGAACTTGGTACAGAATAAACACGGTCTCAGCATGTAACACAGCCCTCCTTGCATTAATATTGCCTGTACCAGACACAACAGTACAAAGTTCAGGCAGCTTGTTGAAGGCTGAGCTGGACTGTTCTGATACAATTTTCTTTATCTTATCGAAAGTCTCCCAGTGAGCTGGTTGAGTCCAGGCTGTGTCTCAGTCTCTGGTTCCTTGGCTCGGTCTCTGTCTTCAGGCTACATGAGTCAGTTTGCTGTTCTCTGGCTGTTTTCTAATTATCTGCCTATTTTTTCTCTGGTCATTTTTATCTATAACTATATGTTAGGAATATTTTGGTTCACAAAACTCTGACTTGCCTTAATCCATCTCAGAATAAAACATTTCTCTCTCACATTTTCCTAGTTCTGTCTCTGAATGTAGCCACAAAAATTTTGAGTGCTGTGTGTACTTAGCCAGGGCATTTCGAGTTCCCTGCTACCTCATTTTCTATGCACAAAATCATATTTAACTTGTTTGCTGCTTCCCCACTTACAAATTCTACATCCTCAAAATGATGATTGGATATTAATTAGCAATTGCATTTTCACAGGGACAGTCAGAGCTGTGGTCGGCACCAGTAGCCTGAAGCCGTGGGTTGTAAACTTGGCCCATGACATTTATAACACCTCTCTGATCTGAGAAATGTTCAAATCATAGTTTAAGACCATTACAGACAGTTTGTCCAGACTGAAGTGAGGCTGGTGGGTGCATGTCAAATGCCAGTCTGGGACTACTACAAAATAAAAATCATTTTTCATATGTTTAGTTCCAGTTCTGTTTCTCGTGATGTGTGGCTAGTGGCTCATTTCTTCTGAAAGGCCTGTCTTTGGCCACTTACTTTCCAGCTGACCTTATAAGATTGCACTACGCGTCTGAAAAATCAATTAAAAAAGAACTGAAATACACTTCTATTATATATTAACACGTGTCCTTGTGAAGAAAGGCCATGATCTGAGTATGCAAAAGCTAATAATTGACCAAATTGTGGTGCCATACTATTTGTTCCATTTATTTTCTTTGCAGAAAGCAGGCAAACCCTTTGCAGGGACACTAAAAAAAATCTGCAGAATACCCACACCAAGTTTAAATAGGCACATTTTAAATGTTGAGCAATGATTATCAGTGGTTATCACCAAGGCTGCAAAACTCTTCTAACAAAAGAGAAAATTTAGATTTTATGGGTTAATAGTAGTGCATGAAAAATAGGTTTACTTTGGCTCATTTTAAGACTTAAAAAAACCACCCAACTGAAGATCTAATGTGATAAAGGCACATGAAATGACAGCTTTGTGGTTTTGTGTTACAAGAGACAAGTTCAGCATTTGACTTCAGGAAGTTTCAGAGGGCACTACGAGGCGTCCAGCATTTACTTAACTGTGTCTGCAAACCACTCGAACACTGAAGCTCAACAGTGACATTTGACTCAGAGCAGAAAGTCCTTGTGGTCACCTGGGGGGGCAAAGAGGACAATGCATTCCTGTGTCAATTGTAGTGGTAGAGGGGACATGGCCTGGAACTATCATGTCCAGTGGCAGCTGAGAACTGATTTGGCCTCCACCCTTGTTTGCCTTCCTTAACTTATCTGCAGTCCTCTGTAATCCTTTTCCTCCAATGAGAACTGCCCTGTGCCCTGGAAATATTTCACTTCCACAGATTTCATACCACAGGACTATTTCTTCCCTAAACTACTTTCACTACGATAATCTTTCATAGAATCATCAGCATAAAATCATAAAATAGCCTGGGTTGGAAGGGACCTTAAAAATCACCCAGCTCCAACCTCTCTGCCATATGCAGGACACTTTCCACTAGACCAGGTTGCTCAGAGCTCCATCCAACCTGGCCTTAAACACTTCCAGGGATGATGTATCCACAACTTCTCTGGGCAACTTGTTCCAGTGCTTCACCACCCTCACAGTAAAGAATTTTTTTCAGTTTGAGGCCATTCCCCCTTGTCCTATCAGTACATGCTCTTGTAAATAGTATCTCTCCATGTTTCTCGTGGGCTCCCTTCAGGTACTGGAAGGCTGCAATTAGGTCAACTCAAAGTCTTCTATTTTCCAGTCTAATTGGTGTAATTTTGAGAATAATTTTGAGTTTCCACGCTCATGGTGGTGCCACACCTTCTTTGGCTTCATGGTACTTCCACGTGATGCCAGAACCTCTGGAAAAGTCTCATAATGTTCAGAACTATCTCACAGTCTGTAGGACTTAGGTTAAAATGAGTCACTCTTGTGTTTTCTCAGTAATTTTTGGGAGAACTCACCTTTCCTTCTGGGCAAGGATATACATTCTGGGAAAACATCAAAAGACTTGGAGCATTTGAATAGTAAAATTCTATCCACATTGTTGTAAGGGAATAAGGGTCTTTCACCCAAATGAGTACATTCTTTAATTCAGTTTATTAACTCACAATGACCATGAGAGATGAGCTAATCTATGGTGCTTTCAGTTCCAGCTTTGTAGCTTGAGAGCACCAAGACTGAAGGGTTACATTTTATTTCTCTTCCTAAGAGTTAAGCTGGGGGCTGTATTTGAACAATAGAAGGACAGGGCAGACCCAGCCCTGGTATCCAGCTGAGAGCTGGACACTAATCTTTGGGTAGTCATACCTTATTTGGCCTAATTCTGAGATTAACATTTACATTCTGGGTGGGAACATATTCCAGTCACCTGTTATTACCCTGTAATCATATTGAATATAATTCTTTTCATTAATATATTGCCATTATCTTTTTTGCCCCTGTTGATCATGGAAAATCTATTCCAGAACTTACTTGCTCTTATACTTAAGAAACTTCTTCCAATTCTAAATGTTTTAATGCCAGGGGTTTTTTACATTTTTTCTTACAGCAACTTTAGATTTCAGCTTAATTGATTTGACTGAGAACACTCTCAGAGTCAGGCTGATGCGTTTTGAAGAGTTTATAAATCTGTAATTCCAGTGCTCTTCAGTTTTCTTCAAGGAGAAAGTACATGTTTCCTCCTGCCCAGCGATCCTTTGATACCAAGAGCTACTTATTTGCTTAGAGCAATTCTTCAGTTTTGGGAGTTTGTTTTAATTTTGTTTTTGCAGCTTGAAATATGTGGTCTCCCATAGTAGATATTAAAGAGAAAACCAGCACATATTACCCAGGATCAACTTTGCTACTAATTGCTTACCCAGAGGATAAATAATGAAGCAGCTTTGCTGTGAAGAGAATTAATGAGGGACATAATTTTTTTATGGATAAGAAAATCGCATCATTCACTCAACTCTACCATTGAAGCTGTAATTTTTTGTGTGATTCAGTGATAAATATTTGTGTGACCTTTGATGTGTACTTGTTTGGGTATTGGGATCCCCTCAGCTTCTCTTTTAATGTTAATGAGCAGAATGCACTAAAAATGGTTTTCCTGAACGTGCCCTTATTTCACAGGACATCAGTGCTCTAGGGGGACTAAGCCTTTTGCTAAGGGATTACTGTCAGGTTCTGCAAACATAAATGGCAAAAGTTGTTCTCTCATCTCCAAAAAGATTAAAATAAATTGAGTTTCCACTCACAGGAGTAGAAGTCTTGCTGATGAGTTGAATGACAGCAAACGTCACAGATTTGAAGAATGGCAAATGTTTGTCCAAATACCAAAAAGTAAATTCTGAGTATTAACTGCCTAAGAGTGGCATTTGACTATTCCATTAAATCAAACACATTGTACCAAGTACTTTGTATTTTATTTTGGCCGTGGGATAATATTTGTTTAATATGAATCCTCAAGTCCTGATAAAAACAAAATTTCCATTATGATAAGATTGCAGGATTAGCCTCAGCTTTAGTAATTAATGGCCTGCTTCCAGCAAATTTCATATGGAATGCTTCAGACTGGTTTGAGATATATGTGCCACATATGTTTATGTCTGCATATCAGCAATTCTGTATCTTTAAGACAGTATAAAATTAGACCTGTTTATGGTGGGTTTTACATATGGGTGGTTCTCCTATATTCTTAATTAGTTATACATTATTTAATTACTCTTGTATTGTACGCAGTCAAAATACAAATGTGTTACAGTTCTGATTTGAAGTTCCCAGACACAAAATGCTTGTCATGATAATCTTCTAGATATTAAATATCAGTTCAGATATTCATAATTCCGATAATTCTGAATAACTGATAATTTTTTTAGTCCAGATAGTAGAATAATGCTCAGTAGAGTTTACTACTGTACAATAAAAATATCTTCCACATGATCAGCCTTGTGCCAACAGGAGTAGTGTGGATGGGCATGAGGAAATTTGACAGGAGGATGACTGCTCTCTCTCACCCAAAGCAGCTTACCAAGACACACTGGACTGCAGTGTGTGTACTGCAGCACTGAGGCTCTTGGGACCACTCACCTCATGGTCAGCTCCCAGTGGACATGGGTCTTGTGTAGACCACAGTAATGCTGGGCATAATGAACATATTTCCCTCACCTTAGAGAGCCTCCCACATTTCCCACCCACATTTTTATGTATACCAGGAAACAAAAGAAAATAAATTTTTATTTTACTAGAAGACCATAAGGTCAAGATTATACACTTTCTGTTCTCTCTGAAGCTTGCAGAGATGCTTGCAGAAAATCAGATGCAGAAATCATTTGCATCTCACCTGATACAAGACTTTACAATTTTTCCAGTCATCCCCCTGCTCTTCACTCTCCTCCAGTATGTAAATTCTGTGCCACTCCTACACAGGATTCCTGATTTTGTTGCCCTGTCATCCAGCAGTAGCACTTTTTCACACTTTGTGGCAGTCTTCCTTGGTCTGTAGAAGTGGATATGATCTTGACATCTGTTCTTTTCCAAGCAGATCCCATGTCTCATGATTCCAGCAGGCAATTGCACTGTATTGATGCTCACTTTCCCAGCACTTTGTGTGAGCTTCTGACTGTGTTCTCATGCACTGAAACAAGAGAGATTCCTGCTGGTTGCTTCTGTTTGTTTGGCTCTCTAAGCTGACTGTTGAAGGAGTAAAGAGCAAAAATAGGAAAGTCAAATTGACTTCAAATAACCTAAATTCAAACTGTTGTTGTCTGTGCTCTCCCTGCAGAGTTGAGTACCCAGAGAACTGAGAGGACTGTCTGCTTTCTGCTGGAAGTTAAGTTGGCCCGAAATGGGGACCTATCAGTTACTAATTACAAAGCTAAGAACTACCTTCATTTTATGGAGGATATTCAGCAGAAAATACTCTGGTTGCATGGCCAGCATAACTCTGAGGATTCCTGTTAATTACCTTGTACCTTTCATATGTTAATTCATGCCTATCTAGGAATATTACAACTATAACCTCTTCATCAGTAACAGAATACAATCCATTAATAATTTTGTTTGGTTTTTTTGCCATCTATCTTCAACACCTGGAAGTTCTCCTTGAGCCATTCCTTTTCTTTAACTCACTTTTACCTTCAAAGTATCTACTGAGCTTGCATGGCTCTCTAATGTTAACTTGTAATTTTTCATTTAAAGACTCTGAAGTCCAGGTACTTTGCATAATAAGACATAATCAAAATTTTAATTGAGAATAAAATAATAATCTTAATGAAGCTACACTGAATTACATTAACTATTTTTTGTATTCATTGTCAGGACCACTTTTATGTTCTAAGGTCATTTCTAGATAGCTGTTGCTTCTAAAGATCTTCTGATAAGATTTAGACCCTCTTCTTAAGAAAAACAATAAAAATAAAATGATTTTGAGGTATTTTGAAACAGAAGTTCTTCCTTACATGAAATTATGTTATTATAAACCTTTCCTTACTGTCATTTTCACCATTTTCTAACACTGTTAGTCAGATTCAAAGCTATTCTCCTGGCTTTAGAATCTGACTGCATGAAATTTGTTAAATCTGTACTTGCTATGTTATAAATATATACTTATTTTGTAATTACATCAATGCTATGGTAATGTACAATCTGCAGTCTTTTACTGGATATATCCTTCACCATTCATGTGTCAGAATGTTTTGCTAATAATCAAGACCCTTGGAACCTTCATCATTGTACATCTGAGGATTCCTCCTTGTATAGCTCATTTTCTGCCAAAAACAGGAGTAGTACAGTGGGAACTGTGTTGGCCTCTTCCTATGGAAGTGTTCTCCTGACAGGCATTGAAAAGACTGAGGAATAACTTCAGTTTAGTTTGCAGAGAGCCCAGGCATGCAGGAAAGCCATGATCTAACATTTCCATCCTCTTGGCACAGGTCTGAGCTGCAGATCTCAGGTGGTACAGCAAGGCTTTTAGGAAAACTCTTACCTCTCAGACAGAGCAGCCATGACCGAGCTTCCTACTGGCAATGATCCCTGACTGGTGTTAATTCCTGAACCATGCCTTGGCAGTGTCTTGGAGAGCTGCAGGCAGCCTGAGCCAAAGCTCTGCAGGGACTGTGAATAGTTTAACAATCAGGACAGTTCCAGGACAGTGCTCAGGCCTGTGCTCTGGTTTGCTGGTGGAGATGACAGTTCTGAACCACCTTTCCAACCTGTCACCTTTTGTCCTGGGGAGATGGCACCTTGGATCTGTATGGATGCACACTAAACACCTGCTCATCATGATTGCCTGTGCCCATCACATCACATCACACACGGAAAAGCATAAAAACAAACCCTGCAGCACCTCAATTACACAGAATAGGTACCTGGGATTAAAGAAAGTGTTGGCATTGTTGCAAACAAGCCTAGTTTGGAAAGACTGTTTGCACTCTTAGTACAAGAGAAATACAATTTATTTATGAAAACAAGGAGGAGTTGCCATTCACCTCTCATGCTTTTCGGATGTTTGGTTCTTGTTGCACACATGTTGTGATACCCATAGGTCCTGGATACCAAGGTGTGTAGCCAAGCAAAGCTTTGGTGCATTCTGATCCTCTGGAAGCCATTGTGCAGAAGAGGTTTCATATCACTCTGCTCTTTCTTCCTGTTTTTATTCAGTTCTCTGTCTCATCCATAAACTATCACCTTCTCATTGATTCTTCTCGCATAAGATGATTCCTGGGGCTCTCCTGCTACTAGTTAATACCATGTGAGAGAACATGTTTGGATTGTTTTATAGCTGTTGCAATTTTGCTTTCCCTAAACAGAGTCTTGCCACTGGTCTTTGCTGGAGGTCACGTGGAGGAACACTGCTACAGGTGTGTTCTGGGACACTGTGCCACGAGTACCTTGCAGCATAACAAACTTGAAGCTGAACATGCAAAAATTATTTTCTTCGAGATCTTACAGACCATCCTGGAATCAACTGCTTATGATTGCTTTGGAAACCTCACCTCTTTTTTGCATCTGCACCATCAGGCAGTAACAGCTGATGTTTTGGGGCAGTCTCACTCCCTTCACTCCAGAAGGAAAGTGGTGTTCCTGCCCACTGTCCTGTCTGAGGCCCAGCACACTCCATGCCAAGGAATAAATTCTGGTATTATCACACAGAGAAGGCTCACAGAAAGTGTGTAATTCTTCAGCTTTCTGAATTCTTCCCAGTTCACTGGGAAGAACATGGAAGTACTTTCAGATTCGTGCTGCTGAAAACACTTTTTGTTCTTATGCCCACATATATCTGGTAGAATCATGTCTCTGCCTCCTTTAAATGTTCTTTTAGCTAATGTACTGCATTATGCATATTGTTGGAAAAGAAAATGAAAAGCAGACTCCTCTTGAATTCTATCTGTAATTCTCTGTGTTAATTTGCACAACTGACAAAAATCACTCAATATGGGAAATGAATCTTTTTCCACTGGTTTTGCATATAATCTGTTATATTAAATTTTGATTGAGGTTATCTGTCCAACTTGTAGGCCTATATATGCAAATCAAAAGCTCAAATTATTGCATCTGGCTAACAGCCAGAAATTCTGACTCACAATCAGTATAAAATACAAAAGAAATTTTTCTATATCAGTAAGGAGGAAATTAGATACTTTAAAAAGGCTTTGTCATTTCTTCTATGACTCTTAAGTACTAAGAAAACTTGAGGCTGAACAGCATCATTCCAGTTAATGGAAATTTTTTTATATATAGAAACCAATATAAAAAAATAATGTCTCATAATGTACTTCAATCATTGGAAGGCTCTCCTGGCTCTCAGAACCAACAGAGGTTGTGTGAACTTTGAAAAATCAGCATCAAGGTCTTTTATCAAGCTGTTGTGGTTCAAACAAGGAACTGATTTTTTCATGTTTGTACCTAGCCAGGTCTCCCAGACACTTTCTAGCAGAGATGACAGAGAGTATTATTCTTATTTTACTCTTACAGTGTAGTGATACAAATGAGAAACAGAACTTACCTGTCAACACAGTTTACAGATCAGTGCTGGCACTAATGCAACCACACAACAGGGTTCAGGTCACAGCACCATGCACCCATCTCATTTCCTGTGCCTGCATCTGTTCCTGGGGGGTCAGTGCTCTGCAGCATGAGGGAAACCTCGTGGGGATTGTGGCTCTGGAGCCACGAAGATGGGACACAGTAAGGCAAGCCCTGCAGCTTCCAAACAGGGAGCCTCCTGCCAATCCTCACACCAGTGCCCGTGCCACGGCCTTTTATGTACCAAATAAACCCATTCCATGGGCCTACTCATTTTGAATGAAGATTTCTGAAACTCTTTGATACCCAGGATCAGTTGTCAAGATAGACAAGATCTGCAAGTGAAAAAGGAAGTAAACTCAAAAAACTGTCCCTTCCTTTGGCTATTTGAGAGAAATTAGCAGTCAGATTGAAATAGAGAAACAGCCTAGAAAGTTCCTATGAAAACTGCTTCTCTCTCACTTCCTCTCCTCTGCGTTGTGGTCCGGATGAGAAGACATCCCAGTGGCTCAGTGGATGAAGCAGTGCAGCAACTCTGGAGGGAGTGACCAGCACTCAGCAGAAATGGTGTGACAGGAGGGAGGGAGCTGTAGGGCAGACTGTGCTGCTGGGCTTCAGGTGACAAGAGAATTAATTGCAGTAACTACTCACGCACCAGAAGGTGTCTGACAGCCTGGAGAGGAAGCACAGTCACCTGTCCACACAACCCCTCTCTTTCAGCATAAATATTTGTCACTCTTCACTGCTGTTATGTTCCTGGGGACCTCCTGGTGACAAGAAGCTCTTTAACCTCATTATCTCACCTTGCTTTAGCCACTCAGGCTTTCCTGGCAGACTTGCAATTTCTCCTGCAAATTTCCCCATGGAAGGCAATTTTAATTGCAGTTTTGCTGCAAACAATGCAATTTAGCTGTCTACAGGAATTTCCTCATGTTGAATCTATATTCTACTTGACTTGAAATCTGCGCCCTGCACTGTGCTGAGTGTCAGGAGGTAGCAGCTGAGTGTGGGCAGACAGATGTTGGGGCTGTGTCCTCTCTGGCCCCTACAGAAGGCTTATGCAGGGACTACTGCATCCCAATACTGCATCAGGTTAATTAGATTTTTCTGGGAATTAAGTTAAGGAGCCCTATGCAGCAGGGTCGAATTCAATCTAATAAATGTGTTGAACAGAAACCAAGCAATCGACTTCAAGCGTGCTCAAGGAACTGAGTGGCAAATTGGAGAACAGAGAAAGATGGAGAACAAAATCAGAAGGATGAGAACAAGAGGTGAAATGTGAAAAGAAAGGGACAGGCAGAGGAGGAAGGGCAGAGACCAACATGGCCAAATATTAACATAAGAAGAGAATAAAGAGAAAAACCACCGCGATGAAGCATAGGTAGGTGCTGGGATATTGGATGCCAGACAAGTAACAGCCAGACAAGGTCTTGGGCATCCAGATTTCAAAATATCTTGATTTTTAAGGATTTGTCTCTAAATCCTGAAAGCATTTTAAAAACGTTTGAAAGTCCCAAATAAGAATATATGTATACATGTAATTAAGAAATAATGTGGTTGATCTGAGAAATTACAATATTTATCCTGGTATGTAATACACACATTAGTTATGGTAGGAAATTTAGTTCCCCAAAATGGGACTTCTGCAGGGTTTTGTGCCTAAAATATACCTACAGACTGCATGTGTGAACAATCTACATTAAATGCTCACAGTAAGATTAATATATCATATGCAGAGGAATAATAGTTTTTTTCACAAATAGCTTTTTTTCTCTAATACAATGATATTACTAACAACAAACTTTAAAGCATTACCAAAAAATGCTGGTTTTAATAAAGATTTAAAACCCACCAGCAACTCACACAGCTCTCTCCATTCACCACTTTTTTTAGATGCACTTTTTCATTTAAACGTAAAGTCTTAAAACAATCGCTACATATTGCATGCGAAATCTCAGCACAAAAGTTCGCTGGTGACATATTATTTTCCTTACAGCAACTATAATCAATACAACCAAGGCTCAAAGCAAAGTTTTATGGCTATTTTATAAACTTAGGAATGTACTCGGGGAAATTTATTATGGAAAAATTGACTCAACCTGTATTTAAGGATTAACTAGGGCAAGTCCTGTGGCAGGGTGTAGCCCGAAATGTGCTGCTTCTGCTGAGTTACAGGTAGGACTGAGTTACGGTAATGGGGAGCATTCAGATGGTGTAGGGGAGAGGCAAAGTGTGGCTGGTGTGTTTGAAATGCTGCTCTGCTTTTCCCCCCTGAGGGGTCATGAAACCTGTAAGTATTTGGGTGATAAATGTGGCTGCTCCATCCCTGGAAGTGTTCGTGACCAGGCTGGATGGAGCTCTGAGCGACCTGGTCTAGTGGAAGGTGTCCCTACCCACGGCAGGGGCGTTAGAACCAGATAATCTTTAAGGTTTCTTCCAACCCAAACCACTCCGTGATTCTATTATATTCTCCAAAGTGTTTTAGTACCCATTTGTCTCTGAAATTAGTAATTTAGATGCTTACATGCATCTGAAAACATGGTTGTTGGTAGTCAAATTGATCAAAATTACTTTAAATCTCATTAAAAGATTACAGTGTCGTTTGTTCATATACTGCCTACATTTATCCATGAAAGATAAAAAGCAAAGAAAGATAAAAACATAGTGCCATAATCTCAGAAATAATTGGTGATTATTTTATAGCAGGGTCTTATTAACACTTGATTTTACAAGGAGTCAGTCTCCTGAAGTCTAGCAGCTGCAGGAGGATTTTGGCTTTGTTTTGTTGTTTGCTGTATTTTTTTGTGGTTTGTTGTTTTTTGTTGGTTTTTTTTTTTTAATGTGTCTCTAATCCTCAGAGCTGCAATGAAAAGTTTAAAAATATGACTGAAGGATCAAAGGTCATATTTGAGATCTTAGAGGGTCAAAGGAAAAAAAAAATAAGAATAACCCGTTATTGTGGTATTTGGAAAGTTATAAACATGCTTAAGGCAATATCCTGATGGGGAGAGGTTGATTTGTGGGTTTTTTTAGGTTTGGGAGTTTGGTCATACTGTCTTTATGTCACTTTCTGAAGCTTCTTTTACAATAATCACAATTATTCATATAAACAATCTAAAAGAAGAAAAAATAATTTACATTTAAAACACTAAATGTAGAAAATAAATTATAATATTGGGGGAAACAATTTTGCATAAACAAGGGAAAGGACTATTTATATGGTAGATTTTATTCCACCTTGAATGTTTGTTAATTTAATGAAGAATGGCCAAGAGATCTGCTTGCTTACGATAACCATTGCTAAAATTCTTCTAAAGAAATTCTACCCTTTTCTTCCCTAATTTTTTAACTTTCAAGACCACAGTAGCTAGAAAAATATTGTGACAGTTTTTTCATAGGCACGCTTATTAGTAATTTCTTCATTTGTTTATTCCAGTCATTCCCATATCCCTTGGCAACAGCACTTTGTTGGCAGAGCTCATATAAATGCTGGGAGAAAGCAGGTTTTATAGACCCGTTCACATCCCTTCCTGACCTGGTGTCAATGTTGTTAACCCCTCTCTCATTTCCAGGTCTGTTTCCTTCCATGACATCCTGTAGGAACCTATAGGACAGTTGTCTATTACATTAAAGAAAAGGGGGTCATATTTTTATTTAATTCTGTATAGTTTTAGAGAAGTGGCTACAGACTTTACACCTGACCGAGCTTTGCACCTGTTAAATACAGAGACTTCCATAAGGAGGGAAATAAATCGGAGTTCTTGTATTTCTTGATGATAACCACTGCAACCCTGTATTTTTTCAGATTTTTGAGGAAAACTCTTCCCCCTTCTCTCCTCAATCGTTGTTGTATAGAATCCCCTGTGATTTGTTGGGAGTGATTGCAGTGCAGGCTTTGTGAATGCATACACGCACGGCTTTGAACCCAGGGAAAATCTGAGTATAAGTGCTGTGATCAAAGGTCTGTGGCTTTAACGGGCTTGGTCTTATCCTCAAATTCAGTCAGTGTAAAAAGGTGCAGACATCGTCAAGGAAAGAAGAGCCACTTCTAAAACAAACTCATATTTTGATGCAGAATGTATGCTTGTTTCTATGCGTACAGAAACCACCTGCTGTTCTAAACAAGACACCTCTCTCTCTCTCCCTCTCTGCTGTCCCAGACTCTCAGCCCTGGTGGCAGCCTGGCAGCAGGGGTGGCACTGCCCTGGGTTTGCCCTGAGGCAGCAGAGCAGCCACAGGTGAAGCTTTTCCTTCTCTGAGACCCTGTGACGCCAAATCCATTCGCCCGCGGGGGCCGAGCTGCCTCTTTCGCTCGGCTGAATTTGCAAGCGCGTTGAAGGCTTTTTTGGAGGGAGAGAGCGGAAAAATCTACGATCAGGAGTGGACTGCGGCCCTCCTGGGCTTGGCACACGTTCCCTGTCAGCCCGGGGGAGGGAAGGCAGCGTGGGGTTTTGCCCAGCGGGAATGAGCCTGGCGGCACCCCCTCCTTGCCCAGCGCCATCCCGGGGCCGCTGCAGCGGGCGGGCTGGGCTGCGGGGAGCGCGGGTGGGAAGCGACTGCCTCGGGGGAAAGAAAGAACCCTCCCTGAGGGCACGGCCGGGAGAAATCCTGCGGGGCGGGAAGCGAGGAGGCAGCCTGGGAGGTCGGGAGGGAGAGGAACCGCGCCGCCTTTGGGCGTTTTTGGCAAGGTGAAAACCCAGCCTTTTCGCCCACCTCCGTGCTCCGGCAGCCCGGGGAATGCAGGCACAGCTCCAGCTCCTCTCCCCCCGCCAAGGGGCCGGCGGGGCGGCCCGGGGCGAGCGGCAGCCGCGGGGAGCGCTCGGACTGCGGGAAAGTTGTGTGGTGCTCGTTTTGCAGCTCCTGGGGACCCTGCTGGGGTTCTCGGAGCGCCCGGGCACCTCCTCCCATCCTCCTGCCTTCCTCCCCTCCCTCCCTCCCCGCTCGGGCTCCCCGCGGGACTCCCCGCTCTGCCAGGAGCGTCGCCCGAGCGCCTTCCCCTTTTCGGGGTTTTGTGGCCTTTGGGTGTTTTGGGGGTTGTTTTTATTTTTTTTTCTCTCTCTCTCTCTTTCGGTGAGAGTGCGACCGGGCTGGGCGAGGGAAAGGAAACTTTCTCCCCCCCCTCCCCCAGGATGCTCCGGATATTTTTGAAAGGGCGGAAGAGTGAGAAAGGGAGCAGCGTCTGTGAGGGCATCTCATGCTCTTGCGAAGGTCCCCCCTGACACCTCGCTGCTGGGATTAAAGACCGGAGCTGGAGAAACTCCTCCCCTTCCCTCGGCTTCTCTCATCTTCCCCCCTCCTCTTGCCTCCCCCCCTCCCCGCTTCCCCAAATTTCCTAAGGCCATTAGGAAGGGGAAAAAAAAAAAGAGAGAGAAAAGAAAAAAGAAAATAAGGAGCCTGGACTAACTGCGGCCCGTGGGACGGTGGGGAGAGGTGGAAGAGGAGCCTCCCTCTCCAGATCCATCGCTCAGCACCGCGCTTGGGTGAAGAAGGCATGGGAAGCACTGCCATGGACAAGAAGAAAGATGCCTCCAGCAGCAGCAGCAGCAGGAAAAGCTCCAGCCACAAGAAACTCATGTTGCGAGTGCACATCCCCGTAAGTGGCTCCTCGCTCTTCCTCCCTTTCGGCAGCTGGCGTGGGCTGGGCATGTTTTTCTCTGACATGGAGCGCAGCGAAAGGCAGGGAGAGGTGTTTCCTGCGCCGAGCTCAGGAGTTTGGGGCGTGCTGGGCTGGGGGTGCACCCCCGCAACAGGCGAGTCCTCCACATCTGGGGTGGGCTGAAGAGTGGGGTCTTGGCCCCCCGTGCCGTGCTGGGAGCTCAGGATGCAGTGTCTGTGGCATGGAGGAGTATCCTCACTATCCTAGTTTCAGAAGTGACTCTTACTCCCTGCTCTACAAGTGCTCCTGTGCCTTGGGCTGTGGGTTTGGCTCAGTTGGCCTCACCCAGTTCCCTCGCAGACTCGCAGCACCGTTTAGCAAAAGGTCTGTTCACCCCCAAACTCTGGTCTCAACATTGCCAGGTTCGGCTCCGGGAACTGTCCCTGCCTGTGGCTGAACCAGGGTTTAATCTGACTCTTCCCTCGCTCTCCAAACTAATCCACTTCTGAATTTCCCAAGGCTGGGCAACCCAGAGCTCGCTCAGATTTGGATCCAAGCAGTCTGGTCATTGCCGAAAGAGCAGGGCAGTTGTATTCACAGTGAAGCAGACTAGCGAGCCATGCAGTCTGTTCACCAGCTCTGTTTTGTATTGTATATTCCACTATAAAGTAACATGCAAGAAATTATAGTATGTAGATACAGAATAACCACAGATCAAAAGTTTCTCTCTATTTCCAGTGAGTACTAAAAGGCTGACTGGCTGCATCTTCAGAATTACATGCCTTTCAAAACTTAGATTATTGGTTTTCTTTACTATTAGGATGTTCTTGTGATCTATGTAGCTATTAGTTTTCTATTCTCAGTCCTGATGTACTTTTGGTTTCAGTGCTTCTGGCAAGAAATGACAAAGTCCTTGTGTCTTTTCTGTGCACTCTGTGTTTTATTGATTATTGATGTTTGGGGGTTTTTTTTGTTTATTAGTTTGTTTTAAATCTCATTATATAAAAGTGGGAAACAGTTCTACCCGTGTCTCTGCCAGGCCACCAAGGAGCAAAAAGATGTTTCTAGTTCTAAGTTTTTCCTTTGTTTTAGGAAAGAATAAGAAGTCAAAGCAAATTTATTAGGTGTCTCAAGTTTGTGGAATAAAATGGAAGAAAAATAAATGACTCTTCTGCAGATTTTATTTTTCTCTGGGGAGGAATGCAAGCCCAAGAGCACAAGCCAAACTTCTGGAGCTCTGAGTGCATTCAGTACTAGAAGAAAAGAGTCTGTTTCTGCTAACATGGGTGTTGCCTATGTATTTGTGACAGAAGATTTTAGGCAATAAACTTTACCATGTTGCCAGTAGTACTTCACAATAGGGATGTAAAATACCAGCAAATAAAATGTACCACACCAAAGCACCACTCACCCTGTCCTCATTATTCCTTCCCACCCTGCCTGCAATACTGTCTCTGCCATCTCTTTCCACTGCCCCCCCACCTCTGACTCAGTTTAGCCAGAAACTCTTGTGCAGCTGCATCCCCACTGCTGCTCCCAGGAGCTGCATTTTCTGCCTGCTCAGGAGCCATAGGTAGTTTTGGAGTGTCTTGTGGTTGTTGCAGGATTTTACAGCATCCAACTGGTGTTTTTGAAATACCTGATGACCACCAGATATCTCTGACCATACCAGAACTTAGAACAATTTTCCTCCTTTTATGGTGTGAAGCTAACATGAAAAAAGTACCTAAGGAACTCCTTTGCACTAAATCATTATTGACAGAGGAATGCTGACGCATTTTTTCCTAATTTTCTCCCTAATCCATAGACAACCTTTCTTCATGAGTGTTGCCTTAGCTCTGTCTTGGATAGAACGTTTTTAGTAGTGGGTCATAATTTTTCATGTTCTTCCATCTCTTGGCTTTTTGCTCTGCAGTTTGTCACCTGGGTAATGGTAGTGATTCAGATACAAGCCTGCAAATGCCTGATGTTGCATTGAAGTCAACATAAGTTTTGTTGTTCACCCAGTTGGAAGCGATTCAAGATTTGGTAATGAGATAACACCTTCAATCCTTCCTCTCCATCCCCAAAATGTGATCCTTCTCTTCCATTCTATATCGTTCTAACATTCCTTAAATGGACTATTGGGCCCAGGGTCTTTCAGGTTGTATGCACATTTTTAGTGATTTTCTGTAATCTGGCAGAGTTTGAACATGGCTGTGCTATAAGAAAGAACATTTTTCTCATTCTCCTTACTTGACAGTGGAATCTGCATTTGAAAAGATCTGTTTAGACTGTTTTTTTTTCTCTTTCATAACGTTGTCTTGGCTGTTGTTTTGAAGCATCATTCCTATTATTTCAGTGGCGCCTGTCAGTGTAGCTGTAGTTGTCAAGGGAGCTTTCACCAGACAGTAATTTTTATTTTGTTCATCTTCTTCTTTGTGTTTCTGTGAGATTATGTTTATTGCTGAGGCATGTAATTCATGCTCATTTGGATCTTCAGATTAGGAACAAGAGAAGAACTAACAGGGTCTGAGTAGGAGAGGAGAGAGGAGTCAATTCTGAAAGAGAAAGCGATAGGACAGAGAGGTACTGTTTTGATGCAGGCTGGCCTAAAACATATTTATTGGTCACGTAGAAATGCTGACTGAAAAAGTAATACATATTGTGAAAAGGAAAAAAAAAAGGTGAAGGATGCAAAATACACTATAATTAGGTTAGAGGATTGTGGAATAACAGGGATTTCTGGAAAGAAGGTTGTACACATTTCTTCCTTCTCCCACATAGTTTGTTTTGGGTCTGTCTGTGACAGTGGGAAAAATGGATCAATTAAAGAAAGCTGGTTTGTGGTTGCAACGCTCCAGGGCATTTCTCAGGTACATCTTTCTCAAGGAAGAACAAGACATGATACAAAAAATCTGGGAACATTCTATTTTCACCTTCTTTCTGTGCTCAGTCTCCTTCAGCACAGGTGGGTGGTGCCTTGCCTGTGCTTCTGGGAGTGGCAGTGGACCACTAAGTTCCTGCAGGTTGGCTTTCCTCACTGCTCTCAGCTTCTGTTCAGTAGCCAAGAATAAAGTAGGGGCCACTGTATTCTGTAGCGTGGCAGGGAAGTGTGTGCTGAATGGGTGCAGTGATGGAACATCTTCTTGGTTGGTTGTTGTTTTCTTTGTAAATACACAACTGACTTAAACTAGTAATTTAGATGGACCATAATATAATTGCAGGAGCCTTTGTAAAGGTCGTGTCAACCTCTGTCTGTCCCAGCAGCACATTCAGAAGTCTTGAAATTAGAGATGCCTAAATGGAAATTTCTGGTCCAAATATTTTTGAAAGCTGCTACAGATTTAAATAGAAACCTTTGCTCTCTAGATGCATCATATCTGTAATATGAAGACATTAGCATTATAAAATTCCTTTTTAAGCCATTACAAGTTAATGCTTTCACATTGCTTTGAACATTTTTAAAACTCTATTCTGAGATGGGATGCAATTGTCTGCTGAGTAGGAGCTCACAGCAGTGAGATCAGAATGTTCTTTTGTCATTTTGCAAAATCGATCTGTTCTAATGTTAACGTTGCCATTGTAGCCCTGGTGCTGCAAAAAAAAAAAAAAAAAAAAAAAGAGAGAGATTCTGCTCTTGTTTACTTTGAATTTCATCTGGGATGGTTCAGTCAGTGCCAGCAAAGTTATGTTGTATTTACATGAGTGCAACTGAGGGCAGAACCTGTCTCAAGAGCTTCACTATACCAGGTGCCAAGCACCTGCTTCTCTCAACAGGTGGGAATTGCAGGAGCTTGGCACTTCCGTGGATTTTTCTCAAATGCATTGCAAGGTGACTTTTTATTCAAAAGAACAAAGAAATTTTGTCACAATAAGCACAAAAATAACATCTGTGAATGAATATCAAAACATCTTTCAGTTCAGTGAGGTGGCTCTTGCCTCTGGTACTTCAGCCCTGACAGCAGAGTTGATGCCCAAGAAGGATATGCTTGGAGATCAGGATTCTTTATTTTCAATGCAACACAAAGAAACATCTCTGGATACTTTCTCCCATTTCTTTGTCAGCCTCTGTGATTTTGAAGAGACTCCTCAATGTCAAAATTTATTGCTGTTTCCAGGCTTGGTGTTATGTTGGTATGCCAGGCTGAACATCAGATGGCTTAAATATTTCTAACCCAATAGATGACAATGATGTTCTGACAGCTACTGCTGGCTGAGGCTCTGCCCCTCCATCTTGCTTTCCACACTTGCAAAGTCATTAATGGCTGCATGCCTAATAAATCACTGTGAAATGATTTTTGTTCTGTCACAGTTTTTGCAGGGTGCTTCTTGTCTCCCGGTAATTGCAGGGTGGGCTGATGAGAACAGCACTTCAGTCTAGGAGTCGCTTTAGGAAGCTGCAGATGGGGAATAATCTAGTGAATTCTTTCAAAGGTGAAAAGAAATCAGCTTCCAGTGTGATCTAGGAATGAAAGAAATGTTTGTTTTCTTGGGAAAAGGCAGTGTAGGGAGAGAGACAGAGGAGGGAGAAATGTTTCCCTAAAATTAAATCTGCAACTGTTCTCACTCTCACAGGGCAGGCTATGAGTTGTCCTGAGCCTCTGTGGCCTTGAAGTTTAAATTTGGATTCCTCCCTCAAGGGCTGATATATTTAAAGACAGGAAAGGGCAAGAGGTATTTGCTCAGGAGTGTTAAGATGGCACTTTGAATTTATCTCAAGGATAAAATAAAGGATTCATGTTTACAATCATAATAGCTAGCACTGCAATTAAGGGAGCTCTGAGTCTTTTTTGTTCTAAAGCATAACACAAACAGACCATCAGCTTATAGAAAAGTGTGGTGTCTTATAAAGCATCACTTTTTGTAGTAGGAGATTCTGCTCCTAAATGGTCTCACCCAACCTCCTTTATTTATGCCTGAGCCTGTGAGGACTTTGGGCTCAGAGGCATGTGAATTTCCTTGAAGAAACAAGTCATGAATGTGGAAGAAACCTCACAGAAATGTGGATGGTGAGACTTTTGGCTTCAGGGAAGTTTACACCATGCTTGTATTGGGAATTAGTGGAACAGAAGAAAAGTCGTGCTCCAGAGGGATCAGGAGTGAAGTAGAGGGTAGTGATCTCTACGTAGGAGGTTCCAGCACCTGTTCACAGACCCAAAAGGTTTAG
This sequence comes from Lycocorax pyrrhopterus obiensis, assembly GCA_014706295.1. Classification (NCBI taxonomy): domain Eukaryota; kingdom Metazoa; phylum Chordata; class Aves; order Passeriformes; family Paradisaeidae; genus Lycocorax; species Lycocorax pyrrhopterus. The sequence goes on along the minus strand of JACSVZ010000002.1, from coordinate 6,519,339 downwards.
CTTTTGCTCACCTTCACCTGGCCACCACATTGCATTCAAGAGAGCTACTCAGATGTGACTGAAACCCGAATTCAAACCTCATTTTGTTGACGGTATATGGACAGTCATGGAAGTAGATTGGTGTGCCCAGGTGCTGGCTTGGCAGGGCTAATGGGAGCAGAAAGGAGCCAAAAACTGAGTCAGCATTGGTTGCCAAATTGTGGACATTCATGTTGAGTGAAGTAACACATATTTGTCTCATCCCTTTGAAGAAAAGCTGAATTTCTGTCAAAAGGCATCCCATGCACAGGGAATAATGAAAGAGCAGAGTTGGTTACAAGAGAAATGCAGCATCCAGGAAGACATCAGCAGCAGACAAGAGATGTCACAATGTGGGCTATTTCACCCTAGACTGATCACCAGGCTTTAGGAATTGGCTCCAGGCCTTGATCTGGTTGCAGGGGGCTGCTGTCTCAATTTTCTGCTGTTGCTTGCACTGTAGGCACCCTGGAGAAAGTGTTACAGTCTCACAAACAGGGAGACTTGTGTGTGTCTTCAAAGGCTAAAAGAAAAAGATTTCAATCTTGAATGGAGTGTGGGTTTTCTCCTGAAAAGGAAAACATATGTACACACATACATAAGGAATATAAGGAATATAAGATGCCATCAATAAATATAAAATATTATTGGTTGTTTGGTGATACAGTGCTGTACTGCTGCTGAACTATTTGTCATACCAGCAGTGAGCTAAAACACTGATGTATGTGACAATTTCTGCTGCAGAATGATTTTTGTGTTTATTCTTTAGGTAGTTGTAGAAACTGGAGTGTAATGCTTCAGTTTAGGGTTTGCTTCTGTATTGCTGTCTCTCTTAAGTTACTTGCATATAAATACAGATGAAATCTTTAAAGCATGAAAGCATTATTTACACAGTAGAGAACTGAAACATAACATGGTCTTTCGGTTTTTGACATTGAGGATTCATAGAATGCTTTATAATTTCCTTCAAATTTTCATAAAATTTAGCTTGACAGTAAATTACATTATGTAAGCGTGACCCAGTGGGATGCAGAGCAAGTGCATTGCAGTGTGTGCTTCATGGCTGTCATTTATTTCACACACCGTGACTCTTCAGACCTTATGGTCATTATTGCAAAGGGTGTCTGTGACCTTCTGCTCCAAAAACAGAACCTGTGTCATAAGCTGAAGACTTAATCTATTTTTGTGATCAGGGTGAGAGAGCTACATGCCTTTTTTAAGCTGCTGGAGAACACATTCATACAACTGGGGATTCATTAGGTGTAAGTGTGTGCATTATAAGCATTGTCTGCCATGTTGTGAAGCCTTTATCATCATTTATTCACAACAGGCGTTGTGCAATTTTCAGTCAACTTTTCATGTCAATAATGCTGCTGGAACAATGAAAATAAGAAAATATTCTGTTTCTGCAAGCTGAAGAAAGCAAACCTCTCTGAGTGCTGCCTGACAATTCTACAAAACACAGGACTTTCCTGCTCAGTTGTGGACTTACCAGGGGTCTTTTATGAACGACTGAAGTGGGTCTGGTTTGTGGAAGCTACATGTCTGTTGATTCCTTTAGAAGAGGTTGGAAACATGTTTTCCATGGAATTGGAGAAATCAGTACTTGGTGAGCTAGATTAGGGGTAAAATCTGAGTCCAAGCATGAAGTAACTTTTCAGTGAAGACAAGCTCTCCATAGAAATGGGATGGCTTTAGGAATGCGTGGACTAAACAGGTGCCATAAGCATTGCCTGTTGCCTGTCTAGTGGAAGAAATGGATTGTTACCTGCTTGCCACTTATTTTGAATGGACTGTACAAGGAAATCTGCAAAGAGGAATGATGTAGAGATTGCTCAAGTGTGTCACTCTATTTTTGCTACCCAGCCTTAATCCTTGGCAAATTTCCACTGGTACAGGACTGTTCTGTGCCTTTAAATAGGTGTGCATTTAATGTGTTTGCTAAGCCTGTGTTGCCTTGCTTTTGGCCATGGGGTTTTTAACAGGTGTAAGTGCAAACAAGTGTTTTTTCAGAACCTTGGAATTCTTGAGTTTGGAAGAGAGAGATCTGGAGGTTGTCTAGTCCAGGTGTTATTGCTGATCCAGTGGTCAGCTAGAGCAGGTTGCTCAGGACTGTGCCCCATCAGATTTTGAATTTCCCCAGGGATGGAAACTCCCTGGTTTCACTGCTCTCACAAAACACATTCAGGCAAGTGAAAGTTCCTGGAGACAGACTATTGTTCAGCCACTACACAGGCACACGGAATTGAACTCCACAGTTGGCTGGATCTTGTTCCAAAAGCATAGAGCCAATCTGAGGAGTGAAATTGGATTTGGCTAGTAGGAGTGTAGTGTAGAGACTTCTGGGAAAAGGATTCTCTGAGATGGGTATCGAAACTGGAGGCACAATAGTCCCAACAAGACTTGAGAAAGAAAGAAAGAAAGAAAGAGTAAGGACGAGGTAAAAAAAGATGCTTAGTCATTGTTTTCATGCTGTGTATGAGTTTGCCAGCTTCTCAGTAGATCATTGCATCTTCTGGAATGTGGTTTTTATCATGTGTTGTCATTCCTTTTGCATATATTCATTAGAAGGGGATTTGCTGTAACTGAGTATTAATCATGGCTTCCGTGTTGGAAGTGTGATCTAAACCAAGAAGCATGAGGAAAGACAGTTCAAGGATAAGAGCACTAAATCATCAGCCATCTGAGTCTCTATCTGCTGTATGGCCTGAGGGCAGAGGAGGCTAAGCTTTGCACAGATGAATGGCTGAGGCTTGAGGTCCACAAAGAATGAACTTTTAAAGTGTGAGTGTGCCACACTGAAGCACCCAAACGTCTTGTGGGATCTTCTTTCCATCCATGACTGAACGCTGTTAGATGTCTGTACATATGTTGGTGAAGACACACTCTCTGAAGAATTTTAAGCCTTGACAGATTGTATTGGCTGGCGGAGGTGTGAAGAAACAACTTCATCCCTGCAGTGCTGATATTCAAGGAGATGGCTGGAGTTTAAGCAACTTTTCCCATGTTGTATAGGAATGTGACAGTTGGACTCCTGAAGTCTTCAGACCCAGTTCCCTTACCTTAACCATAAGCCAAACCTTCTTCCTATGGTATTTGTTCCAGAAGGTTCCATGTACAAGCTCAACCTAAGTCAAATCCATGTATAACGATAACCTGAGTCAGCAATCATGGGAAGTATTTTTCCTTTTGCTTTTTGAAAATATGTGTGAAGTGAAAGCATTCCAGTCTAATGTCTACAGACAGTCATGCCATGTCTTAAAATAACACTATTAGGACTCTTGGCAGCCTGATCAGGAAGCCCAAGGATTGAGGATATTAGATAAATTAGAGGGGACTGTTTTAATTCCCAGCATCAAAAGTGGTACCAATGAGTGTGCGTAATTATCACACCCTCCATGTGGTTCATGTGGTTGTTGAAAGCTGTGAAATGTTAGCCTTTTTATTCTTTTCTGTATAGCTTGTGGCACGTCAGTTGTAGAATTCTTAAAAAAAGGCATCTACAGCCATTTCACATGTAGTCATTTACATAGTCAAGAAAATGGGGTTTGGGTCCACCTGAAACAGCCCTTTACTAGCCATGTTCAATCTACAGCAATCTCCAAAGAGTTTGCAGGCATTCTGTCTCCCTTCCTGCATTCCACTGACTTGTCCTTCCAGTTGCTGGAGCTGGGCATTCTCTTGGCATGGTGCTGCCAGCTAGAGCAGGAGAGAGAATATCAGCATGGTCTCAACACCGTTCTTAGATACTCCTTCCACTAATTCTAGATGAACTCTACATTTTTTATGGGAAAATTGGGAGATTCTGCCATTTGAAAAGTTGAGCCAACATTATTCATAAACATAAAATTTATAGCCTGAAAAGAATGGGAGGTAGAAGATGTTAGTCAGCTGTTCCCTTTGCTGTTTATTTAGTGAGTTGGTGTTAAAGGTAAATACTAATTTAAGAGGCTTCTTTTAGTTGGGTGATGATTAATTATACATTTTCCTTATATTTTTAAGGTGGTTTAGAATGACTCTACATGCTTTAAACTGCGCAGAGGCAGGAGAGTACATGCCAGCATTTTTCTTTATAAAGTAAATCCAGTAATTCAAAAAGTGCAATTACTTGAATTCCTTTTTTTCTGTTTTGTACTAAGAGTTCTGGCTCTTTTCACTGCTGCGGACCTGTGGACACGTCATCAGTTGGCATCCAAAAGTTGCTGTTAAAGGAACTCTTCTGATTTTCAGCTGTAAAACACGAGTCAGTAAAAGAGGAAACATGTCTTACTTAACCATGTACAGGAGTGGGTTCATCTCCATTACTTAGTCAGACAAAACTGTTTTTCACCAGTATTCCTCAGCTGTCCTGGTGGACCTCGACCAGTAGTTACCAGGGCAAGGGAAGCTGCTGTTCCTCAGCTGGGTTTCCCAACAGGCTGTGTGCATCCTCCCGTCCTCCTGCAATGCTGAACAAAGCATGTTGCCTTACAATGCCTTCCTACTTAGCCAAAATGTTTTATTTTCATTGTCAGAGAAAACGCGTGGTAACTTGGTAAGCCTGGGTAACTCATTCACTTTTGATGCCCATCTGTCTGTAGTCTCAGATCCAAAAATCTGCAAACAGCAGATGACTCAAGTTTACTTGAAATGCCATTCACAAGATTAAGCCTGGAGAAAAGAAAATAGGTGCTAAGAAGGCTAGTAGCTCAAAGAGATGGGATTTTCAAAGGAATTTAGGCATCTTAGGTTCCTTTACAGTATTTGAAGATCCTGCCAGTCCATTTGCATCATGATATCCTTAATTACATTTGAAAATTAAGCTTTACATCTTTCAAACTTTCAAGATGCTATTTTTCCCTCTTTGCTGTTTATACCTGCCTTACAAACAGAAGCTGCTTTCCTATTTTTCCACTTCCAGTAACATTCTCTTGTGCCTGATAGCTAAAATGGAAAAAACAAACAAACAAACAAAAAACATAACGACAAAAAAAACCCAAGTCATAAATTGTTTTTTTCAATAGAACAGAGATTGAAAGTAATACTAGGAAGTAATTTGGGAAGAGATAAATAGCAGCTGCTCTCTTGATGATAAAGACTGAAACTAATACTGATACTTGGTGCATTGCAATCCGTTGTGACACACAATAAAGTCTGTGTATGTTTGACTTATATTTGACTGAGAGGGACCAAGTATTACGTGTGACAAAGACTTCAGAAAGAAATTTCTTTTCAAGGTAACTTGAGAAAAGTTTGCAATCATTTAAAATTGTGAGAGGATTTTTTATTTATATATTTTTTATGTGGGTAAACTTTAAAACTTTTATGAGCATTTAATGTGTTTGGACTCTCTGTGGGTAGTTATTTCAAATTTACTTTCAAATATAAGTGTTTTAAAATGAAAAAAATTATATTTCACTGCCATAATCTGCGTATACTGTTTTGTCAGCAAGTTTATGAAGCAGAACTATTTGGGTTGAAGTAACCAAGGAAGAGACACACACGTAAAAGCAAAGGCTGTAAGATCAACGGCATTGATCAGTACGTGCACTTTAATGGATGAGAGTTGTGACACACAAGCTGAAATCTGGGGACTTATGTCTGGGGATCAATCATCTTCTCTTTGAGGAATGGTAAAATCGAATTTCTTAACTTCAGCAACGAAGCGAGAGAAGATACTAACTACTCACTCCATATATTTCTAAAAGTTCATTTTCAGAGGGCAATAGGTTCCTTTGTTTATGTTTTATGGTCTTGAATGTTCTTTACACTTGACTAGGTTAATTTAAAAAACAGATAAGGACACAAGACAATATGAAGTTCAACAAGGGAAAGTGCTGGATTCTGCACCTGGGATGGGGCAGCCCTGGATGTACGTAAGGAGAGGATGGAAAGCAGTGCCATGGAAAGGGACCTGGGGGTCCTGGTCAATGGCAAGTTGAATGTGAGTCAGCAGTGCCCTGGAGCCAGGAGGGCCAACAGGGTCATGGGGGGCATCAGGAACAGCATCGCCAGCTGGGCAAGGGAGGGGATTGTCCCACTTTGCTCTGCACTGGGGCAGCCTCACCTCAAGTGCTGGGAGCAGTTTTGGGAGCCACAATATAAAAAAGACATTAAGTTATTAGAGACAGTCCAAAGGAGGACAATGAAGATGATGAAGGGCCTTGAGGGGAAGAAAGCTGTGTGAGGAGCAGCTGAGGGCACTTGGTCTGTTCAGCTGGAGGAGACTGAGGGGAGATCTCATTGCAGTTACAACCTCCTCATGAGGGGCAGAGGAGGGGCAGGCACTGATCTCTTCTCTGTGGTGACAGTGACAGGACCTGAGGGAATGGCCTGAAGTTGTGTCAGGGGAGGTTTGGGTTGGATGTTAGAAAAAGGTTTTTCACTCAGAGGGCGGTTGGGCACTGAACAGGCTCCCCGGGACAGTGGTCACAGCACCAGCCTGACAGAGTTCAAGGAGTGTTTGGACAACACTCTTGGTCACATGGTGGAATTCTTGGGAATGGTCGTACAGGGCCAGGAGCTGGACTTGGTGATCCTTGTGGGTCCCTTCCAACTCAGCTTATTCTTTGATTCTGTGAAGTTCAGAGCCTGTGTGTGTGTGGAGGGAAGCTGCCCTGTGTGCAGCTGTTTGCTCTAAACTGAATACGTTCAGTGTGTATAGACAAGCTGGCAAATTGCTCATGTTGCAGAGAAATGAGCTGTGATGGAAAATACAATAGATATTTAATTATTTCAGGGGAAAACCCCTTGTTATGAATATCCTGTGTTTTCATGTCACAAAACAAACAGAGCAATGAGCTTGACCTTTAGGCTGTTTTTATTTCTGGTGGTTTTTGGTTTACAAGACTTAAGTAATTTAAAGTTCAATCACCTGGGCTCTTGTGCTAAGGGATTAACACAAATTGACTTGAGTCCTACTGTCCCAGATATAACCAGGACTAACTTCCTCCTTGCCTCTGTCTGCTTCCCTGCATACAGCCATTGCTGTAGAAGGCCTCCAAGTCATGTCATGTCAAATAATGCATGGTCTTCAGAGCTCACTGGGGGAGAGAAAAGTCTGGGAACAATGTGAACAGGCACAGCCAGGCACTTCCACTAATTGTTGGTGTGGACGATGGAACACAAAAGCAGAAGAAGGGAGGGGGGAATGGAAATGTGTCTTGGTGTGGAAACGACCATGTAAAAACAAATATGCCTGGACTTGCTTATTGGGAATGTAAATGTAGCACAGGAGAACTCCCACGACAGGAATCCTCTGCTTTAGTCTGCCCCTGCCAGATAATTTTAGAAGGTTTCTTTTTTTATTTACTTACCTCTAGAGACTTTTTTGGCTATTTGGGGTTGTGGACTTCACCAATCTTGAATTGTAACAGGTAGCTGCATTTTACTGCTGAGCTAGCTTGAAATTATTTGTGAATTTTTAGTTCTAGTTGTTTCATATTGGAAATGAGAAACTTGAATGACCTAATAATGTAACATGCTAGTTGCATTTCAAAGTATATCATGCCGAAGTGGAGTTAAATACATAAGTAACTCTCTTCCATATTGTGTACTCTAACCCAAAGCAGGGTGGAGTGATTTGCAGATCAACTGTATAAAATAAATAAGGTAAAACTATATATTTGGATGGGGGGGGGTGGGATTATTCATAATGAAAAACCTCAATTTCCTCTTGAGAACTGTTGTGCTGAAATACCTATACTGTATATTCTTTAAACTCAGAAACAAATAAGGTAAAGACAGTGATGAAGAGATTTGGTAGGATGAGCCTGAAAATGGAATATTTATCCTATAGAATGGGAGCTATATGGAATTATGAGCAACTGAAAATGAAATGAGTAAATTTAGTGAGATTAATGAAGTAAAATGAGAAGATTTATATTTCGCTACACAGTGGAAATTTTTGTACACAGGTAAGCTACCAGCCCATGCTGGGATTCCTCATTCTCTGGAGATGGAAAGGTTTTTTTACATCAAGAAAGCAGAAAACACAGGAAATGCACAGGGCACTTGCATGTTCACCTATGCCTGAAGGATCATCCTACCTATGCTGAAAAGTAGATATTTCTGCAGTGAAATGCAACAGCTGCAATCAGCACAATGCAACACAACTGGTAAAAATCCAAATGCTTACTTTGTCCATTTACTAAATGAATTGCAAATGTCTGACCGAACTGAGAGCTATTATGGAGGCAAGAGGAAAGGGAATAGCCAGCAGAAACACCAATTTGTTGATTATATAATGGATCTGTCATTAGTAACTTGATCATGCCAATGCAATTGCTTTTTCTCCAAGACAGATACTTGTTCTTACCAGGACTGGTTGAAAAGCACTCTGATTATGCCAAAGTGTGTTTTAAATGGAAAGAGGGTGATGGAAAACTATTTAACAGTAGAAATATGATTGCTGATAGCATTGCAGAAAAGTGACAGTGCAGAAAGATAGCATGATTTTATGCAAGCAGTTAGACTGATCCCTTTTTAGTTAAAAATATGTAAATTCAGTGCTGTGAAAGTTATCACAAGGACAGCTGTAAAGACTGATCGTGGGTCAGAGTGAAAATTGAGTTCATCCTATGAAATGCATCACAACAGTCCATTGTGGCACTTCTATTTCGACAGGCAGGATTGGCCTCCCAGCAATTACCATTGAAAATATTTATCATTGTAGTGTGGAAATGTGACTTCCTGGCATTGGGCTGGGAACTTCATTTCACAGTAATCTCCTGAACATCTTTGCTGACTAAGGCTGATTCTGAGCATGTTGCCAAAAGATCTGTTTCTCCACCTTCTTCCCAGTCTTCTAGTTTCCACATCAGATTTGTCTTTATTATGTGCTCCTATTTTTGTAATCCTGTGATTTCCAAAGGCCACTGTAGCATCCACACAAGTAATATTCTTTATTTAAACTTCTTTATTGTGTGGGTGACTACACTCTGGGACAGATTGTCCAAAGAGGGTGTGGAGTCTCCCTCCCTGGAGATATTCCAGAACCGTCTGGACATAATCCTGTGCCATGTGCTCTGGGATGACCCTGCTTGAGCAGGGAGGTTGGACCAGATGTCCCTCTGTGGTACCTTCCAACCTGACCTGTTCTGTGATTCTGTGAGTATTCCCTGAGCCAAAGGCACTAGCTGCTATCTCTAGAGTTTCCAAAACCCACCACAATCACACAATACGAAGAACAAAAATCAGGCTCGCAGAATTACTATATTTGTTTACATCCCTGAGACATGGGCAAACTTTAGGGGTGAATATCTTGTTTTTCAGAATTTTGGTGACTTTGTCTGCTCACAGGTGGGGTACTTAACGCTAACGTGTGCCACAAGGTTCCTGCTGTTTCATGGAGGATACCCACAATTAGCATTTTAGGGAATTTAAAAATTATTTTATATGGCTTAGGTAACCTGTTCAGCGCAGAGCATGGAGGAAGATTTCCAGCTTTCTGAGCTGCTCACCACTAGCTATGCTGACTGCCATTCTGGTGTTATTTGCCTTAGCAGGAACGTTTTCCCTGTCATCACTGGAGTTGCTATGGACAGTGGGGTTGGAACTAGAGACACTGTTTCTGCATGGGATGGAAGTGTTGGGATTTCATTATGGCTCTGTGCAGGTTAGAGGGATGGGAGAAAGAACCACCTAAAGCTTGTGAGTGTATAAAGTATAAGTGAGCAATATATGGTGTACGAGAAATATCTCATGGATACCAAAATACCCGTATTTTTGGTTTTGATTTTGCAATAATTCCATTTGACAAACAACCAGGTTTCTTCTAGTTGTTCTGCTGAGAGCTTTCTCTCCGTGCCGACAAATTTTACAGCTCTGCTTACCACAAGTTTTACCACATGTGACAGGATTGTGGAAAGTGTTTGATATAAGAGAGCTGTGTTGGAGATGGGGGAGTGAAACCAGGGAACAGTGGTAATATTTATGGCTAATGCTATGATGCACTCTCTCTGCTATTCTGATTGTGTTACCGCTGTAATTCTGTAGCTGTGGTGCAAATGGGGAGACAGGTAAGAGGTTGAACCCACTGTGAGTCAGGAAACCTAAAATATCTCTTTTACTTTTGGCCAGATGCCCAGACCAGAATAGATACATTCACTTTTTCTCTTTCACATCCACATTGTAGAGACAAAATACAAAAATGGCCAAACAGAAATCTGACAGACCATATTTTGTTTATACAGGGGCTTGGTAACTATATGAGATGAAGAGACAGTTATAAATCTAAGCCCTGTACTTTAAATGGATTTATAACAGCTATTTAAATAAAGTATGCCTTTGTGCTCAGGCTGAGAATTTGTAAATTCAAACTGTTTTATGCATGTTTGCGTAATATATGAGGAGGTTTTATGTGTAGTACATATACTTGGCTAGATGTTTTTGTTGTTGGAATGATCATGGTAATTTAGTTAATGTTGTTTTCTTTTCTAAGCATCATCTCAAAATTTATCATGATTTCATTAACAGAAAAAATCCCCTTCTTTTATCTGTCCTAATTTGTACACAAGGCCAGTTTGAGGGAAAGCTTGACTTTTCTGAGAAGCTTTCAGAAGTTCCAAGAAGGGTTTATTTCCATCTGGTAATTAATTAAAAAATAGGCCTTAAAAAGTTCATTTTTTCCTTTCTAGGATATTCTGTTACTCAGACCTTCCAGCACTGCTGTCCATGAGTCTGGTGGTGTGTCACTTTACAGAACTGCTCAGAAAAAGATCTGTGACACCAGTGGAGGGACAGGGCTTTCTTCTGATGGCTGGAGCTGGAGTTCTTGGTCTGGCACATTGGTTGGGCTTCACAGGAGGTTTATAGCTTTGGGAAGGAAATTTAATTATATGTTCTGGCAATAACCTTAACATTTTCTTGCTCTTTTTATTGTTGGGAAATTACATGTAAAGTGACTGCGACTGGTGCAACATATTTCTGTATTTTATGTATCACTTCAAAGCAGAGTGAGCACAAATGTTTATCTCAGCTCAGTCTTTTCCAAGTACATGCATTCATTAAGTTGACCATAGAAATTCAGTCAAACATAAGCTCAGCTATTGCTGGTAATTCATTAACGGATTCATCTAAAACTTTGTCCAAAGCTTTAGTTTCTGAATCAGGTCATGAACATATCATTTCCTCACCAGTCCGAAAATACACAGTAAATTTGGTGGTTAAAGCCAAGTTTAGCCAGACTGAGCAACAGTATAACCTCCTAACCACAAGCTTGCTTTATCTTGGATCCAGCTGTGCTTCTCCTTCCATGTGTCAGGGCTGAGGAAGAGGATATCCTTGAAGTGTGAGACATGGCAGTCTTGACCCCGACACCCTGATGGCTTTATTCTTCACCTTGAAGGGAGTGTGTAGCCCAAACCAAGCTCGCTCCACTGACCTTTGGGTGGTTCATTACTTGGCTGGGAACAGAGTGTGTGGAGTAAACTCTGGATATGAAAAGCCCTGAAGTGCTTTAGGAGTTATGTTTTGTCATACATGACTGACATATAGATAGCTATCGTAGATATCTGGGACAGAGATCACTAGATGCTTTGCTGGTGTTTAGCAGTGCTAGAACATTTATGCAGGAATTCAAGGAAGTTACTTTATTTGGAATACATGATAGGGAGGACTTTGCCAAAAACTGCTAAGTGTGGAACAGAGTTTAGAGTAAAAGTTCATTTTCTGAAGGAAACTGTTGTGAGATCCTGAATGAACGCAAGAAGTTTACTTCTCTGTGTCTGGAGAAAAACATATTTTTGTTCGTTCCATGTAAACTCAAGTTCCCCTGTAGCACTTTGCCTGCCTGCACTGGCCCTGGTTTGGAGAGCTTCCTGATGAACCCTGTAACATCAGTGCCCTAACAAATCTGGATCAGGACTGTAAAGTATCACCAATCATTGAACTGTCAATTCTTGGATATATGCAAGATCCTGATCTTTCCCCAGTCTCATCTTGTTATCCATATGCTATTCAGTTTATCCTCTGTAGATGGTAGCTCTTATCAGACAAATGTGCCTTCTAATGTCAGCCTCCTGTGCACTCAAGGTTTCACTTACACCTCAAACACTGGGATACCTGCTTTATTTGCTCTTGCCAAAGAAGTGGACTCTTGGATGATATCCAGGTTTTTATTGATGGGGTATTTGATCCAAGCTTTTGTTTTAAAACTCTCCTCAAAAGAAAGCCTGGGGAAGAGCCAACATAATAACCCTAATGCACTGCCCCCCTCTGTGTCTTTCCTTCTGCAAATTTCTAAATGTTCAGGAGAAATGGCTGAGTTAATGTTGCCCTGGAAATGTCATTATTTCTGATGTGAAGCTTGGAAAGCAAAGAAGTAATTTGCCCAAGACCATAGCATGCTGGAAAGTAGAGCTCAATGGCTCCCTAGTCTTGTAACTAAGCTAAAAAGCCATCATGCTTAAAGCCAGACCATTGTAGGTGATTCAGCACTGCCGATGTCTTGGCCCACTCTCCTCCTGATTCTTCACTGGCTGTGTATGGAGCTTTCCCTATGTAAGATCATCTGTAACATGGCTCCCATTGGCCTCAGGGGTTTACCTGTGATGAGGTCTGTTGCTAGACTCCTGTGTCAATACATTTACTGCCTTCAGTTGTGGACTAAGTCAGTTTGACTCACTTGAAGCAAAATCAAAGAGCACTGTGAGCCTATGGCTCCCCATAAAACATCCCTTCCCTGCCATTCACTGTTGTTATGGCTGATGGAAATAAGCCAGTGTTAAATAAGGGGTGGGAAAGCATCGCCCTGCCTGAAACTGAGTACAGCTGCACTTTTGTTACTCGAGTTATATGCAAGGGCAAGCAGTGTTTTGGCATGCTCTGGGCTCCTAGAAGCACTGCTGGGGCAGCAACGGAAGTTACTCCCACTATTTTAAAAGGCAGGTCACCAGGCTCCCAAAGTTTCAGCAGCTGAAGCCTCTGGAGAGCCGCCTGTTCCCTAAGCCCTGGGGAGAGCTGAGGAAGAGCCTGTGCTGCGAAGGACGCCCTCACCGTGGGAACTGTGGTTTGAACCTGCAAGGACGGTGAACAAGCGGTTCAGAACTCCACCAATGAGGGTCTGGGTTTTTTATTGTGATAAAAGTAGTCTGCCAGATGGCTGAGACAGGTGAAATTTTAGATTGTGGTGGTGGCTGGTCAAATGCTGGAAATACAAATGCTGTGTATTTCTATGTGGCCTTTCCCAGCCATTTTCAGGAAGCTGGTTTTTTTTTCTTTTCTTTCTCTGTCCTTGTTTACTTGTAATTTCACTTTTAAAGTTCTTCCTTCCTCTTTCTGGGCTTGTCTTTCAAATCCGTTAGAAAGAAATTTCTTTCAGATTCACAGAAACAGTGTTTGCTTGCTTGTTTGTTTTCCCAGGCTGTTCAGTAGGTTACAAAGATAATTTCTGCTTGTTGGTTAGTTTACATAGGTAGGGTTCTCTTGATTCCCTTTCAGAGTCATTATACAACCCTTCATCAAAACTTGGGGCATTTGAAACTCTTAAATAAGCAGATGATACATTTTCATGAGCAGTATCCCATGTCTATCATGTATGTGTGTATGTGGGTGTGCCTGCACACACCCATATTTCCATGTGTATTTTTTGCATGTAGTCCTTGGGGCACATCTGATCTGAGGCTTTTGAGAAGGACCGGAACCGTGGCATTAGGGAGCAAGGATTTCTTATGACAAGTCTGGTATGTTTTGATGCAGGTGTAGCCAAAGAAGATGGTTATCACAGCCTGAGTGTGGAAAAGGTCACATTCTGACATGTAGCCATAGGTTGTGTACCAGGCTCTTTCCAGACTTGGAAAACAGTTCAGAATTAACCTTTCTGAATCATCATGTATTTTTATGTCAACCTTCCCATTATACATAGAATGACTCCATTCCTGTGTCCACAGCCCTTCCTCATCTTTCAGTCATTAGACATCAGAGCTGTTTTTCTTCTGGAGATCAGTCAGTTATTGGGTCTCAACAGGAGGATCAGAACTTCTTGAGCCTAGAAAAAAATCCTAGAAATAATAATTATTTATTTCTCTTCTTTCTCTAGAGGATGCATAAAGCAAGAAGGAGCCTTTAACCTGCCATTTATTTCCTGCTCCTGTAGGAAAACCCTTTAGGCAGTGCCATCATATCTTCCCTGCAATAAACTTCATCAGTCTGAAAAGTGTTGATGTTTCTTGCTCTCATTAGAGCTTTCCTCCAGAATGTCACTCTTTTTTCCCTTCCTAATTTCCAACCTCAATTTGTGCACAATAATTTTCCATTTTCTAATTGCACCCACAAAGTGCCCTTTATCTCGTCTCCCTTGTTGATGTTTATGCACCTTATGTAACTGTGGAGAAGGATCACATACGCTATCAGCCGTCAATTGCAGAAACAAGTAAGCCAAGCCCCTTTAGTCACGTCCCACGAGAGAGACTCTCTGTTCCTCTCATCATCAAAACAGCCTTGCGGTGCACCTGTTGCCAGCTGAATTAACCTTTCCTGAGCAGATGACCAGAACTGTACTCATTATTCCAGATGAGCTTTCACAGTGCTTATATATATATCAGTATGGGATTAACGCTTTTCATCTGTTCTGGAGGCCTCTTGATGCCTGTTCTGATCTGTGCTTTGTCCACAGCAACATTACCATGATAGCTCCCAGTTAACCTTTGGAGACAGGTACACTTCAGTTTGTCTCTATCCAGCTGTTGAATGCTCAAGTTTTAGACAAAATTTCAGCCCTTGAATACATAATTGAGGGATTAAGGATTAAACTAAAATTATTAAATTGGATTGATTAAATTAAACTTATTTCTGTTCCTCCACTTGTTCATGTTATCCAGTCCTTCCCATGAGAGATCCTCATGTTTTTGTTAGGGAGTGAGCCCAGTAGCTTGGTGTCATCACCAAGGTGCCTGGCTTAGCTTAAACACACTGTTGCTGTTTACCCAGGTTTCAGGAAATTGTTTCATGGAAAGATTATTGCTTCTCTTTGCACTGGGGACTTGGAATTCCTTGTTGTCCTCCAAGCTGCCCGGGATGCCAGCAAGAGAGAGCACAAGGGACTTCCCCTTTTCTCAGCAAGGTTAGCTGGCACTTGAGTGGCAAAGAAAAACAGCAAGAGGATGTAAAGGGGGTGACAAGGGTTTTCTGGGTGCAAACTAAATCTTGGAAGAATTTAGTAAGAAATTGAGATATCTCCCACAGCTGTCTGGTTCATTGCTAGGCCAGAGTTGGGCAGAGTCTCACAGAGATGGCACAAGACAGACCAGGAGACCCTATCAGATTTCATGGTCATAGTGACAGTGACAGATCTTTGTGATTCAATATTACTTTTTTTTTATTTGACAAATAATATATTTTTCTAAATTCTCCTTTTTAATCTTAATTTTAGCTAAATCTTATCTTGAAAAAATTTTTATCATAAGGGAACATCTGTCAAAGTTTGTTGAATTACAGCCCACTAAGACAGGAGATGTTTTCTAAGTTATTTGTGTAGCTATAGGTTGTATAGCCTATAGACCTCTTGCTGCAGAACTGTGAGTAAAAATAGATCAGTTTTGTGCAGGAAGGCAAAATAATTATCTGACCAAGTTATTAAGACAGTTTACATGTTTACATGTTTAGTTAGGACTACATCTGTCGTCCTTGCAGCAGTAGTAGCTGTCTAGAGCTTTAGATTTACAGTAGAGAGAGTGACTAGAGCAAGTGGATGGAGTTGATGTTGGGTGGATTGACTAAAACAACGTGACCTTTGGAGCTAAACCTGCTTACATTTTGTCTCCCTCTGTTTAGGGTAATCTGCTTTCCACACTTTTATTATTGATGGGATGCATACTTCTTGAGAGAAACTGAGCTCATGTAAAGTAGAAGTTGCTGAGATTCTTTTTCAGGGTCTTCTTCAGCTGGCTTGAGAGGCTGATGATGCTTGGAATAATTTTTAAAGTTTTGTTTCCTTTTTTTTTTATGCTACACTTTATAAAACTTTCCTTATTCCTTGTTTCTCTGACCTATCTCCTTATTTTTCTTTTTAATTTTATTTTTGCTGTCTGTTTTCTCTGGTCTCTGAAGGATGTGAGCTGTCCTTTTTCAGTGGTGATATTCAAGGGAAATAAAAGGTTAATACAAGATCTGGGCAAATAATGATTCATTTCCAGCAGTGGTACCAGCAGAATTGGCTTTCAGCTGCATTGTGTGCTGAAAACTGATGACTTACAATTGGCTAAAGCTGATGGTGGGGCTGGAACAGCTGTGGTACAGCAGGGCAGCAGAAACTTGCAGAAACAACCAGTTTTGTTAAAGCTGAAAAAGAATGTCGTTTTCGTCCCTTTTTGTGTAAGTAGGTGCTCCGAAGGTTTACTTGTGCTCTTAAATACCTACTGAGAAACAGCAAGATTTCAAGAACAAAGCTGTTTGCATGTATGTAAACTTACACAGTGAAATGTTTAGATAATTGATTTGGTAGTGCTTAAGCTTTAGTAAAGTTTGGGGTTTTTTTCTTTTCCTATGGATTTAGTGCTTGTGGTAAAATTGCTGGATGAACAGCCCTGTAGTAGTCCATTTATCCGGGGAGCAGGTACTGCCCAGCCCCTGGCCTGGCATTTCCTTTGGCTCACCTGCCAAGATTCCCTGGAGAGGGAATCTGTCTGTCCACCCCACCACCGTCTTGTGGAGGTCGGAGAAGTTAAGCTTTGCTGAAAGCTGTGATAGTTTTGTGTTGCAGACTCTGGACCATGTGAAATTCAACCAAGTACAAATTCATCTCGTGGCAGTGAAGCTGATTTACAAGGGCACTGTCAGGGAGGGCATTTGCTGTGCCAAGGGAACTGTGTCTCTGTGGCTGGTGATTCTGGAGACAAACCAGCTGCTGCCCCTACCTGTTATTCCTACCTTTTTGCTCTGCTTCTATTAGGACCGATGTTCTAGCAGAGAGATAGAACTCTTCTTCTGGGAAAAAATGTTTTCTTCTGGGAAAATGCATTGGTTTGGTTTGGTTTTGTTTTTAGCACTACCTAGAGTCTTTTCAACTGTGCTGGTGATGTTACTGCTGCTTCCCCTGGGGCTGCAGCACGCACCCTGAAATGCGTCAGTGTGTTGCCATAAATGCTGAGCGCTTCGTTGTTTCCTTAATCCGTGCTGACTCCATCGTTTCTGGGTATTATCGGGAAAGTGCTCACCTCGGTAGCAATTACACATGGTCCACTGGACTTCATGTTCTTGCCTGCGTCACCACATGAAGTGGTGTTAGAACTGGTGAGATCTTCCCTCCAAAGAGAGAAGAAAACAGAGGGGAAGGAAGAGCGTAAGTGGCTCTTCTTATCAGCAAAAAAAGAGGATTTGTTTTCGAAGGCTAAGCTGCTAATGCTGAATGACATAAAGAAAGAGATAAGAGAGCTGCTAAGTCTTTGAGGAGGGTCGTGGGGACAAAGTGCTCTCTCTAAGGAGGATACAAAAGACAAAACAAAGCAAAACTGGTACAGTTATGGAAAGAAAAAGTAAGCCCCTCCAAGAGGAAGCTTAGCAGAGAAGATGGGCAGCAATCAGGAAAGTTGTGATGTCTATGTCAAGGAAGCCAGGGCCAATAGAGGCTGGTGAAGATCATCCTCCATGTCACAGAGATAAGATCCATAAGCAGCAGGAGAAAAGTTTAAAAGGTAAGGGCCCTAATTTTCCTCACCTTCCTCCAAGCTATTTTACTATAGCTGCACTGTTTGGAAGAATTACTGCATCAGGATGGGTTGTTTCCATATAAAGTCCCCTGGCTTCCAGTGACTGGTAACAAATAAGCTTCCATGACCAAAGGTAAAAAATGTCTTCTGCTGATGTAATTTTTTCCTGAAACAGAAAGAAGTATATGAAATAGCAGAGAATGATATCCAAGACTGAATGTCTTTCTCGAGGAAAGGTACTGAAGAACCAATAAATGGGTTTGAGTATTTAGCTGGGATGCCTAAATTACCTTCAGAAAACATTAGAAGTAAGAAAAAAAATTTGCAGTATGATGAGATCAGATGAACAGCCTGAAGTAGAGGTGGCAGAAAATCTGACCTTTGCTCTTGGTTAAGTAGCCACTAGATTATCTGTGGAATGAGAAGCTTCCAGTACAGGCTGTGGTGAGATACCTTCGCGTTCCTGACAAACCTGAGAACTTTTTAAGAGTCACCCAGGATGTCCTGAGTAATGTCCAGATCTTTGGTGTAGTGGGACATGGTGAAAAGAACTGGTGGAAAAAGTGAGACCGGCTGGCTTTAGGAATTCACCAGGCTCTTTGGAGTTGGTGATGTCTGTTACTGAGCCATTTCACCTCATTTCCTAACGATACCTAGTAATAGTGGAAATGGAGATCTGACACAGCGCAGCCATACACAGCCTTGTGTATTTTGGTATTTCCCCCAGATCAAGTTTATTTTAGCAGTCTGAAATTTTGACATGGGCATGGTCTATCCTTACTTCTTGTCATGGATTTTGCTGTATTTGCCATCTGAGCTTCTCGTGTGCTGGACAACACAAAGCAGGGCTGCTTCAAAACATAATAGTCGACTTGTTATTAGTAGCTTGTTTGTTTGTCCTCAGGCCTATTTATAAAAACAGCCCCAGGCAGGGAATTCTGCCAGCAGCCCAACCACTAAACAATTACAGATCTTTTCTCGGAGCTGTGTTTTCCAACCTATGCAATAATTCAGCAGCAAACCATAGTCACTGCTCACAAGTGTATGAAAGTAGCCGTTTTTCTGTGTGGCACTGTTTTTGTTGGTTTTGAAAAAATAAAAATAGAGTCTCAAAAGGTATCCCTGTTTGTGCTAAACAAATACAAAATTTAGCTTACAGGCATCGCTGCCAGGTTAGTAAAACCAGGCCCAGTACGAGATGCAGAACTCAAAAGTAAGTCAAAGTGCTCAAATAGATATTAATCTAGAACTACACATCGGCTGCAAACTCAGACAAGGAATTCAAGGGACTGGTACTCATAAAGAACCAGGCTTTCCAGCTCCCTCCTGTCAGCTTTGAGAAAAACAAAACAAAAAACCTACCAAAGAAAACCCCACCACCACCAAAGCCCAAAAACAACTCTGAGGAAGAAGATTAATGTAATTTTGAAAGGACCGTGTAATATCTGGTTTTATTGGTGCTATGATATTTCATAGATTTCAATTCACAAGTGTGACAGGTGGTTGATTGGGTTTGCATGGTTAGTAGTTTAATGCAGATGAGATGCACTCTTTAATTAATGGATATGAAACTATAGGGAGCAAATGATAGTCCATTGGTGGCCAAAATGGGATAGAAGGAGGCCTAAACATTTGGTTTTGTTCAGACTGCTGTAACAGCATAGCAAGAGTATTTTGTGAAAATAGCCTGATAAACAAGTCAATAAATGAGTCTGGTAAGTCTTATGAAAGGTGGGAATGGTCAAATGAGGCTTTGGGGGGAAGTCCTCTCCAGTGGAGATAACTTTGCACAAGACTGGATCACTTCTCTGTACAAAGTTCAGAAGTCATGAACCAGAACATCTCTGCTCAGAGAATGTGGGTTTGTTAACCAGATTGGTTGTGTTTCAAGGGTTTGAAATGTTCTTGCTGTCCTTGAAATATGTGTCTGTGTTTGCTAGATATGATGCAAGGTTTTGGCAGTTTTGCACTTGATTTATAATTTAAGCCTTAAGGAAGACCTAGAATTTGGGATTTAACCCCAAGTCACCATGAAACTTGTTAGGTGTTTAGGTATTGGGTTTTTAAAAACTGTTCTTTTATTATTATTTTACTTTATTCTTCCTTGGAGGGAAAACAAAGCTAATCTGCCTGGCTGCTGCCATGGAGAGGTGTGGCAAGGACCATTTGTTCCGTAGATAACTTAGGCCTGGCTTATATAAATACACCCTTGAAACGTTCAATCCTTCTGTTGATGTCTCAAGATTGAGGCAAATCCTGAAGTAGCTTAAGATTCAACTCCTGTGCAGAGGACAAGGGTTGGAAATGCAGAAACCCTGTGTTTTCCTGTGTACCTGCGAAAACATGATCTGTTAAAGCTATGACAGAAGCAGAGCCACTGCATCTCCAGCACATACAGCAAACTGTAGGGATATGGAGCATGGATGGTGGAAGCTCAGCACTGTCTGCTGCTTCTCCCACACACCAACCTGGGAATGTGGTTGAGAAAGGTTGTATTTTAGGAGGCAAACTCCGTCCCTGTCCACTCCTCAGGTTAACAAAAAAAGACCAAATACGTCATGTTTTGGATGTCATGGCTCAAAATCTAAGTCAACCAGTACTGAAAAGTGTCTATGAAGTGTCTTGAACTAGGAGATAGTGAAGAGGGAGGAATCCTGTAGTGTTTGTAGAGGCTTTTCTCTTATGACTGGTTTACTTTCTCAAATGAAAACTAGTATATGATATTGTATTAAGGAGCAGAGGCAAACCTTTAACAATAAAGTTTTAAATTCTGCAAAGTTAGTAACCTTTTATGTATTTTTTTTTCTTCCCATCCCATCCCCCCTGCCTTTTGCCTTGTCTTCTTTAGAGTTTAAAAACAGGGAGCAGCAGAATTGTAGCTTTCGGTCTCAGTTCCTCCTTTTTGCACAAAGCCCATGTTGGATTGCCCTGATCTTCCTCCCTACAGATTATTCAGGCACTCTTCTTCTAAAAGGTTAAGATCTGATGGTGTTGAAACCTCTTGTTTACAATCATTGCAGAACTGTAGTATGGAAATTTCCATCTGCAGCAAGATTAAAAAAAAAAAATCCCCACTGCTTTTGTGAACATTTGGATCCAAATAAAAAGAGAGTGCCTGAATCAAGCATGTTAATTCTGATTAGCACATACAGTGTGTTCAGCCAAAGAGGTCTAAGCTAATATTCCTCATCCTCTGAAGAAATTAACCTTGCTCTGCTCCTCCAGGAGCCACGGTCTCACTTGCAGAGGTACCTAAACTGCTCTGATAATCTTTGTATTGAGGTCCTCTAAAGTGCAGTGCTGCCTTCCTTAGAGATACAATCAAGGTAAAAAATTACTGACTTCGTTGCCAGCAGTGGGTTAATTTTTCTTGTTATTTAGCTCTTTCACCTGTTTGGGCAATGACATGTGCAAGGATGTCAGTACTTTTGGAGAGCAGTGTTCATAGTGCAAGATGACTGTGACAGATTTAAGTCTATGATTTGATTGTTTTGGGAAGGAAAAAAAAACCATGGATCCTACAGGCCTTTTAGAGAAACCAGACAGTTAACTTGTCTAAAAGCAACACCAGTGCTGCTTGTGTTTCACATACTGTGTTCTATACATTTCCAGTATTACAAGGGGTGTAATTTCACGTAGGACTTGGATTTTCCGTATCAGTTCTGAGCACACACAAATAAAGCACCCATTGCCCTGCAGCCACAGCTGCCTTTCCTGCTCCCTCCATAGCCCAGCAGGGCAGCAGTCATGTACTGTTTACATTGGGCACAGAAGGGTACACTGCTTGCATTTAAAACTTGCTTTGAAGACTCTGATGTTTTCTCTTAGCACAGCAACAGTAATTTAAATTCTGGGGTTAAGTTCCTGACAGAAGCAGATGACAAAAAGCAAACTTTATGACAAAATGCAGAGTTGTGGTTTTGGGAAGAGGTTCTTTCCTAAGCTGATGCTTTTCAGTTGTGTACATGTTAAGGTTTGTCACTGGGCCAGTCTGAGAAGGAGCATTTGATACGTTTGTGAAGCTGTACTGCCGGTGCATGTGCTGCTGAGAGGCAGGAACTGACTGATCCCTTTCTTGTGGGCTGAGTGCTCAGCGCTCACTTGAGCACCCTTGGCCACTGCCTAATGAGCTCAGTGATCTCAGCATCTTCAGGCTGCTCTAAGTGACCGTGTTTTTTCGTGAGAGCGAAATTGAGGGTGTTCCACTTCCTCCTATTTTGCTTTTGGGACAAGTTATAATTAATCTTCTCTTGCCTTTGTGAGCCCTAACCCAAAGCACTGCACAAGCAATAATAATCAAGGTTAATAATTCAACACTGTAGTGATTTATATTTTCAGAGGCCTCTACCAGCATTACTCAGTTAGCTGTCGCAACACTTTTATGTGTTTATTTTTTATGTGGGGAAACATTTTGCTGAAGTGCAGGGCTGTGTTGAAAGCATGAGGGAAACAAATGGTGGTATTGGGATGGATTCCAATAATGCCTTTTGCCAGAATAAGGCAGGATGCCTTGGGTTTACCTGGCAAGGGAGAATATATGTTAATGCATAACCTCTATACCTGCTGGGAAGAGCAGGCATCTCCCGACAGCAGCCGAGGGGGCTGTGCCGTGCGTGTTTTCAGCTGTGCACTGACAGCTGCAGGTGATTTCCTGTCAGATAGCATGGAAGGAGCCTGGCTGGCTCTCTGCTGCTGTGTTGATCACTTGCAGAGGTGTTGGCCTCGTGCGCATTAACTTGCTGGTGCAGGGCACGCTGGAACAGTCAGGCGGGATTTGTCTGGGGGAATGAGGAAACGCTGTAAAAATCGGGATCAGAATTTACTTTTAATCTGACTGCCTTTGGGCTGCCAGTCTCCATGTGAAACATTATCTGTGGCACAAGGAACACTTCAGTGATTGCTTTTAGGCTGGTTGGTTTTGTTTGTTTTCAGTCATGGAGTTGTTTCCCTGGCAGCATCCCTGTGGTAAAGGCAGGTGGACATTAAAAAGGAGAATGTGGATATGCAGATGAAATGCCGGTGTGAACAGTACTCCCACCTCCACGCTCGGGATCTGGATCTCTGGATCAGGTCTGCCCTGTCTCAGGGTACTTTTTTAAAGGATGCTCTGCAAGCTCCTGTGTGTCAGGATACCACCCTTGTGCCACTATTGAAGTTGGACCATGGTCACTCCAGCTTCACCAGTAGTGGGAAAGGCAGTGAAGTGGGAGGAAGGTTTCTTTATTCCTTGCTATTCCTAAAGCCATGGCTTCAAAAACAACAGAAAAATCTGTTTCACAGGTTTTTTTTCCCAGACCGTTCCATTGTTTTTGTTTGCATCCACAATCTTCCTAGTTTGTATAGAAAGAAAAATCTACAGTGGAAGAGAGAATGTCTTAAAAATGAGAAAAACCCACACACAGCTCTGGGGGAGATCACAAAAAGTTTTCCAAGTTTAATTGTTGCAGAGAGATGCACTTGTAAGGTCCACCTGGATCTGCATGGGTGGCTTTGCCTGGTAAAACAGGGGCATGTTAAAGGCAGAATCCTGGCAGTGGTCAAGCCAGTGGGATTTTTGCCAGTGATTTTAATCAGAGCCAGAATTTCACCCTAGGTCTATAATCTTGTGTAATCTCCCTTTGAAGTCACGTGGATTTTTAACCAATGTCTTATATAACACCAAAACAATTCACTGTCCACCCAACAATGTCTGTTTTCCTGCGTAACCAAAACGAAATGTTCCAAATGTGTTTTCCAAAACCTGAGATGAGATTGAATTAAAAACTATTTCCCCCTTCTTTTTTTTTAAATATTTGGTGTTTGTAGAGTCACTTTGATGCTGTAGGTGGAGTCTTGTTTTAAACCCGTGGTCTGACCTCATAGCTAAATTTTAAACTTGAGGTTTGTAATAAAGATTTATGTAGTTCCCTTCCAACCTGAACTATTCTCTGATCTCACGGTCCTGCTTTGGATTTTAGAGAAATGCCTTTCAGGCTCATCTGCTGGTTAAGAAACTGATAGGCTGCTGAAAACACAGTTTGTCCCATTAAAATGAATATAATTATCAACCCTAATAATTCCATGTAAGAATTTGAGTTTGAGGTTTTTTCTCTGCATATTTGGGGTCCTGTTGCCAGTGACTGGCTCTGCTGAAACCTGAGGAAATTCCATTTCCAGTTTACATCGTCTCAGAATTTCACTCTATCATCAATGCAACATCTGGGATTTTTAAGACTGCAGATGTGTCTTGAGCCTGCTGGACTAAAAGAGAGAAGGTGAGATGAAAATACGTTCAGTACAGCAGTAAAATGCTTCCATGCCAGAGACAATTAGAGGAGTATCACACAAACCACTATTATGAGGCAAGAACTCCTTTGTTATTTTGAAAGGAGTTGTTTTTCAGATCTTAAAGATTGTGAAT
This sequence comes from Lycocorax pyrrhopterus obiensis, assembly GCA_014706295.1. Taxonomy (NCBI): domain Eukaryota; kingdom Metazoa; phylum Chordata; class Aves; order Passeriformes; family Paradisaeidae; genus Lycocorax; species Lycocorax pyrrhopterus. The sequence continues at coordinate 6,495,297 of JACSVZ010000002.1, read as the reverse complement.
ATTTGGAGGTTTTCAAGACAAGACTGGCTAAAGCCCTGTGCACCCTGGTTGAAGTTCCATTTTGACCCTACTTTCAGTAGGAGCTGGGTCTAAAGACTTAGAAATTCCTTCCCCTTTGAATAGTTTTATGATCTTGAATCATGCACAGATCTCCTTAAATAAGCATTAGTAAATCCTTGTCAAACACAGAGTATAAATTATCAGGTGACAGTACACAGGCTGTCTTTCCAGTGCAGGTTGTTTTTAAATTCTGTATTTATGCAGGACTGAAAGCTGGGTTTTTGCTTTGCTTTAATAAAAGTCAGAAGGTATATCAGTGACAGAGACAACTCTTAATTCCTGACCTGATGGCCTGATAATAGTCTTCCAGGACTGAGGAGTTGTAACCTACATCTGGGAAGATTTTTTACTCCCCAACAAGAGCATCTTAATTCACAAGTAAAATTGCCGTTGACCTGGTTTATATACGCATATTTTAATTTAAAAACAGTTAAGGAAGTCTTTCTGGCTGTATTAATCTATTTTTATTGTCAGTTTAATGACTTACCTTTTTTACCTTATAGAAATACCTTGGTGGTTTGGGTTTTGTTAAAAATAACTGGCTGACAGTTCCTGTTTCTTTGTGGCTTCTTAATTTGTGTGATTTTTATCTTATAATTTTTTTAACCGTTCATTTCCTTTCGGTTCTTTTCTTAAAACAAAAGCCTCTACAGATGAGTCAGGTTTGAATGTACTTGCAAGTATCTGACTCAAGCTAAATTTGCTGTAGAGCACATCTTTGTAAAGCCATGAGTTTTCTTTGTTGAGGGTTAACTTTATATTACTTTGATTTGAATGCTTCAGCCTGGGAATTGTTTCAAGTGGCGGATTAAGAGGTTTGTCTAAAGTACTTAGGAATGCAGGATTTGCAGTAGCAGGTGAAATAATTTGTCAGTTAAGTCTGGTAACCTGCCTCCAGCAGTTGTCAGTCTCTGTAGCCTTGGTGAGAATTGGTTCTCTTTTTCTCAGCATCCCTTGTACAATTGGGCTGGTTACTTGTATAAAGCAGTATAGGATAACTGTGGGAAAACACATTGTGTTTTTAAAGAATAATTAAGCTCTTTACACTGCAAATTTGACCCATATTTTAAAATTTTGAATTTGGTACAGGAAGTTTCAGACTGTAAACCTGGTTTTTGTTCCCCTCCCCCCAAAAATGGACAGAAGGCTTTACCCAGTTTTCTAATTTTTCTGAAGTAATGTATTTTTTCTATAGAAGTCAATATAGTTCAGAACAAAAGAATGCATTAGGCTTAGTGATGTACCCAAGAACTACTTTAAGACAATAATTGGTAATCAAGAGATGACCAGAATTAGAAATCAATGAATAAAAATTTGTTTGTATGAAATAAGGCCGCATTTCTAAGTGAGAAGATGACCATGGGCTCAGTACCACTTTTTGGGATCCATCATTGGTAACCTGAGAGTTAAAATCTGCATCTAATATTTGGGATTTGGGGGCCAAAGGAAGCATGTCCTGCTCACATGACTGCCAGCCCTGACCTGTCACCACAGTGGCCTTTCCTTTTTGTTATCCTGGGGAATGTTTTCATCAGCCTGGGACAGAAAAATGGACAAGTAACATTTTAATCTCTCTGTCTAGCTCCCAAATGACATCCAAACAGGAAGGTTTGGGGATTTTTTTTCCCTGTTTCTCTTTTATTTTGTCTTTTCAGAGAGTGCACGCTGTAATCAGTCACGTGGCTTTTCTTTTGCATCATGACTGTCAGCACCTGAAGGAAAATCTTAAATTGCCAAGCAGTGCTATAAATTGGACAGGTTGCTGCATGGCTGGTTGGGCATTGTACCGTGCCTGTGTTTCTCCAGCTAAAACAAAAAGAATTGTGTTGAAATGAAAGCTTTACATTTTTGGCTGCTCACTTCTACATTTGTAATAAAACACTTTTGAAGACAGTATTTACTGCTTTGATATTAATCAGGGCAATGTTTCTGTATCTTGAAACTCCAAAACCTGCTTAATTATTAAATGTCATACTATGCCAGGATCATATTTCACCCTTGCACTCTCAGCAACTCTTTATTATATAAGTGTTTTCACAGCAAGCCCACTGTGGTGGAACAGGGCTTTTCTCAGTGTTTCCCAGGCAGCGTGTGAAGGAAAATCCGTAAGCAGCAAAGCAGACAAGGACGGTGCTGGGACTTGGTGTTACAGTACAGTGACAGCCAGTCCACCTCTTCCAGTTCCAGTCTTCAGCCAGTTCCATAACCCATGAGAAGATGAAGAAGGGTGTGTTGGCTGAGGAACAATAATGAGTCAGGAAGCTTTTTGCTCTTGAGCCTGTGATTGACTTTATGGGCACTCTGTGCTGTGTTCTTACTGAACGAAATGGAAAGTGCTTTTGGGTTTTGCAAGAATGCTTAGAGGTAGCTGAAGTGTTTGATGAGCAGCCTGGGTGGGATCTTAGCCTGCTTGGAGCACTTTGTGGTGTAAACATAGCATAAAAAAGAGATCTGATCAGAAAAATCTACTTGACCTGTTTGTGAGTTGAGCTTTGCACTTTTTCTGGAGCTCTCTTTCCTTCAGGTGATCCCTGGGTCTTGCTGAAGGGAAGGTACAGTTTCTGATAAAATAATGCCATGTTTCTGGTGCCAAACTAGAGGACTTGAGACGCAAAGGTTGGCACCTGCAGGACCTTACCCATTCACTGTGGGAGCAGAGGATGGCCTAACCCTTCTGTCCAGCAATCTCGCTTGAAGTTCTGAGTGCACAGGGAAAGTGGATTTGATGTGGTTGAAAGAACAAGAATGTTTACCAGTATGCTCGTGTTTGCTCGTGTGCTTCAGGGGTTGTTTTCCTTGTTAATTATGTTATTTATTGAAAACTATAGACTTTGCATGGAGTCCTGTTTGTGGAATGTTGTTCTGTACCAGGAATAATTCAAATACCTAAACACTGAATAAAAGGCAAGAAAAATTATTACAAGTTTTGTGCTTGTGTGAATGTGTTGAAGACTGTAGCATGTGAAGGAGCTATTGGGACACTTAAAACCAGGACTATGCAAATATATATTTTTCTTTGCATTTGTTATATGGGGTGAAGGGAAACAGATCTGATGTTACAAAAATTATATTCCATTCCTGCTGTGAATCATCAGATAGTTCATGATTGTCTGTTGTGAGAGAAAACAACTGAAACTAGAACGGATTCAGCCTTTATGAAATCAAAGCCAAGGTCTTAAGGCCCATTGGTGTGACACACCCTCTGGAAGCATTGGCTTCCCATTCTGGACCTTAGGAGATCACTCAGTCCAGGCTCCTGCATTAAAGCAGGGTAGGTGTAGCTGGACTGGCCTGAGGCCATGGATGGCAGATAGGTCACAAAAATCCAGCAGGATCAATGAAAAAAGGGAATGCCTGCTGAGGCAGCACATGGTACTTCCACAACCAACTCTCCCATCCTGGCCCTGCACGCACACAGATGTTCAGGTTGAAGCGCTGCCTCCACTGAATCCACATGGGAGGAGGAGATAGTGCTGCAATTTCCCTTATCCAAGACCACCCTTTCTGTGAACGTGGGGTGTGTGGGATGCTACAACACTCAGATGCAGCCTCCAAAGCTACCAGACCGTCTCTAACTAAGCTCTTTTTGATAGAAGCTCTTACTAGAAAGATCTACCACCTTCCAAAGCAGAAGGTTCTTCAGCATCCCTTGGCTGTCTCTTAAACTTTGTGGTCATATTGACAGGAAATTATCCCTGCTGTCCAACCTAAATCTTCCTTCCTGTTAATTAAGTTGATTTATCTTTGTTCTTGGGTTAGTGACCATGGAGAGTATTTGACCACTGGCATGTTTATTTCTTGTCTTCTCCTTCCTAGTCTAGAAACCTCAGTTCTATCAACACATAGACCGTATGTGATTATCCTCCTCTGGTTCTCTGGACTGCTCCATTTTGGAGCACTGTGTTTTGAAGAAGCTCTGGACAAACAAGATCTAAAATTAGACTCGCAGAAGTCTTATGGAGTGGGAAAATTGCCTGTAATGCTGTCTGAAAGCTCTCCTAGTGTACCCATTTGGATACATTTGGGGTTTTTTTTGCAGTTTCATGTCACTGACTCATCCTCAAGTAGTTTTCCCTTTTAGCAGCCTGGCTAATAGCCAGCTGTTCCCTGCTTCATATTTAGGTGTTGTCTCCCTTCTTTCTCTAACCTGTTGTACCATACAGTGTTTCATTTCATGGATGAGGATCTTTTCTTGGTTTGCAAGATCACACTGGTTACTCTTGCTGTCCTTAAAAAAGCTCAGAAACCTCATGCAGTCTAAATAAAATTATTTCATAATTATTGTGAAGTATCTTCTCAAAGCAGTTATCCAGGTGATAAATAAGGCACTGCCTACAGCCAGACCAACAGTGATGCTATGCAGGAGACTTCCAGCCTTAGTGACAAGTTACTAATCCCCTTCTGAGGGCTTTTTGAGAGGGGACACTCTCACAGTGATTTTTATCTGTACCTTATTTCTCTAATTTGGTTATGAGAGTGTCCTGTGTGGGGACATAAGAAGTTTTGCAGTATTCAAGGCATATCACATCTACTCTTCCTTCTGAATTCACAGACTGCTGCTTCTGATTACATTAGATGAGTCTGTGATTTATTCATAACCTACCTATGTAAGGTATTTTTCTTACTGTCACATGCAACAATTCATTGGTCGCTCCAAATAATCCTAAATTACAGAATAGTTTTGTGCCTCCTACTCTGTAATTCCATCATTTGGATAATCAAAAGTACCAGTCTGAGAAAAGAAAACTTCAGAGCAGTCATTTATTTTATTTTTTTTTTAGTACGTATTTTTGGAAGTTTTTGTTTACTGCCTGTATATAAATTGAGAAAAAAAGAGTTAAAGATTTTCTCTGCAGACCTCAGTGGTCACATAGGTGACAGTATGGCTGTTATTTGAGTGGGCAGAAAGTGCTTCTCATGCTGGTGGAGAGCAGAGCATTATTTTCTTTGGAGACAGGAGTGTTTGAGAAGCTTCTATACACTTTGTTTTTTCTCTTTATGTGCTTAAGAATGACCGAGTTTTGTATTATTTATTTTGTATTATTGTTGCAAATCTAAGACTGTTCTGTCATGTAACACATCTCTAGAAATATTCTCTGCTCTGACATCTTACAGCATTTGTGTATAGACAATGTTTTCTTGAGTAGCTTTATTTTTTAAGGGTTGAGTACAAATGTGTGTTGAGTACAAATACAAGTGTGCCATTTTTAAGTTTTCACTGGGTCCAGGTAAACACAGCAAGGGTCTTGAAAAGACCCTGTTGGTTTGTGACCTGGGGGATCTGGAGTGCGGAAACAAACCTAGAGAGGGGCTCTGGTGAGCAAAGGAGAGGAGAGCAGTCCCATGCTAAGCAGGTAGGAAAAGTGGGGTTTGAGGAGCCAAAAGGTCACTGTGGAGTCCTTCCTTGGATTGATTCGAGCTGGTTTTGGTTACAAAAAACCCAAACCAAGCACAATGCTTGGCTGTTAGTGCGAACAATAGTTTGAACACTGCTTTTGTGTGTGACATACGAACTGCAGAGCTATCCTGGCTGTGAAAGCAGTGTCTTGCTAATCAAGAAGATTCCCAAAAAGCCATTTCCCACAATCTGCTTGTACATTTCTGCTGTGTTGAACAAAGAAATAAGGAGCATGTGTACATATTCATCCCTCTGGGCAGTTTCTCAGCCTTCACAGAAGTACGAGCTTTTCTTTTAGGTTTTTTTTTTTTAAGTCCTTAATTCTCTAACAGTCCCTAATCCTCACCTTCCCAATTATCCAGGTGTGACCATTTTTAGTGATAGAGACAGCCCTGTTAGCAGCAACGCTGAACACATAGTATTTAAATTTCTCAAAAAAACCCATTGCCACAGAAAGAAAAATGTAAGTACAATTAAACTTCCTTGGGAAAGCAGCGTCAGCGTGGGCAGTAAAGAAGTTGTTGAAGTGGAACAATGTGGCAAACCCGACGTTGATTGGATTTAAGGCTCTAATCGCTTTCCCTTGCACATGAGTCTCATATCTGTTGTTAACTTTAATGAGACTTATGTGCCAAGCCTGCAAGGAGAATTGGTCCTTAATTCTCCTCGCTGCTGCACTGTTTCATTAGGAAGCATTTCCTTGTCTTCCTGTTGAAGTTACAGTCAGCGGCACTGACACAGACACAGTCCTGGAAATGAGGAATTCTCCTCAGATCTGGGAGCTGTGGTGAGAGAAGGGCTTGGGTAGATCCAAGACTTGTGCCAACAAGTGCATGACTAAAGATCTGAAGCTTGTTACCTCCTGCTCTCTCCTGCAGTGACTCTGGGTGAACGTCTTTCTCTGCCTTTTCTTTCCTTACTTTCCAAAAAGGAGCAGGATTTGTCCTTATCTCCTTGAGGGAGCTATTGGGAGGATGAATCAGGATGTGTTTGCAGAATTCTGGGTGTGAAAACTTTTATTTGAATGTTACTTCTTATTAACCCTACCAGCATTTCTCTGAACTTTGATGTTAAGCTTTGGCCTACAAATATTGTGTGTGATTGCATAAAAATTAATACCAGGTGAGCAGCTTCACCACATTTTGCAGTGGCTTGATGAGTATGTTTATAGTAATGATCTTATAAACCCAGAGTAATTGAACAACAAGCCACAAATCAGTCGCAGCCTGGAAAATCCTAATTTGGGACCTCCATCTGCATAACATTTTTAATTTGGTGGTCTTCATTTTCATGCTAATTTACCCTGTGTGTTTCAAAGACCACTTCAGCCTGTTGGCAGCTCAGGAATGGGAGCAGACCTGCTGCTCCTTGGCAGCAGGTGAATGCCTTGGCCCTTGAAGAGCCTTCCAGATTCACGTTTCCCCAGCAGCTGGCAGCTCAGCCAGGCCTCTGCTGCAGAGCTTTTCTGGGGGAAATTCCTAACTTATTTTCAAACTTCTGAATAGCGTTTTGGCTTCAGAATTTCCTTCTGCTCCCAGCACCCTGAGGGTTTGTCTGCTGGGCTGCCTTGGCTCCAGAATTCAGATCTTTTTGGCTTGAAGGTAGCATTACTTAGGAATTACTCAAAAACCTTTCAACCATGTAGGACAAACAAAGAGAACCCAATTACCATTTTAAGGTGTTGAGGTACTACAGGAAGGTAGGATGTTTTTCCTGGAGTTGTTCTTCGTTGCTATAGTTGATGCAAATATTCCTTTACTTTTATGTAATACTGTTTGTGGTCAAAAATATTCATGGATATCAGTAGGGAAACATGACCTGTGTGGAGCTTGCTGTTGTTGGCAATGTAATGCAGACTCTGGGTTGCTATTGATATTAATATATGATATTGTTAGCAAACAGTATTTGAGGGTTGTCAGTCACTGGGAGGTCTGCTGTGGGTCATTTTGGGCTTTCTTGGCTCCTTCACTGGCAAAGCTCAGTATCATTTGGGATAACATTAAACCGAATTCTCTAAACTAACCCTGCACTTTTTCAAACTGGAACTGCAATTCCTGTGAGTTGAGCTGGTGACAAGTCTTCAGCAAAAACATGTATTCTGTTTTTCACTAATTGCAATGCTCTAAGATCTCCTAAGTGAAACATATTGAGTTATATGTGGGCTGTCAATCATGTTTTCCTTTGCTCATGCTGCATTCCTACGTAGAAAAATAAGCTAAATTATAGATTGTCACTTCCTTTGGTAGCTCTTACAAGGAATGTGCACATCTCAGTTGCTCAGCCTCTGGCCAGTAATGATGCCTCTGAAGGTTTTCATGGGTGTCTGACGTGTTTTTCTCACCTTGTTTTTGTGGGTATGGATGGTAACTTTGGGATTTTGCCTTGTTTTTCTCATATACAACTTTACTGGGGTGTTTGGCTTATACAGCCATCAAGAGGCAGGGAAATTCTGAGAGCGTTTCTGTAACAGCTACTGGCGAGTACATATTGCAAATAATAAATGTGGACATTTCAGGATGGTTTTACTCTGTTGGTTTAGATCAGCGTAAACAGGGGATGGTGTTGAGGTGCTCTGTGTGCTGGAAGAGAGATAGGCCCTGAGGGCCGGAGAGAGAGCCTCTTTCTTGGACCCAGAGGTGACCCTGGGAGTGCATCCAGGTCACCGGGGATGGGCTGAGAGAGGATTGTGGGTTTCTGGACAGTGCTGGGCCTATGAGATGTGACAATTGTAGTTTGTGACCTTATAGGGCATTGTTTGCCTGTTACCATAATAGGTAATATCTGTGCAATACCCCAGGTGATTGGGGGCCACTGTGGTGAACATCTTTCCTGTTTATATGATGTGATATCCTGTTGGGTGCTGGTATTTAGGGAATATTCACTGCACAATAAACGCTTTGCACTTCTCCATCTTGTGTGCAGAGCCATGCGCTTGCGTGATTACTGCAGATGGGGATGTGTCTTTGTGAGGACCAGTTCATGTGGTTGTGCTAGTTTTTCATCAGGATACAGAAGGAACCCCTAGAGTCACTGAGAGATATCCTAGAACCTCTGTAGCATTCACTGGAATCCCCAATAAGACTCCAAAGGCAGGAGAACCTGGGATGCCACTGGCAAGGCCTGCAGGGGGAAATTCATGGGGTTCTGTTGTGCTGCTGTCAGGCTCAAACTGGAGTCAAGCTTAAGCAGCCGATGACTCCCTGAGGGTTTTTGGTCCAGTTGGATGAGCAGACCTCCTGTGGCTGATGGGGTTCTCCCCTCACAGCCCTCTGGAAGAAGGTGTGTGAGCTTGAGGTTTTAGGTGGTGATGAGAAAGACTGGGATTTAACAGGATAATCCTGGCTTTCAGCCGCTGAAGGACGCAATTTTCTTGATAGGCTTGATCTGCATGGCAACAACACTCATGCTGAGAAGAGATGTAGTCTTGCTGGAGTATGTGCATTTTGGGATGTGTTTGGGGTAAATTGTATCCTGTATGTGAAATTAGAGTGTGAGCCCAAGAGATGGGGAACTGATATCTAATGAGGATGAAGGTTAAAGACTGTGTTTTATATGTGTGTTAGTTGGCCAAGCAAAATTATGAAAAGGCAGAAATAAGAGGAAGCAAAAGAAGTGACAATTAGAAATGCAGGTAAATGTGTTATTGCCAAAAATCGGCCAGGTGAGTTGATACAGTGTATCAATTGAACAGTGTATCAATAGTTTAGCTAAATAAAATGAAGTACTCCCTAAAGTTATTTAGTAAACTTCAGTGCATTATAACCAGATGAAACCAGTTTTTACATACCCACTGCTGGTTAAGGCAAGAATGGTATTGCTGAGATAACTTTCCTTCATATCTGAAAAAATTCCTCTATGATGCTGCTTGGAGACATCTGCTTTTGCACTGGGGGAAAAAATATGTGCTTGCAAATGGAGTAACATAGAAGAGAAGACGTGTTCCCAAAGTAATAATACAATTTCTTAAATAATTGAGAAATACTAAAAAAAAAAAAAAATTGAAAAATTAAAAATTTATTCTGTACTATTCCTTTTATGAGTTTCTTAGAACCATGATAGATTCATAAGCCAATTGAAATATGGGAGTAAAAAAAAAAAGGGAGAGAGAAGAAAATCAAAGCAAATTTATTCCTGTTTTGTCTTGGGATCCCATACTTCTCTCTTCTGTTGCCTGTTTTTTTAATCTCAGCTTGTTCCTTCAGTGAAAGCAACAAATCAAAAAGTTTTGATTAGAAGAAATAGCAACAGAATATCAAAATCAGTTGAAATACATTAGATGTTAGTACAGTTTTGGGATGACACACTGGCATTATCCTAGGGATATTGTGGATTTTTTTCCCCAAGGGCATCTGCACATTCCCACTTAGGAGATCTGGTGTGGAGCTGTGAACTTCTTATTGAAATGTTGTACAGCTACAAAACTGGGCCTAAAAAGCTGAGTTTGCTGAGATGGCTTTGATTTAACCTTTCTGTGTGTCTGGTAGAAATCATGATCCCCTGAGTGTGGAGAAGGTCATTTCAGTGCTCACTGTGAGAGCTTGGGATGTGTCTGACATGTGAAGAAGCCCCCAGGTCGTGCTGCTCAGTGTGATGGGCTGAGGCACAGGGATTGGGACAGGCTGCCCTTTAATGCCTCTGTGAAGATCCACATAGCCCATCCCTGCTGAAAAAAATATTGTGTCCCCTTGAAGGGGGAAATTTTGGCTTCCATTCCCTTTCACAGTTAGTCTCCTAGGCTCATGGTGGCTGGGATTTCTTTTGAGGTAAACTGGTAAGCGATAAATCATCTGCATCTTTTTTGGGTTGTTTTTTTTTTTTTTAAGCTAGCTGACAGCTGATTTCCTTCCTCTTTCTCTTTGAAGATCTGGACTCTTCTTTTGTAGTTGTTTGTTGAACTGCTGGCCCAAGGTCTGGTACAGTTCTCAAACCTTTGCAGCTCTGTGGTTACAGAACTTATTCTAAGATCTCAGGAACTGCGAATTCACGCCAGAAAGTAAACAGCTCTAACAGCAGTACAAAGAGCAGGGTTTTCTTTATTCTTTTGCACACAGACTGGTGATTGCCAAATATCCGCATCAGGTTTGGGGCCTGAATTGCTTGAGCTTGTGTTTGAGATTTCAAACAGAAACTGTTCATGATTAACATAGTGCAAAGCATGTATCTGTTTCCCGTTGTTGTCTTCACTAACGTTTTCACAGTGTTTTGAGCTTCCTCTTTGGTCTTCATGAGTTACACAAGGACTTCTCAGTTTGAATTCCTCAAGGAGAGATAAACAGGAGACAGAGAGATCAAACTAGACTGGCCTTGCTCTCAGTGCCTTGCTATTGGATTTCATAAACCATTTGTTTAAGCATGTTTGTCTTTAGTGGTTAGGAAAACCATCTCTAGGGTTGCTTTAGTTGGCAGAGGTACCTATCTGAGAGAACATGCTGTGCATTTTGTATGCCTAGTGCTGTTTTATGGACTATCACAAATCAAAGAAGATTTGTTTGAATTTCATTAGATGCTTCTGGCTACCCCAGTCCAAATTCATATATAAGGCCTTTATTTAAAAACATTCAGGAAGTGTTGAAAGAATATTGGTAAGGTTACAAAGTCAGTGCCTCAAAAGCTGGGAAACGTTTGGACACAGGTAGCTTGTCCAACTTCAATTCCTTTCTTTTCTGCAGATCCATTAGAGTGCCCATTTCTAAGCCTTTGAGCTACCACTGGAGCTGTGCTAAGGTACTGTGCCAGGCCTTCAGCTTTCCTCATTGACACTGGGATACTGCTGATGTCTTCTCTCAGGGGAGAGGAAAGAATATGTCAGTCACAAACAGTAACATATTTTCTTCCAAAGGACTCCAGGCAAATTGGTGAAGTGTTCTCCCGTAGAGTGCAGGCCACATGGAGATGCTGTGGCAGATGTCAGCCTTGTGCTCTCACCTGTGCTGTCTCAGATGGCAATAAGGACCTCTGTTTCAGCCACTGAATGCCACCCTTTGTATCTGTTTACTACCCTGGGAATTTAAACATGAGGTCATGTGTAGGCACTTGTGGTGAGACACCTGAGCTTAGGTGTCTCAGTCTTAGTTGACTCCTGCCCATGATGTCAGTTTACCCCGTCCTGTTGCTTTCTTCAGGAGGAATTGATTCTGTTTAATCTGTTGGAGGTGGGCAGAAAGTGAAGTCTCTTTTGCCCATTCCCAGTAAAGCTGTCTCACTCACATCCTATGCCTTCAGCCACTCTGCACTGTCTCTACCTCATGTCTGCTTCTTAATCCCATTCTGTGGATGTCTGAACTCAATTTCAGTCTCCTTGTCCAGCAAGTATTAGATTCTGTCCTCTACCTCTCAGTCCCTTGCTCCTTTTGAGATATGCCCAGGCTCCATGGCTGCTTACTAGTTAGGCTGGCCACATTATCTCCCACATTTCCTCTCCTCTTATTTCAAGAAGGTCAGTTTTTCAGTCCCACTGCTGCCAGTGCTTGTCCAGTGTAAGCACGAAAGGCCCTGTGTAAAGTAGTTGAATTTAGGTCCATTTTTGTATAGAGAACAGAAACGTTTGCCTTATGCAGTCTGTTCTGCCAAGTCATAACTCTTAGACCCAAACCAAGGAGGAGCTAGAAATCTCCCTCTAAAATTCACCAGAAAATTATTTCTTATACAGAAATATTCTCTGCAACATTTTTTAGGAATGGCTTAAATATTTTGGCTGAAGTTTTCTCAGATAGTTCCTCTTTGGGCAGACGCAGCTTTTGATAATTTCTGCTCTTTCTCATTACAGTTTGGCAAGGCTTGAAGGCAACTTAAACCAGGTTGTTAAAATAGCAATTGCAAAACACTAGATTCAGATGCAATCCTTGTTTCGAGCATGTGGCTGTAGCTGTAGCCATACGTCAAACTTATGACATTACAACTAGGTTTATAGCATGTTAGAAGCACTGACTTGCTGTGCAGCTTTCTGAGTAGCTGGCACAGAAACTGCCTCTTAGTGATTTTCATAAACTGAAGAAATTTAGTAGTCGAGTAAGATCAATATAGACTGCTCTACATTGTCCTGTTACCTCATTTCCTCAATGAAAAAAAAAACCAAAACATGAAATTGTCCAGAGAGCTTAGCTTAAACTGCTGAATGTTTGCGGTTACATCTGGAGGAACAAGCTGAGCTGCTGGTTGCTTAGGACAACAAATTGAATGTCAGTGGCACTGGTTGCCATGAGCGTGTTGCTGCGGGTGTGTGCAGGGATGTTTGTGAGAGACAGAAACTTGGAGCTGCATCCCTGAAATGCTGTGTTTGCTTTTTGTTCCATGAGGATGATGCCAGTTCTTTCCAGGAAGTTCTTCTCTGTCAGAGTTGGTAGTTGCCTTCTCCAAAGGTTTCGTGCTACAAGGATCTACAGAACATTTATTACAGCCTATATGCAGGGACCCACTACAGTCCAGAGCACATCACAGCTTCCAGCAGGGTGTCACTGAAACCAAAAGCCACCACCATAATGTGCTGCAGGAAAGGGGCTGGAGTAATCAAGACTGCCAGCAGCTTTTTATTCTGAAATTTACTTTCCCAGCAGGAAGACTTTGTTAGATAATTTTCTGAGGTGGGCCTGGAAACAGAATGCCACAAAAAACCATGAAAAACTACCAAACAAAGCACTTTCGCATCAGGGCAGGAAGGAAGGAAGAAGAGGAAATCCTTTCTGTCCCGAACACCTCCATCTGTTTTAACCTCAAGCATGTGAATCACCTTTTCTTCTCCCAGTGATCCAATAATCAGTTCATGCAAGAACATTGTGCTTGTCCTTTCAGTACATGAAGCTCAAACTCTAGCACTGAGTTAGACTAACCTCTTTATTTTTGTAAACTTGAAGTGAGAAATGGATTCAGAAAGGTTAGCCATGTCAGAAAGTAGTGGATGTTGCTGGTGCTCAATTTTCTCTGGATGATCCTGAAGCACTTGTCTGGGCAAGCTCTGGCTTGGAAGACCACAGCTAAAATTACCACAGACAGGTTAAGGCTAAGACATTTTGAGGGATACTGGCTGCGCTGCCTTTCATCTGGGATGTAATCTAGAGTGTGACACGACATCTGGATCATCATTGACTGGAGTAGATGTTGGACTTGGACCTGGGGAAGGAAACTCCATCCTGGAAATGCACTAGTATCTCTTTGGTGGTAGGAAAAAATCAGCGTTCCTGTAGGCAGCCATATAGCCCCCTGTTGTGCTCCTGACAATGTTAGGAGTTGCCCTGGATCACTCTTTGGACAGGATGCCTGTTAGGAATAAGTTTGTACAGAAGAAAGGGGAATAGTTATTATTCTTGCCTAAAAATAAGCACAGTATTGAGCTTCATAGTGCATTTAAATATAGTCCAGTCAGTGGTCACTTCCTTCCATGCCCTTGAAATCTAGCATTTGAAATGGTGTTTTCCAGGCAGTTGTAGGGGTTTAAGTTTCTTCTTCCAGATGCTTTCTGCTTCCCTTCTTCCTGCCCTAGAGCAAATAAACCAAATTAGCTCCGTATCTACTGATGCTCGAGATGTTGCCAGTGTATTACACAAAAATCTGACTTCACAGCGTAGCTTTCGAAGGCAATGCAAGGCTGCACTGCAAAGTTCAAGTTAGATATATTTCTCTTATTCTTTTCCCCAAAACAGTGTTTGCTGATAAACTTTCAGTGAAAATCCATTAACTGATGCTCTGAAGAGAGGTAATCAGACTCTTAAAACTAAGGAATGAATTCTGTATGGAAAAACCTTTAGTAAAAAAGCTTTAGCTGAGGTGGAAGCCAGTTTGTTACATGTCTGTGTGCTGTCAGAGTTTCAGCAGGAGGTCCCTGAGGTCCTCCTGCAACTTGTTAAATGGGCATATTTCAGAAGCATTAGAGTGGAAAGCTGAGGGACTGAGAAATCTGTTTTCAAAAGCTGCTTTGCAATCAAGAGAGGCAGTGGTCCTGGAGAAACAAATATCTTGATCTGTATGTGGATGGAAATGTTTATTCTATTTTGGGACAGTGTAACTGGTATTTTATGCCACACTCATAATCATTCATTTCAAGTGCTAGGAGGGGATAAACCCAGGAGTACTTTTTAGCTGCGATTCCTCCTTTTTTTTCTTCCAAAATAGCTGACAACTTACCCATTCTTAAGAAATTGCTGCTAATAACACACAGAAATTGTAATTAACATATCCTAAAGTAAATAAAATTATTTTTTCAGAATATATTACTGGACTGTAGGGGAAAATTATCTTTGGCAAGAGCCCTACAGAGGTATCCAACAACAAGGACAAGGTTGAAAGCCTTTCTGGAGTTGTTTGCAGAGCCCTCAGCCACTGGCTATTTGTTGATCAAGATCCAAAGCTGCTGTTTGTCATACTTACTGCTGGTGTTGCGGCCAAATGATCTCTCAGGTTTCTTGGTGCTTCCTTATTTAATGCCATATCATCTTCTTTATATCATCATTTCAGTAAACAATAATTGTTACTGTATGATGTTCTGTTAAAAGATGGCACCTCTGAATAGAGTGTAGTCTAAAAAAACAACAAAGAACAGCCAGGAGGGGAGAAATGAAAACAGAAAAGATTTTAGGACAGCCATTAATGATTTTTTCCTTTTCATGATAAATAAAGAAGAGTTGTGGTTGTACCTGCTTGCTCTAAACTGATAATCCTGTGTTTTGCAAATGTGGCTGCACAGCCTGGTGTGGAAGAGCGATTCTTGCTTATAAATCAATGGAAGTGTTATTAGATCTTGTATTAGGTCTATCAGATCTCATTAGACCTGCCACAGCAAAGCACAGTTTTGCCCAGGACCATGTGGGGAGCCAGCTCAGAGTTTGGGACTGGGACCCATGTCTACCACACCGGTTCCCACTGGAAAGTGTGTATAGGCTCAAAAGTCCTAGAAAAGGAAGAAAAAGACATTTTATGAAACACGTAAAAATGTGCTTTGGATTACTGAATGTTGCCAAGAAACAAGATTTCAGTCTCCAACCTTCAAAACAGATGATCCTGCTGTTTATGGGATGTGTTCCTGTTCAGAAGCTGCTCTGGTGCTGACAGCTGGAAGGAGGTGGTTGGGCACTCGCAGGGAGATTTCTGTCAGCTCAAAAGCTTTTGGACTTAGGTAACCCAATGCAGCACTGTAACACAGTGATTAAAACAAGCACTATATAAATGTGGTATTTTGAGGTATGGAACTGGTCTTTCCAGGAGATTTTCAAGATGTGACTGGACAGGGTGCTAGATAATCTCATCTAGACTCCCTTCCCATGAAAGGTTGGTCTGGATGACTTTTTGAGGTCCTTTCCGACTTGGGCTATTCTATGACTTGGGGAAGGTTGGGTCAAATTGGTTGATTTTTTTAAAGTGATATGACATAATTAATGTTCTGATTGTAATCTTCAGTATTTTTGCAGCATAATTCATAGAATCTCCCCAGAACAGGTTTGGGGTTTGTGGTGCTGCCTCCAGTGGAGTCTGGGGCGTTTGGGGCACGTTTGGAAGTCCAAGTGTCTGTGGAAGACAACTTAAGTGTGAGGAATCAAACAAGTGATGCGTTGTGTGTAGGTTGTAGTTGTTGCTGCTATTTTATTTGTGGGTTTAGGTCAATATTGTGTCAAATGTGCAAAGTTAAAAAAAAACCCATTGCTTTTTCTTCCAGTTCTACAAAATGCTGAAAGTATGTTAAAAGAAAACAAAACAAACAACTCTTCCTAGACAAACCTAGTCTAGGTTTGATTGAGAGAAAAGACCCATCAGCCTTCAGGGCTTGCTGGAATTTATCTACTGGGAATAGAATGTGGATACCCTGCCAACCTCAACCACAAAGTTATCCTTCATCATTTAAAATATAGACGTAACAGGGAGGCCATAGAAGGTGGGAAGAACTAAAAATATTCACCTGCAACCGTAGTTTTTATGTGTGTTTATATATATGTGTGTGTGTTTTTTCAGATAGGTGTACATATATTCACACACATTATCACTCCTATTAATCAGGATCAAGGTATGAGTAAAATTAATTGAGTGACAGTTTACACCCTTTTTTTCTAAGGTGTAAAGGTTACAGCCTTTAAAAGACTTCCCCTTTAAAATTATTTCATGAACCTCTTAAGTGAAAAAAGCCTGTTTTGTATACATGCCTGTCTTGAGGTTAGTGATTGCTTTGTGTGCAATGTTGTCTTACCTTTAAAAAACCCAACCCAAACAAACAAAAAACCAAACGAAAACCAGAATGCTGAAGAAACGGACATAAGTGTTTCTTCTGACATGATAATTTGTACTTGTATTTGATTTCTTAAATTTTTTTTGGTTCTTTATTAGTTGAGTTCTTTAAAATCAAATTGCATTCGCTTTTCTTTAGGCAAATTTTGTGTCCAGGACGTATTTAAAATGCTGTTGTCTGTGGTGAGAGAGCACATTTCTCTTTCCGGTGTGGGTGGTTTATATTAAATTATTATTTACATGACCAAATTGGGAAGTAAAACCTAAACTTGTGTATGCTCTTACTTGGGTTTTTTTTTTTTGGTTGGTTGGTTTTTTGGGCTTATTTTGTAAGTAAGTATCTGTGGTGGTAATCAAATATTTGATCTTAAAATAACTGCACTCTCGCTGGGCGCATCCTATATCCAGAACTGCCTCTGGCGGTTACATAAACACTGAACTTTTATCATAGATGGCATCTATTTCAGAGCTCATCACCACAGGGCTTCCACTGGCCTTGTGGATGCCACAATGGAACGGTGGGGCTTTGCCTCCGAGCACTTTGCATCCTTTTGGGGAGGGGGCGTGGCTCTGCTGGGAGGGTCCCTGAGCCGCACCACAGCAGAGGGGAGCCGGTGCCCCCAGCCCTGTGTGACGTGTCTGCTCTGACACCAGCCTTGTGGAGCATCTTCCCTGGGAACTGGGCAACCACCAGTGCTGTGGGAGCAAATGAAACAGCTCTCAGGGAGATGGTCCATCTGTATTCCAGAAATCCCTGTGATCATCTCTAGTTGCAGCGTGAAAGTCTGACTGCTCATTCCAATAGGAACCAGCATAATTATGTGGCTGTAACTATTCCTGGGGTGTTCAGCCAGTCTGCAAATGTTGATGTGGCTCATACCCGTTACATTCAGCCCCAACTGCTGCATGTCTCTAAATTAAATTGAGTGGATAAACTCATTTACGTCTTTTTTTGGTTAAGCTCACAAATTCTTTCTGGTGAATTTGTAACTCCATGTCAGGTTTCTGCCTCACGATGTATTTAAAAGTATTTCTTTTCTGGCAATGCTGACCTACTTTAAATGCTGCAAGGTGCTCTTACCTCCTTTTTTTTTTTTTAACAGCCAGTTGATACCAGCAGAGATCTTTGTACTTCAGCTTCTAAACCTTTGATGACATTTTAACTGTTCATTCCTGTATGTAGGCAGCCACTTTATCCTTTTCTAGGTGAGCCTTTGCTTCGATTCAGAGTTAATGGTTACTATTTATTGCACACGTACAGAAGGTAAAACCTACATACAGCAAAGTTGCTACGTGCACAGAGTGCCTTAGAAAGCCCAGAATCCCTGACCTGAAGAACATACCGTCCCTAGCCAGGCTGTGCAGAGATGTGAGGACGTGGGTAATTCACCTGGGCCCTGCAGGCACGGGGACAACTTCAATGAAATAACTCAACATCCAGCACAACAGTCCAACCTAAGTCAGGAGGTTCAAAGAAAATAAAACATGCTGTGAGCGTGCAAGAGCATCTTAATTCCAGGATGGGTGTGCTGTGATGTTATTGTAGTGGGATGTTTTCTTTTGGGTAAATAATTAGTGCTCTCCTGAGAGCTGCAGATGTGCTGTAGCATTATATGTTCTCCACCACAATCTCAGAGCCAGTCTTAAAATGTTACAGACTGCTCAGGTGTGGCTGGGTTTATGTGCAACTAATTACCATAGCCTTTTTCTCCTTCCTGCCTGAATTTCCCACCCTATTCCCCTGGCCTTTTTTGGCACTGACTCCCCCATCCCTGTTGCTGGCACAGCCCCCAGGAGCAGTGCATATTGCCAAGGGAGGGAGCACAGAGCAGCCCAAAGGCAGAGAGATAGAGGAGGCAGCAGAGCTGAGGCATCTCCGTCCAGCCATGTTGCCACTGCTGTGTCTTCATGGAAGTGCTGGTCCTCAGAGATCCCACTCTGGGACCAGCGAAGCTGAAAGTCATGTTGCAGAATTCACATTTTCATAGATCCCAATACTCTTTGCATGCAGATATAAAAGGATTTTATGCTGAAGCCTGTGGTAGGAGTTCTTACCCATAACCCACCAGATCCTACTTTCCTGTGGTTTTCTCCCACTTCTAGATGCTGCAGTATCATTCTTCCGTTGTCTTGTGGGACTGTTTCTGGCCCACAAAGGGTGTTTCTCATCCAAACTCTTAAGGGATACACTAGAAGCAAGGTAAGACTCATCCCGTGTCTTTCAAAACTTTTAAAATTTGGTGCCTTTGTAGAGACTGTAATCAATGGGGGCTCTGAGCTGGTCCACAGTGTTTAAATCTGGTCGTCCTGAATCACCAATTGCTACTGATTCAAAACCTCCTAGAGCATCACTGATACCGGTGTGGCAGCCCCTCTGAATGCCTCAAGCAAAGCTGAATGAGGCGCCACCGAGTCACCACCAAGTCCCTGACATTAATTTTGCTCTCTGGTTTATTCATCCTTGGAAACCAGGACATCTCTGAGGGGTTTCACCCACACTGCAGAGGATTATAGTCCAAAGTGCTGGTCCTTCACTTCCTGAATTATTGAACATCATGTCCTAGCTCAGACTTTGTAATTTTCCCTGGGCACCCAGAGACCTCCACTGACCCCAGACACAGCACAGCTCTGCACTGGCACCTCTCCATAAGTGTCTCTACCCTCCTCCTCCCCACCATGATACAGGAAAGAGGCTCCATCCCTCCATCTGTGAGCTCTACACTGGTGGGAAGGGCAGTGGGGTCCATGTGGAGCAGGGCACAATGCTGCTGTTGTGCAGCCTCCAGTACTGCCTTTGTATGAACACCTCATCATTTCAATGTCGTTTGCATTTGGGTATGTATGCAAATACAGAGGGAAAAACCCCTCTGTGTGAGTCCTGCTGAAGAAGTAGATTTGAGAATGCAGCCGTCCTGCTTTTGGTACCCGAGCTGGCTGAGGCATCCCTGGTGCAGTGTGATCCATCTTCATTGCAGAGGCTGGCAGGGTGCTCCCTCCCCCGGGAGAGATGGGTGATTGCTCACTGGGGTTTGATGTTTCTCACATGGATGTTTTCCTTCTGGCTTGTCAGCAGTGAGTCAGGAATCCCAGCTACTTGGTTCATTGCTTGATAGATCATGCTGAAAAACTGCAAGGAAAAAACTGTGGCTGTTTGAGATGAAAAAAAGGAGTAAAGTGTGGATTTTGTTTGTCATGGGATATTTTTTTCTGCTCCTCTCTCCTTCCATTTTGTACCATCTTGATCACTCTTCTTTGCAGTTTTGCCTGATTTGGTGGGGTGGACTCCACAGTTCATCCCTACCTCTTACTCTTGAGGCTAAATGTTTTGGTTTTTTTCTTGTACTCCCTTTTCCAACTCTTGCAGATCACAGCTGTCCTTTGCCAGACATCAACTCTTGAGGGACTATTTTGAGTGTTCTGCTAAGAGCTGGTGTAGTTTATGGTGTAGTTTAGGACTTTTTTCTCCCTGTTTCATCTTCCCCTTGGGCTCTGGTGGTCTCCCAGCTGCTGCTGTGTCTTTCCCTGCCCTTCAAGGAGTTGCTTCTCTCATCTGAGCATTCCCCAGGTGCTTTGGCTTCTCGGCTGGAGGCTGCACATCTGTATTGCACGTTGCTTTTGGTTGCTGCTCCTCGTGCTCAGTAGGAGTGGGGATAGGGCAACCATGAATATGATGGGTGTGTTGGTTGTAAAAATATGAAAAATCTTTCTTAATTACACACTGGACAAAAGCTCTGCCCTGCCATGCAGAGCTCTGGCTCACCATGCACTTCGATAATTGCTGTATCTGCTGTGTTCTGAAGTGATATCTTCACAGACAGAAGCTCCATTGATTTCAAGGGACTGTTTGCCTCATAAGAAAAAGGAAACTATAATGGAAGCTGGCTCCATGAACCATTTAATTTATGTAGTACTTACAAAACCACCAGATCTTGGTGGAAAATTATGGAATATAAATAACAACAACCAATAGCCAGACATTTTCAGTCTCCTCTGGGAAATTGTGGAAGGTTGCTGTACTGCCAGTTAGAAAATTATGATATTTTAGGCTTGTATTTGGACCAAAAAGATGAAATAGAGTTGGTGTTTTGGAACAGTTCAAGGAAATTGTGCAGGAATTATGTGCAGTCAAATCTGAAGCTGATTGAGGGGTCTGGCTCTGAATTTTTGAAAACCAGAATCATTAAACTCTTCAAATGGAAAAATAAACCAGTACAACAATGCCTGTTTCAGTTGGGCAAGCAATTCTGTAGCTTTATGCTGGTGAAAATGTGACAGTCATAAATCTGCTTTCCTCAGAGTTTGGTCTTTGGGCCATAAGTGAGTGTGTGATTCACAGTCCAAGGCACAAGCAGGTTTTGGTGATTTGTTTTCCCTCCAGCGTTACTTCCTGGTAAGGTGTGAGAATCCTACAGTCGGTCCAAATATGTGAGGGATCTAGAGGTGCTCTAAAAGGAACTTTTTAAAAAAGACATATATTTATATGAATAATGACTGCTGAGCTTGAGACACAAGGACTTAAGAACTGGGGGGGAGAAAAACGGAAAGCATCTGAAAAATCTATTGTCATGGAAAGCTGATTATATAAAGCATTTTCTGGAACCTCCTGAATTGCCCTTAATAGATAAGGAAGCAAGGAAATGGTGGAATTTTGGATCCCTGTTCATAGAGACTCATAGAACTTGTTGATAAAGTGTGGTTGAATAACTTTGTGTGATTTCCCATATTGCACCATCTTGTTCTAGATGATGTGCACTAACTCACTGCTGCTTTTAGTCACAGAGCCTTAGCATCCCCGAGAGAGCACAGGCACATGAAATCCCAATGTGAAACAAGGTATTTATTCAGAAATCAGTTGGGTTCTCTCAGATCTTCACCACTTGCTTACACAGCCACATATGAGCCCAGGTATTCAGGATGGAAATATTTAATAAAGAATATATAAATATTTACATAAATGTGATTTGGACACCTCAGGCCTGTAGATTCAAAAATCACTTGGACTTCTTTGGCATGACACATCAACATAAATGCGAGTAGTCATTAAATAATGCTAAGAAATGATAGCAATAAAACCTCCCTGCCTATTTTTCATCCCAGAAGGGTGAAAGAAAATGGCAAATTATTCAATGTTTTTAATGGTTGTCAGAAACTGGACAGAATCCAAAAACTAGTTCAGCAAATATTTATGAAATGATATCTAAACCATTAACTGTTCTGCTTATCTGAGATGTAGTTGTGCAATCTGTTTCATGCTCCTTATCCAGAGGTGGGAGAGGAAAAGGCATGTTTTTGAGGTAGAATTTGTGCCAATCAGACTTTGAGACCAGAAACAGTTTTAAGATAAATTTTTTTTAAAAAGCACTTTAATAGGTCTGGATGATTCTTGAAATTGGCTACATCAAACTGAACCCTGTGAGTGATTTGAAAGGGATGATTTAGAAATATGGGACATTTTCCTGGCTGTTAGTGCCCCTTTTTATTTGATCTGATCACTAATCAGAATAATCCTTAGAAGTTAACTGTTCAGAGAAGCATTTAACCTGAACTGTGCTTTGCAGGAGAACCCTTTTTATTCCAATATGAATCCAGTCTTTCCTTTTACCCTCTCTCGGTCAGCCACAGTTTCCTTCCTTTCTCCTACAGCTCAAGGAGGAAAGACAAAATGTGTTTTGCTTGCTCCAGCTGGTTGACTGGTTTCTCTTGTACCCCTTAAACAGAATTTAAGAGGAAGCTTGTTTATTTTCCTAAACTATTTGTACATTCTGCATGCATAAAATATTCATTTAGCTGGGGAAAAAACCTTCTAAACACTAAATATTTGTTCATTTCTATGTTAAAAAGGGCTGCCAGTGATCTTGTCTTAAAATGATTCAAGTAATAGCTGCCATTTGTGAGTGAACACAGTGTACCATTTTCAGCTTTTTTGCTCCCAAGGGGCTTGTGTTATCAGAGGCACTTAGCACACCAAAGGAAAGGAAAGCGGTGGATGGTTCCTAGGATGTGCTGTCGCCTGACGCGCAAGGGGTGTCAGCTGGACCTCTGTCAGCTGGACCTCGTCTCTTTTGCTGCTGAAGAAAAGGTACTACCCAGCCTCTGTGATATTTATTATTTGATGTAGACAGAATTAAGGGCAGTGTTGGCTGCACCCAGTTGCAGAAGGGTGCAGCATCCTCCAATAAATGGGATAAATATACTGAGTGATGTGTAAGCCAAGTCCACTTCACTGATTTAATGATTTAGTGACCTGGAGTCATCAATTAAAGCAAGCCCTCCATCTTAGAGAGTGTTTCAATAGATCATCACAAATGGTATTTTGAGATGACCAAGAAAGGATTGGCTCTGTGGCTCAGGATCTGGCCACCTGTTTCTCCAGAGAGGTGTCAGTTCCTTGCATGGTATTTTGATACCTCTGTTCAAGTATAGGAAGCTGCAGGGATGACTTTTCTGCCTTTTGCTTTCTTTTGCTTTGTTCTAGCAGAGGTGTCCTCATCTGAGCCAGCCTTCGATAGCATCTTGGACAAGGATATGTCCCCATGGTCTGGGGAGTGTTTTCATTGCCAGTAAAGGACACTGTGAGACTGGTTGGTGGAGTAATCAAAGCTGAATGTGGTTATAAAAGAGGGATTTATCTTGATGAAGAAGAAAACTCAGATCCCCCCCATCCCTCAGCTCCTACTGAGAGAGTTTGCATAGCTCTGCTAAGCATTTGCTCATGTGGTGCCCTTTCAAAATAGCTATTATCTTTTTTTTTTTTTTTTGATGGTGATACTTTTGATGGTTATACTTTGTGCTCAGACACTTTATTTTCCCAGTGAGGTCTTTATAATAAATTAAAAAGTCAACCCTGTTCGTGCTGCAGATGGGAAAACTTAAGCCCAGAGAAATAATGTGACTTTTGTGCAGCTGCAAAGTGGAGCTGTGGTTAAGTGGGAGATAGGGCTGTTATGGAGCAGCAGAGACTCCAGCCTTGAAAATGCATTTGCTGCTCTGTGCTGCCTTCCCCCAGGTATTCGATACTGATGCAGACGCAGCCTCAGTCATCTGAAACTTCTGCTATTGAAAACGGGATCTTTTTCTTCCCCCTTCAGATCGCATTAAAAACGCCTGCGGTTATTTGAACCCTCCGACTTCCCCTGTGCCCCCTGAACATCTCGCTAATGCACCCAAAGCGGTGCTTAATCACCTGCCCGCGCTGTCCGAGCGCCGCCGGCCCCCGCCCGAGTTCGTGCGGCAGGTTCCGCAGCCGGGGAATCGAGCCTTGCGGCGATGCCCGAAGCGCTTTTGGCAGGCAGCCCGCAGCCGGGAGAAACCCGCCCGCCCGCCTTCTCCTGCGGTACCCAGCGCTCCTGCCATCCCCGCGCCGTGCCGCGATGGGAGGCACGAACACACCCAGCCCTGGTCCCCATCTGTTGCAGCGTCGGCTCCAGTAGCAGAGCCCGAGATGTTTAAATGCGCTTGCCTTTAGGGAAAAGCTTTCAATGCAGTTCTTCGATGGACGTTTCCAGCCAGACTGCAGGATTTTTCAGAGCTGTAAGTCAGAGAGGTGGCTCGATTGTCTCTGGGTTTCTCTGGATTTGATTATCTTTATTGTTAAATTTCTTTATCTTAGCAGGGGAAAATAGGTTTTGCATTCATTTAGGTGGATGCCCGAGTGCACTGCAGGAGTCTGCCGAGAGGCAGGAATTCTTCAGGCTCTGTAAGAAATGCATGGTTCTTGGGTATTTTGGTTTTTTCATCGTGTTTTGTCTCTTTTGTATGCATGACTGGCACGGGGCTGTTGTCCTGTTTTTAGAGCATTTAATTACAATGGATACTCCAAGGCTGAACAAAATGTTCTTTTATCTAGTTAAAGAATGTAGCTTGGGTTTGGGGTTGTTATTTTTTTTTCCCTTGCATAACTTTTCGTTAATGTTTTGGAAAGAGAGATTATCATTTGGGGGGTGTTCATTTATTTTCAGCCTAAAACCATCTGGTCTCTGCATCCTGCAATGCTTGGTTTCTCCTACTGCTCATCTCAGAGCCTTCTGAACTGCTGAGCAACTAATTGCCGTGGCTAGTCACTGCAGCCCCAAATCACAGGTTTTCAGGAACTGCTGTTTTGCTTAATGATTTTAATTTGATATTTGATGAGGTTTGTCGGGATAAAGAGGTGTATTACAGGCTTCATGTGTTCCTCCTTGCATTTTCTCCTTTTGATTACCAGAATTAATGCTGAACACACGCAATTTGCACTGCAATTAATGGATCTGTGAGATAATGAATGTCCAAAACGGATGAGGCTGCTCCGTCCTGGGATCAGAGCCTGGAGGCTTTAAAGATCCTCCTTTAGTGGGGTGATGGTGAATAGCAAATGAAATTTAATCCAGTATAAGATGCAGGGTATTTTGCCAGCATCTTGTGTGTTTTGCTTGTTGTTCACTGTGGTATGGGCCACAGGAGAGATGAGGGTGTCAGCCTTTGGGGAAGAGATTCCACCCTCAGCTCTGTCCCCTGTCGTGAGTCCAGGAGGGGCTGGAGATCAGAGGCTGCGCTGGCTTTGAGCAGCCCTGGGAGGTGTGAGGAAACTGGAGTTGCTGCAGTTGGGAGCCTGGGGGGCAGGATTATCTGATGGAAGAGGGAATGATGGGCGGCAGGATGAAATGGATCCTGCTGACAAGTGGCCAGCCCTCGACTCAAAGGGAAGAAATCCAGCAAAAGACTTGGTTGTACTTCAATATAGTGCATTTTTATTACTGGGAGGGCAGTACAAATGTTTTTATTTTTTTTAAAATGCCCCAGTTTGAAATAAACAAAAAAAATTCACCCACCCTCCCAAATCCACCCCATCAATCTGTACAAGCATGTCTGACATTCATCAAGAAGAAACTAAGGGAATTAAATGCAATATTGTTGCAAATCTTTAAAGGCAAAACACAGAGTTGATGGAAATCACCTGTAACCAGAGTTTGCTTCAGGCAGCCAAGAGCCATCGGGTTTCCATCAGGAGAAGAAAATGCTCCTGTCATTTCGGCTTGTTTGGCCACCCAAGTAGGGGCAGTGACAAGCTGATTTGAAGACAAGAAATATTTAATCATCTTAAATTTAAAGTAAATGGCAGTTAAAAAACTGTAAGAGCTTGTTACCATGTCTGTGTGCACATATGATTATATATGTTTCCCATATGCATTGCCCTATGTGAGAGCATGTTTTATATGTGTGTAAAAATAGTGATGCCCTGAGAGTTGAACTCTGTCACATCTACATCAGGGAGGAGGACACAGTCACCAGGGGAGTTTGTTTCTGCTTCTCAGTGTAGGTGCCAGTGCCTTTGCTTTTAGAACTGATGTATATTTTGATAAAGTTACCCTTTTTGTGCTAATGTAAGACACACTTTCCTAGTAAGTATTTAATGACTTCTAGTGCCTGATTGTGGTTCTAAGTCCAATTTCCATTTCTAATAGGCCTCAAAATAAGTGTTAATAAAACTTGGATGTAAATATATACTAATAGTTGTACAGCTGTTCAGTATATATAGATAGAAATTAACGTTCCTGATGAGAAAAAAATACCCAGTATTTTAGGGCCATATTACTGGCATGAACTTAATTTTTGGTAGTAATGAAAAATAAAATCGTTATTCTGAATCAAAATTTCCTGCTTGTGGATTTAATTTGTCTTGAGGAAAAAAAAAGCTTGGCTGTGCTTTGCTTAGTTTTGTTTCCTTCTTGGGTGCTCATTAATTTCATGGGAGGTTTTCAGTGATGCTCCTTGGCAGGGTGGGTGTCTGTGCCAGGCTGAGCTGCAGGCAGGGGCTCTCCCTGAGCCTTGGTTTGGTAATTCCACTGTGAGCTTTATTTTTTTGTGACAAACGGGTTTGGACTGTCTGCCACATGGCTTGGAGCATCAGCCAGTTCTAAAATGGCCTCTCCTGCGCCAGGCTCGTACTCTGCCCATCTGTCACCGTGTCCGGGGTGTCCTGCTAGGTTGGAAATGTTTCCCACACTCTCCAAGCAGGATATGCTTCTCGACACATTTTGATGCACAAACTGTCAGCCAAATCAAATGCAGATTTGCCTGTTTCAGCTCACCAGTGCCCGCTGGGTTTCCAAGCCATTGCAGAGGGCAGAAATTACTTTTGGCGTGTGTGGATAACAAGCTTAAGTTTTCAGCTGGGTTTCCCTGAGCGTGTGTTTGCTTATCCTTTCTCCACAGCATGTTCAGATTGGTCCATTGTAACTGTGGTGCTTAAATAGACTCATAAAGAAAAATAAGATGGCTAAAATCAGAAGACCCCTGCTAAAGGAGTCAGAATTTGATATGGCTCACTTGTAAGGTTTTCTTCCCTGCACTGGATCTAAACTAGGAATAATTTCTTGAAGAAAATAAAATTTTAATGAAGTCGTAGTCTTTGAAAGAAGCCTGAAGTTTACTTGGGGAAATATCTTTCTCAAAATTTTAGTACTGCATGTACAATACTTAGAAAAAAACCCTGGGTATGTGTCATTTCTTCCCTTTCCATCTGAGGATTATTTCCAAACCAGACCCACTGCAAAAACTTATTTTCAGTGGTGGCTATTTCTAGTGTGAGTGAGTAATCCCTTTGTTGTGTTCTTCTGTTTGTCTCATTGTTCACAAGATTTTCCAGATGGGCAAGTATTTTATCCATCTTTTTTCCAGAGATGGTCACTGGTGTCTTCTAATACCTTCTTCCAAGCAGAACTGTGATGCTTTTTGAAACACATCCCTTGAGACAGACTTTAACAAGTGACCAGAGCTTGGTGTGGGTAGGCCTGGAAGTGTGAGATTTACTATCCCTTGGACATTGCCAATTCTCTTAACAAACATGCTTTTTCTCAGAAGTTGTATAGCTGGCCTGTTTTCTTAAAAATTTAAATCTGAGTATTTTTAGTTGGACACGGTGGTTCCCTCATCTCACTCCACTGGACACTCACCCCATCAGCGAGTTAACCCTGCTTTCTGCACAGCAGCCAAAGCTGTGCAAAGAAAATGTCATCTTAGTAACACTTGGAAGTGCCCACAGACCTTGGGGCCTCTTTGTGCTCCCGCTGCAGGGATGCCTGGAGCGCGTCTCGACAGCGAGCAAATCCGTGACTGAAACTGGGCTGAAATCATCCCAGCTGGGTCGTGCCAGCCCGACAGCGGAGCTCGGAGCGAGCTCTGCTGCCGGAGTGTTTGCTCAGCCTCCTGCGGGGATGGAGCAGCCGCCCGAGCCCGAGTGTTGTCATGGCTACGCCGGTACCGGTGCGTGGAGCTGGGGGAAGGAGCCGGAGTAAACCACGCTCGGCATCGCCGCGTACACCGTAGTAAGAGGCAGTCCCTTGTTTGGACAGCTTGCTTTCTAAATAATGGGAAAAAACCAAAAACAACAACAACAAACCCCAACCCCCCAAACAAAACCACAAACAAACAAAAAACAACAACAACAAAAACCAAACAAAAAACCACAACTTGATTCGCACTTTATAAACAGTAAAGATGGAGAGGTGAGATGCACGGTTCATTTATCCTATGTTGAATCCTCCAAAGTTCAAGCAAGTTGTCCAGCCTTTCCCCTACCAGGGAAACAGGAGCAAATTGCCCATTGGAGATGCTGGCTTTCGCCTTCTCTCTAGGCTGGACAGAAAGTGTGGGGTAGGTGACAAGTGACAGATATCCTTAATGCCTTCCCAGAGCTAATCCAGAAAGCCAGAGCAGGCAATGAAAGTCTCGTCACTGAAGTCCACTCATGAAGCTGCTCTGGATTGGATATGCAGTCTGTAAAGTGCTCTGGAGTCCCACAGCATGAGTGATGTGTTGTAATTTATTAGTGTGTGTGGCACTGCTAACTGAAAACCTAGGAATGGCACAAAATCTCAGCATCACTTAGCTGAAAGTCAGGGGTGGGACCAAAAGGACATGCAGGCTGGGTTTGGGCAGAACACTGTACTATGGGTGTGATAAAGTTTTCTGGGTTGTCTCTGAGAATTTGAGCTTTCTTCTGTCCTTGGGGGCATTTTATGTTGCCAGCTTCAGCAAAATGCGCCTTTAAATAAAGAGTTCAGAGGGTGATGAATGAAGACATCCATTCTTTTGGGAAAAGAAAAAAACTAGTTTAACTTATGAAATAAAGCATATTGTATTTATTGGTTTCTTTTTACATGTGGTGCTAAATGTGTAAGAAAAGCTGTAGCAGAGTGACTGTAAACTTTATAGGTTTGAAGTTGTTCTCTGCAGCTGCAGAAGGATGTAGGGAAATGTGTCAGGAAGGCACCAAGAGGGGAATCTTTCCTCACCATGGACTCCATGTGCTGTCCCCCTTTGACCTCCCGTTCAGGTCTTCAGCACACGAAGCACAGAATCATCTTGTTCTTCCTTTCCTTCCCTAATTTCCTTTTTGCTTCTGCTTTTTTTCCCTTTCTTTTTTTTTTTTTTTTCAGTTGAGGGACTACTAGATCAGAGCAGGTCCCTCACTTGCCTGCCTTTCCATCTGTAAGCTTTCTTCTAATTGTCAAGATTATTCACGGTTATTGACTGACAAGAATGGAAAGAGGAGACAACAGGCAGCTGTCTTCCTAAATGCAGTGAACTGGAAATAATAGTTGCAGTTCAAGTATTTATGGCAGAGATCTTTTGCCTGGTGTGAATGTCACCTTTTTTTGTTATATATATGCAAGGGAGAACCCTGCAAGTCCTTCTCAGGTAAGGCCATCAGTTCGGGGTTTTCAGTTCTGATTCTGTTTTGTTTTACTCTTCCTTGAGGAAATGGTTTTTGAAGAGGTTTGGCCAATAGAGAGTGGGGAAAACCATAAAAAATGTGAAACACAGTGACTTAAAGTAGCTGAAGTGTGGAGATGACTTAGTAAGCCTCAGGATGATCCTCGCATTGAATCCCCTTCAGATTTTTTGCTCCTGTGCTGCAGTGGCTCAAGTGTTTTCATTACATTATGGCAAAAATCATCTTTTGTTTCCTGCAGTTCTGCTATTTCACTGTGGCTGAAATTGTATTTTGTAACAAATGCTGGCTTTTCTCTGCAAATGCGTTGGGATCCTGTGTCTCATTTGTGTAAGACAAACTCATAAGTATTGGAAAGCAAATATGAGTATGTGCCATCCGAAGGGTAACGTTTCCAGTCTCCTGCAGCCCTTCCTTAGAGTCGTGTGTCTTGGTTTCTTAATTCCCTCATCCCTCACCTAACCACATTTTCCAGGACTGGGGTGTGTCATCTTTTGCTTTTACCTTGTGTTTCTAAACTTTGGGTGCTTCTTGAATGAAATGTCTCGCCAGAGAAGGGTTGTCTTTGGCTGAGCACCCAGAAATAGCACTTAATAATGGGTTTGTATGTGCATCCTGCTGGTGTCACAGGGACTATTGAGAATTTTGGTTTCCTCCCTGGCATGCTTTCTCTGCTGTTCTCTCACTTTCTCTCTCCCTCTCCTATTTTTTAAGTGACATTTCATTATTTGCACGTTCGCGAGGTTGTCCATCTGCTATTGTAATAAACACGCTGCCAGTCACTGCTGTGTGGTTCGTGGTGTGAAGGAGCTGACAAACCAGGCTGTTGTGTGCTTGGGGATCGTAGTCAGGCTTTGTCAAAGTGTTTCTCTGCTGCTCTGTGACTTACTGATGAGAGCAGCACCCTCCACCACAGCATTTCCATACAGCCCTGACCCTCTCTGTGCATTACAAACATGATGGGGCTCCAGGCAGGAGGGATTCCATCCCACCCCAGGCTGTCTGTGCTCAGCTCATCTGCAAAGGCTGAATCACCAGTGAGATACGGTGGGGTTTCCTGGCAGGAGAGCACAAGGCTTGAAAGAAAACTTCATTTTTTTTTTTCTGTAAACAGCATAGGAATGTGTTCTAGTGATTTAAGTCCGAGATTGAGAACAACACAAAAAACAATCCATGCTCTCTTGAAAGTTTTTTTGATGGCTCTTGTCTACAACCTCAGAAACAAAAACAGTGAATTTGCTGTAGACTGCTGGAGATTAATGCCTGTTGGGATCAGTGAAGAGTTTCAGAAATTAAGAAGGGTGTGCTGGATGCTGCCAGTATCCCATGATCAGGATAATTCAGGAAGAACAGCTTGGAAGACAGCTGTTTGCAGGGAAATACCAAGGAACTGCTGGTTTCATGACTCTCTTTAACCCCTTCCCTTTGAGATTCTTAGTTTTAGGAGCTTTTTCTGCCCAGGTGGGGGCAATCCAAGCTGGAGGACCTGTAGTGAGAACAGGGGAGAAGTGGCTTCAGTAGCTCTTTAGGACCATGTCCGTTTTGTGTTGCAGCTGAAAGAAATGCCTTTACATTGCACATAGGCTGGTTTTCTTATGCCAAGTTTTCATATGTGAGGTTTTTTGCATAGAACATTGAATAACCACCTGATGGATGGGGATTTTCACATATTGAGATCTGGATTAGATATCAGTCAGCCATTACTCCATAACCTTTTAGATAGCGCCTCTTTGGGACTGAATATTTCCCATTTGTTTCAGGCATGTCATTTAGGGTGGCTTACCCCCCTGTTATTTTAAATCTGTTGCTGTATCCACCTTGAAGTGCACACAGCTGGTCCTGCAGAGTCACCCAGTAACCCCTGGACCGTGCTGCCTCTGGAATCTTCATGCTGTGGACAAAATCATAGAATCATTAAGGTTGGAAAAGGCCTCTAAGATCATTGAGTTCACTGCTAACCTGCCATCTCCACCATTTCCTCTTGTCCTCTCGCTTGTTTTGGGAGAAGAGACTGACCCCCACCTGGCTACAGCCTCCTTTCAGGGAGTTATGGAGAGTGATAAGGTCCCCCCTGAGCCTCTTTTCCTCCAGGCTAAACTTCCCCAGCTCCCTCAGCTGC
The DNA here is from genome assembly GCA_014706295.1 of Lycocorax pyrrhopterus obiensis. Lineage (NCBI taxonomy): Eukaryota > Metazoa > Chordata > Aves > Passeriformes > Paradisaeidae > Lycocorax > Lycocorax pyrrhopterus. Next base: position 6,463,803 of record JACSVZ010000002.1, on the reverse strand, counting down.
TCCTCACAGGACTTGTGCTCCAGACCCTTCCCCATGTCCCTTGCCCTTTTCTAGACACTCTCCAGCACCTCAATGTCTTTCTTGTAGTGAGGGGCCCAAAACTGAGCACAGGATTCAAGGTGCAGCCTCACCAATCAAGTCTCTATATCTTATTTCTACCATCTCAAACTCTCCAGACCTACACTTTTTTTTTTTTTTTAAATAGAAATAGCCTTAAAAGTAATAGCAAACACATAAATTGGAATAGCCTTGTGCAGTACAAAGCTGGCTTGCACAAATCCAACCAGCTTTGTACATCTGTTCCTGCCCACTCCCATTGAGTCATACCGAGACTTAGTCACCAGCATCCTCAGTCTCACAGTACAACTTATATATTTCTCTCCAAAACACATGCTACAGTCTAGATGGCATGGGGGAGTGAGAAAAGCAAAGCAATGAGCAACCTACTCCTAAAGGAATAAAGGAATGTAACAAGTCTTATTATACTTTACTATAACTGGTATATCAAAACAACAATAACAAAAGGACAGAAATTCCTGTGTATGTCAGTTTTGAATCTTTCCTTGTGCAATAATGGAGTGATTTGTTATAAATCCCCAAAGGCTTCTAGATAGGATTGTTCTCAGAAAAAGATAATTTTCTATTCAAGCAGAGCTACCAAGCTATGCCCTCTATTCCACGGAGATCAGACTGTGGATTCTGCTCACAGGCTATTAGCATATGTAGCATAGGCTTGTAATAGGTACGAATTCAAGGTTGATCTAAAAAAAATCTGCTGGTGTGCAGAGTGCAATGAAACAAACTGTTCACAGCTGATGTTAATAAAAATCCTGACCTTCTTTGTCCTTGGCAGGATACCTGAAGTGCTCATAGCTCAGTAATATCAGCAGAGGAGGAGACTTTGTTAAGGTGTGATGCTGAAGAGTGCAGCTTTTAGCAATTTTTTGTGAGATCAGAGCTCTTGTCAGCACTCAGCTTAATTCCTCTGTATGTTGTTTTCTTTGTTTATTTTATTAAGGGAGCTGTCTCCCCATATTGAAAAGCTGCCTTAGTAAAGTGTCACCTTCTGCTTGAGTTATGTTGTAAAAAGAAACTGTAATGTCTGGCAGGCATTTCACATCCTTAAACTTGGTGCAATCCTAGCACATATATAGAACTTAGTGAGGCAGAAAAATGATGCCTCAAAGGTGACACCATCCATAGTCGGGACTGTGTGATACTACCCACACTAGGACTCTGAAGTTGCTTATAGCTGAGGAACCCAGACTTTCATCTGAGGTTGGTTATGGGACTACCACAAAGCTCTTCTGACCTGAGTCACCTCTGACCACGTTCATGGGGACCCACCACCGTGGGCACAGATTTCACATCCCCGTGTTGTTCACAGTCATTCTGCATGGTTGAATCAACAGTTGCAAAAGATGCCAGCAGGGAGCTGTTTGTGAAATATTCTTTTGATACTCAGCCCTGAAGTTTTGGACCACTGTCGAGCGGGGCCATAAAAAGGTTCTTCTTCCACCCAAAACACATTGGAAATTGGTCTCTGGCCTGTCAGTCACAGCACGCCCCAGCCCTCACTGGCTCTTTGGCTTCAGCCCTTGCAGAGAGGCTTTATCAGCCTGGCTGCCAAAGTAGCCTTGAAATGAAACAATAATACAACAAGAATCCTGTTTATTCTGTGTTGTTTGCTGGATTCAAGGCTTTAGTGGTCTGTTATTTAAGTGGGCAGCCTCTGCAAGAGAATTGCTGGAAGCCCTCTTCTGACACCAAGGTCTCCAACTGCAGCAACCTCCAGACCGGCGTGTCTGGGCAAGCCTTTTTGGCAGGAATTCTTCCCAGTAAGTAAAGAAACAGTGAAACTGGCTGGAAAAGGTGAAAAATGGTTTGGCTAACCAGATCTTGCTCCTGCTATTTGACTATGCTATGCCAACCAATGTATTTGCTTTTTGCATCCTCAAATGTGATTTTCCTTCCTATTCTCCAAAACAGTTCTGAGAAAAGCTTCTTTGTTTTCCCAGGATATCAAAGAACAAAAATTTTATTCTTACTTCTTTTCACATAATCCCAAATATTCTGATGTAAGAGATGCCAAGGGGAAAGGAGCTGGAATTAAGAGGAATCACCCTCTAGATGTAGTGGTAACCCAGACCAGAATCATGCTAGAGTTAGTCTCACCTTTGGAGGAGAAATTTGTGTGAAGAATCTGTAACCTTTCAGATATCTGTTGTTTCCCCAGAGGAAATAGAGAAAGAAGTGGTAGAGAAGATAAGTGCAAATATAGACAGAATAATCCTGACTTGCACTGGAAAATCACCTGTTGAGTAGGTGTTGTGGGAGATTTCCCTCCCCAAGAGGGAGCCTGACTGGTGACAGGAGCACTGAGCCGCGGTTCTGCTGTGTCACAGCTCTGCTGTCCTCCAGGAAAAGCTTTGCTGTCCCTGGGGCTGTGTTCTGCAGCGAATATAACAGGAGCTGCCATGACAACCTCTTGTAAATAAGAGTGGATTGAAAACAAAATAAATCTGAGGTGGCTTTGTGGCTGTAAAGTAAATCTAAAGTGCTCAAGAGGTCATTTTTTCTAACGGGATAGCAGGAGTGATGTCTGGCTGTCAGATGGTGCAGAGCATTGGAAGGACTGACTAAGGAGCACAAGCGTGACAGGAAAGCCAATGAAACTTCCAAAACAGCCTTTTCATACTCTTAATTCCAGGTTAGCAGCACTAGGACCTGCTTTTGCTCCTTACAGGGGTCATCACAGATGTGGTCTCTGCAGAAGTTGTGTGTCCAAGGATACAACGCAGGACTGATGGATACAGGGTGAGATGCTGTTCGTTCCTCAGCCAGGGCTCTGCAGTCTGAAGAACTCTTCCTCCTACCAGGACGTCACTGTGTGCCTTTGATGGAAGTTTTCAATGTCTCTGCAGAACCATGTGGTTGTCCAGGGCAGTTATTCCAAGTGGAGTAAAGCCGAGCGGGAGAGCAGGAAAGCTGTCTAAGAACAGCTTCAGTCCCCAGTTACCGGCAGGGCGAGCCCTCAGTGTGTATCTGTTGGCATCAGATCAGAGCAGTCAGATCTGTGACAAGGGCAAGGGCTGCACCATTGGTCTGTCAAGACTTCTGTGGTGTTTTGCGACACTTTTGGAGCAGGTTTTTTCTGTTGTTGTTGTTTTTAAGAGTTACTGTATCATCAACTGCATCATCACGTGTTTCTGGGTGAAGAGGAACACAAGAAAGAAATTGGTATCTATCTTTATTCTGCAGAGCTACTCATAAAGGGAAAAAAGGCACCTAATATTTCCTTGCCTAACCAACAGATTGGAATTGAGAGAGCAGTATTTGTAGCCTGGTATTTGATATGTGTATTTTGTTCCTTCTGTGAATGGATGCCTTCATATACAGAATCCCGTGAGAGATGAAAAAATTGTTAGGTAGCAGTTACAACTATAGATTTTTTCACAGGAATAAAAGTACAATTATTACCCACTTTGGAATGTTCAGAAGTGCTGTGTTAACAAAGAAAGGTCTCATGCTGCCCAGAAAGCTCCAGCTCCAGTTATTTTGGCTTACAAGTGGAGATTTGTTCTGGGTGTAAAGGCAGATGAAGTCAATACCTCCATGATATCTGAGAGTTACAAATCAGAATAGAGTTGTCATCTGGGTTTCATGATACTTTTAGACTTCAGACCTTAATATATATGTGGCTTTAAACTTGGAATTGTAACTGAGAACTAAAATTTAGCTCCTAGTAAAATAGTTGTATCTACCTACCCGTCCTGGTTTTGAAGGTTTCTGCTCAAATAAGACATTTTGGTTCCATTCCTGGCAGTTCTAGATTTTTCTGAACAGCTTTTTCAACCCTGATTAGTAGATATGTGTCCCCTTCAACCCAGTTTCTTCCATCCAGTCCCCAGCCTTCCTAAACATGTGGTTTTCTCTCTGGAAGTTACACCAGGGAGTAATACAGGGGTGCTAATATGTGGAGCTCAAAAGAGGTTATTTTCTTGATTTATTCCATGAAAAGTGACTTAGCTCACATCAGATTCCAGGTTGTGCACTACTGAAGATGGGTAGAGGAAAATGTTGGTAAATCCTTTGACTAAATTAAAGTAAACACAAGGGGATATGCTTTTGTGTCACTTTCCATTAGGGTCTTAAACATCTGCACAGAGATTCTTCACTTCAGTCCTGCAGTAGCATATGAAGTAATAATAATAATGATGATGATAATCTGTTTATTGATGCCATTTATGGCTGAATAATTTTTATATGGAATAGGTAATTTTAATCTTAACTGCAGTGCCTGGTCCAGCATCAGTCAAATCTTGATACGAATGAAAACCTAAACCAAACAAATTGCCTCTTCCTTTGGTTTTGAGATGTTTCCTTATGTTTTTATTTGCAAACAAAGATGATGTGAAACACAGATGCCCAGGCAAGGGGGAGATGCATAGTTGAGCCTTTGTAGATAGTTCCCATTGAATGTGCATAGATAGGGCTGGAAGCAGACAAATTTGTCAGGAATACATTTGTTTGGGGCCTAATGATTTGGGGCCAGCTTGGCCAAGCCTGGCTGCTGCTTTTTTTTTTCCCTTTTCAACTTGGCATGAATTACTCCCATGTGTTTCAGTTCCAGTAATTCAATATTTTGTTCCTTATTTTTGTTGTTCATTATGTAACCAGAATATTTTCAAACACTTGTAAGAATTATGCCTGAGTTATACACAATTTTTGAGCGTATTTTGAATTTAGTATGATTACACAAAGCAATGTGATTAGACCTGTGGCTGCTCTGAATTCTGAAGACAAGCAAGCCCTGCAGACTTCACGGACGGTGCTAATTTTTAATTAAGCTCTGCTTGATCACAAATTAGGTTTACGTGAAATCACTATTATTTATATTTTGAACTCTTTTAAATGGATGCAGATGTGATGGTTGAGAAGCACTGAATTATTGCATGGAAAGGGTGGTGCCTCACATCTGGGAGGTTCTGTGTTGGGGAGGTATTCCTGACATTTAGGACCCAAGATTCAGTTCTTCAGCACACAGCATTAGACAACCTCATGCTTCTGGTCACAGAATTGCTCATTATGTACTTTTCTGATCAAACAGATGCTAAACTTGACACTAACATAATTTCCTTATGCGTGTAGAAAGGAGCTCTAAAAACCCTGTGGCTGGAACATGAAGTATCATAAACAGAACAGACGGCAGGAGGTGGAATATAATTGCAGTTTGTTTTTGTTAGTTAAAAATGAATGTGTGCTTTTCTTATGGTTTTATTGTCTTTAATCCTGCAGAATTGGGTGCTCCTCTCTCATTTGTGCGAGTGAATTGGTTATTTCCTCCCTGAGCACCGTGTCAGTTTTCTCTGTCTTTTTTTCAGAAGTTACGTATTTCTCAGAATGTTGACATACTTTTATTCAGGTTGTGTTTATTGCCATAAATACTCTTTAAGATCATACATCCCACTAAAGGCAAGATAGGCATTTGCTGAACAAGTGGATGTGTTTATAATTTCCTACCAATTTTTCTGTGGGGTTTCAGCACCTCCCCTTGAAAGTTTTAGCACAGGACTTTTGACTTTGGCTGTGCAGGTGGTTTTTGATGGTGATGTGGTGCAAGTGCTGCTGAGGGCTCCCTGTTCACTTGTAACTTACATCTGACATTGTTTCACAGCCAAGGAGAACGATGAGAGTCCGTGTTATTGCTTCCAGCAATTGCTATGGGCAAAGCAGTGAGCATTCTGGAAACAGATCTGTGGGCTTCAGTCATGGGATGCTCTGAGGGAAGGAAAAAGGCATTAATAAAAGACATAAATTTTTCTCCTCTGTCCTTGCAGGATCTCAGCTCTTTTGCCATGCCATTCTTGGACGGTGATGTGGAGAGCACAGACAAAAATGCTTCTCGCAAGGTAGGATATATCCAAAGCTTCCCCTTCTTTGCAGTGCTTGAATCCCTTGGTGGCAAACACAATTTGTTAGGCTTAAAAAAGCCTGGGGTTCTCATCTTCCCTGCCGTACCATTAACCTGTTGAGAGTGGTGCACTAAGGTGAATGCAGTGGCTTTTGCAGACCTTACCGTGACGGTGCTTGTGCAGTATAACCTGTAAAGGGTGCAAGCTGCTGCTGGTATTGTTGTGAATACTGCAGATGTTGTGTGTAACACAGCTGTAAATGAATGAGGTGATGTTGCATAGCTGTATTCTCAGCAGTATCATTATCTTACAAGGTCTGCGGTGGTGCTGCAGAAATATACACTGCCCAAAGGAGTACCTGTGGCTGTTGGTAGGTTTTCCTGGAATTGCCTAATGATGGTTGCTCTCAAAGTCTGTGGAGGCTTTAACTGTTTACTGTCCTTGATCTCTCTGTCCTTGGCACTGGAAAAACGAACTGCCTTCATTTGCTGAAGCCATAGTGGTAGAGCCTTCCCGTGAACAAAGTAGAAAGGTTCCTCCTTGATGTGGGATTAACTCAAGGTTATCCTTGGAGGCATCGATTTGTTTTTCTGATGCTATTAAATTAAGCCAATGTAGTCACAGAGTTGGCTTGCTTTAAAAAGGATCAGGGGAGCACATTCAGTGGATAACATTAGGGATGGTTATACTGCGCCTACACAATCTTTAAAGCAATAAAAATGGTGGGTGGGATCTGTCATCTTCAGGTCCTGGCCTCCTCATTTTCACAAAGCATTGAAGTACAAGCTGGTCTGCTAAATGTAAGCCTCCTACCAGCCACGTTCTGGGCTTGGCAAAGAGGGATTCTCCTCCAACCCATAGACAACCCCAAAAGCTGATCTTCAGCTACCAGCTTGACTTGTCACAGTATTTACAAAGCTGTGGACTTCCATGATCATTAAACCTGCTGCAAGTCATTTGGCAGAGAGTCTGTAGATTTAGTTTAAGGCGGGCAAAGCAATAAATATCTCCTTAGTAAAGCTGATCTGCATCTAGAGCAATAATAACTTAGCTCTGTTGACAGCATGCGTTTCTATTCTTTTGCACCTCACAGCTAAGGACAGATGTTTTGAGAATTTCTGCAATCCATCAGCAATTGAGTATAACATTGGCCTTGTTCTTTTCTGTATTGGACATTTTAGGCTGAGGTAGTAGTTGCTGATGCTGGAGAACCTTTGTAGATGCCAGGGAAGCTCAAACATACAGTGCTACCAAAAGGTGCTTGTTTGGAGGGTTTGAATAAAGTGAACAATGTGATGGTTTTGGAAAGGATAGTCATGCTGGAAGAAGGCAGGGGTTTCTGGCTAAAACTTGATTTTTCTATTTATCACCTTCTTTCCACAAAGAAAGGTGAGAAAGATGCATGAATCTCAGTCACAAGGAAATAATGCGCCAAGGCTAATTGCACTGATGTGCAGAATTACATGATATCGTTTAATGACTTCCACTCTACCATTCCTGAATCCTGTCATTTTCTTCTAACTGGTCTCAGGACTCTCTTTTCACAAAAGCACAGAACCATTTAGGATGGAAAAGACCTCTGAGATTATGGAGTTCAACCTTTGACTGATCACCACCTGGCCTTTGATGAGTTCATGTCTTGGGAGAACTGGACGAACATTTCAAGAGTTGCCTGTTTTTTTGTAGCATTGGTAAATGCTGTGGCAAGTTCTGCTTATGGAAGTGCAACTGACTTTGGAATAACCATGGAACTGGGGCTTAATATCTGCATTTTTAACTGACCTTTTTGACTATGTAAGAGCCAGAGTTTTTTTCTACCGTTATACTTGAAGCTCTGTTCAACACATGCAACAAAATGGTAAGAAGGGAGCTGGCAGTGCCCCACTTCTGATAAAAAACCAGATCATCTAATTCTCATTGCCACACATACCATCCTATTTATTGTTTTCCTCAGTGTGACGTATGGGATTTTTCCTGGTAGTGAATGATGAGTAGCATCAGACTGCAGTAATTATTTAATTCTAACTAAAAGTTTGCTGATACATAAAAAAGTCCCTAAGTTCCTTCCTTTTCAAGAAGGAGGGCTTTTCTTAGTTCCAGTTTGAAATCACCGTATGATGTGTAACTTTTGTCTATTAAAAGTCAGTATTTCTCAGTAGTTTGGCTTTTCCCATTCACTTGTCATGTTGGAGACAGGCAATTCATCAGGGATGTCTCTCTTCCTGCACTTAACTCTTCTGTCACCTGGGCTATAGATCAAGAGTAGTTCACAACCCATCTTTCCGATCTGCCATTAATTTAATTCTCCTGTTCTTTTTGAAAGGCTTTTAGAAACTGAATTAACATTTTTCACAGAAACTCTCAGCAGTTTACCATGCAAGTGTCTCTCAATCATTATCCTGTGACAACAACCCTCATTACACAGCTAGGAAATTCAAGTCTAGAATTATTTTTTCAGGTTCACGTAGGAATTTTTTGGCAGCGGTGGTAAAGTGACACACATTTCCTGAAATTCAACCTTAATCACTTCTCATTAATATGTCTACTATTATAAATGATGTATTCTTCTTTCCTTTATGACTCATGGCAGGAAGAGGATAGGGATAGTTTTCACCCTCGTCTTTTGAAGATAGAGAATATAATACTGTGAAGGATCTTGTGTAGAAGTGTTTGGCATGGTGTGATGGAGAAAGGTGCCTGTGACAGATATTTTTGCCCTTCTTATTGCCAGACAAAATGTCTTCACACTCGTATGGGTGGCTTTGTCTAAAGCAACTGGTATTGCTGACTGCGCGACACTCAAAGGTGGAACTCTCCAGAAATGGCTTAAATCCTTCCTGCAGAGAGAACTTACAGGGTCATTAAAGAGAGAAATAAAAACAAGGACAACTGGGAGCTGAAAAGCAATCAGATTTACTGCATTTCCTCAGCCTGGGAAAAGACAGTGGAAGAGGGGCAGTTTGGAGACCTGGAAAATCATGAGTGATTGGGAGCATCATTCAGAAAATAATTGTGGTACAATGTGGCAGGGCAGCAGTCAGGGATGAGTGCCCCTCTGCACCCAAATGGCTCTATCAGTTTTAGAGGTCTTAACACCTTGAATGTTTATAGATCTTTCATCTAAAATGTAGGTTAAAGGATAAGGCATGGAAATTACAGGAAACAGATAGCTATTGCTTTCAAATGATCATGTGACTGATAAAAAGAAAAAAAGTGACACAGGAAACTTGCCCATGGGGACCCAGCTAGCAAATTACAGATGGAGGAGGGAGGAGGTGGGAGAAAAGACCTTTGAAGAATAATATTGATGCATTTCTTTATGGAAATAACAGAATTGTCATAAAAATGTAGACGAAAGCTTGGAAAAGAAGTGTGCATTAAAAATTCTTTTCTTTATGGGGGAGAAAGCTGGTGAGATGTTTATATTAGATGACAAAGGTGGATCTATCCTATTAATAGTCTAAGTGTCTTTAAAGCACAAGCTGTTAAAGTAAAATATTTTAAAATTAAATCCAAACAACTCTGAAAAAACACTCTTGAATGGAGTGGCAGAGCTTTCCCTGCCAAGTGTTGATTGTGAATAAATCATGGAGCAGAGATGTAGTTCCACAAGACTGCAAAAAAGGCAATTACTGTGTTAATAGATGATGTTTGCAATTAGGATAATGTACAGGTTTGTCAAACATTAGTCCTGAGCAAAACAATGAAATAGCTAATGTTGGCTAGTTAATGATGCTGTTATAATAGACTCATTTAGATTGAAGTTAATTGTAAATGGTCCTTTTTGAACGAATGTGGGGGTTTAAATGAGTTATAAATTTGGTTGAGAAATGTCATAGCGTTGGTGTCACATATATAGAGAAGTAGCACAAATCATTTTGATTTAAGAAACTGGAATGAGACTGAACAAACATGGAGCCTAGTAAATGAATAAAAACCTGGCTGCTAAAATAAATGGAGACTCACCAGTGGAAAACTTTGTTTATAGGCAGACAAAACATTCTGTTGCTATACTATATCATACCTTACCAGTGGCTTGAAAGATAGACAGACTCATTACTGGTAAAATTTGTGGTTCATACAAAAATGAGAGGAGAGAGAGTGGTAAATTCTGAGCAAGAGACTCTGATGAAGAATGACGTGACTCACTTAAAACACATTTTGCAAACAAACAGCCCGTCTCAATTTGGCCAACTGGTGATCAGTTACCCCTAGGAGCATCTAATGCAGACTTTTTGGGAAGTTTTTTCATGAAGCCTGGGTTAGATTTTGAGAATAGCTGTAGGTAATCAGCTGTTTGTGGATTCTGGATGTGACTCGGGTGAAAGGATTAGTTTGGGTTCTGGAGGTATAAATGAAGGAATAGAGTGAGAGTAGAGGTTTTGTTATGACTGCATTTGGCACTAACTCACTGTTCTGCTATCAGCAATGCAGGGCAGTGTTGGTGAACTAGAATCAGACTATTGGAGAAGTGACTCCAGTTTTGAAGGATTCCAAGGAGTGCTTTGTCCTGCTCCTGGTCCCAGAATTGTTTTTGTTTTGTCCAGTGACTCATGGGAATGGCACGAGAAACCCCGGAACAGGGAGGAGAAGAAAAAAAAAACCAAAACATTTTCATCCCCTCCTTCACTGGAAAATAAATCTCCTTTGGATTTATTTTTTTCACAGTCTTTTAATTTTCCATTTTTTGTGAGCAGTGAAGATGGGGAGCAAGTCCTAGGTAGTGCCACATAGGGCACATACTGGCATAGGGCACCTGCAGTGGATGCAGGGAGCCTCAGGGCAAGGGCAGGTAGGACAACCACTGCACTGTGATGTGCACGGCTCCTCCCCATCCACTGCTTTAAAATAAATGTGGTTAGGGATTAGGAATTGGACAGGGAGCCAGCCCTGCTCTCCCCTTTCCCAATGCCTGCTTCTGTCTTTGAGCAGCCCTGCTCGCTGCTGGAAGCCTTCCCCTGACCACGTGTGCAGCAGTGCAGAGCTCTCAGAGCCTGCCAGAGCAGCCAGCCTCATCCCGTTGTATTTTAATCTGGGAAAGTGTCATTGTACTTTAGTTTTGGGAAGTGACATCTCTGACCCTGTAAATACGATGTCATCTCAATTGGTACAGCTCATGCAGAGCTAAGGGGACCTGTGGTGGTGAATGTGAACATTGGGAGAGCAAGTCCTTCATTACCTTTCAGTCTAATGAAGTCAGCTCTTGTGTCTCTGTGAGCTCTTTTATTCCAGCAGAATGAGAGAATCATCCAATTAACTTTATCAAAGGGCTTTTTTGTTGGGATTCAGTGGAAGGGCAGGAAACAAGTGCAGACATCTATCTAGTGTATTGTCTCTAATTGTGTTTACTGTCCCTGTCAAGGATGGTGGGAGGTAATTCCTTTTCTGTTACTTGCCTTTCAAAAAATTTTTAAGTGAAGAGGCAAAAAAAAGGTCAAATAACTCACTGTTGTAAAAGCAAACAGAACTCCATAGTACTCCATTAATGTTCTCACTATTCAGAGTTGGAGAAAAAGAGAACAGAGCTCAGGAGCATTTTATAACTTTCACTTAAATTCAGAAGCATTTTGAAAGGCTATTTAGATTAAGCCCATTTGTATTTGACAGATTATTTTTTCAGCCTGTTCTGAGAAATGAAACTGAATTTACCACAAACTGATCCTAAGCCAGAGATTTTTCAGAGAGAGCATCCTCTGGGGAAGGCTGTGTGCTCAATCAAGGATCTGTTGCTGGAGCACCCTTGGCAGGAGAGCAGAGGGGATGGCTGTGAAGAGGTGCTGCAGCAGGGGCACAGGCAGTGCCTGGATTTCCAACACAGTCTCTGCCTGTCCGTGGTCAGGGTCTTCTCAGCAGAGCTTGTTCGTTTTTCTGGGCATGTAGCTTTGGCAGGACACTTCTCTTCCCTGCAGTTCAGTGCTCCTTAAATTCTAGGTTGGGACCAGAAATTTCTTCTTAGAGAGGACTTTATCTGGCAAAAAAGAGGGAAAAGATTTCCAATATAAAGCAAAGGAACAAAAATAACAATGTTGGGAAAATTTCTGCCTGTGGCAGGGCTAAGGTGGGCGGTGTGAGGATGACGAGAGACGAGTTTGTGGGGAAATATGAATAGTTTGGCATCTTAGCCCATTGCACTGGGGATTATCATATGGTAGTGATTAAGTGTCGTGCACTTCAATATTTCTTGCAAGCCAGGTAAGAAAACAGATGAAGGAAAAGATTGGTATTGAAAGGATGAGTGCTGGATGGAGGGACAGAACCGGTGGGTTTTCTCCAACAGTCCTGGGTCTTTGCCAGTAAAGCTGAGACAAAAAATAGAAGCACAGCAACCAAATTTGTTGAAGATGCAAAGAAAGGTGTTTTTTTAATCATAGGGAAGGATCTTATACAGGAAGACCCGAATGGCCTTCAGGATGGATAATTCTTACCAGCACAAGATAAAAGGTTGTTCACTTGATGTATGTTAACCAGAGCAACAAATAAAAGAGGTCAGGGAGTGTTCTCTTGGCCTGAAGATGAAGGGTTTGCGCACAATCCTGTTGCACAGCCGAACTCTAGGCTAGGAGAAAGGAAGAAGAGATTAGGAAGAGAGAAAGATTCCATCATCCAGGTGAAATGACAGGGGCGGCTTTCATAATCTTATTCCTTGTAGTGAAATCTTCCAGAGCTGCTTGACTTGGGGCGAGCACCTCACTATCACTTTATACTTCACTCAAAAAATTGAATGCTACGTTTGCTAAATGCCAAGCACTGAGACGTGTCTCATTTTGTTGCTTTGTTTTCAACGGTGGGTAGTTCTGGATGTATTTTAGAAACATGTCTATGATCACTTCATGTGCACAACAGGGCAAAGTCTCACCCTGGTCCCCAGCCGGGGATCCTTTTGTGCTCTGAAGCACGAAAACTGATAGCAACTTAGAGCATTTTAGGAGAAACTTACTCAGTGCTGTGCAAGGTGACCAGTTTAGCCTCGAACAAGTGCAGTCAGTCACTACAACCAGTGCATCTGATGTAGCACAGGCTCTGCTCTGTTGCTTCACCTCCCTGGGGAGCAGATTGCTCTAGGCTGAGGGTAGGGTCACCGAGCTGCTAACTGAGACCTATTCCAGCTCCACTGTTTGCTGCAGGCATAAGGTCAGGGGATGACATTTCTCTCCAACATGAGCAGTTTTAAGGTTTAAGGAGTCCAGGGTTGGGCAGAGAGCTCAAAGGTCCCATGTATGTTCTGCACAAAGCCAACACAGGAAGTGTTTTGTTGTTGGTTGGATTTTTTTAATTAGGTGAACAGTCCTAGAGGAAGTTTCCAATTTGTTTGATTAGACTTTATTTGTGCATTGATTAGTATTGTACTTGTATTGTGAGTTTGGATTCCTTATCTCCAAGAGGCCAATTATCTGTTTGGGATAAAATGAGCCATATCACCATGTGCATTTTTTTTTTTCAGGTGTATTTCATATTTCTTCCTGTTCTCACTTTACAGCTTCTCCTGGACCAACACAAAGTGTTGGTTTCACAGTGGTTACTAATGTGAGAAACCAGGGTGTAATACTTTTATTTTGCTACTACAGCTCAGCTGGTGGAATAGTTATCTTTCCAAGGCACATGTGGGAGTTTTCAACCCACCTGCCTATCATAGCTTCAGGAAATGAGTCCAAAAAGCATGAAGAACAGGCTGATGAATGATCTGGCTGTGTAACCTGCCTGTAGCATCACTGCCAGAGTTGTCACACCGAGTCTGCATGGGATGATGGGGTTTATTCCACAGCAAAGATTCTTCTTCATTCCCAGCTGAAGCATGAACATGAGCATTGCCTTATGACTTTTGGATATGCTGTGATAACTGTTGCTGCTGGTTTTACTTGCAGAAGCACTTAATCGTCTTTTAAAACTTGCAATACATAGCCACAAATTATATTCTAAGCAAGCAATGCTGTTGTAATTCCCCAAGCAAAATCACAAGTATTTACCCACCATGATGGTGGGTGTAACCTGTGTGTAATTACCAGGCTGAGGAAGAATTCAATGTAGTAATTTCCTTTAATTTGGTAGCGTGCACGTGTGTATTTAGCAGTGTGCCCCTGGTGCTCTGACAATTAATTAATTCATCTGCCTGGCACGATGGAGTGAAGGCAACTGGTTGTGATTGCAGTAAATAAAAACACCCCGCTGCTTCTGCTCAGAATTTGAGAACAATTTGCTTTTGTGTCTGACTTGCATGTACAAGGGAATACTGACCTTTTTGACAAATTGTTGTTTGACATTTTACATCTCTAAAATTGCTTTAGTGTGTAAGGACACCATAGTCCTTTTGAAGTGTCTCCTATCAGTGTGTCATTTTAACCAAACAAGCATGCAAAAAAGATAACATGAAGCATTAAGGGCAGTGCTGGAATGAGGTCCTTGGCTTTACAAATGTCATGGCTTGTCACTTTAGGAAAAATTATAATGAACTTACCATCCTGGAAACATGCCTAAACTACAGTAGCAGTGGCAGATTTGTATTATGATTAAAATAAGCTAGAAAATGTTCTTACTATGCACTTTCAGGCAGTAGATTTGGCAGCAGACCTGTTTAAATTGCAACGCAGAAGGAGGTGCCATTGTGCTACTTGGTTGTTTCTTAAACTGTGTAGTTGTGAAGAGAACAAGGCATAAGTAGTCTCAGGTGATTTACAGATGATATTTTGGTAAAGTTAATGAGCTTTTATGAGAAAGCTATCACTTTGGGACTGTTTTACCCATGACAAAAGTGCAATTTGTTTATTAGTTTCCTATAGTGTGGTTATTATTCCAGCTCTAAGTTGAGGGACTGTGCCCCATTATTTTTGGTAAATACTCACTGGGAGACAGTCTGAGTGCTGGAGGACTTAGATTGGGAATAAAGGAGATACAGTCCTCATGGCAGAATAGATGTGTAATTCAGAATGAGTTTTCAAGATTGCACATAGCATCCGTGACAGAGCTGGGAGGCAAACCTGAGCCTCAGGCAACTGCATTAAGCATGAAACATTGCTTTTTTCTCCTTTTTGTGGAGATTGTCCAGAGTCTGTTGTTGCTTCTGGTAGTGGCTACTGCTTCAGTTAGAATTGATTTATCATTTTCAAAAACTTCCCCTTGAGGGCAACTGCTCCCCTAATTTATCTGTAAAAGGACAGGTGTATGTTTGAGACATTTTTGCCCACACTGTCAAAAACAGGAATTCAGGTATAACAAGTTGTTCTTTCTCTTGTCAGACATCTCTGTCCTGTGCAGAGGAACACAGAGCAGAATTCATCATCTAACCAGGGCTGTGCTGGCACAGGTCTGTGCCCCTCCTAGTGACCCACGCTATTTGTGTCCCTCTCCCAGACCAGGTGCCACTTGCCCTTTAGGTTAGAAACCTTCCCAAAAGGGAGACTGTAATCTCTGCAGGCCTTTCTGCAGTTCCACACATCAGGATGTGCTCCAGCTCTGTCCCATCCCAAGTGGAAAGAGGAGCTGGTCCAAAGTGCATTGCAGGAGACGGAAAGAACTACAAGAA
Source organism: Lycocorax pyrrhopterus obiensis (assembly GCA_014706295.1). NCBI lineage: Eukaryota > Metazoa > Chordata > Aves > Passeriformes > Paradisaeidae > Lycocorax > Lycocorax pyrrhopterus. The sequence continues at coordinate 6,448,371 of JACSVZ010000002.1, read as the reverse complement.
GCGGGACCCTGGGTTATGGAAGGAGCAGCTATTTGCCATTATGCTGCTTGTACATACTTCTACAATGTTTTGGAGCTGTGAATAAACATTATTTTGAAAGGAGCGTTATTTGCATGGGTTTTAAACTCAGCTGACCATTTTTAGCTGGGTTCATACACACAAGCCCTTCACCGACCCAAAGGAGAGCATATGTGCCCATGAGGTTTCCTTTCATCTAAATAATCCTAATGAAAGATGCTATTTTTCCCTAAAGTGACTCCCATGGCAGCAGTGCCCTTACCTAACTGGACTGACACACATCAGGAGGCATCTTCACAGGTGGGAGCTGCTGCCTGCTCCGTCCCTGGTTTGTGTTGAGTGATTGGGCAGAGAGGAGCAGGCATGCAGAGGGCTGTGGGCACATTCACCTTGGCCTTGGCTTAAGCATTCCCTGGTGACCTGAACCCCACTGCTGCCTTCTGCCAGGAACAGAGCCCTTCATTCATGAGAAATGCCCCCAGCTAAAACAGCAGCCTTACACCCACAGAAGTACTTTGTGCATCCAGAAGGAAATGAACTTAACGTATAGCCCAGGCACGTGCAAATCCCACAGAGGTTTTGGGTCACCTTCTCTTAATTGTACGGGGGAAGAATTTGATCTTAGCTCCTTTTTTATTGTTTGTTTTTCTGGGTTCTTTTCTCCCCCTCGCTGGGCGAGCCCGCACAGTGCAGAGCTGTGCTGTGCACAGATATTTACACTGCTGGAAAGCCAGCACAGGTCCCAAAAGGGATACAGCTGTTAGAAAGGTCATATCCCAGCTCAGGTAATTAGCAGGAGCGTCATCACTCTAAAATGGTTCCTCTATTTTTGGGACAGGAGGTGCAATCCCACAGTTGTGGCTGTGGCTGGCGTCATGGAGACCTGTCAGGCACCTGGGGACTTGTGTGCTGTGCTGAGTCACATCATGGGATGGAGATTTAAGTACTGTGGGTGGGTGCTTAAATTCGTGAGGAAGACTTTGGGGCACCGTGTTTCCTTAACCACGACCATTCATTGCCTTAAATAAATTCATTGCCAGTCACCTTTCATTTGTCCAAGGAAGGACGAGGTATGTGCAACAAATAAAAGCAGTAGAAAAATTCCTGCATTGTATGTGTGACAAGAAAATGTGTGCACACACTGAAATGTTTTTGTGCAGTTCAGGGTGTCTTTAAGAGCAAGGGGGAGCATGAGGCCAGAGAGGTGGCACACACACACACCTGCATGTCCGTGGAGGCAGGTGCTGGGGAAGGTGAGCTCTGGCTAATCCACCAGCCCAACAAACAGGAGTTGGCTCTGTTGGGACAAGTTCAGAGATCCTGGAGGCTTGAATTGAACTGAATTAATGGTGATTTTTCTATTTTCTTCCTTCTTCTCTCCTCTTCAGGTGGATGAAAGCTACTCAGCCGGCAGTCCTTCAAAAGGCCTTTTCTCAAAAGGGCTCCAGAACCGACCTTCCAGCCCCGTTTCTGCCCCTGTGAGATCCAAACACAGTCCTGGCTCACCCAAAACAGTGTTCCCCTTCCCCTACCAGGAGTCTCCTCCACGCTCCCCACGCCGAATGAGCTTCAGTGGGATCTTCAGGTCCTCCTCCAAAGAGTCTTCCCCCAATTCTAACCCGTCTACCTCTCCTGGGGGCATCAAGTTTTTCTCCAGATCAAGAAAAAGTAAGAAATTGCTCATGTTATTTCAGGAAGATACACGGTACCTCTGGGCTTGGCCCATTCTTTACCTGCGGTAGTGAAGTAAGTGCAGATGAGGCATGTGCTAACTGTTTGTTATCTCTTTCACTGACCATGTGTTGTGGGTTTCTGACTTGCTGGCCATTAGGTGTGACTTCTGCAGGGCCATGGACACCTCAGGGGCACCTACACAGGGCTGAGGATGGAAATCACACTCCTAAGCTTTGCTTAGAAATCCTTTGTCCACGTTAGTGGGAGTTGTCTGGGTGGTTTCACCAAGGCTGGTTGGACATCAGTGCCAGGACATGAGAACAGCCGGAGACATTCATGGGATGTGTGGTGGAGGTGGGCACTGACATGAGGTCACTCAGGAGTTACAGGTTCTGTAGACCCCAAAGGGAATTTCAGCTGTGTTTTTTAATTGATATTTCTTTGTGCTATTGTAGGAAGGGAAAGCGACCTTTACTGGATGTAAGTAAATTATATGTGTTTCCAGTCAAATGACCATTAAGGGGATATTTGAGCTCCTCTGCAAGAATATGAAAGGCATAGCAACCCTCCATGGTTCAGAGCACTTACTATGTACAGCTTTACACTGGGCACAGATTTTAGCTCTCCAGCAGCCTGTGTGCTATTAACACACTGCTGGAACTCAGAAATGAGCAGGATTGGGAACATGCTTCAATTTTAAAACTTTCTTACTGAACAAAGGTTCCTAGTGCTGGTCAACAAACCAAACCTGCTCTTCACAAGGGGTGAGTGGCTGTGGGAAGGAAGCAGAGTTACAGGGGAAAGAAAGGAATAATATCTTACCACAGAGGGTGCTGGATTGTCAGACCACAGTGAGTTTTCAGTCTGTGAACAGAAGAGATAGTGGTAAATTGTTGGCAAATCTTCTGTGGCAATGTAGCTACAGAATTGGTCATGCATATACCTGTGTTGGGCTATGTGTTTCCTGCAATGTATTGATAGTTTTCGGTGATTTTAAATAGTGGAGAGGGACCTTCTTGTTTTTCTTCATGAGAATTTCTCTTAAAAACATTGTCTTTGGTCAGAACAAGTCATTTTGTAGTGACTTGTGCACAAGAAACAGCAATACAAACCAATATAGGATTTTTCTTTATCGGAAGTGCTGCTGAAGGTTAATTGAAATGGTATCTTTTCCACTCCTTGCTTCTCTCTAAAACACCATCAGGAGATTGAAAGTAGGAGTCAGTGTTTCTGAAGGACTTAGAGATGGCTCTAAACATCTATTCAAGGACATTTGTTCATCGCTGCTTGAAGTTCAAGTGTGCTTTTTACGCTCCCTTCTTGTTCAAACTTCACAATAATTCAAATCCGTTTAAGCTCTTCTTGCTGGTCCACGTAGGCTTAAATATTGCCCTTAAATATTGGCAGTATTCTGCTGATGGAATACACAGAGAAGGGCTCTCTGCTGCATGAATAGCAGCAATTTAGACTGCAGAGCAAAGCCATCCTGGGACTTTGTAATCAACTTATCTAAGCAGCCAGCACTATTTAAGTCCTAGCTAGGTACAAGGGAATATTAAATAAAGGGATCTTCCAGGAGTCAGCAAAATCCTTTTGATAAAGTCACATCACTGCCTCAGGAGCAGGCTTGGAATGGGGCCATGCTGTATTTGAGCTAACAGAAAATACCCATGCCCTTGCTGCTCCGAGAGCCTTGCAGGAATTGCACTGGGCTTGGGTGCTTGTGGTCTTCTGTTCCTAAGGCAGGCAAAACAGCCTCTTGGAAAGGGTGTGCTGATTTTAATTGGTGTTTAAATTGATAACTCTTCTCTTTCCACAGCTTTTTGCAAAACAGATCATTTCTTACCGTGCTTTCACAGCATTTAGCTCTCTTACAGTGGGTCTAATGCAGATACCAATCCTTCACTACCATGTGGAAGTTGGTTTTATTCAGAACATGCTAAACGGGGCAGTAATGAACTGCACTCTTAGAGTTGACTATATTTTATTAACTTTTATAGGATTTTATTTAGCAAAACCCTTTCAGGACTTCTGGAAAAGTATGGGTTAGCATTTCTGCTGTATTATTGTTTGTTACAAGCAATACTTCTGCATTCTGGTGCTTTGCAAACAGAGTAACCCTATGTACTACAGAACAGTAAGTTAATTGGTTGTGTGCCACTGAAAGCAAAGTCTCTGTGACTTGAACAGCATTTCCTGAGAGACAAGATTTCTTAGACGCTCCTCAGACCAGATACCTCAGACTTTTGCAGAGATGCTGTGCTGAAGAGCTCTGAGAAGAGCTAAGCCAGCACGTGGTTCCACATTTCTAAAGGTGCTTAAATGCTTCACTGCTCAAAATTGTCACAACCTATGTGATTAAAATCCCATTTTCTCAAACAGCTTGGGATACCTGTGTAAAAGTGAATGAGACTCAGGTTGCTTTATCAGTTCTGAAACTGTGAGTGCATTGAGATCAGCTGGACTCACTGTGTTTGCCTGCCTTTACATCCCTGCTGCTGCTGGGTTAGTTGCACTAAAATGAAAATTAACTCTGTGCTGGACTGCACTAGGAGGATCACCAGCAGGTCAAGGGAAGTCATCCTCCCCCTCTGCTTGGCACCAATGGGACACATCAGCAGTGCTGGGTCCGGTTGTGGGCTCCCCAGTACGAGAGAGGTGGGGACAGACTGGTCCTGCAAAGGGCCATTGCACTGGGGCTGCTGCAAGTGGTGTAGGGGGAGGAAGAAAAAGGAGAAGACCTTTGTGCTGTCTTCAGTTTCCTAATGGGGTTATGACAAGACAGTGCCAGGGCCTTCAGGGATGCCCAGAGAAAGTGCAGGAGTCAGCGAGGGAAACGCCAGGAATGCGTAGGAAAAATGTCCTTGGAGGGGCTGGTGTGGCAGCAGGGGTCCAGAGGGGCTGTGAAATTGCTGCCCTTGCAGATTTTAGTAAATTGACTGGACTAGGCTCTGAGCACCCCAGTTTAAAGTTGCTTTGAGCAGGGATCAGACCAGAGATCTGCAGATGTCCCTCCCAGCTGTGGCTCTTCTGGGAAACTCTGCACATGAGTCTTCCCTTTGGGTTTATAGCAAATCTGTATTTTACCAGGCAATCAGCAATTAAAAAAAAAAAAATTAGATAAAAGTTCACAGGGACCTGGGGTTTGTTTTTGTCCCCCACTTTATCTGAAAGGCGTCTGTGCTGCACTCCTTTCCTGTCATCATGAGCAGTATGAGGGGGAAAGTAGATGCAGTCTTTGTTTTAAATAACATACCCCGTCTTCCCTTCACTTCCTCCTCCCACACATTGTTCAAAACATAGACTAACCTGTTACTCTGCATATTCCTTGTTTTTCTTGGAAGCAACTTCTTCCTAGCTTGTTTTCATTTTAAAGACTATGTGTGGTATTCACAGCGCTTGCTTTCCCATGTAGTTGCTCTTTTCCCAGCTAACTTATTTTGCCTTTTGAATATACACAGTTTAGGAAGGGCTAGGGTAGGACAGTGTTAAAACAGAAAGTGATTTGCAGATGTGAAACTTAAAATATTTTCCATTTCAGGCTGGGAGTTTAAAGGTTTTGCTCGTCTTCAATATTTTATCACTGGTTTCGACAATATCCAAGAGCTCATCTTTGTACCTTTTCTCTTTGGTTACCCCACTTCAGTATCTGGTCATAACCCCACAGCTCTGATCTGACAAAAGATTTGCCTTGGAAGGAAAAATACCTTCCCACAACATGTACTCGGCTGCCAGCCACTTCATGTAGTTCACGGCTGGTTGGGGCTTCACATTCAGCATCCCACCTTTGTAACAAATCCACCTCAGCCCCTTCTGGAAGAGGCTCTGCAGTGACCTTTTTGGGTGAGGTGTGTGCTTGGCCACTGGTGCTGTCCCTTCAGTCTGAGAAGTTCCCTGCAGAAAAATCCAGGACAGCTCTTTGCATGCTGGGTTTCTGTACAGATGCTCTGAAATTTAATTATCAGATTTATTTAATTTTTCATTTCTTTTTTTGTCTGAGAATTTCTTTGCAACAGCACTGTTACACTGACAGCTGAAAACTGAATATGGATTGGGGGTGAATTAAGCCCGGCTTTGAGGTGGTGCAGAGGACTTCCTAGTGCTGTTCCCCTGCACTGTCATGCTTGGTAGATGCATCCCCCCAGTGCTGCCCACCTTAAACCTCCCAGAGCCAGGTACCTTCTGCAAGTGGAGATTGGCTCCAGCACCTGGAACCAGAGCTGGCTTCAGCCTGCAACAATCCAACACTGTGTGTGCATATCAAAGGACAGGAAAGGTGATCGTGATTAATTGGGATGAACTGGAAAATGCTGGACCTGAGCATGACATCACGGCACAGAGTAAGAGATGGATACTGTCCTGGTTTTGGCTGGAATAGAGTTAATTTTTCTCTAGTGGCTGGTACAGTGCTGTGTTTCGGATTCAGTATGAGAATAATGTTGGTAACTGCACTGGATTTGTGTGGCCAGGTTTTGGTGGTGGGGGGACTCCAGGAGTGGCTTCTGGAAGAAGCTGCTGGAAGCTTCCCCCATGTCCAACAGAGCCAACGCCAGATGGCTCCAAGAAGGACCCACTGCTGGACAAGGCTGAGCCCATCAGCAACAGTGGGAGCACCTCTGGAATAACATATTTAAGAAGGGGAAAGAGCTCCTGCACAACTGAGGATGTACAGTTCAGTGCCACCAGCAGCAGCGTGAGCATGTGAGCAGCCATGGAACATTAAAATAATTACATTTTAATTGGATATGAAAAAATGAGTGCATTAGTGTGACCTGTAGCTTGCAGTAGGCTTCTGCAGAGCTGACAGCGATTTCACAGGTTTTCTTCAGGGACAACAGGAGGAAAGGGTGAGTGAAGAGGTGCCAAGTTGAAGTTTGAGGTGCTGTGAAAAGTGATTTCAAAGTTGGCATTGTGGAACTGCTTCCCAGTTTGTTTTAGGTTGGCTCAAAACTGCATGAACTGCTCTCATGAGGCACAACTTGGGACCTGCTGCTCCAAGACATCGTTGAGTCCTGGCTGCAGTGGGAGGGTATTTCCCATGTGTGTCACTTTTGTGAGATGTGTAATGTCAGGAGAAAGCAGTGACACATCTCAGTAAAGCAAACAGAGGTGATCCAAAGTAAACACAGGAGGATGACCTGCACTGGGAAGAAACACAATGCAGATGACACTTCTCTTGCGTGAACTCTCCCTTCACAGCCAATACATGTACAAATAAATGAGAACAGCTTTATTTCACCGAGTGGAAATTAGGGAGCTACCCCTGCAGACAGGCTAAAATGAATTACCCTGAATATTTTACTAAAAATAGATGGTTGTATGAAATTTCAGTCATTAAAATGTAGCTTTTCTGAGGGGTCTGAGTGCCCCATTTGAAGGACATCAGTGCTGCTTCCCCTTCTGAAACAATCCGTTCAAGTAACAGCAATACTCATGACACATTAATGATGCTGTCAGTTTTACCAGCAAAAGGAAATCAGTTAAAAGGTTTCCATTGACCTAAAGCTCTGTGTTGTGGTGCATGGGAGCAAAAGATAAATTTAGCTCAGAATTAAAGGTTGCTTATGGAACTTTGAATTGAAAATTACATAGCTTTCAAACACCTTGATGCTGGTGGTCAGATTTGAATCATGGTGAATTCGCACTGTACTTGAGGAAGGAAATGTTTTTCAATATAAAGTTTTAATGTTCTGCTTCCTCTTAATAATTTTTCTCCTCCTGAAATTCAATACTATTAACTGTGGTGCCTAAAGTAATCCATATGGAGGACTCCTGGTGCTCCCTTAAGAAGGTCCAGATGGTATTTTTTTCAAAAGACTGTGAGAAGCAAGGCAGAATGGTTGTCATATACCTTATTCATTCGAATAATTTATTTTCTTGTAGAACATCTTGTGGTTAGACAATGCCCTCTGTGAGAAAAGCCTGTGACTGTGCTAATTTTTACCCATAGATGGAGCAAGTAGCTCTCATTTGCAGTAACCCAGGGAAGAAATTGGGGAAACCCTGCCACACGGCTGCCAGTTTGTGCTCTGATGCCTTGAAGGCCTTTGGATTGTCGCTGATCTCTGCTAAATTTTTTCTTCAAGCATTAGACTGAAGTTCATCCCTTCCCAAGATTTTACTCCATATTTGTGGTATTTAGGTCACATCTTGGAGTGAAGTGACTTTAGTCCGGGACAGGCTGCTGTGGAGGGTTGGCTGCTGGGCACAGACATTTCATGTTCCCTTTGCTCGAGCTGTTTCCCACCATTACTCTTCAGGAATGCTTTCCTGCAGAGTGGCACCATGCAGTGGGGTGTCCTCCCTCATGCCAGCTGCTGCAATCCACATTTGGATTTTTCTTTGCTAAATCAACACGTTCCTCCCATAGTCTTGGAGCCGCCCAGCCTTCGGAGCACAGCTGCAGAGACCCATCAATTCCTGAGCCTGCACCAGGAGTCTGAACAGCTGAGGCCACTCCATTTCCAGTTCTTTTCCCTTGTTCACAGTCTCCTGGCCTTCTGAATGGGCAGGCAGGGGGGATGCCAGAGGGAAGGGGCAGGAGGCAGCTTTGATTTCTGGCTGTGACTACTCTGCAGGACAAGGGGGAGCAAGGTGGGGAAGGACAGGGCTGCTCGGTCCAGGTCCACCTTGGGAGGGTGATGTAGGCTCTTCCACAGTCATCCCATAAAACCTGGGAAAGGAGAAAAGCTGTTTATCTTGCTTTATTTTCCAGTACTGGTGTGCAAGGACATCTAATCATCCTTTTTCAAGCTTGCTTCACCCTCAGAGGCAGACAAGAGGACCAACACTGTTCATTTTGGTCTCATCTACACTGGAAAAATGACTTTTTGCAGACAAAATGTGTCAGCACTGCTGCAGCTGAGCTGGTGCTGCACACATGGCCAAAGACCAGCCATGTTCAGCACTATTTCTCCTGCCAGTTACTGACATCTGCTGTCAGCAGCAGATGATTTGTCTGGTTAAAATGCGCCTATGGTGATTGTTCTTAGTTTATTTGGAGATATCTTTCAATGTGGTTCCCTTTTCACCTTAGTTTCCCATGGTCAGTGTTGTCTGCATGTGGGGAGTACATCCAGTATGCTTTTATATTCCTCCCCTCTCTGTCTAGGCAAGAAGGATTTTTCAGATTGTCTTCAAATTCCTAATGATTTAGATGCAATCATTAAAAAAAAATAAACAAAAGGAATTTTTTCAGTCTCTAACTTTCATCTGTAGGGTGTGGGACAGACCTGAGACCAGATTCATTCCCATTTTCTATCTCTTTCCTGGAGTTTCAGCTGTGGAACATACTACAAATAATCAAACTTTTTAATAACAACCACAGTATTCTTTCTTGTGGTGTATGGACAAGACCTTAGTTTGGTATTTGCTCTTTTAGAGACTGCTGCTGGCATGAAGGGGAAATAGAAACTGCAGTTTGAACATCTCCAAAGGCTGAGGAACTGCTGCTCTTCTTTGTGTCTTTTGATAAAAGATGCCTGGAGGGCATTGCTGGTTGCAGGTGACTTTTCCACACAGGCAGCAATGTAAGCAATAGTAAAGCTAAAGAGAGTTTTTTGCTGTCTTAAGATGTCTAATCACAGGAAATCCTTTGGAAATAAATTGTGGGGGAAGTTTTTGTGGTTGTGGGCTGTTTATATTTAACGATCTGTATTTTACAAATCCAAGAATACATGTAGGAGCAGACCTTCAATTATATTTATATGTCCATTTTTCATTTTGATCAATCATTTCAGAATTTGGTCCCTAAGCAAGTATTTGTTTATAAGTGCTGGAGAAATCCTATTTGTTTTAGTAGGTTTGTTCACACATTTAAAAGTACACTGCTTTTCCTGATTCTAAGTGAATGCTTGTCGTAACTCCACTGAAAAAGCACAGTGCATCCAAGCTTTTTTGCTATGTGGTTGGAGTCTGGAGGAGTAATAATGACCTAAGATATCAGATCCAAGCTTTACAGATATCATGGGGTTTCAGCTTCTTAGATAAAGTGCCTGGAAAATGCCTCAAAAATGGGCTGAGTAAACATGATAAATGTTGACTCAGTCGGTTTTCTGATCTGGAAAAATATGAAATGAAAGGACCTGATCACAAGGCAGGAAAATGCGTGGATTGAGGAATACAGTGTGTGTAGTAGAGTGGGTAAAATACAGTTAACTCCCAGGCTCAGGCCAGCTCTTAATGTAGCCCTTCTTGGGTCAGTGTGAGTTATGACTGAGCTTGGTCTGATTTGAAGAATAAAATAAGCCCCATAAAAATGATGGTAAATTGCTGTGCATTGTGAGAGTCAATAGGGCAAGGAGCTGATCACTATCATGTCTCAGTTTATGGGCTTTGTGGAAATGAGCCTTTGCTTTTTTGCAGCCTTTGGGGCTGTGAAAACATCTTGAAGGAGAGCCCTGCTGATAACCAGTGGTTTGACTGAGAGGGTTTTATAGACTTCACGCAGACTCTGCTGCTTGCCCGCATGGTTTTCTAGATTTGTTCCCTGCTTTCACACGTGCGTTTTCCCATGGACCATAAAGCCAGCTGAAGGTAACATTCCCATTTGTATGGCAAGTAACCACGGGCAGGCACTGCAGTGTCACAGCTGAGCAGGTATAAACCTTCACATGAGCTTCCAGCAGCTGCTTTAGCAGCTCCTCACTTCCAGCAGTCACTGGCAGAATCCTGAACTGGGCAAGGAGAACCTGCATCATCTGTTTGGATTCACTCAGGGGCTGGAACACTTTCAACTTGTGTAGTGATCATCTGGCAGTGGAGTTGTCATTAGCCCATTTGATCTGTACAGCAAATTTAGAAGCAGGCTGGTTGGTACTGGGAGAAGGAAATGTGGAAAAGCAAAGAGTAAAAAGTATAAAGCTCTGCATGGTGCTAGGTTTAGGATTTTTCCCCCCATGGCCATACTAAATCAAATAAATGTCAGTCTGAATTAGGAGATCTAGGAAGAAGCCTTTTGTAATTGCAGTTTGACAGAGGTAAAACTTTTGTGTAATTCCAACCTGTGTCACTGATCCAATTCCTGTTCTCCTGAATCTGTGTAGTGCAGCTGAATCTTTCCATGCTGCTTTCTCTTTGACCAAAGTGAGCTCATGTTTCCTTTGTCAAAGCCAAAGAGAACAGAGATGCTGCTTTTTAAAATTAATTAGTTTAGGATTTTCTAGCTCAGTGAGTTAATTGATTTGAGGTTTATTGAGAGTAGAATAATAAACACATCAGCTGGAGGAGGCTAGAAGTCATGTTCTTAGTTTAAAATGACAGGCAACGTCTTCTACTCATGTCAGAAAACAGGTCTTGGGTCTAATTTTTGGACACTGATTTATGAACAGTTCCCATCCATCAGAACCTTTCAAGAAATTTGTTTGATAATCCATCAAAACTTCTGACAAGCTTCCCTGGCACAGTGTGGGACATACTGAATGAAGGACTGTGCAAAGGACCCAATTCAGGTTTATAAAAGCCTTTTATTACTCACAGGCACTCACATGCATGTTAGCCAGAGGTCCATGCTCCCCAAATTTTGCACCATTTTGTGATTTGCCCTCTCTGTGCTGCCCCAGTGTTGTATGAAATGGTTTGTGCTGCTAAGTGGGGGTGTGTGGATGCTCCACAAAAAAAGTGCAAAGGATGGGGCAGGGAGATGAGGATTTGTGGGGGTACAGTGTGAAGCTGGAGAAAGCAAAAATGTTGTCGTGAATGTGATTTTGAGAGTAAAGCCCTGAATAGAAAACTTTCTGAAAGGAAGATTTTGGTCTGTGGAGTCATCTCTGATTATGCATCTCTGACAATAATCTGTAACTGGTGTTCTCACACAGTGCTTCCCCTTTGGTCTCCTTGGGTATTAGAATTTGTTATCCAGCTGAACAACTAAACCAGTGCATCCACAGAGCATTGCTGAAAGATCCAAATGTCAGAAATTAACTATTTATGACAATCCTAAAACCAGCAGTGGTGACTGCTAAATGACAAACCTAAGGCCAGCAGAGAGATTACAAAGGTCCCTATGCCTGGGATCTCTAAGATGGATCAATGGACTCAACCACCCTCCCACCAGGGAAAGCTGGTTCTAGAAAGGGCACCAAGTGTTTAATGAAATCTAAATTTTCCTATTTTAGTTTTAAAACAAAACAAACAGCAAAAAAAAAGGGTTGTGGATTTTTTGGTTTTGATTCCTTGTTGTTTCAGATTTTTTTCTATATAAACTTCCTGCAATGCCCTTTTCTTCTGCAGCTCACACAGTATTTGAAGATTCTTCTGTGTCTTAAAAGAATTCTTGTCTTAGATGATGAAAATATTAATGTGTGTCGTTGATATGTGAAACAAGTACTCAGAGCCTTTGATGATCAACCATCAAAACACCTCAGTTCTTTAGTTAGATTATTTGGAAGCTTGCCTTGGGTTTCCTGTGAGCACAGTTTATTGGTTGGCAGCTGTGTTGGGTTCCTTTGTAGTTTGCTTCTTGCAGCATCTCCTGCTGCTTACGGCTCTCCGAGCCCCAGATGTGAGCGGGTGCAGGGCTGGGAGCCCTGCGTGGGCGTGGGACACGGGGCTGCGGTGACGAGTGCGTGGGAGCAGCTGTGCCAGCAGTGCCACACCACGCCAGCCCAGTCTGCACCTCCCTGGCAGCTCCTACAGGATTGTGAAACATAGGTGCCCTCCTGTGGGCATCCCGCTGCTTCTCCTTCTTGGGTGGAGAGGCTGGCATTGCCCTGTCTGCCTGGAGGTGCTTTGGCTTAGGTTTTGAGCAGGATGCTGAGAATCTTTGACTATGCTTGCTGTTGTTTTGTTTTGTTGCTTTTTTTTTTCACTTCTAAACCAATTAAAACATCAGGGACTGAAAGCATCCTTCCCTCCCAACTGTTCAGCATTTGTTCAGGAAATCAACTTCTCCTCCCCTCATCCCAGGAGAGTTTGACATTGCCCTCAGGTCAGGATATGGCACTCCATATCAAGGTAGACATTTAATTGCATTGATAAATGCATGGGCCTTAATACAATTAATTTTTGGCTGGGGAACACATGTGAAGGTAAGCCATTAATCAAATATTCTTCAACAAACACCGCTGGTTGGGAGTACAGAGCATTTCATTTCAGGGTCACTGTGAATATAGCTGCTTCATCGCCTGCCTGAGCTGGGCAGAAGGTCTGGTGTCAGATTTGTTTGCTTAACCTCAGTATAAGGTTTCCATAGCTCTTCATGTTCGCAGTCTTTCCATGAAGCTGTTTAATGGTGAGAGAACTGCACTTGGCAACCTGAGCCGTAGCTCCAGCAGGATGACGCTGTTTGCAGTAAAGCCTTTGCTCCGATTCCTCTCTCACACTGATGTGGCCCGGAGCACTGAGCATCCAGAGGCCAAAACTGGCTTTAATCCGTGCAAAATAGAGGTGCACATCTAAACTCTGCAAAGGTCAAGACTTTCTGGAGAGAAGGGGGAAGAATTTCACATGAGCTAATGCTTAATACAGGAGCAAGAGTAGCTACAGGTGGCAAATAGTGCCCATGTGATTTATTCTGTGTTCAGTTTCTATATCAGTGCTGCCTCCTTTGTGTGTGGTAGAGAAGGGGTGAGTTTGGCCATGCTCAGTGCACTTTGAAGGATTTCTGAAAGACAAGAAGCACCAGTGGCAGCTGAAACGCGTATCCAGGTAATAAAAATGGGCTTTTGGCAAAGGAGTCCTTGGCGAGGCAGCACCGGCCTAAACTTGTTCAGGAGAGTGAACCTCAAAAATAAATGAGTGGTTAGCTGAGTTTTTTCATGTTTTAAAAGGAAGTTTTGCCTCTTTCAGCAAAGCTAGTTAAAATGTGCTTCTACCTCTGTGAAGATCAAATTCCGCTCTGTTATGTGTATTTAAATACATTGGATTTACTACATCTGACTTTTTCAGAGTGGCATATGGGAAGATTTGATCACTGGGCTCTGAACACAGTGGAACAATTTCCAGACTTCGGTGCCTGAAATTAATAGTATAAATCCTTGCTGAGCCATCTAAGCCAGTTGATCTGAAGAAAAAAGCAAAGACCTTCTTTAAAAAAAAAAAAAAAAGAGAGAGAGAGAGAGAAGAAACCCAGAAATATTTTGGCTAATTTCAGCAATATTTGCTCATCACCCCAATGAAGGTGGTGAACAACAAGCAATAGTTTCCTACATGGGGAGTCTAAGTTTTACAGTGTTGGGTTTTGTCCTTAAAAGCTAGAGGAAAACCCTTACCTCTAAAGCAATCAAAGGGATAAATAGTAAGTAATGAGGAGTATTGCTGATCTGACATCTTGTATATTTGCTGGTGTTCACAGAAGTCTTTCAAACAAATGGTGGGGATTAGTGCAAACCCATTTGCACAGCTGTCTAGATTTTGTTGGATCAGAAGCCCAGTCTGCAGAAAAATAGGAGGATTATCAGCAAATTCTTACTAATGTCAAGGGAAGACAGGTAGGGAGAGATGTTCTAAATTTAGAGAAATGGTCAAAGCCATGGCTGTGGAGTGACAGATTTGGGCTTTGTTGCAGATGTTAAGAACATTTTTCTTTTTCCCTGTTTGTTGTTGTAGAAACAAAGACTAAAAAAGAAGCTAAGATTTAGCATTTGTCTTAATTTCAGTAATGTATTTAATGAATAGCCATGCCTTTGGGATTCCTTTGTGATGGGCCAACTTTAACTCGAAGTTTGTTTAAACAAAGTGGACTTATGCTGTGGTATTATCCAGGCCACTGGAGTGAAGAACGTGTAAAAAATATACTAGAATATGAAAACGCAAAGAAGAAGATTATCATGTCTTATTTCTGCGTGTTATATGGAACATCTGCATGTAGCAATAGTCACACATATCCATGCTGTCAGATAAATCCTGAAAGATAAGGATCTCCTGATTTTTGGGTGGTGTGGGAGGCGTGTGGAGCTTCTGTGCAAGGGAGATATCACTGGGGGGGTTCTGCCCCATGCTGATGTGTTGCTTTTTCATTTAACCACAGAGTTTAGGAGTGATGAAGAGAGTTGAAAGCTCAGACATTTTTTTAAGGGAGAAAGCCCCACTGGACACTCAAGGATGGTGGCTACCTTGGGGTTGTCCCCAGCCTCAGAGAATGGTGCTGGAGGAGCACGTGGCTATTCCAGAGGGTGAAATTTGGGGTAAGGCTCCTCATTCTGTGTGGCTGCGCTGGGGGCTGGAGAAGCTGTGAGTGGCTGTAGTCCCCTCAGTGACCCAGGAGAGGTTGTGCAGCACCCAGGAGGCCACAAGTTGGAGAAGAGGGGATTGAAAACCCTTTGGAAACTGGCCTTAGGTCAGCTCTTGTTCCAGCTGCAGTTTCTTGGCATGGGTTTTGTTATTAAAGACATGTCACTGCAATTAAGTGGCATTAAAGTCAACTGAGCTGCTGCTGAGGGCTGGCCAGAAGTCATGCTGCTGTTAAAGTCACCCATGATTTTGGGATGAGCTTTGAGGCAGAGTGTCTGGAGCTTTGTTTGGAGTAGCTGGAAGCCACAGTGGCTATCACAGGAAGCCCCTGTAGCCCCTCGGTTTGGAAAGCCAGGATATGGGAACAGTGAACATTGTCAGTGGAGGAGCTTACAAAGCAGAAAGTGTAAAAAATCTGTGCTGCAGAATGGGAAACTTACATCCAGCTGCTTCCCTGGAGAGCCCAGGCAAACTCGGGAAGGGGGAATGCCAACGGAGCATGGACCTACAGCAATGGTGCTGGGGCTTTAGCCATAGTTGGCTCTAGTTTAGCCCAGAGAGCCTAGAGAGGATCCAGCTGCCCTGGGCTGGGCTAGGGCTCTCACCTGTGCTTGGAAGGGAGGACTGGAGAGTATGAGTCTCAGTATTCACACCATCATCTTCACCCCTTTATTACATTTTGTATTTAAGAAGAGGTGTGCAGCTGGGAGGAGGCTTTTCTTGTGCCACAAGCATGTGTTCAGTGGGAGCATCCTGGCACTGCCTCCATGCACTGACTTTTGCATCTTCAAACACATCCAAGTGCTCTGATTGTTCCAGCAACATCAGACTTGGGGAAGGCAACAGCAAAAGGCAGCACCACGAAACGAGCCTGTTGAGTCATCTCCAGCCTTTCTTTCCTCTGCCTATCACTTTGTCCATTCCAGTTTTAAAGCTGAAAAGAAGAGACATATTTTTAAGGGCTGGTTTCTGCTTCAAGGTTTCCATCTGATTTTTGTCAGTGTGAAGTTTTTCCATGTAAAATTTTTTGCCAGTGCTTAAATTTTAGGATTTGGAGTGCTACAACAGGAAAGTGTCTTCACCTCCCCACAGAGCTGTCGAAGCCAAAAGTGTCCAAAATCTCACGTCTGCTGCCACAGTAATGAGAGGGAAAACAGGATTACGTTGAATAGATGAACCTCACATGTTCACATTGCTTTGTGTTTGGCATCAGTTGGGAAGAGTTATGAGATTGTGGTTCATGTTCTTGTCGCATTCAGGCTTTATGTACCCTTTTGAGATGATGCAGTCATGATGTTTAGTGTTAGAATATATGGATTTTTTTTTTAAATGAAGAACTGGAAGAGGAAGGAGAGTATGCCCTTTGCCTCAGCATGGCTAAACCAAGTCATTCCCTGCTGCAGAGGGGCTCTGCAGGAATGGGGCACTGATGTTTGGGATGGCATTGTTGAAAGACCTGCTTGCATATTCAAATCCTGTGTCATTATTAAATAAATAAAGCAAGTGACATTAAAGGAAGTATCTGAACAGCACATCATTTCCTTTGGAAAATAACCCTGCAGGGTGCTGAAATCTGCTGCTGCGAGGCACTAGGATAACTGTGCATCATTCCTCTCTTGGGAACCATGGCAGAGACCAGTTTGGAAAAATTGTCTGCAGTGGATGTGTTTTACTTCTCTGTCATCTAGCTGCCAGGAAGAGGAGTTTAGTGCTGTATTTTATATATGCACTTTGGTCCTGTTTCTGTTTCTGCATGAAGCTCTCTCAAGTCTTTCCAAATTCTTTACCATAAAAGATAATAAAACACTATAGTACTTGATTAAATGGCATCCAGAACTCTTTCTTCAAACACTAAGGCACAAATCAGATTGGGAGCAGGACAGCAATAAAGGGAAAGACTGGGGAAAGTTCACTTCCTTTTGGAGTATCTGGATTTTTACCATCAGAGAAAACCTGGAATCCATCCACTCTAACAAAAAATTAGCAGGTACTTAATAATGCTCTTTTTTCCCAGGACTCCATGGATACCCACCAGTAATGATTTACTGTAAGCACTCCATGAAAAGCAATGTTAAATCCTGCTGCCTTCTGCTTTGGAGGTCACAGAGAGACAGCTGAGCAAATCTCAGCAGTGGCAAATACAAGGCATGAAATACTGTCACAGGGAAAGAAGGAGCCAAGTCTTAATCGCATAAACAGATTCTCATATACTTTTGCCATGCTATTTTATAAAGTGTTTATATAACTGAACAGATTAACCTGGAGAAAAAAAAAACCTAGAAAAAATATTTTTACAGATTCTTATTTATGGCTTTACTATGGTTGAGGAATTAGTTTGCATTTTACAAAGCCAAAAAGTGGGGGAGGAGAGAGAAGGAGGCATCTGAATAAGGAGAGATATTTGCACGGCTCTCAAAATATTAAAGAAAACCTAAAATCCCAAGGAGTTACTTCTGTCGAATGCAGACACGCAGGCAAATCTGAGGCTGGAGCAGGACTCAGTATCCAGGCAACGTCAACATTTTTTGTTGAGCTACTGCCAGTGCCGCTGACAGCTTTTGCCACTTTATGGTCACATTAAAAGAAGAAAATGCCTGACATCACTGAAATTCTTAGAAATTACTTTCTTATCCATCCAGCAGATGTGAGGCTCAGCAACACACGGCACATGCACATCTTGCAAAAATTCCGAGGGAAAAACCCTGTGATGAGTTCATGGCTGGGAACTTGTGTTTCTCTCTAAACCTGGCACTTTGTTTCCCCAAAATTTCTTATCCTCTCCCTTGGACACAGATACTTGCTGTGCATTAGGGAAGGAATCGTGTTCAATTAAGCCATTTATAAGCAACTTCTGCCACTTCACTGAAGGCTGCAGGATTAGAGGAGCCCTTTGCTGTGCTAAAGAAGCCTCCATCTCTTCTTTCCTCGTTCTTTTTGCATGGTGCAAAAGCCAAGGAGGTAAATGAGGTCAGGAACTTCATTAATATGCTAACAATGTTAATATATGAGGGGGGGAAGAAGCCCTTACTTTTGCAGCCTTGAAGGGGTAAGGTGGGACTGGTGGGCACAGAGTAGTGCAGCCTGGTGGGCTCAGTGCTGTAAACAAAGGACACTGGTTTGCCATGTCCTCGGAGAAATACAAGTGGTTTTGTGCTGAAATTGTTAACACAGTGAAGCCAAAACTTTTCTTGGAGCTGAGCAGTTAAAACTGTTGAAGAGCCAGAAGAATGAAGAGCTTCATTCTTCACCGTGGACCAACTCAGGGAGCACTGAGTGCTCTCCAGGCATGGCTGCACGTTTTGTGCCCTTGGAGCAGAAAGCAAAACCATCTGTCACCTCGGGAATTGCCTGGTGACAGCAACCAAGGCAGGGTTGTGAAGACACATAGAGCTTTGCAGTCATGAAGGGGGGTAGCACAAAAACCCAGTAAAAACTTGCTGCTGACATGAAGATGTTTAGCTCACTGCTGGCTAAGTAGCTAAGCACATTAGGAGGAGATGCACAGGGAGCTGCTAAGCTGCAGAAAGTCCTTTGGGCTCTGCTGGTGCCTCACACGTTCCCTCCCACGCCGGATTTGTGCAGGCTGTGATGTGGCAGGTTTGTGCAGGCAGGGAGGGTAAAGACTGGGACAGGAGCATCCCCCTCTGCTCCCAGTTTCCCCAGAGCTTTGTCCATGACCCTGAGTGGATCTTCTCCATGTTTTGGTGAAGTTTCATTAATTAATGTAGTTTAAGAGTGTGAATTTTGTAGTAGGTGACTGTGAATAGGGAGGACTGAAGGGTGCAGGGGGAATTTGAAGGACTGATTTAGGCTGCTGGTGTTGAGGGCTCTGATTCAAAGATCAGCAGGACCTTCCTAGTCAGTGCTGTGCTTGGCACAGGAGCTAGTGTCATATCTTTTAACACGCGCAGGAAAAAACCCGCTCGGAAATTAATTTAAAGACATCTTGAGAAGCTCAGTTTTGCTGGCAATGAGCCTGGGTTTTGCTACTGAGACCAGTGGAAGTTTGGTCTCGAGGGTTGAGGGTTGGTGCTTTCCACCCTGCACTTACCCCACTCTGAGCAATTCCTGAAGACACAGGAATTTTGCTGTTTGCCTTTGAACACATAGGCTTGTAATGGAAATAGGCAGC
The DNA here is from genome assembly GCA_014706295.1 of Lycocorax pyrrhopterus obiensis. Classification (NCBI taxonomy): domain Eukaryota; kingdom Metazoa; phylum Chordata; class Aves; order Passeriformes; family Paradisaeidae; genus Lycocorax; species Lycocorax pyrrhopterus. The sequence continues at coordinate 6,429,377 of JACSVZ010000002.1, read as the reverse complement.
AAATAAACATGAAGGAAAGCCAGAAACCTGTGGTCACTGTAAAAATCTACTTCATCTGCTGTG